>OV702293.1:239226728-240628666 GCA_916181665.1 Avena sativa | reverse complement strand
AATAAATGTGTCAAGTTTCTCTAAGCATTGATTAGGAGGCTTACCATAGGGAATATCACCTTCATCAAAGTGTTGGAGAGAGTGTACCTCAATAGTAGATGAGTGGGGAATTGGCTTACATAATTCTTCTATAGGAGGTAGATTCTTCACATCTTCAACTCTAATACCTTTCTCCTTAAGACACTTCTTAGCTTCCTTCATCACTTCATCATTTAATGCAATAACTACCCTCTTTGTTGTTGGTGCTAGAATTGGTTCAGGAACAACTGGTTCAGGAGTAATAGGCTCGGGTGTATTCCGCTCAGTTGAAGTCCAATCATCATAATTCTTGCTTATCTTTGCCATTAATTCTTCAGCATCTGTAGGAGTCCTTTTTCTGAAAACACAATCAGCAAAGCTATCTAGGTAGGTCCTAGAATCATCAGTTAGTCCATTATAATAAATATCAAGAAGCTCATTCTTAGGTAATGGACATCCAGGATGTGCATGAATCAAGGCACAGAACCTTGTCCATGACTCAGGCAATTTCTCTTCTTCTCCCTATTTAAAATCAAAAAGTCTCTACAAAGCAGCATGTCTAGCACTGGGAGGAAAATATTTCTGGAAGAAAGAAGCAATCAAGCAATCAGGGCTATCAATGGAACCAGGAGGTAATCTATTAAACCAAGCCCTAGCTTCTCCTTTTAGTGAAAAAGGGAAGATCTTAGCAACAAAGTATTTACGCATCTTAAAATCATCAGAGAATAAAGCACTCATGGTAGAAAGCTCATTCATATGAGCCACAACACTCTCATTTTCAGTCCCACAAAAGTTCTTTCTCAACAATATATAAATAAGACAAATCAAGAGAGAAATCATAATCTTCATCTTTAATATCTATGGGAGAAGTGGCAAACTTATGATCAGGGGACAACTTAGGCATAATAGTACGTCTAGCAAGGAGACTCTTAATAGCACTAGTACCATGTGTGTTTCGGCACTCCTCAACAAAATCATTAGTGAACTCAATGTAACCATCATTAATATCATAATTCTCACTATACTCAGGTGAGCTAACAGGTGTAACAGTGTATTCACTAGGAGTTTTGGTATTTCCTAGACTAGCCATAGTAGCATCTAGAAAAGGACCTAATGAACCACTCGCATCAAGCACAGTAGAAGTAACATCATGAGCATCAAAAGCAGTTTCAAACTCAGTGGTAGTAGCAGTGTGTATAGCATGTGTATGTGGTGGCGGTGTGACAAGCTTACTTATAACAGATGGTGAATCAAGAGCAATAGAGGTGTTTAGGACAGTACCTCTTCTTGTAGTAGATGGGAAAATAGGGAACTTTCCATCACGAGACTTCCCCATGATGAAAGGAGTAGCAGTGAACAATAATAGATCCAAGTGAACTTACAAATAAAGTTATGCTCCCTGGCAACGGCGCCAGAAAATAGTCTTGATGACCCACAAGTATAGGGGATCGCAACAGTCTTCGCAAGTAGTATTACCCAATTTATTGATTCGACAGAAGGGGAGCCAAAGAATACTTGCAAGCCTTAACAACTGAGTTGTCAGTTCAGCTGCACCTGGGAAATAGTTCTTGCTCACAGAAGTTTATCAGTAGCAACAGTAAAGCAACAGCAGCAGCAACAACAATAGTGAAACAGTAGCAATAGTAATAGTAACGGTAATAGTAGGATTCGAGTGTGGTAGTCATAGGGATGGATGGACGAGCGTTGCATGGACGAGTCTAAACATGTAACTTCAAGATCTAGGGCATTGCAGATAAATAATAACAAGCATACAAGTACTAAACAATCCTAGGCATGTGCTCCAAATATAGTCATACGTGCTCGCAATGAGAACTTGCACAACATCTTCTGTCCAGCCAGCCCGTGGCAGTGGGGCCTCTAGGGAACTACTGGCAATTAAGGTGCTCCTTTTAATAGAGCACCGGAGCAAAGCATTAACACTCCATGAACACATGTGATCCTCACACCAAAGCCATCCCCTCCGGTTGTCCCAATTATTGTCACTTTGGGGCCTTTGGATCCGGACAATGATATGTGTACACAACTTGCAGATAAGATCACAAACAATACTATCATAATGATTCAATAATAAGTTCAGATAAGAGATCATGGCACTCGGGCCCTAGTGACAAGCATTAAGCATAACAAGTTGCAACAAAGTCAAATAGCACTAATAGAGATACTAGGCACTATGCCCCTAATAGATCTTATTCGATTACATGATAGAACTCATCCAATCATTACCGTCCCCAAGCCTATAGTGGGGGATTACTCACTCGTGGATGAGGGAAACATCGGTGGTTGATGGAGATGCGTTGGTGATGACGATGGCGATGATCCTCTCCAAATTCCCTGTCCCGGCAGGGTGCTAGAACGGAGTTTCCGGATCCGAATCTTGGTTTCTGGTAGCGGCGGCGGCGGAGTGGAACTCTTTCTGGAAAACTATCGAACCCCCCTCAGTTTTTAGATCGAAAGGCAACTTATAGGCACAGAGGGAGGCCGAGGAGGTGCCTGGGGAGGCTGCACCCCTTCCAGGCGTGGGGTCAGGTGGGCCCTTCCCTGGGGTGGGTGTGGGCCCCCCAGGCCTCCTCTCCGTATCCTCTTCTGGCTCCGTGGATCTTCTGGTGAAAAATAGTTTTTGGCATATTTTCCGGGATTTTTCCTGATAGTTGATTTTCTGCAAAAAAACAAGACACCAAGGTAATTCTGCTGAAAACAACGTCAGTCCGTGTTAGTTGTATCCAAATCACACAAGTTTAGAGAAGAAACAATAGCAAAGTGTTCGAGAAAGTAGATACGTTTTGGACGTATTAAGCAGCAAAGGTACTTTCCATGGTTTCAGGTTTAGCAGCCATTTTATTAATCAAAGAGGACTGTGCTTTAGACAAAGAGGAAATATTGTTCTCAACAGTTAAAAGATTTTCCTCCACAGTCTTGTTGAAAGTTGTTTGTTTACTAATGAAGTCGTTGAGCATAACTTCAAGTTCAGAGGGGGCACTTCTAGCATTGTTGTAGGAGTTTCCATAGGTATTGCCATTATTAGGAGGATAAGGCCTATAATTGTTGTTACTACCAAAATTATTCCTATAGGCATTGTTGTTGAAATTGTTGTTTCTAATGAAGTTCACATCAACTTGCTCTTCTTGAGGAACCAAAGAGGCTAAGGGAACATTATTTGGATCTAAAGAAGCTTTCCCATTAACAAGCATAGCCATAATAACATCAATCTTATCACTCAAACAAGAGGTTTCTTCAAAAGAATTTACCTTCTTACCATGTGGAGCTCTCTCAGTGTTCCATTCAAAATAATTAACCATCATATTATCAAGGAGTTGTCGCAGCACCCAAGGTGATGGTCATAAAGGTACCTCCAGCAGCTGAATCCACCAGGTTTCTTGAAGAGAAGTTCAAACCTGCATAAAAAGTCTGGATAATCATCCAAGCAGTAAGTCCATGAGTGGGACAATTCTTAACAAAAGATTTCATTCTTTCCCAAGCTTGAGCAACATGTTCATTATCAAGTTGTTTAAATTTCATAATAACACTTCTCATAGATATAATCTTAGCAGGAGGGTAGTACTTTCCAATAAAAGCATCTTTGCACTTAATCCAAGAATCAATACTATTTTTAGGCAAGGATAGCAACCATTCTTCAGATTTTCCTCCCAGAAAGGAAACAACTTGAGCTTAATAATATCTCCATCTACATCCTTATACTTTTGCATCTTACAAAGTTCAATAAAGCTATTGAGATGGACAGCAACATCATCAGAACTAGCACCAGAAAATTTCTCTTTCATCACAAGATTCAACAAAGCAGGCTTAATTTCATAAAAGGTAGCATGAGGAGCAGGTGGAGCAATAGGAGTGCTAAGGAAATCATTGTTGTTTGTGCTAGTGAAGTCACACAACTTGGTGTTCTCAGCAGAGTTCATTTTGGCAAAAGTGGAGCAAGCCAAAAACAGCTGCAGCAGCTAGAGCATGAACTAATTTTTTGTGTGTTTTTGATAAGAGAAAGCAAACCAAACTAAACTAATTTTTTTGGAGTTTTTGATAAAAAGAGGCAAACAAAACCAAGCAAAAGAGATTTCTCAGCAGAGTCCACTTGTTCCATGAACAAGAGACCGTTGTTTTCTCCCTAGTGGCAACAACACATCTACAACCGTAGAGATTTATGTCACTTCCCTTGATTAAGTAGAGGCATGAACCCACAATCGAGCATAAATACCCCCTCTTGGAGTCACTAGCAACCATTTGGACAAGATAGCTACTAACAACAGAGAGCATGCAAGATCACAAACAACACAGACATGATAGAATCAATAAGACAAAACCATTAATCAAGCTGACATAGTAATCTCAATATCCATTGAATCCCCGCAAACACAACATGCATGATTACAAATAGATGAGATCTTGATCATGAACGGAGCTCGCAAGATCTAGAAATGAAAGCACAAGGAGGAGATACAAGCATCTAGCTACTACATGGACCCGTAGTCCAAGGTGGAACTACTCACGCTTCATACTGAAGGCTGGCATGATAAAGAAGAAGGCCTCCGGGATGATCTCCCCTCCGGCAGGATGCCGGAAAGAGCTTCAGATCCCCCGATCTATGGACGATGGTGGCGGCGGCTACAGACGGTTTCGTGTAATATTGATCAGGTGTTTAGGGTTTAGACATCGGGGGCTTTTTATAGGCGAAGAGGCGAGGCAGGGGGCCACCAGGGAGGCTACACCCCCCAGGCGTGGGGTAGGCCCACCCGCGCGGCCAGGGGGTGTGGCCCCCTGGTGAGTCCTCTTCGTCTTGTATTCTGGCTCCGTGTTCCCCACGATAAAATATTGACTTTAGCTTTTGTCCCGTCCAATTTCGAGAATATTGATTTTCTGCCTTTCTTAAAAAAACAGAAGAAAACAGGCAACTGGCACTGTGGCATTTTATTAATAGGTTAGTACCAGAAAACATATAAAAACATCTCAAAGTGTGGACAAAGTAAAGCAAAGTAGATACTAAACAAGCATGGAACATTAAAAATTATAGATACGTTTCCGAAGTATCAGCCCCTCACTAGCGTGCCAATCTACTGGGTGACCACCGTGCGCCCTCTTCATCCACGCAGCGTCAGTCGTCCCGTTAAGATGTAGGCCCGTGGTGCGAGTAGAAATGCACGGGAGAAGTGGACGTCATCCAAAGCAAAGATCCAACGGCTCGGATGACACATGCACTCAAACCCCTCCATTGTGAGCTACAATATTTCTTTTAGATGTGGGAATACCCATATATGGATATTTTGGTGTCAAATATGGGTAGCTACCCAACAAAAATGGGTACCCACGGATGTTTAAGTGTGTTGTTGAAGCATTTTTAGGTAAAATAACTACGTGTTTTTTGCGTAGAATCTCAGGGCTTTATTTAGAAACAATAACACCCGCACTATCAGCTTGGAGGCTAATAGTGAGGAAGCTAGGAATAAGATCCATCCAACAGCTAGTCTCATCCTGAGTGGGAGCAAACTTGGCACAAAGGTGAGCCGGCATATTGGCAGTCCTCTTTACATGTTGAATAACAAAAGACTGAAACGATGAGGCTACCCCTTCGATCTGTAAGAAAATGGGTTCTACTACTGAGCGAGAAACTGCACGCGAGGTCCATAGGTTAACCACCTCCAAGCAATCCACTGCAAACACTACTCGCGAAAACCGTCGAATCTTTGCAAAGATTATCCCATCCCAAAGAGACATAAACCTGGGTATGGTTTACTCCAAGCTGTGACAAAGCCAGCAGACGATCTTACGACCCCTCCTGCTCCTCCCTTTAAAGCATCAGTCGAGATGCCATCATCTGTATTGATCTTAATGGAATCATCATCAGGAGGCCTCCACCTGTGGCCTGGCAGTACCGCAGCATGATGGCTAGGCACCTCCAGCACAGCCAGCGCGTCCTGTGCCATCTTTACAAAATGTATTGGGCCGAGGCTGCCTTTATCATGAACAATGTTATTTAGAGAGGTCCAGATTGCCCAAATAATGGGTTAAGCGTTTTGCATGAGAATAGTGTATGGCGCATGCATCATGTCTTGGTTCGCCGAAGGCAAACTTTGCACTGAGCGAGAGTTTGCACTGAGCGAGAGGTGTAATATGTCGGTACTACAAGTTTTCTTTTTCAGTCTTTGGGTGCAAATTTGGATGTGCTCGGACTCGGACGGAAAGTACACCGTTACCTTGCAGTTCCAGTACGAGCTAAGTACTGATAATTAACCCGTGTACTCGAGATGCTGTCTGAAGATTGCTTTTTTTTACATAGGACCCATTTTATCAAAAGGGCTTTTGAAGATCACACGGCCGTTGAGTCAATGAGATGGTTAGCAGCAGCAGTAGTACTGCGTTCCAGCAACTTGCTTTTGCTGGTTAATTCCGCAGAACTGGCTACTGTAAGTGCGGCGGTTGGAGTCTTTAGGGCGTCAGGTAAGGCATCGAGTTCAACGAGCCATATGTCGATCGCATCGCATCCAGTTTATGGGAGATCGATCACGATCGGGACCGGGCAGTTTGATCAGGACACCATTAGCTAGCCCTGGCCCAGCGATCAGGACGACGCAATCAAGGCGTGGCTTTCTTGGGCCGTGGAGGACGGTGTACATCCGGAGCCATCGATGAATCGTTAATTGCCGTTTGACGCCGCGCCGAAAAGCTAGCGAGTTTAACGTTGGCAACAACATGCCTCACTTCTCGCCTGTTTTCGTGTTCTCGTACTGCCATCTACTAGGACGGAACGCATTTTTGTTCCACTAGACTCGACATCGCCTCGCTCTACTCCTCACCACGCCGCGAGCGTGTCGAGTCGCTACACCACGCTACCACGCACGCCGCAGGAAATCAGCACACACTCCGCGATCTTCCGTCTGCAGGCTTCGCTTCCACGGCTCGGCGTCGTCTGCAGCCAGCCATGACAGCCCCCCTGCCGCCGCCGAGGAAACTATCGCCGCCCGCCGCACGGACGCGTTCCGTGGGCAAGGAGGCACCCCCGCGCCGCCACCCCCATCCCTATCCCCCGCCTCACACTCGCCCCACGACGCCGACGCAGCAGCGCCACAGCTTCCACGGGCAGCAGCACAAGCAGCAGGCGGCGACGACGTCGTCGCCCGCGTGGAGCGTCGGCTTCGCGAGCGCCTGGCTCTCGCACCGCACTTCCGTGCTCGGCCTCCGCGGCTGGGTCCTCGCCGCGGCGGCCGCCGCCGGGGTCGCCCTCGCCCTCCTCCTGCTCACCGTCTGCCTCTGCCGGTGCCGTCGACGGCGCCGGCGGTGCCCCCGCGTCGCCCCGAGCCTGCACCACGGAGGCGCATCAAGGTCTATGAAGCACCACGTGCACCAGGCGATGGCGGCGAACAAGGACGTCGTGGAAGAGCCGCCCGTTCGGTGGCACCCGCCGCCCCAGTTCGAGATGCCGTTCCAGCCGCCGATCGAGGTCATCAAGGCGGAGCAGGAGGCCCCGCTGATCAGGGCCGAGTCCGCGAGGACCAGCCCCGGGACGCCGACGAGCAGCGGCGGGAGCGCGCGCAGATGGAGCACCGAGAGCGGCGCGCAGCCCGAGGCGTCACGGGGCGGCTGGGGCCGGCGGTACACGCGACGGGAGATGGAGGAGGCCACCGACGGCCTCACCGCCCGGAACGTGCTCGGGGAAGGCGGCTACGGAGTCGTCTACAAGGGCGTGCTCCGGGACTCCACCGCCGTCGCCATTAAGAATCTGCACAACAACAGGTAAACCCCGTTTCGGATGTCGGCATCTCTTTGAGTTTTTTTCCATCGAACATTCGAGTTATGTTACTCAGTTCGAACTCTAGATCGGATCGGAAGCGCGAAACTCGTCAGCCTTCTGCTGTTTGTTGGTTCAAATTTGCGGTTGGACAAACTATGCAGAACCCCCATCGAGATCGTACTTCAGTTGTAGAATTTTCTCTATCTACACGCTGAAAATTCTCAGAATTTCCGATAATCATGTGATCAGGCGAGGCGTTCTTGTCCCGTTAGTTGGGCGCAACAACTTTCGGCAGTTGTCAGATTTGAATTTCGGTTCACGAGTAGTAGCAACCATGGCTAGTAACTGCTTCCAGCGGCCTCCTGGGACCCAAGATGTTCGAATTTCAAAACACCGACCCACCAACTGCTCTGTCCTTCATTTTTCAGGGGCCAGGCAGAGAAAGATTTCAGGGTGGAGGTGGCCACGATCGGGCGGGTTCGGCACAAGAATCTGGTCAGTTTGCTCGGATACTGCAGCGAGGGAGCCTGCAGGTAAACGACCAATGCAGAATGCTTCACTCGCGCCAAATTTCTTCAGTGACGTACCTCTGCTCAGCACTTGAATCCATCACTTTTTTTTTGCAAGGATGCTGGTCTACGAGTATATGGAGAACAGTAACCTGGAAAAATGGCTGCACCATGACGACGGTGAGATTAGCCAGCTGAGCTGGGATACGAGGATGCACATACTTCTCGGAACAGCTAAAGGGTAATTCTTCCTTCTGGTGTTATCTAAAACCATTTTGCATATGTAGCTGATAGTACTGGATTGTAATTGGGTTGATCAATTAGGAGGATAAAAGAACTACTATGGAGTTCCTAGATAGTCCATTTTACTGACACACATTACTTCCTTTTTTTGATAAGAAAAAGAACGCACATCACTGCTAGTTGGCATGTTAGGCAGCTGGTGTCTAAATTCTGAAACAATACTGCCAATGCTTTGCTTAAACGCCACATGTGTCGAATACTGGAAATCTAAAACATGTGTACACTAGCCAGTAGTACTGATAGGCATCGTGTACCTGTTCAGGTTGGCGTACCTTCACGAAGGGTTGGAGCCCAAGATAGTTCACCGGGACGTCAAATCCAGCAACATTCTTCTGGACGGGCAGTGGAACGCCAGGGTGTCCGATTTCGGGCTCGCCAAGCTCCTCTGCTCCGAGAGGGCGTACGTCACCACCCGCGTCATGGGAACGTTCGGGTCAGCCTCAGTTCTCATGGAAACCACTGTTACGTCCAACCTTGGCTGCAGCTAGCATTGATACGCTGTGTGTGTTGCAGGTACGTGGCGCCAGAGTACGCAAGAACGGGGATGCTGAACGAGAGGAGCGACGTGTACAGCTTCGGTGTGCTCATCATGGAGATGATAACGGGCAGAACTCCCGTGGACTACACCAGGCCGACCGCAGAGGTCAGCCGTCTTCGCCATTGTTTCTTTTCTTTTCTTTTCTACGGCACTCGCTTATTGGGGCATCCATGCATGATCCATCACGTACGTACGTACCTGTTGACGCAAAAACAATAAAATTCAGGTGAACTTGGTGGAGTGGCTGAAGCGCATGGTGGCGGAGAGGAGGGTGGAGGAGGTGGTGGACCCGAAGCTGCCGGAGGCGCCGCCTTCCAAGGTGCTGAAGCGCGCCGTCCTCGCCGCGCTCCGCTGCGTCGACCCCGACGGCGGCCAGCGACCCACCATGGGGCACGTGGTCCACATGCTCGAAGACGACCTCAGATTCAGAGACGTACGTCTTCGTCCACCGCATTCATTGGCCTGCAACGAGTACTACTATCAACTTCTTTTGATTTTTGATGTCGTCAATTGCAACCGTGTGCTCTGTGCAGGAACTCCAGCTCGCGAGGGACCTGTCGCCTCACACGTCGTCGTCGTGGGGAAGCTACGAACGCGACGAGTAGTGACTGGACGCGCTGGACCTGGACGGATGAATGGCTCGTTGAGGAGCAGAGGTTCTGAGTTTGTACGGGCACCGTATTTTTCCCCCTTCGTATTGGCACACGATTATAACCAGATGTTCTTGTACACGCTAGTCGATCGAATCTCCCTTTCTTCTCCGGTTGAATTTTGTTTGCATAGCAGCAATGGTTCAATCGCACGGGCACGGCAGTTATACGGCTGCGATACTGAAGACTAGAATTAGTACGCGTGCACAGCTAATTAATACTCCACTAGTTAACACTTAAGCTTCTTTACATGATCAACATAACGCAAGTACATATATGCTTTTGCTTCCCCGGTACTACTCGTGTTTGGTCTATGCTTCCTTTAGTTGTTGGATTTCGCCTACTAAAGCAGCTCGTTCCAGCTCCACGCCTGCCTATGTGGCTGCCATCATTTTTGGCTCACACACTGTCTAGGCTAAGCGTAAAATAAGCATCCACCGTTCAACTGTTGCACGCGCGAAGAACCGCGGGACAGGTCTCAATAACTTCATGCCCACTCTCTCTCTCTCTTCTGTCATTGCCCTGCATTCTCTCTCTCTCCCAACCGAGAGACCGATGGCCTCCTCTCCTCATCTGTTGTCGCCTCCCCGCCAGCAAGGTGTAGCCCCGTGTCCAATCAATCCCTCGCAAACTAGAGCCCCGCACCACTAGTCGCTCTGTCGCCTGCGCCGTCGTTGACTACTGTGGTAACCTAGCATACCACTATATGATGTAGTATACTATAGTCGTTGATATTGTTGAAGTGTATAAGTGGATTGCACTAGCCTTTCCATCAGTTCGGACTTTTGGTTGTGTTGGCTAGTGTATGAAGCTTAACATGGTATCAGAGCCTAAGGTCTCGAGTTCGAGTCCTGGCTTTCGCAATTTATCCTAAAATTGCTGTTGACCCCTCTGTGTCCACGTATAGGCCTCTTGAGTCATATGTGAGTTTCGCGCGCCGTCGCTCTCTTCCGGTTGCACGTGCTGACTTCTCCCCGTCACACGTGAGAGGGGGTATTGAAGTGTATAAGTGGATTGCACTAGCTCTTTCCATCAGTTCAGACTTTTGGTTGCGTTGGCTAGTGTACGAAGCTTAACAGACATAACACCAATGAAACACCGTTTCACTAGTATTACATCTCTCAGAGTGTTACAATAGAAACATCACGGATCCAAGACATGACTATAGATTACAACTCGACTCTATACAAAAGATCCAGAGCACACTCTCTAGGTTATAGTGGAAGAAAGTAACTTATTACAAAGAAGAACCAGAAATAACAACTCACAACTATCATACTAATAAGACTAGTATCTAAACTATCTGGCTTGCAATTGTTGTTATTGCAATGATCTACAGAAGTAGGTTCTATGGCTAGAGATTATACTCCTATCTAATCAGAAACTTTGTCTTTACTTTTGTTGATGTATGTAGACTTCATTGAATTAGCTTTAGACTCCCGGCGTATCCTCTTTAGCATCATTTGATGTTGATGATGTCTTCCACGACTTTAAAATCTAGCAAGAGTTAAGAAGGTACGGTTGAGTACAAGCGTACTCAGCAAATTCACTAAAAATGAGCGTTTGATGCACTAACTACAGGCATAGACCATCGGTCGTAAGCTATGCAGGTTTTCGTAAACATTTTTTCAAAAGTTGCTTTTATTCTGAAAAGCTATATCTGCCAGCCTTCACAAGATTACCAGAACTTCATGGAGTTCTTTTCCTGTCGCGTTCGTACCTCCTTCCTAAAACAGAGAGTAACATGTCACGTTTCTATACACTCTACAGAGGTGCGTCACTTTTCCCATAAGAGACCTTAAGCCTTTTTGCATAGCCAATAGTATGTCCCCGTTCAAACCTCCATGGTTTGAGGCCCAGTCTAAGATCCAAGCCGATCACTGCCTTTCTCCGTGACCCCAGATGCCAACACGACCCCACAAGCAGAAGACCTCTATTAACCTACATATAATAAGATATAACTATGGTTGACTCTCTGAGGACTCTAGTGAATAGAGCAATGTCCTTGTTCGCCCAAACAAAGTGGTGGACCTACCTACGACAGTCTCTCACAGATGATCTAGATACCAAGATCGCGAGGAACTGAGGGGTTCCACCCATGTACTGGTCCTCGAAAGGAATATCAGGGCCACGATATGGTCATCCGTCGACATGTGAAAGGAAGAAGATCCAGCTGACTTCTTCCATCTCATTCTAGATATTATGGTTAACGTGTATTATACGGCGCAAGAATCACTGGTGACATTGGTTGTTAAGTCCTAGGTATTATGTTCCTTTACCACTGAAACTTGAATAGAAGGTTATTACCACTTGGTAATAATTAACCCATAATCATATCATTATGAAAATAGAGTTTTCTTACATTTTTGAAATGCAGGTGATGACAATAGTAGATTGCAAATACATGATAGAAAATAACCAAATGACATGAGCAAGTGTGAACTTGCCTTCTATGATTGCAAGATTATGCACTCACGGTCTTCGAGACAATATAAGATCTAATATCTGAAAATAGCATCATTGGTCCGGTAAAGACTAATGTTTAAAGAAGTGAGATGTTATTATGCATCAGTAATGTAATGCAACTTTGTAAACTCGAACTCCCCGGGGTAATGTCGATGATCTAGGGTTTTAGGAATTGGAAATGGTTTCTTTAGGATGTGTTTCCTTTTAGATCAGTTTCACACTTGTGCTTCTGATTAGGCTTATGAGAGTGTGTGAAATAACTTACAAGTACAATAAAGTAGCATACAACAATATAACACTCAAGTGTTGATACATGGTTGAAACATCTTATATAAAGATTGTTATTCTATTAGAGTCTTTAAGAAAATAGCTACATCTTACTTTCAATGCATCTTAAAAGAATAAATTTTGAAGAAAAGGTGTAAAAGCATTTAAACTTGTAGTTAGGTATTATTTAGGTTATTTATTAACTCTACTTACTATTAAAGGAACCATTATTTTAATTGAGTTAGGCATAATACTTGTATTTGGGACTTGTATGTCCTTAATATGTGCTGATATTACATATTGTTCACTTCATAACACTTCATAAAAGTTTAGATCAAAGTAGTATTACTTTTATTTGAGTAGTGTTTTGTTGATGTTATAAGTGAACGGAATATTTTATAAATTTAGGGATTAGTGGTTATATTTAACAAACATGGAAATGGTATTACTTGGATTAGTTAGGAATTAGTTCTAGATTTTCGGTATTCTCATTAACTTGTAAAGTAATGATAGTAGAAATGTTTCATATGTCAAAATATGATTTTTGATGATTTTATAAATGAATAAAATCCTTTTAGAAAATAATATTCATTTATTTGTGAATGATGATCTTATAAAATGGTTTTAAGATGTTTTGAACTATTTTTATTTTATATAAGTACAATTAAGATTATTATTATAATTATTTTCTTATATGAATATTAGCAAAAGGCATAAGCAACTTTTATAACATTTTATGAATTATTGAATAAAGAAAAAGGTTTAAATACCAATTAATATATTATTAAACTTTTACTTACTTAAAATGTGGAATATTATATTTTTAACATGCAGTTATCATTTTTGTGATCATTTTGTTATATTATATGTATTTTTTGATTTTTAAATAACAAGATAAGATTTTTCTAAGTTTTATACTTAATATAATATTAGTTAAATAATAAAGTATTTTATTTAAGTTGTATAACAAAGTAAGATACTAGATTTAAATTATAGATCTTATTTTTCTAAAGATTTTGATATGGAATATATATTTTTCTAAATTGTAAAATAGAAGATATGAATTTTATAAGATTTATTCTTTTTCTGAATTAATTAAACTAATTTTAAAAGGTTAATTATATCATAGTGACATCATCATGACACAACTGGTTTGTATAAAACATTTTGTACTAAACCTAACCTAGCCCTAAGTACCTAATTGATGGGCGTCGACCATGTCCGATGCCACATGGGCAGCGGACTGGTCAACCCACTGACGTGACCTAGGGTGATACGAGTGTGACGTCACCGCGTCAGCGACGCGTCGAACGGCAGCTGGGGATGGCGCAAGAAGGCAAATAGGGTAGCGTGTCTTAGCTTGTTCGAACGAGTGCAAAAAACTAGAACTAAAAGAGGCGGCGCCGCTAGCAATTGGTCATCGGAGGAACGACAGAACCTGGCTATTGCGGCGGTAGATGGCGAGCTACGGCACGGGCATGACAAATATCAATAGGGAGAGGGAGGAGAGATGCTTGAGCACCAACAACTCAACCTAGTTGCAGTGCTGGTGTTGGTGAAGACAGGGGATGTCAGAATCCATGGCAACGGCGGCGGAGCTTGTCGGAGATGGAGGGGTCGGTTGACGTGTTTCAGCCTTCTCCAGCTTGCACAAGTGGGGGCAAACAAAATAGGTCGGTGAGGCGAAGGTGATGGCATCCTAAGATAGGCGAGAGGACATCTGGAACGACGGGGCCATGGGGTACCTGCGAGCTAGGGTTTCGGGCGGAGGAGATTAGAGAGAGATATAGCTCGCGAGAGAGGAAGGGAATGGATGAGTATGAGAGAGGGAGGCTTCGGGACGCTCTTATCCTCCTCCAGGCGATGGCGGCAAGGATCTTGGCACCGGCGAGCGGCAGCGCTCGCGCCATGCAGGTGCTTCGGTTTCAATGAGAGGTGGACGACAACGATAGCATGGACGAATAGGTACACGGGCTTGGGCTGGACGAGCTGCTGTTGGGCTATGAAGGACACGCGCGTGAGCGTTAGTTAGGGAAAGTAGGAAGCTCTAGTCCGGCCTGTTGGCCCAGACTTTGTTTTTTTTGTTTTCTTTTTTGTTTTCCTTACCATTTACAAATTTCTTTCAAATTTGATTTCTACAAGGTTTAAAATACCAAAACCTATTACAATTATTCTAAATAGTTTAGAGGTCATTCTTATTAAGTGATTTCCGTACTTTTTGTAATTTTCAAAATTCAATCTATATGAGAGATGCATATATGTAATGAGAATAAATAGGACTTAGGTTTTTGGTTTATTATCTAGAATTCTTCTGAAACATGATTTTCTTTATCCATTAACAAGTGTGATCATAAATGACTAAAATGAATTGAATTACTAATAAGAGTTTTATAGATGGCATCAAGTATTAGTTGGTTAATACATTATAATGGTTTAAACTTGGTAATTCACCAAATTGTGATCACATCTATTTTATACCCACACAATCTTAGTGTTTAAAGTATCCTTGACTTATTTTTCTGGCCATTTGAAATAAGAAATGGTTTTAGTTTCATAGATAGATTAAGCATGGGATGTGAATAAACTTTATATATATATATATATCTTTTTGCTAAGTTTCTAATAATAATAATAATCTCACTTGACATATTGGTGTGAACCAAGCTTAGCATTTAACATAGTGATTCAACACACTTTTAGATGTGGTTAATCTCTTAATATAAATTTAAAATATAATGATTTGTAACAAGTATTCTCTGAGTAACAAAAGTGACTTCTATGCCATGTAGTAACAGTTTATGGTTTTAAACTACAAGCATCTATTATGTGCCCTAGAGGATTTACTATCCTTATGTTCATTTGTGAATATTACTAAAGATCAATGTTTAAGGACATTACCTCTAAATTTATGATCATGAATGATATCTCAACTTAGAGTGAGATATTGTGATTGCTCTCTAATGTGATCTTCATAGTTCTATCATACTAAATTTTTGTTAGTGTTTAGAAGAATGAGATAAACATGGAACTTTATATGACTTGATATAGTCTTGGTTAATATTGATACGTCGTACACGTATCTATAATTTTTTATGCTCCATGCTTGTTCTGTATCAACTTTCTTATGTTTTGTCTGCACTTTGAGGCATTTTTATACATTTTCTGGAACTAACCTATTGACAAGATGTCGCGGTGTCAGTTGCCTGTTTTCTGCTGTTTTTGGTTTCAGAAAAGCCAGAAAAGAAATATTCTCGGAATTGGACGGGACAAAAGCCAAAGTCAATATTTTACCGGAGCGGACACGAAGTCTAGAGGAGAGACGAGGAGACGCAAGGAGGCGGCCACACCTAGGGGCCTCCACCGACCTTGCCCTTTCGCCTATATATACGTCTCCTCGGGACGTAAACCCTAACGGGGCAGAAATCCACGAAAAGGTCCGCAGCGCCGCTGCCACCGATGAGGAGATTCAGGGGACAGAAGTCTCTATTCCGGCACCCTGCCGAGATAGGGAATTTTCCCCGAAGCCATCTCCATCAATCTCCATCACCATATCCATCGCCGTTGTTGATTCCCATGATGAGGAGGGAGTAGTTCTTCCTCGAGGCTAAGGGCTCTACCGGTAGCTATGTGTTTATCTCTCTCTATGCATGATCATATTGTGATCATGATCTTTGTAATCAAGTAGATCTACTCTGCTACTCAAGTGCTTTAATTGTAATCTCCGGTTATCCCCACGTGTGTGAAGGTGAGAGTGTGCACACCGTGTGGCACTTAGGCTAAAGATTACATAAATACTTATCATGAGTTATATTTGGAGTTGGATGTCTCTATGAAATTGTGGTGTTTGTTGGAACCATCTAGGGCTCAAGGTGACAGTGTGGGGTTATCTAGATGGGGAATACGAACTTTAAGGAGTGCTTTTATAGCCCTACCATGGATTGGAGTTGTCCAACCAGAGAGTAGTTCAGAGTAGTATCATGAAGAGAAGATATTTATATAAGAGTGTCCACTAGTGAAAGTACTTTCCCTAGGCCTTGTTTCTAAGCATTGAAACACCGTTTACAACTAGTCATGTTACATGTTTGCTTGCTTCCATCTTTATTTCAGATTGCCTTTAGTCTCTTCCTCCCGTCAAGCTCTTTTCTGGCACCGTTGTCTTATAATCATCCATACTACTTGTATTTTACTATCTTTTCGCCAAACTAGTGCACCTATACACCTGAAAAGTGTATTGGGTGTGTTGGGGACACAAGAGACTTCTTGTATCTTGATTGCAGGGTTGCTTGAGAGGGATACCTTTGACCACTTCCTCCCTGAGTTCGATAAACCTTGGGTAATCCACTTAAGGGAAACTTGCTGTTGTTCTACAAACCTCTGCACTTGGAGGCCCAACAACTGTCTACAAGAATAGAAATGCGTAGACATCAAGCTCTTTTCTGGCGCCGTTACCGGGGAGGTAAGGTAAAAGGTACTCACATCCTCTGGCTACTAAGCTATCTTCTAGTACTGTTGTTGGTGTGTGAGTGCTCAAAGTTCTTTCCTTTAGATTCTGCAATTATATATTTTTGTTTCTTGTTTTTATTTTCACTAGTTAGGCTTAATGGAAAACAACAATATTAGAGAGCTTTATAGTATTTATCTTAAGTTAGGACATGAAGTGTTTGAAGAGAAAATTAAAAAACCTATGGAACTTTCTTTGCATGCTAATAGCAATGTTATTAGTATGAATTTTTTGAACACCATTGTTACTAATGCTATGGAAACATCTAAGCTTGGGGAAGCTAGTTTTTATGAAAATGATCTTTTTAGTTCCCCAGCTTTAGAGGAGAAAATTTGCTTTGATGATACTATACCTCCAATATATGATGATTACAATGATGAATATGATATTTTCAGTCCAACTACTATTGAGGAGAAAATTAATTTATGATTACAATATGCCTCCTATATTTGATGACTATGGTGATGAGAATAATAATGATAGCTATTTTTTTTAAATTTGCTCCCACTACAATTAATAAGAATGACTATGCTTATGTGGAGAGTAATAATTATTATATGCATGTGGCTCATGATAAGAATGTTTTATGTGATAGTTATATTGTTAATTTTATTCATGATGCTACTGAAATTTATTATGAGAGAGGGAAACATGGTTTTATGCATCTCAATAATATTAAGTTTCCCCTATTTATGTTGAAAGTTTTGAAGTTGCACTTGTTTTGCTTTCCTATGCTTGTTGCTTTGTGCTTTAATGACTTGTTTATTTTCAAGATTATTTTTCATAGGAAGTGGGTTAGACTTAATTTTTTTTATTTGCTTCTTGATGCTCTCTTTTACTTCAAATTCATATTTCTATATAAGCATCTTCCCAAACTATCAATGCCTTAAAGGCGTTAACGAAAAGTACTTTTTGGGAGATAGCCCAATAGTTTTATTGAGTATTGGAAGCTATTAATTCTGTAATAATCTCTCCTTATCCTTTTTGTTTGATTTTTGTGCCAAGAATTAACCTCTAATGAGAAGGAAGTAAGATTTGGGGAAGTTGCTATCTCGAAACAGATTTTTGTGCTTCACTGTAAAAATTGTTGAAAAATCTATGTATGTCGGGTTAAGCTGTAATATTTTGACTAAATCCCCCAGGTTTTTAGCTAACTTTCGTTAGTTCAACACTTTTTTATTTGAGCAACATAAGGTCTTCGAAAAAATCGGTTTTTATCGGCTGGTCTGTTTTGACAGATTTCTGCCATTATTTTCATTTGCCTTTTAATCGGTTTCTTTTTTAGTTCTCTTTGATCACTTGAGCTTTTAAAAGGAATTGCTATAGTAGCTTGTGTTTCAATGAAAGTTTTACTTGTGTTGAAACTTAACCCAAAGGCTTATTATCTTGAATACACTAATGTTGCTAATGAAGAATTGTGTGAAGTTTTGTATGAAGGAAATTTTCAAGTGTAGGGGAAGAATGATGTGATGAGATGAAGAATGGAAAAAGGCTCAAGCTTGGGGATGCCACCCGTGTCACCCCAAGAAATATTTAAGAGGTACAAGCATCAAAGCTTGGGGATGCCCAAGCCATTCCCTTCTTCACCAATAAAAATCTCAGGTCTCTTTCTAGACACTTCGTTTTTATTGTTTCATGCACTATTGTGTTGTTCTTGGAGCGTCTTAGTTTTCATTTTTAGTTTTATTTTGCTTTGTTTCCTGCAATAAGTTGATTGGATCCTAGCACACTTCTTCTGGAGAGAGACACGCTCTGTTTTCATTGTTTAGAACACTCTAGTTTTCACTCTTATTGTCTATGAGTGTTCTCTTTTGCTAGCACTGCGTTTAGCTTTAATTTTCTTGTGCTTTCAGCTTAGAACTTTTTAGTTCTTCTTTGTGGATTTGTGATACAAGCTCATTGATATTTATTGATTATTATCTTTGTGAGTTGTTTCATATAAGTCTATTGGTGTTGGAAAAGTGTAGAAAGTTGTATGCTTTGGTGGTACAAAAAGGAGCTTGTTTTGACCGTGTCTTAGGCTTTATCATGTCATGTTAGATGTTGCTTTGAACTTATACTTAGTGATTATTGTTGTAGCATGACTTGTTCCAAACAATTGAGATTGCTTAATGTGCCTTGAAAGAATCATGCTTTGTTTTAGCATACAAAAGCATAATATTGTGGTATTCTCCTTTGATTGTTTATTTGGGTTGACTTGGCACATGCTTACACCATGTTAAGACTATGAACCAGTCACCTTAGCCTCTATGATCATTTAGTTTTTGACTTGTGATACCACCTTATGCTTTGATTGATAATGTTTTGTCGCTCTGCATGATTATGGCCATTATTGCTCTCTTAGTTGGTCGCTCCTAGTATTTTGCTAGCCTCCACTTGTATTGAGTAAGCTCTACTGATGCATCCAACTCCCAAGAAACCAAGTTATTCCAAAGTGTCCACTATAAATTCCTATGCATGGTGTGTTACACCATTCCAAGTATATTCTTGTTTTATTTATCTTCCAAATTGAACTTGTTATGTGAAAATTAGTGATTAAAGCTCTCACAAACTTTATGGCACACTTTATTTTTCTTGCCCCTAATAAACTTAAACCATTGTGTCATATATGTTGTATATGCTGCACTTATAAGTTGGGAATTAGCAGGACCGTGCTATCACGGGGAACGCTTTCAACACCTGTAAATATCTACCCGGTTGATATCATGCGCTTTTTTTATGGATGTCGGTGGTGTGAAATAAAAGGGGAGCTTGTAAGTCCATGGAGTTATGTATATGTGTTAGAGAAACGCCTGAGCCACTAGCCTAAGCCATGCCTAATCATGGTGGAAACTTGCAGCATCACCATAGTGAGAAATCTATGAAGCATTCTTCATAAAAAAAGAGATAGAAAAAAGAAGAGAAAAAGAAAAAAAGAGGAAAAAGAGAAAAAACACCATTTTCCCATGGTAAATAAGAAGATTGTTGAGATGCTCATTATTTGTTACCTTGTCATTTTTATATGGGATAGCTCCTATGTCATGGGGCAAGGGGTACCCCGTTGGCGGTTCTCTATGATACACATATACTTACAATGACAAGAACTTACCGGTAACTAAAGTTGAGTAGCATGAGGAACGGCCCTCGTACTCAAGGGACATGAGATTGCCAATTTATACTTTGTCAAGCATATACTCCATACTTTGTTCACTTTAACCTTAATCACTTCAAGATGCTTATGATAGGGGCAATGGGAGATGAAAGCTAACAAGTACCATAATTTTTGGAAGCTCTTTATGAAACTTAAAATCCCTGCTTCCCTCTATGAAGGGCCTTTCTTTTACTTTTATGTTGAGTCTCCACCTTCTATCTTTATGCACCAATTAGGAGAGCATAGTTGTCATTCTTAGTTCAATGTGCATTGTCCCAAAACTTGTTGATTGATTCATAACTTTGATATTGCTTGCTCTTAAATTATTTGTATCTAGTCACCCTTATGAACTTTGAAGGTGTCCTATGCATTTATGTTTTGCTATTCCATGAAGGACAAGCTGATTACCACTCTTATTATGTTTTCTATATGTGAAACAAACAAATGTATTTCAATGCATTATTATTCATGATCTTTTGTTTGTACCTTTTTCATGTTGCAACATAGTTACTATGTCTTATTGTTAGAATTACATCTTTCACGCTCATGTTTAGAGTACTTTGTTCCCAGCTTTCAATGTTTTAAAAATGGTTTGATCAAGACTGTTATGGTGCATGTCACCTTAAAAATTATTATTTTTACTAGCTGAATGCCCGTGCGTTGCTACGGGTAGATTTTATTTGTTTTGCGGATGGATCCAACATCCACGATGGCGGTTTCTCTTTTCTTATTCTCGGCATCGAGCAATCAAGCATATACAAAAAACTTGGTTTAGATACTTCATTGCAAGATCTTGATACAAAGAGTTGATTCACTCAAAATCCACAAACTTACCTTAAGAAAACTTCTAGATTTTATTCTACAACCAGATATCATGAGAGTTCGTGTAACAAAATAACCATACAGATGCTTATGTGAATAATAGAATTGCATATAAAAAGCATAGAAATCTGGACTATCTTTTTTCTAGCATTGATACGCACATGGACGTTGAGGGGACGTACCAGGTGGGAGATGGCATTGGCTAAAAGGTGGTGGTGCCGGTCAAGATGGGCATGGAGGAGCCGAAGTGGAAGTGGGCTAGCTCTATGCGCTCGGGGAGCGGCTGCTGGAGCAGTTCCTCCATGAACGTCCTTTTCTTTGGGGGGAGCTCAAGTCAGGAGTGGTGGCGTTCAGATCCATGTGTTCACAGGGCGCCACAGCAGAGTGTCCTCCACCTAGTGCTCCGCCCCTATGGCCTCTGCTCTGGTGCAAGGGGCTGTGTGAGAGGGATCGATGGGCGGCGGCAAACCAGTGCGACTGCTAGGGACCGACGAGAAGCCGGCCAATCGGCCAGAACCTAGTCGCGGCCTCTCAAATCGGCTCACAAGCGGCCCTCAGAGGAGCAGAAAAGACCACCGGCCACCTTGATGGAGTGGCGCCGACTCCCCACGCGCGACGCGGGCGCACGCACCCAACGTTCCCGCACCAATGCGTTCATCGCGCTCCCGGCCCTACCCCTTCCTCACACTCCTCTCGACACAGAACCAGCCCGACCTCGCGCCACTCTCCCTCGCGAACCGCACCCTCTCTCTCTCCACACGATCCCCGCCGCCTCTCTCGCCTCCAACTTCCCATCGTGACCCCCACCCGCTCATGGTTCACCCCGCCTCTGTCTCCTCCCGCATCCACCATCCCCGCCGCCATAGTGCCCTTCCCCGCCTCCTCCCTGGCTCCTCTCCGCAGCGCCGGCCCCCTCCATCATCCCCTCGCTCCTGCGCGAGCGCCTCCCTTTTCCCGCTGACAAGCCTTCGAAGCCTCGACCGCTGGTCTCCTCCCTCACCGGCGCCCGCAGCCTCGACTGCTAGTCTCCTCCCTCACCGGCGCCAGCAGCCTCTCCCCTCGTCGCTCTCCTTACCCTCGACCGCAAGCCATCATCGTCGCCATCCGCTCGCCGCGCGCTCCCACGGCCTCTGCCACGCTTCGCCTTCTCGTCTGCCGCAGCGCCGGCCCTGCCTCGACATCTGCCGCCGCCTTCCCACCGAGGAGAGGAAAGGGCGTTGTAAACCGTTTTATTTTTTGACTTAAGAGTGGCATAGGGGCAAAATAGTCAAATCAAGGCAGACGAAAAATTGGGCTGGCGACGAACGTTCCCAATCTTTTTAATAGTATAGATCACTTACCTACTCCAGGACGAGCAGGAGTTATGCTTGGGAATGCTTGATACGTCGTAAACGTATCTATAATTTTTGATGCTCCATGCTTGTTTTTTATCAACTTTCTTATGTTTTGTCTACACTTTGAGGCATTTTTATACATTTTCTGGAACTAACCTATTGACAAGATGTCGCAGTGCCAATTGCTTGTTTTTTGCTATTTTTGGTTTCAGAAAAGCCAGAAAAGAAATATTCTCGGAATTGGACGGGACAAAAGCCAAAGTCGATATTTTACCGGAGCGGACACGGAGTCTAGAGGAGAGATGAGGAGGTGCAACGAGGCGGCCACACCTAGGGGTAGCAAAGGTCCCCCTGGCCGCGCCAGCCCCTGGTGTGGGGCCCTCGGGCCTCCACCGACCTTGCCCTTTCGCCTATATATACGTCTCCTCGGGACATAAATCCTAATGGTGGTAGAAATCCACGAAAAGGTCCGCAGTGCCGCCGCCACCGAAGAGGAGATTCGGGGGATAGAAGTCTTTGTTCCGGCACCCTGCCGGGACAGGGAATTGCCCCCGGTGCCATCTCCATCGATCTCCACTACCATCTCCATCATCGTTGTTGATTCCCATGATGAGGAGGGAGTAGTTCTTCCTCGAGGCTAAGGGCTCTACCGGTAGCTATGTGTTCATCTCTCTCTCTCTATGCGTGATCATATTGTGATCATGAGCTTTGTAATAAAGTAGATCTACTCTGCTACTCAAGTGCTTTAATTGTAATCTCCGGTTATCCCCACGTGTGTGAAGGTGACAGTGTGCACACCGTGTGGCACTTAGGCTAAAGATTATATAAATACTTATCATGAGTTATATTTGGAGTTGGATGTCTCTATGAAATTGAGGTGTTTGTTGGAACCATCTAGCGCTCAAGGTGACAGTGTGGGGTTATCTAGATGGGGAATGCAAACTTTAAGGAGTGCTTTTATAGCCCTACCATGGATTGGAGTTATCCAACCGGAGAGTAGTTCAGAGTAGTATCATGAAGAGAAGATATTTATATGAGAGTGTCCACTAGTGAAAGTATGATCCCTAGGCCTTGTTTCTAAGCATTGAAACACCATTTACAACTAGTCATGTTACATGTTTGCTTGCTTCCATCTTTATTTCAGATTGCCTTTAGTCTCTTCCTCCCGTCAAGCTCTTTTCTAGCACCGTTGTCTTATAATCATCCATACTACTTGTATTTTACTATCTCTTCGCCGAACAAGTGCACCTATACACCTGAGAAGTGTATTGGGTGTGTTGGGGACACAAGAGACTTCTTGTATATTGATTGCAGGGTTGCTTGAGAGGGATATCTTTGACCACTTCCTCCCTGAGTTCGATAAACCTTGGGTAATCCACTTAAGGTAAACTTGTTGTTGTTCTAAAAACCTCTGCACTTGGAGGCCCAAGAACTGTCTACAAGAATAGAAGTGCGTAGACATCAAATATCTTCTCAGGAATTCCTACCTTCCCTACTTCATAATTATTGATTCTGACTTAAGGAATTCCTTTCCTAGATATACTACTACTTCACATCAATCATCATACCTTAACATGATAAGCTTACTTCACATATATACCCTCATTTATAACTTCTCTACTTAAATCCATTTGTAAATCCAATGATCTTGACACTAAAGATCTACATGTTATCCTCATAAAGACAACTCTCACTTCTAGAATACTTCTAATGAATCCAAATCCACTTATATTATTACTCTCTTTCTTAATGAATTACTTTGTAATCTTACTTATGAATATCAAAATCTTGTTACTAAAGCCTTTCATAATATTTCCACAACTACACATACTTAACCTTTAACTACTAATGATATCTTCCAATCCATTAAATGGTTACTTCTAACGTCATCCATAATTTCCATTATCACCATCACTAATATTCCTCCAATATATGTATATAGTGTTGGAATACGCCCTGGAGACAAATAATAATATGGATTATTATCATATTTCACAAAGTTTAGAATTAGGTTCTATATCATTCTATAACTGTATTGAAAGGAAACGTCAATACACGTGTGATATGTAAACAACCAGGAGTTTCCACTGAATCTCTAGTCGCCGGTTCATTGGTCAACAAATGATCAAGGTTTCCTGATCATGTGGTATTACACACCAGTTGACAATGGAGTCACCTCAATGGGATAATGAGATGGTGAACATACCCAAACTAAGCATCGTTAACGCGATCATGTCACAAAGTTCAAGTTGCGATTGTTATGAAACATAGTGACTTGTTCCTCAGACCGTGAGACCGATTTAATCACTGTCACCCGAGAGTGCCTTGAGAGCATCAAACGTCACTTGGTAAAATGGTGATCATAAAGGTGTGATCAAGTAATTCAAAGGGGCAAGTTGAGGCATATGTGTCAAGAGTGGGATTTGTCCATCCGTGTGACGGAAGATACTCTAGGCCCACTCGGATAAGTTATATCCATAAGCTATGTAGCGTGTGACTAGGTCATGGGGAGATCACTTATCGAAACGAGTAAAGTAGCAATTATCGGTAACGAGGTTGAACCCGACATGGTGATGTCACCGATCAAGTCTCGGACAATGCAAGTATTGTAGAGATAAAAGGAATAGGACACAACGTTGATGGTTCAACGACAAAGTTTCATGGAATGCAGAGGTGGTCATTATGGTCATCCAGGTCTTGCTGATGATCATTGGTCTGAGAGGGGTCTCGACCATGTCTGGAGTATTCCTGAACTGTTGGGTAGCACGCTTAAGGGTTTGACAAAGCTCGAAGATCATTTTGGTATCATCGAAATCACCAAAAAAAGAGAGAGAGAAATCAGCAGGGTTCTAGGAAGGTCTAGAGGATGACCGGAGTGGGATGGAAGGAGTTCCATAGCCTCGGGAATTAAATAATATGTAAATAGATGTTAAATATTAATTTAATTATCTATTTTATATTTATTTAATAAAATAAAACAAATTAAAATGGTTAATTTCCCTATTGGTCCAATTCTCTATGGGAAAAAGGCCCATGAGGGAAAAACTAAAAGGGAAGAGAGGGAGGTGGCCGCATGGGCCCCTAGGCAATCGCGTGGGGCCCATGGGAGCCTTGGCTAGGGCCAATCCCTCCCCCTCTCCTATTCTTTGTTTAGTCCCACATGGCTAGGCCATTGAGTTTGGGGGTCCCCTTCCCCCCTATATAAAAAGGGACATATGGGGAAATTAAATCATTGGAAAATAAATAAAAGCTTCTCGGCTTTGGGAACTGATTGTAGTTGTATCTCTTATCCCTCTCTCTTTTGTCCGGGGCCCCATTGCTAGGGTTGCGTGAATAGGGACTTATTCACTGTGGTGCGTCGTCGTGTTGCGGGATTCAGGATCCAAGATATCTACTTCCGCGGTCTCTGATGGATCAGATAAGTGGGAGTTATCATCAATCATCGTGCGTGCGTGACTCCATTGGGCGGTCCTGCACTTGTGGCGCCTGGATTTGTCGAAGCCGTTGGACTTCAGAACGGCCCTAAGTTCGGCATCGGTACGACTACATCAACCATGTTCTCCTGAACGTTGACAAAGCTTTTCGGTCGATACGTCGGAAACGTATCTATAATTTTTGATGCTCCATGTTTGTTTAGTATCCACTTTGCTATGTTTTGTCTACACTTTGAGGTATTTTTATACACTTTCTGGTACTAACCTATTAACAAGTTGCCACAGTGCCAGTTGCATGTTTTCTTCTGTTTTTTGTTCCAAAAAGGCAGAAAATCAATATTCTTGGAATTAGATGGGACAAAAGCCAAAGTCAATGTTTTATCGTGGGCGTCATGAAGCCAGAAGGGGAGACGGAGAGGTGCCAGAGGGCCACCACACCCCCCAGGCGCGGGCTATGGTGGACACGCGCCTAGGCAGGGTGTGGCCCCTCCGGCCGCCTCTCAACCTTGCCTCCTTCGCCTATAAGAAGCCCCCGGGGAGAAAACCCTAAATAATCCATCATACTTCCAGAAAAACCTCTGTAGCGCCACCGCCACCGAAAGGGAGATTCGGGGGACAGAAAGTCTCTGTTCCGGCACCCTGCCGGGACGGGAAGTGCCCCCGGAGCCATCTCCATCGATCCCCATCGCCATATTCATCACCATTGCTGATTCCCATGATGAGGAGGGAGTAGTTCTTCCTCGAGGCTAAGGGCTCTACCGGTAGCTATGTGTTCATCTCTCTCTCTATGCATGGTCATATTGTGATCATGATCTTTGTAATCAAGTAGATCTACCTTGCTACTCAAGTGCTTTAATAGATCTCTGCTCTCCCCATGTGTGTGAAAGTGACAGCGTGCACGACATGGTGGCCTACTTAGGTTTGAGTCTACATAAATACTCTTTGTGATTTAATAGATCTATGCTTTTCCCCACGGGTGTGAAAGTGACAGCGTGCATACCGTGTGTGGCACTTTGGCTAGATTGAATATTTGTTATGAGTTATATTTGGAGTTGGATGTCTCTATGAAATTTTGGTGTTTGTTGGAACCATCTAGCGCTCAAGGTGACAGTGTGGGGTTATCTAGATTAGGGAAGGCGGACTTTGAGGAGTGTCGTTATAGCCCTACCAATGATTAGAGTGTCCAATCGGAGAGTAGTTAAGAGTAGTATCATGAAGAGAGGATATTTATATGAGAGAGTGTTCACTAGTGAAAGTATGATCCCTAGGCCTTGTTTCTAAACATTGAAACACCGTTTGCATCTAGATCTGTTGCATGTTGGTTTGCTTTAGTCTTTACCTCAAGCTATTTTCTAGCACTGTTACCACTTGTATTTCACTATCTCTTCGCCGAACTAGTGCACCTATACACATGACAAGTGTATTGCGTGTGTTGGGGACACAAGAGACTTCTTGTATCTTGATTGCAGGATTTCTTGAGAGGGAATACCTTTGACCACTTCCTCATTGAGTTCGATGCACTTAAGGGAAACTTGTTGCTGTTCTACAGACCTCTACACTTGGAGGCCCAACATCTTAGAAGTGCGTAGACATCAGTCTTCAATTTGGTAACTTCACGAAAATCCCCTCTTGTTACTGTATTAGATAGATCCTGGCATTAGGGTTGTTTGCGTAATAAAAATTATTGTTTTCTAACGCTAAACCCCAACATATAGCAATTCCTACTTCACCTCAAGTGTGTACTAATTCCTGAGAGGAATAATACTACTCCTATAATTCAATGTTGTCCTGATATGAGCCTGGTTACACTATCCTAACCGTAGCGACCTCCAGTAACTCATATTCCAACTTCATCTTACACCATATGACTTGTCATAACTAACCTAAGATAGCATATCTATACTAGGGTTTAATTATGTTCTTTCCACCAATGTCACTTTTTTATCATTTTGTATTTCACTCCTAGTGACTCAAGCATGATCATTATAAACTTTAGATCATTTGTATCTTGGGTTTCCAGTTGGCTAATCCGAGGATTTCATCAATACAACACTAAACTTGTATTATAAATATCTTCTTAGAAGTTCCATTTTACTAAGCGATATTATTCAATGACTATGCCTACTTGATCCAATAAGATTACTCCTTGGTAATTATATCTTCAAAATTCATCCTTATAATCCTCTTTTCACCAACATATATCTTTATTTAAGATAACTCTTCTATTCCATCCAGGAGTGAGTTAACTCCACCAACTACTATGTTGATTTGATTCTCTCCTAATACCCTCATCCTAAAGATGATAACTCAAACTAGCATAACTACTTATCACTTCTTACTTGTTTCCTTTCAAGACTTGAGAAGTAACCATATATTAGGTTAAGAGTTGAAGGGTTAAGATATGATAGGTCAAGATTTGATAGATCAATAATTGATCACCCTATATTAATGATCAAAAGATACTAGAACATGGTTCAATAGAAATGATAATGATTGGTATGGCAAGAAAGATAGGTGGTGAAGGGTATTGACTTGGTTTCCTTCCTACTCAATATGTGATAAGGAATTAATGTTCAAGAACTACCATGATGCTCATGGTAGGAATTGATAAGAATAAGATAGATCAAGATTTAATTATTGAATTATTATTACTTGAGTTATATACTTAACTTGGTATCCATGAGTTGTTATAAAGACTACCATGATATGATCTATCATTAATTAATTGGTTGTAGGTTTAGTTTTATTCCATTTGATCTACCCATAGATCTAATTATATTTACCCAAAATAAGGTTTTAGCAAAGGTCATATTGAAACTTATCCCACTCAACTTGATGATCTACTTCAGTTCCATCAAGTTAAGAGAAGCTTCAATCATTTTGACAAGTTTTGATTAAAAGTGCGAAAATTATTTAGATTTTCTATGCATGAATGCAATGCACACACCTGATCTCTGCTTATTTTCTAAGATCTAATGTTGGGATGTTACAACTACGAAGCGGGGGGAACTAGGAGCACGGCCGCGCAGGTCGACCTTGGTTTCGTTCCCTCATTTAGGCGTCCGTCGTCGATCTCCCATCGCCCTCGTGAGGCTCCGGCAAGGGTAGCAACTATTGTTGTGATGGCTTCAATAGGGATAGAATCAGGGTTTTCCTTGTGTAGACCACATTCCTCGACGTGCTAAAGCTGGATGTTGTGCGGGCAGCGGCCATCACCATGGGTGCGCCGGGGACGAGCCGAGAGATGGCTTGACCACCGGTATTCATGTCGGCGGCCATCTATCAGGTTTCGACCCCGTTGTAGGTAGGTTTTCCTCCTCTTTTCCTGGTCGGATTTGCGCCTCCTTGACCATCCCCCTTTGGATCGAGACCGGTTGTCGCTGGCACTCCCGCTCTGGCCGCCCCCGACACTGGCATGGATGGATCTTCTACACCTGCCTCTGCATCAACCGCTCTAACGAGAAGGCCATCAATAGCTCCACTATAGTGAGGAATTTTTCCTCCTCTTTTAATTTCATAGACCTCTATTTGCAAGCATATGATTTCTACAATTGAGTGCCCTGATTGTTTGTTTTAGTGGCCACTGCTGCCATTGTTGTATATGCTGCTCATTTCCTAGACATGTAAGTTAATTGCTACCATGTTTCTTTTCTTGTTTAGGATTCCATTGGTGCATATGTTGCTCATTTCCTTGGCACGTAAGTTAGTTACTGACATGTTGCCTTTCTTGTTTAGGCTGCCACTATTGTATTTGTTGCTCATTATTTGCTTGACTTGTATGTTAGTTGCTATGAGTGATGCAATCATTGGTTGGCATTGCTTGTATTGCTTGTCACTGATCAATGATGTAAGCATTCGTTGACAATGCTTGTATTGCTTGTCACTAATCAATGTTGATCAGTACTGCAAACACTACATGTCGCTGATCATCATTTCTTGTTTTGGTTGTCATTGCTTGTCATACATATGCTTGTCTTGGATCTGTTGTCAATGGCAAGGTACGCAAGAAGGACTGGGACATCCTGTGCAAGAACAATTGAGACATCCTTGCCATAACCGCTCGGCCTGACCTCGCTTGCTTATTGGTAGTTGTCAAGGCGAAGGAAAAGGAAACAGGGGCCGCCCTCCTCGGATTGGGCACCAGAACATCAACGACCTCTCTCATTGCTTCTTCGTCCAGATCAGGCCACGGACACCTGCACTTTAGCTCCCTGACGCCATGAAGTCGGTGTTGGTGAAGCAACTGCACATAAAGCAGGAAGTCTGCATTGTGCGGCTGAAGACTTCACCTTCTGCGAGTATGATGTCTAGCTAGAGATGTTCGAGGGCAAGGTATACTTCATAAAAGGCTGGAATGACTTCGCCAAGAAACTCAAGTTGTGGTTTGACGATGTCCTCGCGTTCAATTTCAGCAACAAGCATAAGGGCTTCAAGATCACTCTCTTCAGAGCTTTCAGCAGCACACAATAGTTGATCACCTGCGAAATGCTAATCTGATTCTTCTAGCACTTCCAAGTGAGGAAGATGTTGATGAACTAGATGTAGATAGTAGTACTGATTGTCAGTTTGTACCGAATGTATTATGCTTAATCCTTTGTGGTTAGGGGTGTGTACCCCTGACTTCAAGTACCTATCAGGTGGTATGGGATGCGCATGTTTAAGAACTAGCTCCTAGATATGGGCATGTTTCCGTGATATTTCTAGACTTTTTGTTTATACGTGTTTATGTGTTGTGTTCATCATGTGTTATATGTGGCAAGGTCGCCATATTTAAAAATAAAAAGTGTATTTTATTTATGCGTGCAATGAGAGGGAACTAGCAGAGAACCAAACGACCCTTGTTTACATATTTGCTGAAAAAACAGACAACTAACTTATACGATACGCGTTACCAAACGGGCTGCAGATGTTGGTCCAAGTCGCTGGGTCCGGGCCGAGAATTATGTGCAGGCTAGCAACGGGCCCTCGGCTTTTTCCGTGTCCTCTGAGCAGTTGGCCCCCGTGTCGACCAGGCGTTAAGAGATTTTTTTTTCTTCTGGGAAAGGTCCACCTGGCACCAAACCCAAACCGAGAACGCACTTGCGCGCCACCACTCACCCATGGCGATAAGGCTAAAACCACCAGAGACATAGAGGGGAGCAGGCGAGCAGCTGGTTGTCGCCTACAAATCCACCGGCGGCGAGCATGGCCACCTTGCTCCACCAAGCGGCTCTTCCCACCCCATACCAGCATCATCCATGGATGCACAGCGCGACCGCCACGTCCATCCTCTCGCCACCTCACGCAGCGCCCTCCAAGCGACGACGAACCCCAGCCCGGCGGCTACACGCCGCCGGTAACGGCAGCGGAATCGGCACACCGGCGGCTGACAGCGCAGGCGGTCCCAGCTCCAAGAAGACGAGCCGCAAAGAGAAGCAGCGGCAGCAGCAGCGGCTGCGGGAGCGAGAGGAGCAGCAGCAGCAGCTGCTGAAGGAGTCGCTCGTCGAGGCCTCCCGCCAGGACGGCGGCGGCAACAAGGACAACGACGACGAGCTTCCGCAGGCGGTGTTCGACCGCATCCTCAAGCGTATCCTGTTCACGGTGGGCATCCCGATGGCGTCGGGCGTGGCCCTCTTGAACGCGTACGAATCGCTCAGGCGCGGGCGCGGCGTGGAGGTGCCGTCGTGGGTGCAGCTGCTCACCATCCTCCTCTCCTTCGGCACGTCGGCGCTCGGGATCGCCTACGGCACGCTGTCTGCGAGCTGGGACCCGGAGAAGGAAGGCTCGCTGCTCGGCTTCGACGAGGCCCGGACCAACTGGCCCGAGCTATGGAAGGAAGAGAACGAAAAGGACGAGAAGAAATGATTACCGCGACATGGATGCTTACAAACTGAAACTCTGTCAGTTCGCAAGCTTGTAATCTAATTCTTCACAAGTTCAGTGTGTGAAATACTAGACTAGATTCTCCATTGGAAATAGCAAGCATGTCGTTGACACTGGATACACATACAGGGGCTACAGCAGCAAAACTATGAAACAATTCACAGTGGCTCTGAAGCAGAATGGCCAAACTGAACACTTGGCAAGAGAGAAAAGAGAAAAATGGACAATTGATCGATCCAGCCAAAATACAACACTGAGTCGGTTGTTTTAATTCTCCTAAAGCAAATGGACAATTGATCAATCTAGCCACCTGGTGACGCCATCTTCTTCGCTCACGGCTGCGAGAATCTCAATGTAGACCTCCAATACAGCCTACAGACAGTTCAACCCAATCAGGAAATAAATTATTACTACCAACAGAACTATTTTTTTTTTTTTGCAGTCAGTCAGTCAATCACTACAGTGGAATTTCCTGGTCCAGAAAATGAACGGGTCCTATTTTGTGATGAAGAGGTCGCTACTACCACTGATGAGGACAGCTGTGCATCTTATTCTGAAATCTTGCTGTCGTTCATAAAATGGTGATAAATAAGAGGGCATACCGAAGGATTTCTGTGGTTGACCAGTCTGCAACATTCCAGTAAAGATCCTTCCAGCGTCCAGCTCTCCCAAACATCAAAAGCATGATTGGAAAAAACAAGCTCTGACTTCTTATTCACCTGAAGACAAGTTAAAGGACAGTAGTAAATCAGCAATTTAGATAAATCTTTTCACTTCAAACAACAAAAGTTGTACAGGGATCCTAGAATCTAAGAACAAATCGGTGATTCCGTTTGCAAACTTCTCAAACCTCCAGCAACAGATCAAGCACGGAATGAACACTTCAAAACCAAGTAAACTGAATGCTGTGAGCAACTGAGCATAAATATTAGAATACATCTATCGAGCAGTTTATGCACAGAAGTGCACCAAGTATCTGTACTATTAAAGCGTAGTTGGTGGTACGTCGTTTTTCATGGTACGTCGTCACCTCTCTCCTCTCACGTCAACTGCATCCGCCGACTTGTGGGACCTCCTCTCTATTTGGCAAAATTTCCTGCACACAACTATACAATCTCAACAACTCCCGTGCAAACCGCAATCACCCCACAAAGTCTCCTCCCCTTCTCTTCCAGTCTAGAAACCTCCGCTCCAACTTGTGAGAATTGTCACTGCTGCCTAGATACCATGATCCCATCCACCCCACACCTGCCCTTCGTCGTCAAGCTCTGGTTACAATGCACCCTTCGCGAAGCCCGTGTGGCCGAGGGACCGTTTGTGTCGCGAAGCTCAGGCAGCAAAGCACGGTTAAGCAACATGGTCTCCAGGTGCAGCAGTAGCTACTCCAGCCATGATAAGAGAAGATGTCGTCATCCAGCCGTGATTGAAAAAGAGGCTGATGCACTGCAACCGTCATACGCTGAGATGAACCCAGCTCACCGCAAACTTGATCCAGTTTCTCCATGGCAAGTTCATCATGTGCTCACCTAGCCACATGTCAATTTCTTGTGCTTTTATGTGGTATGCTTCCAAAGCGATCTCCATGTAGATATCAAGAACAGTGACAGAGAAGAGTGCAGGCACACCGCGAAAGGCAAGAAATTACTTCCACGTGGATGGATGTCAATGTCCTACTCAATGGAAGTGGGAAATAATGAAATCGGTAGAATGTGTCATGAGTACTTTCTTCTGCCCCTCGTATCTAAGTGTAGAGGATCTAAAGATTGGAGATGCATTTTCTATGGTTGGAAATCTTGTACTCCCTCCGATCCATAATGTGTCGTTGATTTAGCACAATTTTGTACTAAATTAGAGACACTTATTATGGATCGGAGGGAGTACTCCAAGTCAGTCTAAATTGACAACAGTGATAGCCCTAGATATTCTCAAGAACAAATGGGTCATGTAGGATACAGTTACAGTAATATACAATTTCAATGCACTTTTGGATTGGTGACAAATCTGGGAGGAGAAACTTGAAGGATAAAGGAGATGCAAGGTAGAATCAGTGATCAAATGAAACAACAAAAATAATATGTGAGCTTAACATTAACTCATATCCTAATCACACATGCTTTTGATGGTTTCCATGTCCAGAACTAAAATAGGTGCTTTTTATTAAGTACTACTTCTGATAGTAACTTGCTCCAGCATACAATGGAGCAAGTTATTTAGACGAGTTCTGTCTTGGTGCAAGAAAGCGGAGGATGGAGAGATGCTTACTCCCAAGTGCTCTTGGAGCGCCACATGGACCCATCATCTATGGAAAATGATCCCCTTCCCCCGGACGATGATCGTCCGGGTCGGGTCGCCAATTTCCACCTACGTACGTACCCTCCCAGGACACGTCATGTGGACCCACCCCACCCCTCCTTCCTTATCTTTTCCACGGGAGGAAGACGGAGATGCGCCTCTCCGCTCGGCCTTCTCTCCGGCCTTCTCTCCGGCTCCCCGGCCTCCTTTCTGTTCGGCCTCGCCCGCCGGACTGATTCCCGCCAGCCCCACGCCCGCCCCACCATGGAATTCCGCTCGAGCCCTCCCTTGGTGACTGGGGCCGGCACCGCCGCTCTCCCGCCGCCGCGCGACTCCCTGTTGCCGCTCGCCTCCTCGGCCCCTCTCCATCCTTCGCGCGGCCTCCAATCGTGCTTGCATGCTGGCTGCGGCCGGCTGCCGCGCCTTGTCGTTGCCATGGACTTCCTCGCCGCGCGCCTTGCCAGATGCTACCCAGCCCTTGACGGTGGTGCTGCAAGCCCGGGGAGGCGGTGCTACCAGCCCTAGACGGCACTGCTACAAGCCCTAGACCGTGCTTCTACAAGCCGAGGCGGTGAAGGTCCCATCGGCGCGCGGTGGTGGCGCTGCCCGCCGCTGCTGCAAGGTCGAGGTGCTGCTGCTGCAAGGAGCCGTCGCCATTGCTACAGACGAGCAGTACATGGGCGAGGCGGCGCCGTTGCTGCAAGCACCGTCGCCGTTGCTACAGACCAGGCGGCATTGCTACATGGGCGAGGCGGCACTGCTACATGCGGGCGCCGCCGCTGCTGCAAGGTCGAGGTGCCGTCGCTGCAAGCAGCCATCGCCATTGCTACACATGAGGCACAACTTCTACACGGGCGAGGCGGCGCCGCCGCTGCAAGCAGCCGTCGCCGTTGCTACAGACCAGGCGGCGTTGCTACATGCCGGCACCGCCGCTGCTACATGGGCGCCGCCGCTACACGGGCGACGCGGCGCTGCTACAGGCCGGCACCGCCGCTGCTTCAAGGGCGAACTGCCGCTGCTACATGGGGGCAACAGCGTTGCTGCGAGGTTGCTGCGAGGCCACCGCTGCCGACCACCGGCGTTGCTGCGAGGCGACCGCTGCCGACCACCGGCGTTGCTGCAAGCTAGCATATTCTCTGGCGACGAGACGTTGTCTCCATTGGAGGCGAGTGAGGTGCTGCAAAGGAAAGGGAGCCACGAGCGAGGACGCGGGGTGCGGAAGGGTGGTTTTTTTCTTTTCCTGTGACTGAAGTGTCTAGGTGGACACGTGTCGTCTCGTGGACCAGGACGATGGAAGTTTTCGATCGTCCGGGGGACGCCTAGTGCTCCCCATCATCTATTTGACTTTTAATACCCGAATCAGTACTTATTGTGAATTAGTTGTTACTTAGATGAGTTCTGTGTTGGTGCAAGAAAGCAGAGGATGGAGAGATGCTTACTCTGAATATAGCTGATCTTACAAAAAAGAATTTTTTCCTAAGCCTGGCCCTTCTATTCTATGGCTGAGGAATTCATTCTAAATTTGTCTATGATTTGAGACCATTTCTTTTAACTGGCTTCCCACTGTTTCATCTCACCAGAACTGCACTTGCATTTACATCCTCCCCTAAAATTAGGATTTTAATGAATGATTTTTTTTCATAATAAGGTGGGCATGTTGGAAAGGTAGAAGATGAGTGCGAGAGAGCAGTTGATGCCATCAAAAGCTATTGGAATGCTGAATGAAGGATGCAAACCACCAGTTTCTTAGGGTCACAAAATTTTCTGTAGGACACATAACCAAGGTTTTTATATATTCATTTGTTACTCCGTAGCAGTACTTAGCTAGTAATTTTTGGTTTCAGTACTGCTATATTCAGCTCTCACCCATATCTTCAGGTAATGAGAGTACTAACTGAAAAGGGTAATGTTACCTGCAATAGTTTGCCTCCAGCAACAAAAGATCGCAATCCCATCGCATCCTGAAAAGCGTAAATCCTACCATAAATATATGTATTTGTAGTCGTACAACATCCAAGCAAAAACTACCTGACAGGCAAGGAACAGCAAAGCAAAAATGAAATTGAAAAACTTAATTGCCACCTTAGTTTTAAATGTGATAAGAAACTGAGCAGCAGGATCCCTTTTTGTAGCATTTGACACAACATCAAGATACCAGCCACCACCAGCAACTCTTTCTCTTGAAACATGAAAACCCGAATTACCTCTTGTCCTTAGGGCAACAACAAAGCCATCTTTGAGCCTCTCAGGAGGTTTTCTACCAAGTCCAGCAGGTAACTTATGTTCAGATATTATTTCCATTGGAGATTCAGCAGAAGACCTGAGCTTAATTTTGGAGTCCTCAGGGGAAGCAAATCGTGAACTGGAACTTAACACCTGATCCCTGCCACTCATTATGGTATCATCATCTCTACGTGAAGAATAATTACTTCCACTCTCCACAGTTGACAATTCATCCATCTTCTGTTCGGATCTGCGTCGTGCAGGTCTCTTTTTCCCTTTCTTCCCAGATCGGCTGCGTCTTCCTTCTGTTCTGGAGCCAATATTTTGGGACTGACCTGATGTTTCAGGGACTTCAGGCTTGGAGATGGCTCTTCTCTTGTCACACTCTAGAGTCAGTTGGCTTTCATCTGTCTGCTGTTCACCATCACATACTCGCGAAGAGTGTACATTTCCCTGTTTATATAACTGATCATCTTCACATCCAACTTCACTTATTGCTTCATCATCATCAGAAATAGCATTGTTTGGAACAACACCATCAAAGAAAAAGGACTGTAATATAGTGATTGCTTTCTCTCTGATTTCCATCCACACTTCTTCACTGTAGTCTGCACTTCGAGGAAGAATTAATACATTTGGCATCTCGTGTACCTATGAATGACCAATAAAAAATATTTAGTGCTTAATCATTCACTTTATTTGTGGTAGAACATGCTCTTCTGGATATAATCATCATGCTAAAGTAAATAGTGCATCGATCATAGTACATGCGTAGAGCAACCAAACTAAACAGTGCATTAGCTGTGTATCTTTTGGAACTAACAGGCAGGTCAACTGGCTGACCGTATAGTCTATACCTCTATGAAGTACAAACTACTTATACAGTTTAAAAACCAAGTTTTCTATAGATACATCACTTGCATTGTTTTTCCTATCATCACTAAGGTCTGTAATTATGTTAACAAGGAGCGCCTTCTGCAATTGGTCAACTAGAAAACACAGTGTCACGAAGACATATGTTAGAACAACTCCAAACTTCCTAAGGAAAGAAACTTTATCGCAAAGAACGCGTACTGGGAAGAAGAACAGATCAATCTATACTTCTGAAGGATGACAATGTTTGACTAATTTTCTTCTGATTAAAGCCAGATCTAAGTTCCATACCCATGCTTCCATCCATTGTGGACCTTCAGCACCGTCCAATGCACATCCAGCTATAGTGCCATCAAGCAAGAGTTGTTTGAGTGCACAGTCATCTATCAGCTGGCAGCTACTTGTATTGACAATGAAAGCTCCTGCAGGCCTCAAGAGATAGTCAATCAGAGAGTATTATACCATGAACTAAGAAAACAGGCACGCATGTGAAAGAAAAAATAGAGGAAGAGCAGAAAAATGGAAATAAGGAAGAAAATATGTTACCAGGTTTTATGTGCTGCAGGCGCTCGGCACTAAGTATGTTTGTTGTATCATTTGTTAACGCACAGTGGAGTGAAACAAGGTCGCTTGCTGCCAATAAATCATTGAGAGTATCCATTCTTCTGGCAGCAGAAGGAAATACAATAGAAGGACGCTTTGTTTTGCCAGCCCCCTTCACAAAATGTTGAACAGCCAGAAATCAGCTTGGTATTTTAACTCTGTTACATACTTGCATGGTTTACAATCTGTTCTATGATAAATAAACATAATCAAAGCTAAGAATTTCTTGTGTGAGTACCAACTTGAGCAAATACATCTCTATCTGAATAGATAGTTCTAAATTTAGTCATAAAAATAAGAATACACAAATTTATTCTAAAGTGAATATTTTAGCATAAACTACTCGTCAGTCAGCTTGTTGTGAATAATAATAAATAAAATTTTAGATCTCAAGACTAGGAGATCAGACCACTCACAGTATATCAAAAAAATTTAGACTGTCAAATCATCTTTACTGAATCTTATTTGAAAAGCTACTAACCAACAAATACATACAATGATTTAGCTTTAGCATAAAACGGTTGACGATATCCTTGCAACATACTCACAAGTCATAACTAGCAAGTGGACAGAAGCCTAGAACAGACTAGATGTCAAAGAACTGATTAACACATGCAGCAAATTTGCAAATAATTAGCTAGTACCAAGTCATAAATATCACCTAAAACTAGCAACACACGAGAAAGACAGAACAATCCTAGAATTACAAAGTAAAAAGCACGGGATCAATTTCAAAGAGATTTAACAGCAAAAACCTAGCAGATCACAGATTTTAAGCGCACAAACAGCAAATCCGGCACCTCGTAGAGCGGATCAAAGTAGAGCACGCTCATGCGGAAGGCTAGGCTGCGGGTTGCGAGGCATCGCGCCGCGGCGTTGACGCCGACGATACCGAGCACGAGCCCACGGCAGCGCCGCATACCGCGGCACAGAGGCTGGACGGAGCCGAGCCACCCAGCGGACGGCGCGGAGGAGGACGCGTGTCCGGAAAGCAGGTGGGTGCGGCGGAGGAGGCCGAGGAAGAGCGCCATGACCGTGTCCGCGATCTCCTCGGCGCGGTTGGCGTCGACGTGGACGAGGCGGAGGCCGAGCTCAGCGGCCGCAGTGGCGTCCGCGGCGCGGTCGGGGGATCCCAGGCAGAGCAGCAGCTGCCAGGGACGGAGCCGGCGCTGCGCGGCGCGCGGGAGGAACGCGAGCGAGGTGAGGAGCACGGCTGCGGCGGCCTCGACGTGGCCCGAGGAGAGCGCGGAGAGCGGCGCGTGCTCCACGGCTGCCGCGCCGGCCAGCGCATCCCGCTCTACCGACGGATCCTCGAGGCAGTTGAGCGTCACCACCAGCGGCTGCCCGCCGCCGCCGCCGGCGGCGGCGGTCGCCGGAACGGAATGGGCTGGGCCGCGTAACATGTTTGGGCCGCTCGGCTGCAGTGCTGCTCACTTGCTCCCGTCTCGGATCAGAAAGGTGGAGCAGAGGACAGCACCCACCACTGAGTCACTGACAACACTCCCTACACTGGGCGCCTTGGACCTTTTCTGGTGCCCCAAGTCCACGGACGCTGCTCCTTTTTTTTCTCGAAAACGGAAAAGACTTTGTGTTTTTGTGCATTGATGATAGGAAAAAACTTTGAGTACAAAATTAGACGAAGAATGGAGCATGCGACTCAACCCAAAACTAAACTGCGGCTTCTTTTTCTTCCTCATCTAATCCGAAGGTTGAATCCTGCAGCAATGACGGTAAGGCCTCGAACCACCAGCTCTGTAAGATCGTAGCAGCTCAGATCTATCTTCTACGGACTCATTCTCCGAGTATGAGTGACATGCACGGTAGATTTTTATCGATATGTGTAAGTTATGATCGATTCGATGATGTGTTAGAATCTTTTCTTTGCTTGTTCTGCCTAGATGCCGCTTGTTAGTGGCTAGATTCAGGCATATGTTATGGTTAGGGTTCGTCCGATTCAGAAAAATGGGGAAAATTGTGGCTATCACCGAATGATTAAGTCATCACAAGCTGCGTTCATCTTCTTGATCCTCGGCCGATAATTAAAACTATCACCGAATGTGACCCGGGGGGTGAATCGGTGCTACCTCAAATCGTTCATAAAAATGTTGTGCACCATTTGCGGTAGCACAGATTCATCTCCCCGGTGTTTGTGTGCACATCATATATGAGGTATTGATTACTTTGCATAGAACTCTTCTTGTTATTCTTCTTCGGCCGATGATTACTTTGCATTCTATGGCCAAGATCCTAATAGGTTGCATTCGTAGCATGCTTGTTATGATTGATCTTGGACTCACAATGCCTAATATGAGGCACAAATTTTGTGGCAGCCGATGATTACATACGCACTGCGAGCTAGTGGAAGCGATGATCCTTTCGAACCTGGTTCTATCATCTATTCAAGGTGATGGAACTCGGTTTGGTAGGACCATCGCTTCATGTTGTCAATCCTTTGTACTATGAGGCAATTGTTGTTTATTCTGTGAATGCAGCTTGTGATGACACCTAGTACAATACGTTCATAGAGCTGGTGCTATAGGAGACGGATGTTATGCACACGAAAATTGGTTGTGCACGTCCTCTGGTCCCCTGTAGCACCAGCTCTACCTTATTTGTGCTAGTAATTCTGAAGTTGGACATCGATTTGGTCGTGTTTTGTTTCCCTTGGCTGGTGATTAGTAAGCAGCACAATGAAATGTAAGGGGATCCTCTTCATGAACACATTTGTGTGCTAACCAAGTTCATTATTCATATTTGTTGCTCATGAGAAGAATCTCGTTGCCTCTGTGCCATTGCATATGAGGCCATGTGAAAGAACATGTGGGCCCCCATGTGTGGTTTTGGTAATTAATGATAATGTTTATGAAATAATGTGTGTATTAAGTTATACTTGTAGGATTTGTCCATTGGCATCGCTTGGAGCATGTGTTTTCTTTAAGGTCGATGATATGTAGAAGAAGATGTGATGTGCAAGCTCAAAATGCGCCATCTATAGAAGATCTCATGTTTAATTCTTGCCATCCTCGGTGATCATGGATCGATGATGAGGAATCAAGAAAGGTGTTCCATCTTGAGAAGGGAAAGATCGTCTACATCGAGCTCAAGTGGAATGCTCAAGGAAAAGGTATAATCTTGATAGGTTTTCCCTTTTGCCGGTCTCATGTTGTGTGTGGGAGACCAGGTTTAGGATAGACAACCGTACTATCAAGAGGGGCTCTCGAATGAGTAACTCGTTCACTTCGTTCGGAGAGAGCTCAAACCTTTGCATATTTGCATCATCATATTTGGTTGTTATTTGTACTTATCCATGTGAGGATATAGAGCTTGTGGTAATATCCTTAACAAGCTCTTGTTCATCAAAATCGGATCTTCCGTTTGTATCTTGTTGCGATTTTGATCTTGGCGGCTTTTCGGTTTCTCACCAAGTGAGGTATCTCACATTATTATACATGATACATTCTCACTTGGTGATAACCAATATTTTAACCTTTCATAGGGTAGCTCATGTCGTCCTTTTTCCAACGCAATTGGAATCAGGTCGATCGGAGTTACCAATCAAAAGTTATAGAGGTTTAAATTTTCCTTACCGCATTTTGGTACCTAGCGCGGCAATAGGTTTTGGAAAGTTGCCAAATTCCACTGCCCTCCTAGGTACCAAAATGCGGTAGTACCGCATTTTAGTACCTAGCACGGCAGAAGGTTTTTGACAAGTTTCCAAAAGCCACTGCCGGACTAGGTACCAAAAAGCGGTAGTACCGCATTTTAGTACCTAGCGCGGCAGAAGGTTTTTTACTTCGTCATTTGAATCTATCCTCCCTTGCTGGACTATGATGTTTCTTTGCATGGTCTTGTAGAGGTTTTTGTCCTCTTCGAAAAGAGCCCAAGATCATCGAAATCGGAGTTCGGATGCAAAAGTTATGACTGTTTTTGTTCTGTGATGACCGGTAGTACTGGACCAGGATCCGGTAGTACCGGGGATTTTGGTACCGGGGAGCGCAGAGAAAAATGCGTTTGGAGACCCAGGAACCCTAGGAAATGTCCGATAGTGCCGGGAAAGTCCGGTAGTACCGGGAAAAAGTCCGGTAGTACCGGGAATCGCGTTTTTGGGCTGCAACGATTGGATTTTGGAGGGACCTATATAAGGGGCCTTCTTCCCCAATGGTTCCTCAACTATTCTTGCAAGTTTTCCCCTCCATTGTTGACCTTCTTGAGCTTTCTTTCTCTCAATCTCTCCAATGATTCTTGCATATTCTTGAGGGATTTGAAAGAGGAGATCTAGATCTACAATCCCACTAATCAATCTCTCCTCTAAGTGAGGGGAACATATTGGGATCTAGATCTTGGAGTCTTTTGTGGATTTCCTCCATTGTTCTTCCTCTCTTATTCCCCCATAAGCTTTTGTAGCTTTGGTGGAATTTGGGAGAGAAGGATTTGAACACCTTTGTGGTGTTCTTGCCATTTGCATTTGGTGCATCGGTTTGTGTTCTCCTCGGAGGATTTGGTTTGAGTTACTCATTGGAGCTTGTCCCTCTTGGGTTCTTGGAACCCTAGACGGTTTTGTGGCCTTGGTGGCGTTGTGGCCTTGGTGGCGTTTGTTGGGAGCCTCCAATTAAGTTGTGGATAAGTGTCCCAACCTTGTGAGAGGTTCCGGTTGCCACCGACAAGTGCACCGATAGTGGAAGTGTGGATCGATCCTGTTGGGGTGAGATTCATCGGAGAATAAGGGAGGCCTTTTGTGGTGTTGGTGGTTTGATACCACCCCCTCTCCAAACGAGGCGTACTCCATGTTGGAAGGAACTCAGTAAAATATCGTTGTACCCGCATGCCTCGGTTATCTCTATACCTGAGCTCTTTACTTATGCACTTTACATTGTGATAGCCTTTGTGCTTGAAGTAATATATATCTTGCTATCACTTTGTTGCTTGTATTGCTTAGCATAAGTTGTTGGTGCACATAGGTGAACCTTAGTTGTTCTAGGTTGTTCTTAACAAAGTAAACACTAGTTTTATTCCGCCTTTATTGAGCCACTCTAGAAAAAGTTTTAATCGCCTATTCACCCCCCCTCTAGGCGACATCCATATCCTTTCACCATGTGTTATGTTCATTGTTCATGTCTGATCACATGTCTTATGCTCATTGTTCATGCCTGATCACATGTCTTATGTTCATTGTTGATGTCTGATCACATGTGCTGATTCTTGTTGTAGTGCTCGAAGACATTGATCGGAGGTGCTCTTCCCACCAATGGAGGAGCATGCTCCATAGATGTTGCTGAGGTTAGTGCCTCCAAGAGGGGGAACGATGGTGGTGAGGGTTGCGGCAGCAAGAGGCCGAGGGACAGGCCTCTCAAGATAGGGCACTTCCACGATGAGGTAGGTCCAACCCATTTTGCCAAGGTGACCTTGGCATCTGGGTTAGACCTGCTGCCAATCCCTGATGGCTTTAGGCCTTTCCTCGGCAATGTGTCGAGGATGATCGTACTGAAGGCGAACACCTGACGTAGTTGGATGGTGAAGCTCCGGGATGTCAGCGAATGGATCTTCCTTGACCAGGGGTGCTTGGCTTCGCCATTGCACACCAGGTGAAGATCAGGTTCTTCTTGACCTTCAAGATGCTGAAGGGTGACCTCTTTAAGGTCACCATCTTCGACTACACCATGACTGAAGTCATGAAGAAGTGCCCGCAGCATGATCCATCCCTTGCCATGATCGTCCTATGATCTTTGCTGCCTACTTTGTTGTTTGTTTGATTGTTGTGAACTTATGTCGTGATGTTGCTAAAATGTTTATGTACTTTGGTGTGTGTTAGTTGTGGTTAAGACACACTTGGTATGTGTGGTAATATCACCATATGGGGAAGAGGTTACCGGAGCACATGACATAGCTGAAACCAAACACGCGCATTTTATTTCTCCCGGGCCTGATACAACCCTCGAAACAACAGGGCCTCAATTCTGCCCAAGTGATAAACAATGTCAATGCGGGGAACCAAATAAGGGGGAGAATTTGGCTCATAGCTTGATCCCGGCATACAGTCCCCACGCATGCAAGTTGCATGCGCCGGGAAAACTTGCACAGGAACCAAACACGCATGTTGTCATCCTCTGAATGAAAGGATCTAGAGGTGGATCAAGTTCAGAAAATCACCTCGAACCAGGTCATCCTTGAAAATGGTAGTCGGTTAGGATGTTGAAAGGATCATATGGGCACCTAGAGGGGGGATGAATAGGTGATACGTCGTAAACGTATCTATAATTTTTGATGCTCCATGCTTGTTTAGTATCTACTTTGCTTTGTTTTGTCTTCACTTTGAGGTGTTTTTATATGTTTTCTGGAACTAACCTATTGACAAGATGCCATAGTGCCATTTGCCTGTTTTCTACTATTTTTTGGTTTCAGAAAGCTAAAAAATGAATATTCTCGGAATTGGACGGGACAAAAGCCAAAGTTCATATTTTTCCATGAGTGATACGGAAAATCGAAGACGAAACGGAGGAGGAAACTAGGGTGGCCACACCCTAGGTGGGCGCAAGCCCACCCTAGGTCGCGCCCATAGGGGGTGTGGGCCCCCTGGACCTCCATCGACCTTGCCTCCTTCGTCTGTAAGAAGCCCCCGAATCAGAAACCCTAAATCATCGACAAAAAAGACACGAAATGTTCTGCAGCGCCGCTGCCACTGAAGGGGAGATTCGGGGGACAGAAAGTCTCTGTTCCGGCACCCTGCCGGGACGAGTAAGTGCCCCCAGAGCCATCTCCATCGATCTCCACCGCCATCTTCATCATCATTGCTGATTCCCATGATGGGGAGGGAGTAGTTCTTCCTCGAGGCTAAGGGCTCTACTGGTAGCTATGTGTTCATCTCTCTCTATGCATGGTCATATTGTGATCATGAGCTTTGTAATAAAATAGATCTACCTTGCTACTCAAGTGCTTCATTAGATCTCTGCTCTCCCCATGTGTGTGAAAGTGACAGCGTGCACGCCATGGTGGCACTTAGGTTTGAGTCTACATAAATACTCTTTGTGCTTTAATAGATCTATGCTTTTCCCAACGTGTGTGAAAGTGACAACGTGCATACCGTGTGTGGCACTTTGGCTAGATTGAATATTTTTTATGAGTTATATTTGGAGTTGGATGTTTGTATGAAATTATGGTGTTTGTTGGAACCATCTAGCGCTCAAGGTGACAGTGTGGGGTTATCTAGATTGGGGAAGGCGGACTTTGAGGAGTGCTGTTATAGCCCTACCATGAGATTAGAGTGTCCAACCGAAGAGTAGTTAAGAGCAGTATCATGAAGAGAGGATATTTTTACAAGAGAGTGTTCACTAGTGAAAGTATGATCCCTAAGCCTTGTTTCTAAGCATTGAAACACCGTTTGCATCCATATCTGTTGCATGTTTGCTTGCTTCCTTCTTGTTGCCTTTAGTCTTTACCTCACCGTCAAGCTATTTTCTGGCACCGTTACCACTTGTATTTCACTATCTCTTCGCTGAACTAGTGCACCTATACACCTGACAAGTGTATTGGGTGTGTTGGGGACACAAGAGACTTCTTGTATCTTGATTGCAGGGTTGCTTGAGAGGGAATAACTTTGACCACTTCCTCCCTGAGTTCGATAAACCTTGGGTGATCCACTTAAGGGAAACTTGCTGTTGTTCTACAAACCTCTACACTTGGAGGCCCAACAACTGTCTACAAGAATAGAAGTGCGTAGGCATCAAACTCTTTTCTAGCGCCGTTGTCGGGGAGGTAAGGTAAAAGGTACTCACATCCTCCGGCGTGAGTGATCGAAGTTATTTCCTTTAGATTATGCAATTTTGTCTTTTTGTTTCTTGTTTTCACTAGTTAGGCTTAATGGAAAACAACAACAAAATAGAGAGTTTTATAGCATTTATCTTGAGTTAGGACAAGAAGTGTTTGAAGAGAAAATTAAAAAACCTGTGGAACTTTATTTGCATGCTAATAGCAATGTTATTAGTATGAATTTTTTGAACACCATTGTTGCTAATGCTATGGAAAAGTCTAAGCTTAGGGAAGCTAGTTTTTATGAAAATAATTTTTTTAGTCCCCCAACTTTGGAAGATAGCTATTCTATTGCTTATGATGATACCAAACCTCCAATATATGATGATTACAATAATGATTATGATATTTTCAGTCCACCTACTATTGAGGATAAAATTAATTATGATTACAATATGCCTCCTATATTTTATGATTATGGTGATGAGGATAACAATGATAGCTATTTTGTTGAATTTGCTCCCACTACAATTAATAAGAATGACTATGCTTATGTGAAGAGTAGAAATCATTGTATGCATGTGGCTCATGATAAGAATGTTTTATGTGATGGTTATATTGTTAATTTTGTTCATGTTGCTACTAAAAATTATTATGAGAGAGGGAAACATGGTTTTATGCATCTCAATAATATTAAGTTTCCCCTCTTTATGTTGAAAGTCTTGAAGTTGCACTTATTTTGCTTTCCTATGCTTGGTGCTTTGTGCTTTCATGACTTGTTTCTTTACAATATTCCTATGCATAGGAAGTGGGTTAGACTTAAATGTTTTTTCGAATTTGCTTCTTGATGCTCTCTTTTGCTTCAATTCATATTTCTTATGTGAGCATCTTCTCAAACCATCAAGCCTAACTTAAAGGCGTTAAATAAAAGTACTTGTTGGGAGATAACCCAAGAGTTTTCTTGAGTCTTGGAAGTTATTACTTCTGTAATGACCTATCCTTATCTTTTATGTTTGTTTTTTGTGCCAAGAATGACCTCTAATGAGAGGGAAGTAAGATTTGGGGAGTTGCTGTCCCGAAACAGATTTCTGTCCTCCACCATAAAAATTCTCGAGGAGTCTCTGTAAGTCAGATTGAGCTGAAAATTTATGAATAAATCCCCCAGTATGTTAGATAACTTTTGTTAGTTCAACACTTTTTGATTTGAGCAACATAAGGTGTCCGAAAACATCGGCTTCTACCTGCTGGTCTGTTTTGACAAATTTCTGCCATTATTTGCATTTGCTTCTTATTGATTCCTTTTTGGGTTCTTTTAGGAAATTGAGCTTTTTGAAGGATTTGCTACAGTAGCTTGTGTATTTAGTAAAACTTTTGTTGTTTTTAAACTAAACCAAAAGGTCTATTATCTTTTGAATACACTAATGTTGCTAATGAAGATTGTGTGATGTTTTGTATGAAGGAAAATTTGCAGGTGTAGGGAAAGAATCATGTAATGAGATGAAGAATGGACAAAATATCAAGCTTGGGAATGCCACTCTGTGTCACCCCAAGAAATATTCAATAGGTACAAGCGTCAAATCTTGGGGATGCCCAAGGCATCCCCTTCTTCATCAATAAAAATCTCAGGTCTTTCTAGACACTTCGTTTTTATTGTTTCATGCATTGTTGTGTTGTTCTTGGAGCGTCTTAGTTTTAGTTTTTGGTTTTAGTTTGCTTAGTTTGCTTGAGTAAGTTGGTTGGTTACACCATACTTCTTTTGAAGAGAGATACACTCTGTTTCCATTGCCTAGAACACTCTAGTTTTTACTCTTATTGTTTTGTGAGTGTTCACTTTTGCTAGCACCGCGTCTAGCCTTAGTTTTCCTGTGCTTTCAGCTTAGAACTTTTTAGTTCTTATTTATGGATTTGTGAGACAAGCTCACTGATCTTTATTGATTATTATCTTTGTGAGTTGTTTCGAATAAGTTGTTTGGTGTTGGAAAAGAGTAGAAAGTTTCATGCTTATAGTGGTACAAAAGGGAGCTTGTTTTGACTGTGGCTTATACTTTATCATGTCATGCTAGATCATGTTTTGACCTTATGCTTAGTGATTATTGCTATAGCATGACTTGTTCCAAACAATTAGGATTGCTTAATATGCCTTGAAGGAATCATGCGTTGTTTTAGCATACAAAAGCATAGTATTGTGGTATTCTCCTCTGATGCTTTGTTTGGGTTGACTTGGCACATGTTCACACCATGTTATGAATATGAACAAGTCACCATAGTCTCTATGATCATTTAGTCCTTGACTTGTAGTACCACTCTATGCTTTGATTAGTAATGTTTTGTTGCTCCGCATGATTATGGCCATTATTGCTCTCTTAGTTGGTTGCTCCCAGTCTTGCTAGCCTCCACTTGTATGAGTAAGCTCTACTCATGATTCCAACTCCCAAGAAACCAAGTTATTCCAAAGTGTCCACTATAAATTCCTATGCATGGTGTGTTACACCATTCCAAGTATATTCTTGTTTTCAGCTATCTTCCAATTAAAAAGTATTTTATTATGTGAAAACTTAGTGATTAAATCCCTCACAAACTTGATGGCACACTTTATATTCTTTGCCCCTAATAAAATTGAACCATTGTGTCATCTATGTTGTATATGCTTGCACTTATACGTTGGAATTAGTAGAACCGTGTTGTCACGGGGAACGTTTTCAACATTGCACTTGTACTTTGTACTCAGTTGATATCATGCTCTTTTGTCTATGGATGTCAACAGTGTGAAATAAAGAGGGAACTTGTAAGTCCATGAAGTATGTATTTTGTGTTAGAGAAACGCCTGGGCCGCTAGCCTAATCCATGCCTAATCATGGTGGAAACTTGCAGCATCACCATAGTGAGCTATCTATGAAGCATCCTCAATAAAAAGCTATGCATATAGTAAATAAAAAGATCGCTGAGATGCTCATTGTCTGCTTGCCTTGTCATTTTGGTTATGGGATAGCTCATGTACCATGTGCAAGGGGTACCCTGTTGGCGGTTCTCTATGATACGCATGTACTTACAATGACAAGAACTTACAGGTGACTGAAGTTGAGTAGCATGAGGTGTGGCCCTCGTATTCAAGGGACTTGACATTCCCAACTTATACCTTGTCAAGCATATACTCCATAGTTTGTTCACTTTAACCTTAATCACTTCAAGATGCTTATGATAGGGGCAATGAGGGCTGAAAGCTAACAAGTACCATAATTTTTGGAAGCTCTTTTTGAAACTTGAAATCCCTGCTTCCCTTTATGAAGGACCTTTCTTCCACTATTATATTGAGTCTCCACTTTCTACCTTTAGGCACCATTAAGAGAGCATAGTTTTCATTCTGTGTGCAGTGTCCCAAAACTTATTGATTGATGCATATTGTGATATTACTTGTTCATGTGCTATTTGTTTCTAACCACCCTTGTGAACTTTGAAGGTGTCCTATGCATTTATTTGCTACTCCATGAGGGACAAGCTATTTGCCACTATGCCATGTTTTCTGTATGTGAAACAAACAAACGTTTTTCAATGCATATTATTCATGATCTTTGTTTGTAGCCTTTCATGTTGCATGCATAGTTACTATGTCCTATTGTTAGAACTCCATCTTTCATGCACATGTTTAGAGTACTTTGATCCTAGCTTTCAATGCTTTGCAATATTTTGATCAAGATTTTGATGGTGCATGTCACCTAAAAAATTATTCTTTTTTATCACTTACCTACTCAAGGACGAGCAGGAGTTAAGCTTGGGGATGCTTGATACGTCGTAAATGTATCTATAATTTTTGATGATCCATGCTTGTTTAGTATCTACTTTGCTTTGTTTTGTCTTCACTTTGAGGTGTTTTTATATGTTTTCTAGAACTAACCTATTGACAAGATGCCACATTGCCAGTTGCCTGTTTTCTGCTGTTTTTGGTTTCAGAAAGCTAAAAAATGAATATTCTCGGAATTGGACGGGACAAAAGCCAAAGTTCATATTTTCCCTGAGCGATACGGAAAATCTAAGACGAGACGGAGGAGGACACCAGGGTGGCCACACCCTAGGTGGGCGCGGGCCCACCCTAGGCCACACCCATAGGGGTGTGGGCCCCCTGGACCTCCATCGACCTTGCCTACTTCGCCTATAAGAAGCCCCCGACTCAAAAACCCTAAATCATCGACCAAAAATCCATGAAACATTTCGCAGCGCCGCTGCCACCAAAGGGGAGATTCGGGGGACAGAAAGTCTCTATTCCGGCACCCTGCCGGGACGGGGAAGTGCCCCCGGAGCCATCTCCATCGATCTCCACCACCATCTTCATCATCGTTGCTGATTCCCATGATGAGGAGGGAGTAGTTCTTCCTCGATGCTAAGGGCTCTACCGGTAGCTATGTGTTCATCTCTCTCTATATGCATGGTCATATTGTGATCATGAGATTTGTAATCAAGTAGATCTACCTTGCTACTCAAGTGCTTCATTAGATCTCTGCTCTCCCCATGTGTGTGAAAGTGACAGCGTGCACTCCATGGTGGCACTTAGGTTTGAGTCTACATAAATACTCTTTGTGCTTTAATAGATTTATGCTTTTCCCCACGTGTGTGAAAGTGAAATCGTGCATACCGTGTGTGGCACTTTGGCTAGATTGAATATTTGTTATGAGTTATATTTGGAGTTGGATGTCTCTATGAAATTGTGGTGTTTGTTGGAACCATCTAGCGCTCAAGGTGACAGTGTGGGGTTATATAGATTGGGGAAGGCGGATTTTGAGGAGTGTTGTTATAGCCCTACCATGGATTAGAGTGTCCAACTGGAGAGTAGTTAAGAGCAGTATCATGAAGAAATGATATTTTTATGAGCGAGTGTTCACTAGTGAAAGTATGATCCCTAGGCCTTGTTTCTAAGCATTGAAACACCGTTTGCATCTAGATCTGTTGCATGTTTGCTTGCTTCCTTATTGTTGCCTTTAGTCTTTACCTCACCATCAAGCTATTTTCTGGCACCGTTACCACTTTTATTTCACTATCTCTTCGCCGAACTAGTGCACCTATACACCTGACAAGTGTATTGGGTGTGTTGGGGACACAAGAGACTTCTTGTATCTTGACTGCAGGGTTGCTTGATAGGGAATACCTTTGACCACTTCCTCCCTGAGTTCAATAAACCTTGGGTGGTCCACTTAATGGAAACTTGCTGTTGTTCTACAAACCTCTGCACTTGGAGGCCCAACAACTGTCTACAAGAATAGAAGTGCGTAGACATCAATAGGTGCTACTTCAAATTTTCTTCTTTTTCAAATTAGGGTTTGACAAGAAAGATAAATTCTCTAGATTATGCAGCTAAGGTGAATTTACCTATATGTCAAACAAGCACCAACTAGCACAACACTAAGCAAGAGCAAGTAAGTAAAGTGCGGTAAAGGATAGAAGTAACCAAAGTGGTGGACGCGGAGACACAAGGATTTGTTTCCCATAGTTCCTTCATTTTGAGGGGAAGTACGTCTACGTTTGGAGAGGGGGTGGTTTCAAACCACCAACGCCATGAGAGGCCTCCCTTGTTCTCCGACGAACCTCACCCCAACGGGTTCGATTCACCTCTTCCACTATATCGGCAATCTTTGAGGTGGAAGCCGGCACCCTTACAACAAGTTAGGGGCACACATCCACCACTTAATTGGAGGATCCCAAATACAAGCATCTTGTCAAACAATCAAAGACAAGCTTGTAAGAACCAAATCAAAAGCTAGGGTTTCCAAATAAACACTAGAGCATGGGGGCCCTCAAGTTAATGAGGGGAAAATGAAGATCTCTCTTGGTGAAGCTATAGATCAAGGCCTCCTCCTTCGATTCTCCAAAGATCAATGAATTTGGATGGTTGGATGAAGAGATCTTGTTGATTTGGTGGCTCAAATGGGGGTAGAGTTCTTGAGTGGGTCGAGCAGCTGGAGGAAGGGGATAAGGTCCCCTATTTATAAACAGCCCCCTCCACTGAACCGTTTTCTGACCGTTGGAGAAAAGTCAGACCGGAGACTCCGGCCTGCACACCGGAGACTCCGGTCTACACTGGAGATTCTGGCCCATCTCCGGACTGAGCTCCGGACCACCATACTGACTGACCAAGCCCTGCTGCGAGCCAAGTGGGTCGGAGACTCTGGTCCAGCGGAACCGGGGACTCTGCTCTGAGGTCCACACCGAAGACTCCGGACTAGTCTCCGGACCTTGCTCCGGACCCCCTATCAGACTGTCCCATGCAGAAAACTGGAGCCCCCTTCGGAAAATCCTATGGAAACTCCGGTCCAGCCAGACCGGATACTTCGGTCTGGAATTCCCAGAAACATGTAGATCTTGCAGGAAACTTTCTGTAGAGTAAGGGTCCTTTTCACTTTGCATTATACCAACCTGTAGACAATAGCATACTATAAAATGATCTACTTGTTGTTAATAAACACCAAAAGTGATTATGATAGTAAATGTCCTTTCAATCTCCCCCTTTTTGGTGTTCGATAACAACAAGTAATTTTTCATGGAATAATTTGCATCAAGATAATAAAGCTCCCCCTGACTATGTGCATTAAGGTAAACAAGTACATCATGCATGACCGATGGTACATGGATAAATCACATAGTTCTCACATGAGTTACAATAATATAGGTGCAACCACATAGTCACACACAAATAGAAAATAGTCTCGCAAGCACATAAGGCAAATAAAGTACGAAGTTCGAGATAGCAAATAAACATCAAATCCAAGCTCAAATCCAATCCCAAAACCCATGCAAATACCGATGACAATGTCTTCTCCCCCTTTGGCATCAAAACGCCGAAAAGGGAAAAGACCTAAGCTAGCGCCCCAACAAATTAGTAGTCCTTATCGTCGTTATCCTCGTCCTCGCCGTCCTCATCCTTATCCTCATCATAGTCATCATCATCACCATCTGGAGCTACAGGTCCTTTGACGTGAGGGCGAGAAGAGGAGGTACCCTGGTAACATATCCAGAGGTGACATCAGAAAAAGTCTTCCAATCCACCAAGTTGTTCCATTGGGCATTCCTGAAGGAATTCGCAGCATTGTAAATCAAAAAAATTCCTACGGATGCGAACAAGAAAGCCAAGATCTAATCTAGGAGATGTAATCAACGAGAGATATAGATGAGATCTTCATACCCTTGAAGAAATCGCACAGCAGAAATGTTCAACAGAATGTGGTTGACGTAGTCGTACTCGCCGTCTCTTCCTCGCGATCCGATCCGATCCTACGCCGCAAGTGGCGGCGCCTCCGAGAGATGCACATGTACGATGCAGCTACATCTCATCCTTTCCTTGGTCTAGCAAGTATGGTGGAGATATAGATTGGATCTGCAGCACGATGGCGTGGTGCTTATGGTGGAGAGTTTCTGCAGCAGGGCTTCGCCTACGCGCAGTCGGGAGAGAGAGAGGTAGAGGGGCAGCAGTTGGACGACGGCTAGGGTTGGAGTGTGTAGGGGGAGGATAAGCCGGGCTAGCCGGCCCCCTTGACCCCTCCTCCAAGCCCTAGGGTGGCGGCCCAAGGGGTGGAGTGGGGGGCAAGTCATCCCCCTTCTAGAAGGCTCCCTTAGGGTTTCCCCTAGGGCTGGCCGGCTGGGCCTTAGGGGCCTTGTGCCACTGGCCCAAAGTGGCCAGGGCACTTCCCCTTAGGCCCATGCAGGCCTCCGACAAGTGGTCCCACGTTGGTCCCACTCCGGAACCTTCTAGAACCTTCCGGTACAATACCGATAAACTCCGAAACGATTCTGAAATCCAAAAACTGCTTTCCTCTATATGAATCTTATTCTCCGGACCATTCTGGAACCTCTCGTGATGTCCTGGATCTCATCCGAGACTCCGAACAAAAACTCATAAACCAATTATCCATTCTATCCTAGCGTCGATGCACGTTAAGTGTGTGACCCTACGGGTTCGAGAATATGCAGACATGATCTTCTATCAATAATCAACAGCGGGATATGGAAACCCATATTGAATCCCACATATTCATCGATAATCATATCGGATGAACCACGATGCCAGGATTCAATTAATCCCATATATGTATTCCCTTCGTCACGCGATATTTTACTTGCCCGAGATTTGATCGTTGGTATCAGCATACCTAGTTCAATCTCGTTCATAGCAAGTACTTTTCTCGTTCCCTAATCCGATATCACTTTGTGATTAACTCCTTAACCACGTGCTTGCAAGCGGTGTTGATATCGATTACCGAGTGGGCCCGAAGTATATCTCTCCGACTCGGGAGGGACAAATTCCATCTCGATACATACAACCCAACAAGTACTTTCCAATCACCTAAGAGACACCTTTATGATCACCCTCACATAGGATGACGTTTGATGACCTCAAAGCTTTCTTACGATACCAGGGAGTTGTATTATCTCATGGTCTAAGGAATACAATACTTGACATAAGAAAAGCTTCGCAAAGATGAACACGATGACACGATCTAATTGCTCTGCTTAATTTGGGTATGTCCATCATATCATTCTCCTAATGACATGATCTCATTATTAATCGACAACTCATGTCTATGGTTAGGAAACCTTAACCATCATTAATCAATGAGCTAGTCCAAAGAGGCGTACTAGGGACACGGTGTTGTTCATAAACCACACAAGTATCAAAGTTTCTGCTTAATACAATTCTAGCATTGAATATAAACTTTATCATAAACAAGAATTATAATAATAACATCTTTATTATTGCCTCTAGGGCATAATTCCAATAGTCTCCCACTTGCACTAGAGTCAATAATCTAGTTTACATCTGGCAACAATCTAACACCCATGGCATTAAGGTGCTGATCATGTTTTGCTCGTGGAAGAGGTTTAGTCAACGGATCTGCGACATTCCGATCTGTATGTACTTTGCTAATCTTTAGATCTCCATCTGCTATATAATCTCGAATTATATGAAAACGGCAGTTGATGTGCTTGGTCTTTGGATGATATCTTGGTTTCTTAGCCAGTGCTATGGCGCCAGTGTTGTCGCATAATATCTCAAGTGGGTCCAAGGCACTTGGAACCACACAAAGCTCAGTGATGAAGTTCCTGATCCAAACTCCTTCACTTGACGCTTCTGAAGCAGCCATGTATTCCGCTTCTGTTGTAGATCTCGCGATCACACTTTGCTTGCAGCTTCTCCAGCTCACAACTCCACCATTCAAAATATAAACGTATCCTGTCTGAGATTTAAAATCATCCGGGTCGGTGTCGAAACTAGCGTCGACGTAACCTTTTACGACGAGCTGCTCATCACCTCCATAGACCAAGAACATTTCTTTAGTCCTATTTAAATACTTTAGGATGTTCTTTACGGCTGTCCAGTGTTCCACTCCTGGATCACTTTGGTATCTGCTCGTCAAACCAAGAGCATTGGACACGTCCGGTCTAGTACATAGCATGGCATACATGATAGAACCTATGGCCGAGGCATATGACACTTTGCTCATAGTATCTCTATCTTTTACCGTAGCTGGACACTGAGCCTTGCTCAATATCTCACCTGACAACATGGGCAATGAACCTTTCTTTGCTTTATCCATTCTGAAACTTTTTAGAACTTTGTCTAGATATGTACTTTGGCTTAAAGCTATTAGGCGTCTTTGTCTATCTCTATAGATTTTGATGCCTAATATATAAGAAGCTTCTCCTAGGTCTTTCATTGAAAAACATTTATTCAAATAACTCTTCACATCGTTAAGCATACCAATGTCATTTCCAATAATCAATATGTCATCCACATATAGTACTAAAAATGTCACCGAGCTCCCACTCACTTTCTTGTAGATACAAGCTTCGTAGCAATTTGGAACAAATCCAAAACTCTTGATCACTTGATCAAAACGAAGGTTCCAACTCCGAGATTCTTGCTTCAGTCCATAAATGGAACGCTGAAGTTTGCACACCTTATTAGCATCCTTAGGATCGACAAAACCTTCGGGCTGCATCATATACAACTCTTCATCAATGTTGCCATTGAGGAACGCAGTCTTGACATCCATCTGCCATATTTCATAATCATGAAATGCAGCAATTGCTAATAAAATCCGAATGGACTTAAACATCGCTACGGGAGAGAAAGTCTCATCGTAGTCAACACCTTGACCTTGCCGAAACCCTTTTGCGACAAGCCGAGCTTTATAGATAGTAACATTACCATCCGCGTCCGTTTTCTTCTTGAAAATCCATTTGCACTCAACGGCCTTACGGTCGCTAGGAGGGTCCACCAAAGTCCATACTTGGTTTTCGCTCATGGATCCCAATTCGGATTTCATGGCCTCTAGCCATTTCTCAGAGTCTGGGCTCATCATTGCTTCCTCATAGTTCGCAGGTTCACTGATGTCTAACAACAAGACGGTTAAGACAGGGTTGCCATACCATTCAGGAGTGGCACGTGACCTTGTCGACCTGCGAAGTTCAGTAGTAGCATCGTTCGAAGTTTCATGATCCTCGTCATTAGCTTCCTCTCTTGTTGGTGCAGCTCGGCACTGGAACAATTTCAGGTGCTGCGCTACTCTCCAACTCGAGGGAAGGTTCAATAACCTCGTCTAGCTCTACCTTCCTCCCACTCACTTATTTCGAGAGAAACTCCTTCTCAAGAAAGGATCCGTTCTTTGCAACAAACACTTTGCCTTCGGATCTGTGGTAGAAGGTATACCCAATTGTTTCCTTAGGGTATCCTATGAAGACGCATTTCTCCACTTTGGGTTCGAGCTTGTCTGGCATCAACTTCTTGACGTAAGCTTCGCATCCCCAAACTTTAAGAAACGACAACTTAGGTTTAGCACCAAACCATAGTTCATATCGTATCGTCTCAACGGATTTAGATGGTGCCCTATTTAAAGTGAATGCTGCGGTTTCTAATGCATAACCCCAAAATGATAACGGCAAATCTGTAAGAGACATCATTGATCGCACCATATCTAATAGAGTTCGATTCCGGCGTTCAGACACACCATTGCGCTGTGGTGTTCCGGGTGGCGTGAGTTGCGAAACGATTCCGCTTACTTTAAGATGCGTGAGAAAATCATAACTCAAATATTCACCTCCACGATCGGATCGTAGAAATTTAATTTTACTGTTACGATGGTTTTCCACTTGGTTCTGAAATTCTTTGAACTTTTCAAACGTTTCAGATTTATGTTTCATTAAATAGATATACCCATATCTACTTAAGTCATCAGTAAAAGTGTGAAAATAGCGATATCCACCGCGCGTCGAAACACTCATTGGTCCGCATACATCGGTATGTATGATTTCCAATAAGTCCATTGCTCGCTCCATTTTTCCGGAGAATGGGGTTTTGATCATCTTTCCCATGAGGCACGGCTCGCACGTGTCAAATGATTCAAAATCAAGAGACTCCAAAAGTCCATCAGAATGGAGTTTCTTCATGCGTTTTACACCAATATGACATAGATGGCAGTGCCACAAATAAGTCGGATTATCACTCTCTACTTTGCATCTATTAGCCTCAATGTTATGGATGTGCGTTTCATTGCTTTCGAGATTCAGAAGAAATAAACCATTCACAACAGGTGCATGACCATAAAAGATGTTATTCATATAAATAGAACAACCATTATTCTCTGATTTAAATGAATAACCGTCTTGCAATAAACACGATCTAGATATAATGTTCATGCTCAACGCAGGCACATAATAACACTTATTAAGGTTTAAAACTAATCCCGAAGGTAAAACTAAGGAGAGCGTGCTGACGACCATCACATCAACTTTTGATCCATTGCCAACGCGCATTGTCACCTCATCCCTTGCTAGCCGCCGTCTATTCCGTAGCTTCTGTTTCGAGTTACAAATATTAGCAACTGAACCAGTATCATATACCCAGGCACTACAACGAGCGCTAGTAAGATAAACATCAATAACATGTATATCAAATATACCTTTAATGGTGCCAGCCTTCTTGTCCGCTAAGTACTTCGTGTTGGAATTATGCCCTAGAGGCAATAATAAAGATGTTATTATTATAATTCTTATTCATGATAAAGTTTATATGCCATGCTATAATTGTATTAAGCGGGAACTTTGATACTTGTGTGGTTTATGAACAACACCGTGTCCCTAGTACACCTCTATGGACTAGCTCATTGATTAATGATGGTTAAGGTTCCTAACCATAGACATGAGTTGTCGATTAATAATGAGATCATGTCATTAGGAGAATGATATGATGGACATACCCAAATCAAGCAGAGCAATTAGATCGTGTCATCGTGTTCATCTTTGCGAAGCTTTTTCTTATGTCAAATATTGTATTCCTTAGACCATGAGATAATACAACTCCCTGGTATCGGAAGAAAGCTTTGAGGTCATCAAACGTCATCCTATGTGAGGGTGATCATAAAGGTGTCTCTCAGGTGATCGGAAAATACTTGTTGGGTTGTATGTATCGAGATGGGATTTGTCCCTCCCAAGTCGGAGAGATATACTTCGGGCCCACTCAGTAATCGATATCAACACCGCTTGCAAGCACGTGGTTAAGGAGTTGATCACAAAGTGATATCGGATTACGGAACGAGTAAAGTACTTGCCGTGAACGGGATTGAACTAGGTATGCCGATACCGACGATCGAATCTCGGGCAAGTAAAATATCGTGTGACGAAGGGAATATATATATGGGATTAATTGAATCCTGGCATCATGGTTCATCCGATATGATCATCGATGAGTATGTTGGAGTCAATATGGGTTTCTAGACCCCGCTGTTGATTATTGATAGAAGATCATGTCTGCATATTCTCGAACCCGTAGGGTCACACACTTAACGTGTCTCGACGCTAGGATAGAATAGATAATTGGTTTATGAGTTTTTTTCGGAGTCTCGGATGAGATCCAGGACATCACGAGAGGTTCCGGAATGGTCCGGAGAATAAGATTCATATAAGGCAAAGCAGTTTTTGGATTTCAGAATTGTTTCGGATTGTTCGGTATTGTACCGGAAGCTTCTAGAACCTTCCGGAGTGGGACCAACATGGCCCCACTTGTTGGGAGGGGGAGTGGGCCTACGAGGGAGTGCCCTGGCCGCATTGGGCCAGGGGCACAAGGCCCCATAGTCCCAGCCGGCCAAGCCCTAGGGGAAACCCTAGGGAGAGCTTCTAGAAGGATGGGGGAAACTTGCCCCCCACTCCAACCCTTGGGGCCACCGCCCTAGGGCTTGGAGGAGGGGCCAAGGGGGCCGGCCAGCCCCCTATATATAGAGGGCAGGGGCGCAGCCATCCTCCCCTACTCCTTCAACCCTAGCCTCCATACTGCTGCCCTCCAGATCTCTCTCTCTCCCGACTGCGCGTAGGCAAAGCCCTGCCGTAGAAACTCTCCACCTTTGCACCACGCCGTCGTGTTGTAGATCCAATCTATCTCTCCACCCCACTTGATGGACCGAGGAAGGAGGAGACATAGAGGTGCCTTACGTGTGCATCTCTCGGAGCCATCGCCACTTGCTGTGTTGGATCAGATCGGATCGCGAGGAGGAGAAGCTAGTACGACTACATCAACCACGTTCCGTTGAACGTTCCGCTGTGCGAATCTTCAAGGGTATGAAGATCTCATCTATCCCCCCTCGTTGTTTGCATCTCCTAGATTAGATCCTGGCTTTCCCGTTCGCATCCGTAGAATTTTTTTGATTTACTATGCTGCGAAACCCTTCAGTGGTATCAGAGCTAGATCTATGCGTAGATGTGTTTCACGAGTAGAACGCAACATGCTTGTTGCGGGCGTTGATGTTTGCTGTTGCAAGCCTCTTGTTTATGTACTTCTTATGACGCGGGATAGTGAGTTCGAAGCAGTCCAGGCCAACTTTACGCGACCTCGTTCGCGAGACCGGCTCCGCACTTGACGTGTGGCTTGTTCCACACATGCGACTGGTGGATGCCAGTTTCTCTCACTATAGTTGTCATGGGATTTACACCGGATGTTGGCAACCATAATATCACCGTTGTGGCTTTCCGTAGGTAAGAATCGTTCTTAGCTTGTTACTCCCATAAGCCACGTAAAACATGCAACAACAAAGTAGAGGCGTCTAACTTGTTTTTGCAGGGAGTGTTTCTGTGATATGGTGTGGCCCAAGATATGATGTGTATGTTGTATGCAATGATCATGTTTTGTAATATTTCACGACTTGCATGTCGATGAGTACACAACCGGCAGGAGCCATATGGTTGTCTTTATAATTGTGTATGACCTGCGTGTCAACTTCTTATACGCCATGTAATAGCTTTGCTTTATCGCTAAGTAGTTAGCAATAGTTGTAGTTGCTATTCGTGGTGGATGCAATCATGGTGGAGTGATGGAGATCATGCTGGGCACGCACAAGATGGAGATCATTGCGCGGAGATTGGCTATACCATGTCACATAAAATTATATGCATGTGATGTTTATCCTTTTATGTATCTTATTATGCTTAGATCATGACGGTAGCATTATAAGATGATTACTCACTTAAAGGTCAATATAAATCTGTGTTCTCCCCATGTATGCACCATTGCGAAAGTTCGTCGTGTTCAAGCATCACGTGATGATCGGGTGCTATAAACTCTACGTTCACATACAACGGGTGCAAGCCAGTTTTGCACATGTGGAAATACTTGGGTTTGACTTGACGAGCCTAGCATGTACATACATGGCCTCGGAACACACGAACCGAAAGGTTAAGCATGAGTCATATGAATGATATGATTGACACTTTGTTCTCCACCATTGAAACCACATCTCTTCTCGTGAAGATCGGATTAGGTGTGGTGAATTTGGATCATGTTCACTAAACAACTTGAGGGATGTTGAATTTAGTGGGAGTTCATCTAGTAATTTAATTAAGTTGAACTAGTTATCATGAACATAGTCTAAATTGTACTTGAAAATTTTATAGATCAAATGGCTAAGTCCAACTTCAACTTCAACGTTTTTGCTGAGAAAGAAAAGCTTAAGAACAATGGGTCTAACTTCACCAACTGGTTCCGTAATCTGAGAATCATTCTCTCTGGCGGACAAAAGGACTATGTCCTTGAGAAAGCGCTAGGTGACGCCCCTGCTGTAGATGCGCCGGCTGATGAGAAAGCTGTTTATCAGTCGCGCAAGGATGATTATGGTGTGATTAAGAGCACCATGTTGTTTGCTATGGAATCAGACCTTCAAAATCGTTTTGAGGAGTTCCCCGGGCCCTTTGAGATTCTTGAGGAACTAAAAACTATGTTTCAGACTCAGGCCCATTCTGAGAGATATGAGATCTCTCAGAAATTCTTTAACTGCAAGATGGAGGAAGGGAGTTCCGTTAGTGAGCACGCCATTAAGATGTCGGGCTACACTCAACGCCTTGAGCAACTGGACTGCAAGATTCCAGAGGAGCTCAAGATTGACAGAGTTCTGCAATCACTCCCTCCTAGCTATAAAGGTTTTGTAGTTACTCATAATCAGATTGGTTCCACTGATATGATCACTGAGCTCTTCGCTAAGCTGAAAGCTGCAGAGGTGGACATCAAGAAAGATAATCATGTGTTGATGGTCAACAAGCCCTCCAGCTTTAATAAAGGTAAGGGTGCAAAGAAGCCCTTCAAGAAGGGCAGCGGCAAGCGCGTTGCCCCTGTAGAGAAGAAGCTCAAGTCTGGACCTAAGCCGGACACTGAGTGCTTCTATTGCAAGGACAAGGGTCACTGGAAGCGCAACTGTCCGAAGTACTTAGCGGACAAGAAGGCTGGCACCATTAAAGGTATATTTGATATACATGTTATTGATGTTTACCTTACTAGCGCTCGTTGTAGTGCCTGGGTATTTGATACTGGTTCAGTTGCTAATATTTGTAACTCGAAACAAGATCTACGGAATAGACGGCGGCTAGCAAGGGATGAGGTGACGATGCGCGTTGGCAACAGATCAAGAGTTGATGTGATGGCCGTCGACACGCTCTCCTTAGTTTTACCTTCGGGGTTAGTTTTAAACCTTAATAAGTGTTATTATGTGCCTGCGTTGAGCATGAACATTATATCTGGATCGTGTTTATCGCAAGACGGTTATTCGTTTAAATCGGAGAATAATGGTTGTTCTATTTATATGAGTAACATCTTTTATGGTCATGCACCTGCTATGAATGGTTTATTTCTTCTGAATCTCGAAAGCAATGAAACACACATCCATAACATTGAGGCTAAGAGATGCAAAGTAGATAGTGATAATTCGACTTATTTGTGGCACTGCCATCTAGGTCATATTGGTGTAAAACGCATGAAGAAACTCCATTCTGATAGACTTTTGGAGTCTCTTGATTTTGAATCATTTGACACGTGCGAGCCGTGCCTCATGGGCAAGATGATCAAAACCCCGTTCTCCGGAATGATGGAGCGAGCAACAGTCTTGTTGGAAATCATACATACCGATGTATGCGGACCAATGAGTGTTTCGAAGCGCGGTGGATATCGCTATTTTCTCACTTTTACTGAAGACTTAAGTAGATATGGGTATATCTATTTAATGAAACATAAATCTAAAATGTTTGAAAAGTTCAAAGAATTTCAGAACAAAGTGGAAAACCATCGTACCAGGAAAATTAAATTTCTACGATCCGATCGTGGAGGTGAATATTTGAGTTATGATTTTCTCACGCATCTTAAAGCAAGCGGAATCGTTTCGCAACTCACGCCACCCGGAACACCACAACACAATGGTGTGTCTGAACGCCGGAATCGAACTCTATTAGATATGGTGCGATCGATGATGTCTCTTACAGATTTGCCGTTATCATTTTGGGGTTATGCATTAGAAACCGCTGCATTTACTTTAAATAGGGCACCATCTAAATCCATTGAGATGACATCGTATGAACTGTGGTTTGGTGCTAAACCTAAGTTGTCGTTTCTTAAAGTTTGGGGATGCGAAGCTTACGTCAAGAAGTTGATGCCGGACAAGGTCGAACCCAAAGCGGAGAAATGCGTCTTCATAGGATACCCTAAGGAAACGATTGGGTATACCTTCTACCACAGATCCGAAGGCAAAGTGTTTGTCGCAAAGAACAGATCCTTTCTTGAGAAGGAGTTTCTCTCAAAAGAAGTGAGTGGGAGGAAGGTAGAGCTAGATGAGGTTATTGAACCTTCTCTCGAGTTGGAGAGTAGCGCAGCACCTGAAATTGTTCCAATGCCGTCTGCACCAACAAGAGAGGAAGCTAATGACGAGGATCATGAAACTTTGAACGATGCTACTGCTGAACGTCGCAGGTCGACAAGGTCGCGTGCCCCTCCTGAGTGGTACGGCAACCCTGTCTTAACTGTCTTGTTAGTAGACAACAGTGAACCTGCGAACTATGAGGAAGCAATGATGAGCCCAGAATCTGAGAAATGGCTAGAGGCCATGAAATCCGAATTGGGATCCATGAGCGAAAACCAAGTATGGACTTTGGTGGACCCTCCTAGCGACCGTAAGGCCATTGAGTGCAAATGGATTTTCAAGAAGAAAACGGGAGCGGATGGTAATGTTACTGTCTATAAAGCTCGACTTGTTAGCAATTGCTGTGTTATATGGCAGATGGATGTCAAGACTGCGTTCCTCAATGGCAACATTGATGAAGAGTTGTATATGACGCATCCCGAAGGTTTTGTCGATCCTAAGGATGCTGATAAGGTGTGCAAACTTCAGCGTTCCATTTATGGACTGAAGCAAGCATCTCGGAGTTGGAACCTTCATTTTGATCAAGTGATTAAGAGCTTTGGATTTGTTCCAAATTGCTACGAAGCTTGTATCTACAAGAAAGTGAGTGGGAGCTCAGTGACATTTTTGGTACTATGTGTGGATGACATATTGATTATCGGAAATGACATTGACATGCTTAACGATGTGAAGAGTTATTTGAACAAATGTTTTTCCATGAAAGACCTAGGGTAAGCTGATTATATATTGGGCATCAAAATCTATAGAGATAGACAAAGACGCTTGATAGCTTTAAGCCAAAGTACATACCTAGACAAAGTTCTGAAAAGGTTCAGAATGGATAAGGCAAAGAAAGGTTCAGTGCCTATGTTGTCAGGTAAGATATTGAGCAGGGCTTAGTGTCCAGCTACGGTAAACGATAGAGAAGCTATGAGCAAAGTGCCTTATGCCTCGGCCATAGGATCTATCATGTATGCCATGCTATGTACTAGACCGGATGTGTCCAATGCTCTTAGTTTGACGAGCAGATACCAAAGTGATCCAGGATTGGAACACTGGACAGCCGTGAAGAACATCCTAAAGTATTTAAATAGAACTAAATAAATGTTCTTAGTCTATGGAGGTGATGAATAGCTCGTCGTAAAAGGTTACGTCGATGCCAGTTTCGACACCTACAAGGATGATTCTAAATCTCAGACAGGATACCTTTATATTTTGAATGGAGGAGCTGTGAGCTGGAGAAGCTGCAACCAAAGTGTGATCGCGGGATCTACAGTAGAAGCGGAATACATGGCTGCTGCAGAAGCGTCAAGTGAAGGAGTTTGGATCAGGAACTTCATCACTGAGCTTGGTGTGGTTCCAAGTGCCTTGGACCCACTAGAGATATTGTGTGACAACACTGGCGCCATAGCACTGGCTAAGGAACCAAGATATCATCCAAAGACCAAGAATATCAACCGCAAGTTTCATATAATTCGAGATTATATAACAGATGGAGATCTGAAGATTAGCAAAGTACATACGAATCTCAATGTCGCAGATCCGTTGACTAAACCTCTTCCACGAGCAAAAAATGATCAGCACCTTAGTGCCATGGGTGTTAGATTGTTGCCAGATGTAAACTAGATTATTGACTCTAGTGCAAGTGGGAGACTGTTGGAATTATGCCCTAGAGGCAATAATAAAGATGTTATTATTATAATTCTTGTTCATGATAAAGTTTATATTCCATGCTAGAATTGTATTAAGCGGAAACTTTGATACTTGTGTGGTTTATGAACAACACCGTGTCCCTAGTACGCCTCTATGGACTAGCTCATTGATTAATGATGGTTAAGGTTTCCTAACCATAGACATGAGTTGTCGATTAATAATGAGATCATGTCATTAGGAGAATGATATGATGGACATACCCAAATCAAGCAGAGCAATTAGATTGTGTCATCGTGTTCATCTTTGCGAAGATTTTCTTATGTCAAGTGTTGTATTCCTTAGACCATGAGATAATACAACTCCCTGGTATCGGAAGAAAGCTTTGAGGTCATCAAACATCATCCTATGTGAGGGTGATCATAAAGGTGTCTCTCAGGTGATCGGAAAATACTTGTTGGGTTGTATGTATCAAGATGGGATTTGTCCCTCCCAAGCCGGAGAGATATACTTCGGGCCCACTCGGTAATCAATATCAACACCGCTTGCAAGCACGTGGTTAAGGAGTTGATCACAAAGTGGTATCGGATTACGGAACTAGTAAAGTACTTGCTGTGAACAAGATTGAACTAGGTATGCCGATACCGACGATTGAATCTCGGGCAAGTAAAATATCGTGTGACGAAGGGAATATATATATGGGATTAATTGAATCCTGGCATCGTGGTTCATCCGATATGATCATTGATGAGTATGTGGGAGTCAATATGGGTTTCCAGACCTCGCTGTTGATTATTGATAGAAGATCATGTCTGCATATTCTCGAACCCGTAGGGTCACACACTTAACGTGTCTCGACGCTAGGATAGAATGGATAATTGGTTTATGAGTTTTTGTTCGGAGTCTCGGATGAGATCCAGGACGTCACGAGAGGTTCCGGAATGGTCCGGAGAATAAGATTCATATAAGGCAAAGCAGTTTTTGGATTTCGGAATTGTTTCGTATTGTTCGGTATTGTACCGGAAGCTTCTAGAACCTTCCGGAGTGGGACCAACGTGTCCCCACTTGTCGGGAGGGGGCGTGGGCCTACGAGGGAGTGCCCTGGCCGCATTGGGACAGGGGCACAAGGCCCCATAGGCCCAGCCGGCCAAGCCCTAGGGGAAACCCTAGGGAGAGCTTCTAGAAGGAGGGGGAAAACTTGCCCCCCACTCCAACCCTTGGGGCCACCGCCCTAGGGCTTGGAGGAGGGGCCAAGGGGGCCGGCCAGCCCCTATATATAGAGGGCAGGGGCACAACCCTCCTCCCCTACTCCTTCAACCCTAGCCTCCATACTGCTGCCCTCCAGATCTCTCTCTCTCTCTCTCGACTGCGCGTTGGCGAAGCCCTGCCGCAGAAACTCTCCACCTTTGCACCACGCCGTCGTGTTGTAGATCCAATCTATCTCTCCACCCCACTTGCTAGACCGAGGAAGGAGGAGACGTCGAGGTGCCGTACGTGTGCATCTCTCGGAGGCATCGCCACTTGCGGAGTTGGATCGGATCGGATCGCGAGGAGGAGAAGCTAGTACGACTACATCAACCACGTTCCGTTGAACGTTCCGCTGTGCGAATCTTCAAGGGTATGAAGATCTCATCTATCCCCCCTTGTTGTTTGCATCTCCTAGATTAGATCTTGGCTTTCCCGTTCGCATCCGTAGATTTTTTTTTGATTTACTATGCTGCAAAACCCTTCACTTTGGACAGTTGCGCTTCCAGTGACCCTTGCACTTGCAATAGAAGCACTCAGTGTCCGGCTTAGGTCCAGACTTGAGATTCTTCTCAGCAGGGGAAACGCGCTTGTTGCTGCCTTTCTTGAAGGATTTCTTTGCACCCTTAGCTTTCTTAAAGCTAGTGGTCTTGTTGACCATCAACACATGATTATCTTTCTTGATATCCACCTCCGCAGCTTTCAGCTTAGCGAAGAGCTCAGTGATCGTATGAGTGGAACCAATTTGATTGTGAGTAACAACAAAACCTTTGTAGCTAGGAGGGAGTGATTGCAGAACTCTGTCAATCTTGAGCTCTTCTGGAATCTTGCAGTCCAGTTGCTCAAGACGTTGAGTGTAGCCCGACATATTAATGGCGTGCTCACTAACGAAACTCCCTTCCTCCATCTTGCAGTTAAAGAACTTCTCAGAGATCTCATATCTCTTAGAACGGGCCTGAGTCTGAAACATGGTTTTCAGTTCCTCAAGTATCTCAAAGGGCCCGTCGAACTCCTCAAAACGATTGTGAAGTCCCGGTTCCATAGCAAACAACATGGTACTCTTAATCACTCCATAATCATCTTTGCGTGACTGATAAACAGTTTTTTCATCAGCAGGCGCATCAGTAGCAGGGGCGTCACCTAGCGCTTTCTCAAGTACATAGGCTTTTTGTCCGCCAGCGAGAATGATTCTCAGATTGTGGAACCAGTTGGTGAAGTTAGACCCATTGTTCTTAAGCTTTTCTTTCTCAGCAAAAACGTTGAAGTTGAAGTTGGACTTAGCCATTTGATCTACAAAATTTGCAAATACAATTTAGACTATGTTCATGATAACTAGTTCAACTTAATCAAATTACTAGATGAACTCCCACTAAATTCAACATCCCTCAAGTTGTTTAGTGAACACGATCCAAATTCACCACACCTAATCCGATCTTCACGAGAAGAGATATGGTTTCAATGGTGGACAACAAAGTGTCGATCATATCATTCATATGACTCATGTTTAACCTTTTGGTTCGTGTGTTTTGAGGCCATGTCTGTACATGCTAGGCTCGTCAAGTCAAACCCAAGTATTTCCGTGTGTGCAAAACTGGCTTGCACCCGTTGTATGTGGACGTAGAGTTTATAGCACCCGATCATCACGAGGTGCTTGAAAACGACGAACTTTCGCAACGGTGCATACATGGGGAGAACACAATTTTATCTTGATCTTTAAGTGAGGAATCATCTTATAATGTTATCGTCGTGATCTAAGCATAATAAGATACGTAAAAGAATAAACATCACATGCATATAATTTTATGTGACATGGTATATCCAATCTCCGTGCAATGATCTCCATCTTGTGCGCGCCAGCATGATCTCCATCACTACACCATGATTGCCTCCACCAAGAATCGCAACTACAACTATTGCTAACTACTTAGCGATAAAGTAAAGCTATTACATGGCGTATAAGAAGTTGACACGCATGTCATATACAATTATAAAGACAACCATATGGCTCCTGCCGGTTGTGAACTCATCGACATGCAAGTCATGAAATATTACAATCATTGCATACATCTCAATTCATACACATCATGTCTTGGGACATACCATATCACAAAACACTCCCTGCAAAAACAAGTTAGACGCCTCTACTTTGTTGTTGCATGTTTTACGTGGCTTATGGGAGTAACAAGCTAAGAACGATTCTTACCTACGGAAAGCCACAACAGTGATATTATGGTTGCTAACATCCGTTGTAAATCCCATGACTACTATAGTGAGAGAAACTGGCATTCACCAGCCGTATGTGTGGAACAAGACACACGTCAAGTGCGGAGCCGGTCTCGCGAACGAGGTCGTGTAAAGTTGGCCTGGACCGCTTCGATCTCACTATGCCGCGCCATAAGAAATACACAAAAAGAGGTTTGCAATAGAAAACATTAATGCCCGCAACAAGCATGTTGTGTTCTACTCGTGAAACACATCTACACATAGATCTAGCTCTGATACCATTGAACGAATTCGCAGCATAGTAAATCAAAATTTTTCCTACGGATGCGAACAAGAAAGCCAAGATCTAATCTAGGAGATGTAATCAACGAGATAGATAGATGAGATCTTCATACCCTTGAAGAAATCACACAGCAGAAACGTTCAACAGAACGTGGTTGGCGTAGTCGTACTCGCCGTCTCCTCCTCGCGATCCGATCCGATCCTACGCCGCAAGTGGCAGCGCCTCCGAGAGATGCACACGTATGATGCAGCGACGTCTCCTCCTTTCCTTGGTCCAGAAAGTATGGTGGAGAGATAGATTGGATCTGCAGCACGACGGCGTGGTGCTTATGGTGGAGAGTTTCTGCGGAAGGGCTTCGCCTACGCGCAGTCGGGAGAGAGAGAGGTGGAGGGGTAGCAGTTGGATGGCGACTAGGGTTGGAGTGTGTATGGGGGAGGCTACGCCCCTGCCCTCCTTATAAAGGGGGCTGTCCGGCCCCCTTTACCCCTCCTCCAAGCCCTAGGGTGGCGGCCCAAGGGGTGGAGTGGGGTGCAAGTCATCCCCCCTTCTAGAAGGCTCCCTTAGGGTTTCCCCTAGGGCTGGCCGGCTGGGCCTTAGGGGCCTTGTGTCCCTGGCCCAAAGTGGCCAGGGCACTTCCCCTTAGGCCAATGCAGGCCTCCGACAAGTGGGCCCACATTGGCCCCACTCCGGAACCTTCTAGAACTTTCCGGTAGAATACCGATAAACTCTGAAACGATTCCGAAATCCAAGAACTGCTTTCCTTTATATGAATCTTATTCTCCGGACCATTCTGGAACCTCTCGTGATGTCCTGGGTCTCATCCGAGACTCTGAACAAAAACTCATGAACCAATTATCCATTCTATCCTAGCGTCGATGCATGTTAAGTGTGTGACCCTACGGGTTCGAGAATATGTAGACATGATCTTCTATCAATAATCAACAACGGGATCTGGAAACCCATATTGACTCCCACATATTCATCGATGATCATATCGGATGAACCACGATGCTAGGATTCAATTAATCCCATATATGTATTCCCTTCGTCACGCGATATTTTACTTGCCCGAGATTCGATCCTTGGTATCGGCATACCTAGTTCAATCTCGTTCATAGCAAGTACTTTACTCGTTCCGTAATCCGATATCACTTTGTGATTAACTCCTTAACCACGTGCTTGCAAGCGGTGTTGATATCGATTACCGAGTGGGCCCGAAGTATATCTCTCCGACTCGGGAGGGACAAATTCTATCTCGATACATACAACCCAACAAGTACTTTCCAATCACCTGAGAGACACCTTTATGATCACCCTCACATAGGATGACGTTTGATGACCTCAAAGCTTTCCTCCGATACCAGGGAGTTGTATTATCTCATGGTCTAAGGAATACAACACTTGACATAAGAAAATCTTCGCAAAGATGAACACGATGACACAATCTAATTGCTCTGCTTAATTTGGGTATGTCCATCATATCATTCTCCTAATGACATGATCTCATTATTAATCGACAACTCATGTCTATGGTTAGGAAACCTTAACCATCATTAATCAATGAGCTAGTCCATAGAGGCGTACTAGGGACACAGTGTTGTTCATAAACCACACAAGTATCAAAGTTTCCGCTTAATACAATTCTAGCATGGAATATAAAATTTATCATGAACAAGAATTATAATAATAACATCTTTATTATTGCCTCTAGGGCATAATTCCAACAATTCCATGCCCCAAAAGAGAGAGTGTAGTCTGACTCAATGGATTGTTGAGTGACATGCTCATCATTGTACTCATCCTCTCCTTCCTCATCACACTCTTCTCCCTGAGCTTTAATTTCCTTGAGGAGCTTCTCAATGTGCAGGTTTCTCTTGTAGGACACATGTTGTTGCTTGCGGATGTCCACATTCATGCAACACAGAGTCTTCTCCCAAAATGTGGCCTTCTTGACCCTCTCATGGACATACTCATGGGTCATGGGAGGCATGGGTGCATTGGAGGCATTCTTCCTCCGAGCTCTAGGAGGAGAGGGGCCCCTCTTGATAGCGCGTGGTAGGCGCTTCGTTGGAAGACCCCAAGAGCAAGGTGTGATGAGCACAGCAACAAGTTTTTCCTTAGTAAGAGACCGATTCTATCGAACCAGGAGGAGGAAGGAAACGACTCAAAGGTGTTGCTAACAACTTGGAGATCTTCACAACACAAACTCAAGACTTTGCCCCAACGAACGGTGAGGTTGTCAATCTCACCGGTTTGCTGTAACGAAGGATTAACTGTATGGTGTGGAAGGTAATAGTGGCTTGCAGAAAGTAAACAGTAACAATGGAAGATTTTTCAATGGTAAAGATTGGACCAGGGTCCATAGTTCACTAGAGGTGTTCTCCTTAGATAAACAAACATGGCATGCTTGGTAAACAAATTATAGCAGGGCAATTGACAGGACTGAGCAAGGCATAACAATGCAATACTAGACATTCATGATCCCTTCAGGTTATCATCCGAACCCCCTACGATATTAAGTTGCAATCAACAGATAACTGCTTTAAGCAAAGTGTGTAAGGTAAACAATCCACTTGTTCCATGAACAAGAGACCGTTGTTTTCTCCCTAGTGGCAACATCACATCTACAACCTTAGAGATTTCTGTCATTTTCCTTAGATTAAATAGAGGCATGAACCCACTATCTAGCATAAATACCCCCTCTTGGAGTCACTAGAATCTACGCAGCCAAGATAGATACTAGAAACGGAGAGCATGCAAGATCACAAACAACACAGACATGATAGAATCAATAAGACAAAACCACTAATCAATCTGACATAGTAATCTCAATATCCATCGGATCCCCGCAAACACAACATGCATGATTACAAATAGATGATCTTGATCATGAACGGAGCTCACAAGATCTAAACATGGTAGCACAAAGGAGGATATACATCCATCTAGCTACTACATGGACCCGTAGTCCAAGGTGGAACTACTCACGCTTCATACCGGAGGCTGGCATGATGAAGAACAAGACCTCTGGGATGATCTCCCCTCCGGCAGGGTGCCGGGAAGAGCTTCAGATCCCCCGTGATCTAGGGACGATGGTGGCAGCGGCTATAGACCGTTTTGTGAAATATTGATCGGGTCCTTAGGGTTTATGCATCGGGGGGTCTTTATAGGCGAAGAGGCGAGGCAGGGGGCGGCCAGGGTGGTCACACACCCCCAGGCGCGACTAGCCCTAGCATGCGCCACCAGGGTGTAGCCCCTTGGTGCCTCCCCTCCGTCTCGTACTCTGGCTCTGTGTTCCCCACAATAAAATATTGACTTTGGCTTTTGTCCCGTCCAATACCGAGAATATTGATTTTCTACCTTTTCTGGAACCAAAAACAGAATAAAACAGGCAACTGGCACTATGACATCTTGTTAATAGGTTAGTACCAGAAAACATATAAAAACACCTCAAAGTGTAGACAAAGCAAAGCAGAGTAGATACTAAACAAGCATGGAACATCAAAAATTATAGATATGTTTCTGACGTATCAAGCATCCCCAAGCTTAACTCTTGCTCGTCCTCGAGTAGGTAAGTGATAAAAAGAATAATTTTTGAGGTGACATGCACCATCAAAATCAAGATCAAACCATTTGCAAGCATTGAAAGCTGGGATCAAAGAACTCTAAACATGAGCATGAAAGATGGAGTTCTAACAGTAAGACAAAGTAACTATGCATGCAACATGAAAGGTTACAAACAAAGATCATGAATAACATGCATTAAAAAATGTTTGTTTGTTTCACATATAGAAAACATGGGATAGTGGCATTCAGCTTGTCCCTCATGGAGTAGCAAATAGATGCATAGGACACCTTCAAAGTTCATAAGAGTGACTAGATACAAATAGCACAAGAACAAGTAATATCAACAATATGCATCAATCAATAAGCTTTGGGACAATGCACATAGAACTAAGAATGGCAACTATGCTCTCTTAACTGGTGCCTAGGGATAGAAGGTGAAGACTCAATATAATAGTGGAAGAAAGGCCCTTCATAAGGGAAGCAGGGATTTCAAGTTTCAAAAAGAGCTTCCAAAAATTATGGTACTTGTTAGCTTTCAGCCCTCATTGCCCCTATCATAAGCATCTTGAAGTGATTAAGGTTAAAGTGACAAACTATGGAGTATATGCTTGACAAAGTATAATTTGGCAATCTCATGTCCCTTGAATACGAGGGCCGCTCCTTATGCTACTCAAGTTTAGTTACTTGCAAGTTCTTGTCATAGTAAGTACATGTGTATCATAGAGAACCACCAACGGGGTACCCCTTGCACATGATACATGAGCTATCCCATAATTAAAATGACAAGGCAAGTAGACAATGAGCATCTCAACATTCTTCTTATTTACCATCGGAATATGGTGCTTTTTTTTTCTCTCTTTCCTCTTTTCTCATATATATTTTTCTTTTTCTCGATCTCTTTTTCTGTCTCTTTTTTTCTATAAGAAGAATGCTTCATAGATGTCATTATGGTGATGCTGCAAGTTTTCACCATGATTAGGCATGGCTTAGGCTAGCGACCCAGGCGTTTCTCTAACACACATACATAACTCCATGGACTTACAAGCTCCCCTTTCATTTCACACCGACGACATCCATATACAAAAGAGCATGATATCAACTGTGTACAAAGTACAAGTTCAATGTTGAAAGCGTTCCTCGTGACAGCACGGTTCTGCTAATTCCAACATATAAGTGCAAGCATATACAACATAGATGACACAATGGTTCAAGTTTATTAGGGGCAAGAAAAATAAAGTGTGACATCAAGTTCGTGAGAGCTTTAATCACTAAGTTTTAACATAACAAAATACGTTTTAATTGGAAGATAGATGAAAACAAGAATATACTTGGATTGGTGTAACACACCATGCACAGGAATTTATAGTGGACACTTTGAAATAACTTGGTTTCTTGTGAGTTGGATGCATGAGTAGAACTTACTCATACAAGTGGAGGCTAGCAAAAGACTGGGAGCGACCAACTAAGAGAGCAATAATGGCCATAATCATGCAGAGCGACAAAACATTACTAATCAAAGCATAAAGTGGTACTACAAGTCAAGGACTAAATGATCATAGAGGCTATGGTGACTTGTTCATAGTCATAACATGGTGTGAGCATGTGCCAAGTCAACCCAAATAAAGCATCAAAGGAGAATACCACAATACTATGCTTTTGTATGCTAAAACAATGGATGATTCCTTCAAGGCATACTAAGCAATCCCAATTGTTTGGAACAAGTCATGCTACAGCAATAATCACTAAGCATAAGGTCAAAACAACACCTAGCATGATATGATAAAGTCTAAGTCACAGTCAAAGCAAGCTCCTCTTGTACTATTCAAGCAAGAACTTTCTACTCCTCTCCAACACCAATCAACTTATTTGAAACAACACAACAAGAACGGGGGTTCAAACTACTTTATTCAAGCAAACTAAGCAAACTAAATGAAAACTAAGACGCTCCAAGAACAACACAACAGTGCATGAAACAATAAAAACAAAGTGTCTAGAAAGACCTGAGTTTTTTATTAATAAAGAAGGGGATGCCTTGGGCATCCCCAAGCTTTGACGCTTGTACCTCTTGAATATTTCTTGGGGTGACACGGGGTGGCATCCCCAAGCTTGAGCTTTTATCCATTCTTCATCTCATTACATCATTCTTTCCCTACACCTGAAAATTTTCCTTCATACAAAACTTCACACAATCTTTATTAGCAACATTAGTGTATTCAAAAGATAATAGACCTTTGAGTTTAGATTTAGAACAGTAAAAATTTCACTAAAAACACAAGATGCTATAGCAATTCCCTCAAAAAGTTCAATTTCCCCCAAAAAAAGGAATCAATAAGAAGCAAATGCAAATAATGGCAGAAATCTGTCAAAACAGACCAGCAGGTGAAAACCAATTTTTTCGAAGATCTTCTATTGCTCAAATAAAAAAGTGTTGAGCTAACGAAAGTTATCTAACATACTAGGGGATTTATTCAGAAAATATGAGCTTAATCCGACTTACAGAGATTCCTCACGAATTTTTACGGTGGAGCACAAAAATCTGTTTTGGGACAGCATCTCCACAAATCTTACTTCCCTCTCATTAGAGGTTATTATTGGCACAAAAAGCAAATAAAAAGGATAATGAGAGGTCATTACAGAGGTAATAACTTCCAAGACTCAAGAAAACTCTTGGGTTATCTCCCAACAAGTACTTTTCTTTAACGCCTTTAAGTTAGGCACAGAAAGATGCTCATATAAGAAATATGAATTGAAGTAAAAGAGAGCATTAAGAAGCAAATTCAAAACACATTTAAGTCTAACCCACTTCCTATGCATAGGAATCTTGTAATAAAATAAATCAAAGAAGCACATATTAACAAGAATGGGTAGATAAAACAAGAGCAACTTCAAAACTTTCAGCACATAGAGAGGTGTTTCAGTACCATGAAAACTTCTACAACCATATTTTCTTCTATCATAATAATTTTCAGTAGCCTCATGAATAAACTCAACAATATAACTATCACATAAAGCATGCTTTTCATGATCTACAAACACATAATTTTTATCAAGCTCAAAAATAGGTGGATTAAAACCTTCAAACCCACTTTTAACAATTTTATAACAGGGTGACTGATCATTCAATATAGGACCATCATCTAGAGATTTATCATAAACATTTTATAAGCAAAACTATTTAGTACCATGCATTTCAAAGTTAGGCACAAATATAATATTATCATAGATAACAGGAGCATAACTATTATCACAAGTTTTACCCATGGCAGATATTTCAAAAGAATCCACAGGAACATAACATTCATCCTCCTTTGGTAAGCATGGGGGACAATCAAATAATGTAAGAGGTAAAGAGTTACTCTCATTATAAGGTAGGCATGGGTAGATCCATTCTTCCTCCTCTTGACCATCACTCTCCTCCTCTTTTTCATCTAATGAGATTTCATGTTTAGCAATTTCGTCTTCCATAGGATCCTGCAAGGCATTAATCTCATCCATTTGTGGAAAGCATTTATTAAAATATTCAAGAATATAACCATTGTCTTCCTTGTAATTATCAAATCAAAATTTAAGTATATCATAAACCTCATATTCACAAGGTGAATCATCAGTATTTTCAAGCAAACTAGCAAGTTGAAATGCACCCTTAAAAGCAATAAATTCTTCAATTTGTTCCACATCATAAAAATCATAATTTCCTTTAACATAAGAAGATATGGTAACATTATCATTATACTCACATTGAAAAGGGAGGTGTTTATACCTCCTACAGCAACAATATTTATCAAAGCAATAAGTAACATTATAAGTAGAGCACACCTCTCTAGCAATAGTATTTAATTTATCAATTTGTTCCCATAGGTGTATCCTTTTTGTGACAAATGGTGTTCCTTATAATAATACTTTTGTTCTTCCGTGAACCCACCTTGACAATAGGAACTGGTTTCAAAGAAACCATCCATTGATATAAAGCATGACAAAGCAAGGCAGTAACAGACCAGCAACTAGAGTAGGAACTAATTTTGTGTGTGTTTTTATAAGAGAAAGCAAACCAAACGAAACTATTTTTTTAGAGTTTTTGATAAAAAGAGGCAAACAAAACCAAGCAAAAGAAACTAAGCAAAACAAAAACCAAGTAAAGAGAAAGGTTGTGAAGGACTCCCCTTATGAAGACGTCCTTAGCCTCCCCGGCAACGACGCCAGAAAACTTGTTGATAGCGCGTGGTAGGCGCTTCGTTAGAAGACCCAAGAGCAAAGTGTGATGAGCACAGCACCAAGTTTTCCCTTAGTAAGAGACTAAGGTTATCGAACCAGTAGGATGAAGGAAACGACTCTAAGGTGTTGCTAGCAACTTGGAGACCTACACAACACAAACTCAAGAATTTGCCCCAACAAACGGTGAGGTTGTCAATCTCACCGGTTTGCTGTAACAAAGGATTAACTATATGGTGTGGAAGGTAATAGTGGCTTGCAGAAAGTAAACAGTAATAGTGGAAGATGTACCAATGGTAAAGATTGGACCGGGGTCCATAGTTCACTAGAGGTGTTCTCCTTAGATAAACAAACATGGCATGTTGGGTACACAAATTACAGCAGGTCAATTGGTAGGACTGAGCAAGGCATAACAATGCAATACTAGACACTCATGATCCTATGAGATTCGATTGGGCAATACAACAAGATACATAGACTGCCATCTAACTGCATCTATGACTAGAAATCCACCTTCATGTTATCATCCGAATCCCCTACGGTATTAAGTTGCAAGCAACAAATGACTGCTTTAAGCAAAGTGTGTAAGGTAAACAATCCACTTGTTCCATGAACAAAAGACCGTTGTTTTCTCCCTAGTGGCAACAACACATCTACAACCTTAGATATTTCGGTCACTTCCCTTAGATTAAATAGAGGCATGAACCCACTATCTAGCATAAATACCCCCTCTTGGAGTCACTAGCATCTACTCGGCCAAGATAGCTACTAGAAACGGAGAGCATGCAAGATCACAAACAACACAGACATGATAGAATCAATAAGACAAAACCATTAATCAATCTGACATAGTAATCTCAATATCCATCGTATCCCCGCAAACACAACATGCATGATTACAAATCGATGATCTTGATCATGAATGGAGCTCACACGATCTAAACATGGTAGCACAAAGGAGGAGATACATCCATCTAGCTACTACACAGACCTGTAGTCCAAGGTGGAACTACTCACGCTTCATACCGGAAGCTGGCATGATGAAGAAGAAGGCCTCCGAGATGATCTCCCCGCCAGCAGGGTGTCGGGAAGAGCTTCAGATCCCCTTGATCTTGGGACGATGGTGGCGGTGGCTACAGATGGTTTCATGGAATATTGATCGGGTCCTTAGGGTTTATGCATCGGGGGGGGGGGGGGGTCTTTATAGGCGAAGAGGCAAGGCAGGGGCGGCCAGGGTGGTCACACACCCTAGGCGTGGCTATCCCTAGCACTCGCTGCCAGGGGGTGTGGCCCCTGGTGCCTCCCCTCTGTCTCGTACTCTGGCTCCGTGTTCCCTAGGTAAAATATTGAATTTGGCTTTTGTCCCGTCCAATTCCGAGAATATTGATTTTTGCCTTTTCTGGAACCAAAAACAGAAGAAAACAACAACTGGTACTATGGCATCTTGTTAATAGGTTAGTACCAGAAAACATATAAAATCATCTCAAAGTGTAGACAAAGCAAAGCAAATTGATACTACACAAACATGGAACATCAAAAATTATAGATACGTTTCCGACGTATCACCTCTCAGTCTCAATGATCTCCTCCTCCTCATTGCCATAGGAACGTCTAGGAGGAAGCCCCATGCGCCCCTTCTGCTGCAGTGATACTAGAGTGTGCTCGGTAAGGTTGGAAGCCAAGCCAAGTGGGGAACCATGCTCCTGGGAGTTGATGAGTCTCATAACAAGTGGTGCATATGGAGGAGAATTATTTTACAGAATGGCATGGAACATCTCTTCAAATATGAAATCCATCACATCAATAGGATTTGCATCTGCCTCGGGGCGAGCACTGTGAATCCTGTGGGTATGGTGTAGTAAATTGACCAGTCCACATGTAATGGCATCATCATTTCCAGCACTCGGTGAGATGATATGTCGGAATATCCTCAACATCAGATTGTAGAGGGGCTTGATTCCCTTGGACCCTCCCACAACACCCTCGCTACCATACAAAGGGGAAAGCTTCATATTGTTCTCCCCAAGGGCTGCTGAGTGCATGCGCAACCCAACATGAGTGGATACGCCATGGAAGGTCTCGAAGATGAGATTAGCAAAGTCGTAGAAAGTTGCCGAGCAGCGGGTGGTTCTAGTCATCCAAGTCATGGTCCTAGATTGGTCAAATCCAAACACAACAGTGGCGTAGAACTGCTGCACAAGTGTGATGTTGTAGTCTTCACGGAGCTCCATCAAGTTGAACAACCCCAACTTCTCACAAATCCACAGTGCATTAGAGAAGTAGGGGCTGATCCTCATATGCTCAACAATCATATATTTCTAGGGGCACACAAGTGACTTCTTGATAACACCGTAAACATCTTTCATGAACACAGCATGCTCCTTCCTCCAAAAACGTGGATCCTCGCTGGTACATGGCAAGTCATAGAAATCTGTCTTCTGCAGCTCACGATACTCATTCTTTGACATGTGGGCCAAAGACTAAAGATTGTCATACTTTTCCCTATTGGCACGGTTCTCTTGCTCAGCCTTTTCCTGCTCCCTCCTCACGTATGTTGCATCACGGGCATGATGTCTCTGGTTGGATGGTGGCACAACATACTGCCCTTCTGACTCATCAAATCACGGACTAGCCCGCCTTGTTGAGGACTTAGTGTGAGGAGGACGACGAGAACCAGCACATGTGAAAAGAAATGAGGGAGATAGCATGGAGGTAAGCATATATGTCCCAAAGATGCAGCACAAGAGTCTTGAGGCATTACCGAACCTGTTTGAGTCACCCCACACCGGAGTCTCCGCACCTCACACGGTGTCTCCGGCCTGGACCAGAGTCTCCGGCCCTAGGGCCAGAATCTCCGGTCAGGAGGCTCGGGCATGAACTGGGAGGCTGCTGGAGGGGGTGATTCTAACAGATCAGGCAAGGCAACAAGACTAATGTACAAGTGTGCACGCATACAAGTGATTCCCGTGGGCAAAATCATCACCAATCCTCAAAAAAAAATCAAGGGATGAACCCTAGGAGAGAGAGGAGGAGAGGTACCAGATCTGTCCATGGGATTGATTCCACCGGTGGGAATGACCTAATGGTGGAGGGGAGGAGGCTGGCCAGCGGCACGACGGATCCCAGGGGCTTCTTGACCTTCGGGGAGGAGTTTTGGAGGAGGAGGTGACGGGGGTGGATGAATGAAACTGATGTTTCAGTTCACCCCGTCCTCCCCTCTAAGTGCCAGAAAACCGTCTGGACCAGAGAATCCGGTCTGCACCGGAGACTCCGTCCTACACCGGAGACTCCGGTGCGATCGCACCGGATACTCTAGTCCTCCTCGACCAAAAACTCCAGGTTTTGTATTTTGGGGGCATATATGAGAGAGAGAGTGTTTTAAGACAAGATATAGGCTTGGGTTAAGATGTCACACTGTGAAGAATCAATAAGAACCATAGAAATCCACTAAAATATTCAAGAAAGCTCCAAATAGACATGAACCAAGAACCAACTCTTCACTAAGAAGAGGGCGGTGGCCGAGGCCACCATGTAAGAGTTTGTGGCATGACACCGTGAAGAATTATCCTTGGGTTCATAGCCACTACTCATCAATGAAGCTCACATATCAAAAAATTATATTAACAGAATTGAATTTCTTAATTTTGGCATTATGGGGGGAGGGATAGCCCAATGTAATAGGACCGCACTCCCCCTATTTCCATGCCTGCACCTAAACCACATAAGAGTCAAGACATAGGTGAGTATGCAAGGTGATCAAGTCAATCTCCTTGAATATATGATATTTAGTTCATTCCTAAAATAACAAAACCTTGCTTCATCAAGTGGCTTCGTGAAGATGTCGGCAAGTTGGTCTTTGGTTGACACATAAGATAGCTCAATATCACCTCGAGCAACATGATCTCTAATGAAGTGATGACGAATCTCAATATGCTTTGTCCTTGTGTGATCCACCGGGTTGTAGGCAATATTGATGGCACTTTCATTGTCACATAGAAGAGGCACTTTGTCACAATGGACACCGTATTCCTTTAAAGTTTGCCTCATCCATAGCAATTGAGTGCAAGCACTAGCAGCAGCCACATATTCGGCTTCGGCGGTGGAGAGAGATATACAATTTTGTTTCTTAGAAGACCAACATACCAAGGACCTACCAAGGAATTGGCAAGACCCGGATGTTGATTTTCTATCATACTTATCACCAGCCCAATCCGATTCTGTGTATCCCCAAAGAGCAAATGTTGACCCTCGAGGATACCAAAGACCATAGTGTGGGGTATGAACCAAATATCGAACGATTCTCTTGATCGCCATTAAATGGATTTCTTTAGGAGTCGCTGGATATCATGCACATACTCCTACACTCAACACAATATCGGGTCTATATGCACAAAGATAAAGCAAAGAACCAATCATGGACCAGTATACCTTTTGATCCACATCTTTACCATTTGGATTTAGTTCGAGATGAGTCTTTGTTGCCATAGGAGTAGGATCTCCATTTAAATCTTTCATGTTGAATCTTTTGAGCATATCTTGAGTATACTTGGCTTGGTTGAATAATGTTCCTCCTCTTACTTGCTTGATCTCAAAACCAAGAAATACTTTCAACTCCCCCATCATAGACATCTAGAACCTATTAGTCATAAGCTTTGAGAATTAATCACTAAAATCTTTTTAGATGAGCCAAAGATAATATCATCAACATATATTTGGCATACAAAAAGCTCCCCATTGACCTTCTTAGTAAAAAGAGTGGGATCGATTTTCCCAACCTCTCTAAGGTGCTCATACCACGTGCGTGGGGCTTGCTTGATCCCATAGAGCGCCTTATCAAGTTTGTAGACATGGTTTGGGAAGTTGGGATCCTCAAATCCCGAGGGTTGCTTTACATATACCAACTCATTTAATGGACCATTAATAAATGCACTTTCTACATCCATTTGTTGCAACTTAAAGTTATGATGTGCCGCATAAGAAAGAAGGATACAATTGACTCAAGGCGAGCCACACGTGCATATGTCTCTCCATAATCAATGCCTTCAATTTGAGAGAACCCTTGTGCAACCAATCTTGCCTTGTTCCTTACTACAATTCCATGCTCATCTTGCTTGTTCTTGAATATCCACTTGGTGCCTATAACATTGCGACAATCCTTTGGCTTCTCAACTAACTTCCATACTTTATTTCTCTCAAAGTTTTTGAGCTCTTTGTGCATTGCTTCCAACCAATCCAAATCTTCAAGAGCTTCCCATAATTTATTTGGTTCAATCATGGAGATGTGTGCTTGATGTACACTAAACCTCTTCCATTGTGCTCTTGTGGACATTCCTCTCCTTACATCTCCAACCACATTCTCAAGGGAGTGGTCTCTTAGTTCCAACATTCTATCCATTCTAGCTTTGCGACGAGTTTCGATCTACTTGTTGTTTCTTGGGGGACCTCTTCATCATTTTGGTCCTCGTCTTGACCATCAAGTTGACCTTGATCAATATTGGCATCATTTTCTTCATTAAGAGGCATAGATTGACATTGGTCTTGATCAGGCACACTACTAGAATTGAGTTGAGCTGCTCTCACTGCAGATTGTATAGATCTTCCTTGTGTAATAGACCGAGCAACACTTGACATTCTGGAGAATGGTGACTCAAGCTCCACCTCACTAGAAGTATCTTCCTGATCAACATGTTGAGGTTCCATGACTTGTCTTTGGCTTGGGCCATTGTCCTCCTCGATAGATGGAGCTTGGTGGTGCTGTGAAGATGAGGGCTCCACTTGAGTAGAGCATAGTTCTTCTCGATCCGCCATAAGGGGTTCCTCAACAGGGAGGATATATCCCACACCCATTTTGTAGAGGTCCCAACCTTTAATAAGGTAGAGATCCCTGTGTTTACAATGCTAGTCCCTGGATCAATAGCTAGCATCCACAGTTAAGATGTAATATCAAGAAACAAAGGTCATTTGGCTATCTCATTACAATTTACATAGCTCATTTGGCTATCTCATTACAATGGAGCAGAAATAACTATAGCATGGAGTCGTTCATCTTCAAAGTGCCACATGCATTCATGTTGGTTGTAGACTTGTAATCCTATTCAACACACTTCACTAACATCAAACAAACCTGCAACATAATAAGTTGCAGCCACAAGGGTCTATACATTTGAATTGTATTGGCAAGTTTCACTACTATGTAGAAATAAGTGGAACCTATCAATATATGCATATTTGGCTAAGTAGGGTTTAGGCTCATTTGCAGAAAGCAATATAGTTTTATCCTATCTTTTCAAAATAGTTTAGATCTTTTGACAACCTTTCTGGACTCCTTCGAAAACTCCAAGTGCTTCTAATCCCTTGTTGACACCATCAAGTTTTACTTTGAGAAATTGGAATGTCGAGATCTTCCATAGCTTCAGGCCTTAGTAGCTCAGAATTGTCCATAACCGGGGACACAACTAAGTACTTAGAATTTTGATCTTCTACAGAAGTTGTACACTTTACCCACATGACACAATCTCGTATTAACGCCACCAGTGTCCACTGGATAAGTACACACCAAATGGAGTACCGGCAGATCGAGAATGTGACAAAGTCTTTCCATAGAAGTCCTCCCAATACATAATGCTAGCTTGTCTACCAGGCACCAATGCAAGGATATATTTCCAATACATGAATCCAGTTAACCTGAGTAGGTGCCAATGCAAGGGTCTTCCACTATGTAATTGAGTAATCCAGAGCCCATTTAGCATGTGGCTGTACACGGAAGCCACTGTACCAGAAACATGTTCAATCTCTAGGTCCCTAGGTGGTTTTATTCTAGTGCACATACAAAAAGATAGCCATATAAACATGGTTCCCTTTGTTGCCACCTTATCCAAAATTGAGTCTCCACATTCCACCCAGGTGGTTCATTGAGTACTTGTTTTATTATATAAAACATATATTTTTCCAACACTTCATATAATCATATCATGTATTCCATCCCAAGCCTATAGCAGGGCTAAGCATACTACAACTATGATGTTTTCACTAAGGAAGGTATAAAGGATTTCCTAATAGGACATAGCATAGCATAGTAACATAGTAGCCCTATCATGCATACTACAAAAATACCACTAAGTGTAATGAAAATAGTATGGACATGGATGATAGTGTCACTTGCCTTTTTAGTAGAGAATATTGGTTCACTCCTTGATCTTGCAAATATCACACTCTTCAAACTTCACTACAATTCAATCAAGCAAGCACATATTCAAACTAGCATTCAAACAATTCACCACATAAAACAATAAAATCAAGCAATGCATGCAATCATGCAAAAGATTGTTTTATTTGGAAAAGTGGTTTCTAGTAGGCTCTAAACATTTTAAAGCTCCTATTGGTCGATTACAAAAGTGGTAAAACCATTTAAATTCAAGTTGGTGAAAATGGCCATTTAAATCATTTTTGTTTTGCTAAAAATGATTTAAATCAAAGTAATATTTTATAGTGTTAGTCAAATATATTTTTAAACACAAATGTTAGTGTTTATGGTCAAAGTGTTTAATATTAATACATTTGCAAAAGGTTTTATCCAAATTCCATTTTTAATTCAAAGCAATATTTTATTTGGTGTTTAGGGTCAGAGATTTTAAATCAAATCATTTTCCAAAAGGTTTTACTTAAAAAGCATTTTTAAAACATAAACAACATTTTTATTCAACTAGAAATGCTTTTGTTCAAAGATTTATTCCTTTGCATCACAAAATATATTCTTAAATCTACAAGTTGGTTTTTATGGTCAGTAGGTTCAAAACAAACCTTTTACGAAAGATTTTACTCTAAAATCATTTTTAGAATATTTTTATACTCAAATTAGGCCTACACATGTTTCTGCAAAAACAACCAATATTATAGAAGCAAATCATACAAATGGCATGGTTGGGTAGAATTCTTTTTCCTGATTTCCAATGGTATAAAGTTTGCAAAATTTGGACGTGTAGATTTAAAGTTATGAATTTTACAAATCCTATCATCTAATAGATCAAATTTCTGTTTTTAAAACAATCACTGGCCACATGTCTGCTTCTAACTGGTGCGTACTGGTTCGTGCGGATTGCGCTCTGTGGATTGTTGGATCTAAATAAGATCGTGTGGCACAGAGCACACGATACCCCTTCGATCTAAGATCTAATCTTAGCCAGGCGTTTCAGATCTAATGGCTACCAGCGCAACTGCCAGGAACTGGCATCGCTCGACGGCAGCGCGCGGCGGAGACGCTCGGCTAACGACGGTTCCGGCGATACAGGAAGCAAGAGATAGGATGGAGTAGCTCACAGGGTCTGCAGGGGTGCGGAGAAGCTTGACGTGGTCGTAGTAGTCCAAGGGGCGCACGGTGGTGTCAGGGATTGCTCGCCGGAGTAGCTCCTGGCGATGGGTGCTCTCTGTTAAAGACGAAGGCAAGCTTGTAGGTCACGCACGGATTATTGGAGGGCACCTGGAGATGAACACGAAGCAGGCGAACTAGATGGTGTAAGTCGTAACTCGAGGCGCTCACGAGGTTGAGGGTTAAGACTCACCGGAGATTCGGCAGAGGGCGGAGATGCTCAGAGGCATACCGAGGCGAGCTCCTGGGGCACGCTCGGGCGAGTGGGAGGCACTGGCAGGTGCGTGAGGTGGTGGCGAGCATGCTCGTGGAGTCTAAAGGGCAAGGGGAGATCAGACGGCGTCGGATTTCGCCGGAAAAGCTCGTCGGAGCAGGAGGTTTTCAGTGGGCAATTGGGGCAGCCCGGTGGCAGAGAGTGAATGGCGTCTGGGGGAAAATGAGGAGGAGGGCGAGGCGATTTATTGTGCATGATCACAGACGAGTTTTACTCACGCATTGATGCGAATTCACGCGGTGGATTCAAAGATGGAACAGCGAGGTGCGAGGGGGAAAACGGTCGCGGCGGGTGAGAACGATGATTGGAAGTGTGGGGTTGCGCTGTCAACGAAGGAGAGGGTTGCGCGTGGGGTCGTCTCGTCAGCGTCTAAGGGGTCAGGTTTGCGGTAAGAAAACCATTCGCATTGGGGGGAAAAGTGGGCTGCGTTGCTGGGCTGGACTAGGCCTTGTTTCTGGGCTTGGTTTGTTTCCTTTTTTTATTCTAAATCCTTTTCTGTTTCTTTTATTCTATTTTGAATTTATTCAAATGTTTCAAACACTACTTTTATTTCAAAACTTTTCCAAAATTTGAGTATATTTTTAATACTGTTTATTGATATATTCTAAAGTCCATTTTAGAATATTTCTTTTATTCTTTTAGGGTACATTATTCATTTAAAATAGGCATTTGTCTTTATTCAAATAGGATTTTAAATATGTTTTCAAACTTCTATTTGAATTCCAATTTTTTTGTCAAACCTTTTTCTGTAGATTTTATTTATTCAATAGTACAAACAATTCACTTTGAATTATTATTTAAAATACTTTAATATGATTTAATGTTCATTTAAATTGGGAATTATCTTTATTTAAATGAAATTGGATATTAATCAATCCTTATGATTTTATTTAAATAATCCTTTACTCCTTTTATTAATCAATAATCTTTCATTTCATTTGTTTGGCCAAGATTTAATTTGGCTTTTAAATATTCCTTATTTATTTATTTCTTCCTTTGCCTTACAAAATCCATATCTTTTTATTTAAAGATCCAAAATTGGTGATTCCAATTTGCATAACTTTATTTAATATTTGTTTATCTTTTTAAATTCCTTTAGGATTTATTTGCTCAAGATTTGGCATGGATTTTAGATAGGGCTTTATTAGCTTTGGAAATTAATTCCTTTTATCTTAATAAATTCATAAGTTTTTATCTATGACTCCAAATTGAGTGAAACCAATTTCTATGGTTTTATAATATTTTACTTTATCATTCTTGATCATTTATAAATGTTTGTTGATTTTTTTATATGGATCAAATCCATAGTCTTAGAGAGATCTTGGAAATGTATTATTCCATTAGGGTTTTAGGGTTTTGGTTTAATTTTCCAAGTGTTTAAATTTCAAGATACATTATTGATGAATGCATTTCACTTGATTGTAATTTTGTTTGATTCCCTTTTCATTCAAAGTTTGTTCAAGATGGGTTTTGATGTTTCCATTTGGAATCAAAAAGTTTATTTTCACCCTAAATTTCAACAATCATTTCTTTTGTTTATTTATTTTTCACATTTCAAAATTTGGAAAATTTTGGGATGTGACGCATTATTCCTATGGCATCATGAGGCATTTTATCATCTGAATCAACACGCCCCCCTTGGGGACCATCATATTCTTTGAAAGTCACACTACAAGATTCCATGATAGCTCCGGAGAGCTTATCATAGATTTTATAAGTGTGAGATTCGAGACCATAGCCAAAAAAATACCCTCTAATGCTTTGGAATCGAATTTGGACAGGCGAACACCCTTTATCAGGTAGAAACACTTACAACCGAATACCTAGAAGTAAGATACATTGGGCTTGTTACCGGTAAGTATTTCATATGGAGTCTTGATCAATTCTTTGCGGAGGTAGAGCCGGTTTGATGCATGGAAAGCGGTGGAGATTGCTTTGGCCCAAAAGTTGTATGGAGATTTAAACTCGTCCAACATGGTTCTAGCCATATCAATAAGAGTCCGGTTCTTCCTCTTGGATACACCATTTTGTTGAGGAGTATATGCAGCGGAATATTGGTGTTTTATCACCTCATCACTAAGAAATCCATTCTAGGTGTAGTTCTTGAACTTGGTGCCGTTGTCACTTCTTATAATCAATACGGGAAGATTTCATTGACGTTGAACCATGTTGATGAAGTCGATGAAGTGCTCTTGGGTCTCACTTTTCAACTTGAAGAAATATACCCATGAGTATCTTGAATAGTCATCAACAATCACAAAAGAATATTTCTTCCCACCAAGACTTGCATGAGATGGAGGACCAAAGAGATCCACATGAAGGAGCTCCAAGATCTTCTTGGACTTGATTTGGTTATTTGGCTTGTGGGGAGAATCATGCATCTTTCCTTCAACACAATCCTTGCAAACACGATCTTTGGCAAAGGAAACATTTTATTTTAGTCCAACAATATGGCCATCCTTGTGGAGACTTTGCAAAGTTCTCATGTTGACATGGGCTAGACGGCGATGCCATAACCAACCCACATTGGCCTTTCCGAATAAGCACATCGCACTTGTAGTGGTTTGCCCCGAAAAGTCCACCACATACAAGTCATTTTCGACGTACCCAACGAAAGCGACCTTGAGATACTTGATCCACATGAGAACCACAATATCATCATCAATAAAGATGGCAAAGCCCATCTTTCCAAGAGCACGGAATGAAATTAAATTATAACGAAGGGTCTCAACAATCATGACGTCCACGAGTGTAATATCGTGGGCAACTGTCAACACCCGGATTTTTGAATCCTAGATGCCTGTTATGCCATACATCGCAATCCCAGGATTACCATTTTTGCGAGACATAACAGAATTGGATACCATAGTACATCATCCATTACAAACGATACATAAGTTCTTACACAAATAGGGATCTCATGATCCAGTTCTTAATACAACATCAAGCAGCGGAATACGTAATAATAACGGTAGCGTAGGCGAAGCTCCATCTTCGGGGTCACAGGCAATGCTGACGATGGGAGATGATCCTAGTTGTCGTAACCTTCCTGGGGTCCATCTTCCAGGTACTCCTCTTCATAGTCTGGACATGGGAATACCCAGGGACAAAGCCATGAGTACTCTTTAAGTACTCACAAACTAATACTAATAGGTAAAGGGTTTTTTTGGATAATAGGACACTAGGCTCTAGGGTTGTTTTGCAAAAGACAGATTTATCTCTACTAAGTTCTAAAGCTAGTCACAATTTTATAACTCCTAACTGGGAACTTGTATTTCATATCACAACTCTGTTGTGGTCAAGTCAAAGTCTTGGTTCATTTCACAGGTCATTTTGAAAAGTCTAACGGGGGAACAGTATGGCCACTCCAACTGTCCATAACCGCGGACGCGGCTATTCGAATAGTTTGACACTCTGCAGAGATTGTACACTTTCACCACAACATTCGATACATCCGTCAGGAACAAATCCTGAATTCACCATACTCAGTATGCGGATAATCAATCCTAACCTTTTGATTACACGCCCTAGTATAAGCACCTCTCCTGTGAGTTTGGCCTCCCAACCATGACCAACTGTCATCTTGGGTACTGCACAGATGGACAATCTTCACAAGGTAGCCTCAGCTCAGACCTTGGCCATGAGGGAACTAATACTAAGGAATATAAGTTTCCAGTCAAGCCCTACCCAATATTCGGGTATTGTGGTTGTACGATAAAATTGGAATGGTATCGCATCCAGACAACCATCAGTTTTATAAAGGGCTAAGGCTCATGCCTCAACATTTTTATCACCAAAATTCTCAAGTGTTTGGAAACACATGTCCAAAACATTTCAATAGAATGATCCATCATTCCAAGGTTTTCATAACCATTTTTCCACCAAGTATTCCCATCTAAAAGTTGATCAAGTTTTATGCTTAGCACTAGCATCTACAGGTGGGGGTAGTACTAATGAGGGTTGGTAACTAGTGGAGTTTCAACTAAGTACAACCTCATGTCTCAGGCTGATGTCAAGGTTTCTAACTTAGGCCAAATTTTATGCTCTTTATGCAACCTTCAGCATCTTTCCAATATCTACCAGTCACTTAAGTAAACTCTAAGTAAGCTTTGATAAAGAAATAGAGTAAGAAGCTTGCACATAAAACTAGGATTGGTTTATCAAGTGGGTATGATCACATATGCTTAAGGCATATAGTAGTCATAGAACAAGTATGGGTTTGTTGCATCAGTAGGGTATCTTGCAAGGGTTAGCTTGCATAGGTATAGTATCAGCTTGCATCAATATCAGTATAAGCTTGCTAAATTGCAAGTGTTATCTTGCAAGGTTACTATCTTGCCTTGTGCAGAGCAGTGGTTGAAGTTCTCCTCGGCTTCTTCTTCGTAGTATCCTCCTTCCTCCTCGTATCCTTGGTCGGTACTAGCGTCTATGAATAAATACGAGGTACACAATCACCAAACAATATTTAACTACTTGCAATCATCACACACAAGGGTCCTAGGGATGATCTAGCATCATCCCTAACATTACAAGGTTAGGGCTTGATTTAAATCCTTTTATTTTTAGAAAAGTAATTTCTACTCATTAAAAAACTACTTAAGATTTAATATTCTCCAAACTCAACATGGGATCATGTTGACACATGTCATCACCACATATTGTAGTCCATGGGAATGTGATTTAAAGTGGTGTCACAATTTAATAAGGTTTTACCCTTTTATTTTAATTAATTAAAGTGGCTAGAAATGCTTATGTAGCATTCTTTTATTACTTGAACATTATTTCTGCAAGTTTATTTTTATATATTCTGAAAGGTATGGTTAAATGTGATTTTTGAGAGTTGGAATCAACTCAAAATCTATTATGGTTTAAATTTGAAAAATGTTTGAATGCAGAAAAGCTTCCGCATTGTTGTTTTTACCATGGGTGATCTATAGATCCAAATGACTTGAATCCAACGGGCTTGGATTCAGCATTCACAGACCTTTCCTACAAAATTGGTTTCATTCAATTTGGTGCACTGAATCGATCTGGGTTGATTTTTGAAGTTGGGTATAGAAGTGTGTTTGAATTGAAATAGAAAAAGGTTTAATTTGAATAACTAGGCTGCGCGGGAAAAGTTACTGGGCCGGCCTGCTAAGCGCAGTGCTCCCGCGGGCTGCTTAAGTGGGTGTCCCCACTCGTCAGTGACACGGGGCTGGGCGAAGCGGTATGGGGCGATGTGGATCGTTCGATCTAGTTCTAATCTAACGGCTGGGAGTCATCGTCGATGCGAGATAACTCCGGGCAGAACGAAACCTAGCAGGGCCAGTGAGGGTTGCTGGGGGCTCACCAGGGTACTGGCGAGGGTCGGCGAGGAGGGCGAACGACGAAGTCGACAACGGCGAATCTCCTGGTACCGGTGGCTTCTCCTGGGGCGGCTCCAATCGTTGGCTCCCTTCTTCTCCAGAGGCGGCGGGCTCCGGTGAAATTCCGGCGGGGTGGTGCTTGCCTTTCTCTCAGAACGGTGTGGCACGATCAGTGAGGAGAGGGGAGTGAGATGGTGTGAAGAAATCGTGCGGGGGTGGCCTCTATTTATAGTCGAGCGAGGGGACCGTCGGGGCGCACGGTGAGCTCGTCGGGGGCGAGGTTACAAGCGGATAATGGCATGGGCAAGGGTAGGGGACAGTGCGGTGTCTCCTGGCGATGCTCAACGACATGGTCTCGAGGCATGGGGCGGTGTGGTTTGGTCTGGAACGGGCGGTGCTCTGCGTGGCAGAGGCGGCGTCTTCGACGGCGGGCGGTGGCTGTGCGGCACGGGGCGGCAAACGGGGATGTCTGGCGGTCTCCTGGGTCGGTGGGGATTGTGTATGCACGTGGCGAGGGCGGCGCGCGGTCTGTGGGCTTCGGTCGAGGGTCGTGATCTGGCGCATGCTCGGCATGGTCTCTGGCGGTCTGGGCGCGGCTTGTGCGCGTGGTCCAGGGCTTGGCAACGCTTGCGGCTGGGACAGGTAGTGGTGGTGGACGGTGGGCTGCCTCCCAGACAAGGTTGGCAAGGCTAGTTCTTCCTCTAGACTGCTGTCCACAATGGGGTGACAAGGGGGTGCTCGACTGTTCACCATTGATGGCAATGGCAAGCTCACAGGGGTGCTAGTCCTTAGTTAAACTTCCTAGATGATCTACTGAGCTGTGTGTGAGCTAACTAGGGAACAAGTTAGGCAAGAATCACTGCTCACAACAGTGTTTGATATTTTGTTTGATTTGTGTCTGCAACCTGTTTGATGAAATGGCCGCATGAACTCAAGTTTTGAATTTTGAAAATATTTTTGGTGGGTTTGCTAGATTGGTGCTGGTGAGTCTGCAGATGCTTGGGTTTTGAAAGTTGAGCTTGTTTGAGTGGTTTTTAAAAAAGTGGGATCTTCCCATATGATAAAGATTAAATTTTGAATTATCATTTAAACTATGCATTTGAAAGTTTCTGGATGATCACAAAGTGGGCCTTGATACCTTGTTATGAGTACATTCAAGGGGTGCAAAGATCCAGAAAAGTTTCTGTTAGGTTCTGAAAGTTTGAGACAGCCAAAGTAGGCATGGGAGTTAAATTGGCCAAAATGACCATTCATTTCATATATGTGTTTTGATTTACTTGTCTTTAGGAAAGGTGTGGGAAATGTTTTAGATGATGTCTATTTCACCTAAGAAACATTTTACAAGCAATGAAACAAACAAACAAGGTGGTTTTAAAGGATTTCAAAATCCATGCATACACATATGCATGCATTCATGATTTCATTTAGAAAAGTTTTTGTTAACCCTGATTTTGATGATTAGAATTTGATGATCCAAGCTTAGTATTTTTGGGATGTTACAAACCTTCCCCCCTTAAACAAAATCTTGTCCCGAGATTTGAAAAAGGACGAAAAGATTACCTAAGATTTGAAGAGATCGGGAAACTCCGTCCTGATGTGATCTTCGCGCTCCCAGGTAGCTTCCTCTTCTGTGTGGTTGCTCCACTAAATCTTGAGAAACTTGATGCTTCGGGTTCGGGTAGTTCGAAAAGCTTCTTCCAAAATGCGGATGGGTACTTCGGGATAGGTCAGGTCATCGTTGATCTCTATGGTACGGTGATCGATATTCTTGAACACTTCGGTCTTCTCGGGGACTTCGAGACATTTGCGAAGTAACGAGATATGGAACACATTGTGCACAGCTGACATCTCTTCAGGTAGTTCCAATTGATACGATACTTCTCCTCGATGGTTCAGAATTTTGAAAGGTCCGATATATCTGGGGGCTAACTTTCCTTTGAGTTGGAAACGCTGCATTCCCTTCAATGGCGACACTTTCAGATAAACAAAATCTCCTATTTTGAAGGCGAGGTCTCTACGTCTCTTGTCGGCGTAACTCTTCTGTCAGGATTGGGAGGTCTTGAGGTGCTCACGAATCTTGTGAACCTTTTCTTCTACTTCTCGGAGGATGTCGGGTCCAAAAATCTGACTCTCTCCTACTTCCGACCAGTTCAAAGGGGTGCGACACTTTCTTCCGTACATGAATTCAAATGGGGCCATTTGCAAACTGGCTTGGTAACTATTGTTGTAGGAAAATTCTGCAAACGGCAGACAGTCTTACCACTTGGATCCATATTCTAGCACACAGGCTCTAAGCATATCTTCGAGTATTTGATTTACTCGCTCCGTTTGTCCATCGGTCTGAGGGTGATACGTGGTACTGAAATCTAGGCGGGTTCGTAAACCTTCTTGGACTTTCTTCCAGAATCTCGAGGTAAACTGAGTTCCTCGATCCGATACTATGTTCTTGGGGACTCCGTGCAAACTGACGATTCTAGCGATGTATAACTCCGCTAGCTTCAAACTCTGATAGGTGGTTTTGACGGGCAAGAAATGGGCGACTTTGGAGAATCTATCCACTACGACCCAAATAGAGTCATTTCCCCTACTAGAAGTAGGTAGTCCAGTGATAAAGTCCATTCCTACAGAATCCCATTTCCATTCCGGAATTTGCAAAGGTTGCAACAATCCAGCGGGTCTTTGATGTCCTGCCTTGACTCGCTGACATATATCACACTTGGCGATATAGCTTCCGATTCCTCTCTTCATCTTATGCCACCAAAATTGCTCTTTCAAATCTTGATACATCTTAGTTCCTCCGGGATGGATAGAATAAAGAGTATCATGAGCCTCCTTCAAGATAACTTCTTTCAACTCTGAATCTGCTGGTACACAAAGGCATCCTTTGTACCACAGAACTCCTTCTTCGTCCTCGGTGAATCCGGGTACTTTGCCTGTACCGATACGACGCTTGATTCCGTCGATACTGGCATTTCCCTTCTGTGCCTCCTTAATCTGGCTGATCAAAGTGGGCTGAAGTTCTATGCTAGCCAAAAATCCTTCACTTACTAATTCCATCCGAAAATCTTCCATCTCCTTGTGCAAACTTGGTTGCTCCTTCAAAATCATGGAGTTCAAGCGGCACGACAATCTGCTAAGGGCATCGGCTACCACGTTGGCTTTACCAGGGTGATAGTGAATGTCCAGGTCGTAATCCTTGATTAGCTCAATCCATCTTCTCTGCCTCATATTCAACTCCTTCTGAGTTAATATATACTTTAGGCTCTTGTGATCCAAATAAATCTCACAGCGGTTTCCCATTAAGTAATGTCTCCATGTCTTCAGGGCTAGGACTACTGCTGCGAGTTCGAGGTCATGGGTTGGATAGTTTTGCTCATGTTGCTTCAATTGTCGAGATAGATAAGATATAACTTTTCCTTCTTGCATTAGCACACATCCGAGACCAATCTTGGCTGCGTCACAATACACATCGAAGGGCTTCGTGATATCCGGCATGATCAAGATTGGGGCTGAAATCAACCTCCTCTTGAGTTCTTGAAAACTCGCTTCACATTTGTCGGTCCATTCAAACTTCTTGTCCTTCTTCAGCAATTGGGTCATGGGTCGGGCGATACTCGAGAATCCTTCTACGAATTTGCGGTAATATCCCGCCAATCCGAGAAAAGCACGAACTTGGGTTTGAGTGGTTGGGGCTTGCCAATCTTCTACATCTTTCACTTTGGCAGGGTCAATGGCAATTCCTCCGGCTGATACAATGTGACCGAGGAATCCTACCTCCTGTAACCGGAATTCACATTTGCTAAACTTTGCATACAGCTGATGCTCTCTAAGGGTTCCAAGAATGGTCCTTAGGTGTAGCTCATGTTCTTCTTCTGATTTGGAATAAATCAGAATGTCATCGATGAAAACAACGACAAACTTATCTAGGAAGTCCATAAAAATCTTATTCATGAGGTTCATGAAATAAGTGGGGGCATTGGTTAATCCAAAAGACATGACTGTATACTCATACAATCCATATCTTGTGGTAAAGGCAGTCTTTGGAATATCCTCCGCACGAATTTTGAGTTGGTGATAGCCAGTTCCAAGATCAATCTTAGAAAACACCTGGGCACCAATCAACTGATCAAACAAATCTTCTATCTTGGGCAAGGGGTACTTGTTCTTGATGGTGACATCATTTAACTTCCTATAATCCGTACACAAACGGTTACCTCCATCTTTCTTGTCCACAAATAAGACAGGTGATCTCCATGGTGACGCACTTGGTTGAATCAATCCAATTTCTAGCATGGAATCCAGTTGCTTCTTCAGTTCTGATAGTTCCGACGGGTTCATACTATAGGGTCTCTGGGCTATGGGTCCTATTCCGGGGATTAGTTTGATGATAAACTCGATATCCCGATCTAGGGGCATACCGGGCAAAACATCTAGAAATACATCGGGGTATTCACAGACTATCCGGACTTGGTCAATGGTAGGTTGGGCTAGACTCTTGTTACACTTGAATTGGCGAGGTAAGGTTTCAGATATATGCTCGACTGATATTCCGGTGGTACTGGTCATGGTGATGGCTTTCTTAGCACAGTCAATCAATCCCTTATGTTTGGACATCCAATCCATTCCTAGTACTACTTCCAAACCTTTAGTTCCGAGTACCATTAGATTAGCATAAAAATCTATGCCATGGATTTAGATAGGGACGGCTTTGCAAATTTGCCTAGCCTTGGTGGTTGATCCGGGAATTTGCACGATCATAACATGCTTCAGTTTGGTTGGTTGAATTTTACTAGTGCAGGCAAATTGTTCGGTGACAAATGAATGCGAGGCACCAGAGTCAAACAACACTCTTGCAAGTACTGAATTAACAGAAAACATACCCAGCACGACGTCTGGCGCTTCCTGAGCTTCTTCAGCATGCATGAGAAAAAGACGGCCATTGTGGTTGAGTGAATTCCCTGGGGCAAATCTTCTCCCTGGCTGGACATGACGCTGCTGCTGAGCTGGGGCATTGGCATTAGGGGTTGTAGCATTCTTCTTGTTGGGGCACTCGTTGGAATAGTGGCCTTTATTTCCACAGTCATAACAGGTCACTTGTGACTTGTCCTTGGCTGCGACAGGCACAACATTGCTTCCAGTCCTCGGGGCAGTGTTGGGGTTGGCGGTAGCATTGTTGGTGTTGAACTTGGGTGGGGCACGGGTGAAATTGCTAGAGTTGCCGGGGTTGTTGTGATTTCCTTCGAGTCTAGGGTTTCCACGGTTGGGGTAGGTCGGACGGGTCATAGGGGGTCTGTTGGTTCTTGGGGCAAATCCTGGAGATGGGTTGGGGCGATACTTTGGGGTCTGATGGGTTCCTGGTTGATGCATCATGCGACGCTTGCGGTTCTCATTGGCTTGGTTGATCTTTCCTTCCATCTGGATAGCAGAGTCGACAAGGGCTTCAATATCAGCAAAGGGGATATTGACTAACACCGTCTGCATCTCGTCATGCAGACCATTCAGGAATCTTTCTTTCTTCTTGGCTTCGGTGTCTATCTCGTCCGGGGCATACCTAGCTAATGACAAAATTTTGTCACGGTATTCCACTACAGTCATCCTTCCTTGCTTTAGCTCTCTGAACTCGTCTCTCATTCTCTTGATCAAACCTGGGGGCACATGGGTTCGGCTAAACTTGACCTTGAATTCCTCCCAGGTCATCATCTGGCCTCCGGTCATTGCACGAACACTGTTCCACCATGCCCTGGCATCTCTGGCTAGATAATGGGTGGCGAACAGGACTTTCTCGTTGGCTTCCACTCCGGCGACTTCTAGATTGTTTTCCATGGTTTGCAGCCAATCATCGGCATCTAGGGGTTCTTCTGACTTGGTGAAAACGGGTGGGTTGGTATTCTAGAAATTCTTGAGCTTAGATCCATGGTTGTCCTGATTTCCGTGGCCTTGGTTGTTGTGGGCTAGCTGGGCTATCTGTTGCAGAGTGGCTAGGTTGGCTTGACGTTCCGCTCTTTCAGCTTCGCGGTCAGAAGTCAACATTTGCAGGATCTGCAACATCGGGTCCGGGGCTGAACCACTTCCTCCACGTGGCATCTGAAGATTGATATAGATCATGAGAAAAGAGGGAAATTTCTAAGGTTTTGGGTCTTTGAAAAGTTTTCAATGTTTGACTCAGATTTTTCTAGCAACTTGCTTTTTCATTCATTCATAGCACACAGTACAACACACATCACAACAAAGAAAAACAGATGGTTTTAAGAACCATTCTGGAATCTACGATACAGTGGGACCGACTACTACTCACTACGCTAGTGCTCAGTGCTACTACTCCTCGGAGTCCGTGGCTTCATCATCTTCATCATCATCGATGAAGGTGAAATCATCCTCATAGGTGAAGAAGTCCATGGCCTGATCCTCCAGAAAATCATCGTCATCGCTGAGATAGGAGTAAGGGTCTCCACGAAGATCCTCTCCGGCATTCTCCCTTTCCTCCAACTGCATGTCTCTCTCGTGGATGGTCTCCTCCAGAGATGAGATGCGGTGGCGAAGACGGGCAATAAGGCGCTCCTTCTTGTCGAGCTGACGGCAGCGAGACTTGCGATCCTTTGCTAGCATGGCTATGGTCTGATCCTTCGTCTTGATGATGGCAGACTTGTGGTTGCAATAGTCACGGCAGTTGTCCAACTCCTGCTGACGATCATACATCATGAAGCTAAGGTGGTCCAATTGAGTCTTCAGCTCGGGGTGGTATGGGGCTTCCAGTGGTTGTCCATTTGCATCACGCCTTGGGCAAAACTCAAAGCGAGTACCCTTGATCTGATTGATGCTCTGCCCACACAGACGAGAAAGAGCTTCCTACATTTCTCTGGCAAGTCCATCGAGCCAGTTGTTTTCCCTCAAGGTAAACTGAATTCCCTCTGCAGTGGGAGGTTCAATCTTTCCTTGAAGACTTGCAACAATTAGCCACTGCAGATCTTCTCCTCCTTGATCATTGAGCTGAGCTCCAAAGAACTCGGGGTGCGGACGCTCCAGAAGTTCCGAAAGCTGATCCAGATCCCTCTCAAAGATAAGGTCTCCTCCATTCCCAAGTTGGTAAAACTTGCTGTACTTCACGTCCATCTATAAAAATAGAGGATGAGTAGATTAGCAGAGTGATCAAGTGTGTCAAAATTTTATGTATTTTGCAAGAGTTTTTGAGGAACATGAATTTTTATGAAAGAATCAAAGAGATAAGAATGAGAATAAGTTTTTGTAAATATTTGTTTTCTTTGGGTTTGAAACTAAGTTTTTGATTCAATCGTCCAGTCTAACTAGGGTCTCCTATGGTCAGGATGGCTCTGATACCAACTTGTCAACACCCGGATTTTTCAATCCTAGATGCCTGTTATGCCATACATCGCAATCCCAGGATTACCATTTTTGCGAGACATAACAGAATTGGATACCATAGTACATCATCCATTACAAATGATACATAAGTTCTTACACAAATAGGGATCTCATGATCCAGTTCTTAATACAACATCAAGCAGCGGAATACATAATAATAACGGTAGCGTAGGCGAAGCTCCATCTTCGGGGTCACAGGCAATGCTGACGATGGGAGATGATCCTAGTTGTCGTAACCTTCCTGGGGTCCATCTTCCAGGTACTCCTCTTCATAGTCTGGCCATGGGAATAGCCAGGGACAAAGCCATGAGTACTCTTTAAGTACTCGCAAACTAATACTAATAGGTAAAGGTTTTTTTTGGATAATAGGACACTGGCTCTAGGGTTGTTTTGCAAAAGACAGATTTATCTCTACTAAGTTCTAAAGCTAGTCACAATTTTATAACTCCTAACTGGGAACTTGTATTTCATATCACAACTCTGTTGTGGTCAAGTCAAAGTCTTGGTTCATTTCACAGGTCATTTTGAAAGTCTGACGGGGGAACAGTATGGCCACTCCAACTGTCCATAACCGCGGACGCGGCATTCGAATAGTTTGACACTCTGCAGAGATTGTACACTTTCACCACAACATTCGATACATCCGTCAGGAACAAATCCTGAATTCACCATACTCAGTATGCGGATAATCAATCCTAACCTTTCGATTACACGCCCTAGTATAAGCACCTCTCCTGTGAGTTTGGCCTCCCAACCATGACCAACTGTCATCTTGGGTACTGCACAGGTGGACAATCTTCACAAGGTAGCCTCAGCTCAGACCTTGGCCGTGAGGGAACTAATACTAAGGAATATAAGTTTCCAGTCAAGCCCTACCCAATATTCGGGTATTGTGGTTGTACGATAAAATTGGAATGGTATCGCATCCAGACAACCATCAGTTTTATAAAGGGCTAAGGCTCATGCCTCAACATTTTTATCACCAAAATTCTCAAGTGTTTGGAAACACATGTCCAAAACATTTCAATAGAATGATCCATCATTCCAAGGTTTTCATAACCATTTTTCCACCAAGTATTCCCATCTAAAAGTTGATCAAGTTTTATGCTTAGCACTAGCATCTACAGGTGGGGGTAGTACTAATGAGGGTTGGTAACTAGTGGAGTTTCAACTAAGTACAACCTCATGTCTCAGGCTGATGTCAAGGTTTCTAACTTAGGCCAAATTTTATGCTCTTTATGCAACCTTCAGCATCTTTCCAATATCTACCAGTCACTTAAGTAAACTCTAAGTAAGCTTTGATAAAGAAATAGAGTAAGAAGCTTGCACATAAAACTAGGATTGGTTTATCAAGTGGGTATGATCACATATGCTTAAGGCATATAGTAGTCATAGAACAAGTATGGGTTTGTTGCATCAGTAGGGTATCTTGCAAGGGTTAGCTTGCATAGGTATAGTATCAGCTTGCATCAATATCAGTATAAGCTTGCTAAATTGCAAGTGTTATCTTGCAAGGTTACTATCTTGCCTTGTGCAGAGCAGTGGTTGAAGTTCTCCTCGGCTTCTTCTTCGTAGTATCCTCCTTCCTCCTCGTATCCTTGGTCGGTACTAGCGTCTATGAATAAATACGAGGTACACAATCACCAAACAATATTTAACTACTTGCAATCATCACACACAAGGGTCCTAGGGATGATCTAGCATCATCCCTAACATTACAAGGTTAGGGCTTGATTTAAATCCTTTTATTTTTAGAAAAGTAATTTCTACTCATTAAAAAACTACTTAAGATTTAATATTCTCCAAACTCAACATGGGATCATGTTGACACATGTCATCACCACATATTGTAGTCCATGGGAATGTGATTTAAAGTGGTGTCACAATTTAATAAGGTTTAACCCTTTTATTTTAATTAATTAAAGTGGCTAGAAATGCTTATGTAGCATTCTTTTATTACTTGAACATTATTTCTGCAAGTTTATTTTTATATATTCTGAAAGGTATGGTTAAATGTGATTTTTGAGAGTTGGAATCAACTCAAAATCTATTATGGTTTAAATTTGAAAAATGTTTGAATGCAGAAAAGCTTCCGCCTTGTTATTTTTACCATGGGTGATCTATAGATCCAAATGACTTGAATCCAACGGGCTTGGATTCAGCATTCACAGACCTTTCCAACAAAATTGGTTTCATTCAATTTGGTGCACTGAATCGATCTAGGTTGATTTTTTAAGTTGGGTACAGAAGTGTGTTTGAATTGAAATAGAAAAAGGTTTAATTTGAATAACTGGGCTGCGCGGGAAAAGTTACTGGGCCGGCCTGCTAAGCGCAGTGCTCCCGCGGGTTGCTTAAGTGGGTGTCCCCACTCGTCAGTGACACGGGGCTGGGCGAAGCGGTATGGGGCGATGTGGATCGTTCGATCTAGTTCTAATCTAACGGCTGGGAGTCATCATCGACGCGAGACAACTCCGGCGAGAACGAAACCTAGCGCGGCCAGTGAGGGTTGCTGGGGGCTCATCGGGGTACTGGCGAGGGTCGGCGAGGCGGGCGAACAACGAAGTCGACAACGGCGAATCTCCTGGTACCGGTGGCTTCTCCTGGGGCGGCTCCAATCGTTGGCTCCCTTCTTCTCCAGAGGCGGCAGGCTCCGGTGAAATTCCGGCAGGGTGGTGCTTGCCTTGCTCTCAGAACGGTGTGGCACGATTAGTGAGGAGAGGGGAGTGAGATGGTGTGAAGAAATCGTGCGGGGGTGGCCTCTATTTATAGTCGAGCGACGGGACCGTCGGGGCGCACGGTGAGCTCGTCGGGGGCGAGGTTACAGGCGGATAATGGCATGGGCAAGGGTAGGGGACAGTGCGGTGTCTCCTGGCGATGCTCAACGACATGGTCTCGAGGCATGGGGCGGTGTGGTTTGGTCTGGAACGGGCGGTGCTCTGCGCGGCAGAGGCGGCGTCTTCGACGGCGGGCGGTGGCTGTGTGGCACGGGGCGGCAAACGGGGATGTCTGGCGGTCTCCTGGGTCGGTGGGGATTGTGTATGCACGTGGCGAGGGCTGCGCACGGTCTGTGGGCTTCGGTTGAGGGTCGTGCTCTGGCGCATGCTCGGCATGGTCTCTGGCGGTCTGGGCGCGGCTTGTGCGCGTGGTCCAGGGCTTGGCAACGCTTGCGGCTGGGACAGGTAGTGGTGGTGGACGGTGGGCTGCCTCCTAGACAAGGTTGGCAAGGCTAGTTCTTCCTCCAGCCTGCTGTCCACAATGGGGTGACAAGGGGGTGCTCGGCTGTTCACCATTGATGGCAATGGCAAGCTCACAGGGGTGCTAGTCCTTAGTTAAACTTCCTAGATGATCTACTGAGCTGTGTGTGAGCTAACTAGGGAACAAGTTAGGCAAGAATCACTGCTCACAATAGTGTTTGATGTTTTGTTTGATTTGTGTCTGCAACCTGTTTGATGAAATGGCCGCATGAACTCAAATTTTGAATTTTGAAAAGATTTTTGGTGGGTTTGCTAGATTGGTGCTGGTGAGTCTGCAGATGCTTGGGTTTTGAAAGTTGAGCTTGTTTGAGTGGTTTTTGAAAAAGTGGGATCTTCCCATATGATAAAGATTAAATTTTGAATTGTCATTTAAACTATGCATTTGAAAGTTTCTGGATGATCACAAAGTGGGCCTTGATACCTTGTTATGAGTACATTCAAGGGGTGCAAAGATCCAGGAAAGTTTCTGTTAGGTTCTGAAAGTTTGAGACAGCCAAAGTAGGCATGGGAGTTAAATTGGCCAAAATGACCATTCATTTCATATATGTGTTTTGATTTACTTGTCTTTAGGAAAGGTGTGGGAAATGTTTTAGATGATGTTTATTTAACCTAAGAAACATTTTACAAACAATGAAACAAACAAACAAGGTGGTTTTAAAGGATTTCAAAATCCATGCATACACATATGCATGCATTCATGATTTCATTTAGAAAAGTTTTTGTTAACCCTGATTTTGATGATTAGAATTTGATGATCCAAGCTTAGTATTTTTGGGATGTTACAACAACCACAACCTTGCCAATACCCATTACCCGAGACTTTGACTTGTCGGCATATGTCACAGATATTTGATCATGATTTGGCCTTAAATTCTTGACAATAGAAGAGCTTCCGGTCATATGACTTGTGCAACCACTATCAAGCACCCACTTTAACCCTCCGGAAGCATAGGTCTACAAAAGATCAAGCTAGTTTTTAGGTACCCATTTTTCAATGGGTCCTCTTTTGTTAGCAACAAGGGGTCTTAGGGACCCAAATAGACAAAGCAATGTAACCATCAAAGGGACCAACATATTGTGCATACACATCACCATAATAATCACGCATTAGGACATAGTGGGGGTTAGCACTTCCCGCAAAATCATCATGAGACATAGTTTTGCCACTTGTGGTCTTACTACCCATAATGGCTTTGTCTTTTTCTTGTGCGGGCTTCCCGCACTCACATATTTCCTTTTTATCCAAGCATCATCCACATGTGAGGCACCCACATTCCTAAAGGCGGTGGCGGTGGACTTGAGCCTACGGTACATATCTTCATGATCTTCACCATCCTTCATATAGAAGCCTTCGGCTTCATTGCTTAGTGTTGGAGATATGCCCTAGAGGCAATAATAAATGTAGTTATTATTATATCTTTGTGTTTATGATAAATGTTTACATTCATGCTATAATAGTATTAACAAGGAAACATTAATACTTGTGTGATTTGTAAACTTAATTTGAAGTCCCTAGTAAAGCCTCTATATAATACTAGCTTGTTGGTTAATAGATGATTGTGGTTTCCCTATCATGAACATTGAGATGTTATTAACAACAAGCATATTGTTAGGAGAATGATATGATGGACATACTCCTATAGATAAGCGTAGCATAAAGATCAAGTCATTTTAATAGTTCAATTGCTATATGCTTTCTGATACATAGTAATCTAATTCCTTCGACCATGAGCTCATGCATATCACCTTTACCGGATGGATTCTTTGATGACATCAAACACCACACCGTAACTGGGTGGCTATAAAGGTGGCATTGAGTGTTCGGAAAGTATTGGTTGAAACACATGGATCAAGAGTGGGATTTGTCCATCCATATGACAGATAGATATACTCTGGGCCCTCTCGGTGAAATGTCATCCAATTAGCTTGCAAGCATGTGACTGGCTCACAAGGGATCACATATCACGGGAACGAGAAAAGAGTACTTATCGGTAACGAGGTTGAACTAGGTATGCAGAGATACCGACGATCATAACCTCGGATAAGTAAACTATCGTGAGACAAAGGGAAATTGATATCGTATGTAAGTGGTTCATTCGATCGCAAAGTAATCGTTGAAATATGTGGGAGCCATATGAATTTCCAGATTCCTCTATTGGTTATTGTTCGGAGAAGTGTCTCGATCATGTCCGCATAATTCACGAACCGTAGGGAGACACACTTAAGGATTCGACGTTGTTTGAGTAGTTATGGAATGATGAGAAAGAGACCGAATATTGTTCGGAGTATCGAATGGGATTCGGGATATCACGAGGAGATCCGGAATGGTCCGGAGAATAAGATTCATATAAGGAAAGTCCTGTTTCGGAGTTGGAGAATGGTTCCGGTGTTTTCATCGGGAATGTTCTAGAAGGTTCCGGAATGTCCGGCACTCCGAAGGGGGGAAGGGTACATGAATGTGTCATTGCAAGTTGGAATGATTGCATCATGTACTAGGTGTCATTGCTGTCCAAAATAAAGGGTTTATTCAAATCCTAGTTTGAAAAGTCAAACGGCTAGTTTGAAAGTCAAACGGCAAGTTTTGGAAAGAGCAGGAGGAGTGGGAAACCGAGTTGGGGAGGAGTTCCCTCCTCCAACCGCCGGCCCACCTCCAAGCCGAGTTGGGGAGGGACTCCCCTCCCCTTGGCCGCGCCTCCCACCTATAAAGGGAGGGGCAGGGCTGCCCCTCCTAGCACACAAGTCCCTTGCCCCGAAAACCCTAACCCTAGCCGTCGCCGCCCTCCAAGCCGCCGCCTAAGGATCTCCTTGCCGCCGACTTGGGCACCTCCAAGCCCTAGCCGCCGGCCCTAGCACCTCTTCCTCGGCGTGTCTAAACCCTAGATCGTCGATGGATTTCTCATAGCCCACCATACTCGCTCCGGCTTAAGGCGAAGCCCTGCGAGATCTCCCTTCTACTTTCGGTACCACGCCGTTGTGCTGCCGGAATCGCGAGGAGAGTGCTACAACCTCCGCTGCCTGCTGGAACAAGGGAGAGGAAGGTCTTCGTTGAGTACCGAACGTGTGACCGACTGCGGGAGCGCTGCCGGAACGCAGCGCCGGAAGGATCGTCTACGTGATCTTGAGATCGGGAAGAGTACGACTACATCACCCACGAGAATCTGCTCTCGTTAAACACTATGGAATCTTCGAGGGTGAGTTATTCCATCGACTCGTTCCTACAATCTAGTAGATAGATCTTGGCTTGTTTGTTTGTATGCGGTAGAAATTTTTTGTTTTCCATGCTACGAATCCCAACAGTGGTATCAGAGCCGTGTCTATATGTAGATCTGTTGCACGAGTAGAACACAATGATCATTGTGGGCGTTGATGCTTTTATTGTCGATTGCTTCTTGTGTACTTTGCATCTTGCGGTATGTTGGGATGAAGCGGCCCGGGCTAACCTTACATGACATCGTTCATGAGACTTGCTCCACGCTTGACATGCAACTTGTATTGCATAAGTGGCTTTGCGGGTGCCTGTTTCTCCTAGCATAGTTAAGATCCAATTTACAACGGGTGATTAAGAATACTAGTATCAATGTTGTGGTTCATGTTCGTAAGTTAGAACGACACTTATTGAAAGCCCCAAACCACGTAAAACATGCAAAGAAAGTAGAGGCGTCTAACTTTGTTTTGCAGGGGTGTGCTGTGATGTGATATGGCCATGATTGTGATTATATTTGATGTATGCAATGTTCCTTATTGTAAGTTGGCAACCGGCAGGAGCCATATGGTTGTCTTTAATTTCTGTTACGACCCGCGTGTCTATTCAAAGTAGTTGTAATAGTTGAAGCCGGTGGACGACAACCATGGAGAAGCGTCATTGACCTTGATGCAATGCCGGTGATGATGGAGATCATGTTCGTGCTAGAAGATGGAGATCGGAAGCACAAAGAAGAAAGGCCATATCATATCACATATTATGAATTGCATGTGATGTTAATCCTTTATGCATCTTGTATTGCTTAGTAGACAACGGTAGCATTATAAGATGATCCCTCATGCACATGAATTTCAAGTTATAAAGTGTTCACCCTTAGTTAGCACCGTTGCTAAAGCTTGTTGTTTCGAAGCACCACGTGATGATCGGGTGTGTTAGATTCCGCAAGTGTATACAACGTGAGCAAGCCAGATTTGCTCATGCAGAAACAAAGGTTTGATCTTGACGAGCCTAGCATGTACAGACATGGTCTTGGAACATGGATCACCGAAAGGTAAAGCATGAGTCATATAGTAGATAGATGAACATGTCGATTGTTCGCCATTGAAACTATATCAACTCTCGTGATGATCGGTGTTGATGTGGTGGATTTGGTTCGTGTGATCACTAAAACAATGTGAGGGATATTGTTTTGAGTGGGAGTTCACCTAGATTAATTTTATTATTAATTTGAACTCAATTTGTCATAAACTTAGTCTAAACTATTGCAAATATGTTGTAGATCAATGGCAGCCCCTACCATCAATTTTAATGCGTTCCTAGAGAAAGAAAAGTTGAAAAACAATGGAAGCAACTTCGAGGATTGGTTCCGCAATTTGAGGATTGTCCTCACAGCTGGTAATTTGACCTATGTGCTGGATGCACCGCTGGGTGACCCACCTGCAGCTGATGCTGCCGATGAAGTAAAGAATGTTTACCTCACTCGGAAGACTCAGTACTCCACAGTTCAGTGTGCTATCTTGTATGGTTTAGAATCGGAGCTTCAGAAAAGGTTTGAGAATTCAGACCCATATGATATTGTCGAGGATCTCAAATTGATCTTTGAGACTCATGCGGCAATTGAAAGCTATGAGGCTTCTGAAAAGTTCTTTAACTGCAAGATGGAAGAGGGCAGCTCCGTCAGTGAGCATGTGCTTAAGATGTCTGGGCATGCAAACAAACTTCAAAGCTTGGGTATTGTGATTCCTAATGCTTTGGGGATTTACCGTGTCCTCCAATCACTACCACCAAGTTACAAGAACTTTGTGATGAACTACAACATGCAAAACATGAACAAGACGTTGCCAGAACTCTTTGCCATGTTGAAGTCTGCAGAAGTGGAGATCAAGAAAGAGCACCAAGTGTTGTTGGTCAATAAGACCACCAAATTCAAGAAAGGCAAGTCTAAGCAGAAGGGACACTTCAAGAAGGGTGGTAAGAAAGTTGCCACGCCTACGAAGAAGACCAAGGCTGGAGCTAAGCCTGATACTGAGTGCTTTTACTGCAAGGGAGAAGGTCACTGGAAGCGGAATTGCCCAAAGTACTTGGCGGATTTGAAGAACGGCAACATCAAGAAGAAAGGTATATCTGATATACATGTTATTGATGTGTATCTCACTAGTACTCGTAGTAGTGCCTGGGTATTTGATACTGGTTCGGTTGCTCATATTTGTAACTCGAAACAGGTGCTGCAGAATAAACGGAAGCTAGCGAAGAACGAGCTGACGATGCGCGTGGGAAACGGATCAAAGGTTGATGTGATCGCGGTCGGCACGCTACCCCTTCATCTACCATCGGGATTAGTTTTATACTTAAATAATTGTTATTTGGTGCCTGCGTTAAGCATGAATATTATATCGGGATTTTGTTTATTGCGAGACGGTTACTTGTTTAAGTCCGAGAATAATGGTTGTTCGATTTATATGAGTAATATGTTTTATGCACATGCACCTTTGATAGATGGTCTATTCTTATTGAATCTCGATAGTGGAAATACACATATTAATAACATTGAGGCTAAACGTTTGAAATCGAGCGATAACTCGACATATATGTGGCACTGTCGTCTTGGTCACATTGGAGTGAAGCGTATGAAGAAACTCCATTCCGATGGACTTCTTGAATCACTTGATTTCGAATCACTTGAAAGATGCGAAGCATGTCTGATGGGTAAAATGACTAAGACTCCATTTTCTGGTATGATGGAGCGAGCTACGGACTTATTGGAAATCATACATACCGATGTATGTGGTCCAATGAGTGTAGCATCGCGCGGTGGTTATCGTTATGTTCTTACCTTCACGGATGACTTGAGTAGATATGGGTATATCTATTTCATGAAACATAAGTCCGAAACTTTCGAGAAGTTTAAGGAATTTCAAAGTGAGGTAGAGAATCAACGTAACAAGAAGATTAAATTTCTACGTTCTGATCGTGGAGGTGAATATCTAAGTTACGAGTTTGGCGAGCATTTGAAGAAATGCGGAATACTTTCACAATTGACACCGCCGGGAACACCACAACGTAATGGTGTGTCCGAACGTCGTAATCGAACTCTCTTAGATATGGTTCGTTCTATGATGTCACTTACAGATTTACCGCTATCATTTTGGGGTTATGCATTAGAAACAACCGCATTCACTTTAAATAGGGCACCATCTAAATCCGTTGAAACGACACCGTATGAATTATGGTTTGGGAAGAAACCTAGATTGTCGTTCCTTAAAGTTTGGGGATGCAAAGCCTATGTAAAGAAGTTACAGCCGGACAAGCTTGAACCCAAAGCGGAAAAATGCGTCTTCATAGGATACCCGAAGGAAACTATTGGGTATACCTTCTATCATAGATCCGGAGGCAAAATCTTTGTTGCCAAGAATGGATCCTTTCTAGAGAAGGAATTTCTCTCGAAAGAAGTGACTAGAAGGAAAGTAGAACTTGACGAGGTTGTCGAACCTTCTCTCGAAATTGCGAGTAGCGCAGCATCGGAAGAAGTTCCTGTGGTGCCTGCACCAATTAGAGAGGAAGCTAATGATGATGATCATGAAACTTCGGTCGAAGTTGCTACAGAGCCTCGCAGGTCAACGAGAACTCATACCACTCCAGATTGGTATGATCGCGTTATGAATGTCATGTTGGTGGACAACACCGATGACCCTGAGACATATGAGGAAGCAATGATGAGCCTAGATTCCAATAAATGGCAAGAAGCCATGAAATCCGAGATTGGATCCATGTACGAAAACCAAGTGTGGACTTTGGTGGACTTACCAGATGGCCGGAAGGCTGTCGAGAACAAATGGATCTTCAAGAAGAAAACAGATGCTGATGGTAATGTTACTGTCTATAAAGCTCGACTTGTCGCAAAAGGGTTTCGACAAATTCAAGGAGTTGACTACGATGAGACTTTCTCACCAGTAGCGAAGCTAAAGTCTGTGAGGATTATGTTAGCAATCGCTGCATATTATGATTATGAGATATGGCAGATGGATGTCAAAACAACATTCCTCAATGGAGACATTGATGAAGAGTTGTATATGATGCAACCCAAAGGTTTTGTTGATCCTAAAGATGCTAACAAGGTATGCAAACTTCAACGGTCCATCTATGGATTGAAGCAAGCATCCCGAAGTTGGAATCAACGTTTTGATAAGGTGATCAAAAGTTTTGGTTTTATACAAACTTATGGAGAAGCTTGTATTTACAAGAAAGTGAGTGGGAGCTCTGTAGCATTCTTAATACTATATGTAGATGACATATTGTTGATTGGGAATGATGTAGACCTTCTTAATAGTGTCAAGGAATATTTGAATAATAGTTTTTCAATGAAAGATCTTGGCGAAGCAGCTTACATATTAGGCATAAAGATTTATAGAGATAGATCGAAACGCCAAATATCATTGTCACAAAGTACATATTTGGACAAAGTTCTAAAGAGGTTTGGAACGGAAGAGAGCAAGAAAGGGTTCTTGCCCATGTTGCCCAATACGACCTTGAGTAAAACTCAAAGTCCGACATCGGCAGAAGATAGAGAAAGGATGAGTAAGACTCCCTATGCCTCAGCCATAGGATCTCTAATGTATGCCATGCTATGTACTAGACCCGACATTGCATATGCTGTTAGTTTAACTAGCAGATATCAAAGTGATCCAGGAGTGGATCATTAGACAGCGGTCAAAAACATCCTTAAGTACTTGAGAAGAACTAAGGATATGGTTCTTTCTTATGGAGGTGATGAACAACTCGTTGTTAATGGTTACACCGATGCTAGTTGGAACACCGATCCGGATGATTCTAAATCACAATCTGGATACGTATTTATTTTGAATGGTGCAGCAGTTAGCTGGAGGAGTGCAAAGCAAAGCGTTGTGGCGAGATCTTCAACTGAATCAGAATACATGGCTGCTTCGGAGGCTTCACAAGAAGCGATATGGATGAAAGAGTTCATTACAGAGCTAGGTGTGGTTCCTAGTGCGCTGGACCCAATGTCTATCTACTGTGATAACATGGGAGCCATAGCCAATGCGCAAGAACCAAGGTCACACAAGAAGCTGAAGCACATCAAGCTACGTTTTCACGCTATTCGAGAACATATCCAAGATGGGGATATAAAGATTTGCAAAGTACACACAGATCTGAATGTGGCGGATCCGTTGACTAAACCTCTCCCGAGGGCAAAACATGACCAGCACCAAACTGCCATGGATGTTCGGTATATTACCAAGTAATCTAGATTAGATGACTCTAGTGCAAGTGGGAGACTGTTGGAGATATGCCCTAGAGGCAATAATAAATTTAGTTATTATTATATCTTTGTGTTTATGATAAATGTTTACATTCATGCTGTAATAGTATTAACAAGGAAACATTAATACTTGTGTGATTTGTAAACTTAATTTGAAGTCCCTAGTAAAGCCTCTATATAATACTAGCTTGTTGGTTAATAGATGATTGTGGTTTCCCTATCATGAACATTGAGATGTTATTAACAACAAGATCATATTGTTAGGAGAATGATATGATGGACATACTCCTATAGATAAGCGTAGCATAAAGATCATGTCATTTTAATAGTTCAATTTCTATATGCTTTCTGATACATAGTAATCTAATTCCTTCGACCATGAGATCATGCATATCACCTTTACCGGATGGATGCTTTGATGACATCAAACACCACACCGTAACTGGGTGGCTATAAAGGTGGCATTGAGTGTTCGGAAAGTATTGGTTGAAACACATGGATCAAGAGTGGGATTTGTCCATCCATATGACGGATAGATATACTCTGGGCCCTCTCGGTGAAATGTCATCCAATTAGCTTACAAGCATGTGACTGGCTCACAAGGGATCACATATCACGGGAACGAGAAAAGAGTACTTATCGGTAACGAGGTTGAACTAGGTATGCAGAGATACCGACGATCATAACCTCGGATAAGTAAACTATCGTGAGACAAAGGGAAATTGATATCGTATGTAAGTGGTTCATTCGATCACAAAGTAATCGTTGAAATATGTGGGAGCCATATGAATTTCCAGATTCCTCTATTGGTTATTGTTCGGAGAAGTGTCTCGATCATGTCCGCATAATTCACGAACCGTAGGGAGACACACTTAAGGATTCGACGTTGTTTGAGTAGTTATGGAATGATGAGAAAGAGACCGAATATTGTTCGGAGTCTCGAATGGGATTCGGGATATCACGAGGAGATCCGGAATGGTCCGGAGAATAAGATTCATATAAGGAAAGTCCTGTTTCGGAGTTGGAGAATGGTTCCGGTGTTTTCATCGGGAATGTTCTAGAAGGTTCCGGAATGTCTGGCACTCCGAAGGGGGGAAGGGTACATGAATGTGTCATTGCAAGTTGGAATGATTGCATCATGTACTAGGTGTCATTGCTGTCCAAAATAAAGGGTTTATTCAAATCCTAGTTTGAAAAGTCAAACGGCTAGTTTGAAAGTCAAACGGCAAGTTTTGGAAAGAGGAGGAGGAGTGGGAAACCGAGTTGGGGAGGAGTTCCCTCCTCCAACCGCCGGCCCACCTCCAAGCCGAGTTGGGGAGGGACTCCCCTCCCCTTGGCCGCGCCTCCCACCTATAAAGGGAGGGACAGGGCTGCCCCTCCTAGCACACAAGTCCCTTGCCCCGAAAACCCTAACCCTAGCTGTCGCCACCCTCCAAGCCGCCGCCTAGGGATCTCCTTGTCGCCGACTTGGGCACCTCCAAGCCCTAGACGCCGGCCCTAGAACCTCTTCCTCGGCGTGTCTAAACCCTAGATCGTCGAGGGATTTCTCATAGCCCACCATACTCGCTCCGGCTTAAGGCGAAGCCCTGCGAGATCTCCCCTCTACTTCGGGTACCACACCGTTGTGCTGCCGGAATCGCGAGGAGAGTGCTACAACCTCCGCTGCCTGCTAGAACAAGGGAGAGGAAGGTCCTCGTCGAGTACCGAACGTGTGACCGACTGCGGGAGCGCTGCCGGAACGCAGCGCCGGAAGGATCGTCTACGCGATCTTGAGATCGGGAAGAGTACGACTACATCACCCACGAGAATCCGCTCTCGTTAAACACTATGGAATCTTCGAGGGTGAGTTATTCCATCGACTCGTTGCTACAATCTAGTAGATAGATCTTGGCTTGTTTGTTTGTATGCGGTAGAAATTTTTTGTTTTCCATGCTACGAATCCCAACACTTAGTGCATCATACCGGTTCCTTCTCATGCTCTCATTTCCAACATACAACTTCGTGAGAATATCTCAAGCTTCCTTTGCGGTGTTGAGGTGCTCAATGTGAGGGTGATCTTTTGTACCCAATCCTTGTTGTATCATGTGCAAAGCGGTGGCATTGAGTTGGCTATTGACAACCTCTCTTCTAGTCAAGTTGGAGGGATCCCCAATATAGAGTCCTTCTTCAATGATGTTCCATAACTCAATATAAGAGCTGCGCACATGAGATTTCACTAGAGATTGCCATTGAGCAAAAGTAGATGCATCTAGCTTTGGTGGGTCTCCTCTATTATTTATATGAGGGCGAGGAATTGGAGGGTCGGGAGTGTACCATCCATGAGAGTCATGGTGCTCTCCCTTCCTACCATCCCTTTTTGTGGTGGAATTAGTGTTGTCTTGATTACCCCCCCACCACCATACCCGTGGGTGATACCGGGGCATTCACCTTAGGTAATGGTGGAGGTTCCTCTCGAGGATAAGGGGATGATGAGCCACCTTTATATTTAACAAGTTGCTCAAGTAACTTGTGCAATTGTTTGATTTCGTTTCCCAAGTTGGAGCTCAATCTTGTTTCCAAGTTATTGAGATCCTCCATGGTCACCGAGGTGGTAGGCTCACCATCCTCATCCCCTAAGTTGCTACCCATATACTCTTAGGCGGTAAAGCCCGAATAAAGATCCGAGGCTCTAATACCAATTGAAAGGATCGTATGGGCACCTAGAGGGGAGGGGGTGAATAGGTGCTACTTCAAATTTTCTTATTTTTAAAATTAGGGTTTGACAAGAAAGGTAAATACTCTAGATTATGCAGCTAAGGTGAATTTACCTATATGTCAAACAAGCACCAACCAGCACAACACTAAGCAAGAGCAAGTAAATAAAGTGTAGTAAAGGATAGAAGTAACCAAAGTGGTGGACACGGAGACACAAGGATTTGTTTCCCGTAGTTCCTTCCTTTTGAGGGGAAGTACGTCTACGTTTGGAGAGGGGTGGTTTAAAACCACCAAGGCCACGAGAGGCCTCCCTTGTTCTCCGAGGAACCTTACCCCAATGGGTTCAATTCACCTCTTCCACTATATCGGCAACCTTCGAGGTGGAAGCCGACACCTTTACAACAAGTTTGGGGCACACATCCCTGTCAAAAAATCAAAGACAAGCTTGTAAGAACAAAATCAAAAGCTAGGGTTTCCAAAGAAACACTAGAGCATGGGGGCCCTCAAGTGAATGAGGGGGAAATGAAGATCTCTCTTGGTGAAGCTATAGATCAAGGCCTCCTTCTTCGATTCTCCAAAGATCAATGACTTTGGATGGTTGGATGAAGAGGTCTTGTTGATTTGGTGGCTCAAATGGGGGTAGAGTTCTTGAGTGGGTAGAGCAGCTGGAGGAAGGGGATAAGGTCCCCTATTTATAAGCAGCCCCCTCCACTGAACCGTTTTCTAACCGTTGGAGAAAAGTCATACCGGAGACTCTGGCCTGCACACCGGAGACTCCGATCTACACCGGAGATTCCGGACCGAGCTCCGGACCACCATACTGATTAAAAAAGCCCTGCTGTGAGCCAAGTGGGCAAGAGACTCCGGTCCAGCGGCACCGGAGACTCCGGTCTGAGGTCCACATCGGAGACTCCGGACTAGTCTCTGGACCTTGCTCCGGACCCCCTATCTGATTATCCCAGGCAGAAAACTAGAGCCCCCTCCGGGAATTCCTGCGGAAAATCTAGTCCACATCGGAGACTCTGGTCCAGCCAGACCGGAGACTCTGGTCTGGAATTCCCAGAAACATGTAGATCTTGCAGGAAACTCTCCGTAGAGTAAGGGTCCTTTTCACTTTGCATTATACCAACCTGTAGACAGTAGCATACTATAAAATGATCTACTTGTTGTTAACGAACACCAAAAGTGATTATGATAGTAAATATCCTTTCAAATGTGCGCCATTGTCTATATCAACTTGACACATAATGGGTAGCTCGTAGGGTGTGTAAGACCACTAGAATCAAGCCACTCACCATACAACATCTATCTTGACATGCAAGTCAAATGAAGAACTTCCCCCTGAATCAGTCCCCGCAACTTCGAGCTAAGTTTCCACGATCTCAAAACAACCGCTCCTTGGAAGAAGATGTTGTAGCATGATCTTACTGAGTACTAGGAGTTGGTCAATGCCAAAACCACGTGTTTTACTCCATCGAGAGCAGCATATCGGAAGTCAAATCCATGAATGTACATATTGCAAAAGGGCAATAGGGATCAAGGCGCCCCTAATATCGGTGATCCATCAGCGCTCCACCAGCGCCTCTTGCATCGAATGACGCTTTTTAGGTCATCTCGGAATTAGCGTGAAAAGATGTGACACTATCTTATAGATAAAGAAAAAAACTTAGGATTTAGAAAGATTTCATCCAACATGTGGAGTTCTCTTACAACCACACCAAGCATTGCATAATGATGAAGAGTCCATTCATGGACGTCTAAGGCTTCTAACCATACACCATCCTTGATCTATTCCGACTCCCACTACATGAGCATGTCAACATGGACGTCGACAAGCGTGCCACATACATGAAGAAACTTCCCGAAGAAATAAGGGCTACACTCGAAGAACAAGTACAAATATAAGCAACACTAATGAACAAGAACATGATGATATTTGTAGAATGCAGCCTCGTGCGGATACACCTCCAAAAGGATAAGTTCCCTCAAGAACGAAGATCGAAGCTCAAGTTGCGAGGTGACAGTCCATTAAAGGTCCTCAAACACATCATCAATAACACGTACGTCTTCGACATACCAACTTCGAAATACTTCATGAGCAACACTTTCAATATGGTAGATCCCTTGCCATATCTTGGAGATGGAGAGAGTTTAGATTCGATGCTGACTCTTCCGTAAGGAGGGAGATGATGCAGGCAACCATAAGGACGACGTTACTCCAATAGCATTAGGTCCCCCATGTGGCCCCATGATGTCGTGGTATTGCCGAGGAGTACGCCATGGAGGGGTCCTCATAGTGCATGTCTAGAGACGTGGGGTAAGGCGGAAGGTTGGCGGGTACGAGGTAACACAACTTACCCAATTTTAGATCCCATGATGGTGGCAGAATCCTACTCATGCTATAAATCACTATAATAAAAATACGCCGAGTTACAGGGATCGGTTCGCTGTGCGCGATATGAGTTGAGTTATGCATGCCCTAAAGGCTCCCATAGGCCCGACTTATATAGTCGCCAGGTCCTACGGTTATAGGCGAAGTCCTAGCCAGACAGGTTATAGAGTCCTACACGGTATACAATCAGTCTAACGTGTCTTGCACTCCAAGGCTCCGGGTACGTCGGTGACTCCTCCATAGCATTCCTTTATCCGGCATGGGCCTCCCTTCTGGATCCATCTAACTAGGCCGCCCAGCAGGCCATGGGCCATGCTACCAACTATGGGCCACCCGGGTTATCCGGATAAGGGACATGCTATGAGGATACCCTTATAGCATATCCCCAACAGTAGCCCCCAGAGAACTCTGAGATTGTCACATCCCAAGATTTTAGAAATTGGGACTAGAATTCTTTTTTGCATTTGCATGATATTCATCAGCATTGCGTTGCATATTTGCATCAAGAAAAATTCCTAAATAAAAATAAATGACTAAAACCCCAAATAGTATGTGCCACTTTGTCCTTAAAGGGAATTAAATTGGTTTTCTAAAAACCCACTATTGCTAAGGCAGCAATTATTGCTAAATTATAGCCTAAAAGATCCAATTAATATTACAAAATTTTAGGAACAAAATTGAGCTCATTTGGAGCTATTATGAAAAAGTTATAAAATAAATACAAACACATAAAGATATAAATAAAATTAAATATACAAGGATTTATAAATCCACTACTTCCAAACTAGTAAAAAGATTACAAATTTGATCCTATAATGATCTATTCGATTTTAGAAAATTTTAGAAATAAGAATCATGTCATTTGGAGTTCTGTGCAAAAGATATGAGGGAAACAAATAAAAAATAAAAAAAGGAAAAAAATCTAACGAGCCGACCCACCGGACCGAACCGGACCAGGCAGCCAGGCACACGCACGGATCGATCCCAGCCCTACTTTAAAAATCGTGCGAAAACACGTTTTCTAAACCTATCTCTATTCAAACTTCTATATCTTTTTATCTACAACTCCGAATCGACTTCCGTTTGTTTCTACTTGTTCCCTACTTCAAGAACTATCTCTACACCATCCTAAATCTCCATATAAAATCGTGGAGACACAGCTATATGAGTTTCCCTTCTCGAAATACCGAATCTACACATATCCGAATCTTATTTCGTTTATTCACCCATCTAGACTTCGTCGTTTGCCTTCGGCCAAAACACGAAAGTTGTAGATCTCGTCGAAATCTTTCAATCCTGACAAACCTCACCTCTTTTCATCCACCACATCCAGATAATTTCGCACCGCAATATTTCAGATATGACGGTGTAAATCCAAGATGTACTCGCGCTCGTTTCTTCAAATCCAAATTCCTCTGGTGAGAAGGTAGGGCTAATGATTCCCCACAACTTTCATGTTGTAAGTTTTTCAATTTGACCTACGAATTTGTCTCTCTAACATAGATCTATTTCTTGTCTATTTTGAGCCAAAATCTGGTCAATCTCCTCTCCAAACCACTGGATCTCATCCCAACGGCCAGGATTAGATCGATTCCGTGAAGGGGTACGAGCCAACCGGATCTCGCCACGGGTCAATGCCAGGTCAGCCCTGCGTCCCAGTCAGCATAGAATATTCCCAGGGAATATTCCTTGTAGATTTGAAATTGAATTTAATTTTGCAAAAAATTGTGCAAACTTGCAAAAATCATATAAAAAGATTCATAAATCCAAAAATATCAAATAATATATCAATGGATTCATAAAAATGTGTAGAATATTAATATGGCATTAGATTCAACCTTTACAGTATGCGTTCACTGCAGTAACTTAATTAGTTTTAATGGTCTTTTAGGTTAATAAATTCATAGAAAATTATCTGTAACTCCGAAAAATATGAACAATATATCAAATTGAAGCTACTATAATGTAGATTAATAATATCTGGTTGGATCCAGCTTTTGCAGACTATTTACCCCGTAGAAATTTAATTAGTTTTAATGGCTTTATAAATCATTAAATTCATAGTAAATTAGTTGCTTGTCACAAAAATATAAATGATATACCGATGGAAAGCTGGTTCCATGTAGATCATCAATATGCAAATGGTTCAGGAAAATACTGTATGGTTTCGCAGCAATTAAATAAATAGATTAATGGCTTATTTAGAGTATTAAAATCATAGTAACTCGAATACTACTCAGAAAATTACAAATAATATGTCCCTGGAATCACAATTCCGTGGAGATTACAGATATAATTTTAGTTTGATTTGTAGGTAAAAGAAACTATATGAATCATTTAAAACCCATTAAACACTATTTAAATCATACAGAAAGATCTATAACTCCGATTAGGTTGAATCCAACGCCTACTGGTTCGTATTAACGTCCTCTATCCAATGAACCCAAGAAACAAATTTAATTCGACAGTTAGAACAGGCGTTACAACAGAACTATTAAAACCCCTATATTGGCAAGTAATTATTAATAACATGTACTCCATTGCATTAATTGGTCTCTTTCATGCATCATATACTTCAGTATTGTTTAGAGAACTGAAATAACAACCATTGTGATTTATTAAATTGTCATGCATGCATTTGTTGTATTTGTTTGATCTCTATGTGCTATTGTTTATGTTGTATGCAATTGTTTGATCGATAGATTGCGAGGAGTGCAACGTGTGTGATTGCAACTACTATGATTGCAAGTATCGTGGTTATGACGAGTGCAACCATTATATCTATGAGGATTGTGAGGATTATCTAATCGACTACATCTACAACAAAGGCAAGTGGTGCTATCTTGGTCATAAATGTCCAACTTTTTCCTATGCATTGTAGTTATTTTTGTAGAATTGCATATGTAGGAATTGATGTGTATATGCTATGCTATGTCCCATATTATTCCCTAAAATTCCTTGTTTATGATCCATCGTATTGGTAGATTGCTTAGCTATGCTATTTAGAAGAGGAAGGGAATCATACCGTAAAAAGATATATGTTTTGAAAGGAATTTATTTTGTTAAATGACAAACCAACATGATTTTAATGAACCATCTGGGCGGGATGGCATTGATTGGGTCATCGAGTGTGGATTATGGTGGGGAATGCCGCTGTAACATCCCAAAAATATCAAACTTAGATCATCAAAACACTAATCATCAAGTTTAGGGTTAACAAAAACTTTTCTAAATGAATTCATGAATGCATGTATATGTGTATGCATGGATTTTGAATTTCTTTAAAAACCACCTTGTTTGTGTGAACCATTGCTTGTAAAATGTTTCTTAGGTGAAAAGAACATCATCTAAAACATTTCCCACACTTTTCCTTAAGACAAGTAAATCAAAACAAATATATTAAGTGAATGGTCATTTTGACCAATTTAACTCCCATGCCTACTTTGGCTGTCTCAAACTTTCAAAACCTAACAGAAAATTTTCTGGATCTTTGCACCCCTTGAATGTACACATAACAAAGTATCAAGGCCCACTTTGTGATCATCTAGAAACTTTCAAATGCATAGTTTAAATGACAATTCAAAATTGAATCTTCTTCATATGGGAAGATCCCACTTTTTCAAAACCCCCTCAAACAAGCTCAACTTTCAAAACCCAAGCATCTGCAGACTCACCAGCACCAATCTAGCAAACCCACCAAAAATCATTTCAAAATTCAAAACTTGATTTCATGCGGCCATTTCATCAAACAGGTTGCAGACACAAATCAAACAAAACATCAAACACTATAGAGATCACCGGACCATAGAGATCAACGATGACCTAACCTATCCCGAAGTACCCATCCGTATATTGGAAGAAGCCTTTCGAACTACCAGAACCCGAAGCATCAAGTTTCTCAAGATTCAGTGGAGCAACCACACAGAAGAGGAGGCTACCTGGGAACGCGAAGATCACATCAGAACAGAGTTTCCAGATCTCTTCAAATCCTAGGTAATATTTTCGTACTTTTCAAATCTCGGGACGAGATTTTGTTTAAGGGGGGAAGGTTTGTAACATCCCAAAAATATCAAACTTATATCATCAAAACACTAATCATCAAGTTTAGGGTTAACAAAAACTTTTCTAAATGAATTCATGAATGCATGTATATGTGTATGCATGGATTTTGAATTTCTTTAAAAACCACCTTGTTTGTGTGAACCATTGCTTGTAAAATGTTTCTTAGGTGAAAAGAACATCATCTAAAACATTTCCCACACTTTTCCTTAAGACAAGTAAATCAAAACAAATATATTAAGTGAATGGTCATTTTGACCAATTTAACTCCCATGCCTACTTTGGCTGTCTCAAACTTTCAAAACCTAACAGAAAATTTTCTGGATCTTTGCACCCCTTGAATGTACTCATAACAAAGTATCAAGGCCCAATTTGTGATCATCCAGAAACTTTCAAATGCATAGTTTAAATGACAATTCAAAATTGAATCTTCTTCATATGGGAAGATCCCACTTTTTCAAAAACCCCTCAAACAAGCTCAACTTTCAAAACCCAAGCATCTGTAGACTCACTAGCACCAATCTAGCAAACCCACCAAAAATCATTTCAAAATTCAAAACTTGATTTCATGCGGCCATTTCATCAAACAGGTTGCAGACACAAATCAAACAAAACATCAAACACTATAGTGTGCAGTGTTTTGAGCCTAACTTGTTCCCTAGTTAGCTCACACACAACCCAGTAGATCATCTAGAAAGATTAGCCCAACACTAGCACCCCTGTGAGCTTGCCATTGCCATTAATGGTGAACAGCCGAGCAACCCCATGTCACCCCATTGTGGACAGCAGGCTAGAGGAAGAACTAGCCGTGCCAACCTTGTCTGGGAGGCAGCCCACCATCCACCGCCACTGCCTGTCCCAGCCGCGAGCGTTGCCAAGCCCTGGACCACGCGCACGAGACACGCCCAGACCATGCCGAGCGTGCGCCAGAGCGCCACCCTCGACCATCACCCACAGACCACGCGCCGCCCTCACCGCGTGCATACACGATCACCACCGACCCAGGAGACCGCCAGACACCCCCGTTTTCCGCCCCGTGCCATACAGCCACCGCCCGCCGTCGAAGACGCCGCCTCTGCCGCGCAGAGCGCCGCCCGTTCCAGACCAAACCACGCCGCCCCATGCCTCGCGACCATGTCGTTGAGCATCGCCAGGAGACACAGCACCGTTCCCTACCCTTGCCCATGCCTATAGCCGCCTGTAACGTCGCCCCCGATGAGCTCACCTTGCGCCCCGACGGTCCCCTCGCTCGACTATAAATAGAGGCCACACCCGCATGATTTCTTCACACCATCTCACTCCCCTCTCCCCACTGACCGTGCCACACCATCCTCAGAGCAAGCCGAGCACCACCTCGCCGGAATTTCACTGGAGCCTGCCGCTGCCGGAGAAGAAGGGAGCCAGCGATTGGAGCCGCCCCAGGAGGAGCCACCGGTACCAGGAGGTTCGCCGTCGTCGACTTCGTCGTTCGCCCGCCTCGCCGACCCTCGCCCATACCCCGGTGAGCCCCCAGCACCCCTCACTGACCGCGCTAGGTTTCGTTCTCGCCGGAGCTGTCTCGCGTCGACGATGACCCTCAGCCATTGGATTAGAACTAGATAAAACGATCCACGTTGCCCCATACCGCTTCGCCCAGCCCCGTGTCACTGACGAGTGGAGACACCCACTTAAGCAGCCCGCGGGAGCCCTGTGCTTAGCAGGCCGGCCCGTTAAAATTTCCCGCACAGCCGAGCAATTCAAATTAAACCTTTTCTTTTTAAATTCAAACACACTTCTGTACCCAACTTCAAAAATCAACCCAGATCGATTCAGTGCACCAAATTGGATGAAACCAATTTTGTTGGAAAGGTCTGTGAATGCTTAATCCAAGCCTGTTGGATTCAAGTCATTTGGATCTGTAGATCACCCATAGCAAAAATAACAAGGCAGAAGCTTTTCTGCATTCAAACATTTTTCAAATTTAAACCATAAAAGCTTTTGAGTTGATTCCAACTCTCAAAAATCACATTTAACCATACCTTTCAGAATATATAAAAATATATAGGTTTACTTGCAGAAATAATGTTCAAGTAATAAAAGAATGCTTCATAAGCATTTCTAGCCACTTTAATTAATTGAAATAAAAGGGTAAAACCTTATTAAATTGTGACACCACTTTAAATCACATTCCCATGGACTACAATATGTGGTGATGACATGTGTCAAAATGATCCCATGTTTAGTTTGGATAATATTAAATCTTAAGTAGTTTCTCAATGAGTAGAAATTACTTTTCTAAAAATAAGAAGTTTTAAACCAAGCTTTAACCTTGTAATGTTAGAGATGATGCTAGATCCTCTATAGGACCCTTGTGTGTGATGATTGCAAGTAGCTAAGTATTGTTTGGTGATTGTGTACCTCGTATTTATTCATAGACGCTAGTACCGACCAAGGATACTACGAGGAGGAAGGAGGATACTACGAAGAGGAAGCCGAGGAGAACTTCAACCACTGCTCTGCACAAGGCAAGCTTATATTGACACTGATGCAAGCTGATACTATACCAATGCAAGATAACACTTGCAAGATACCCTACTGATGCCACAAACCCATACTTGTGATATGAATACTATATGCCTTAAGCATATGTGATCATACCTACTTGCTAAACCAATCCTAGTTTTATGGAAAGCTTCTTACTTTATTTCTTTATCAAAGCTTACTTAGAGTCTACCTAAGAGTTTGGTAGATACTAGACAGTTGTGCTGAAGGTTGCTTAAAGAGCATAAAATTTGGCCTAAGCTAGAAACCTTGATATCAGCCTAAGATATAATGTTGGACTTAGTGAAACTCCACTAGTTACCACCCCTCATTAGTACCACCCCCACCTGTAGATGCTAGTGCTAAGCATAAAACTTGATCAACTTTAGATGGGAATACTTGGTGGAAAAATGGTTATGAAAACCTTGGAATGATGGATCATTCTATTGAAATGTTTTGGACATGTGTTTCCAAACACTTGATGATTTTGGTGATGAAAATGTTGAGGCATGAGCCTTAGCCCTTTATAAAACTGATGGTTGTCTGGATGCGATACCATTCCAATTTTTGCGTACAACCACAATACCCGAATATTGGGTAGGGCTTGACTGGAAACTTATATACCTTAGTATTAGTTCCCTCCTGGCCAAGGTCTGAGCTGAGGCTACCTTGTGAAGATTGTCCACCTGTGCAGTACCCAAGATGACAGTGGTCATGGTTGGGAGGCCAAACTCACAGGAGAGGTGCTGATACTAGGGAGTGTAATTGAAAGGTTAGGATTGATTATCCGCATACTGAGTATGGTGAATTCAGGATTTGTTCCTGACGGATGTATCGAATGTTGTGGTGAAAGTGTACAATCTCTGCAGAGTGTCAAACTATTCGAATAGCCGCGTCCGCGGTTATGGACAGTTGGAGTGGCCATACAGTTCCCCCGTCAGACTTTTAAAATGACTTGTGAAATGAATTGAGACTTTGACTTGACCACAACAGAGTTGTGACCGGAATTACAAGATCCCACTTAGGAGTTATAAAATTGTGACTAGCTTCGAAACTTAGTAAAGATAAACCTGGCTTTTTGCAAAACAACCCTAGAGCCTAGTGTCCTATTCTCCAAAAACCCCTTACCTGTTAGTATTAGTTTGCGAGTACTTAAAGAGTACTCATGGCTTTGTCCCTGGCTATTCCCATGTCCAGACTATGAAGAGGAGTACCTGGAAGATGGACCCCAGGAAGGTTACGACAACTAGGATCATCTCCCATCGTCAGCATTGCCTGTGACCCCGAAGATGGAGCTTCTCCTACGCTACCGTTATTATTACGTATTCCGCTGCTTGATGTTGTACTAAGAACTGGATCATGAGATCCCCATTTGTGTAAGAACTTATGTATCGTTTGTAATGGATGAAGTACTATGGTATCCAATTCTGTTATGTCTTGCAAAAGTGGTAATCCTGGGATTGCGATGTATGGCATAATAGGCATCTAGGATTGAAAAATCCGGGTGTTGACAAGTTGGTATCAGAGCCATCCTGACCATAGGAGACCCTAGTTAGATTGGACGTTGAACCAAAAAAACTTAGTTTCAAAAACCAAAGAAAACAAATATTTACAAAAACCTATTCTCATTCTTATCTCTTTAATTCTTTCATAAAACTTCATGTTCCTCAAAAACTCTTGCGAAATAGATAAAATTTTGACACACTTGATCACTCTGCTAATCTACTCATCCTCTATTTTTATAGATGGACGTGAAGTACAACAAGTTTTATCAACTCGGGAATGGAGGAGACCTTATCTTTGAGAGGGATCTGGATCAACTTTCAGAACTTCTGGAGCGTCCGCACCCCGAGTTCTTCGGAGCTCAGCTCAATGATCAAGGAGGAGCAGATCTGCAGTGGCTAATTGTTGCAAGTATCCGAGCAAAGACTGAACCTCCCACAGCGGAGGGAATTCAGTTTACCTTGAGGGAAAACAACTGGCTCGATGGACTTGCCAGAGCAATGCAGGAAGCTCTTTCCCGTCTGTGTGGGTAGAGCATCAATCAGATCAAGGGTACTCGCTTTGAGTTTTTCCCAAGACGTGATGCAAATGGATAACCACTGGAAGCCCCATACCACCCCGAGCTGAAGACTCAATTGGACCACCTTAGCTTCATGATGTATGATCGTCAACAAGAGTTGGACAACTACCGTGACTATTGCAACCACAAGTCTGCCATCATCAAGACGAAGGATCAGACCATCGCCATGCTAGCAAAGGATCGCAAGTCTCGCCGCCGTCAGCTTGACAAGAAGGAGCGCATTATTTCCCGTCTTCGCCATCGCATCTCATCTCTGGAAGAGACCATCCACGAGAGGGACATGCAGTTGGAGGAAAGGGAGAATGCCGGAGAGGATCTTCGTGGAGACCCTTACTCCTATCTCAGCGATGACGATGATTTTCTGGAGGATCAGGCCATGGACTTCTTCACCGATGAGGATGATTTCGCCTTCATCGATGATCCTGAAGATGATGAAGCCACAAACTCCGAGGAGTAGTAGCACTGAGCACTAGCGTAGTGAGTAGTAGTCGGTCCCACTGTATCGTAGATTCCAGAATGGTTCTTAAAACCATCTGTTTTTCCTTGATGTGGTGTGTGTTGTACTGTGTGCTATGAGTGAATGAATGAAAAAGCAAGTTGCTAGAAAACTTGAGTCAAACTCTTAAAACTTTTCAAAGACCCAAAACCTTAGAAATTTCCCTCTTTTCTCATGATCGATATCAATCTTCAGATGCCACGTGGAGGAAGTGGTTCAGCCCCAGACCCGATGTTGCAGATCCTGCAAATGTTGACTTCTGACCACGAAGCTGAAAGAGCGGAACGTCAAGCCAACCTAGCCACTCTGCAACAGATAGCCCAGATAGCCCACAACAACCAAGGCCATGGAAATCAGGACAACCACGGATCTAAGCTCAAGAATTTCCAGAATACCAACCCACCCGTTTTCACCAAGTCAGAAGAACCCCTAGACGCCGATGATTGGCTGCAAACCATGGAAAATAACTTAGAAGTAGCCGGAGTGGAAGCCAACGAGAAAGTCTTGTTCGCCACCCATTATCTAGCCAGAGATGCCAGGGCATGGTGGAACAGTGTTCGTGCAATGACCGGAGGCCAGATGATGACCAGGGAGGAATTCAAGGTCAAGTTTAGAAGAACCCATGTGCCACCAGGTTTAATCAAGAGAATGAGAGACGAGTTCAGAGAATTGAAGCAAGGAAGGATGACTGTAGTGGAATACCGTGACAAATTTTTGTCATTAGCTAGGTATGCCCCGGACGATATAGACACCGAAGCCAAGAAGAAAGAAAGATTCCTGAATGGTCTGCACGACGAGATGCAGACGGTGTTAGTCAATATCCCCTTTGTTGATATTGAAGCCCTTGTAGAGTCTGCTATCCAGATGGAAGGAAAGATCAACTAGGCCAATGAGAACCGCAAGCGTCTCATGATGCATCAACCAGGAACCCATCAGACCCCAAAGTATCGCCCCAACCCATCTCCAGGATTTGCCCCAAGAACCAACGGACCCCCTATGACCCGTCCGACCTATCCCAACCGTGGAAACCCTAGACCCGGAGGAAATCACAACAACCCCGGCAACTCTAGCAATTTCACCCGTGCCCCACCCAAGTTCAACACCAACAATACTACCACCACCCCCAACACTGCCCCAAGGACTGGAAGCAATGCTGTGCCTATCGTAGCCAAGGACAAGTCACAAGTGACCTGTTATGACTGTGGAAATAAAGGCCACTATTCCAACGAGTGCCCCAACAAGAAGAAATTCACAGCCCCCAACGCCAATGTCCCAGCTCAGCAGCAGCGTCGTGTCCAGCCAGGGAGAAGATTTTCCCCAGGGAATTCACTCAACCGCAATGGCCGTCTTTTTCTCATGCATGCTGAAGAAGCTCAGGAAGCGCCAGACGTCGTGCTGGGTATGTTTTCTGTTAATTCAGTACTTGCAAGAGTGTTGTTTGATTCTGGTGCATTGTATTCATTTGTCACCGAAGAACTTGCCTGCACTAGTAAAATTCAACCAACCAAATTGAACCATGTGATGATTGTACAAATTCCCGGATCAACCACCAAGGCTAGGCAAATTTGCAAAGCCGTCCCTAACCGAATCCATGGCATAGATTTTTATGCTAATCTAATAGTACTCGGAACTAAAGGTTTGGAAGTAGTACTAGGAATGGATTGGATGTCCAAACATAAAGGATTGATTGACTGTGCCAAGAAAGCCATTACCATGACCAGTACCGCCGGAATATCAGTCGAGCATATATCTGAAACCTTACCTCGCCAATTCAAGTGTAACAAGAGTCTAGCCCAACCTACCATTGACCAAGTTCGGATAGTCTGCGAATACCCCGATGTATTTCCAGATGTTTTGCCCGGTATGCCCCCAGATCGGGATATCGAGTTTATCATCAAACTAATCCCCGGAACAGGACCCATAGCCCAGAGACCCTATAGTATGAACCCGTCAGAACTAGAAGAACTGAAGAAGCAACTGGATTCCATGCTAGAAATCAGATTGATTCAACCGAGTGCATCCCCATGGAGATCACCTGTCTTGTTTGTGGACAAGAAGGATGGAGGTAACCGTTTGTGTACGGATTATCGAAAGTTGAATGATGTCACCATCAAGAACAAGTACCCCTTGCCTAAGATAGAAGATTTGTTTGATCAGTTGACCGGTGCCCAGGTGTTTTCTAAGATTGATCTTAGAACTGGCTATCATCAACTCAAAATTCGTGCAGAGGATATCCCAAAGACAGCTTTTACCACCAGATATGGATTGTATGAGTATACAGTCATGTCTTTTGGATTAACCAATGCCTCCGCTTATTTCATGAACCTCATGAATAAGATTTTTATGGACTTCCTGGATAAGTTTGTCGTTGTTTTCATCGATGACATTCTGATTTATTCCAAATCAGAAGAAGAACATGAGCTACACCTAAGGACCATTCTTGGAACCCTTAGAGAGCATCAGTTGTATGCAAAATTTAGCAAATGTGAATTCTGGTTACAGGAAGTAGGATTCCTCGGTCACATTGTATCAGTCGGAGGAATTGCCGTTGACCCTGCCAAAGTGAAAGATGTAGAAGATTGGCAAGCCCCAACCACTCAAACCCAAGTTCGTGCTTTTCTCGGATTGGCGGGATATTACCGCAAATTCGTAGAAGGATTCTCGAGTATCGCCCGACCCATGACCCAATTGCTGAAGAAGGACAAGAAGTTTGAATGGACCGACAAATGTGAAGCAAGTTTTCAAGAACTCAAGAGGAGATTGATTTCAGCCCCAATCTTTATCATGCCAGATATCACGAAGCCCTTCGATGTGTATTGTGACGCATCCAAGATTGGTCTCGGATGTGTGCTAATGCAAGAAGGCAAAGTTATATCTTATCTATCGCGACAATTGAAGCAACATGAACAAAATTACCCAACCCATGACCTCGAACTCGCAGCCGTAGTTCTAGCCCTGAAGACATGGAGACATTACCTTATGGGAAACCGTTGTGAGATTTATTCGGATCACAAGAGCCTAAAGTATATATTCACTCAGAAGAAGCTAAATATGAGGCAGAGAAGATGGATTGAGCTAATCAAGGATTACGACCTGGACATTCACTATCACCCTGGAAAAGCCAATGTGGTAGCCGATGCCCTTAGCAGATTGCCGTGCCGCTTGAACTCCATGATTTTGAAGGAGCAACCAAGTCTGCATAAAGATATGGAAGATTTTCGAATGGAATTAGTAAGTGAAGGATTTTTGGCTAGCATCAAACTTCAGCCCACTTTGATCAGTCAGATTAAAGAGGCACGGAAGGGAAATGCTAGTATCGACGGAATCAAGCGTCGTATCGGTACAGGCAAAGTACCCGGATTCACCGAGGAAGAAGAAGGAGTTCTGTGGTACCAAGGACGCCTTTGTGTACCAGCAGATTCGGAGTTGAAAGAAGTTATCTTGAAGGAGGCTCATGATACTCTTTATTCTATCCATCCCGGAGGAACTAAGATGTATCAAGATTTGAAAGAGCAATTTTGGTGGCATAAGATGAAGAGAGAAATCGGAAGCTATATCGCCAAGTGTGATATATGTCAACGAGTCAAGGCAGGACATCAAAGACCCGCTGGATTGTTGCAACCTTTGCAAATTCCGGAATGGAAGTGGGATTCTGTAGGAATGGACGTTATCACTGGACTACCTACTTCTAGTAGGGGAAATGACTCTATTTGGTTCATAGTGGACAGATTGTCCAAAGTCGCCCATTTCTTGCCCGTCAAAACTACCTATCATAGTTCGAAGCTAGCGGAGTTATACATCGCTAGGATCGTTAGTTTGCATGGAGTCCCCAAGAATATAGTCTCGGATCCAGGAACTCAGTTTACCTCGAGATTCTGGAAGAAAGTCCAAGAAGGTTTAGGAACCCGCCTAGATTTTAGTACCGCGTATCACCCTTAGACCGATGGACAAACAGAGCGAGTAAACCAAATACTCGAAGATATGCTTAGAGCATGTGTGTTAGAATATGGATCCAAATGGGAAGACTGTCTGCCGTTTGCAGAATTTTCATACAACAATAGTTACCAAGCCAGTTTGCAAATGGCCCCATTTGAATTTATGTACGGAAGAAAGTGCTGCACCCCTTTGAACTGGTCGGAAGTAGGAGAGAGTCAGATTTTCGGACCCGACATCCTACGAGAAGCAGAAGAAAAAGTTCACAAGATTCGGGAACACCTTCAGACAGCCCAATCCCGACAAAAGAGTTACACCGACAAGAGACGTCGAGACCTCGCCTTCAACATAGGAGATTTTGTTTATCTGAAAGTGTCACCATTGAAGGGAATGCAACGTTTCCAACTCAAAGGAAAGTTAGCCCCTAGATATATCGGACCTTTCAAAATTCTGAACCGTCGAGGAGAAGTATCGTATCAACTGGAACTACCTGAAGAGATGTCAGCGGTGCACAATGTGTTCCATATCTCGTTACTTCGCAAATGTCTCGAAGTCCCCGAGAAGACCGAAGTGTTCAAGAATATCGATCACCGGACCATAGAGATCAACGATGACCTAACCTATCCCGAAGTACCCATACGTATATTGGAAGAAGCCTTTCGAACTACCAGAACCCGAAGCATCACGTTTCTCAAGATTCAGTGGAGCAACCACACAGAAGAGGAGGCTACCTGGGAACGCGAAGATCACATCAGAACAGAGTTTCCAGATCTCTTCAAATCCTAGGTAATCTTTTCGTCCTTTTCAAATCTCGGGACGAGATTTTGTTTAAGGGGGGAAGGTTTGTAACATCCCAAAAATATCAAACTTATATCATCAAAACACTAATCATCAAGTTTAGGGTTAACAAAAACTTTTCTAAATGAATTCATGAATGCATGTATATGTGTATGCATGGATTTTGAATTTCTTTAAAAACCACCTTGTTTGTGTGAACCATTGCTTGTAAAATGTTTCTTAGGTGAAAAGAACATCATCTAAAACATTTCCCACACTTTTCCTTAAGACAAGTAAATCAAAACAAATATATTAAGTGAATGGTCATTTTGACCAATTTAACTCCCATGCCTACTTTGGCTGTCTCAAACTTTCAAAACCTAACAGAAAATTTTCTGGATCTTTGCACCCCTTGAATGTACTCATAACAAAGTATCAAGGCCCAATTTGTGATCATCCAGAAACTTTCAAATGCATAGTTTAAATGACAATTCAAATTGAATCTTCTTCATATGGGAAGATCCCACTTTTTCAAAAACCCCTCAAACAAGCTCAACTTTCAAAACCCAAGCATCTGTAGACTCACTAGCACCAATCTAGCAAACCCACCAAAAATCATTTCAAAATTCAAAACTTGATTTCATGCGGCCATTTCATCAAACAGGTTGCAGACACAAATCAAACAAAACATCAAACACTATAGTGTGCAGTGTTTTGAGCCTAACTTGTTCCCTAGTTAGCTCACACACAACCCAGTAGATCATCTAGAAAGATTAGCCCAACACTAGCACCCCTGTGAGCTTGCCATTGCCATTAATGGTGAACAGCCGAGCAACCCCATGTCACCCCATTGTGGACATCAGGCTAGAGGAAGAACTAGCCGTGCCAACCTTGTCTGGGAGGCAGCCCACCATCCATCGCCACTGCCTGTCCCAGCCGCGAGCGTTGCCAAGCCCTGGACCACGCGCACGAGACACGCCCAGACCATGCCGAGCGTGCGCCAGAGCGCCACCCTCGACCATCACCCACAGACCGCGCGCCGCCCTCACCGCGTGCATACACGATCACCACCGACCCAGGAGACCGCCAGACACCCCCGTTTTCCGCCCCGTGCCATACAGCCACCGCCCGCCATCGAAGACGCCGCCTCTGCCGCGCAGAGCGCCGCCCGTTCCAGACCAAACCACACCGCCCCATGCCTCGCGACCATGTCGTTGAGCATCGCCAGGAGACACAGCACCGTCCCCTACCCTTGCCCATGCCTATAGCCTCCTGTAACATCGCCCCCGACGAGCTCACCTTGCGCCGCGACGGTCCCCTCGCTCGACTATAAATAGAGGCCACCCCCGCACGATTTCTTCACACCATCTCACTCCCCTCTCCCCACTGACCGTGCCACACCATCCTCAGAGCAAGCCGAGCACCACCTCGCCGGAATTTCACTGGAGCCTGCTGCTGCCAGAGAAGAAGGGAGCCAGCGATTGGAGCCGCCCCAGGAGGAGCCACCGGTACCAGGAGGTTCGCCGTCGTCGACTTCGTCGTTCGCCCGCCTCGCCGACCCTCGCCCGTACCCCGGTGAGCCCCCAGCAGCCCTCACTGGCCGCGCTAGGTTTCGTTCTCGCCGGAGCTGTGTCGCGTCGACGATGACCCTCAACCATTGGATTAGAACTAGATCAAACGATCCACGTTGCCCCATACCGCTTCGCCCAGCCCCGTGTCACTGACGAGTGGGGACACCCACTTAAGCGGCCCGCGGGAGCCCTGTGCTTAGCAGGCCGGCCCGTTAGAATTTCCCGCGCAGCCCAGCAATTCAAATTAAACCTTTTCTTTTTAAATTCAAACACACTTCTGTACCCATTTTCAAAAATCAACCCAGGTCGATTCAGTGCACCAAATTGGATGAAACCAATTTTGTTGGAAAGGACTGTGAATGCTTAATCCAAGCCCGTTGGATTCAAGTCATTTGGATCTGTAGATCACCCATAGCAAAAATAACAAGGCAGAAGCTTTTCTGCATTCAAACATTTTTCAAATTTAAACCATAAAAGCTTTTGAGTTGATTCCAACTCTCAAAAATCACATTTAACTATACCTTTCAGAATATATAAAAATATATAGGTTTACTTGCAGAAATAATGTTCAAGTAATAAAAGAATGCTTCATAAGCATTTCTAGACACATTATTTAATTAAAATAAAAGGGTAAAACATTATTAAATTGTGACACCTCTTTAAATCATATTCCCATGGACTAAAATATGCGGTGATGACATGTGTCAACATGATACCATGTTTGGTTTGGAGAATATTAAATCTTAAGTAGTTTTTCAATGAGTAGAAATTACTTTTCTACAAATAAAAGGGATTTTAAACCAAACCCAAATCTTGTAATGTTAGTGATGATGCTAGATCATATATAGGACCCTTTTGTGTGATGATTGACAGTAGTTAAGTATTGCTTGGTGATTGTGTACATCGTATTTATTTATAGACGCTAGTACCGACCAAGGATACGAGGAGGAAGGAGGATTCTACGAAGAAGAAGCCGAGGAGAACTTCAACCACTGCTCTGCACAAGGCAAGCCAGTAACCTTGCAAGCTAACACTTGCAATTTAGCAAGCTTATACTGATATTGTGCCAACAAACCCTTACTTGTTACCATGCCTACTATATGCCTTAAGCATATATGATCATACCCACTTGATACCCCAAGCCTAGTTTTATGTGCAAGCTTTCTACTTTATTTCTTTATCAAAGCTTTAACTTAGAGTTGACTTAAGTGACTTGTAGATTCTAGAAAGATATGTGAAGGTTGCATAAAGAGCATAAACTTTGGCCTAAGTTAGAAACCTTGATATCAGCCTCAGACATAAGGTTGTACTTAGTTGAAACTCCACTAGCCTACCACCTCTCACTAGTACTTACCCCCACTTATAGATGCTAGTGCTAAGCATAAAAGTTGATCAACTTTAGATGGGAATACTTGATGAAACTGGTTATGAAAACTTGGAATGATGGATCATTCTATTGAAATGTTTTGGACATGTGTTTCTGGACACTTGATGATTTTGGTGATGAAAATGATGATGCATGAGCCTTAGCCCTTTATAAAACTGATGGTTGTCTGGATGCGATATCATTCCAATTTTATCATACAACCACAATACCCGAAGATTGGGTAGGGCTTGACTGGAAACTTATATACCTTAGTATTAGTTCCCTCACGGCCAAGGTCTGAGCTGAGGCTACCTTGTGAAGATTGTCCACCTGTGCAGTACCCAAGATGACAGTTGGTCATGGTTGGGAGGCCAAACTCACAGGAGAGGTGCTTATACTAGGGCGTGTAATTGAAAGGTTAGGATTGATTATCCGCATACTGAGTATGGTGAATTCAGGATTTGTTCCTGACGGATGTATCGAATGTTGTGGTGAAAGTGTACAATCTCTGCAGAGTGTCAAACTATTCGAATAGCCGCGTCCGCGGTTATGGAAAGTTGGAGTGGCCATACTGTTCCCCCGTCAGACTTTTCAAAATTACTTGTGAAATGAAGTGAGACTTTGACTTGACCACAACAGGGTTGTGATATAAAATACAAGTTCTCATTTAGGTGTTATAAACTTCAACTAGCAGTAGTGCTCCTAAACTTAGTAGAGATAAATCTGGATTTTGCAAAACAACCCTAGAGCCTAGTGTCCTATTATCCAAAAAACCCCTTTTACCTGCTAGTACTAGTTTGCGAGTACTTAAAGAGTACTCATGGCTTTGTCCCTGGCTATTCCCATGGCCAGACTATGAAGAGGAGTACCTGGAGGATGGACCCCAAGAAGGTTACGGCAACTAGGATCATCTCCCATCGTCAGCATTGCCTGTGACCCCGAAGATGGAGCTTCGCCTACACTACCGTTATTATTACGTATTCTGCTACTTGATATTGTATTAAGAACTGGATCATGAGATCCCTATTTGTGTAAGAACTTATGTACGGTTGTAATGGATGATGTACTATGGTATCCAATTCAGTTATGTCTCGCAAAAATGGTAATCCTGGGATTGTGATGTATGGCATAACAGGCATCTGGGATGAAAAATCCGGGTGTTGACAAGTTGGTATCAGAGCCATCCTGACCATAGGAGACCCTAGTTAGACTGGACGTTTGAACCAAAAACTTAGTTTCAAAACCAAAGAAAACAAATATTTACAAAAACTTATTCTCATTCTTATCCCTTTGATTCTTTCATGAAAATTCATATTCCTCAAAAACTCTTGCAAAATACATAAAATTTTGACACACTTGATCACTCTGCTAACCTACTCATCCTCTATTCTTATAGATGGACGTGAAGTACAAAAAGTTTTATCAGTTGGGGAATGGAGGAGACCTTATCTTTGAGAGGGATCTGGATCAGCTTTCGGAACTTCTGGAGCGTCCGCACCCCGAGTTCTTCGGAGCTCAGCTCAATGATCAAGGAGGAGAAGATCTGCAGTGGTAGTTGTTGAAAGTATCCGAGGAAAGATTGAACCTTCCACTGCGGAAGGAATTCAGTTTACCTTAAGAGAGAACAACTGGCTCGATGGACTTGCCAGGGCCATACAGGAAGCTCTTGCCCGTCTGTGTGGGCAAAGCATCAATCAGATCAAGGGAACCCGCTTTGAGTTTTGCCCAAGGCGTGATGCCAATGGACAACCACTAGAAGCCCCATACTACCCCGAGCTGAAGACCCAATTGGACCACCTTAGCTTCATGATGTACGGTCGTCAGCAGGAGTTAGACAACTGCCGTGACTACTCCAACCACAAGTCTGCCATCATCAAGACGAAGGACCAAACCATCGCCATGCTAGCAAAGGATCGCAAGTCTCGCCGTCATGTAACATCCCTAAAATCATGATTTGAAAGATTACATATCATTCATGCATGCATATAGAACTGAGATCAATTTCAAACTCATTTTCAGAAAAACAGAAGCACATAGTGCTATTATTTTATGTGAGCAAACTTAAATCAAATGGCCATCCCCATTTGAGAGTTTGAATGTTTTAAACCTAGACCGTTTGTCTCCTTTGTTGAATGGATTGAGTGTGGAAATTTGAACCAAGTTTTACAAAATGGAAATAGTTCAAAAACCATTTTTCAAACATTTGCAAATCAAATGCAAAGCTCTTGTTATTTTGTTTCTCCAAAAAGTGACCAAGCCTTTGCAAAGTAACCACATGGTTTAGGCCTATATTTGAGACTATTGCACACTGCAAAAATCTCAAATTTATTTGAATTCAAATGGGACATGAAATCATTTGAAAACCATTTCTGAAAATCAAAACAGAAAAATAAAAGGGTAAAAGAAAAGAAAAAGGCCAGGCGTTCCTAATCTAGCCCAGCAGCAGACATGGCCCAACTAGCCCACCCGGGCCACCTACCTCTCTCTCGCACGCGCGGACACACCCAACGAGTCGCTGACACCCAGACCCCACTCCCCCTCTACTTATTTCGCTGACGAGCGGGCCCTCTCCACGTCAGCGTCGTCCTCCCCAGTTTCTCGCGCGCAGACGCTGCTCCGCCGTTACCACCGTGCAGTGACGCCGCAATTAAACTCGCTTAAATTCCATTGATTCAGCGCGTGATCCTCGCCCCGCTTCAGCCTACTTAAACCCCTCGCCGCCGCGGTCATTTTCCCCCACTCTCCTCGCTCACTCTGCCACCAGGCTGCGCGCATTTGACCTTGAGACCCCGCAGCACCGACGACCTCCGGTGACCGATTCCGATGAGCCTCAACCGCCCCCCTCTATTTGGTTCAAACGATGATGCTCAGCATGATCTCGTGCATCTTCTGACACTAGTCGCATGCCTGCTCGTGACCCAGGACACCGTCCCCGTTCAAGCCCGCAACCGACTGAGCCGCCGCCCAACTCCGGCGACCAATTGTGGTAAGTCCCAAGCGCCCCTTGCCCCCTCTTGCATACTAGGTTTTTCGCCTTCATCTTGCGCGTCTCCTAATCCCTCTGGTGTGTGCTAGGGCGACGCGAAACCTCGGCAACCACATCGTCTGCAACCTCCCGACGCCGTGCGCGACTCCGACGAGCTCCAGCAGCCCCTGCCGTGCGCCCCTGTCCAAGCAAAGACCACGTTGAGCTTCCTCGTGACCGTGCGAGTCTGGTAAGCCATGCCACACACCCCAGCCCTTCCTGTATTCGCCGGACCATCACCGTCAGTAGCGCCACCGCCGCCAGCAACCATTTGCGCCGCCCGTCCTTGGTCACACGCTCAGCAACCGTAGGATCTAGATCCGGCGCTCCAGATTAGATCTGCATCGAAGGGGTAAGTGACAATCTGAGCCGTGCGCGTTTAGTTAGATCTGACGGTCCACGCTGGTCGATCCACGCGAAGCGGTACCGACGAATCAGAGCGCGACGCATGGCTAGGGTTTGAATTAAAACAGAATTTGAAAACAGATTTAGATCCAATTTTGAAATGGCTATAACTTTTGATTTCCACGTTAGAATTTTACAAATTTTATATCGTTGGAATCAAAGAGACAAGCCCTTTATGTTTATGCAATGTGTTTAGTGAAAAGTTTCTGTTAAAATGACTTTTTATGCAGAAACTTGTTTAGGACTATTTTTGAGTATAGAATTTGTTTAGTAAATTGTTTTAGTGCTAAATAAGTTTAAATAGCAAGTTTTTGACTTGGTTATGTTTCTGTATCATGCACTTTCTTGGTGGAGTTTTAAAAATCATCACTTTACATTCTTGCATACATGCATATATATTTTTGTTTGTATATGAATTGTGTGTAATTTTGTGCTACAAATTTTTGTGTAGATTTTGGTGCTAGTGATTGTGATTGTGATTGTGAAGAGTGCTACTCTCCCCATTACCAAGGCAAGTGGTACTTCATGAATATTTCCATCCCTATATTTTGTACAAGCATTAGAAATTTTGCTAAGTCTTGCATGTTACTATTTTGCCAAGTGCTATGTTGGGAAATCCTAAGTAGTTGTAGAATTGCTAGGAAATTTCCTAAGTTAAGTTACTATGCCATGCTTAGCCTAGCTAGTAGCAAACAAGGGTTGGTAAAGTTTATATACATGCTATGAGGAAAATATTTCTAAGTCTTGGGACTTATGTTTTTCCTAATAAAACAACTAAGTCAATGAACCTCCTAGGTGGAATGGGACTTGAATGGTGGTTTTGGTTGAGTGGTTACACAAGGCCCATGGACATGGTTTACCTTGTGTATCTCACTTGTGGTATGCCACCCAGGCACAAAGGGATTTTAGAGGCCAAGTGTTGAGAAGCTTATAGTGCAGCCACTTGGCAATATGGGCTCTGCCTTGATCATATAGGTTGCTAGAACTTAGTCATTTGGACAGTTGGTGGTAGAGGGATGATAGGTTGGAACGCGTCCATTTGGCTAAGGGAAGGCTTCTGAAAGGTCCTGTCTTGGGAAACCAAGTCTGGTGGGGAAAGTGCACAACCTCTGCAGATGGAAAATCTAAGTACTTAGCCAAGTCCATGGCAATGGACAACTTGAGCATCAAGACATGGAAGCTATCAAGAATCTCATCACTCCAACTTCTAAGTAAAAACTTGTGGGTGAACAAGGGTGAAGGACCTCAATGTCTATTGATGGTTTCTTGGGAAAAGTTTTGACAAAGAAAAACTTAGTGATTTCTACTAATAGGAAAAACCTATTTTGAGCAAAGCAAGCCAAGCTACACTTAGCCAAAATGCATATAGTAATTTAGTCCACTTAAAATTTACTAAGGTATCACTTGCCAATACTATTCCAAAGTATTGACCCACTGTGGCTGTAACTTGTGATGTTGCAGGTTACTCTGATGATGATTAGGTGTCATGAGTCTACACTCAACATGCTTGCCTGTGGCACATGAAGATGAAGACTTATGTTTATTTACTTATTCCAAAACTCTTGTATTAGGCCTGTGGCCTTGAGTTGTAAAAGACTATGTTTTATCTCTGGAGTGAATGTAATAAATGACCTTTGTATCTGTGTACTTCATCTTAAACTGTGGATGCTAGCAATGATCCAGGGACTAGCATTGCAATCACAGGGATCCTTTTCCTTTACATAGGAGGGATCTTACAGATGGTATCAAAGCACTGTGTTGCCTGTAGGATTATGACCCTAGGATTGGAAACCACTAAGGAAAAAATTTCAATTACTTCTACACTTGTCTATTCTTCTCGTAAACTTTTCTAATCTTCTCATTCTCATCTCTATTTGTAGATGAACTCCATCAACGAAGCCGTAAAGAAAGGACCACTCATGACCATGACCTTGGAGTGTGAGACTGAGTTTCCCAAAATTCTCAAGGACCTCATGGTGGCAATGGAAATACATGGTGCAGTTGTGTACAAAGGCTTTCCAGTGATGGATGAAGGAGTTGAGTACTGGTGGGTGCAACTTCACTTGTACAAAAACAAGGAAGACAACCACAAGGAAAAAGGATTCTGCATGTACACCAACACTATGGTGCATACCACATTCTTTGAGTCAGCAAGAGAAGCAGCTTGGAGGACTATCAAAGAACTTAGTGCTAGAGTCAAGTGCAGGATGCTCAACCTCCAAAAAGACTTAGAGAAAGAAAAGGAACATACCCAAGAGTTGGAAGCCACCAACCAAACCTTAAGAGGAGATATTATAGACTTAGTGATGGAATCATGTGAACAAGATAGGTTGATTGCCTCTAGGAACATTGTGTTAGCCAACAGATCCAGTGAGATAGGATTGTAAACGCACTTCGTTAGTTGGACCACCACCTATCACCTTATTTTCCAAAATGATACCTTAAATAAGTTTGGACCTTGGTTGATGTAATGGATTCATGTATGCATGACTTGTGTGATTTTGTGTTCCAAGGATTTGTATGAGATGTTTGTCTTTGTTTTATCTTAAATTGTGTTGTTCTAACTTTTCTATCTTATAAATAGATGCCTATTACCATCAGCACTGTTGAGGAGTTCCAGGTTACCCGCTTTGGTCCTCGTATCGTTGAGCTTACCACTTTGCTCAATCTCCCTCTTCCCACCATCATGGTGCATCCACTCACCAAGTTCGAGAGGAAGGACCTCTGGGGCTTCAAGGTGAACCAGCCCAGACGCCAGACAGAGCCTACTACGGAGGCCATCGTCTTCAAGCTTATGCACGATGACAGGGAGAGAGGCATGGAGGTAGTCATGCAGGACCTGATAGGACGTCTGCTAGGCCGGCACTCCCGACAGGTTAGAGGAACCCACTTCCACGTCTTCGGAAGACGTGATGAGGATGGAGAGTCCATCGACTTCGAGGACGACTCGAGGGACGCAGCAGAGCCGATACGTCTGTATCTCCAGGACTTAGAGTCTCTCATTAGGCACGTGGACACGGACAAGACCAATGTCATGCTCAGTAATGATGAGCTCCAGGTGCAGCTTCGCGAGAAGGACAAGCTTTTCGCACAGCAGGACGAGATAGTCAAGGAAATGGAGGCGAAGTTCGAGACCCAGGACCGGAAGTTCAAGAGTCAGGAGAAACGCGTCCAGGATAGGAACAAGAAGATCCGGGACATGACTGAAGAACTGCAGTCCAAGGACTTCGAGATAGAGCAGCAGCAGACGGTGATAGAGAGGCTTCGTTCCCAGAAGAGGGCTCTCAAGGCCAAGATTGAGTCCTTGACCACTACTATTGAGGAGAACAAGACCGCGATGGAGAATGCAGGTCTTACCTTTGTTGAGGAGGAGATTGATGATGACGAGTAGACTTGACTACTCGTTTATCTTTTATTATCATACTTGATATTTGTGAACTTGTTATTGGACCATCCGACATGTGGATGGCTTGCCACTTGTGTGTTTTACCTTGTGAACTTGTTATCTTGTTGTTGAACTTTTTTTGTTGCATGCTTGTGTTTGCTTATGTGATGTAATGTGCATAAAAACATCTATGGGTATCTCATTCTTATCTCTATTTGAACAAACCACAGATGCCTCCCCGTCGCGCAAACCCCAACCCCAACAACAACAACAACATCACTCCAGAAATGCAGCAAATGATGAATGCTCAAACACAGCTCATGCAGATGATGACAACATTCATTCAGAACCAAAACAACAACAACAACAACCCCAATAACAACAACAATAACAACAACAACCCTCCGGGCTTTGATATGCTCACCAGATTTTTGCGATTGAGGCTAGCTAAGTTCTCGGGGACGACTGATCCCATGGTGGCCAATGATTGGCTACGTTCTGTAAACAAGGACTTAGTAACCGTGGGCTGCAGGGATGCTGAAAAGGTCAGATTCGCAGCACATCTGCTGGAAGGGCTAGCCGCCACTTGGTGGGACAACTTCCAAATCACCACTCCTATAAATGAGGTGACTTGGGCTATCTTTGAGGATGGCTTTCGCACTGCTCATATCTCATCAGGAATAATGAGCCTGAAAAAGAAAGAGTTCCACAATCTGAAGCAGCGCCACCGCAGCGTGGCTGAATACATTGAAGAGTTCAACAATCTGGCGCGTTATGCACCAGATGAGGTTGACACAGATGCCAAAAGAAAGGAAAAATTTCTGGAAGGCTTGAATGATGAGCTGAATCTGCAGCTGGCTGTGGCATATGTTCCCACTTATCAGTCGCTCTGTGACAAGGCTGCTATATTGGAGAACAAAATGAAGCAAGTCGAGAGTAGAAAGAGGAAGCACTCCGACAAGCACAGCTTGGGATCGTCTCACAAACGATCTCACTATGATGACAGTGGAAGCTCAGGATCCCACAAGCATGGGAAATTCAACAAGCACCACAACCACAACCGTCATGACAACAAGCATCATCGCAGTCATGACAATGACAAGTACAAGAACCACAAGGGTGGACATAAGAGCCACCACAGTGGTAATGGTAGTGGGAGTGGAAGTCAGCCTTCTAAGAGAGACATCAGTCAGGTTGAGTGCTTCAAATGCAAGAAGATGGGACACTATGCTAATGAGTGCCCCGAAAATAAAGTTGAAGGACCTGTCAAGCCCAATCCTTTCTAGAAAGGACAGGTGAACCACATCAATGTGGAGGAGGTCTATGAGGAGCCTGACGCTGTTGCTGGTAAGTTCAGACTCAATTCTATTCCAGCATTTGTACTCTTTGATACTGGTGCATCTCATTCATTCATATCAAGAGCATTTGTTGAAAGAAATGAATTACCGGTAGAAACTATTGGGTGTCCTATAAAAGTAAGTTCTCCTGGTGGAGAAATGATAGTGAATTCAGGATGCCATGGTCTAGTCATAGAATTTGGGAAGTATAAGTTTCCCGTTAACTTGATAATACTAAACTCCCAAGGATTGGATGTCATTCTCGGAATGGACTGGATGACTAAGTATAAAGGAGTGATAGATTGTGCCAACCATACTGTCTCACTCACAACTCCAGAAAATAAAAGAATCAGATTCAAGACCAGTTTTGAAGCAAAAAGGAGTATGCTTAATTCTCTTAAGGGGGTTAGCATGGACAGTGTGCCTATTGTGTGTGAGTATCCGGATGTATTTCCGGAAGAATTGCCAGGGATGCCACCAGATAGATATGTGGAATTTCTGATAGACTTGGTACCAGGGTCTGGACCAATAGCAAAGAGACCGTATAAAATGTCAGTGGATGAACTGAAAGAACTCAAGAAGCAACTAGGAGAACAGTTGCAGAAAGGATTTATTCAACCCAGTTCTTCATCTTGGGGAGCCCCAGTCTTGTTTGTGGAGAAGAAAGACAGAAGTCAAAGGTTATGCATAGATTACCGTTCACTCAACGAGGTAACTATCAAGAACAAATATCCTTTGCCTAGAATCAATGACTTATTTGATCAGCTTGAAGGAGCATGTGTGTTCTCAAAGATTGATCTAAGGTCAGGCTATTTTCAACTCAAGATAAGAGAGCAAGACATACCTAAAACAACATTCACCACAAGGTATGGATTGTATGAGTATACCGTAATGCCTTTCGGCTTGACCAATGCTCCAGCCTACTTCATGAATATGATGAACAAGGTGTTCATGGAATTTCTTGACAAGTTTGTTGTTGTTTTCATCAATGACATCTTGGTCTACTCCAAGAGCAAGGAAGAACATGAAGGTCATTTGCGTTTAATACTTGAGAAGTTGAGAGAGCATAAACTTTATGCCAAATTCAGCAAGTGTGAGTTCTGGTTAGAGGAAGTTGGTTTTCTTGGTCATGTTATGACAAAGGATGGTGTAGCAGTTGATCCTGCTAAAGTTTCAGCTATGACTGAATGGGAATCTCCTAAGAACGTGAAAGAGGTTCACAGTTTCCTTGGCTTAGCAGGTTACTACAGAAGGTTCATCGAGAATTTCTCTAAGGTAGCTAAGCCCATGACTGAACTGTTAAAGAAAGACAAGAAGTTTGCATGGTCTGAAGGTTGTGAAGTCAGCTTTCAAGAATTGAAGAAGAGACTTGTGACAGCACCAGTTCTATGTCTGCCAGATTTGGAAAAGGATTTCCAAGTATATTTTGATGCGTCTCATCAAGGTTTGGGTGCCGTACTTATGCAAGATGGTAAAGTTGTGGCCTATGCCTCGAGACAACTCAAAACTCATGAGGTGAACTATCCTACTCATGATTTAGAGTTAGCCTCTGTCGTCCATGCACTCAAAACATGGAGACATTACCTTTTGGGAAAGCGTTGTGAGGTGTTCACGGACCACAAAAGTTTGAAGTATATCTTCACCCAAAAGGAAATCAATATGAGACAAAGAAGATGGTTAGAGCTTATCAAGGATTATGACTTAAGTTTGCAATACCACCCCGGTAAAGCAAATGTTGTAGCAGATGCTCTAAGTCGTAAGGTATTTGTGAACGGCCTTACCAAAGGAGAATTGCTAGATGATTTCTGTACCCAATTCAGAAAACTTAGATTGGAGATTGTGCCTGAAGGACATCTCATGTCTTTGGATGTTCAAACCACTTTGTTGGACAAGATCCGAGAAGCTCAGAAGACCGATAAGGAAATTGAAGAGATTAAGGAAAAGATTGGCCAAGGGAAAGCTAAAAATTTCCATGAAGACGAACAGGGTACTTTATGGCATGGGAAACGTATCTGTGTTCCACAAGATCCGGAGTTACGGAAACTGATTTTGCAGGAAGCACACAACTCTCCGTATTCTATTCACCCGGGTAACACCAAAATGTACATGGACATGAAAGAAAGATTTTGGTGGAATAATCTCAAGAGGGACATCGCCGAACATATTGCTTTGTGTGATGTATGCAGTAGAGTAAAAGCGGAGCATCAGAAACCAGCAGGTTTGCTTCAACCACTACCTATTCCTGATTGGAAGTGGGACAAGGTTGGTATGGATTTCATTACCGGACTACCAAGGACCAGATCCGGATATGATTCCATATGGGTAGTAGTGGATCGCCTAACTAAAGTGGCTCATTCATACCCGTGAAGACAACTTATACAAGTGCCAAGTTAGCCAAAATCTACATGAGTAGAATTGTATGTCTACATGGTGTGCCCAAGAGTATTGTGTCTGATAGGGGAACTCAATTCACTTCCCATTTTTGGAGACAGCTACATGAGTCATTGGGAACGAGGTTGGAATTCAGCACTGCTTTTCATCCTCAAACCGATGGACAAACAGAAAGGACTAATCAAATTCTGGAAGACATGTTGAGGGCATGTGCCCTAGACTATGGAGCAAGTTGGGATGAAAGTCTGCCTTACGCAGAATTTTCTTATAACAACAGCTATCAAGCCAGCATTGAGATGGCACCGTTTGAGTTTCTCTACGGAAGAAAGTGTACCACCCCATTGTTATGGAATGGTGTGGGAGAAATAAGTTTATTCGGGCCAGATCTTATCAAAGAAGCCGAAGAGAAGGTCAAATTGGTTAAGGACAGGTTAAAGATAGCACAGTCCCGACAGAAAAGCTACGCAGATCCTAAACGTAGAGAAGTCACCTACGAAGTTGGTGATAGAGCCAATCTTAGAGTATCACCACTTCGTGGAGTGAAAAGATTCGGAGTCAAAGGAAAGTTGGCACCAAGATATGTTGGGCCATTCAAGATTCTGAGTCGCAAAGGAGAAGTTGCTTATGAAATTGAACTACCAGAATCTCTGTCAGCTGTCCATAATGAGTTTCATGTGAGTCAGCTTAAGAAATGACACCCAGAAATGGAAGAAACTTCTTTGAAGGATACTATACCTTTGGAGGAGGTTCAACTAGAAAGTGATCTCACTTATGAAGAGAAACCTATCAAAATTCTTGAGACTGCAGAAAGAGTCACAAGGACAAAGACTATCAAGTTTTGCAAAGTGCAGTGGAATCATCATTCCGAAGAGGAAGCAACATGGGAAAGGGAAGATGATCTTCGGAAAGACCACCCCCACCTATTTGCTAGCCAATCCGAATCTCGAGGGCGAGATTCACCTTAAGGGGGTTAGATTTGTAACATCCCTAAACTCATGATTTCAAAGATTACATATCATTCATGCATGCATATAGAATTGACATCCATTTCAAACTCATTTTCAGAAAAACAGAAGCACATAGTGCTATTATTTTATGTGAGCAAACTTAAATCAAATGGCCATCCCCATTTGAGAGTTTGAATGTTTTAAACCTAGATTGTTTGTCTCCTTTGTTGAATGGATTGAGTGTGGAAATTTGAACCAAGTTTTACAAAATGGAAATAGTTCAAAAACCATTTTTCAAACATTTGCAAATCAAATGCAAAGCTCCTGTTATTTTGTTTCTCCAAAAAGTGACCAAGCCTTTGCAAAGTAACCACATGGTTTAGGCCTATATTTGAGACTATTGCACACTGCAAAAATCTCAAATTTATTTGAATTCAAATGGGACATGAAATCATTTGAAAACCATTTCTGAAAATCAAAACAGAAAAAGAAAAGGGTAAAAGAAAAGAAAAAGGCTAGGCGTTCCTAATCTAGCCCAGCAGCAGACACGACCCAACTAGCCCACCCGGGCCACCTCCCTCTCTCTCGCACGCGCGGACACACCCAACGAGTCGCTGACACCCAGACCCCACTCCCCCTCTACTTATTTCGCTGACGAGCGGGCCCTCTCCACGTCAGCGTCGTCCTCCCCAGTTTCTCGCGCGCAGACGCCGCTCCGCCGTTACCACCGTGCAGTGACGCCGTGATTAAACTCGCTTAAATTCCATTGATTCAGCGCGTGATCCTCGCCCCGCTTCAGCCTACTTAAAGCCCTCGCCGCCGCGGTCATTTCCCCCCACTCTCCTCGCTCACTCCGCCACCAGGCTGCGCGCATTTGACCTCGAGACCCCACAGCACCGATGACCTCTGGCGACTGATTCCGGTGAGCCTCGACCGCCCCCCTCTCTCTGGTTCAAACGATGATGCTCAGCATGATCTCGTGCATCTTCTGACACTAGTCGCATGCCTGCTCGTGACCCAGGACACCGTCCCCGTTCAAGCCCGCAACCGACTGAGCCGCCGCCCAACTCCGGCGACCAATTGTGGTAAGTCCCGAGCGCCCCTTGCCCCCTCTTGCATACTAGGTTGTTCGCCTTCATCTTGCGCGTCTCCTAATCCCTCTGGTGTGTGCTAGGGCGACGCGAAACCTCGGCAACCACATCGTCTGTAACCTCCCAACGCCGTGCGCGACTCGGACGAGCTCCAGCAGCCCCTGCCGTGCGCCCCTATCCAAGCAAATACCATGTTGAGCTTCCTCGTGACCGTGCGAGTCTGGTAAGCCATGCCACACACCCCAGCCCTTCCTGTATTCGCCGGACCATCGCTGTCAGTAGTGCCGCCACCGCCAGCAACCATTTGCGCCGCCCGTCCTTGGTCACACGCTCAGCAACCATAGGATCTAGATCCGGCGCTCCAGATTAGATCTGCATCGAAGGGGTAAGTGACAATCTGAGCCGTGCGCATTTAGTTAGATCTGACGGTCCACGCTGGTCGATCCACGCGAAGCGGTACCGACGAATCAGAGCGCGACGCGTGGCTAGGGTTTGAATTAAAACAGAATTTGAAAACAGATTTAGATCCAATTTTGAAATGGCTATAACTTTTGAATTCCACGTTAGATTTTTACAAATTTTATATTGTTGGAATCAGGGAGACAAGCCCTTTCTGTTTATGCAATGTGTTTAGTGAAAAGTTTCTGTTAAAATGACTTTTTATGCAGAAACTTGTTTAGGACTATTTTTTAGTATAGAATTTGTTTAGTAAATTGTTTTAGTGCTAAATAAGTTTAAATAGCAAGTTTTTGACTTGGTTATGTTTCTGTATCATGCACTTGCTTGGTGGAGTTTTAAAAATCATCACTTTACATTCTTGCATACATGCATATATATTTTTGTTTGTATATGAATTGTGTGTAATTTTGTGCTACAAATTTTTGTGTAGATTTTGGTGCTAGTGATTGTGATTGTGAAGAGTGCTACTCTCCCCATTACCAAGGCAAGTGGTACTTCATGAATATTTCCATCCCTATATTTTGTACAAGCATTAGAAATTTTGCTAAGTCTTGCATGTTACTATTTTGCCAAGTGCTATGTTGGGAAATCCTAAGTAGTTGTAGAATTTCTAGGAAATTTCCTAAGTTAAGTTACTATGCCATGCTTAGCCTAGCTAGTAGCAAACAGGGGTTAGTAAAGTTTATATACATGCTATGATGAAAATATTTCTAAGTCTTGGGACTTATGTTTTTCCTAATAAAACAACTAAGTCAATGAACCTCCTGGGTAGAATGGGACTTGAATGGTGGTTTTGGTTGAGTGGTTACACAAGGCCCATGGACATGGTTTACCTTGTGTATCTCACTTGTGGTATGCCACCCAGGCACAAAGGGATTTTAGAGGCCAAGTGTTGAGAAGCTTATAGTGCAGCTACTTGGCAATATGGGATCTGCCTTGATCATATAGGTTGCTAGAACTTAGTCATTTGGACAGTTGGTGGTAGAGGGATGATAGGTTGGAACGCGTCCATTTGGCTAAGGGAAGGCTTCTGAAAGGTCCTGTCTTGGGAAACCAAGTCTGGTGGGGAAAGTGCACAACCTCTGCAGATGGAAAATCTAAGTACTTAGCCAAGTCCATGGCAATGGACAACTTGAGCATCAAGACATGGAAGCTATCAAGAATCTCATCACTCCAACTTCTAAGTAAAAACTTGTGGGTGAATAAGGGTGAAGGACCTCAATGTCTATTGATGGTTTCTTGGGAAAAGTTTTGACAAAGAAAAACTTAGTGATTTCTACTAATAGGAAAAACCTATTTTGAGCAAAGCAAGCCAAGCTACACTTAGCCAAAATGCATATAGTAATTTAGTCCACTTAAAATTTACTAAGGTATCACTTGCCAATACTATTCCAAAGTATTGACCCACTGTGGCTGTAACTTGTGATGTTGCAGGTTACTCTGATGATGATTAGGTGTCATGAGTCTACACTCAACATGCTTGCCTGTGGCACATGAAGATGAAGACTTATGTTTATTTACTTATTCCAAAACTCTTGTATTAGGCATGTGGCCTTGAGTTGTAAAAGACTATGTTTTATCTCTGGAGTGAATGTAATAAATGACCTTTGTATCTGTGTACTTCATCTTAAACTGTGGATGCTAGCAATGATCCAGGGACTAGCATTGCAATCACAGGGATCCTTTTCCTTTACATAGGAGGGATCTTACAGATGGTATCAAAGCACTGTGTTGCCTGTAGGATTATGACCCTAGGATTGGAAACCACTAAGGAAAAAATTTCAATTACTTCTACACTTGTCTATTCTTCTCGTAAACTTTTCTAATCTTCTCATTCTCATCTCTATTTGTAGATGAACTCCATCAACGAAGCCGTAAAGAAAGGACCACTCATGACCATGACCTTGGAGTGTGAGACTGAGTTTCCCAAAATTCTCAAGGACCTCATGGTGGCAATGGAAATACATGGTGCAGTTGTGTACAAAGGCTTTCCAGTGATGGATGAAGGAGTTGAGTACTGGTGGGTGCAACTTCACTTGTACAAAAACAAGGAAGACAACCACAAGGAAAAAGGATTCTGCATGTACACCAACACTATGGTGCATACCACATTCTTTGAGTCAGCAAGAGAAGCAGCTTGGAGGACTATCAAAGAACTTAGTGCTAGAGTCAAGTGCAGGATGCTCAACCTCCAAAAAGACTTAGAGAAATAAAAGGAACATACCCAAGAGTTGGAAGCCACCAACCAAACCTTAAGAGGAGATATTATAGACTTAGTGATGGAATCATGTGAACAAGATAGGTTGATTGCCTCTAGGAACATTGTGTTAGCCAACAGATCCAGTGAGATAGGATTGTAAACGCACTTCGTTAGTTGGACCACCACCTATCACCTTATTTTCCAAAATGATACCTTAAATAAGTTTGGACCTTGGTTGATGTAATGGATTCATGTATGCATGACTTGTGTGATTTTGTGTTCCAAGGATTTGTATGAGATGTTTGTCTTTGTTTTATCTTAAATTGTGTTGTTCTAACTTTTCTATCTTATAAATAGATGCCTATTACCATCAGCACTGTTGAGGAGTTCCAGGTTACCCTCTTTGGTCCTCGTATCGTTGAGCTTACCACTTTGCTCAATCTCCCTCTTCCCACCATCATGGTGCATCCACTCACCAAGTTCGAGAGGAAGGACCTCTGGGGCTTCAAGGTGAACCAGCCCGGACGCCAGACAGAGCCTACTACAGAGGCCATCGTCTTCAAGCTTATGCACGATGACAGGGAGAGAGGCATGGAGGTAGTCATGCAGGACCTGATAGGACGTCTGCTAGGCCGGCACTCCCGACAGGTTAGAGGCACCCACTTCCACGTCTTCGGAAGACGTGATGAGGATGGAGAGTCCATCGACTTCGAGGACGACTCGAGGGACGCAGCAGAGCCGATACGTATGTATCTCCAGGACTTAGAGTCTCTCATTAGGCACGTGGACACGGACAGGACCAATGTCATGCTCAGTAATGACGAGCTCCAGGTGCAGCTTCGCGAGAAGGACAAGCTTTTCGCACAGCAGGACGAGATAGTCAAGGAAATGGAGGCGAAGTTCGAGACCCAGGACCGGAAGTTCAAGAGTCAGGAGAAACGCGTCCAGGATAGGAACAAGAAGATCCGGGACATGACTGAAGAACTGCAGTCCAAGGACTTCGAGATAGAGCAGCAGCAGACGGTGATAGAGAGGCTTCGTTCCCAGAAGAGGGCTCTCAAGGCCAAGATTGAGTCCTTGACCACTACTATTGAGGAGAACAAGACCGCGATGGAGAATGCAGGTCTTACCTTTGTTGAGGAGGAGATTGATGCTGACGAGTAGACTTGACTACTCGTTTATCTTTTATTATCATACTTGTTATTTGTGAACTTGTTATTGGACCATCCGACATGTGGATGGCTTGCCACTTGTGTGTTTTACCTTGTGAACTTGTTATCTTGTTGTTGAACTTTTTCTGTTGCATGCTTGTGTTTGCTTATGTGATGTAATGTGCATAAAAACATCTATGGGTATCTCATTCTTATCTCTATTTGAACAAACCACAGATGCCTCCCTGTCGCGCAAACCCCAACCCCAACAACAACAACAACATCACTCCAGAAATGCAGCAAATGATGAATGCTCAAACACAGCTCATGCAGATGATGACAACATCCATTCAGAACCAAAACAACAACAACAACAACAACAACAACAACAACAACAACCCCAATAACAACAACAATAACAACAACAACCCTCCGGGCTTTGATATGCTCACCAGATTTTTGCGATTGAGGCCAGCTAAGTTCTCGGGGACGACTGATCCCATGGTGGCCAATGATTGGCTACGTTCTGTAAACAAGGACTTAGTAACCGTGGGCTGCAGGGATGCTGAAAAGGTCAGATTCGCAGCACATCTGCTGGAAGGGCTAGCCGCCACTTGGTGGGACAACTTCCAAATCACCACTCCTATAAATGAGGTGACTTGGGCTATCTTTGAGGATGCCTTTCGCACTGCTCATATCTCATCAGGAATAATGAGCCTGAAAAAGAAAGAGTTCCACAATCTGAAGCAGCGCCACCGCAGCGTGGCTGAATACATTGAAGAGTTCAACAATCTGGCGTGTTATGCACCAGATGAGGTTGACACAGATGCCAAAAGAAAGGAAAAATTTCTAGAAGGCTTGAATGATGAGCTGAATCTGCAGCTGGCTGTGGCATATGTTCCCACTTATCAGTCGCTCTGTGACAAGGCTGCTATATTGGAGAACAAAATGAAGCAAGTCGAGAGTAGAAAGAGGAAGCACTCCGACAAGCACAGCTTGGGATCGTCTCACAAACGATCTCACTATGATGACAGTGGAAGCTCAGGATCCCACAAGCATGGGAAATTCAACAAGCACCACAACCACAACCGTCATGACAACAAGCATCATCGCAGTCATGACAATGACAAGTACAAGAACCACAAGGGTGGACATAAGAGCCACCACAGTGGTAATGGTAGTGGGAGTGGAAGTCAGCCTGCTAAGAGAGACATCAGTCAGGTTGAGTGCTTCAAATGCAAGAAGATGGGACACTATGCTAATGAGTGCCCCGAAAATAAAGTTGAAGGACCTGTCAAGCCCAATCCTTTCTAGAAAGGACAGGTGAACCACATCAATGTGGAGGAGGTCTATGAGGAGCCTGACGCTGTTGCTGGTAAGTTCAGACTCAATTCTATTCCAGCATTTGTACTCTTTGATACTGGTGCATCTCATTCATTCATATCAAGAGCATTTGTTGAAAGAAATGAACTACCGGTAGAAACTATTGGGTGTCCTATAAAAGTAAGTTCTCCTGGTGGAGAAATGATAGTGAATTCAGGATGCCATGATCTAGTCATAGAATTTGGGAAGTATAAGTTTCCCGTTAACTTGATAATACTAAACTCCCAAGGATTGGATGTCATTCTGGGAATGGACTGGATGACTAAGTATAAAGGAGTGATAGATTGTGCCAACCATACTGTCTCACTCACAACTCCAGAAAATAAAAGAATCAGATTCAAGACCAGTTTTGAAGCAAAAAGGAGTATGCTTAATTCTCTTAAGGGGGTTAGCATGGACAGTGTGCCTATTGTGGGTGAGTATCCGGATGTATTTCCGGAAGAATTGCCAGGGATGCCACCAGATAGAGATGTGGAATTTCTGATAGACTTGGTACCAGGGTCTGGACCAATAGCAAAGAGACCGTATAAAATGTTAGTGGATGAACTGAAAGAACTCAAGAAGCAACTAGGAGAACAGTTGCAGAAAGGATTTATTCAACCCAGTTCTTCATCTTGGGGAGCCCCAGTCTTGTTTGTGGAGAAGAAAGACAGAAGTCAAAGGTTATGCATAGATTACCGTTCACTCAACGAGGTAACTATCAAGAACAAATATCCTTTGCCTAGAATCAATGACTTATTTGATCAGCTTGAAGGAGCATGTGTGTTCTCAAAGATTGATCTAAGGTCAGGCTATTTTCAACTCAAGATAAGAGAGCAAGACATACCTAAAACAACATTCACCACAAGGTATGGATTGTATGAGTATACCGTAATGCCTTTCGGCTTGACCAATGCTCCAGCCTACTTCATGAATATGATGAACAAGGTGTTCATGGAATTTCTTGACAAGTTTGTTGTTGTTTTCATCAATGACATCTTGGTCTACTCCAAGAGCAAGGAAGAACATGAAGGTCATTTGCGTTTAATACTTGAGAAGTTGAGAGAGCATAAACTTTATGCCAAATTCAGCAAGTGTGAGTTCTGGTTAGAGGAAGTTGGTTTTCTTGGTCATGTTATGACAAAGGATGGTGTAGCAGTTGATCCTGCTAAAGTTTCAGCTGTGACTGAATGGGAATCTCCTAAGAACGTGAAAGAGGTTCGCAGTTTCCTTGGCTTAGCAGGTTACTACAGAAGGTTCATCGAGAATTTCTCTAAGGTAGCTAAGCCCATGACTGAACTGTTAAAGAAAGACAAGAAGTTTGCATGGTCTGAAGGTTGTGAAGTCAGCTTTCAAGAATTGAAGAAGAGACTTGTGACAGCACCAGTTCTATGTCTGCCAGATTTGGAAAAGGATTTCCAAGTATATTTTGATGCGTCTCATCAAGGTTTGGGTGCCGTACTTATGCAAGATGGTAAAGTTGTGGCCTATGCCTCGAGACAACTCAAAACTCATGAGGTGAACTATCCTACTCATGATTTAGAGTTAGCCTCTGTCGTCCATGCACTCAAAGCATGGAGACATTACCTTTTGGGAAAGCGTTGTGAGGTGTTCACGGACCACAAAAGTTTGAAGTATATCTTCACCCAAAAGGAAATCAATATGAGACAAAGAAGATGGTTAGAGCTTATCAAGGATTATGACTTAAGTTTGCAATACCACCCCGGTAAAGCAAATGTTGTAGCAGATGCTCTAAGTCGTAAGGTATTTGTGAACGGCCTTACCAAAGGAGAATTGCCAGATGATTTATGTACCCAATTCAGAAAACTCAGATTGGAGATTGTGCCTAAAGGACATCTCATGTCTTTGGATGTTCAACCCACTTTGTTGGACAAGATCCGAGAAGCTCAGAAGACCGATAAGGAAATTGAAGAGATTAAGGAAAAGATTGGCCAAGGGAAAGCTAAAAATTTCCATGAAGACGAACAGGGTACTTTATGGCATGGGAAACGTATCTGTGTTCCACAAGATCCGGAGTTACGGAAACTGATTTTGCAGGAAGCACACAACTCTCCGTATTCTATTCACCCGGGTAACACCAAAATGTACATGGACATGAAAGAAAGATTTTGGTGGAATAATCTCAAGAGGGACATCGCCGAACATATTGCTTTGTGTGATGTATGCAGTAGAGTAAAAGCGGAGCATCAGAAACCAGCAGGTTTGCTTCAACCACTACCTATTCCTGATTGGAAGTGGGACAAGATTTGTATGGATTTCATTACCGGACTACCAAGGACCAGATCCGGATATGATTCCATATGGGTAGTAGTGGATCGCCTAACTAAAGTGGCTCATTCATACCCATGAAGACAACTTATACAAGTGCCAAGTTAGCCAAAATCTACATGAGTAGAATTGTATGTCTACATGGTGTACCCAAGAGTATTGTGTCTGATAGGGGAACTCAATTCACTTCCCATTTTTGGAGACAGCTACATGAGTCATTGGGAACGAGGTTGGAATTCAGCACTGCTTTTCATCCTCAAACCGATGGACAAACAGAAAGGACTAATCAAATTCTGGAAGACATGTTGAGGGCATGTGCCCTAGACTATGGAGCAAGTTGGGATGAAAGTCTGCCTTACGCAGAATTTTCTTATAACAACAGCTATCAAGCCAGCATTGAGATGGCACCGTTTGAGTTTCTCTACGGAAGAAAGTGTACCACCCCATTGTTATGGAATGGTGTGGGAGAAAGAAGTTTATTCGGGCCAGATCTTATCAAAGAAGCCGAAGAGAAGGTCAAATTGGTTAAGGACAGGTTAAAGATAGCACAGCCCCGACAGAAAAGCTACGCAGATCCTAAACGTAGAGAAGTCACCTACGAAGTTGGTGATAGAGCCAATCTTAGAGTATCACCACTTCGTGGAGTGAAAAGATTCGGAGTCAAAGGAAAGTTGGCACCAAGATATGTTGGGCCATTCAAGATTCTGAGTCGCAAAGGAGAAGTTGCTTATGAAATTGAACTACCAGAATCTCTGTCAGCTGTCCATAATGTGTTTCATGTGAGTCAGCTTAAGAAATGTCACCCAGAAATGGAAGAAACTTCTTTGAAGGATACTATACCTTTGGAGGAGGTTCAACTAGAAAGTGATCTCACTTATGAAGAGAAACCTATTAAAATTCTTGAGACTGCAGAAAGAGTCACAAGGACAAAGACTATCAAGTTTTGCAAAGTGCAGTGGAATCATCATTCCGAAGAGGAAGCAACATGGGAAAGGGAAGATGATCTTCGGAAAGACCACCCCCACCTATTTGCTAGCCAATCCGAATCTTGAGGGCGAGATTCACCTTAAGGGGGTTAGATTTGTAACATCCCTAAAATCATGATTTCAAAGATTACATATCATTCATGCATGCATATAGAATTGACATCCATTTCAAACTCATTTTCAGAAAAACAGAAGCACATAGTGCTATTATTTTATGTGAGCAAACTTAAATCAAATGGCCATCCCCATTTGAGAGTTTGAATGTTTTAAACCTAGATTGTTTGTCTCCTTTGTTGAATGGATTGAGTGTGGAAATTTGAACCAAGTTTTACAAAATGGAAATAGTTCAAAAACCATTTTTCAAACATTTGCAAATCAAATGCAAAGCTCCTGTTATTTTGTTTCTCCAAAAAGTGACCAAGCCTTTGCAAAGTAACCACATGGTTTAGGCCTATATTTGAGACTATTGCACACTGCAAAAATCTCAAATTTATTTGAATTCAAATGGGACATGAAATCATTTGAAAACCATTTCTGAAAATCAAAACAGAAAAAGAAAAGGGTAAAAGAAAAGAAAAAGGCCAGGCGTTCCTAATCTAGCCCAGCAGCAGACACGGCCCAACTAGCCCACCCGGGCCACCTCCCTCTCTCTCGCACGCGCGGACACACCCAACGAGTTGCTGACACCCAGACCCCACTCCCCCTCTACTTATTTCGCTGACGAGCGGGCCCTCTCCACGTCAACGTCGTCCTCCCCAGTTTCTCGTGCGCAGACGCCGCTCCGCCGTTACCACCGTGCAGTGACGCCGCGATTAAACTCGCTTAAATTCCATTGATTCAGCGTGTGATCCTCGCCCCGCTTCAGCCTACTTAAACCCCTCGCCGCCGCGGTCATTTTCCCCCACTCTCCTCGCTCACTCCGCCACCAGGCTGCGCGCATTTGACCTCGAGACCCCACAGCACCGACGACCTCCGGCGACTGATTCTGGTGAGCCTCGACCGCCCACCTCTCTCTGGTTCAAACGATGATGCTCAGCATGATCTCGTGCATCTTCTGACACTAGTCGCATGCCTGCTCGTGACCCAGGACACTGTCCCCATTCAAGCCCGCAACCGACTGAGCCGCCGCCCAACTCCGGCGACCAATTGTGGTAAGTCCCGAGCGCCCCTTGCCCCCTCTTGCATACTAGGTTGTTCGCCTTCATCTTGCGCGTCTCCTAATCCCTCTGGTGTGTGCTAGGGCGACGCAAAACCTCGGCAACCACATCGTCTATAACCTCCCAACGCCGTGCGCGACTCCGACGAGCTCCAGCAGCCCCTGCCGTGTGCCCCTGTCCAAGCAAATACCACGTTGAGCTTCCTCGTGACCGTGCGAGTCTGGTAAGCCATGCCACACACCCCAGCCCTTCCTGTATTCGCCGGACCATCGCTGTCAGTAGCGCCGCCGCCGCCAGCAACCATTTGCGCCGCCCGTCCTTGGTCACACGCTCAGCAACCGTAGGATCTAGATCCGGCGCTCCAGATTAGATCTGCATCGAAGGGGTAAGTGACAATCTGAGCCGTGCGCGTTTAGTTAGATCTGACGGTCCATGCTGGTCGATCCACGCGAAGCGGTACCGACGAATCAGAGCGCGACGCGTGGCTAGGGTTTGAATTAAAACAGAATTTGAAAATAGATTTAAATCCAATTTTGAAATGGCTATAACTTTTGAATTCCACGTTAGATTTTTACAAATTTTATATCGTTGGAATCAGGGAGACAAGCCCTTTCTGTTTATGCAATGTGTTTAGTGAAAAGTTTCTGTTAAAATGACTTTTTATGCAGAAACTTGTTTAGGACTATTTTTTAGTATAGAATTTGTTTAGTAAATTGTTTTAGTGCTAAATAAGTTTAAATAGCAAGTTTTGACTTGGTTATGTTTCTGTATCATGCACTTGCTTGGTGGAGTTTTAAAAATCATCACTTTACATTCTTGCATACATGCATATATATTTTTGTTTGTATATGAATTGTGTGTAATTTTGTTCTACAAATTTTTGTGTAGATTTTGGTGCTAGTGATTGTGATTGTGAAGAGTGCTACTCTCCCCATTACCAAGGCAAGTGGTACTTCATGAATATTTCCATCCCTATATTTTGTACAAGCATTAGAAATTTTGCTAAGTCTTGCATGTTACTATTTTGCCAAGTGCTATGTTGGGAAATCCTAAGTAGTTGTAGAATTGCTAGGAAATTTCCTAAGTTAAGTTACTATGCCATGCTTAGCCTAGCTAGTAGCAAACAGGGGTTGGTAAAGTTTATATACATGCTATGATGAAAATATTTCTAAGTCTTGGGACTTATGTTTTTCCTAATAAAACAACTAAGTCAATGAACCTCCTGGGTGGAATGGGACTTGAATGGTGGTTTTGGTTGAGTGGTTACACAAGGCCCATGGACATGGTTTACCTTGTGTATCTCACTTGTGGTATGCCACCCAGGCACAAAGGGATTTTAGAGGCCAAGTGTTGAGAAGCTTATAGTGCAGCCACTTGGCAATATGGGATCTGCCTTAATCATATAGGTTGCTAGAACTTAGTCATTTGGACAGTTGGTGGTAGAGGGATGATAGGTTGGAACGCGTCCATTTGGCTAAGGGAAGGCTTCTGAAAGGTCCTGTCTTGGGAAACCAAGTCTGGTGGGGAAAGTGCACAACCTCTGCAGATGGAAAATCTAAGTACTTAGCCAAGTCCATGGCAATGGATAACTTGAGCATCAAGACATGGAAGCTATCAAGAATCTCATCACTCCACCTTCTAAGTAAAAACTTGTGGGTGAATAAGGGTGAAGGACCTCAATGTCTATTGATGGTTTCTTGGGAAAAGTTTTGACAAAGAAAAACTTAGTGATTTCTACTAATAGGAAAAACCTATTTTGAGCAAAGCAAGCCAAGCTACACTTAGCCAAAATGCATATAGTAATTTAGTCCACTTAAAATTTACTAAGGTATCACTTGCCAATACTATTCCAAAGTATTGACCCACTGTGGCTGTAACTTGTGATGTTGCAGGTTACTCCGATGATGATTAGGTGTCATGAGTCTACACTCAACATGCTTGCCTGTGGCACATGAAGATGAAGACTTATGTTTATTTACTTATTCCAAAACTCTTGTATTAGGCCTGTGGCCTTGAGTTGTAAAATACTATGTTTTATCTCTGGAATGAATGTAATAAATGACCTTTGTATCTGTGTACTTCATCTTAAACTGTGGATGCTAGCAATGATCCAGGGACTAGCATTGCAATCACAGGGATCCTTTTCCTTTACATAGGAGGGATCTTACACGTCAGCTCGACAAGAAGGAGCGCATTATTGCCCGTCTCCGCCACCGCATCTCATCTTTGGAAGAGACCATCCACGAGAGAGACATGCAGTTGGAGGAAAGGGAGAATGCAGGAGAGGATCTTTGTGGAGACCCCTACTCCTATCTCAGCGATGATGATGATTTTCTGGAGGATCAGGCCATGGAATTCTTCACCGATGAGGATGATTTCGCCTTCATCGATGATGATGAGGATGCTGAAGCCACAAATTCCGAGGAGTAGTAGCACTTGAGCACTAGCGTAGTGAGTAGTATTTGGTCCCACTGTAGATTCTAGAATGGTTCTTAAAACCATCTGTTTTTCCTTGTTGTGGTGTGTGTTGTATCGTGTGAATGAATGAATGAAAAGCAAGTTGCTAGAAAATCTGTGTCAAACTTTAAAAACTTTTCAAAGTCCTAGAACCTTAGAAATTTCCCTCTTTTCTCATGATCTATCTCAATCTTCAGATGCCACGCGGAGGAAGTGGTTCATCCCCGGAGCCGATGTTGCAGATCCTGCAAATGTTGACTTCTGACCGCGAAGATGAAAGAGCGGAACGTCAAGCCAACCTAGCCACTCTGCAACAGATAGCCCAGCTAGCCCACAACAACCAAGGCCACGGAAATCTAGATAACCATGGATCTAAGCTCAAGAATTTCCAGAATACCAACCCACCTGTTTTCACTAAGTCAGAAGAGCCCCTAGACGCCGATGATTGGCTGCAAACCATGGAAAATAACTTAGAAGTCGCCGGAGTGGAAGCCAACGAGAAAGTTCTGTTTGCCACCCACTACCTAGCCGGAGATGCCAGGGCATGGTGGAACAGTGTTCGTGCAATGACCGGAGGACAGATGATGACCTAGGAGGAATTCAAGGTCAAGTTTAGCAGAACCCATGTACCACCAGGTTTGATCAAGAGAGTGAGAAACGAGTTCAGAGAGCTGAAGCAAGGAAGGATGACGGTAGTGGAATACCGTGACAAATTTTTGTCATTAGATAGGTATGCCCTAGATGAGATCGACACCGAAGCCAAGAAGAAGGAGAGGTTCCTGAATGGTCTGCATGATGAAATGCACACAGTGTTAGTCAATATCCCCTTTGCGGATATTGAAGCCCTTGTAGACTCTTCTATCCAGATGGAAGGAAAGATCAACCAAGCCAATGAGAACCGCAATCGTCGCATGATGCATCAACCAGGAACCCATCAGACCCCAAAGTATCGCCCCAACTCATCTCCAGGATTTGCCCCAAGAACCAACAGACCCCCGATGAACCGTCCGACTTATCCCAACCGTGGAAACCCTAGACCCGGAGGAAATCACAAAAACCCGGGCAACTCTAGCAATTTCAACCGTGCCCCACCCAAGTTCAACACCAACAATGCTGCCACCAACACCAACACTGCCCCTAGGACTGGAAGCAATGTTGTGCCTGTAGCAGCCAAGGACAAGTCGCAAGTGACTTGTTATGACTGTGGAAATAAAGGCCACTATTCCAACGAGTGCCCCAACAAGAAGAATGCCGCCGCACCTAATACCAATGCCCCAACTCAGCAACAGCATCGTGTTCAGCCAGGAAGAAGATTTTCCCTAGGGAATTCACTCAACCGCAATGGTCGTCTTTTTCTCATGCATGCTGAAGAAGCTCAGGAAGCGCCAGACGTCGTGCTGGGTATGTTTTCTGTTAATTCAGTACTTGCACGAGTGTTGTTTGATTCTGGTGCATCCCATTCATTTGTCACCGAAGAATTTGCATGCACTAGTAAAATTTAACCAACCAAATTGAAGCATGTAATGATTGTTCAAATTCCCGGATCAACCACCAAGGCTAGGCAAATTTGCAAAGCCGTCCCTATCCGAATCCATGGCATAGATTTTTATGCTAATCTGATAGTACTCGGAACTAAAGGTTTGGAAGTAGTACTAGGAATGGATTGGATGTCCAAACATAAAGGATTGATTGACTGTGCCAAGAAAGCCATCACCATGACCAGTACAGCCGGAATATCAGTCGAACATTTATCTGAAACCTTACCTCGTCAATTCAAGTGCAACAAGAGTATAGCCCAACCTACCATTGACCAAGTCCAGATAGTCTGTGAATACCCCGATGTATTTCCAGATGTTTTGCCCGGTATGCCCCCAGATCGGGATATCGAGTTTATCATCGAACTAATACCCGGAACAGGACCCATAGCCCAGAGACCGTATAGTATGAACCCATCAGAGTTAGAAGAACTGAAGAAGCAACTGGACTCCATGCTGGAAATCGAATTGATTCAACCAAGCGTCACCATGGAGATCACCTGTCTTGTTTGTGGACAAGAAAGATGGAGGTAACCGTTTGCGTACGGATTATCAGAAGTTGAATGATGTCACCATCAAGAACAAGTACCCCTTGCCCAAGATAGAGGATTTGTTTGATCACTTGACCGGTGCCAAAGTGTTTTCTAAGATTGATCTTAGAACTGGTTATCATCAACTCAAGATTCGTGCAGAGGATATCCCAAAGACTGCCTTTACCACTAGATACGGATTGTACGAGTATACAGTCATGTCTTTTGGATTAACCAATGCCCCCGCTTATTTCATGAATCTCATGAATAAGATTTTTATGGACTTCCTGGATAAGTTTGTCGTTGTTTTCATCGATGACATTCTAATTTATTCCAAATCAGAAGAAGAACATGAGCTACGGATATTACCGCAAGTTCGTAGAAGGATTCTCGAGTATCGCCAGACCCATGACCCAATTGCTAAAGAAGGACAAGAAGTTTGAATGGACCGACAAATGTGAAGCGAGTTTTCAAGAACTCAAGAGAAGATTGATTTCAGCCCCAATCTTGATCATGCCAGATATCTCGAAGCCCTTCGATGTGTATTGTGACGCATCTAAGATCGGTCTCGGATGTGTGCTAATGCAAGAAGGCAAAGTTATATCTTATCTATCTCGACAATTGAAGCAACATGAGCAAAATTACCCAACCCATGATCTCGAACTCGCAGCCGTAGTTCTAGCCCTGAAGACATGGAGACATTACCTGATGGGAAATCGTTGTGAGATTTATACGGATCACAAGAGTCTGAAGTATATATTCACTCAGAAGGAGCTGAATATGAGATAGAGGAGATGGATAGAGCTAATCAAGGATTATGACCTGGACATTCACTATCACCCTGGTAAAGCCAATGTGGTAGCCGATGCCCTTAGCAGATTGCTGTGCCGCTTGAACTCCATGATTTTGAAGGAGCAACCAAGTTTGCACAAAGAGATGGAAGATTTTCGAATAGAATTAGTAAGTGAAGGATTTTTGGCTAGCATAGAACTCCAGCCCACTTTGATCAGCCAGATCAAAGAGGCGTAGAAGGGAAATGCTAGTATCGACGGAATCAAGCGTCGTATCGGTACAGGCAAAGTACCCGGATTCACCAAAGACGAAGAAGGAGTTTTGTGGTACAAAGGACGCCTTTGTGTACCAGCAGATTCTGAGTTGAAAGAAGTTATTCTGAAGGAAGCTCATGATACTCTTTATTCTATCCACCCCGGAGGAACGAAGATGTATCAAGATTTGAAGGAGCAATTTTGGTGGCATAAGATGAAGAGAGAAATCAGAAGCTATATCGCCAAGTGTGATATCTGTCAGCGAGTCAAGGCAGGACATCAAAGACCCGCTGGATTGTTGCAACCCTTGCAGATTCCGGAATGGAAATGGGATTCCGTTGGAATGGACTTTATCACTGGACTACCTACTTCTAGTAGGGGAAATGACTCTATCTGGGTCATAGTGGACAGATTGTCCAAAGTCGCCCATTTCTTGCCCGTCAAGACCACATATCAGAGTTTGAAGCTAGCGGAGTTGTGCATCGCTAGAATAGTTAGTTTGCATGGAGTCCCTAAGAACATCGTATCGGATCGAGGAACCCAATTTACCTCGAGATTCTGGAAGAAAGTTCAGGAAGGTTTAGGAACCCGCCTAGATTTCAGTACCGCGTATCACCCTCAGACCGATGGACAAACGGAGCGAGTAAATCAAATACTCGAAGATATTCTTAGAGCATGTGTGTTAGAATATGGATCCAAGTGGGAAGACTGTCTGCCGTTTGCAGAATTTTCCTATAATAACAGTTACCAAGCCAGCTTGCAAATGGCCCCATTTGAATTCATGTACGGAAGGAAGTGTCGCACCCCTTTGAACTGGTCAGAAGTAGGAGAGAGTCAGATTTTCGGACCCGACATCCTACAAGAAGCAAAAGAGAAGGTTCACAAGATTCGTGAGCACCTCAAGACCGCCCAATCCAGACAGAAGAGTTACGCCGACAAGAGACGTCGAGACCTCGCCTTCAACATAGGAGATTTTGTTTATCTGAAAGTGTCGCCATTGAAGGGAATGCAGCGTTTCCAACTCAAAGGAAAGTTAGCCCCCGGATATATCGGACCCTTCAAGATTCTGAACCGTCGAGGAGAAGTGTCGTATCAATTGGAACTACCCGAAGAGATGTCAGTCGTGCTGATGGGATATGCCTACCGTGGTATACCCAGCAGGACGTTTCCGACCGGCCCAGGAACTGGCGAGTGGGCCTACAGGACGGCGACTGGATCAAGGCCTGGCGTAGATTCAAGCGACTGGAAGCCGAAGGCCCAGGAGAGTAGATAGGACCAGTCGGATTAGGTTAAACGATTGCCGAAACCTTAACTGATTCGGTTGAGATATGTAAACCCTAGGAGGGTGAGTCTATATAAACCTCCCTAGAGGGCGTGTAGAGGATACGTTCCATCATCCACCCAAGCGACTCGCCGCCTACCCGACGAGCTCGCCCCATTGTACCTCCATCATAATACAATCTAGCAGGAGTAGGTCTTTACCCTCCGGGGGGCCGAACCTGGGTAAAACCCTGTGTCTCCGCCCTCATATCGCACCGCAGATGGCTGGCCGCCCTTGCCCTATGTTCTACTACTCGCTACCGATTGCAGCATCTGCCGTGGTCATTCCCACGACAGTGGCGCCCACCGTGGGGCCAGGCCGGTCTGGCCGGTGTTCTGTGGCAAGATCCAATCTGCCCATCAACGAGTCGGTCGCCACCGACCGCATGATAGCGATCGGCGAGATGCTCCAGATCTTGCCGAGCAGCTACGTCTCGGCGGCGCGACCCATCACGCATAGCATGATCTTGCTAGTCGGCACGATCAGCCTCTTCGTCGGCCTCACCGACGTCATCGTCTCGGAGGACTCGGCTCGCATCCGCCAGTCACCACCACGCGACCGGATCTCCGAGAGCCAGGTCCGCACGATCCACCGCCTCGCCTCCGAGTACAACTCGGCCCACAGTGATGTGGCCGAAACCACCGCAGCCGCGGAAGACGCGGCCCTCAACGACGACGCCGATTCGGCGACCCCGGCGTCACTCGCCGGATCCATCATCGCGGGTTCGCCCGCGGGATCCATCACCCAGGTCTCCAACGTAGGAGACTTCGAGGATCCCTCCATCCTTGGGATCTTTGACTACGACTCCGGGTCGGAGAACTCTGCCGATCTCCTCGACAGGACCGGTCGCCACGCCGCGACCTACATGGCGACTGGCACCGACCCACCGGAGGATCCCTTCTCCACCCCGATCCCTCCCAACGCAACGGCAACGGAGGTCGAGGAACTCTGCCTGAAGTTGGCGGAAGCAGTCCGCAAAGAGCAAGCCGAGCGCGAAAAATTTCGCCTCGAGCAGGTGACGGCGCAGGAGCTGTCGCGCTACCACCAGCAACGAATCAGGTCGCGCCTGAACCCCACCGTCCAGGGGCGCGCCCTGAACTTCGACGACGAGAACGACCCGGCCCGCGTGGCCGAGCGCGCAATCTACGAGAACGCGCCACCAGGAGGAAGCGCCCGGCCCCCACCAGGGTCGACGGCGAACGGCGCCCTACCTCCACCCAACTGCGCACCCCCCAGGGACCAGCCGTGGATCGTGGTATCCTCACGGGAGCGAGACGCGAACGGCCTACCACTCTTCTCCACCCCGATGGACAACCTCGTGGCGGGCCGAGCAGCGGCCGACAACATCACGGCCACCGGCGACGGTGCCCTACAGATCCAGTACGTCAAGGCCTTGCTCGCAAAGGCGGTCGAGCAACAAAATGCAGGCGTCGACTCACAGGGTCGGATGTACTCACGTTCATCGGGTAGCAGAGCGGCCTCAAGCGGCCGCCCATTCGCGGCAAACACCCTCAATTGCCCGCCACCCGAACCACTGCAGCTCCAACACCGACCCGCGAACGCCGCACTCTCCACCAACGACCCTAGGCCGGCAACCAACTTCGTCGCCACCAACGGTCAGCCCGTCGACGCCCGCACCCACATCATCAACAACCAGAGCTGGTGCGCATGCCAGCCCAACGACCTGCGACATACCCTAACCAACCGCCGCGACGGCGAACCGATGGGGTCGCTAAGTCGACTCGGGCCCCGGTGCTTCGTACCAATGATCCGAGGCGAAAAATACCCGGGGAACTTCAAAGTGCCGAAGGAAATAGAGAAGTACGACCCCACGTATGATCCCTCCGTGTGGCTGGACACTTACCTCATGGCAATGGGGATTGCCGGTCACACCGATCTACTCGCCGCCCGCTACCTCCCCCTGATGATGGAAGGGGCGTGCAGGCAGTGGATCAACACTCTCCCTGCGGACAGCATCGACTCCTGGGAAGAGATGCGCGACGCCTTCGTCAGGCACTTAGAGGGTTCATACACCCGCGCCACTACCATCGAGGACCTAGAACGATGCGTCCAGGGACCTCGCGAGTCGACCCGCAGCTGGGTCCAACGATGGCAAGAACTGTGGTACAACGCGGTCGGTATCCACCCAGACACCGCAATCCACTGCTTCAAGACCTCGTGCCGCTACGAGCCCCTGGTCGCCAAGCTCAAACGAACATACCGCACACTCGACAACATACCGGACCTCCTTGAGATCGCCAAAAGATACGCGGAGGAAGACCCAAACCAAGAAACCTACGACGAGTCGGGAGGGCAACGCCGCACGAGCGGCAACGACAACGGACGACGATCCGATCTACGCTACAGCAACACTCGCCTCACCGGCAAGCGCCGCGGTGACGGGCGAGTCGACTTCGTCGCCAACGCTGGGCACGCACAGCGCGAGCCCAAGAGCTTCCGCCGCGACGGGGGCAACGCCGCGACGGCGGCAACTACAAGGCGAAACCAAGGTTCAACCCCGCGGCCCTCCTTAACCAACCTTGCGCATTTCACAGCAGGGAAGGGAAGCCCGCCACGCACACGACCACCGACTGCCACTCTCTCAAGGAGATCGAGAAGGCATGGCGAGCGCGGGAGGACCCTGACAACAACCCGCCAAATGGCGGAAAATTCGGAAGCGTGGCCGGCTCGCTCCACACCTTCACAGGCTTCAACACGAAGCGCGAGAAGAAGGTCATCGCCCGCGCCGTCGCTGTCAACGCGGTGGCCCAGGTGGACGTTCCCCAGTTCCTCAACTGGTCGGAGCAACCCATCACCTGGAGCCGCCAGGACCACTCGCCACACATCGAGTACCCAGGCCGAGTCGCCCTGGTGGTCAAGCCCAAGGTGGGAGACTACTGGCTCCCCAATACATTGATGGACGGCGGCAGCTCCATCAACATCCTGTACCTGGACACCTTCAGGCGACTGCGGCTCCCGCAGTCGATGGTCGAGATGACCTACACCACGTTCCACGGCATCGTCCCCGGTCGGAAGGCGTACCCGATCAGCAAGGTCACGCTGCCAGTCACCTTCGGCACACCAGCAAACTTCCGCACCGAGCGGATCGTCATTGAGCCGGTGCCCTTCGACATCCCCTACCACTGCGTCCTGGGGCGCTAGGCGTTCGCCAAGTTCATGGCAGCGCCCCACTATGCGTACAACGCGATGAAGCTCCCCGGACCGCGTGGCGTCATCACCATACACGACGACCCCGACATGGCCGCCGAGTGCGAGGCCAAAGGAGCCGAACTCGCCGACGCCATCATCTCGGCTGAGGCCAACCACGCCGACGAGCTCGCCAAGTACGCGAGCAGGGTCAACAACGATGACCCCACTATACTCAAGAATCCCAACTCGGAAGGCGGCAACACCTCAGCCTTTGAGGTAATGACGCACACCCGCACCGTCGAGCTGGTCCCAGTCGACTCCAGCCAAACGGTGACGATCGGGACGGGCATGAGCCCAGCATAGGAAGGCGCGCTCATCGAGTTCCTCCGTGAGAACAGGGACATCTTTGCATGGAAGCCCTCTGACATGCCTGGTGTCCCTAGGGAACTTGCTGAGCACAAAGTCAACGCCGACCCCAAAGTGCGACCTGTCAAGCAGTCGCTGCGGCCCTTCAATGAAGAGCGCCGCCGAGCCATCCCCGAGGAGGTGCAGCATCTACTTGCCGCAGGCTTCATCCGGCCAATCAAATACTCCAAGTGGCTAGCAAACCCAGTCCTGGCCGAGAAGAAAAATGGGACCTGGAGGATGTGTATCTACTACAAAAACCTAAACAGCGCCTGCCCGAAGGAGCAATTCGTCCTCCTGCGGATCGATCAAATAATTGATTCCACCGCGGGCTCGGAGTCACTGTGTTTCCTCGACGCCTACTCTAGGTACAACCAGATCAAAATGGCTGTCGAGGACGAGGAAAAGACGGCATTCATCACGCCATTCGGAGCTTTCTGGTACACCGCCATGACCTTCGGCCTCAAGAACACCGGGGCGACCTACCAGCGGTGCATGCAGGAATGCCTTGCGAGCCAAATTGGCCGCAATATCCACGTCTACATCGACGATGTGGTAGTGAAGTCCGCTCGCCAGAATGACCTACTCGCCAACCTGCGGAAATACAAGATAAAGCTAAACCCAGGCAAATGCACCTTCGGTGTACCAGCAGGGCAACTACTGGGATACGTCGTCTCCAAGCGCGGGATCGAGGCGAACCCCACCAAGATCGACATGATCGCTCGACTCGGCAAACCCGAGTGCCTGCGTGACGTCCAGAAGCTGGCCGGGCGAGTCGCGGCTCTCAGTCGCTTCATCCCCCGATTGGGCGAAAAGGCGATGCCCCTATACCGCCTGATGCGCAAGAACCCCACCTTCCAGTGGGACAAGGAGGCGGACGACGCGCTCCGCGACCTCAAGAAGGTGCTACTCGCAGCACCGCTACTCGCCACCCCCGTCGACAAAGAACCCATGCTGGTCTACGTCGCGGCTTCCGAGCGCGTCATCAGCGCCGTCATGGTCGTCGAGCGGCCAGAGGAAGGAAAGGAGCGCCCAGTACAGCGACCGGTGTACTATATCAGTGAGGTCCTCACCGAGTCGCGCCAGCGATACCCGCAATACCAGAAACTGGTATACGCAGTCTTCAGAGAACAGCGGCGACTGCCGCACTACTTACAGGAGCACCCGATCACGGTCGTCTCCTCAACACCGTTGCAGGATATCATCCGCAACCGTGAGGCGACCGGGCGAGTCGCCAAGTGGGCCGTCGAAATCGGCGTCCACAACATCAAGTATGAGCCACGCAAAGCGATCAAGTCGCAGGCTCTCGCGGACTTCATCGCCGACTGGGAAGAGGCCCAGCAGCCGGAAAAGCTGCCGTACCTCCACTATTGGAGCCTTCACTTCGACGGCTCCAAGAATGCAGACGGCGCAGGAGCAGGGATCGTGCTGACTTCCCCAAAGGGCGACAAGCTCCGCTACGTCCTCTGCCTCGACTTCACCCCCTGCACCAACAACATGGCCGAGTACGAGGCTCTACTCCATGGCATGCGAGCCGCCAAGGAGATGAATGTCAACCGCCTACGCTGCTATGGAGACTCCGACCTCGTCGCTGGGCAGGTCGCTGGTACCTGCGACGCCGTCTCCCCCACCATGGCGGCATACCGCCAAGCAGTGGACAAGCTGGGCGGACAATTTGCAGGCTATTCCATCGAGTGGATCGACAAGCGGAAAAACGAAGAGGCCGACGCACTCTCTCGTATCGGCTCGGCTCGACTCGCACCACCCGCCAGCGTCTTCCTCGACACAATCACCAAGCCGTCCGTCTCTCCCCCAAGGGAGATCAACATCGGAGTCCCGTTGCAACCAGAGGCATCCCTGGTCGCACTCATCGCCGAGCCAGACGACTGGACTACGCTGTACATCACCTACCTGGAGGGAGGCACCTTGCCAGCTGACAAAACAGACGCCCGGATGATAGCGCGACGCTGCAAATCCTTCGTCATCATCGACGGCGAGCTCCACAAGCGCAGCGTGACCGGCGTGTTCCAACGTTGTGTCCAACCCGCTGAAGAACGCAAAATCCTCCACGACATCCACTCCGGCGACTGCGGCCACCACGTCGGCGTCTGCTCTCTGGTCGCAAAGGCTATGCGGCACGGCTTCTACTGGCCCACCGCACACGCAGACGCCGTCGACATTGTCCAGCGGTGCGCCGGGTGCCAGAAGTACGCCAACCAGACACACGTGCCGAGCTCAGCGCTCAAGACAATCCCCATCACCTGGCCGTTCGCCGTGTGGGGCATGGACATGGTAGGCCCTTTCAAAAAGGCCCCCTCCAGCTTCACCCACCTCCTGGTGGCGGTCGAAAAATTCACAAAGTGGGTGGAGGCCAAGCCAGTCCGGAAATGCGACGGGAAGACCGCCACCAAGTTCCTACTCGAGCTCATATATCGCTACGGGTTCCCAAAAAGCATCATCACGGACAACGACACCAACTTCGCCAAAGGAGCCATGGCCGAGTTCTGCGAGGAACATCACATCCGACTTGACCTTGCCTCAGTCGCCCACCCGGAGTCCAACGGCCAGGCGGAACGGGCCAACCAGAGCATCCTCCACGGCCCGAAGCCACGGCTCCAAGTACCACTCGAGCGCACCGCCGGGTGCTGGGTCGAGGAGCTACCCTCCGTCATCTGGGGTATCCGCACCTCAGTCAACAGGTCGACAGGGTTCACCCCCTTCTTCATGGTGTATGGCGCCGAGGCAGTCATGCCCACCGACCTAGAGCACGACTCGCCAAGGGTCGTCCACTACACGGAGGCTGCGAACGAACTCGCACGCCAGGATGGAGTCGATCAACTCGACGAGGCACGCGACCTAGCTCGCTCCCGCACTGCCATCTACCAGCAAGGACTCCGTCGCTACCATAGCCGGCGGGTGAGGACTCGCACCTTCCAGGAAGGCGACCTGGTGCTACGCCTCATCCAGGACAAGAAGGGCATGCACAAGCTCTCCCCCCGTGGGAGGGACCATTCGCCATCGGGCGAGTACTCAGCAACGACGCCTACTACCTCACCGACGTCCGCGGAGACGGGAAACTCGACGTCAAGTGACCGTGGAATGTAAACCTCCTACGAAAGTTCTACTCCTAGAACTCCATACATGTACCCTCCACTAGCTATGAAATAAAATATATCGGTTACCGCAAATTGCGTCTACTCTCCGTGTCTTGTGCCACTCGCACTCATAATAACAGCGTCAAGCTAACTGCAGAAGTCAACCTCTGGTACAGCGACTGGCACGGCCAAGTAGTGCGCTACGAGGGCACTGGGTTACCCCAGGACTCGCAACGTCCACGAAAAACGCCTACCCGGAGCCCCATTGGAGTTGCCTAGCTCGACTGGCTTAACGAGCCAAGACAACTGCATTCGCTCCTCACAGCGACCGTGATCCTCCGCATCCTCGACACAGCGACTCGAACGGCCAAGTACCACGCTTGGGGACTGACGACCAGTTAAGCACGAGCGACTAGGGAAAAACGCCAAGTACGAGAGCGTGCCCAGGACTCGCCACGCGACTGACCCAACGGGCCAGGCAGGAGTGATGCGCTCACTCTAACGCGCCCGGTCCTCACCCACCCTAGAGTCGCGACTAGAACCACCAAGTACCACGCTCGGGGACTCGGCTACCCGACCTCGTTCGTGCAAGGGAAAACGGTCAAGTAAAGAGCACTCATGGGAGTCGCCCTGCGACTGGCTTTCCAAGCTCGGGCGAGCCGACCTCAATAACAAAACAACTGACAAAATGTTCAAAACCACAAACACATAACAAACGAGGTAAACCCCATAAAAAGGGCAGACGCGCTCGGGGACTCGTCTATTCATCAATCAAAATCGCAAGACAACTCACAAAATAACGCGAAATTCCATTACAACATAACAAAGTTGTTACAAAATACAATTTGAGCCCAATGGCCAAATTACTACTAACGCCCCAGGGCACAATGTTTCTATTCCGCAGGCTTCGGCGTCGACTCGCCGCCACCCTTGCGGTTGCGAATGAAGGGAGTGTACGGGTTCGACGGGTATGTCATCAACTCACCCGCCATTGCCGCACGGAAGGGCTGCTCGACCTTGAAGTCCTGGTGCGGTGGCTCGGGATCGTTGGGCGCGACAGTCGTCTCCTGATAAGGGAGAAGGTCGCCCATCGCCCAGACGCGATCGGAGTATACCGCGGCCCGGTCCGTCAGCTTTAGCACCTCGGCAATATCCACTGAGCCCGTCGACGAGGGGTAGCCACTCGTCACGTCGTCAAGGTCGAAGTCCTCCGGGAAGTGGGCAAGCCCAAGGCTAAGCGCCATTGCCGCCCCGCGCCGGAACACCGACCGCGTCATGAACTCGATGACTGACGGCGCCTTCTCCAGATACCGCCAAACTTCGACGAGATCGCTGGGAATCATTTCCGTGGGCGACATCTCTTGAAGATAAGCTCGAATGCAAGCCGCGGACAACGTGGCCGAGTCGACCAGAGTGGCCACGCACTGCCGCGCGTCATACGTTTGCGCCTCCTCCGAGCTATCGATAATTCGACCTGCGGACAGGGGCCGGCAGTAAATACAACGACGATTCCATAACATAGCTACTACAGGCAGAGGCAGGAAAGCTTACCAATCAAAGGACGGCAGAGACCCGTGATGAAGCTTTGAAGAGAGGAGGAGTCATCTTGTAGCCTAGCAACGAGGGCGTCAGAGACCTTCCGCTCTTCAGCGGCAGCCGTAACAGCAGCTTTGGCTCGCCCATCCGCTGAACTCGCCTCCGCCTTGGCTTCCTTTAGCTCGCGCTCAAGATCAGCGATTCGCTGCTCAGCCGTACTCAAGGCAGACTGAGCCGCCGACAGTTCACTCGCCGGGATAAGGCCCTGGCGGACCTCCTCTGCCTTGGCAGCGATTGCCTGGAGTCCCTTGTTTGTCTCTCGGACGGCAACAAGCTCCTTTTCCGCGCGACACTTCGCAGCAAGCCGGTCGGCTGATTCACGCTGCAAGCCCTGTGCACAAGTCAAACAGTTAAACAAACAACGGAACCCTAAGTGCCCACTCGCTGAAATTCAGCGACTGGACACTCGAGGACTGGAGATCAAAAATCCTAAGTGCCCACCCACTGAAATTCAGCGACTGGACACCCGGGAACTAGAGATCAAAAAAGCCTAAGTACCCACCCGCCGAAATTCAGCGACTAGGCACTCGGGGACTGGGTGCTACAAAAAAAACACAAACAACAAAAAGAATCTGACCACTGAAATTCAGTGGCCCGATCCTCGGGGACTGGACATACCTGGATGGCTGCGCCTAGCATGCCATGGAGCTGCAGCGCGTCCACATATGCGAGAAGAGCCGGAGTGTGCCCGCGACGCTGTTCGACCTCCGTTTTGGCGACCCCAGGTGCGCGGCTCGATGGCGTTGTACCACTCGCTGTAGCCTCTTTGGCCATGAAGCGGGGGAAGGTCGCGGTGGACGCTCTAGAACCAAGAGAAGCATCCTCCTTGGTCTTCAAGGCCGCCTCCGTCGCAGTCGGAGGACCACTCGGAGCAACCGTTGTGTCGTCAGACACCGTGACAACATCATCGCCCTTGGCCTTCTTGGCACTGTCTGCGGGGGCAGCGACCTCATCAGCTTTCCTCTTCCATGAGGGGTCCTCCTCGGCGACGACTGGTGGAACCTTGGACACGGACGGGTGGCCTATCTTTTTAACTCAAGTCCTGCGAGTTGATTATATTAGCAAAATGGTCCGATTACAACAAAAGGCAAAGCAGTTGAACAAAACCTACTTGGCGACTGGTATGAACCGCAGCCCCGTGCGGATGCTGGCCGGCTTCTCCAGTTCGGGGCCCAGTTTCCGACTGAGGCCCATCTCCAAAACATCATGTGCCCAAGATACGGAAGGCCTCTTCGACGACGAGGCCGCGATAAGAGCCTCTGAAACGACTTCGGTAGGAGCTCTCCTGGGAGGCGAAGCTGCTGCGGCTAGAGCAACCCCCAACCCAAAGACTGGGGAGAATAGGGGGGAAGCGAGGCCAGAGGTACCTCACTCAGGGTGGCAGTGGCATCCGGTGCTGCTGTCGTCTGCGGCGCTTCATCCTTGGCCAAGCTGGTGGCGTCGGAACTACTCGTCGAGCGAGGCGGAGATGCCTGTTTCGCCGGCTTCGTCTTCCTCTTTGGTGGGGCCTTCACTTCCTTCTTCTTCTTCTTCTTTTTCAATGGTGTAGCCTCACGACGCGAGGTGTGCTCGGGAAGCTCGTCGTCATCATCGTCATGATGTTCGAGGCTTCTACTCGCCTTGATCTCGCGCTGATGTTGCCCGCGAGTTTTGTGGACCATCGGGGCGGCGTCTTCCCTGGGCTCGTCATCGTCGTTGTCGTCATCACTCGCGTCGCTCCCGACGCCGCCCTTGGCAGGAGGTGACTCGTCCCCATCCTGCACGGATGATCTCGAGTTCTCGTCGTCCGCGGGTGGGAGCCACCCTTCCACTACCTGGAATAGCTGCAGCAGGCACGAGACAATATCAGTATAACCGCGACAGCATCAACTGCGACATCGAATGATAGTGAAAACAGCGACTTATCGTCGGAGCTGGATGCTTCGCGGTGTAGGGGGCGACCCCAGCCTTCGCGTCCAGGTATGCCGCCTGGATGATCTTTTTCAGCGCCAGGGTATAGTCTTCGAGTTTCCACTCGGCGAGGCAGGATTTTGTCGAGTCCTCCCTGCCCGTGTACTCGTACATGTAATGGTCACGGCGGGCCAGGGGAACGAGTCGCCGCTCGAGCCAACAGTTGTACAAGTTGATGGTTTGAAGACCCTTCTTCTTCAGGCCGCGGATGGTTTGAAGCATCTCGTCCACGACCATCCGCTGGTCTACTGGAAGCTTGCCAACTTGGAGTCGACACGGTTCGGGTCGGTCAGTGGAGTATCTTGGGATCGCCACCTCGCCGACTGGAGTCACCTCGGTGACGTAAAACCAGGACTTCTTCCACTCGCTCTCCGCCTTGGCAGGTAGCATCAGGTCGAAGAAGGAGGCCTTCGACTTCAACTGAAACGTCAGGCCACCCGCAGCAAGCATCAGGCCGCCTGATTCTTCGCGACTGATCCTCCCGTGGAACAGATCTTGCCATAGGGGTAAGTAGGGCCTGCAGCCCAGGTAGCACTCGCAGAACGCCATGAAAATGGCGAGCTGCTCGATGCTGTGCGGGCCCAGGTCCGACGGCTGGATCCCGTAGAAGGCGCAGAAGCGCCAGAAGAAGAGAGATATGGGAAACCCCAGCCCCCGCTCAAGGTGGCTGGTGAAGAAAATAAATTCTCCCTCGCGCGGGTCCGGAGTCACCTCTCCGGCCGCGGGGATGTGCCACCTGCCGGCGCGCAGGATCCCGGCTTCCTCGAAGGATGCCAGTAGCGCTCTGGTGCACTTGGACCTGCCCCATGGTTCGGTGGAGGGGGCCATTAGCAGAAAGATTCTCGGAGGTCGAAGGTTTTCGGATCGATCGGATTGCGGGGCAGAGGAAGATGGAGATGGGCGAAAGTGGAGGAAATGACAGAGGAGTGGTTCACCGATCGCCTGCCATTTCCCTTATATAGCGGTTTCTACCCGCCAATTTCGGGAGCCGTTACTACGCGGTGATTACGCCAAACTTACCGTTGGATTACCCCAACGGCTAGTTTTGACTGCATCTGACGGTCCAACTTCGTCCATTCGACTCGCTGACCCGATCACTACAACAGTGACTAAACATTTCGCCAACCCGTTCGCCGAGTTGCGACCCGATTGACCGCTATCATTGTGACTAGAATAACTGGTTTTTTCCTTTATTCAGGAGTCCGCCGCTGATTCGACTAGGCGTCCGCATTGGACCCGTATACTCCGACTGCCAACGAACACCTGCGACCAATCAACGACGGCCTCGGGGACTACTGATGGGGATATGCCTACCGGGGTATACCCAGCAGGACGTTTCCGATCGGCCCAGGAACTGGCGAGTGGGCCTGCAGGACGGCGACTGGATCAAGGCCTAGCGTAGATTCAAGCGACTGGAAGCCGAAGGCCCAGGAGAGTAGATAGGCCCAGTCGGATTAGGTTAAACGATTGCCGAAACCTTAACTGATCCGGTTGAGATATGTAAACCCTAGGGGGTGAGTCTATATAAACCTCCCTAGAGGGCGTGTAGAGGATACGTTCCATCATCCACCCAAGCGACTCGCCGCCTACCCGACGAGCTCGCCCCATTGTACCTCCATCATAATACAATCTAGCAGGAGTAGGTCTTTACCCTCCGGGGGGCCGAAACTGGGTAAAACCCTGTGTCTCCGCCCTCATCTCTCACCACAGATGGCTGGCCGCCCTTGCCCTATGTTCTACTACTCGCTGCCGATTGCAGCATCTGTCGTGGTCATTCCCACGACACGTGCACAATGTGTTCCATATCTCGTTACTTCGCAAGTGCCTCGAAGTTCCAGAGAAGACGGAAGTGTTCAAGAATATCGATCATCGGACCATAGAGATCAATGATGACCTGACCTATCCCAAAGTACCCATCCGTATTTTGGAAGAAGCCTTCAGAACTACCCGAACCTGAAGCAATCACACAGAAGAGGAAGCTACCTGGGAGCGCGAAGATCACATCAGGATGGAGTTTCCCGATCTCTTGAAATCCTAGGTAATCTTTTTCGTCCTTTTTCAAATCTCGGGACGAGATTTTGTTTAAGGGGGAAGGTTTGTAACATCCCAAAAATACTAAACTTGGATCATCAAACTCTAATCATCAAATTTAGGGTTAACAAAAACCTTTTAAATAAAACTATGAAGGCATGCATATGTGTATGCATTGATTTTGAAATTCTTTGAACCACCTTGTTTGTGTGTTTCCTTGCTTGTAAAATGTTTCTTAGGTGAAATAAACATCATCTAAAACATTTCCCACACTTTTCCCAAAGACAAGTAAATCAAAACAAATAAAATAAGGGAATGGTCATTTTGACCAATTTAACTCCCATGCCTACTTTGGATGTCTCAAACTTTCAGAACCTAACAAAAACCTTTCTGGATCTTTGCACCCCTTGATTGTACTCATAACAAAGTATCAAGTCCCACCTTGTGATCATCCAGAAACTTTCAAATGCATAGTTTAAATGACATTACAAAATTGAATCCATATCATATGGGAAGATCCCACTTTTTCAAAAACCACTCAAACAAGCTCAACTTTCAAAACCCAAGCATCTGCAGACTCACCACCACCAACCTAGCACACCCACCAAAAATATTTTCAAAATTCAAAACTTGAGTTCTTGCGGCCATTTCATGAAACAGGTTGCAGACACAAATCAAACAAAATCCAAACACTATTGTGAGCAGCGATTGAAGCCTAACTTGTTCCCTCTCTGGTTGCAACTAGGCTTTAGTAGATCATCTAGCTCAATTGCACACCCTTAGCATCACTGTAAGCTTGGCATTGCCATCAATGGTGAGCAGGCCGAATGCACCCTTGTCACCCCCATGTCGACAGCCAGCTAGGAGAAGAAACAAGCCTAGCCAGCATGTCTGGGAGCAAGCCAACACCGCACCGCCACTCCCTGTCCCGCGCTCGAACGTTGCCAGCCACTGGACCACGCGCACGAACCATGCCAACCTCGCCAGCAACCATGCCGAGGGCACGCCCCTTGCGCCACGCTCGACCGACGCCCACAGACCGCACGCCGCCCTCGCCGCGTGCATACGTGATCACCACCGTCCCAGCAACCCCGCAGACACGCTCGTTCACCGCCGCGCGGACCACACGTGCTGTGCGCCATTAAGTTCTCTATCGGGCACGCGCAGAGCACCGTCGCGTTCCGACCCAACTGCACCGCCCCACGTCTCGCCACCATGTCGTTGAGCATCGCTAGGGATTACCGCACCACCCCCTACCGTCGCCCATGCCGATAGCCGTCTGTACCACCGCCCCCGACGAGCTCACCGTGCGCCCCGTCGGTCCCCTCGCTAACTATAAATAGAGGCCACCCCCAGTCGAATTATTCACACCATTCTACTCCCCTCTCCTCACTGATCGTGCCACACCGTTCCCGGAGCAAGGCGAGCACCACCTTTCACCGGAGCTTGCCACCTCTGGAGAAGAAGGGAGCCAGCGATTGGAGCCGCCCCAAGAGGAGCCACCGGTACCAGGAGATTTGCCGTCGTTGACTTCGTCGTTCGCCCGCCTCGCCGGCCCTCGCCTGCACCCCGGTGAGCCCCCAATGACCCCCACTGGCCGCGCTAGGTTTCTGTCTCGCCGGCGTTGCTCAACGTCGACGATGACTCCCAGTCGTTGGATTAGAATCAGATCGAACGACCCACAGCGCCCCATACCGCTTCGCACCCCCTGTGTCACTGACGCGTGGGGACAGCCACTTAAACAAGCCCGCGGAAGCACTGTGCTTAGCAGGCCGGCCCAGTATCGTTTCCCGCGCAGCCCAGTTATTTGAATTAAACCTTTTTCTTTTTATTTCAAACACACTTCTGTACCCATTTTCAAAAATCAACCCAGGTCGACTCAGAACACCAATTTGAATGAAACAAATTTTGTTAGAAAGGTATGAGAATGTTGAATCCAAGCCCATTGGATTCAAGTCATTTGGATATGTAGATCATCCTTGGTAAAAATAACAAGGCAGAAGCTTTGCTGCATTCAAAAAAAATTCAAAGTTAAACCACAATAGCTTTTGAGTTGATTCCAACTCTCAAAAATCACATTTAACTATACCTTTCAGAATATATAAAAATATATAGGGTTACTTACAGAAATATTGTTCAAGTAATAAAAAAATGCTACATAGGCATTTCTAGACACATTATTTAATTAAAATAAAAGGTTAAAACCTTATTAAATTGTGACACCACTTTAAATCATATTCCCATGGACTAAAATATGTGGTGATGACATGTGTCAACATGATCCCATGTTTGGTTTGGAGAATATTAAATCTTAAGTAGTTTTTCAATGAGTAGAAATTACTTTTCTACAAATAAAAGGGATTTTAAACCAAACCCAAATCTTGTAATGTTAGTGATGATGCTAGATCATTTATAGGACCCTTTTGTGTGATGATTGCCAGTAGTTAATTATTGCTTGGTGATTGTGTACATCGTATTTATTTATAGACGCTAGTACCGACCAAGGATACGAGGAGGAAGGAGGATTCTACGAAGAAGAAGCCGAGGAGAACTTCAACCACTGCTCTGCACAAGGCAAGCCAGTAACCTTGAAAGCTAACACTTGCAATTTAGCAAGCTTATACTGATATTGTGCCAGCAAACCCTTACTTGTTACCATGCCTACTATATGCCTTAAGCATATGTGATCATACCCACTTGATACCCCAAGCCTAGTTTTATGTGCAAGCTTTCTACTTTATTTCTTTATCAAAGCTTTAACTTAGAGTTGACTTAAGTGACTTGTAGATTCTAGAAAGATATGTGAAGGTTGAATAAAGAGCATAAACTTTGGCCTAAGTTAGAAACCTTGATATCAGCCTCAGACATAAGGTTGTACTTAGTTGAAACTCCACTAGCCTACCACCTCTCATTAGTACTTACCCCCACATATATATGCTAGTGCTAAGCATAAAACTTGATCAACTTTAGATGGGAATACTTGATGAAACTGGTTATGAAAACCTTGGAATGATGGATCATTCTATTGAAATGTTTTGGACATGTGTTTCCGGACACTTGATGATTTTGGTGATGAAAATGATGAGGCATGAACCTTAGCCCTTTATAAAACTAATGGTTGTCTAGATGCAATACCATTCCAATTTTATCGTACAACCACAATACCCGAAGATTGGGTAGGGCTTGACTGTAAACTTATATACCTTAGTATTAGTTCCCTCACGGCCAAGGTTTGAGCTGAGGCTACCTTGTGAAGATTGTCCACCTGTGTAGTACCCAAGATGACAGTTGGTCATGGTTGGGAGGCCAAACTCACAGGAGAGGTGCTTATACTAGGGCGTGTAATTGAAAGGTTAGGATTGATTATCCGCATACTGAGTATGGTGAATTCGGGATTTGTTCCTGACGGATGTATCGAATGTTGTGGTGAAAGTGTACAATCTCTGCAGAGTGTCACACTATTCGAATAGCCGCGTCCGCGGTTATGGACAGTTGGAGTGGCCATATTGTTCCCCCGTCAAACTTTTCAAAATGACTTGTGAAATGAAGTGAGACTTTGACTTGACCACAACAGGGTTGTGATATGAAATACAAGTTCTCATTTAGGTGTTATAAACTTCAACTAGCAGTAGTGCTCCTAAACTTAGTAGAGATAAATCTGGCTTTTGCAAAACAACCCTAGAGCCTAGTGTCCTATTATCCAAAAAAAAACTTTTACCTGCTAGTACTAGTTTGCGAGTACTTAAAGAGTACTCATTGCTTTGTCCCTGGCTATTCCCATGGCCAGACTATGAAGAGGAGTACCTGGAAGATGGACCCCAGGAAGGTTACGACAACTAGGATCATCTCCCATCGTCATCATTGCCTGTGACCCCGAAGATGGAGCTTCGCCTACGCTACCGTTATTATTACGTACTCCGCTGCTTGAAATTGTATTAAGAACTGGATCATGAGATCCTTATTTGTGTAAGACCTTATGTATGGTTTGTAATGGATGATGTACTATGGTATCCAATTCTGTTATGTCTCGCAAAAATGGTAATCCTGGGATTGCGATGTATGGCATAACAGGCATCTAGGATTAAAAATCCGGGTGTTGACAATTTATGATGTACAGTTATATTTGGTATCATTTTGTACTGTGTGTGCCAATGAACCGATCTAGGGATTGGCACTATACACATGAACTCAGCCTTATCAGGCGAGGGTGTTACAAGATGGTATCAGAGCTGTGTGTTAACTATAGGATCGTGACCATAGAAATGGATTAGCAATAGAAGACCTCTATTAGGAGAACTATCATATTTTATACTTATTATAGTTATTATATTCCTTGTCTATCATTTTCCAACACCTCTCCTTGTTCAAAGTTGTAGATGTCCATTCATTTGATTAGTAGAAGAAGTGATCTACCATAAAAACTACAAGAATTGGAAAATGTTATTAGTAGTTTTCTATAAAGAAAATCACTATATGAGAGTTGGCCTACAAGTAAAGAACAAATAACATGACATAAATGAACATATCACCAAGTTTGGGTAGGTCTGGACCACCATATTTTATCTCTTTAGGAGATCATCACTATCGTGTTAGCATATTGTTCTTACCAACTTATGTGGTATGACAATATAGGTTGCTTGCTTGTTTGTACTGAACCATATTGTGTGATGCCTTGTTTATGATCTGTTATTTTGAAACTCTAAAGTTGCTGAAGTTTTCGTGTGGTTTTAAAATTATTTTAATGGTGTAATTTGATTGAAAATCGTGAGATTACTGCTGCAGTTTTCTGCCGGACCTATAGTACCGCGCAATTTTTCATATTTTATTGGTAACTCAGAAAAATCTAAAAAAAAGGATTTGGAGCATAATTACCTATAGTACATGCACAAAAATTGGCTAAAATTCCTGACGATTTTAAGTCGGTAAGAAAAATTCGTGAAACCTGTTGTATTGTTTTGACAGATTTAGTTTAGTGCTTATATGTTGCTATGTTTTACTCTAGTATTGTTCCCAATGCTTTCAAACTATTTTATGGTTATATACTACTAAGTTTAGACCTATGTACTATTGTTATGCAAGTTTTTTCTTGTGTGTTGATTGCTTATGATTGTTTGTTTGTGACACTGATTGTTTCATATACTTATGGGTAGGATTATTTCCTTAGTAGTTTCTTTTCCCTACAATCAATTCTTCCCTATCTCAAATCCATGGAGCTATAACAATGTTTTGAATACACGGAGAAGGATTAAGTGGAAAGTTTTACAACATAATGCATTGACAAAGGAGAATAGTTCATCTAATGCAACAGAAGGATGTGGAAGTACGAAGTGTTGCAATGATGTTATGTAGTAGATTACGCAACCTAAAGGTTGAAGTATCATTAGTTTAGTTTTAGTAGTAGCTTTGTTGATTCAATACATGGGAGTCTACATCGAGCATTAGTTTGTGCCCATGGAAACCTTCTTCAAGGCAAGTGAGGATGCCCGAGTGATAGAAAAACGTGATTCACCTATCCTCATACAGGGTAATGATTTGGGTGTAGGATGGATTGATCACCATTCCTACTACTCTTGTTATTCGCTCTTGTACTGTTGGCTTTGCGAATCTCGAGTGCCTTTCAACCATAGCAAAGAGCTAGCGTTGAGCTTAAACCATAGAGATTGGAGCACATAAAAATTTCCCACTAGCTAGATTATATTGGATTCACTTGACATAGTAGTAATAGTAGACATAGACTGGATGGTTAAATAAGAAGCTTGAATTGTTGGTGCACAACTTGATACTACACTCACAATCCTATAGGGAGGAAGAACAAGATATAGCTTATCAACTATCCTTGGAGATGCAAGTTTAATTTTCTTAAGGGGGTTAGCCTCAACATCAACACCCATACCCTTGCTAGCCATTCCGAATCTCGGGACGAGATTCATCTTAAGAGGGGGTAGTATGTCACATCCCAAGATTTTAGAAATTAGGACTAGAAAAAAAATTACATTTGCATGATATTCATCAGCATTGCATTGCATATTTGCATCAAGAAAAATTCCTAAATAAAAATAAATGACTAAAACCCCAAATAGTATGTGCCACTTTGTCCCTAAAGGGAATTAAATTGGTTTTATAAAAACCCACTATTGCTAAGGCATCGATTATTGCCAAATTATAGCCTAAAAAGATCCAATTAATATTACAAATTTTTAGGAACAAAATTGAGCTCATTTGGAGCTATTATGAAAAAGTTATGAAATAAATACAAACACATAAAGATATAAATAAAATGAAATATACAAGGAATTATAAATCCACTACTTCCAAACTAGTAAAAAGATTACAAATTAGATCCTATAATGATCTATTCGATTTTAGAAAATTTTAGAAATAAGAATCATGTCATTTGGAGTTCCTATGCAAAAGATATGAGGGAAACAAATAAAAAAAGGAAAAAAATCTAATGGGCCGGCCCACCAGACCAAACCGGACCAGGCAGCCAGGCACGCGCACGGATCGACCCAGCCCTGCTTTAAAAATCGTGCAAAAACACGTTTTCTAAACATATCTCTATTCAAACTTCTATATCTTTTTATCTACAACTCTGAATCGACTTCCCTTTGTTTCTACTTGTTCCCTACTCCAAGGCCTATGTCTAAACCATCCTAAATCTCCATATAAACTCGTGGACCACAGTTGTACGAGTTTCCCTTCTCGAAATCCCGAATCTACACATATCCGAATCTTATTTCGTTTATTCACCCATCTATACTTTGTCGTTTGCCTTCGGCCAAAACACGAAAGTTGTAGATCTCGTCGAAATCTTTCAGTCCCGACAAACCTCACCTCTTTTCATCCACCACAGCCGGAGAATTTCGCACCGCAATATTTCAGATATGACGGTGTAAATCCAAGATGTACTCGCGCTCGTTTCTTCAAATCCAAATTCCTTTGGTGAGAAGGTAGGGCTAATGATTCCCCGCAACTTTCATGTTGTAAGTTTTTCAATTTGACCTATGGATTTGTCTCTCTAACATAGATCTATTTCTTGTCTATTCTGAGCCAAAATCGGGTCAATCTCCTCTCCAAACCACTGGATCTCATCCCAACGGTCAGGATTAGATCGATTCCGCGAAGGGGTACGAGCCAACCGGATCTCGCCACGTGTCAACGCCAGGTCAGCCCCGCGTCCCAGTCAGCATAGAATATTCCCAGGGAATATTCCCTGTAGATTTGAAATTGAATTTAATTTGTAGAAAATTGTGCAAACTTGCAAAAATCATATAAAAAGATTCGTAGATCCAAAAATAGCAAATAATATATAAATGGATTCAGAAAAATGTGTAGAATATTAATATGGCATTATATTCAACCTTTACAGTATGTGTTTACTGCAGTAACTTAATTAGTTTTAATGGTCTTTTAGGTTAATAAATTCATAGGAAATTATCTGTAACTCCAAAAAATATGAACAATATATCAAATTGAAGCTACTATAATGTAGATTAATAATATCTGGTTGGATCCAGCTTTTGCGGACTATTTACCCCATAGAAATTTAATTAGTTTTAATGGCTTTATAAATCATTAAATTCATAGTAAATTAGTTGCTTGTCACAAAAATATAAATGATATACCGATGGAAGGTTCCATGTAGATCATCAATATGCAAATGGTTCAGGAAAATACTGTATGGTTTCGCAACAATTAAATAAATAGATTAATGGCTTATTTAGAGTATTAAAATCATAGTAACCCGAATACTGCTCAGAAAATTACAAATAATATGTCCCTGGAATCACAATTCTGTGGAGATTACAGATATAATTTTAGTTTGATTTGTATGTAAAAGAAACTATATGAATCATTTAAAACCCATTAAACACTATTTAAATCATACAAAAAGATCTATAACTCCGATTAGGTTGAATCCAATGCCTACTGGTTCATATTAACGTCCTCTATCCAGTGAACCCAAGAAACAAATTTAATTCGGTAGTTAGAATAGGCGTTACAACAGAACTATTAAAAACCATATATTGGCAAGTAATTATTAATAACAAGTACTCCATTGTATTAATTGGTCTTTTTCATGCATCATATACTTCAGTATTGTTTAGAGAACTGAAATAACAACCATTGTGATTTATTAAATTGTCATGCATGCATTTGTTGTATTTGTTTCATCTCTATGTGCTATTGTTTATGTTGTATGCAATTGTTTGATCGATAGATTGCGAGGAGTGTAACGTGTGTGATTGCAACTACTATGATTGCAAGTATTGTGGTTATGATGAGTGCAACCATTATATCTATGAGGATTGTGAGGATTATCTAATCGACTACATCTACAACAAAGGCAAGTGGTGCTATCTTGGTCATAAATGTCCAACTGTTTTCTTATGCATTGTAGTTGTTTTTGTAGAATTGCATATGTAGGAATTGATGTGTATATGCTATGCTATGTCCCATATTATTCCCTAGAAATTCTTGTTTATGGGCCATCGTATTGGTAGATTGCTTAGCTATGCTATCTAGACGAGAAAGGGAATCATACCGTAAAAAGTTATAATTTTTGAAAGGAATTTATTTTCTTAAATGACAAACCAACATGATTTTAATGAACCACCTGGGCAGAATGGCATTGATTGGGTCATCGAGTGTGGATTATGGTGGCGAATGCCTCCTAGGACACTGAGAAAGGATTGGTTTCTTTGTGTGGTAGCTTTCGTGTGCAACCATGTGCTAGTAAGAGTGGGTGGCTGGCTGGACTTAGTAGGTTGTGGCGACCCGAATCCTATGTAGCCAGAGATGCAGAATAGTGTAGGTTGGTATGGTGCGTGGATGGGTTTGGGAAGCTGTTCCCGAATTGTCTTGTCTTGGACTTCTCCCTATCATCACACAATATGAGTGTGGTGGTCCGAGCTGGGTTGTCCAGGTCACATGGGTAAAGTGTACAAACCCCTGCAGGGTGTCTAAACTAGGTACTTAGCCGTTTCCCCGGTTATGGACAATTTGAGCGACCTGATACTGATGCTATGATATTTCTCACTCATCCTTATTTCTTAACTACTTAAAACTTGTTGGGTGAACATAATTGGGTAGGAGCACCTGGGAGTGAACCAGAGTGTCCTATTTATCATATTGGAAAACTACTTTGTTACAAATGTTAGGATAAAACTATTGCTTTATGCAAATGAGCCTGAACTCCACTTGGCCAACTAAGCATGCAGTTGATAGATCTGTTGTTAACCACTTTAGCCTACTTGCCATACATTCCATGTATTGACCCTTTGGGGCTGCTACGTTTTATGTTGTAGGTTATATCGTATCTGAGTGATCGTTCATAGGTCGCGAGACTCCACTCAACAATTGTTCGCCTGTGGCACATTTGAAAGATGGAGATCTACCTTGTATGCTTTCCGCTGTAATATAATGTAAATTCTGGATCATATTCGTTGTATTTATGATGTACAGTTATATTTGGTATCATTTTGTACTGTGTGTGCCAGTGAACCGATCCAGGGATTGGCACTATACACATGAACTCAGCCTTATCAGGCGAGGGTGTTACAGAGATCTTGCACCGTCTTGCCTCTTCAGGTTGAATGCTCTGTCTAGATGGATGTAGGAAAATCTTCAAGCAATATCTTGTAGTCCTCCCAAGATCCCTGCAATGCTTCTCTGTCTTCAACTTGTAAGTCGGAGAAACGCTAAATCTTCCATCATACTCTTCTCGTAGCCAGACTAGATCCGTCCATGCCGGAATCTTCCGATGGGATGGTTCACCTGCCTGTGTCAGCTAGAGCAACATAGACCATAGGTCATCATCGCCTCGTAACTCACACATGCAGAGAACGCAATCATGTCCGTTTTTCCCACACGAAGGATACGAACCGTTGGCGGCGGTGGTTGGGAACGTGGCGAAATTTCCACGCATGCGCCCGCACATGTCGTCCACGTGTCGACCATTCGATCACTTTGCACGAATCTTGACGCTGGGGGTTATAAATTTCGATCGTGGGAGATTTCATCTTTTCACCTCATTCCCCCTGCATCATCATCTTCCTCCTGCGAATCATCTCCTCGAGCTCTCCGCACGTACACGAAAAACCCTAGCTCCACCCCCAATCTCCCAGCCTCCTCTCCTCTCACTCCAATGGCTAGCAGCAGTTCCACCTCTTCCATGGCAATAGTGAGCGATGCTGCGGCCAAGACGGCGAGCGTCGTCCATGTGCCCCTAGAAGGTGTGGTGGTGCCACGGTCCGCGGTGGTGGAAACCACCGGCGACGACCATATTCCAGCGGGGCTGGAGCCGCTGGAGGAGGAAAGTGACTCCCACAAGGGAGATTGGCGCGGCTCCGATATCATCGATGGTGATATCAAGGAGCTGCTGGCCGAAGGATACCTCCCCGCGATGAAGGGGCTCGTCTGGCGGGCGGCGTCGGTCGGCGAGGTAACTCCTTCTCCCCAAGTCGGAGAGAAGGTGTACCTAAAAGCACAACTGGTACGCGGCATCTCCCTTCCGATCTTCAACTTCTTCCTTGCTGTACTCAAACATTACCGGGTTCAACCTCAGAACCTATCCCCCAACAGCATCCTAGTGCTTAGAAACTATGCGGCGCTTTGCGAGGGTTACCTAGGGATTAGGCCTAGGGTAGATCTGTTTATTTACTTCTTCACCGTCAAGAGGGAAGCCGGAGCGAGCAAGGACGAGATCAGGAATTGTGGAACAATTAGTTTTAAGATCCGGCCTAGACGGCGGTTCCCCGACATCGTCGTCCACGAGTCTTGCAAGAACTGGCAGTGTACGTACTTCTACGGCCCAGATATCTCTCTGGCCGGTCGACAGGAGACGTACCCGGACTTCTTCGATGGGGCCGCCACCGAAGCCTCAACATGGAGATCCCAGGCTACCCTTCCCTCCGACAACGACGCTTCCCGCCCTATAAGGCGGATAGAGTGGTTCGTAGAGACGAGTCTAACCGGATTGGACCTGGCCATGTCTGGTTCGTTAGGCGGATCTAGCCTCTGCGGCACTGCTCAAAGCTGATGCATGAGTACACCAAGGAGAGGAAAGATAGCCTCCGCATCTCCAAGGACAATTTCTTGAGTGACTCCATCAAGCTCCACCTTAAGGACATCGTCAAGGTGAAGGACAGGAAGCGCGGCTTCACCATCACCTACGACATGTTCGTTGACGACACGTGCCCAAAGGTATGTGTTTATTTTCCGTGTATGACATATACTCCAGTTCTTCCGTCTAGCCATTACCATCTCATCTAATCACTTTGGGATTTCACTTAATAGCTCAGCAGTCTAGAGGAGGATAGCATGGTTGCCCAAATCTATGACCCTAAGATGAAGGAAGTCATCGTCGTGTCCGACAACGACGTTCCATTGGCGCGTAAGTGGAAGAGCTCCACCTCTAACGCTACCGATGGAGGCAAGAAGAATAATATGGAGGGTGGAGCCTCCAAGAAGTCCACCTCCTCCCTAGAGGCGGAGAAAATAAGAATTACCGGGATCCCTTTCACCAAAGCACCCACTGTTATCTAAGCTTCTTATCCTCCGACATTGTCTTTTGCTCATCTTCTTCTTGTACTTATACTTTTGCACGTTTCAGGAAGAAGGCCAGTATAAGTTTGAAGAAGTCCTTGAAAACATCGGGGGATTCTAAAAACATTAGAGATATGTTGCACCGAGATGTGTCGCACCAAGCATCTCCCGCCATCGCCCCTACCACTCCTAGCGTCCAACATGCTGCTGTGCCGACAAGCTCTCTAGCTAAGGATGCATCTGGCCCTTCCACCATGGAAGTGGACCCAGCTATCTTCGCGGAGCTCGTCATTGTTGGCGAACAGGCGACGCAAGAAAGCACCGTAACCAAAATGGCTGAAGCTCTGACTAAGGATGTCATCGGTAGTGGTAAGGCGATGGTGGTAGGCGGAACATCTGCCGAAGGCGGCGCTACTGCACCCAGGACGTCAGCTGAGATTCCGAAGATAGTCTACCCGACACTCACGCCGAGTAACTCAACTCTGGCTCCTGGTGCGGCTCCAACTTCTCTGACTTGCGGCATTGAGGAGCTGCTCAAGCAGGCGGATATCTTGCGAGGAAATAGCCTTTCCTTCAGCAAGATATTTACCGAGAGCGCCACCAACCTCAAGATCATCGCACTTGTAAGTTTTACTTGCCTTTTGCATTTCATAAGTAGTATCCCACTGTAGCCCCCGAGGATTTAGACGGAAAACCATAGGTATTTGCATCTGAATGCTCTAAGAGTGACTAAGCTAGAAAACTTCTTACTGTAGCCCCCAAGTATATAGTTTGAATGAATTATTCCGACTAGATACTTTCAGAGTAGCAGACATAGTGTTTGTAAGTTTTAATACTGTAGCCCCCAAGCTTCTAGTTGAAACTGAATTAGCTCCGACTAGATGCTTAAAGAAAGATAAGCATATTGCTGAGTTAAAAATTCATACTGTAGCCCCCAAGACTCTCTAGTTGAAAACTGAATTAGTTCTGACTAGATGCTTAAAAAAAGACTAAGCATATTGCCGAGTTAAAAACTCTCACTGTAGCCCCCAAGCCTCTAGGTGGATATTTATCCGGCTAGATGCTCCAAGTAGACTAAATAGCTTTAAATTTCTTTCCACAGAATGAGTATGCTCGGAGGGGCGTCGCCAACGAGAAATTCCACAAGATGCGTGCAGAGCTGGAAGCCGAATAGGGTAAAACTTCCTTCTTGAAGGAACAAATCACCAAGAGAAAGATTCTGTTTTTCCTTTCATTTTCGTACTCAAGCTTGGTCTTGTGTCATCATTCTCCGACTACTCACTGTGTGTTGTTATCTCTTCGACTTGCAGAAGCTATCGCCAAGGCCAAAGACATTGTCGAGCAATCCAAGCACAATGAGCTGCTGGATAGCGAGAACAAGATCCTTAAGAAGGAGATAACTGACACCTTGAAAATGCATGAAGAATCCATGGCGGCCCTACAGGAGTCTGCCAACACGGAAATCAGCCGCTTGAAGGAGGAGATTGCAATGCTCAAGGAGCAGAAGAAAGCTGTCGACGAGCAGAATCAGCGCAACCTTGAAGCATACAAGGTCCTCTGACAAGAGCGGGATTCCATGGCGGAGACACTCCAGCAAGCCAAGGCGAGCATCTTTGGTAAGTGATTCTCCGTCTTGTACTTCTGTAAGTTAGGTACTCTGAATTTTTTTGTTATTGATCTCATGCGCTCCACTACTTGTTGGAAAATGCAGCTCCTATTGGTTTAACCAAGTCGCCTCCTCCACCAAAGGAATGCACGGTTCTCGCCGGCAACTTCGTCAGCACCGCCGTCAAGCAAGCCAAGGAGATTGCCAAGCCCCTCCACATCAATATCAAAGCGGTGGACTCTATGATGAATTACTCAGAGATCTTGCACCAAGCCCACGAGCATATCGTCAGCTGGAAAGCTTCATGTACACGGGCTGGTGCAAGAATGTTGCTGGCGATGGTCAAGGCGCACTACGAAGATGCCGACATTGACACGGTAACCTCGGGTCTTCCCGACATAGACGATGAAGGCCAGAAGATTGACCGTAAGGCTATCTGGGCATCGCTCGCGGGTTTTGACACCAGGGTTGCCGAGTTGGTCGACCACGACGTCTTGGTGCCGCTCGAGATCATTGACGGCAACCACTAGAGCTCCTCCGAGTCCCTCAAGACCACTGACTTCGATGATGAACATAATGGATCTCCTGCCGCCGACGATGCTGCTTCAAAGTCTCCTGCCCCAGAGGAATGAAAAAAAATATGTAATATTTGTTTCCTCTGGAATTTGTGTATGCGGAAAAACGACGGTGTTAACTTAAGGCAGAAAAACAATAGTTGTAATTTCCTGCTACTCAAGTACTAGTTCCAGCATGTAAATATTTTTTAAGCAAGTGTTGGCTTATCCATTACTTTGGTTTTTATGCTTGACCTTTCATGAGTCGGAAGACTCGTAGTCGGAACCATGCACTCAGGTGATGATGCCCAATGGCACCGTAAAAAACCTAAGCACAAAATCGCCGACTTCAAGTGCCAAAAGTCACTACTCCAGAATCCACATAAAAAACAACAAAGAACGTGTAGACCAGAAAACTTAAGCTAACGCCCGTAGGAGGAATTTTCAGAAGTGTAAATGTAAAACTTGTGCATAAAGGTTTTATACGATCAAAAAATGAACACTAAAGGAGGTAAAAGACTCAAAAACATGAGTGAACTAAAGAGATTTATTTCATTGATCATATGAGGTACACAATAGATAGAAAATGCTAAGTGTAAAAAAGACGTAGCTGTGCTATGTTCCATGGCCGATCAAGCTCAAGGTAGTCATCATCCGGGTCACATCGCTTATGCTTATGATCATTGTTGGGTTTATCCTCAAGTTCATGATTGTCAATGAGGTAGTAAGACCCATTGAGCAGTGCCTTGCTTATGATGAACGGTCCTTCCCATGGCATGGATAATTTGTGTGACTTCTTATGGTTAAGTCGGAGCACAAGATCCCCCTCTTTAAACAAGCGATGCCGAATGCGGCAACTATGGTAGCTGCATAGCTTCTGCTGGTAGATGGCGGATCTTTGGCATGCCAATACGCGCTCTTCCTCGAGAAGGTCCACATCTAGGCGTCTGGATTCTTCAACATCATCTCCGTCATAGGCGGCAACTCTTGGTGAATAGTGAAGGACGTCGGAAGGCAGGATTGCTTCTGCTCCATATACCATGAAATAAGGGGTGTAGCCGGTGGATTTGTTAGGTGTAGTTCGTAAAATCCATAGCACAGATGGTAATTCCTCCGCCCAGGCTCTAGCTGCTCTATGTAGCGGTGCCTCAAGACGTGGCTTGATTCCCTGCAGAATTAATCCATTGGCTCGCTCAACTTGGCCATTGGACTATGGATGTGCCACAGATGCTAAGTCAAGTCAGATGCCCTTCTCCCAACAATAAGCTTCCACTTCTCCGAGTGACAAGTTGCTACCGTTGTCGGTGATAATGCTATGTGGGAGACCAAATCTCACCACTAGATCCCAGAAAAACCTAAGGGCAATTGCCCCATCAAGATTTCTAATGGGTTTAGTGTAACATCCTAGCATTAGACTTAGAAATAAGCTGAACACAGGTGTGTGCATTGCATTCATGCATAGAAAATCTGAATAATTTTCGCGCTTTTAAACAAAAACTTGTCAAAGTGATTGAAGCTTCTCTTAACTTGATGGAATGGAAGTAGATCATCAAGTTGACTGCGATAAGTTTCAATATGACCTTTGCTAAAACCTTATTTTGGGTAAACATGATTTGATCTAAGGGTAGATCAAATGGAATAAAATTAAACCCTAATACATTAATTAATGATTTATATTTGATCCTTAGGTGATCATATCATAGTATTCATTATAATCACTCATGAATACCAAATTATAAATAGTAAGAATGTAACAACTATATCTTAATCTCATCTACTTATACCATGAGTATCATGGAATTACCTAACTTTAACTCTCTAGTGAGATTGAGTAGGAAAGAAACCAAGTTAAGATCATTCACCATATATCTTTCTTTCCATATCAGTCTTTATCATCTCTATTGAATCATATCCTTATCTTTGTTGTTCATCAATATTGAGTAATCAATTATTGATTCACCAATTCTTAACTTATCAATTCCTGACCTATCAACTCTTGTCCTTATTATAGCATTCACTTAAGGCTTATAAATAAAGAAATAAGAAGATATAAGTAGTGATGCTAATTCTAGATGTCATATATAGGATGGGAGTGATTTGAGGAAATCAAATCAATATGGTAACAAAGAAGATTACAAGGATGAAGTCTGAAGATAAGTTACCAGGAGTAGTCTTATTGGATCAAGTAGGTATAGTCAATGAATTATATCTCTTAATCCAATAGAGCTAAATAACAGATAATTAGAATACAACTGTAATGTTGTATTGGTGAAGCCTTGTTTAGTCAACTGGAAACCTAAACCATAAAGGATCGTAGGATCATAATGATCATGCCTTACTCATCAAGATTGAATGCTTATATCATGTATAAGTAGCATTGGTGGATAAAATATGATGGAACCATAATATAGATATAGTATCCTAGATTAGTCATTACAAGTCACATTAATATAATGTGAGGTTGGAATGTTAGATACTGGAGTCAAGTGGAGACAAGATAGTATGATTAAAATGATGTTGGAGCAACATTGGATTAAAGAAGTAGTATTTTCCTCTTTGGAAATACTAACCACTTGAAGTGAAGTAAGATTTGATGCATACATCTATTGAAGTGATATTAGTGAAGAATGCTTAAGGGAGAAGATTATGAAAAGGCTTTAATGACAAGCTCATTGGATTTATAGATGGATTTAGAAGCATAAAAGGTGGATAAGACTATTCTTGTGAAGCAAAGCTCATCATGTTAACACATGATGATGGATATAGAGAAGTAATATATCTAGGAAAGGAATTCCTTAATTAGAAGTCCAAAATTAGGAAGTATGGAATATAGGAATCCTTGTTAAACACTAAACCCTAAATATTTACCTAACATATTATCCATTTCATCTGATTGATCTATCATCTTGCTTCCACAATGTTTCATAGGAATATTTTCCTATAACAAATTAACTAAGCACATCTTTATCATTTCTAATTATCATAACCATATGTGCTTAGGAGTTATATTTATCAAATCCTTTTCATGAGACATTCCAGATAATATCATTTTGATCTCAAACATAAAGATAAGTCAAATTTATTGCTTAAATTGAAAGCTAAAAACAAAACAGAAATGAAAAAGAGTGAAACCAGGAAAAAACAGAGAAAACGCCAAATCTGGCCCACGGCCCATTCCCTCTTCTCTCTATTCAATGCCCGCTGGTCACAACCAATCTTCTTCGCTCACTCTGCAGCAGCCCACGGAGGCCCAACAGCAGCCCAGTACCCCTTCGGTTCTTTTCCTCCTTTCTTCCTCCTCTCGCTAGAAGGATTCGCCGGCGAAGCAGCTGCCTGGCTCGAGCTCCGCCGTCTGCCATGGTCGCCATGATTCGTGCTAAAGCTGATGTCATCTGAAGAGGATAAGAAGAACACGATGCCGTCTCGCTCGTCCTTATCTCCATTTCATTCCTCTTCCTCTCTGTCTCCTCTCAGTGACCGAACCCTAGCTCATCGGAGACGCTTGTCGGCACCGCTAGAGATCGCCCCACGGCTAGCCGAGCGTACCACGAGTTCCGTCATGGGGTGTAGCAGCTCGGGCAAGAAGGAATCTAGCAGGAGGGCTCTTAATCAACCGCATCGACTCAATCCCCGATGACCACTGTCGCCGGTCATCGTCAATCATCATCGATATCGTTCCTCCTCGACCTAACTGACCCCACTATGAGAATCGTGGTGAGTTCCTGATCCTCCCGAGGCTCTCCAAATTTTTATTCGCTTCCTAGATCGATCGCCCGTCGTGTAGCAGCGAGCTCCGCCGCTTGTCGTCGTCGCAACTCTAGTGTCGATGACCAATCTTGGGCGGCACCGCTAGTTTCTTGTTCGCCCTGACGCGCTGATTTGAGCAAGCCCCTGCACGCACACTAGCTCACCCTCTACAGCCATCCTCGCTGTCGTCTGACGTGTCACCGGCGAGGTGACGTCCTTGTGATGTCACCTTGGCCACGTCATGTTGTTTGACCGAGTCCGTTGACTGGTCCACGCCAGCGTGGTACACCAACGTGGCCTAAGCCCCACCTGTTTGTGACCGTGGGTAGATCCCATCTGAGTAGATCCCATCTGAGTGTAAAAAGTTTCATGTCTCTTCAAAAAATAAATAAAAAACAAATAGAAATGACATGGCAATGGTCCCACTAGTCAGTGACTGGGGGCAGAATAGGCCCTGGTGAGAAAAACCCTTCAGTCTTTGCTGACATCAGCATTACCTAATAAACACATTTAGTTATTTAATTAAGAAATTCATAAAATGATTAAAACTTGTTTAATTGATATCTTTTGTTTTATAAATCAGAAAAAATACATATAATATATGAAAATGTTTAGAAAAATAAAATCAACAACTTAAAACTATTACTAAATATTATTATGATGATTGTTTAAGTAAATATTATTTAATAAATACTTTATAAAGTTTTAATACTTTGATAATTAATATTTTAATACTGGTAAATGCTAAAAATCCAAATAAAATACTAAAAATCTTAGAAAAATAAGAATTAGAGTTTAGAACTATAATTATGCATTATTATTCCACTTAATTAAATATTTGTTATTTATTAAGTCTTTAAAAAGTAATAAGTATTATAAAAATCATATCTTATTATTTTTTAAATCATAAAAATAAGTATAATAATTCAAAATGATCACAAAAATAATACCTATATGTTAAAACTATAATATTCCACTTTTAAGTTAAATAAAAAGTTAAGCACTTTAATAACTTAAATTTAGACCTATTTCTTTAGTTAATAAATCATATAATGTCAAATAAAATTTGTTAATATTTCTTAAAATAATCAATTAAATCTAGTAAATAGTATTATCCTTAAATACTAATTTTATAAAGTCAAAATGGTTTAACACATTTTAAATATAATTTTATTAAGTTATCCTTCAATCATAAGTATAAATTATTTTATAAAAGGATTCTTATTTAATATAAAATCTCCAAGAATAGTTGTAATAAGATAAAACCCATTTTTCATATTAACCACAAGTTTATAAACAAATCAAAACACTACAAGTGAGTTCATAAGTAGTAAATAATATTGTTTACTTATTCATAAACCTTATCCACTACCAAATCAAAATAATACCATACTTAAGTAACTTTAAAGAAACATTATAAGGTGAACAAGACATAAGTATAACAAGCATTACACCTAAATTCCATCTATGTTTTAAAGTTAACTTTAGTCTACGAAACTTTAAGTATAATACTAAAAACTTTATTGTATACTTTATAGTTAACTTTGGTCTATTATAATTAATTATAAAGCATCTTAATACCAAACCAACCCAGTTAAAAACCAAGATAGATAAGTCTCAAATACTACTAATTTCATTATTCCAGTAAAGGCAATTCTTTCTGACTTAAAGACTTTAACTAGAAAGAACACCTCATAAGATTAACTTAAAATCTTAAATGCTTCTGCTTAGTTGAGTAAGATTTTCTTCAAAAGTTATTCGTTTTGCCACTTCAATCAACATATGACAATTAATAGTAAACACCTTACTTTATACTATACTTGTACAATAAGATTGTTAATACTTTAAATTCTTTATAAGTGACATTACTTATAAAGTAAAACTTGAAGATAAACCAATTAAAATGTAAACAACCTTACGTAGCATTCCATACTGTGTATTTTATTGTTGTATAAATACATGTTGTTTTCCACACACTCACAAGCCTTAATAAGAAGCACATGTATGAAACTTAATCTAAAAGGGTAACATATTCCAAGGAAACCCTTTCCAGTAACAAAACCCTAGAACAACGTTATTCTCGGGATTCGCGTTATCAACTTGCATCACATTACTTATGCATAAAAGCATCTTGCTTCTTTAAACATTAGTCCTTACCAGACCAATGATGCAGATTTCCGCAATTGGATCTTATATTGTCTTGAAGACCGTGAGTGCATAATCTTGCAATCACAAAAGGCAAGTTCACACTTGCTCATGTTCTTTGATTATTTTCTGTAAACTATTTTACAAATCCAGTGTTGTCATCACCTGCATTTGAAAAAGGACAGAAAACACTATTTTCATAATAATGTGATTATAGGTTATTTACCATGAGGTAATAACCTACTATAACAGTTCCGGTGGTAAAGGAACATATTATCTAGGACTTAACAACCAATGTCACCAGTGATTCTTGCGCCGTATATTACGCATTGACCATGAGATTTGGAATGGGACGAAGAAGTCAGCTGTATCTTTTCCCTCTCACATGGAGCTGGATGTGCGGGTCGTGGCTGTTATCACTCGTAGCGTGCATATTATTTATGCTAATTTGTAGAGTATATGCAACATATGGGTGGGAGCCCTCAACGTCCCATGATAGTTCCAGCATCTGAACGGTCTGTACTGCCATTGACGTAATTCAATAGGTGGGCTGGCGTACACCAAGGAGACATGCGGGGTTGCGGAGAAGGCAGTGATTGGCTTGGGTATTAGTCTGCGCCTCACACCAAGGAAGTGTGAACGGGTTCGCGGCCCGGATGTGAAACAAAGCTAAGATCTCTCATGGGTAAAGTGACGCACCTCTGCAGAGTGTAAGAACTGTAACTTGTTACTCCCTGTTCCGGGAAGGAGTTGCGAACGTGGCGGGAAAGGAACCCCATGAAGGTTCTGGTAAACCCGTGAAGTAGGGTAGCTATGAGTTATTTATTCCTAATTCTTCTTCATAAGAAGCTTCTTTCTCTCTCTTTAACCTAGAGTGTTCTCTGGATCTTGTGTAAATAGTTGAGTTGTAACCTATAGTCATGTCTTGGACCTGCTATGTTTCTGTTGTACTACTCTGAGGGATGTAATACTAGTGAACGGTGTTTTATTGGTGTTATGTCAACGACTATAGTATACTACATCATGCAGTGGTATGCTGGGTCACCGCATTTAGCTTCTATCCATTTGGTGAATTTATCAACTGCTACTAGCAGATGCGTAAACCCACATGGTGCCGTATGCAATAGACAAACCATGTCTAGCCCCCAGACTACAAACGGCCAAGTTATTGGAATTGTTCGCAATTCTTCAGCTGGAACATGTGGATGTCGGGCATAAAACTGGCATCCCATGCATGTCTCAACCAGCTTGTCGGCGTCCGCCTTCGCGGTCAACCAGTAGAATCCTTGCTGAAAGGCTTTGGAGACCAACGATCGAGGAGCGGCGTGATGCCCACAATCTCCGAGATGGATCTCACGAAGGATTTCAATACCTTCTTGCTGGGAAACACACTTGAGGTATACACCAGTGGTGGTTGTTTTGTAGAGTTGTCCATTTATTATGGTATAGCCCTTTGCTCGACGTACTATTTGTCGTCTTTCGACTTTGTCATCGGGAAAAGTTACGTGTACGAGATATTCCATCAACGGTTTTGTCCAAGCCGGAGGGACCTTTGTCACTGTGTGAACGAAAGAGTCAACTCTATCCGGGTTCTCGGTGTTCTCTCCCTTCACGGATGGTGTCTGTAGATGCTCCAGCAAAATCCAGGCGGAATTTGTTTGTGCCCTGATCCAAGCTTTGACAGTAGACTAGCCGCCTCATTTTGCTCCCTTGGAACATACTTGACTTTGTAGCCCAAGAAGCTCTTGGCTATCTCATCCACTTCGTCATGATATGCTGCCATCATAGGGTTCCGTGCGTTCCAGGTGCCAGCCACCTGCTGGGCAACCAAGTCGGAATCTCCACAGCAAACTATGCTTTGATGCCAATATCCTTGGCTACGCGTAGTTCATGAATGAGTGCTTCATACTCTGCCATGTTGTTCGTAGCCTCAAAGTGGATCTGCAGAATGTAGTGTATTTTTTCCCTGGTTGGTGACTGTAACAGTACACCAGCCCTCGAGCCATTGAGTAGCTTTGATCCGTCAAAGTGCATCACCCAGTATTCTGGCTTCGGTATAGGGGTAGCATATGGCATATCCGTCCAATCTACGATAAAATCCGCCAAGGCCTGTGACTTGATAGCGTCGCGTCTCTTGTAGGTGATCTTGAAGGCGACAAGTTCAATGCCCCACTTCGTGACCCTTCCTGTAGCGTTGTTGTTGTTAATGATGTCGGACAGTGGAGCTTTACTCACAACTGTAATAGGGTGCTCCTAGAAGTAGTTCCTTTGCTTCCGAGAAGCAAGGAACACTCCATAAGCTAGCTTCTGGTAGTGTGGGTAATGCTGCTTGGACTCAGTCAAAACCTCGCTTACATAGTAAACTGGTCGTTGAACTCCATACTCATGCCCTAGTTCTTTCCGCTCTACCACGACAACAATGTTGATTACCCGGTTGGTCGCCGCCATGTAAATTAACATAGGCTCCATATGTAGGGGTTCGTAGCATGGAAAACAAAAAGTTTCTACCGCATGCACATAAACAAGCCAAGATCTATCTACTAGATTGTAGCAACGAGTCGATAGGAGCACTCGCCCTCGAAGATTCCAAAGCGGTTAACGAGAGCAGATTCTCGTGGGTGATGTATTCGTACACTTGCCGATCTCAAGAATGCGTAGACGATCCTTCCGGCGCTGCATTCTGGCAGCACTTCCATAGTCGGTCACACGTTCGGTACTCGATAAAGACCTTCCTCTCCCTTGTTCCAGCAAGCAGCGGAGGTTGTAGTTTTTTTTTGACATTAACGGAGGTTGTAGTTCTCCCCTCGCGATTCCGGCAGCACGACGACATGGTGTCGGAAGTAGAGGGAAGATCTCGCAGGGCTTCGCCTAAGCCGGTGCGAGTTATGGTGGATCTAGGGTTTCCCGGTGATCTAGGGTTTAGAAGGCCGGGAGGAGGTGGAGGTGGAGGTGTCGGCGGCGGCTGGCGGCGGCGGCGCGACATGGGTGGAGGGCTGGCTCTTGTGTGTTTGGGGCAGCCCTCCCACTCTATTTATGAGAGGGGGCAGCCTTGGGAGGGGAGGGTTTGAATCCAAACCCAAACCCAAGTTGGATTGAAAGAAGAACTCTTTCCTTCTTCCACTAGGAAACCATTGTTCCAGTTTGAATTTTCAAACCTCCCGTTTGACTTTCAATTTAGAGCTTTAATTCTCTCTTGCAAATGCCCAAACCAAGTGACCTAGGATATGATTCAATCATTCCACTTACCCATGACACATTCATGGTCCATTCCCCTTCCGGTCCGGTGAACCTTCTAGAACCTCCCCGATGAAAACATTAGAATCTTTCCCAAACTCCGGAATCGGACTTTCCTTATATGAATCTTATTCTCCGGACCATTCTGGATCTCCTCATGATATCCCGGATCCCATCCGAGACTCCGAACAACATTCGGTATCCCTACTTATATTTCATATCTACTAAACAACATCGAATCCTTAAATGTGTCTCCCTATGGTTCGTGAATTATGCGGACATGACCAAGACACTTCTCTGATCAATAACCAATAGAGGAATCTGGAAATTCATATGGCTCCCACATATTTCTACGATTACTTTGTGATCGAATGAACCACTTACATACGATACCAATTTCCCTTTGTCTCGCGATAGTTTACTTATTCGAGGTTTTGATCGTCTGTATCTCTGCATACCTAGTTCGACCTCGTTACCGATAAGTACTCTTTTCTCGTTCCCGTGATATGTGATCCCTTGTGAGCCTGTCACATGCTTGCAAGTCAATTGGATGACATTCCATCGAGAGGGCCCAGAGTATATCTATCCGTCATATGGATGGACAAATCCCACTCTTGATCCATGTGCCTCAACACATACTATCCGAACACTCAATTCCACCTTTATAGCCACCCAGTTACGGTGTGGTGTTTGATTTCATCAAAGCATCCTTCCGGTGATGGTGATTAGCATGATCTCATGGTTGAAGGAATTAGGTTACTATTTATCAGAAAGCTTATAGCAAATGAACTATTTGAAATGACTTGATCTTAATGCTACACATATCTATAGGAGTATGTCCATCATACCATTCTCCTAATGATATGATTTGTTGTTAACAACATCTTAATGTTCATGATCGGGAAACCACGATCATCTATTAACCAACAAGCTAGTATTACAAAGAGGCTTTTACTAGGGACTCTAATTTAGTTTACAAATCACACAAGTATTAATGTTTCCGGTTTAATATTGTTATAGCATGAATGTAAACATTTATCATAAACACAAAGATATAATAACAACCACTTTTATTATTGCCTCTAGGGCATATCTCCAACACCATAGGCTCAGGTGCTGCAAGGATAGGCGCTGAGGAGAGTATCTCCTTTAGTTGCTTCAATGATGCATCTGCTTCGTCCGTCCATGTAAATTTGTCCGCCTTCTTCAACAACTTGTATAGCGGCAGAGCCTTCTCTCCAAGTCGGCTGACGAACCGACTAACTGCTGCAACGCAGCCTGTTCGCCGTTGTATGTCCTTTAGACATGTCGGACGGTTTATGTTTAGGATGGCCTTGATTTTCTCCGGGTGGACCTCGATTCCACACTAGGAAACGATGAAGCCCAACAATTTGCCGCCTGGAACCCCGAAGACGCATTTCTTAGGGTTAAGCATCATGTTTTATTTCTGGAGATTATCAAAGGTTTCATTTAAGTCAGAGATTAAGTCATTTGACTTTTTAGACATCACCGCTATATCGTCCACATAGGCATGAATGTTCCGACCAATTTGATCATGTAGGCAACGTTGCATTGTCCGCTGGTATGTAGCACCTATGTTTTTAGCCCAAAGGGCATTGTGACATAGCAAAACGTGCCGTAAGGTGTGGTGAACGAAGTGGCCAATTGGCCTGACTTCCTCATCTTAATCTGGTGGTATCCTGGGTATGCATCGAGAAAACACAAAAGCTCCGAGCCAGCCGTCGAGTCAATGACTTGGTCCATGCGAGGCAAAGCAAATGGATCTTTGGGACATGTTTTGTTCAAGTGATGACCCACAAGTGTAGGGGATCACCACAGTCTTCACGGGTAGTATTACCCAATTTATTGATTCGACCCAAGGGGAGCCAAAGAATACTTGCAAGACTTGACAACTGAGTTGTCAATTCAGCTGCACCTGGAAATAGTTCTTGCTCACAGAAGTTTATCAGTAGCAACAGTTTGGTAGTAGCAACAACAACCATGAAATAGGAGTAATAGTAACAATAACGCTAACAGTGCGATTCAAGTGCGATAGGCATAGGGCTGGATGGACGGGCGTTGCATGGTCGAGTCTAAACATGTAACTTCAAGATCTAGGGCATTGCAGATAAATAATAACAAGCATCCAAGTACGAAACAATTCTAGGCATGTGCTCCAAATATAGTCATACGTGCTCGCAATGAGAACTTGCACAACACCTTCTGTCCAGCCAGCCCATGGCAGCGGGGCCTCTAGGGAGCTACTGGCAATTAAGGTGCTCATTTTAATAGAGCACCGGAGCAAAGCATTAACACTCCATGAACACATGCGATCTTCACATCATAGCCATCCCCTCCGGTTGTCCCAATTATTGTCACTTTGGGGCCTTTGGATCCGGACAATGATATGTGTACACAACTTGCAGATAAGATCACAAATAATACTATCATAATGATTCAATAATAAGTTCACATCTGAGATCATGGCACTCGGGCCCTAGTGACAAGCATTAAGCACAACAAGTTGCAAAAAAGTCAAATAGCACTAATATAGATACTAGGCACTATGCCCTAACAAATCTTATTCGATTACATGATAGAACTCATCCAATCCCTACCATCCCCAAGCCTACAGCAGGGGATTACTCACTCATGGATGAGGGAAACATGGATGTTTGATGGAGATGCGTTGGTGATGACGATGGTGATGATCCTCTCCAAATTCCCTGTCCCGGTAGGGTGCCAGAACGGAGTTTCTGGATCCAAATCTTGGTTTCTGGTGGCGGCGGCGGAGCGGAACTCTTTCTGAAAAACTATTGAACCCCCCTCTATTTTTAGGTCGAGGGGCAACTTCTAGGCGCAGAGGGAGGCCGAGGGGTGCCTAGGGTGGCTGCACCCCCTAGGTGCGGCCAGTGGTGGGCCTGCGCCTGGCAGGGGTATGGGCCCCCAGGCCCCTTCTCCGTCTCGTCTTCTGGCCCCGTAGATCTTCTGGTGAAATATAATTTTTGGCATATTTTTCAGGATTTTTCCTGATAGTTCATTTTCTACACAAAAACTAGACACCAAGGTAATTCTGCTGAAAACAGCGTCATCCCGTGTTAGTTGTATCCAAATCACACAAGTTTAGAGGAGAAACAATAGCAAAAGTGTTTGGGAAAGTAGATACGTTTTGGACGTATCAACTTCCCCCAAGCTTAGCTTATTGCTTGTCCTCAAGCAATTCAGTTGAAAACTGAGTGCGATAAAAGAACTTTCACGAGCACATTTGCTTCATATGATGTAAATATTCTTAGCATAGGAGTAGATTCTTAGACAATTCATAATAAAGAGTATGCAACTAAGTCTACTCAATAGTCAATGCAAGCTATGAAGAGAAACCAACTCAATAATAATAAGTAGCATGAAACATAAACATAAGCAACATTGCAATGCTCATAATAAGGTATGATAGAGTGGTATCTCGCTTGCCTTTGTTTGTAGAGAACAATATAAATGCCAACACACCTATGAAGTTCAAGTGAAGACTAGAAGTAAAGATATCAGAGATACAAGCATCAAAGTCATGACATAATTAGTCAAGTTTTGAGACAAACACAAGAATGACAACTATGCTCTCAAGAAGGTGCTCATAGAATAAGTGGTGACTCAACAAGGTTGTGAAAAGGTTTTGAAAAGTTTGAAAGGCTTCCAAATGCTGAAAGGAAGGTACTCATTAGCTTTGAGCTCTCATTTCCCCTATCATAGGCATCTTCATGTGGTTAAGGTGAAAGTGAGGTCCACTCTGAATCATATGCTTGACAGACCATAAACTGGAAATCCCAAGTCCCTTGAGTACGAGGGCCGCACCGCATGCTACTCAACTTTGGTTACCTGAAAGTTGTTGTCATTGTAAATACATGCATATCATAGAGAACTGCCAACGGGGTACCCCTTGCACATGATACAAGATCTATCCCGTGATCAAAATGACAAGGCATGCAGACAATGAGCATCTCAGCAATCTTTTTATTTACTATGTGAATAGCTTTTTATTGAGGATGCTTCATAAATGCTCATTATGGTGATGCTGCAAGTTTCCACCATGATTAGGCATGGCTTAGGCTATCGGCCCAGGCGTTTCTCTAACACAATTTATATACTCCATGAACTCACAAGCTCCCCTTTTATTTCACATCATCGACATCCGCAAACAAAAGAGCAAGGTATCAACTGGATGAGATATCCAAAAAGTGTTGAAATCGTTCCTCATGACAGCACGGTTCTGCTGACTCCCAGCATATAATTTGCAAGCATATAACTTTCATGGACAGGTCACAATGGTTCAATATTATTAAGTGCACGGAATAAAGTGTGCCATCAAGTTTGTGAGAGCTTTACTAACTAACTTTCTCAAAACAGACAAACATTTTATTTTGGAAGAAAGCAATTGAATATGCACTGAAATAGCAAATGATGCTGATAGGTAGGTATAGTGGACACAACTGGAAATATTGGTCTTAGGGAGTTGGAAACACAGGTAGAGCTCATACTCAGTGCAAGTGAAGGCTAGCAATAGAGAGGGAGCGACAAACGAGAGAGCAATAACTATCATAATCATGCTTGCAACAAAATAGGACTAGTTATGGCATGAAAGTGATACAAGAACTCTGAGGCAAAATAAATCATCGAGGCTTACTGACTATTGATTAGTCATATGCATGCGTGATCATGTGCCAAGTCGATTCATATGAACAGTCAGAGGAGGATACCACAATATCATACCAAAGTATGAATAAAACAATGCAAGCAAACATTCATATGACATCCTACAAACTATTAGCAAGCTGGAGCTAACCATAGACAAGCAAGAACTACTAAACATTCATCAGTAACATACGCCTTACAATGAATAGACTAGGCATGCTCACAATGATGAGTATATGTACAAAAATAAAACAAATAGAGTTCGTTACCAGCCTCTTACCACACCTCGAGTTGTCTTAATCTTCATTATTGCCCTTCACTTGTGTGACTTGAATAAAAATATGAAACCAAAATCCACTAAGGACGGCTGAACCCTGCAAAGAACTCACAAAACCAAAGAAGAACAACAAATATTTTTGGTGTTTTCGGTTTTTTCAAACAAGCCAACAAAGCAAAAACAAACCAAACAAAGCAAAATCTTTTTGGATTTTTATTTTAAGGGCAAACCAAATCAAAGAAACATAGAAACAAACCAAGAGAAACAACGGAAATATTTTTGGTATTTTTGTGTTTTTGAGAAAGAAGCAACAAAAACCAAAAAGAAAGCAAAAACAATGGATATACAAAGAATCGACCGAACATGATATCTATATGAGTGTGATGTCGGTGTACCTCCCCCCAAGCTTAGGATTTTAGCCTAAGTGGGGCTCAATAGCGCGGGTAGTAACCGCATGCTGGTGGGTCATCATAGGAATGATCATAGTCAGGCGCTTGCGATGAAGAAGAAGACGCGCCCCAATCAAATGAGGGTTGCTGGTATGAAGACTCTCCCAAGTTGGAGGGCTGAACCATGAATTGTCTTCGGCATCCTCTTCAACATTCTCCTCTTGCTAGGAGAGCTCCGCCACATATGTGTCAACCTCCTCCTCCGTAAGCGACCATCCTTGCCTGTTATCAAAATTAAACAAAGCAGGTGCGGGCAAATAAACTATTTTCTCAGTCCTACCCTTTCTCCGACCTTCCTGGGAAAAACATAATTCATACGGTAAACTTCTCACATTATCCCCCAAGGAAACAAAACTATGCTGAATCATGGATTCAAGATCAAGCCTCTCTATGGGGATTTGATAATGTGAATAGTGAGGCTCTAAACCATGGAAAGGTAGCAACCTAGAAGCAATGAGACCTCCACAAATTCCACCCTTCTCGCGGTTGGTGGTGAGACGGTGAGCTATCAAACCACCCAGGCTATAGTATCTAATCCTATTCAGAGCAGCTACAATAAAAGCTAGATCAAAAGAAGACAACTTTCTAGCAATCTTTCTAGCAAGAACACACTTGGTAATGAAATAGGCAAAGTATCTAATAGCTGGGAACTGAATGTTCCGAATTTTACCACTTTCCTTTGAGAAGTCGAAACCTTGGCAAATCTCAGCATATAAATCCATAAGTGACTTGGGCCTCTCCTTGATCTTCTCACAAGATCCCCACTAAGGTACTCTAATTGCTGCACAGAAATCAGTAAAAGGCAGGTCGACAGGTATATTATATATTTCGTAATGGACCATGGGATTAGATGTAGACCAAGTGAACCGGAAGTCCTTCACAAAAGCCATGTTAGCTTAACAAATTGAAATGGTTCACCTTCAACAAAGTGTTCCAATCCTGCATTGGCAACCAAGGTTTAGAAATCCTGGGAGATTCCTGCGGTTCTCATAAATTCATGGCATGGATATATGGAAGTAAAAACTACCTCCTCACGATGAACCTTCATTGGCTCAGGCACCATCAAGTCATATTGATTCAGTGGATAAGTACTCATCTTCCTTGCTGAAATTTTTAGACAAACATCAAACCAAGTGATTTCTATGTTGATAAACGGTGAGCAACTACTATAGGAACTTGCTAGAGGGATACACATGCATCAAAATAAGGTTTCTAAGCATAGAACAAGCATGCAAGCTCAAACAACCTAACACCTATAGCAGCAAAATACTCAAGATACAATCTATCAATCACAAATCTAATTGGACAGGTGGAGGAGGCACATACCAAGGAGCAATCCCTCCAAAAATCAGTACTTAAGATGGGATGAACAAGGAGATCGAAAATCGCGAGCAAGAACAGCAAGAACTCGAGCTTGAGCAAGTTTTCCGGTGTTTTTTAGGAGAGAGAAAGAAGATGGCTGTGCGGGGTCACCTTGAAGGGCCCTAGGTGGGCCAGACCCCCCCAGGCGCCGCCCACAGGTAGGTCGGGCCTACCATGGGTGTGGTGGCCTGGGGTGGCCCCCTGGGTCACTTCAGGTGTCTCTCTGCCCCTTTTTTCGAGGAAAAAATTATTTTGAATTTTCTGGGATTTTTCGGGAAACTTTATTTTTGGCCAATTTTCAGGGTATGAAAATTGATTTTCTTGTAGAAACAGTTTTTTCAGAAGAAGCAAAAGCAAACAAAAACCAAACTATAGGAGCTCTAAGAAACTCTAACAAACAAATAACTAACAAAACCAAAGCTAGCAAAAGAAAGGCAAAGACTAGGAAGGAGAAAAGTAAAAGAAAGCAAGTAAAACCACGGTGGAAACATTATTTTGTTCATTAAAATCCTTTTGTTAACAAGGTTGATCAAGTCTTGTTACCAAAACAATCTTATATGAAACAAAAATTTGCATTCCACAAGGTGATTATGTTACCTCATACTTGATACCAATGGTCCCAATCATAATAGTTTCAAAATTTTCTTGTGGAATGGGACAATATATTTCTCCAACCTTGATGCTCTCAATATTTTCAATGGAATTCAGGCAATAGCTTTTAGCAACCTTCTTGGGGAAATAGACAGTATGCTCTTTTTCATTAATATTGAATATTACTTTTCCTTGATTACAATTGATGACAGCACCTGCAGCATTAAGAAAAGGTCTCCTAAGAATAATAGACATATTATCATCTTCAGGCATGTCAAACACAACAAAATCAGTTAAAACCATGCAATTATGAGCTACTTGAACATGAACATCCTCACATATACCAACAGGAATAGTAGTTGACTTATCAGCCATTTGCAAAGATTTATCAGTTGGTATCAACTTTTCTAGCTGGAGCCTCTTATAGAGAGAAAAAGGCATAACACTAACTCCAGCTCCCAAATCACATAAAGCAGTTCTAACATAATTATTCTTAATAGAGCAAGGAATAGTTGGTATACCTAGATCACCAAGTTTATTTGGAACCTTACCATTGAAGGAGTAATTAGCAAGCAAAGTAGAAATATCCTCATTAGGAACCTTCCTTTTATTAGAGACAATATCCTTCATATACTTTGAATAAGGAGGCAACTTAATAGCACCAGTCAAAGGAATTTGCAAAAATAAAGGTTTCATCCACTCACAAAACTTTTTATAGTGTTCTTCCTCCTTTGACTTGTGTTTCTTACCTGGAAAAGGCATAGGTTTCTGCACCCAAGGTTCTCTCTCTTTACCATTTTTATTAGCAATAAAATCTTCCTTGGTGTACCTAGTGTTCTTAGCGTGCTTCTCAGGTTCTTCCTCAACTTCCTCCTTATCAGGAGGATCATTATTACCATTACCACTCTCAGTTTTAGCATCAGAGACAGATATACTATTAGGATCTATAATAGGTTCAAGTGGTTCCTCAACTACTTTATGTTTCTTTTTCTTTATCTTACGAGGACTACCACTATTCTCACTTTGTTGAGAATCCTGCTCAATTCTTTTAGGGTGTCCTTCAGGATATAAAGGATCTTGAGTAGCTATACCACTCCTGGTTCTAATTCCATAAGCATGTTTATCTCCTGAAGCACTCAATAGCATGTCCTTTTGTACCTTAGCAAGTTGATCAAGTTGGGTTTGAACTATTCTAAATAGCATGTCCTTTTGTACCTTAGCACTAATAGAGATACTAGGCACTATGCCCTAACAAATCTTATTCGATTACATGATAGAACTCATCCAATCCCTACCATCCCCAAGCCTACAGCGGGGGATTACTCACTCATGGATGAGGGAAACATGGATGGTTGATGGAGATGCGTTGGTGATGATGACGGCGATGATCCTCTCCAAATTCCCCGTCCCGGCAGGGTGCCAGAACGGAGTTTCTGGATCCGAATCTTGGTTTCTGGTGGCGGCGGTGGAGCGGAACTCTTTCTGGGAAACTATCGAACCCCCCTCTGTTTTTAGGTCGAGAGGCAACTTATAAGCGCATAGGGAGGCCGAGGGGGTGCCTGGGGTGGATGCACCCCCTAGGCGCGACCAATGGTGGGCCCGCGCCTAGAAGGGGTGTGGCCCCCCCAGGCCCCTTCTCCGTCTCGTCTTCTGCCTCGTGGATCTTCTGGTGAAATATAATTTTTGGCATATTTTTCGGGATTTTTCCTGATAGTTCAGTTTATGCACAAAAACTAGACACCAAGGTAATTCTGCTAAAAACAGCGCCAGTTCATGTTAGTTGTATCCAAATCACACAAGTTTAGAGGAGAAATAATAGCAAAAGTGTTCGGGAAAGTAGATACGTTTTGGACGTGTCATCAAGCCGGTGTAATCAACGCACATTCTTAATTATTTGGTTCCTTTTTGGGGGACAAGTATAGGATTGGCCACCCATCGGGTGTGAAGGACTTCTCGGATAAAACTAGCCTTAAGTAACCTAGCTATCTCTTTGCCTATGGCGCGTCTCTTCTCGTCTCCGAAGAGTCGTAGAGGTTGTTTCACCGGTTTGCATTTTGGATCAATATTCAAGATGTGCTCGGCAAGTTCCCTAGGTACACCTTTCATGTCGACAAGTTGTCAGGCAAAGATGTCCTTATTCTCACGGAGGAACTCGACGAGCGTGCTTTCCTATTTAAGGTCCAGGTTCGTCCTAATGGCGGTGGTCTTGGAGGCATCGCCTACCACAAGTTCCACCGGCTTGGTTTTGATGGCAGCCTTGAATGCTGGGGCGGAGTCAGAAATCTGCTTCTTCGACGTCGGCATCTCCGTGGCATCGACTTCGCTCTGGATCTCCTTGAATTCTTCACTGTAGAGGATAGCTTCTGCAAAGGTTGCTTCTCCAATATCGCAGTCCCTTGCCTTGGTAAAGATTCCGGATACGATGATGACACCGTTTGGTCCGGGTATCTTGAGATTGTTGTAGATGAAGCATGGCTTGTCCATGAAGGCGTGGAAGATGTCGCGTCCGAATATGACGTGGTACACGCTCTTGAAGGGGGCCACCTCGAAGGTCATGCGTTCTTGGTGGTAATTGTTGACATCGCCAAAAGTGACCTGGATCATGATACACCCAAGGGACCGAGCTTCCCGGCCAGGAACTACGCCATGGAACATGGTGATGGTCCGCCTTAGGTTGTCCTCCGTCAAGTTCATCTTGTGCAGCGTATCCAGGTACATGATGTTGATGCTGCTTCCACTATCCACCATACATTTGGTGAACTCGTTGCCGTCAATCAGGGGGTTGATGACCATGGCGTACTGGTTCTCCGTAGGGATGAGGTCTGGGTGATCCTTCCTGTCCCAAGTAATTGGAATTTCCGACCAGCACAGGAACTGGGGAACTGGGGGTAGAGTAGCCATCAGTATCCTTGTATAGTGGGGGTGCCAAGGAAAGTGTGGAAAACGGCCGCCTTCTTCTCGAAAGGGTTCTTGCCCTTGCCATCGCCCTTGGCGGCGTGCTTGGGGTCAACATCCTCATCCATGTCACTTGAATCCTTGGACTCCTCTTGCTTCTTCTTCCCCTTGCCCTTACCTTGCGGTCTGGTCTTCCGACGTTGCTTGTAGTCGGACTCTGGGTCCTCCTTGAGATCGTTGACGAACTTGCAATGGCGATTTGTGTGAGTGGCTTTGTCATTGGCGTCGAGGTGTACAAGGCATGGCATATCATGATACTCTTCATACGTTTGGGGAACGCGGAGCGCTGCCGAGGTAGTTTCACTACCTCACTGCTGCCCACGACCAGCCCCCATCCTCGGCCACGCTGTCCGCCATCACCTCGTCCTGCAAATGTCATAGCGACCATGTCGGAGGTGTGCTTTTCTTCTGGTGGGCTCTTCTGCTTGGTGCTGCTGTTCCTCCGAGCTTGAGTTGGAACGGCCGTTGCCACCAGGGAGCCGCAAGCATCATCGTCGGCGGCCGCGAACTCACTAGCCAGCTGGATCATCTGGTTGAGATCTAGCCTGTGATTGTCCTGCAGGCGCTTCAACTTATGTTGTAGCAACGTACCTTTATACAACCTTTCGATGAAGGCGGCCATGGCGGTCTGGGCGTGCACTCCTGCACAGGAATTCTTCATATCCAGCCAGCGAGAGAGGTAGGCGCGAGATGACTCGTCTTTCTCCTGCACGCACCGCTGTAGATCGCCAACAGTACATGGACGTTTGTACGTACCCTCGAAGTTCTTGGTGAACACTTCTTGCATGTCCAACCAGTTGCAGATGGACTTCTCCGGCAAGTCATCGATCCATTGTCGGGCCATGCCCGCCAGCATCAGTGGGAGGTACTTGACGGTGACGTTGGGGTTACCCCCCGGCGATCTCCACCGCGTTGCCGTAATCCTGCAACCATGTAGCTGGCTTGGAGGTGCCGTCATAGGGCTTGATGGTCTTGTCAATCCAGAAACCCTTAGGGTAAGTTGAGGTCCGTATTACAGGTCCAAAGCAACGTGGTCCCATGTATTGTCCTTTCCGGGCCTCGTGAATCTTGTCCAGGCATGAACGTGCATCGTATGGCTCCGGGCTTCTTTTCTTCTTGCCGTAAGGGGAAGGGTTGCGTGAACGACGCGGGCCTCCTCCGCCATGGTGGCTGCTAGGGGACGACGGAGGCGGAGGTGGAGGTGGGTTAGCCTTCTTGCTGTTACCCTCCTGCGACGCCTCGCGCTTGTCGCGGTTTCTTGTCGGACACGGAGGGTCATGGCACGACCTGCTCTTGTGTCCTTGGTTGCACTCTCCATCATGACGGGTCTGCTCCATGTTGTCGCGGATGACAATGTCGCTCTGCCTTGGCAGAGGCATGTCCGTACAACTGTGAGCCTTGGGGTCTCCGCGATGTCGGAGGGACCGGGGCGGTGGAGATGGGCGACGAGGATGAGCCTTACCTCCATGGTCAGAGGATATGGGGATAGCATCTTTCCTGTTGCGTGCATCCCTCCGTCTTTGTTTTGATGAACCCGTCTGGGACCCGACATCATGAGGAGATCGGTCCCTTGGCGGCTTAGGCATGCTAGACTAACAAAACGCTAGGTCAGACTCAAGCCTCTGAGAGGTGGCCTTTTCCTGCTGTTTCACCGCCTTGGCCACGAGGTCGTAGACCTGTTCCACAGCTGCGGGTTATCTATCCTGCTCCAAAAGGGTCTTGGCGATGACGAGGTTAAGAAGAAGAGTGGGCATCACCTGCCTGCCTTCGCTGTCAATGTATGGCTTTGCTTGTGGCAGCTTCGAGGGAGCCCATCCTAGATTTCTCCGTACACCAGGATCGTTGATGACGCGAGCCAGAGCTTTCTTAGCCTTCTGCTGCTGGAGCAGAGTCTTGTACTTGGCCTCCATGGCTCTAGCTTTCACTATTGACTTATGCGTGTTGGCCAGATCTTGATCTAGCTTAGCGCCTTGCTCCGCGATGGCCTGTGCTTCCTCCAGCAGCTGCTGGCGCTTCTCATCAAGCTGGACTATGTTCCGAATATGAGCCACAGTCATGGGCTTGACGAGGAGGTTGCCATTCATCACTCTATCAGCCGGAGTAATTTGGGAAGCATCAGACGTAGATGCCAGAGGCGGCGGGTTTGCGGTGTTGTTGTTACTCGGACCAACATTGAGTTCCTGCGGCTGCTGCACTGGGTTAGGCGGAGGGAGCATGACCTTTGCGCGATCATTGTTGGCAGCAACAGGTGGTCCCTTCCCATTGTCCAGCGCTTTCGGCGGAGCTTGTCCAGGTTGACCTTCCTCCATCACGGTCCCAATGGCGACGAACACCTCTCGGGACGTGACGGCCTTGTCGTCCTGCTCCCTCACATTGGAAATCCTCCTCCATCTCCTGCATACCAGAGTCTAGCTCCTCTGGGCTGAAGTCTATCTCCTCCGAGTTAGCTGATGTCGGTGTAGAGCGCGTCAAGAACAGAGTCGGAGGGTGCCGAGGCTTCCTCGATGATGGGCGATGGCGGTGCGACAGCAGCGATGACGACTGGGGGTGGTGGTGAAGCTACTGCGATAATGATCGGAGGTGGTGGTGAAGCTGCAGCGACAACGACCGAAGGCGGTGGTGGCAGTGGCTGAGGCGGAGGGGCACCGTCTAAGAGCGCAAGCGCTGTCTGGGCTGCCTCCTCAGCCTCCGCGTAGTTGTTGACGGTGTTCAACATGCCTTCGAAAGTGAGGTGTCCTGAAGCCTGCTGCCGCCTTAGCGTATGTCAGAGGAGTGTTCCTTGGTCCAGTCCTTCCACAAAGTGATACATGGCATCAGCATTGGGGTAATGCACCAGGTCGGCCCGTATATGGAGCCACCTGGCCAGGTAATTGCAGGGTTTTTCTCCCTCTCTCTGAACGCAACGCGCCAGATCGAAGATGGTTACCACGCCGACGAACTTGGATCTCTGTTGTCCAGACGCACGGACGAATCCGGCGGACTTGCAGTGATCTTCCACCATTATATCCTGCACAGGGGCGGTTTGGGTGGGCCTTGAATTTTTCTGATCTTTGACGGCAAACTCCGAAGAGAGATCCGACATCGATCCTTCCGCGAACGCATCCTGCCCGTAGGCGGTCCGTGCGGGTCTTGTTGCTCCTCCAACTTCTAGGGAACTAGTGCCCGAGTCGATTTCGCCGATGAAGAGGTGGATGTCTCCGATGGGGATGATCGAGCATCGAGTAGGGTTTGTATTTGCCAGGATCCAGAACTCATCGGGGGACTATCAGAATGTTGCCGGAGAAGATAATATGGCCGATGGCTACGGTTTCACCGATTCCCGCAAAGATCTTGATCCTCGCCCGTTGTAGAGCCTGAAGCGCCTCTTACCCCACGGTGGGCGCCAACTGTCGTGGTATTGCCGACGAGTACGCCATGGAGGGGTCCTCATAGTGCGTGTTTAGAGACGTGGGTTAAGGCGGAAGGTTGGCGGGTACGAGGTAACACAACTTACCTAGGTTCAGATCCCACGACGGTGGCGGAATCTTACTCCTGCTATAAATCACTATAATGGCAATACGCCGAGTTACAGGGATTGGTTCGCTGTGCGCGATATGAGTTGAGTTATGCGTGCCCTAAAGGCTCCCATAGGCCCGACTTATATAGTCGCCATGTCCTAGGGTTACAGGCAAAGTCCTAGCCGGACAGGTTACAGAGTCCTACACGGTATACAATCAGTCTAACATGTCTTGCACTCCAAGGCTCCGGGTACGTCGGTGACTTCTCCGTAGCCTTCCTTTATCCGGCATGGGCCTCCCTTCTAGATCCATCTAACTGGGCCGCCCAGCAGGCCATGGGCCATGCTACCAACTGTGGGTCACCCGGGTTATCCGGATAAGAGACATACTATGGGGATAACCATATAGCATATCCCAACACATGACTCGAGCTCGAGCCGAAGCTATAGACAACAAGGTGAAATCGCACCTAACTTTCATGTGATTTTGAATCTTCTTTGGATGAATTGCTACTTTATTCTGATATGCTATGTATGATGAATTACAATCCTCAAGAAACCCCTCTGCTGGAACAAGACGACATGAGCAAGCAAGATAAGAAAGAATAAGAAAGGAACAAAGCCCCAAGACCCGTACTAATGACCATGACATTGGTACTATCGGCCCTACTCATTCTCAACGATCCAAGCCTGAAATACCAAGGAGGTACTACCACCACTGCCCGACCCGTACTATCGCTAGTGCAAAACTCGACGAGTATTATCGCCACTACGGTCGGCCCACTATTATACATGTCGTGTTTGCTTGCATATACCCTCTGGTATTTAAGCGACACTAGACCAATACTACCAATAAGATCGCCTAGCTTGGCCCGTCAGTACTATCAGGTCCCCTAGGCCGGTACTACCGCCTGCTCACGACGACTAAAGCTACTAGAAGAAGTGCCCCCGGTACTATCACCGGGAAGGCTGGTAGTACCGCCCCTACGCGAGCATGCGTTCCTAAATGGTCCTTTGGCTATCATGTAACTTAACCCTTAGTCTACCTTTTGTATTTGCACTATAGTTAACCCCTAGTGGTTCAGATATGGGGTTAGACATACTTTGAATTGAATCTATGAACTTTGCTCTCCTCCCAAGTGGGAAACGTAAACCTCTCCTTTTATTGTATCTTGGAGTTATATGAGACCTCTCTATGATATTGGTTTCTCTTGGTGTGTGATTCTGGTAATGATTGATCTCTTCACTCTTCTCTAGCGATTCTACCAAGGCCTAGTATCTCCTCATGATTCTACCGAGGGCATATCGGTCTCTCACTCCGAGATTCTACCTCCTGATCTCTCTCTTCTATTGTGCTAGTGGATGACAAATGATTGCATTGTGTGTGTTGTATGTGTTGAGTGGGTTCGGTTTTACTCGTCGTGTTCATCGTTTCCCCTTTAAACCCTCCTCGAATCCGTGAAGATCGAACCACCTCCTAGAGGTTGGATCTCATCACACGACTTGTGGACGATGTAGCCAGTACTGCTTAATAATTAATTAAGATTACAAATTTGATAAAAAAAAGAGCAAATGCAGGTAAGTGTCCATACTGGGTTTGGCCCTGGATTTTCAAAAGTTAGCTTAAATATAGCCCATTGATGGGCCCAAGATAGATTAGATGTTATCCATTAGTCTAATTGGCCCAATATTTAATCCGATCCACGTTAGGCCACCCGTTTAAAAACAGTTTTCCTTTACCAAGTGCCAGGTGCAAATAATGCCAGACGTGGTGCGAAAGAAAAGCTCTGACAAACTAATGCCAAAGTGATAGTACAAGTCTACCAGTGGAACACCTAAAAAAAGAGTCTACCAGTGGAAAGTGCAAATTTCTGAAGGAAGGCATATCTCTGCCTCTGCGGTCTGCACTGATGCACCAGCGCCAACGGCTGTACGGCCCACGCAATGTTTTACGCGAACGCGAACCCCTGTACTTGGGCGTTGAGCTCGATGGATCGGCACCATTTTCGTTGCCACCGCAGTCCGCAGCTGCCGCGAGGTAGCTATAGCACCATCGATCTGGATCTTGGGATCTGACTCTAATCTCTCCCGTTTCCTTTTCTGCTTAACTAAACCACTAGCTTCTCCGAACGAACAGTGTAGCACCGCGGGAATCACGCGGGTTCCATTTGCTTTGCTTTGCTTTGCCCGTTCCGTTCCTATCGGCTCGCCTTGAGCGTGTCCTGCGTGCACCAACGGCTAAAAGCAACATGTAGACAGAGAACCCCGTTCAAAAAAGAAAAATGTAGACAGAGAACCAGACATGCCTCCTTTCCTTCCCCTCGTACCATCATCGCCCCTGAATTTCTGGCGAATCGAAAGCAACTTTTCAAATCAAATCAAGGACTTCCGGAACCTGAAAAATGTCCCCGACTTGTACGTACAAGCTATAGATGGATTACGTAAAGACGATGAAAGGAATTCATTCACCAAGAAATAAACAAACTCACCAAACCCTATTAAAATTAAACCTCGTCCCAATCAAAACGGAAAATCGACGATTGGGATGGATCGACGGAGCACGAAACCAAGCTGCTAGCACCGCGCAATACCATATGGCTGTGACTTGGGACTTGGGGTGGCCGGCGCCACTTGTCAGCGGATTGAGCTGACTGTTGTGACCGGTTCCCGTTGGAGCCTCCTCTTCCCGTGGGAGTGGGAGTGGGAGACGAGGAAGTCCGGGGTGCGCTCGTAGCCGGAGAAGACCTCCTCCCAGATCTCGGCGAAGGCGCGGAGGATGAGGTGGTGGTGGTGCGGCGCGTTCAGGGACAGGAACCGGTGGAGGAGCTCCCGCAGCTCGTCGCCGCCCACGATCTCCTTCTCCACGATCATCTGCAGCATCGACCGCCGGAAGTCCGCCAGCGGGTCCGCCGACTCCTTCACCACCGCCACGCTCTCCTCGATCCTCCTCGCGCCGGCGCCGCCTCCGCCCTCGCTCGAGGTCCGCCTGTGCCGCCTGCCGCCGACGTTCTCGGCGGTGGCGTCCTGGAGGGAGCGGACGGTGCGCTCCAGCTCGCCGAGCTGCCGCAGGAGCGCGGCCACGCTGGGCGTGCTCCCCACGCTCGTGTCCGCGTCGTCCGCGGAGGAGGGGGAGAACGAGGAGGAGGGCGCCGCCGCGGTGGAGACCATCGACGCCGACTTGCTGTTCCCCGCGCGCCACGTCCCCTTGGCGGTGTCGGTGGTGGCCGTGGACATGGTAGTTGTTGTGGTGGTGGTGGCAGTCGACGTGTTGGTGGGCGGCGTCGCCATGGGGGACTGCTTGTCGGAGCCGTCTGAGATGGACACGGCCTTGGAGCCGCCGCACCCGCACATGAAGCCGCGGCCCTTCCTCTTGATGCGCAGCCCGCCGCCGGAGCCGCGGCGGCGCAGTATCATCGCCTTCATCGATCGATCGAGAGCCTTCTCCTTCTCCTTCTCGGTTCGGTTGCGAGCGTGCGGTGCGGGCGCGCGGGGCGAGGAGGCTGCGCCGTGTGTGAAGTGCTTGTGGCGTGTACTACTGGAGTGAAGAGAAAACCCATGGTTTATAATGTGGCAGCCGGCCGCCTTGCAAAGTCAAACGGCTATATTAGTTTTTTGCGTGGAAGCAATCCGATGTTGGTGAAACGGTCAGATGAAAACTAAGCACAAACTTATCTGCATTTAAACACGCACCGTACTTGTACTGACTTCTCGCAAATCAAATAAATCGGACAGGTGATCTGTGTAACTTGGTCGTCAATTAATTTGAGACTAGCTGCATCACATGAAAATTTCGCTACTGTACAAAAACATCACATGAAAAGTATCTTCAGAACAAGATAAAAAGGTCTTCTAATATGGTATGCCACATCAAAAATTCGATAAAAAAGTATCACATGAAAAGTTTCGTCAGAACAAGATAAAATAAAGGTCTTCTAATTATAGACATTGGTCTGTTTTTAGCAGCCCTCAATTTTCACTGATTGTGTTAAAAAAGGAAATGCAACGAATTTGAGTGTGCTTCAAATCTTACCCCAAAACATACCCCATACAAGTCGATTTTAGGGATGTTTAGGGCTGCTTGAGTGATTCTAGTGAACTTGTGAAATGTTTCTATGTGAACGCCCCAAGTGCAAGTCTTTATTGAAGAATATTTATTTTCACAAAATTTAGGGAAATTAGTACAAAACACATTTTCACCATGTGAATATTTTTTTTTGTAAATTATGATATACATTTAACTCCCTTTGAGCTGATTATATCATGAACCTGCAACTAACAAGAAATATGTAAAGGCCGGTCAACCAGATGAGATTATCAAAGTTGACCGAGCTGGGTAAGATCAACCTTTTACCCGCTAATTGTGACCTTTTGACAATATTTCGATGATTACCATGGAGTATTCATTATCTTTTCAAACTAACAAGGGGTCTTGTTTGTTAGGATAACATGACTAGACATACCACACATACTTGTATCCGCTAGGGAGAGGTTTGGAGACAGCCATACCCGCTCAACAAAGTTAAGGAAAGGAAATTATAATTTGGCTAAATTTGCTAAAAATGAGAGAATTTAACATAATATGGCATGCCACTAAATGTGGTACACATAAGATTTTTCATAAGTAAAAAAGAGTAATGTTTAACCAAGTATGTACAAAAAGTACCAACATCTAGAATATCAAAATAATAGCATTAGATTCACCGTGATGTATATTTTTGTATGATATAGATTTGATATTATTATTATTATTATTATTTTGGAAAAGAGTATATATTAATATCACATGGATACTAATTACACCCGGCCTCTGCAACAACGCATGTCCTAGCGGCCATACGGATGCACACAGCCCATTAAAAAAAAAGAATTACAAAAAAGAAAAGTCCCGCTACAGAGAACTAATCCTCAAAGCAACGACACTGACACCATCAGAACAACAACAGTAGTCCTCCACTCCAATAACAACGCCTTCAAGAAGGAAATATTGCCCAAGTGCCGTCGTTGCCCGATCAAAGATCATAGGTTTTCACCCTGGAGAAAGTCCTCGCTCACAAAACAATGCCTTCAACAAGGTCATTGTTGAGCACAAGACCAGACCTTGGATTTTCACCATCGCTCTTTTCTGACATTCTCCGCATCTAACTTCACCATGGCACTAAGAATGGAACTTGGTGGGAACAAACAACAGAGCTTCGCAACGCTCCCGCTGAAACCAAACGTCCAGAAAAACAAGGTGCGCACGGACGAATACCTTCCGATTCAGCAATCTCCAGGCATATACGCCCATGGGAGTTCGCTGGCGGAGCCTTCCGGAACCCGCCTCTCCAGACCAGATCAACGAGGCAGACATCAAGCAGATCTTCGTCTTCGTGCGAAAGAAACCAAAGGACCACCTCCTTTATTAGATCCAACACAGCGATCTCCACACCGCCGGTCGATTTCCTGAGAACGGATCGAGCAGGCAATTAGGGTTAGAGAGCCGATCTAGTTCTTCCAACGGAATCCTATCACCGACACCTCCTCCACCAGATCGCCACCACAGGGAGTCGCTGCCTCTACCCCGACTGAGGGACGCCGCCCAGGTCTCCGCGCTTCAGCCTCCGCCGTCGCTGCCCCAGTAGCTCCGGCTTCAGCCTCCGACGCACCGCCCCCAGCAACCTTCGGCAGCTAGGCCCATCGCCACCGCGGCGAGGGCCGGCGGCAGCGGCGGCGATTGCATCCAGATGGGATCTCTGGCGGCGGCGGGAGACGCCCCTGACGTCGCCTTGGGGAGCGACGGGGTATCCGTAAAATTTTAATATGGACGAGTTTTGGATGTTGATATTATAGATATAAATAGTTTTCTCAATAAATTTGGTCAAAGTTTAGGTTAGTTGACTTTTGAGCATATGCACTATGTTGCAAACAGGAATATAATTTTGTTTATAGGTGCTATTAACTGCACACATTTTTACCACACCGGCATTAGCAACGCCGCACAAAGTTGACATTTCTTAAAGTTGTATGGCTATGCATCTTAATGCGGAAGTGAGTAAAATATCAGCTTCTGAGGCGATCGACAAGATGTGACAAGGTAGCCGAAAATACTAGCTTAGCTAGCTCTAATTAATGGTTAGCAATAAGAAAGTTACCAAAGGAATGGTCCTACAAATTAACAAATCTTGTTTTAATTCGATCGATGGGCCTACGAACCATGATGTGAGATGCCTTTTGGAAAGAAAGAAAGAAAGGAAAGAGAGCTTGGTAGATGTATCACGTTCACGTATAGGATCGATAGCTAGAGAGGGGGCTAGTTTTTGTCCCATTGCATTAGCTGTTGATACATTTCCATCGCTCTAGGTAGGATGTCATTAGGCCTTTGAAAAGTGACTTTGTTGATTAAAAACCGGTACCGGAGTACTTCATTTAACCAACGCATCTGAATTTTGTGTTTAACGTTGCATGCACAGGTAGATGCTCCTGAATTTTGCGGCAGATAATGCTGCTACGTTGTTGCCCCCATGCATGCATGCATTTGTTGTTGTTGTTGTCCAATTCACAAAAATGAAAATGACTATGTGGTTCTGACACATATTGGTGCCTTATAGCAATGATTTAGATCATCAAATATTTATATATCACGCAATCTATTTATGGTGAGTTAATTAACCGCCGGTTCCATTTTCACCTCATGTCTATGTAGATATAGAAGAGTGGCAGTACCAAATTTGTTTGCGTCAACCGAACTTATATGTGGCGTTTTAATTTAATTTTGAAATACAGGGTAGGGTATCGTGATCTTATCTAATTGCACATACGACGTCACATATCAATGCATGCAAGCACCAAAAGGAACCACGTAACAAAGGGGTACTCCTGGTATTTATTTATGGTTCAACTATGCTTTGTTTATCAGAAGAAATGGTTAAATTGGAGAGAGTGCACATAGTTTACGTCTGGAAATCATGTCGGCCATCTAATCAAGTGCTCCTAACACTCAAGTGGGGATGGACTTGCCAGCGAATTATTAACCAAGAAGCAACCAAAAAGAGCATTATGTGCCGCGATGATTACAAATGTCACCTAAAATGCGGATCAGATCGCATAAACATATGTGTTAAGGCATCTCTAACCGATCGAGTAAACCGTCCAAAATCGGTTAGAGGAGTAAAAATACTCCTCTAACCAATAGCTGTTCCTAACCGATCTCCTATAGTTAACGGAGTAAATCAAATAAACATCTCCAAATTCGATCAAAATCAACCTAATTCAAATTAAATTTCAAACTAACATATATATTTAACACAATATGTACATGCTACAACCAAAAGTCGGTCGAATTTGACAAAATTCGACGAATTCGACTACCTCCTAACCCTAGTCCTTGTCCCAGTCGTAGGAGGAATCGGAGTCGAGCTCGATCACCGCCAGCATCGTCGACGGCGCGTCCTCCTAGTCGTCGTCCTCCTCCTTCACCGTGTCTGGCGCGTCCTCCCAGCCCAGTCATACTCCCAGTCCTCCTCCTCCTTCACTGTGGACGGCGCCGAAGCTGCCGACGGCCCTGCATCCTCCTCCTCCTTCACCTTCTTCCCCGCCGCAACGTCAACCTTCCGCTTGGCCTCGGCGTACGCCTCCAGCAGCTTCCGCTCCTCCTTGACGAGCTCCGGGTTCTGGCCGGCGAACACGGCCGCCATCACCATGGTCAGCTGGCGGAGCGGCGGGGCTGCCTCCGGCGTTTGGGTGGAGCCAATCGAGGAGGGGAAGGAGGAACGACGGCGGGAAGATGAGGAGGCTCGAGCTCGCGGCAGGGGTTACGGGGCCGGTGAGTGCTCGGAATCGGTGGCGGAGATGGCCGGCAGGAGAATCCAGCCATCGTGGGTAGCTGCCGTGCCGGCGGGGAGACGGAATCGGTGGCGATGTTGGCCGGAGAAGAAGAAGAGATCAAGATGAAAGGAAGAAAAGTGGATGTGAACACGCTGGGAGGGAAGGAATATTCTACTTATCCGTTAACATGGTTTACCCAAACACGGGTGGTAGCACGTCTTCTCTCCCCCCTTGGACGTACTAGTACGTACGTAGCGCATCCGCGAGTGGAGTGGGCGCAATAATTCGGTATCCGACACCACACATCATTTGGCCGTCTTTCCTCGTCGTTTGGACGGCGCGGGCAGCGCACGGCTGCTCCGCTTTTCCCAGCATGGATGGATGCTTTCCTCTCTCTGCCACAGGCTTTCTGCTCTATCGTCTCTCGTGTGCGTGTGTGCATGCAGTCTGAGGCTGTCTCACGCCCTTTTCGGCCGTGCTCGAGTAACCTGGCTGGCCGTGGTATGAACTCAGTCTAGTCTGATATTTCAGCCTGCATGCATGATGCCGCTAGGGCAGAAGAGATGGTCAGGATTTGAGTAATGCAGCAGTAGAACTGCGTTGTGCGTAGTTGGAGTGTCGATCATTCTTTTTTTACCAGGCTTTCTTCCTCGTTGAAATGGAAAAAGGTGCAGTATCTCGGTATCGCTAATTAAAGACCGAGACCTTCGTAAACATCTCCTCGCGAGCCTGGAGTTGCTCCGCTTTTGACATGTGGTGTGCTGGTGATGTCCCGCAAAAATGAAACAGTTAATGATATAAGTATAACTGTACATCAAAAATATAATTATACTTAGAGCCGAAGTGCCAAAAATACAACCGTACGTAGAGCCAAATACACGAAAGTACTATAAAGGATAACCGTACTAAAAAGGATAGCCCAAGTATATAAGCCGAAGTACGTACAGCTTTATTAAAAGTCAAAGTACAGACATACTTAGAACCAAGTACCCCAAAGTATTATTGTACTAAATATCGAAGTACAAAAAGTACAAGTGTATTCATCGCCAAAGCACAAAAAAGTACAAGTGTGTAGTAACCCGAGTATAAATTATATTAAGAATCTACGAAAATACAGAACTGAAGTAATCTAAAGTACGAACACATCGGTTTTAAAAGTTAAAAAAAGTTGTTCGAAACCTATCAACACGGGGTCTAGTTTTAAAGATCTTGTCACAAAGAGCTCAAAAGTGAAAACGGTTTATAATTTAAACAAACGGTTTTTCAAATATTTCATTTTGAATTATCGAATTTAAAAATAAAAGAAAAAATCTGTACTCATACATATGTACCTCTCTTATCCTAATCATCGCTTCTGGTTGCGATAGTTGGCAAGCATATAGAGCCTATTAGAAGGATCGCTCGAAAGAGAAGAAGATACCTAGAGCATCTCCGCTCACATTTTCAGAACGCCGATTCCAGGACGAATTTTAGGTCCGGACGCTAAAATTTGGTCCAGTCGCGTTTCCAAGAATATGTTTTGGTCCGAATTTAGGCCAAGTTTGGTCTAGACTTTCCAGGCCATTCCCAAGATCCGGGAAAGCCATAGGAACTCCGGACAAAGCGAATTCGGCGAAAAAAAAGGAGACGACGCGTGGACCTGCCCAGTCAGCGACAGAAGACGAGTCGTCGTCATCCTTCCGCCTCGGAACCCCGCGGAGGACCGCCGGACAATAACTGCACGTCGCTTCGGCCACGCATCGCCGTGATGCCGCGCCACCGCCGCCTCCTCGGCTCTCGCGACGGACCGATGGACAATAACTTCCTGCTGTTCCCCCTTTTCCTGCCCTTGTCGCCCGCCTCGGCCTATAAAAGCTGTACCACTCGCCGGAACTCCTTACACTCTCTCACAACTACCCAAATCTCCCAACTCCGGTGAACCACACACTCCGGCGAACTTACCACTCTTCTCCCACTTCCCCATGGTCGAGCGCTTTCCCAGTGATCCCGTGGCGACGAACGGCTTCGGCCGCCGCATGTTCCAGCAGTGGGAGGCGCGCATGCTCTATGACGCCGGCTACATGGAGCCGCCGGACACGCGGAACCCGCCTGGCTGGAAGCTTAGTGATGCGTGTTGACGCCCCGTTGGAAAACCCCAAGAGCAAGGTACGATGCAGCACAACGGCAAGTTTTCCCTCAGTAAGAAACCGAGGTTATAGAACTAGTAGGAGGAAGGAAATGCCTCAATGGTGTTGCAAGAAATGTGAAAACCTGCACAACACAAACTCAAGACTTTGCCCTAACTAACAGTGAGGTTGTCAATCTCACCGGTTGCTGTAACAAAGGATTAACTATATGGTGTGGAAGGTGATGATGGTTTGCAACAAGTAAACAGTAGCAGTGGAAGAGTATCAATGGTAAAGATTGGACCGGGGTCCATAGTTCAATAGAGGTATTCTCCTTAGATAAACAAACATAGCATGCTGGGTAAACAAATTACAGCAGGGCAATTGACAGGACTGAGCAAGGCATAACAATGCAATACTATACAAAAAGATCCTATGAGATTCGATTGGGCAATACAACAATATACATAGACCGCCATCCAACTGCATCTATGACTAGAAGTCCACCTTCAGGTTATCATCTGAAACCCCTCCAGTATTAAGTTGCAAGCAACAGACAACTGTTTTAAGCAAAGTGTGTAAGATAAACAATCCACTTGTTCCATGAACAAGAGACCATTGTTTTCTCCCTAGTGGCAACAGCACATCTACAACCGTAGATATTTCTGTCACTTTCCTTGATTAAGTAGAGGCATGAACCCACTATCGAGCATAAATACCCCCTCTTGGAGTCACTAGCAACTACTTGGCCAAGATAGATACTAACAACAGAGAGCATGCAAGATCACAAACAACACAGACATGATATAATCAATAAGACAAAACCATTAATCAATCTGACATACAAATCTCAATATCCATCAGATCCCCGCAAACACAACATGCATGATTACAAATAGATTAGATCTTGATCATGAACGGAGCTCACAAGATCTAGACATGAAAGCAAAAGGAGGAGATACAACCATCTAGCTACTACATGGACCCGTAGTCCAAGGTGGAACTACTCACGCTTCATACCGGAGGCTGGCATGATGAAGAAGAAGGCCTCTAGGATGATCTCCCCTTCGGTAGGGTGTCGGGAAGAGCTTCAGATCCCCCCGATCTAGGGACGATGGTGGCGGTGGCTACAAATGGTTTCGTGGAATATTGATCGGATACTTAGGGTTTAGGCGTCGGGGGCTTCTTATAGGCGAAGAGGCGAGGCTGGGAGGCGGCCAGGGGGCCCACACCCTGCCCAGGCGCGGGCCACCCTATGCCGCTCCTGGCAGGGTGTGGCCACCCTGTGGCGCCCTTCCGTCTCTCCTCTGGACTCCGTGTTCTCCTCGGTGAAATATTGACTTTGGCTTTTGTCCCGTCCAATTCCGAGAATATTTCCTTACTAGCTTTTCTGGAACCAAAAACAGCAGAAAACAAGCAACTGGCACTATGGCAACTTATTAATAGGTTAGTACTAGAAAACATATGAAAAGCACCTCAAAGTGTGGATAAAGCAAAGCAAAGTAGATACTAAACAAGCATGGAACATCAAAAATTATAGATACGTTTCTGACGTATCAAGGATCCCCAAGTTTAACTCCTGCTCGTCCTCGAGTAGGTAAGTGATAAAATAATAATTTTTGAGGTGATATGCACCGTCAAAACCAAGATCAAATCATTTGCAAGCATTGAAAGCTGGGATCAAAGAACTCTAAACATGTGCATGCAAGATGGAGTTCTAACAATAATACAAAGTAACTATGCATGCAACATGAAAGGCTACAAACAAAGATCATGAATAACATGCATTAAAAAACGTTTGTTTGTTTCACATACAGAAAACATGGCATAGTGGCATTCAGCTTGTACCTCATAGAGTAGCAAATAGATGCATAGGCACCTTCAAAGTTCATAAGAGTGACTAGATACAAATAGCACAAGAATAAGCAATATCAACAATATGCATCAATGGAAACTGCACATAGAACTAAGAATGACAACTATGCTCTCTTAACTGGTGCCTAAAAGTATAAGGTGGAGACTAAATATAATAGTGGAAGAAAGACCCTTCATAAAGGGAAGCATGGATTTCAAGTTTCAAAAAGAGCTTCCAAAAATTATGGTACTTGTTAGCTTTCAGCCCTCATTGCCCCTATCATAAGCATCTTGAAGTAATTAAGGTTAAAGTGAACAAACTATGGAGTATATGCTTGACAAAGTATAAGTTGGCAATCTCATGTCCCTTGAATACGAGGGTGGCACCGCATGCTACTCAAATTTGGTCACCTGTAAGTTTTTGTCATAGTAAATACATGTGTATCATAGAGAAGCGCCAAAAGGGTACCCCTTGCACATGGTACACGAGCTATCCCACAACCAAAATGACAAGGCAAGCAGACAATGAGCATCTCAGCGATCTTTTTATTTACTATTTGCATAGATTTTTATTGAGGATGCTTCACAAATTGCTCATTATGGTGATGCTGCAAGTTTCCACCATGATTAGGCATGGCTTAGGCTAGCGGCCCAGGAGTTTCTCTAACACAAAATACATAACTCCATGGACTTACAATCTTCCTCTTTATTTCACACTGGCAACATCCATAGACAAAAGAGCATGATATCAACTGTGTACAAAGTACAAGTGCAATGTTGAAAACGTTACCCATGACAGCATGGTTCTGCTAATTCCAACATATAAGTGCAAGCATATTCAACATAGATGACACAATGGTTCAAGTTTATTAGGGGCAAGGAAAATAAAGTGTGCCATCAAGTTCGTGAGGGCTTTAATCACTAAGTTTTCACATAACAAAATACTTTTTAATTGGAAGATAGCTGAAAACAAGAATATACTTGCAATGGTGCAACACACCATGCATAGGAGTTTATAGTGGACACTTTGGAATAACTTGGTTTCTTGGGAGTTGGAAGCATGAGTAGAGCTTACTCATACAAGTGCAGGCTAGCAAAAGACTGTGAGCAACCATCTAAGAGAGCAATAATGGCCATAATCATGCAGAACGACAAAACATTACTAATCAAAGCATAGAGTGGTACTGCAAGTCAAGGACTTGTTCATAGTCATAACATGGTGTGAGCATGTGCCAAGTCAACCCAAACAAAACATCAAAGGAGAATACCACAATACTATGCTTTTGTATGCTAAAACAACGCATGATTCTTTCAAGGCACACTAAGAAATCCCAATTGTTTGGAACAAGACATGCTACAACAATAATCACTAAGCATAAGGTCAAAACAACACCTAGCATGTCATGCTAAAGTCTAAGTCACAGTCAATGCAAGCTCCTCTTGCACTTTCAAGCAAGAACTTTATACTCCTTCCAACACCAATCGACTTATTTGAAACAACACAGCGAGAACGGGGGTACAAACAACTTTATTAAAGCAAACTAAACAAACTAAGCAAATCAAACGAAAACTAAGACGCTCCAAGAACAACACAACAGTGCATGAAACAATAAAAACGAAGTGTCTAGAAAGACCTAAGCTTTTTATTGATGAAGAAGGGGATGCCTTGGCATCCCCAAGCTTTGGCGCTTGTACCTCTTGGATATTTCTTGGGGTGGAATCCCCAAGTTTGAGATTTTGTCCATTCTTCATCTCATTGCATCATTCTCTCTCTACACCTGAAATATTTCCTTCATACAAAACTTCACACAATCTTCATTAGCAACATTAGTGTATTCAAAAGATAATAGAACTTTGGGCTTAGCTTTAGAACAGCAAAACTTTTCACTAAAAACACAAGATACTGTAGCAACTCCTTCAAAAATCTCAATTTTTGAATAAGAACCCAAAAAGGAATCAATAAGAAGCAAATGCAAATAATGGCAGAAATCTGTCAAAACAGACCAGCAGGTATAAACCATTTTTTTGAAGACCTTCTGTTGCTCAAATCAAAAAGTGTTGAACTAACTAAAGTTATATAACATATTGAGGGATTTATTCGTAAATTTTTAGATTAATCAGACTTCCAGAGACTCCTCACGGATTTTTATGGTGGAGGACAGAAATCTGTTTCGGGACAGCAACTCCCCAAATCTTACTTCCCTCTCATTAGAGGTCATTCTTGGCACAAAAAGTAAACAAAAAGGATAAGAAGAGGTCATTACTGAAGTAATAACTTCCAAGACTCAAGGAAACTCTTGGATTATGTTTCAACAAGTACTTTTCTTTAACGCCTTTAAGTTAGGCATGATAAGCAAGAAATCAAGTATTTTCAAATGAAGAAGCATTAACATCAAACCTTGCTTTCAAAGAAGGAGCAAAAAACAACTTCTCTCTCCTCATATGGAAGTGTTCAATACCTTTCTTGAATGGAAATTGATATTTAATGGTGCATTTTTTCATATCAATGATGGCACCAACAGTTCTAAGAAAAGGTCTTACCAAAGTAATAGGACAAGAAGCATTGTATTCAACATCAAAAACATAGAAATCAACAGGGACATAAGCATTGTTAACCATAATGAGAACATCATTAACACTCCCCATGAGTTTCTTCTTAGCATTATAATTAAGTGGGACATCCAAATAACAATCTTCCAAAGGTGGCAAATCAAGCATTTCATAAACCATCCTAGGCATAATAGAGACACTAGAACCAAGATCACATGAAGCTTTGAGATCAAAGTCATTCGAAAGCATATTAATAATGGGTTCCCAATTGTCTTCTACTTTTCTAGGAATAGAATCTTTGTGTTTTAACTTCTCTTCCTTAATCTTAACAAGAGCATCTGTAATGTGTTTGGTGAAAGCAACATGCATATCACTAGCATCAGGACTTCTAGCAAGCTTTTGCAGGAACATAATCACTTCAGAAATATTGCAACCATCTATATCAAAATCAAACTTAGCATTACTAGTAGTAGACTCATTAGGCTTAGGCATTGTAGGAGGAGGAATAGGGACTTCTTATGGTTTAGTGGTGATGGTGCACACACTATTGTTTCTATCCATTTCAGCTTCCCTTTCCCACTTAGCATGAAGTTGAGCTAACAGTCTAACATTTTCATCAATAGTAACTTGTATGGCATGAGTATCAGCAAAGGTACTTTCCATGGTTTCAGGTTTAGAAACCATTTTATTAATCAAGTAGGACCATGCTTCAGACGAAGAGGAAATATTTTTCTCAACATTTAAAAGCTTTTCCTCCACAATCTTGTTGAAAATGGTTTGTTTACTAATAAAGTATTTGAGCATGACTTCAAGTTCAGAGGGGAACTTCTAGCATTGTTGTAGGAGTTTCCATAGGTATTGCCATTATTAGGAGGATAAGGCCTATAATTGTTGTTACTACCAAAATTATTCCTATAGGCATTATTGTTAAAATTGTTGTTTATAATGAAGTTCACATCAACTTTCTCTTCTTGAGCAACCAAAGAGGCTAAGGGAACATTATTTGGATCTAAAGGAGCTTTCCCATTAACAAGCATAGCCATAATAACATCAACCTTATCACTCAAAGAGGAGGTTTCTTCAACAGAATTTACCTTCTTACCATGTGGAGCTCTCTCAGTGTGCCATTCAGAATAGTTGACCATCATATTATCAAGGAGTTTTGTTGTAGCACCCAAAGTGATGCTCATAAAGGTACCTCCAGCAGCTGAATCCAATAGGTTTCTTGAAGAGAAGTTCAAACCTGCATAAAAAGTCTGGATAATCATCCAAGCAATGAGTCCATGAGTGGGACAGTTCTTAACCAAAGATTTCATTCTTTCCCAAGCTTGAGCAACATGTTCATTATCAAGTTGTTTAAATTTGATAATATCACTTCTCATAGATATAATCTTAGCAGGAGGGTAGTACTTTCCAATAAAAGCATCCTTGCACTTAATCCAAGAATCAATACTATTTCTAGGCAAGGATAGCAACCATTCTTTACCTTTTCCTCTCAAGGAGAAAGGAAACAGCTTGAGCTTAATAATATCTCCATCTACATCCTTATACTTTTGCATCTCACAAAGTTCAACAAATCTATTGAGATGGGCAGCAACAGCATCAGAACTAGCACCAGAAAATTGCTCTCTCATCACAAGATTCAACAAAGCAGGCTTAATTTCATAAAAGGTAGCATCGGGAGCAGGTGGAGAATTAGGAGTACTAAGGAAATCATTGTTGTTTGTGCTAGTGAAGTCACACAACTTGGTGTTCTCAGCAGAATTTATTTTGGCAAAAGTGGAGAAAGCCAAAAACAGCAGCAGCAGCTAGAGCAAGAACTATTTTTTTTGTGTTTTTGATAAGAAAAAGCAAACCAAACTAAACTATTTTTTTTGGACTTTTTGATAAAAAGAGGCAAACAAAACCAAGAAAAATAAACTAAGCAAACTAAAAACAAAGTAAAGAGAAAGGTTGAGGAGGACTCCCCTTGTGAGACACTAGAACCAATATCACATGAAGCTTTGAGATCAAAGTCATTCGAAAGCATATTAATAATGGGTTCCCAATTGTCTTCTACTTTCCTAGGAATAGAATCTTTGTGTTTTAACTTCTCTTCCTTAATCTTAACAAGAGCATCTGTAATGTGTTTGGTGAAAGCAACATGCATATCACTAGCATCAGGACTTCTAGCAAGCTTTTGCAGGAACATAATCACTTCAGAAATATTGTAACCATCTATATCAAAATCAAACTTAGCATTACTAGTAGTAGACTCATTAGGCTTAGGCATTGTAGGAGGAGGCATAGGGACTTCTTATGGTTTAGTGGTGATGGTGCACACACTATTGTTTCTATCCATTTTAGCTTCCCTTTCCCACTTAGCATGAAGTTGAGCTAACAGTCTAACATTTTCATCAATAGTAACTTGTATGTCATGAGTATCAGCAAAGGTACTTTCCATGGTTTCAGGTTTAGCAACCATTTTATTAATCAAGTAGGACCATGCTTCAGACGAAGAGGAAATATTTTTCTCAACATTTAAAAGCTTTTCCTCCACAGTCTTGTTGAAAATGGTTTGTTTACTAATAAAGTATTTGAGCATGACTTCAAGTTCAGAGGGTAACTTCTAGCATTGTTGTAGGAGTTTCCATAGGTATTGCCATTATTAGGAGGATAAGGCCTATAATTGTTGTTACTACCAAAATTATTCCTATAGGCATTATTGTTAAAATTGTTGTTTATAATGAAGTTCACATCAACTTTCTCTTCTTGAGCAACCAAAGAGGCTAAGGGAACATTATTTGGATCTAAAGGAGCTTTCCCATTAACAAGCATAGCCATAATAACATCAACCTTATCACTCAAAGAGGAGGTTTCTTCAACAGAATTTACCTTCTTACCATGTGAAGCTCTCTCAATGTGCCATTCAGAATAGTTGACCATCATATTATCAAGGAGTTTTGTTGCAGCACCCAAAGTGATGCTCATAAAGGTACCTCCAGCAGCTGAATCCAATAGGTTTCTTGAAGAGAAGTTCAAACCTGCATAAAAAGTCTGGATAATCATCCAAGCAATGAGTCCATGAGTGGGACAGTTCTTAACCAAAGATTTCATCCTTTCCCAAGCTTGAGCAACATGTTCATTATCAAGTTGTTTAAATTTGATAATATCACTTCTCATAGATATAATCTTAGCAGGAGGGTAGTACTTTCCAATAAAAACATCCTTGCACTTAATCCAAGAATCAATACTATTTCTAGGCAAGGATATCAACCATTCTTTACCTTTTACTCTCAAGGAGAAAGGAAACAGCTTGAGCTTAATAATATCTCCATCTACATCCTTATACTTTTGCATCTCACAAAGTTCAACAAATCTATTGAGATGGGCAGCAGCAGCATCAGAACTAGCACCAGAAAATTGCTCTCTCATCACAAGATTCAACAAAGCAGGCTTAATTTCATAAAAGGTAGCATCGGGAGCAGGTGGAGCAATAGGAGTACTAAGGAAATCATTGTTGTTTGTGCTAGTGAAGTCACACAACTTGGTGTTCTCATCAGAATTTATTTTGGCAAAAGTGGAGAAAGACAAAAACAACAGTAGCAGCTAGAGCAGGAACTATTTTTTTGTGTTTTTGATAAGAAAAAGCAAACCAAACTAAACTATTTTTTTTGGACTTTTTGATAAAAAGAGGCAAACAAAACCAAGAAAAAGAAACTATGCAAACTAAAAACAAAGTAAAGAGAAAGGTTGAGGAGGACTCCCCTTGTGAAGACGTCCTTAGCCTCCCCTTGACACCCCGTTGGGAAACCCCAAGAGCAAGGTATGATGCAGCACAACAGCAAGTTTTCCCTCAATAAGAAACCGAGGTTATCGAACCAGTAGGAGGACGAAAACGCCTCAAAGGTGTTGCAAGCAACGTGGAAACCTGCACAACACAAACTCGAGACTTTGTCCCAACTAACAGTGAGGTTATCAATCTCACCGGTTGGTGTAACAAAGGATTAACTGTATGGTGTGGAAGGTGATGATGGTTTGCATCAAGCAAATAGTAACAGTGGAAGATGTATCAAAGGTAAAGATTGGACCGGAATCCATAGTTCACTAGATGTGTTCTCCTTAGATAAAAAAACATAGCATGCTGGGTAAACAAATTACAGCAGGGCAATTGACAGGACTGAGCAAGACATAACAATGCAATACTAGATAAAAAGATCCTATGAGATTCCATTGGGCAATACAACAATATACATAGACCGCCATCCAACTGTATCTATGACTAGAAGTCCACCTTCAGGTTATCATCCGAACCCCCTCCAGTATTAAGTTGCAAGCAACAGACAACCGCTTTAAGCAAAGTGTGTAAGGTAAACAATCCACTTGTTCCATGAACAAGAGACCATTGTTTTCTCCTTAGTGGTAACAACACGTCTACAACCATAGAGATTTCTGTCACTTCCCTTGATTAAGTGGAGGCATGAACCCACTATCGAGCATAAATACCCTCTATTGGAGTCACTAGCAACTACTTGACCAAAATAGCTAGTAACAACGGAGAGCATGCAAGATCACAAACAACATAGACATGATAGAATCAATAAGACAAAACCATTAATCAATCTGACATAGTAATCTTAATATCCATCGGATCCCCGCAAACACAACATGCATGATTACAAATAGATTAGATCTTGATCATGAACGGAGCTCACAAGATCTAGACATGAAAGCACAAGGAGGAGATACAACCATCTAGCCACTACATGGACCTGTAGTCCAAGGTGGAACTACTCACGCTTTATACCGGAGGCTGGCATGATGAATAAGAAGGCCTCCGGGATGATCTCCCCTCTGGCAGGGTGCCGAGAAGAGCTTCAGATCCCCCGATCTAGGGATGATGGTGGCGGCGGCTACAGATGGTTTCGTGGAATATTTATTAGGTACTTAGGGTTTAGGCGTCGGGGGCTTCTTCTAGGCGAAGAGGCGAGGTTAGGAGGCTGCCAGGGGGCCCACACCCTGTCCAGGTGCGGGCCCACCCTAGGCCGCGCCTGGGGGGTGTGGCAACCCTGTGGCGCCCATTCGTCTCTCCTTTGGACTCCGTGTTCTCCTCGGTGAAATATTGACTTTGGCTTCTTTCCCGTCCAATTCCGAGAATTTTTCCTTACTAGCTTTTTCTTGAACCAAAATCAGGAAAAAACAGGCAACTGACACTGGGCAACTTGTTAATAGGTTAGTATCAGAAAACATATGAAAAGCACCTCAAAGTATGGACAAAGCAAAGCAAAATAGATACTAAACAAGCATGGAACATCAAAAATTATAGATACTTTTCTGACGTATCACTTAGCGCCGACGGCATCCCCATCCCGCCGGTGCCGACCGACGACGAGCTCGCCGACGAGGTCCAGGCCTTCATCGCGGCCATGGATGATCCTGCCGCCGCCGAGAATCCCGACAACCTCCTCTACCGGGAGACCTTCTTCACCGAGCGCTACCTCCAGGAGATCGCCCGCCATGAGGGGCCGCCCGACTCGCCGCCGAAGCGCAACAACGTGGCGAGTTGCCGGCGTTGGTGGAGCGCGCCAGGCCGGACGCTTGCGGCGGTGCTGCAGCACATCCACGCCGGCAACACCCCGCGTCTCGGATTGCCGCGCACATCCACGCCGCGTCCAGGGCGGGACGGCACCCTCCGGCCAACTGGCTGCCGAGGAGGGCGGCCAGCCTGAGCTCCTCCTCCTCCGCTTCGGCTTCCTGATCGTGGGGGTCCATGCCGGCGCCTTCGCTGACGCTGCGCCCAGTCAAGCGCGAGGCGGACTCGCCGGTCCGCTCGCCGCCGCGGACACAGTCGCGGGGCATCGTAATCAACGAGCCCCATGTGTCGGCGCAGTCGCCGCCCACTAGCCGCTTTCGCCTTTGCCAGCCGAAGCCGGAGCCGACCGATTGGGCGGTCCCCGTCGACGAGGACGCTTTCGCCATAAAGATGGCGATGGAGCAGTCACTCCGAAATTCGGCGCGGCAGCCGTCGGTGGAGCCGTCGTTGCCGAACATCCTCGCCTGGTCCAGGTCAGACTGGGAGGAGCAAGGCGCCTCCACGTCTAGCGCCGACAGGAGCAGGCGGAGCACCAGGCGTGGTCCGGCCGCGTGCGCGCCTACCAGGGCGCCCCACTCGGCGCCCTCGACGACAACGAGGAAGCCGACCCCTCCCACCAGCCCTGGAGGTGCGGTGACGCCGGCCAGGGGAGCTCCCGCCCGCCGCAACACCCGAGCGACGACGACGGCGGCGGCAAAGACGACTGCAGGGCCGATCCCGGCTATACCTCCTTTTATGGCAACCTCGACATGTAGAAGCGGCGGCGACCCTTTTTTTATGCTTTTTAGTTTATTATCTAGCCTAAATTCCGGTGTTCGCCCGAATTCGATGTAATTCGTTTGTATTCGCCTATAATCAATAAAATCCATCTAAATTTGCCGAAATTTATTAAATTTAGCCGAACGCGGGAACTCAGACAAGTTTTATCTAGCCCAAAATTAATTCGGATTTCGGCTGGGACGCCAACGAGCGGGGATGCTCTTAAGGGACGGACGGTATTGTTTTTTAGGATTTCCGGAAGTGGCTCACAAAGCTAGTTTTTTTTAGTACTTCAGTTGCACACGGTCGGTGTAAAATGTTTGCGTTGCACATTAGGCCTAGAACTGGTAGATTTGTCCAACCAAAGGGAAAGGGAACAAGAACTATCGGCCCATTCAGCACGCATAAGTTGGGCCGCTGTGGCTTGTGTTGCCCATCGTTGAGCTTCTTCAGGTGGCCCGCTTTTCTTTTCGCCTATCGAATTCGTTAGAGAAAAGCTGATTTTTTTCAAAGGTTATTCTTTGTTTTTCGAGAGCAAAGGTTAGTAAGTGTCACAAAGTAAGTTTTGGTGGGATTTACCTTTTCATGGGAGAAGGGTGGAATGTTGCATGTGCATTTTTTTAGACTGAAAATTTAAAACACAATGTCTTCCAATTTTCTAAAGAGTAAGGTAGATAAATTTTGTCAAAAGTCAAACCATTTAAATCTTGATCAAGTCGATAGAAAAAAGTATCGAGTTCTAAAATGTTAAATGAATCTCAAGACCTGAGAAAAAAACTTGGCCAAGATTTAGGAAGATGACTATGGTTACTTTGTAAATCTTAAGACCCGCTGGACTAGTCTCTTAGATCCAGTCTTTTGGAGTGCTCATATGGACAGAGTGTACTTACATGCATTCATAGGGTGAGTGTATGTTCATATTTGTGAGCATCTGTATTATACCGTGTTTCACAAAAAAACCATGACAAAAATTTGAGTTATTTTTAACTTATTTCATTTGTTTCCTAGAGAAACTAACTTATTTTATGTCTTAGAAAAAATTATATTTGTATTTTCCTCCAAGTTTCAAAAAAATCCTTTACCATTTATTTCTGATTTTAGTTATTTAAATGCCTCATTTAACTGGTTCTTAAGTAGTGAAAATATATTTATATAATAATGCATATTAAACCGTTCATGCATGTCACAAAAAATGTCCATTACTTTAGATGTAATGTTTGCAGTTTCGAATCTATTTTAATGTGTTTCCAATTAAATATTTCCTTTTCCAAAACAAAATAAAAACAAAGAAATATCAAATAAGTGTAACAAAAATAAATGTAACACAATTCAAATGTGTATAAAATGTTCGCGAGTTCTGATCAAATGTTCCCATGTCACTGAGAAAATGTTTATGTGTTCCATAAAAATGGAAATAAGAAAACTAAAAATAAAAATAAAAATAAAAAAATGTGAAAATAATTAATTTACTTGCAAATATTATCAAATCTTCCTCATATGAAATAAATGTTTATCACTTCGCAAACATTGTTCATGTGTCTCACAAAAATACTCATCTATTTATTATAGAAAAAATTAAGAAAAGAACGAAGAAGAAAACAAAAAGAAAATATTTTGACCTTATTGGACCGCAATACGCACTGAGGTCTGGGTCTATGACTCTATGGGGAGCTTTCTTCAAGAACTACAGAGAACACTTTCAGGCACACCTTCTTTTTCTTCAGGAACCATAGACACCACTTTCATGTACATTTCAGAGTGCACTGGTCCCGCACGAAACGGAGGTTCCATGACACTTTATTGCAACTCCCACTTTTTATGGTTATTTTGATTTGTTGCCAAAAATAAAAAGGTGACCACCTTTGTTTGTTCCAATGACAAATGCTATTTTCTCCGGTCCATATTACTTATTATGGTTTTAGTTTAGATTTAAACTAAAACCATTACAAAATATTTCGTATTATACTCCCTCTAATTTTAAAATATAAGATGTTTTAGGTTTATGAAAAAAACACTTCCTCCGGTCCATATTAATTGACTTAAACATGTCTAGATTTGAATGAATCTGACACTATTTAATATATAGGTTCATTCAAATTTTGACAAATTAAAATCAAATAATATAGATTGGAGGGAGTATCTAGACTTCTTTTAGTGTGTAGATTTACTCCAAACCTAAATAAATCTATATATACTAAAAGTAGTTTAGATATATTTGTTTTACAGAGCTAAAATATCTTATATTTTGAAACCAAGAGAGTAGATCCGATGGAATACTTTGTTCATTAGGGTCTACCGTAGGTATCGTTCATTCGTCCTAGTAGAGTGCGGAAGCAGAAATACACTACTACCTCCCTTTCAGGGCTTAAGGCGCACACGTTTTTCAAAGCAAAATTTGAACGAAAGAATTGAACAATAAAATCTTGATTATATTATACATAATTAGTACCGTTGGATTCGTATTAAAAAATACTTTCCAATGATACTAATTTTATACCAAAACTCTTTACGTATTTAGAGTAATTCTTGGTCAAAGAAAAAATACGTAAAACGAGGACGCATTAGGGAGTATCAGTTTGTCACCAAGCGAGGAGCCGTGGAGGCATTATTTAGTACTAGGAAACTTGGCGCGGCAACATGCCGCGCCCGTGGAGTGACATTCATGCATTTAAGGAATGCGTGTACATAGATAGCACTGCCGGAATGGTTTATATATTCAGTAGAGATAGTTAACGGTAGTGTATTTTTTCCATACCCAATCAAGTAGCAAACTGCACTCATTTGAAAATTCTGTCCAGGTAAAGAAATATGACAGAGAATCCAGTACTCCTTCTGGTGTAATGATTTGTACTGAAAGGAGAGATTATTACAATCAATCACAGTTTGTCCAACATGCAGAACACCAGCACTCAGCCCTTCCCTACTAAACTGAGTCAAATTGTGAGCCGAAGAATTCATATCTTCCATAGTTTTTGTAATCTTTGCATCCGGCAAGCACACAATATGGAAGTCCAATGCTTTCAATTATCAAATCTATATCAATATGAAAAATTAAGTAAGCTGAAACAACTCTTGTTTTAGGCATTCATAACTTCTAGAATTATCAGGTTATCAATCCATTGCATCACCAGTGTAAGACCTTCAAAGCAGGCTAAAAACTGGAACCTCCAACAATTGGAACCACCGTGGCCTTAGGAAACTTCCATTTGAACCCTCGCAAGAACTGCAACAGTGGACATAGTAGGTTAATTGGATCAAAACTTCCATCAACATTAACGAACGCCCAGTCGGCTAGAGGTGGCTCATATGGCACCTTATCAACCGAATATAAATGGACATGTCCGGGCATAGAGATAACAAAAGCATCAGCCTTCCCTTTGCCGTTTAGACCATGTTCTTGTGGGCCAATCAGAGAAACTTGCAGATATGCAATATAAAACTGTAGAAACATGACAGTGAAAAGGCAAATATTCTCTACAAATATGTTCCCTTACCATCTTGTCGGCCAAATCCAAGGGAAGTAGAAGCGAGTCCTAATGGTTATGGTGGAAGACCATTCATGTAGTAATAAATGTACCATATTCTAAGGAATTTGTTGGGTTTGTCTTGAGGAACCCAGGGGATGTCCAGATTGTAGTATTATTTCCAAGTGAGATCAATTCCGACATGAAGATATGCATAATTTACACCCAGCCAGACATTTGGAAACCCTTCATTTTTTACTAAATAAACGGTTCAGTATCTAGCGATGAATCATCAGTTTGTTGAGCTATGAAAAAGATAATATGGGTCAGAGATTCAAAAATTAGATTGTTCAAGTAGTCCTACTAAATAAACGGTTCAGTATCTAGTGATGAATCATCAGTTTGTTGAGCTATGAAAATGATAATATGGGTCAGATATTCAAAAATTAGATTGTTCAAGTAATTTGGTCCATTTGGATAGATAGCACCGACCACCTTCATAGACTGCCAACAACCAACTCAGTGAAACATCAACCAAAGTTTTTCGAAGCACATTAATTATTCTTCGACATAGAGGTTCTACCGATACCGTTGGTAAGAACTTACCGGGAGTAAGCTGAGGCCAACCATCAAATGTCTTTATACGAAACGTCATTAATTTAGCCATGCTTCGTCCAACAAACTGACTTTGTATTTATGGTTCAGATCTGCACTTAACAACAGTTGGTCGATAAGATATGGTTGTTAAAACTCACAATCACAATTAGGAATACGTAAACACATGACAGATTCATGCTTACAGGCTAGAAGAGATAGCAGACCTATGAACATATCATATCTGTATGGAAGCATGTCATTGTCATCACATAATACTTAAGACTAATACCACTCCATGTTGGACACAAAGTAGAGCCAGCAGACAGAAATTACTTCAACATCAAAGTAATCAACATCACAAAGTGGTTAGATGGCCTTCTCTTCAAGCTAACCACGAAGTCTGCTTCTGATAGCGTTTCCGGAGATGCAACAATATGCTTAATATTAATAGGCTATCAGTTAACCACGAAGTCTGCTTCTGATAGCGTTTCTGGAGATGCAACAATATGCTTAATATTAATAGGCTATCAGTAACCTGTAAGACAATAATTAACTTATGAGTGGAAGCACAAAATATGAATCTCTTCTTCACATCATGAAAGTAATGCACCGATCGAAGATGTGAGATTTCACTGCTAATTATTTTACTAAAGAGCAAATAAATTGGCTGGTAGTAATAGATTAATTTGGAGTAAGAATTTTCATACCTTCATTGGCCCAGCCATACTGATATGGAGAATGATCCAAATACGTAGCTCCAATATTAGCATGATTAACCATGTTTTTCATGTTATCCTTCCAAGAGATTAACTGAACATAAGAATTTGTGCTGGTCAGGGGTAACTTCCAAATTCCATGGACAGAGGAAAAATGTCAATACAGCATGCTTAGAAGAATTGGAGAAAGTAAAGGCATTGCAAAATCAGTGATCATATTAGCACAGTAATTTCAACAATTGTTATTACTTGAGTTAAATGTGGGTAAATATGCACTCATCAGTTGTTTAGCGTGCATCTTATATATCAAAGAAAGTGCTTAAAAGAGTAAATGTATACCTGCAAATTATATGAATCTGAAGGCTAAATGAGATACATTACAGGGAATCCCTGATTGACTTACTTAGACCGTTCATAAACCTAGTTTAGCTCCAGGAACCGATGAAAACTTGAGTACACATTCATTCCATATCCATTGCAATAATTCTACATGCCATAAGTAAGACAGAGGCATGAATTAAACCCTTAAATCTGTACAAAAAAGAGAACACACCAAAAAGGTTATGCTTGAGCTAGTAAACACGACATGCAAATACCATGCTTTAAACTGATATTTTCCTTGAATTGTTGGTTATTACTTAGACAGAGCCAAGGATTCCTTGGCAAGCAAAGAAAAGAACACAGGAAGAGCATGCAAAATAATCCAAAGCATGTACTGTACAGATGTAAGGCCAAGAATACAAAGGGGAAGTGCGCCGTGGGGATTTCCTAGAGGGAGAGAGAGAAAGACGGAGTAAGGATTTTGAATCTACAGATTAGTAGCTAGGCTGAATAGGAAGCTTTTACATTGTGAATCCATTAATTATTGTCGACTAATCTATAGATTAGTATTACTACTGTACGGTTATCTGAACTGAAAAAGAGAAAAATAGAAGACATGAGAGAGATGATCTGATCAAGGGAAAGGATGAAAGATTAAAAAGGGACTGGGCATCTGGCCGCCGAAGTACCCGCGCTATTGGTTGCCGGAAGAGGCGCCATGGTGATGAACGACATGCCCATGGTCGTGGAGTGGCCAAAAATCCCTACGTCTGCCCACCACTAGCGGCATGGATAGAAGGCGGTGCAGCAGCAACACCTCTAAGCCCATGACGATGCCGGCGGCCGGGGACTGGAGGAGGTGACACAAAAGGGGGGCGACCTCGCCGGCGGCCAGCAGGAAAATGTATGTTCGTAGAAAACGTAGAAGAACACATCAAAATCAAATCAAACACAATTAAGGAAAAAAGAAATGCATCCAAACGGAACCAACAAGGACATAATCAAACAAAATTAGGACACAGTAATCCCTATCAGCACATACGAGCTTTTTTTGAGGAAGTAGAAGAACCAGGAGAGAGCTAAGCCGTTCTTGTCACGGCAGGCGAGCACGCATGAAGTTCGTGGGCGCGTCGACGCTGTTCCGGCAACCATGGCGACCTCGCCGAAGAGAGTAGAAAAGGAGACGTCCCAGCCGCTCCATCCGGGAGCTGCGCATGGCGCTGGCCATGGCCGTGTGACGGTGGAGGCGGCTCCATCTGGGAGCTGCTCATGGCGCTAGCCATGGTGGTCCTCTACTCCCGTTCATCGTCCATGGGCCATGGCGGACTGGGAAACCTAGCGAGCTATGCGGCGTCGTGCACTGACGGAAAGGGAGCCAAGCGCCGGGATCCAGAGCGGCGCCCTGGTGTGCGAGGTAGGGTAAAAGCGGTGTTGCCTTGGGAGAAGCGGTGGAGCGGTCGTCCACGGCGGGTCAAAGCGGTGCTGCCTCCTTAGATATTTCTGGAGGAAACCGTAAGGGCTACGCGTTCCAAACCGATTGAAACCGGGAAGAGCACGCGTCGTAACAGGACCAACGCCTCACCAACGGAGTAGTCGCGCACGCGGCATCACTTGATTGGCTAAAAATAGAAGAGCTACAGTAACCAAGCACTATCAGCGGGATGTGGAGCGCTAACAGCTCGAGAATATGTTCAGCCTTAATATATGTAGGTATTTACCATCAGTCACTTTGGAGACTTGAAGTCTTGAAACCGTTAGATTTATCTTTACAGTGCATTGGTTCACATGTTTCCACGTATCCGACGCTGGAAAGGATGCACACGTGACAGGAGATGGAGGCTAGGCTCTGGCGTGTGGTACTCCAGAAGCAATTATTAGCCCTTTCGAAAATAAGCAATTATTAGCTAGTTTGTAGGCATCTGATGGGGATAGGTCGAGGTTCATGTCTTGGATAAGCGCGTCCATCGTTGATCAGGGCGGGGGACTTCGCCACAAGCTACACCACGACGGCCCACAGCGGAGAGCTAGCGACACTGCACCGGTGGCCGGTGCCGCGCGTGCAACCAGCCGCCGGCCACCTCCCACGACATCGATTGATCTGTACGTGGAATTTGTGGATGCATGCAGGGACGGCAGGAATCTTTGGACTCCCCCTTTCCGCTGGGCCCAAACGGAGCCGGCCAAAACAACACACAAAGTAAAGCAGCAACACGATCGCCTAAAAGAGTATCAAACCAATTATGCAGGCAATGACCTCCCTCGGCCTATCGTCCCTATATCTGTATCCACCGCCCCTTCCCAAATCATCCGACGTAAGAAGAAAATAGAGAAGAAGATAGGGATAGAGATCGGCAAAAAGTTTAAGGGTTATCCAGCAGCAATCAATCTAACTAGCTCGACCATGAAATCATACTTTCTATGAATATGGCAAAAACACCCACGGAGAAAAAATGTGGCTCTCCTAATTGATAGGCAACATGGGGAATTAAATAATCTGAAAACTACAGAGCCGAACAAAACAACTACTCCTCCGTCGATCTCAAAATAGATGTTTTAGATTTGTCAAAAGTTAGATAAATCTATTTACTAAACATTGTCTAGATTTAGATGAAAGCTTGGTCTATTAATGTAAGGAGTGTAGATGTGGTAGATATTTGTCAAGCTAAAATTAGATACCTTAGGAAATTAGCTAAGGGTTGGAGTGCTAATAATTTAGAGGCTGCCATTAGAAAAGAGAAGAAGGATTTGATGATAGAATATGATATTCTGGACATTAAATCTGAAATTACTCCTCTTAGTGATGAGGAGAGAGATAGATTTGAGTTTATCCTTAGAGATGTTAATAATTTTTGGATTATGGAGGAAACTAAAGCTAAGCAAAGATCTAGGGATAGAGATATCTTAGAGGGAGATAGGAATACTGCTTATTTTCATGTTGTGGCTAACCAAAGGAGGAAGAAGATGATTCCTGTTTTAGATGGACCTGAGGGTCCTGTTACTGAAGCAAAAGAAATGCTTAAGGTAGCACTAGATTTTTATAGAGTTATTTGGTTTTGAGCCTAGGGCTGATATTAATCTCAGAGCTGACTTTTTCTCTAGTGAAGAGAAAGTCAGTGTTGAGGAGAATAATATGTTAGGAGGGGATTTCTCAGAGGAAGAAATAAAAATAGCTATTTTTTATTCTTATTCTGATGGGGCCCCTGGTCCAGATGGTTTCTCTTTTATGTTCTATCAACAATTTTGGGATATTATTAAGTTGGATCTTCTGGCCATGTTTGATGCTTGGTCACAGGATAAATTGGATCTTTATAGATTGAACTTTGCTATGATTACTCTTATTCCTAAAGAAAATGATGCTAGATCTATGCGGAAATTTAGGCCTATTAGTTTGTTGAATTGTTCTTTTAAATTTTTTACTAAAGTTTTAACTAATATATATGCCAAGATTATTGGAAGGTTGATTTCTTCTTATCAATCTTCTTTTATTAAAGGTAGATTTATTTTGGAAAGTGTGGTCACTACTCATGAAATTGTTCATGAAGTGCATAGGAAGAAATATAAAGGTCTAGTTTTAAAGATAGATTATGAGAAGGCTTATGGCAGAGTTAATTTAGAGTTTTTAAATGAGATACTAGAGTATAGGGGTTTTGACAATACTTTTATTAGAATGATTAAGCAGGTTACTGCTGGTGGGTCTGTAGGTGTGAAAATAAATGATGTAGAAAATAGCTTTATTCTTACAGGAAAAGATTTGAGGCAAGGGGATTCTATTGCACCTCTCCTTTTTAATTCTATAGTTGATGTTTTTTCTAGAATGTTAATTAAAGGGCCCCAACATAACCTGATTAGGGGGTTATGTCCAAATTTTGTCCCTGGGGTGATCAGTTTACAATATGTTGATGATACTCTCCTTTTCCTAGATAAAGATGTTAGAGTAGCTAGAAATTTGAAATGGATACTTACTTGTTTTGAGCAACTCTCTGGTATGAGGATTAATTTCCATAAAAGTGAATTAATTCCTATTAATTTAGATCAGGAGGAGCTTACTCCTTTCCTTGATATCTTTCAACGTGTAGCTGGTAAGTTCCCTGTTAAATACTTAGGAATACCTCTACATTTTGATAGATTAAGTAGGGAGGATTTGCAACCTCTTTTTGAGAATATCTTGGCTAGGATGACTGGCTGGAGAGGAAAGTTATTATCCTCTGTAACATTCAAAAAATATAAAACAACGACCATCAAACTCTAATCACTAAAATTAGGGTTAACAAAAACTTTGATTAATTTAAATCATATGAATGCATGTGTGTATGTGATGATTTGATAGATGCATGAATGAACTTGTGTGATTAACCTAAATAGCAAGAAATGATTTAAAGATGAATATAACATCATATAAAACATTTCCAAGAAGAAACAAACAAAGAGAAAATCAAAAAACAAATCAATTAAAGCAAATGGTCATTTTTGCCAATCTTGCTCACTAGGTCACTTTGAGTGTTTCTAGTCCAAGATTTCAAACAGAAACTTTTCCAATTCTTTTCACCCCTTGCTAGACCAAGTAAAAGTGAAGCAAATCCCACCTTTCAAACTTGCAGAAACATTTGGCAACCTCATTCAAATGACAATTCAAAATTGAATCCTTATCTTATGTGAAGATCACACCTTTTCAAAACCCAACCAAACCAGTGCCCCTTGACCAATCCAACTAACCAGAAACTCCCTAGTATGTACCTAGCAAACCCACCAAGTTTGGATCCAAAATTCAAATTTGAAATTCTTTCGGCCATTTCATCGAACACATTGTTTGCAGCAAACAAACAAACAAACAACTAACACTATAGTGAGCAGTGATTTTGGCCAACCTTGTTCCCTCTCTAGCTCTCGCTACACTCTCAGTAGATGATCTAACCCAATTAACAAGCCTTAGCACCACTATGAGCTTGGCATAGCCATTAATGCTGACCATGCCGAGCCTAACTTGCCACCCACATGTCGACAACAAGCTAGGAGAAGCACCAAGCCTAGCAAGCATGTCTAGCAGGCACTCCACCGTCCACCGCCACCCCCTGTCCAAGCCTCAAGCACTGCCACCCCCTGGACCATAGTGCCCGAGCATGCCAAGCCTCTCTGCGAGCGAGCCGAGAGCGCGCTAGTGCGCCAACCGCGACACACGCCCACAGACCGCACGCCGCCCTCGCCGCTTGTGTGCGTGATCGCCAGCACTCCAGCACCCCGCCAGACAACCTCGTTCGCCGCCGCGCGACCAGGAGCACCAGTGCGCCATTAAATTTTCCGTCGGACCCGCCCAGAGCATCGAAGCGTTCCGAACGATCAGCACCGCCCCATGCCTCGCCACCACGCCATTGAGCTTCGCCAGGGAGCACATCACCGCCCCCAACCGTCTCCCATGCCATTATCCCTCTGTACCATCGACCACGACGAGCTCAGCCCGCGCCCGTCGATCCCCTTCGGCCACTATAAAAGGAGGCCTCTCCCATTCGTTTTCTTCACACCAGTTCACTCCCCACCTCTCACTGATCACACCCACTCACTCCCGGAGGAAGGCGAGCACCAGGTGGCCGGAATTTCACCGGAGTTCGCCGATGCATAGGAGGAGAGGCGCCGTCGATTGGAGCCGCCCCAGGAGAAGATACCGGTACCAGGAGAATCATTGTCATCGACTTCGTCGTTCGCCCCTGTCGCCGACCATCGCCTGAGCCCCGGTGAGCCTCCCACGACCCTACCTTCCGCGCTAGGGTTCTGTCTCGCCGACGCTTTCCGACGTGGACGATGAACCAGAGCCGTTCGATTAGAGTTAGATCGTGCGGCCTAGATCACCCCGTACCGCTTTGTCACTCACTGTCTCACTGACGAGTGGGGTCGCTCACTTAACCAGCCTGCGCGTGCGCTGTGCATAGTGGGCCGGCCCAGTTAAACCTCCCGCGTGACCCAACTATTCAAAATTAAGTTTATTCATTTAATTTCAAACACATTTCTGTACCTAGATTCAAAAATCAACCTAGCTCGATTCACTAAACCAAAATGCGTGAAACTGATTTTGTTAGAAAGGTATTGGAATACTTAATACAAGCCCATTGGATTCAAACCATTTAGATTTGTAGATCACCCATGGTAAAAATAACAAGGCAGAAGCTTCTCTGCCCTCAAACATTTTTCAAAATTCAACCATAAGAGATTTTGAGTTGATTCCAACTCTCAAAAATCACATTTGACCATACCTTTCAGAATATATAAAAATATATAGGTTTACTTACAGAAATAATGATCAAGTAATAAAAGAATGCCACATAGGCATTTCTAGTCACTTTAATTAAATAAAATAAAAAGGTTAAACCTTATTAAATTGTAACACCACTTTAAATCACATTCCGATATACTGAAATATGTGGTGATGACATGTGTCAACATGATCCCATGTTTGAGTTGGAGAATATTAAATCTTAAGTAGTTTTTCAATGACTAGAAATTACTTTTCTCAAAATAAAATAAATGGGACAAGTGCTTTAATCTTGTAGTGTTAGTGATGATGCTAGATCACCTAGTGTGAACCTTTGTGTGATGATTATCAATAGTTAAGTATTTTTTGGTGATTGTGTACCTCGTATTTATTTATAGACGCTAGTACCGACCAAGGATACGAGGAGGAAGGAGGATACTACGAGGAAGAAGCCAAGGAGAACTTCAACCACTGCTCTAAACAAGGCATGCCAATACTTGCAAGCCTAATACTACTGGTTGAATTAGCAAGTTAACACTTGAAACTTAGAAAATTTATACTACTATCTTAGCAAGCTAAACCATGCAAGTTTTACTTACAAGCTTACACCACTTGATACCCAATCCTAGTTTTACTTGCAAGCTTAATACTTTATCTTCTTTATCAAAGCTTTTTCTTAGAGTTTACTTAGTGACTTGTAGATTCTATAAAGATAATTGAAGGTAGCATAAAGAGCATAAAACTTGGCCTAAGTTAGATAATCTTGATGTCATCCTGAGGCATGAGATTTACTTAGATAAGATACACTTGTTTACCACCCCTCATTAGTGTTTACCCCCACTTGTAGATGCTAGTGCTAAGCATAAAACTTGATCAACTTTAGATGGGAATACTTGGTGAAAATGGTTATGAAAACCTTAGAATGATGAGTCATTCTAATGAAATGTTTTGGCATGTGTTCTTGAACACCAGATGATCTTGATGACAAAAATCTTGAGGCATGAGCCTTAGCCCTTTATAAAACTGATGGTTGTCTGGATGCGATACCATTCCAATTTTACCGTACAACCACAATACCCGAAATTTGGGTAGGGCTTGACTAGAAATTTATATACCTTAGTATGGGTTCCCTTGCGACCAAGGTCTGAGCTGAGGCTACCTTGTGAAGATTGTCCACCTGTGCAGTTCCCAAGATGACAGTTGGTCATGGTTGGGAGGCCAAACTCACAGGAGAGGTGCCTATACTAGGGCGTGTAACTAAAAGGTCAGGATTGATTATCCGCATACTGAGTATGGTGAATTCAGGATTGTTCCTGACGGATGTATCAAATGTTGTGGTGAAAGTGTACAATCTCTGCAGAGTGTCAAACTATTCGAATAGCCGCGTCCGCGGTTATGGACAGTTGGAGTGGCCATACTGTTCTATCGTCTGATGTTTTCAAAATGACTGATGAAATGATTTATGACTTTGACTTGACCACAACAGAGTTGTGACATGAAATGCAAGTTCCCTCTTAGGTGTTATAAAACTTTCAACTAGCTTTCTTTGCTTCTAAACTTAGTAGAGGTAAATCTGGCTTTTTGCAAAACAACCTGACATGGCTATACCCTACGGGTACACTACCTTAGCATACCTGGTCCAGCCCAAGGAAGGCCCATGAGAATATGCGCTAGCCCATGAATACTTTCGGGTGGCCAGGGCCCATGACACCTTCGGATCCTTGGAGAACAAGACTAGAGTAGATAGAATATTCAAAGGGGCAAACCCTAAAACCTGTAACCGACTCGATCTGTGCCTGGGACCTGCCTTCCTATATATAAAGGTCAGGAGGGAACAACGAGGAGGATCTCTCTCGCATACCACCGCATACACACCTCCACGCCAGATTGCATCTGCGCACCCCTGTAACTTTTGGTTCCGCTGTAATCAAGAGCAGACAAGCAGGAGTAGGGTTTTCCCTCAGGGGGCCTGAACCTGGGTAAACCTCGTGTCCCCGTGTTGCTTGTTTGCTAACCGTTCCGTGATCTCCAGCATCCCCATCTTCTCCAAAACCCAAGTCCATAACAATGGGCATTGACGAGATTAAACCTCGTCAATTGGCACCGTCTGTGGGAATTGGGGGCGCTGATTGTGCGATCGTGATGGTCCCGACCAAAGCGATCTACAACTCCGCAGCGACGGAGAGTCATCTCCTCTTCGGCGCCTTTGACTTCACCGCCCACTCGCCAGCCACCCTGAAGGACTTCGAGCCCGTTGGCGACGGACTCGAAATCCTGTTCGGGAGCCTCTGCTTCCAGGTGGGGCAGACCGGCACTCTCCGCCTCCCAAAGCAGGTGCCCCTGCCGTCGATCAGGCCTGCTTCATGGGCTCCACACCCTGTGCTACGCACATCACCATCGACAGATGAGTTCTATGACAGGAGCAGATACAACTCAGATCTGTGTGATCCACCATCGGATGAAGGGACCTACGGTTCCGGATACGAAAGCTGCGATAGCAGCAATACGATCTACGAGCACTACCAGTGCGATGCAGTCATCCAGAGTGACGTGGATCAGGAGCACAACCCGGTACCCAACCCGCAGGGTAGAAACGGCGGGAACGGAAGAAGCCAGTCCCCCGACCCAACGGGAACGACACTGATCGGGTCATCCACCTCAGCGAGGAGGGATGGGCTCAAGCACGCGAAGCCATAGCAGGCAACAAGATCCTGCCCGCAGATGCCTCACGGGACCTGCTGATGGCATACCACATGCTCCTAATCGAGGGGCACAAGAAGCAGGTGAAGATGCAAGGGGTGCTTGACAAACGCAAGCAAGCAGCCTCGGAATCCAGCGTGTGGCGATCTGCGCTCTCCGCCATGGGCATCGGCTCCATCTCGCATGGCAACCATGGCAACAAGCACTGTTCTCACACAGAGAACATGGATCCCAAGGCACACCGCGAGGTGACTCGGGCCCACAACGCGTCTTTCATGGAGATGGACGCCGACGGCAACGTCATCCCGAAGACACCGCAAGCTGCAATCATGGCGGCCACCACGTACCTCGCGTCCCATCCACCTCCGGAGGGGGACCCGAAAAGGGCTATGCATAAGTCCGCGCTTACTGGACTCGGACTCATTGGAGCTGCGCTCCACGGAGAAGCTCCCGCGGAGTCAAAGAAGAAGGCCGCGGTCATGTTCAACCGTAGCCCCACGCCCTCATCCGAGGATGAAGAGCATGACCTTCCTCGAAGGCACAAGAGCTCGCGACGTTGCAGCCACGATTACGACGCTCGAAGCGAGCTAATCCAGCGCAAGATCGACAAGGCACGCGCCAAGCGCGTATGCTCGTCTGAATTCGAAGAGGATGATGACGAAGGAGAACTCTGCGGAGCCCGATGCTTCAGCAGATCTGTTCGACAAACACAGATGCCGTGAAACTTCAAGCTTCCTTCGGACACTCCAAAGTTCGACGGCACACAGGACCCCAAGGCGTGGCTCAGCGACCACCTGTCGTCCATCAAACTACACGACGGAAACAAGGAAACCGCCATGCAATGCCTTCAGCTGCAGCTGACAGGCGCATCCCGGATCTGGATGAGCAGCCTATCCTCGGGATCCATCCAAAGCTGGGAGGAACTGGCTTATAGTTTCATCCGAAATTCAAGGGCACCAGCAAAAGGCCTGCCTCGATCGAGGAGCTGCGAGCCTGCACCCAACGAACGGGCGAATCCATTCGCTCGTACATACTGGCTGGTCCAACACCAAGAACTCCACGGCGCACATCTCTGAGGAGAGAGCTATCGACGCCTTCAAGGACGACGTCAAACGCCAGGAATTCAAAGAAGAACTTGGGCGTGTCAAGCCCAAGACACTCAACCACCTAATGGACATCGCCAACAGGTGGGCCGATGGCGAGGACTCCGTCCACCGAGCACACTCGGAGGAGGAAGATGACTACAGCCGGCGACGTGAGCATCGTAGCAAGAGAAGATCGCGCGTCTACAATGATCGCGATGGACCCGACATGGTCGCGGCTGGCTACATCGACCGCCACAGCGACGGCAACCACAGCAACGGCGGATACCGTGGAAGCAACTTCCGCGACGGAGGACGCCCAACGCAGTCATGGCAACGCCGTGGCCGTGACGATGGACCCTCAGCATACGACAATCAATCCGGTCCATGCACCATCCACTTCTACATCGACAAGCAGGATGGTAAGAAGAAGGCAAGCCACATGCTCAAAGACTGCCGTGAGTTCCAGAAACTCAGCGAGAGCATGGCCTAGATGAGGAAGCAAGCCCCGAACCCTGGATACGGGAATGCACCTGCACCAGGTGAGATCGCACATGGAGCTCCTCCACCACCACCTGCGGGACCTTCGAACCACCCAATCGCACCCGCGCAGAATAATGGTGGGCACGGGTACCCCGCGCTGAAAGGATCACTGATGATCCAAAAAGGGCGCCCAATGAACAGGGTGCAGAAGAAAATCACCCGCCAAATTAACCTGGCCGTGACCGCTCCGCCCGCCATCCCTGAGTACCTTAGTGGATCGGAGTCCTGCATCACGTTCAGCCGTTCGGATCACCCTTGTCAGGCCCCTCGCCCAGGTAATGCTGCCCTGGTGCTCGAGGCACAGATCAGAGGGTTGGACATGAGCCGCGTCTTCATGGACGATGGCAGCGGTATCAATCTGATCTTCGCCAGTACCTTGGCAACAATGCGGATCCCGCTGTGCAGCCTGTAACAATCTGATACAACGTTCCATGGCATCTTCCCAGGGAAGGGTGTATTACCCCTAGGAAAGATATGGATCGACGTCATCTTCAGCAAGTCGGATAAATTCATATGTGAGCGACTCGAGTTCGAAGTGGTGGACTGGCCATCACAATACCACGCCATCCTCGGGCGCGTGACATTCGCACGATTCCTGGCAGTACCGTACTATGCGTACCTACTACTCAAGATGCCAGGACCCAGGGGCGTCATCACGGTCCACGGGAGCTTCACCCGATCGGACCACTGCAACAGGGACTTCAACAGAATCTACTAGTCACTCGGCATGCAGGAGGAGCTCGTAAGGCTCCACGAGGTGACGGACAACGGGGCACCCCCAGTCGCAAGACAAAACGCACCAGAGATGTCCTTCGACTCCACCGTCAACACAAAGAAGGTGCAGGTCCATCCAACGGATGCCTCCAAGACGGCGCTGATCGCCAACGACCTTAGCTCCGCATAGGAAAGCGCGCTCGTTGAATTCCTCCGTGAGCGCTGGGAAATCTTCGCCTGGTGTCCTGCGGACATGCCAGGAGTTCTTAGGGAATTCACCGAGCACACACTCAATGTCTTTCCAGACACCAAGCCAGTCAAGCAGTCCATCCTACGACTATCCGAACCATGGGCCGAAGCAATCGGAGTCGAAGTCAACGGACTACTCGATGCAAACTTCATCAGAGAGATCAAGGAGAGCGAGTGGCTCGCCAACACCGTGATGGTCCCCAAAAAGGACACGGACATCCTGCGGATGTGCGTGGACTTCACATTGCTGAACAAGCATTGCCCGAAGGATCACTTTCCTCTCCCTCGGATCGATCAGATCATCGTTTCGACTATAGGATGCGAAAAACTCTCCTTCCTCGATGCCTACCCAGGCTACAACCAGATCCGACTAAAGGTCGAAGATCAGGAGAAAACGGTGTTCATCATGCCGTTCGGAGTGTTTTGCTACAACAAATGCCCTTCGGGCTGAAGAACGCAGGCGCCACGTACCAACGGTGGATGCAGGCATGCCTGAAGGACCAGATCGGCCGCAACATCCAAGTCTATGTTGATGACATAGTCATCAAAACAAGGGAGGCCAAGACGCTCATCGACGATCTCCACGAGACGTCCGATAACCTCGATCGATACAAGATCAAGCTAAACCCAGAAAAATGTGCCTTCGGCGTTCCATCTGGTCAGCTGCTAGGCTACTTCATCTCCCAGCGAAGGATCAAGGCGAACCCGAAGAAAATCCGGGACATAATGTCCATGGAGAAGCCAAAGAACCTCAAGGGCGTCCAGCAGCTTGCCGGGCGAATCGCGACATTGAGCAGGTTCATGAGCCACATGGGCAAAAAATCTCTGCCGTTCTATCAACTGCGACGCAAGGCAGACAAATTCGAGTGGACGCCCGAGGCGAACGACGCATTCGAAGATCTAAAGCGGTTGCTCTCTACCTCGTCCGTCTTGGTCACGCCAAAGGAGCGCGAGCCTTTACTGCTGTACATAGCAGCCACACACCAGGTGGTAAGCTCCGTACTGGTGGTCGAGCGACCTGAAGAAGGCAAGACCCATGGGGTCCAATGCCCAATCTACTACCTCAGCGAGGTACTGACGCCGACAAAATAGAGGTACCCTCACTACTAGAAACTCGCCTACGGCGTGTTCATGACGGCTCGTTGGCTGAGCCACTACTTCAAGGAACATCAGGTGATGGTCGTCAATGAGGCACCTCTGAACAGCATCCTGAACAACCCGGAGGCCACAGGACGCGTGGCCCTGTGGGGCATCAAGCTGTCACCTCTAGAAATCGTCTACGAGAAGTGCCACGCGATCAAGTCTCAGGTCCTTCCAGACTTCCTCGTCCACTGGATGGAACTGCAGCTGCCAGACACGTCGGACATGACACAGTCATGGACGATGCACTTCGACGACTCCAAGCGCGAAGCTGGAGCAGGAGCCGGGGTCATACTGACCTCCCCGCAGGGTGACAAAATGAAGTACGTCCTCCGGATAAAATTTCGAGCTTCCAACAATGAGGCCGAATACGAAGCCCTCATCCATGATATGAGGATGGCTAAGATTTGCGGCGCGACGCACCTGGTCATCTACGGAGACTCGAACCTCGTCGTCTAGCAGACGATGAACGAGTGTGATGCACACGTTACCAACATGATTGCGTACCGCACACTCTACAACGCATTCGAAGGGGACTTCAACGGCTGCGAGCTTCGGTTTGTTGGGAGAGAAAGCAACAAAGAGGCCGACCGACTCGCCAACATCGGCTCCACCTGCGCATGAGTGCCACCAGGTGTGTTCCTCGAACAAATCTGCGTGCCATCCATCAAACGGAAATTCCCAAAGGTATCACCCGAAGAGGCAGAGCACTCGGGGGCTACGCTACCCGACAATCAGGAAGGACCCGAAAAACTCGACACAGAGGTCGCAGTGGTCAACCTGATGCAGGTCATGGCAGTCGAAGAAACTTGGACACGGCCATACCTCAGGTACCTGATAGACGGAGAATTTCCTGATAGCCCGACAGATGCCTGGCGCATATCTCGCCGGTCCAAGGCCTTCACCATCATCAATGGCGAGCTGTACAAGCGCAACATTTCGGGTGTACTCCAAAGGTGCGTCACCATTGGTGACGGCAAAACCATCCTCCAATACATCCACAACGGCATCTGCGGCCATCATGCGGGCAGCCGCGCCCTTGTCGCCAAAGCTCTACGAGACGGATTTTACTGGCCAACGGCCATGAGCGATGCCAAGGACATTGTCCGAAGATGCAATGGGTGCCAGAGGTTCGCCGACAAACCGCACGCACCCGGATCAGAGCTTAGGCCCATACCTCTAGCCTGGCCTTTCGCCCAATGGGGGCTCGATATGATTTTCAAACTGCCAAGGTCCTCGAAAGGAGGTCATGTCTACCTCCTGGCCGCAGTCGACAAATTCACCAAGTGGATAGAGGCCATGCCCGTCACTAACCAAAAGGGCAAAACTGCTGTCAAGTTCTTCGAGTCCATTGTCTACAGGTTCGGCGTGCCACACAACATCATCACCGACAACGGGTCGAACTTCATCTCCAAAGAATTCCAGGACTTCTGCGAAGACCTCGGAATCAACATCACATATGCCTCCGTGGCGCACCCGCAAACGAACGGGCAGGTCGAAAAGGCCAACGGCCTCATCGGTGCTGACATTAAGAAGCTCCTAATGAGCCCACTTGAGCGACTCGCAGGAGCCTGGACACAGGAGCTACCCTCGGTCCTCTGGAGCTTGCGCACGACACCGAACAACTCAACTGGCTATATGCCCTTCTTCATGGTGCACGGAGCCAAAGCCGTGCTACCAGCAGAGGTACGCCATAAGGCCCCACGGGTCGTCGCCTACAGCGAAGCCGAATCAACGGCCGCACTCGAAGACACCGTCGACACACTCGACGAAGCACGTGACATAGCGGCAGCTCGATCAGCGGTGTATCAATAGAGCCTCCGCAACTACCACAGCCGACGGCTGCGTCCAAGGTCCTTCGTCGAAGGATACCTAGTCTTGCGACTCAAGCAAGAGCGACCGAAGAAATTTGAGTCACCATGGGAAGGACCCTAAATCGTCACCGAAGTCATCCCAGGTGGCGCCTATCGCCTCAAGCACGTGGAGTTCGGAGTTGCATACTCCAACCCATGGAACGTTTAATAAGGCTATTCAGCCAAGGCTACTCCAGTCCGGAGTTGCATACTCCCAGATGATCATAGGTTTCCTGATCATGGACATTGGATGTTGTTAATAACGAGGTCACAACATTAGTGTAATGGTGTGATGAACATTCATCCGAAGTATAGCATTACGATCAAAGTCATTGAGTTTATATTGCTATAACAACTTACAAAGTGATCCTAATCCTTAGACCATGAGATCATGTCAATCACTAACACCGGAAGAGTTTCTTGATAACATCAAATGTCACACCATAACAGGGTGATTATAAAGATGGGTTCAGAACTACTAAAGTGTTATGTTGAGGCCCATGGATCGAGAGTGTAATTTGTTCATCCCGATGACGGATAGATATGCTCTGGTCCCTCTCGGTGATATCACATTGATTAGCTTGCAAGCAAGTGATTTGATCACTAGAATGTTATATCACGGGAACGAGAAAAGAGTGTATGTCAGTAACGAGATCAAACTAGGTATGGAGATACCGATGATCGAATCTCGGACATGTGATATATCGCGAAACAATGGGATTAAGATACTAGCGTAAAAGGTTCCGACGATCACAAGAAAGTCATCATTGAATGTGTGGCTGTCATCATTGGATGACGGATAGATATGCTCTGGTCCCTCTCCCTATAAAAGGAGCCCCCTCCCTCTCTCTCACTCACACCTCCTCGTGAAGGATCTCTCTCCCCCTCTAGAATTTATCCCCATGGTCTCGGACTAGCGAGATACATGTTCCCGGTGGCTTTTCGGCAAGAAAGAGTTGTGCTTCCGCTGCATCGCTGGAGCGAGGAGGCGGAGGTTGCTCGGTGCCTCGAACGTGTGTGCGAGCACGGATGCGCTGCTGTTTTGTGGTGCTAGGACTTCCTCTCGATCTTGAGATCGGCAAGAGATCGTCTACATCAACCACGAGTTTGGACTCGTTAAGCTTTGTCAGTCTTCAAGGGTATGTTATCTACGGATATACATCCGCCCATTGTTTGTATCTAGTAGATAGATCTTGGTACATAGTTGTTCCCATCGTAGGAATTTTTTTGTTTTCTATGCTACGAACCCTACAGTGGTATCAGAGCCGGATCTATGTGTAGATATTTTGCACGGGTAGTACACATATGAGTATGTGGGCGATGATGATCATTTTATTGCTTCTTAGTTGTACTTTGGATATTGGTGGCATAGTGGGATGAAGCGGCCCGGACGAACTTTACATGTCCTCGCACATGAGACCTGTTCCACAATTGACATGCAGCTAGTTTTGCATAAGTGGCTAGGGGTGTATGTCTCTCCTACTATAGTCAATATCTAATTTGCAACGAGTTGTCAACAATTTGGTTATCCTCGTTGTGGTTCATGTTCGTAGGTAAGAACGGTTCTATCTTTGAAAGCCCTAAGCCACGTAAAACTTGCAATGGATAAATTAGAGGCGTCTAGTTTAGATTGTTGATGGGATAGTGTTATGATATGGTGATGTTGTAAGTAGAAGTATGAGATGATACTCTTACAACACACATAGCGTGTAAGTTCCATAGACCTTTTCCTTACACATAAAGGTATGATAGAGATCATACCACGGTGCACATGATGGAGATCATATGCGGGAACCATATCATTTCACTTATAAACATGTGATGTTTTGTTTGCATCTTATATTGCTTGTTTGGCGTTTTATTAGCATAATAAGATGATCCCTCATTTAGATATCAAGATAAGAATGTGTTCTTCCTGAAGTATGCACCAACAATGTTTCGTCGCTTCAAGACATCACGTGATGATCGGGTGTACTTGAATCCACGAGCATATCTCGGGTGTAAGACAGTTACACACGCGAATACTAAGGTTCTTACTTGGCGAGCCTAGCATGTACAGACATGGCCTAGGAACACGGACCGAAAGGGTAAGCATGAGTCATATGTTTTGATATGATGACCATTTGATGCTCGCCTTTGAAGCTACACCGACTCACGTGATGATCGGACATGGTGTAGTGGATTTGGTTCATGTAATCACCAAAAAGACACGAGGGATGTCGTTTTTGAGTGGGAGTTCATTTCTAGTTTGGATTAGTAGAACTCAATTTATCATAAATTAAATCAAAGTGAATGTGCATAATTTGTTGTAGTCATTGGCATTCGTTCACCACCTTATGCATAGTTGTAATTAAGATAATAGAACTATAGAATTCTGGATATATACTTTACGAACTGGTATCGTATTGTGTTGAGTGTTAATCTAAAGTTTAAAGTCCTATTGCAAACTTTCAGCAAACTCTGTTTACTCCGTGAAATTTAATAATTGGTATTAAATCGAGAGTAACAATTCCAGTGTTAGTATCTTAAGTATCATGTTTGCCTCCATGATTCTTGATTGTTTTAATATCAAGTTTATCTAGGAGTTGAAAGAATTGTTTCAGAAACCATCATGTGTGGCAGATATAACGATATCTGAAACAATGTTTTGGTTGCAATATGATAGAGTATAATATATGTTCTCATATTGGATGAGAATTTACGAAGGTTGGAGATGCTAGACATCCTAATCATCCAAAAGGGTTTTGGAAAGTAATGTTATACTCACGATTCACCTTTATAAGCTACAGTAGCTTGATCATGAAACTCGTCATGATAAGGACGAATAGAAGATGTATGTAAAGTGTTTACTACACTAAAAGATTACTAAAGAATGGATTTTGAAAGAATATCGATCATTTTGATGAGGGTGATCTACTTCAAAGTGCAAGTCCAAAGGTATTATTATTTGAATATACACGCTTTGGACTATGTGTCATGTATATGGCACCACTTTTGATGTTGATAGATTCTTTTAAAAGGAAAAGGAAATGCTGAAAGAGAATCTATAAAATATATTTGGCAGAAAAAAAAAGATTGGAAATATCCAATTTAGGTATATGAATGATATACATGTTATGGTTGTATTCTTTGCTTGTTAAACAATGTGGTTCTTGGGTGTTGGATACCGAATTGGTTGGTATGAAATTTCATACAGAACGACGCAATTCATGAACCACAATGGCCTAAGTAACTAGCAAGAGAATATGTGATGATGTTCATTGAAAACAAACAAACCGTTGTTTGTATTTCTCGTTGAGATCAAAGCTTGACTTCAAGATTTGTTTTAATAATTGTTATTTGAATCAGGTATTATGAGAACAAAGGTTGTTCAAATAATTACCGTATTCCATATAAGATGGATGATTTACAAATCTAGTTGGAGAAATCACATCCATAAAACCTAATGCTAAAATGTCGCAAGACAAATGATTGAAAGATCACTTATGAAGTGACATCGCTGTTTAAATTATATTGGAAAGAAAACATGAAGAATCTCCATATTCATGGATTTTTGGAGTCTTTGATTTAATCAAGTGACGCTTGTGAGACTTTCCACGTGATAATTAAAACTTCGTTCAAAGGCCAAAGAAGAACGAATGACTAAATTATTGGAATTTATACATATCGATGTATGTAGTCCATTATGTGTAGTCGTAAGCGATGGGTTTCAACTTCATATGCTTTCTCCAAAAAATTTAGTGAATATTCACTTAATGAGAAAGAAGTATGAAATATTTGAAAAACGTTTCAAATACTTTCAAGATGAAGTGGAAAATCATTGTAATAAGAAAATAAATGGTTTATGATTTTATCATAAGGGATTTGTTTGAGTTACAAGTGTAACAAGAAAATAAATGAATTACGATTATATCATAAAGGGATTTATTTGAGTTGCAAGTTTAGCAAAACACCTATATTTACATATCCCGAAACACCATAGGAATATGGAGTGTTCGAGATTTGTAATGAAACCTTGTTTAACATGTTTGGATCAAAGGTGTTATTTATAAAAGTGCCATTATGTTTTAAAAGATTAAATCTTTAGAGACTACCGCTTTTTCACTGAAAAGAGCTCCATCTTGATCCGTTGAAATGACACCATATGAGTTATGGTTTGGGGTAAAACCCAAGTTGTCCTTTCTTAAATTTTGGTATGCTAAACATAAGTAAGATGTTTACAACCAAAGTCAGATGAGCATGTCTTTATAGGTTATTTCGAATAACAATTGGTTATTCCTCCATAACACCAAGGACAAAAGGGTTTGTCGCTTGAAACATGAAGTTTCTTGAAGAAGGAATTTTTTGCAAAAGTTAAGTGGGAGGACAATAGAACTTTGATAAGGTTAACGAACCTTAGCTAAATGTGCTGAGTTGCACAGCGCCGGAAATGGTTCCGGAGGCTGCCATAATGCTCATAGCTTATGTGCCTCAAATGTTGTGGTCACGGAGATCTAAGTTCTTATTGAACCAAGTCGGTCGGATAAACAAATCAAATGCTGAGATTTGAGAGTAAATCATTATTGTTTGACAATGATGAACCGACTATATACAAATAAGCGATGATGGGCCCTGACTCCGTCAAATGGCTTGAAGCCATAAAATCCGTGATAGTTCCATACACGAGAAATTCAAGTTTTGAACTTGAAAGACCCTCCGGAAAGGTGTAAAAACCTATCGGTCGTATTTGGATCTATAAGGAAACAGACATGGATGTTTCACATCTATGAAATAATAAGACATGTCGTAAAGTATTTTATGACAATGTTCAAGGAGTTGACTATGACAAGATTTGATCTTTCATAGCGATATTTAATCTGGACGGATTGAAGTAGCAACCACTACATATAATTTGGTATATGGTAGATGAATAAACAAAACAAAGTTCTTTTAATAGAATGGTTACCTAGGACGTGTACATGACACGATCCAAAGGGTTTTGTTAAATTCAAAGGATGCTAAAAGGGCATGCAAACTTCAATGGTTGAAGTAAGCATCGCGTAGTTGGAATCTTCACCGTGATGAAAAAGGATTTTTCATCTGGAGACGATGAAGATGCTTGCATTTGCAAGAAATTAAGTGGGAGCGCTGAGACATATTTCTAATACATTATGTGGAGGACATCTTGTTGATTAGAAATGATGTATCTTTTATTGACAAAGGTTAAGAATTTCATTTCGATGAAATACTTAGGCAAAACCCGAATATTTAGCGTGAATGTCTATAGTGGATAGACTGTGACGCTAATATGGTTGTGCCAAACGTACATATATGAGATACTGAAGGAGTTCAATATAGAAACGACAAGAAAAGATTCTTGTCGCATGGAAAGGAATTGAATCAAGATTCAAGTGTATCGATACTTGATAAGTGAGACAAGATTCAAGTGCTTTGACACTTGATGAGTGAAATCACGAGAATGTTTTGATCAATCATACCATGATATGTACACATCCAGATATGTCCTATGCTCTAAGTGTTATGAGCATATACCAGAATGAATCATAAAATGATCATTGGACGATAGTGAGGATATTCTTATGATCTTTTTGAAAGAACTAAGAATATATTTGTGTAGAGGTGACAAACAATTACAAATAGTTCATTTTAAAGCGTTACATTGACACTAGGTTTGTCACAAAATACAAATTAAGTTTATCTCAATTTAAACTATGGGTGGCACAATGTAATGGAAAGGAGATTCCATGATGGATTTGGATGAAATCCATAGTTAAGACATTGTGACGAATACTACAACAAAAAGGCTAAGTATATGACTGCTATAGTAGCAGCAAAGGAGGGAATTTGTGTCAAGTAGTTTGAAATCAAACTGAGGTGTGGTTCGCAACGGATTAACACTAAAGATATATTGTATGACAATAGTATCGACATGGTTTAACCCCAAGGAACTAAAGGTCTCACCAAAAGACCAAATTTATACAATGCCATCTCATTGGAGAATGAGTGATGCGTGGATACGCAAAGATATGCAAATACACACGGACCTGAAAGTGTCAGATCCATAGATTATGTTAACCACTTACAATCGCGTATATGGAACACCGGAAAGCCATAAGTGTTCAATACGCAAAGTTTTCAAACTAGATTATTGTCTCTAGTGCAAGTGGGAGACTGAAGGGAATATGCCCGAGAGGCAATAATAAAGTGGTTATTATCGTATTCCTTATTTATGATAAATGTTTATTTTACATGCTATAATTGTATTAATACGGAAACGTTAATACATGTGTGTTTAATAAACAAAAAGGAAGTTCCTAGTTATGCCTCTCTTATAAACTAGCTCGTTGATTAACAAGATGATCATAGGTTTCCTGATCATGGACATTGGATGTTGTTAATAACGAGGTCACAACATTAGTGTAATGGTGTGATGAACATTCATCCGAAGTATAGCATTACGATCAAAGTCATTGAGTTTATATTGCTATAACAACTTACGAAGTGATCCTAATCCTTAGACCATGAGATCATGTCAATCACTAACACCGGAAGAGTTTCTTGATAACATCAAATGTCACACCGTAACAGGGTGATTATAAAGATGGGTTCAGAACTACTAAAGTGTTATGTTGAGGCCCATGGACCGAGAGAGGAATTTGTTCATCCTGATGACGGACAGATATGCTCTGGGCCCTCTCGGTGATATCACATTGATTAGCTTGGAAGCAAGTGATTTGATCACTAGAATGTTATATCACAGGAACAAGAAAAGAGTGCATGTCAGTAACGAGATCAAACTAGGTATGGAGATACCGATGATCGAATCTCGGACATGTGATATATCGCGAAACAATGGGATTAAGATACTAGCGTAAAAGGTTTCGACGATCACAAGAAAGTCATCGTTGAATGTGTGGGAGTCAGTATGGGTCTCCAGATCCCGCTTCTGATTATTGATCTGAGAGGGGTCTCGATCATGTCCGCATTATTCGTGAACCGTAGGGTGACACACTTAAGAGACACCGACATCCATTTGGAGCAAAAGTTTCATGCCGAAAAGAATAACAAGCGCATGAATTTATTTCACTAGATACCGAAACGGGTTTTCGAGTGAAATTGCAGAAAGTGTTTCTGCATGTGAAATGAAATACTAGCAAGGGGTTATATGTGAATGTTTGTCATTAAAGTAATTGACAAAATTCTGAATAAATAAAAGGAGTTTTATTTAATGAGAGTTTGCATTAAATTTGGTGGAAATTTAATGGGAATTTGAGTGGGTTTTTGAGTGGAGGGAATTGAAAGGCATTTGAGTGAGTGGAGTGTCCACCCACATGAATGTGGAAGAGGTGGGGGCAGACCCATGACTGGGCGCATGGCCCCTTGGGTGCCCCCTCTCCCTATAAAAGGAGCCCCCTCCCTCTCTCTCACTCACACCTCCTCGTGAAGGATCTCTCTCCCCCTCTAGAATTTATCCCCCATGGTCTCGGACTAGCGAGATACATGTTCCCGGTGGCTTTTCGGCAAGAAAGAGTTGTTCTTCCGCTGCATCGCTGGAGCGAGGAGGCGAAGGTTGCTCGGTGCCTCGAACGTGTGTGTGAGCACGGATGCGCTGCTGTTTTGCGGCGCTGGGACTTCCTCTTGATCTTGAGATCGGCAAGAGATCGTCTACATCAACCACGAGTTTGGACTCGTTAAGCTTTGTCGGTCTTTAAGGATATGTTCTCTACGGATATACATCCGCCCGTTGTTTGTATCTAGTAGATAGATCTTGGTACATAGTTGTTCCCATCGTAGGAAATTTTTTGTTTTCTATGCTGCGAACCCTACACAAAGAGCTCAGAGATTTATTATATGTAGAAAAAAGCCACTGCGTGGCACAAGGACTGTTCATGGACATAATTACAACGAAATAAACAAAAGCTATCCTACAACTACAAGGCCTAAGAAGCCGCATCCTGGGTAGCCTCGGAACCAGACTGCCTACTCTTGGCCTCCCCCTGCTACCTCGGCGCGTACTCAGCCAGCAAGTCAATCAACTTCCGCCGGTAACGTTTACAGTGGGCAGCATAGAGGGCGAAGGCTACCTCGGATCCGTCAGCAGTTGTCGACATCTGGGAGGTGACCCGATGAAGATCCAGCTCCGCTCCAAACACCAGGGCCATCGCCAGCCCGACGGATGCACTGAAGCCTTTCTGCTTGCGCTTGTATGCTACAGGTGCGTCAGCTGACAGCGCATCCGCCAGTGATTCGACATCATCGAGGGCGACGCCCTTGGGGACGAGCTCCTTGTAGAAGCGCCCAAGAACCTCCTTGGCCTTGGCGAGTGAGCCGACCACGGTACCAGCTCGGTCTTCGACCGCCGCAGTGGCATCATCAAGAACACTTCCGTGCTCCAGAGCACCACGGTCAAACTCGACGCCTGCGGCATCTATACAAACAGAAGAGGCAACATGAAGAAAAGGAAATAGAAGAAAAGACAAGGAAGACAAAAAGGAAAAGACAAAACCACTCACCCGAAATAGCCTTGGCAGCCGCCATCAGCTTGTCGGCTACCTCCTTCTCGCGCGAGGCCGCAATGGTGGCGAGTTGCTCCTCGCGGTCCGTAGCCTCCTGCTGCAGGCGCTCCTTGGCTGTGGCTGCGTTGGCTAGCTCCTACTCGAGGCGCTCCTTTGCACCAACGGCGTCCTCGGCCTTCTTCTCCGCTCGCCCAAGGCTCTTTTTGAGAGCATCAAGCTCGCGGAGGGTGGTTTTGTTGTCCTCTGTAAACAGCAGAACACTTATCAGATCGAAGAAAAGGAAAAACTTACGAGTCGAAATCGCTCAAGTCAAAGACAGGCGGGGTCCTCCTGCCCTTCTTCTCTTCCTTCTTCCGCTTCATCGGCGGGTGCGGCGCTACAGCCCGCACAGAAATGGCAGGAATAGGAGAGGACGAGCCCCCATGATCCCCACTGTGACGCTTAAGGCACATCGTGTCCCTAGGCGTCGGCGAGTCGAAGCATCTGACGTTTCACTCGAGCTCCGCGTCCGCTTCCGCGTTTGCTCCTTGCTAGACTCAAAAGCCTCTTCAGTCGGCGACCGCGTCGAAGGAAGCTCAGACATGGAGTCCACTACCTCATTGTCCGGTGCATCCGGAAACAGTTCAGGTAGTGGCGGCGACATGCCCGGCACTTTGAACTCCTATGCAAAAGGAAAAACAAATTTATAAGCACACAAGGAAATACAAGGAAAACGCGGTTGAAAAAAGCGCTACGCGCACATCCCAGATCTACACCTGCGGAACCGGACGAGAAACAGCGAATGGAGGAGTCAGCGACTTCCCTGGAATATCCTCTCTAGCCTTGTACTTCAGCAGCGGATGAAGAATCCCGTCGAGACCCCCCTTGGAAAACTCCTCAGCCGAAACCCTAGTCGGATCACGACGACCAGAATAAAGGAACATCGGGTGCGCCCTAGCCTGGAGCGGCTGCACCCGACGTATAAGGAAGGTGCGAATGATATCCAGACCGTTCACCTCTTTATCCGGAATCAATTGGAGATCCTCCACCCGATGATAGATCCCCTCTATCTCCGCCACCTCGCCATCCAAGATCTGGTTCTTCCAAGACCTCTTCGGCTTGATTTTCTGGGAGGGGTCGAAAGGAGCATGACCAAATTTCTGTCCGGCCACTGTGGAGTCACGGATGTAAAACCACCGCCTCCGCCAGTACTGGACAGACTCGGACATAGAAAAAGAGAAGAAAAAGCAAGTTGGATTTAAGGGAAATGATGCAACCCCCAATGGGATAAACACCATCAGAGCCAGATTTCCTCTTCACGGAATAGAGCTTCCGGAAGAGGCCAAAGTGTGGCTCAATACCGAGCTAGCACTCGCAGAATGTGATGAAGCAGGCGACATGAAGAAGAGAGTTCGGGGAAAGATGATGAAGCTGGATGCCATAAAGAAAAAGCAATCCACGGAGAAAATTGAGGATTGGGAAATAAAGGCCTCGAAGGACAAACGCGATGAACATGACCCGAAACCCAACGGGAGCACGAGGAATTACCTCGTCGCCGGGGACTCTGACGGCCTCCCTATCCCGCGGGATAAGACCCCGCTCACGGAGCTTGCGGAGGTCACCCTCGTGCGTCTCCGATTGCCGCCAGCCACCATCGTTGACGCGAGTGGCGGCGGAACCCTTTTTGCCGTCGGCGGTCGCACTAGTGCCAACTGAAGTGGAGGACTTCTTGGGCTTCCCCATCGCAGTGCGGCGGCGACGACGATGAGCACGCAGAATCAAAGATGGAAAAGTGCGAGGAAATTCTAGAGCCCAACGAGGAAAACTCAAGAAAATGAAAGTAGTGAAACAGGAATGGCTGTGGTGAAAACAAATTCACCTTTCCCCAATGATTCAGGGCGATGCACGACGACCGTCCATCGGGAAGACCTAGAGCCAACGTTCAGATCTGACCGTCCACGTGTCAACACAGCAGCGAACTGTCGCTCACACGCCATCCACTACGCACGGAAATCGAGGCGAGACCGTAATTATCTCCACGCCGTGCGTGACCAGTCAACTCAAAGTCAGAAGGTGGGACCCATGTTCGTCCAGTCACATCATCTCTGGCGCCGCAGACGCTTGAGGTCACCGATCATCAGCATTGACGTCATCAAAAGCTATACTAGCAACGGTTACAATCCTTCGGCTGCACAGCTAAGTGTACTCACTCGAATCTATGATTCGACTAACTACTCGGGGGATACTCCTATCAGGAGCGCTGGCCGCGCACCCAAAAATAAGCAAAGCAAATTGACATAGAACTATTCTTCGAGTCATATGTCGAGTCTACGACTCCACTACGGACTCGGGGGCTACTCCCATAGGGAGGATGGATTCAAGCATCCGAAAAATTTGTGTCCTACGGACCTGAAACCAAACAACGGCCGAATTAAAGTCTCTGCTCGAGTCTACGACTCGAACAAACACTAGGGGGCTACTCCCATAGGGAGCGCTGGTCGCGCACCCTATGAGTTCTTCGACTGTGATCCTTCGGATCAGCATGCAAAAACTTTTTGGCAACTCTGCCCCAATTAACGCTAAATGAGTAACATCCTCCTTGGCCACCTGAAACACCTCCGCGGTGATAAATATTCGGATGTTGTGTCTGCGACACAAAGATAAGACCTACAGATATCATCTGATGGCCTGGCAACGCACAGGACTGCGCTCTGCTACTAAGAATTCGTGCCAACAGGCACGATGAAAAATCCCGACGGACGCATTGGGTACATCAATTAAAATTCACTGGAATTCCACTCATGTAAGTCCTCCACGGCCTCAGTCGAATTACGCCAACATATGTTCCGGGTTCGAGTCGAGGGACTCGAATCTGAAGAAGATCGTGTTGTTTTGTCCTAAGACAGGTATCTGACCCTGATTCGTCGGGAGAGTAAGGCACACGCATCAACAATCCCTACACGCTTAAATCGTTCTCTAGCAAACAGAGATAGTTGCACCCGAAAGATTGAAGAGTCCTCAACCAAATCTATGATTCGACTGAACACTCGGGGGATACTGACATGGTTATACCCTACGGGTACACTACCTTAGCATACCTGGTCCAGCCCAAGGAAGGCCCACGAGAATATGCGCTAGCCCATGAAGACTTTCGGGTGGCCAGGGCCCATGACGCCTTCGAATCCTTGGAGAACAAGACTAGAGTAGATAGAATATTCAAAGGGGCAAAACCTAAAACCTGTAACCGACTCGATTTGTGCCTGGGACCTGCCTACCTCTATATAAAGTTCAGGAGGGCACAACGAGGAGGATCTCTCTCGCATACCACCGCATACACACCTCCACGCCAGATTGCATCTGCGCACCCCTGTAACTTTCGGTTCTGCCGTAATCAAGAGCAGACAAGCAGGAGTAGGGTTTTCCCTCCGGGGGCCTGAACCTGGGTAAACCTCATGTCCCCGTGTTGCTTGTTTGATAAACGTTCCGCGATCTCCAGCATCCCCATCTTCTACAAAACCCAAGTACATAACAGTGGGCATTGACGAGATTAAACCTCGTCACAACCCTAGAGCTTAGTATATCCTATTCAAAACCCCTTCACTGATTAATATTAGTTTGCGAGTACTTAAAGAGTACTCATGGCTTTGTCCCTGGCTATTCCCGTGGCCAGACTATGAAGAAGAGTATCAGGATGACGGACCGCAGGAAGGTTACGACATCTAGGATCATTTCCCATCGTCAGCATTGCCTGTGACCCTAAAGATGGAGCTTCACCTATGCTATCGTTACTATTACGTTATTCCGATGTTTGAATTGTATTAAGAACTGGATCATGAGATCCTTATTTGTGTAAGACCTTATGTATGGTTTGTAATGGATGATGTACTGTGATATCAAATCTGTTATGTCTCGCAAAAATGGTAATCCCGGGATTGCGATGTATGGCATAACAAGCATCTGGGATTAAAAATCCGGGTGTTAACAAGTTGGTATCAGAGCCATCCTGACCATAGGAGACCCTAGTTAGAATGGACGTTTGAATTAAAAACTTAGTTTCAAAACCAAAGGAAGTGAGTATTTACAAAAACTTATTTTCATTCTTATCACTTGGATTCTTTCATGAAAATTCATGTTCCTCAAAAATTCTTGCAAAAGTACATAAAATTTGACACACTTGATCACTCTACTAACTTACTCATCCTATATTCTTATAGATGGATGTGAAGTACAACAAGTTTTATCAGTTGGGTAATGGAGGAGACCTCATCTTTGAGCGTGACTTGGACCAGCCGTCGGAGATGCTGGAGCGTCCGCACCCCGAGTTCTTCAGAGCTCAGCTCAATGATCAGGAAGGAGAAGATCAGCAGTGGCTAGTTGTTGGAAGTCTCCGAGGAAAGATTGAACCTCCCACTACAGAGGGAATTCAGTTCACCTTAAGAGAGAACAACTGGCCAGGGCAATGCATGAAGCTCTTGCCTGTCTGTGTGGGCGGAGTATCAATCAAATCAAGGGTACCCGTTTTGAGTTCTACCCAAGGCGTGATGTTATGGGACAGCCACTGGAGGCCCCATATCACCACGAGCTAAAGAGTCAATTGGACCACCTCAGCTTCATGATGTATGACCGTCAGAAGGAGTTGGACAATGCACGTTCCTACGCCAACCACAAGTACGCCATCGCCGCCAAGAAGGATCAGACCATTGCCATGCTAGTGAGGGATCGCAAGTCTCGTCACCATCAGTTTGACAAGAAGGAGCGCATCATTGCCCGTCTTCGCCACCGAATCACGGAGTTGGAGGAGACCATCCACGAGAGAGACATGCAGTTGGAGGAAAGGGAGAATGCAGGGGAAGACCTTCGCGGAGACCCCTACTCCTATATCAGCGATGCTGATGACTTTCTGGAGGATCAGGCTATGGACTTCTTCACCGATGAGGATGACTTCGCCTTCATCGTTGATGATGATGATGAGGACACTGATTCCGAGTAGTAGTAGCACTTGAGCACTAGCGTTAGTGAGTTGTATTCGGTCCCCCTGTATCGTAGTTTCCCAGAATGGTTCTTAAAACCATCTATTTTCCTTTGTTGTGGTGTGTCTTTGTATTGTGTGCTATGAATGAATGAATGAATGAAAAGCAAGTTGCTAGAAAAATCTGAGTCAAACTTTAAAAACTTTCCAAAAAAACCCTGAACCTTAGAAATTTCCCTCTTTTCTCATGATCTATCTCAATCTTCAGATGCCCTAGAGGAGGAAGCAACTCAGCCCCGGACCCAATGTTGAAACTCTTGCAAATGTTGGTTTTTGACCGCGAAGCCGAAAGAGTCGAACATCAAGCCAACCTAGCCACCCTTCAACAGATAGCTCAGATGGCCAACAATAATCAAGGCCATGGAAATCAAGACAACCATGGATCTAAGCTCAAGAATTTCCAGAACACCAATCCACCCATTTTCACTAAGTTAGAAGAGCCCCTAGATGCAGATGATTGGTTGCAAACCATGGAGAACAATCTGGAAGTTGCAGGAGTGGAAGCCAACGAGAAAGTGTTGTTTGCTACCCACTATCTGGCCGGAGATGCAAGAGCATAGTGGAATAGCGTTCGCGCAATGACATGAGGTTAGCTGATGACTTGGGAAGAGTTCAAAGTCAAGTTCAGCAGAACCCATGTGCCACCGGGTTTAATCAAGAGGATGAGAGATGAATTCAGGGAACTGAAGCAAGGAAGGATGACAGTAGTAGAATACCGTGACAAATTATTGCCATTGGCTAGGTATGCACCGGACGAGATCGGCACTGAAGCCAAGAAGAAAGAGAGATTCCTGAATGGTCTGCACGATGAAATGAAGACAGTGTTAGTCAATATCCCCTTTGCAGATATTGAAGCCTTAGTTGACTCTGCCATTCAGATGGAAGGAAAGATCAACCAAGCTAATGAGAACCGCAAGCGTCGCATGATGCATCAACCAGGAACCCACCATACACCAAAGTATCGCCCTAACCCATCTCCAAGATTTGCCCCAAGAAACAACAGACCCCCGATGAACCGTCCCACCTATCCCAACCGTGGAAACCCAAGGCCCGGAGGAAACCACAACAACCCCGACAACTCCAGCAATTTCAACCGTGCCCCACCCAAGTTTAACAACAACAATGCCGCCACCAACACCAACATTGCCCCAAGGACTAGAAGCAATGTTGTGCCTGTTGCAGCGAAGGACAAGTCCCAAGTGACTTGTTATGAATGTGGAACCAAGGGTCATTATTCCAATGAGTGCCCCAAGAAGATTGCTGCAGCCCCCAATGCAAATGCCCCAGTTCAGCAGCAACGTCGTGTTCAGCCTGGAAGAAGGTTTGCCCCAGGGAACTCGCTCAACCGCAACGGCCGTCTCTTTCTCATGCATGCTGAAGAAGCCCAAGAAGCGCCAGATGTCGTGCTGGGTATGTTTTCTGTTAACTCAGTACTTGCAAGAGTGTTGTTTAATTCTAGAGCATCGCACTCATTTTTTACTGAGGAATTTGCATGCACTAGTAAGATTCAGCCAAGCAAATTGAATCATGTTATGATTGTTCAAATACCCGGTTCAACCACCAAAGCTAGGCAAATTTGCAAAGCCGTCCCTATCCGAATCCATGGCATAGATTTTTATGATAATCTAATAGTACTCGGAACTAAAGGTTTGGAAGTAGTACTAGGAATGGATTGGATGTCCAAACACAAAGGATTAATTAACTGTGCCAAGAAAGCCAAAACCATGACCAGTACAGCCCGGATATCAGTCGAGCATGTATATGAAACCTTGCCCCGTCAATTCAAGTGCAACAAGAGTATAGCCCAGCCAACCATTGACCAAGTCCGGATAGTCAGTGAATACCCCGATGTATTTCCAGATGTTTTGCCCGGTATGCCCCTAGATCGGGATATCGAGTATATCATTGAACTAATCCCTAGAACTGGACCCATAGCCCAGAGACCATATAGTATGAACCCGTCTGAACTAGTGGAACTGAAGAAGCAACTGGATACCATGGTGGAAATTGGATTGATTCAACCAAGTGCGTCACCATGGAGATCACCTATTTTGTTCGTGGACAAGAAAGATGGAGGTAACTGTTTGTGTACGGATTATTGGAAGTTGAACGATGTTACCATCAAGAACAAGTACCCACTGCCGAATATAGAAGATTTGTTTGACCAGTTGACTGGTGCCAAAGTGTTTTCTAAGATTGATCTTAGAACTGGCTATCATCAACTCAAGATTCACTTAGAGGATATTCCAAAGACTGCCTTTACCACCTGATATGGATTATACGAGTATACTGTCATGTCTTTTGGATTAACCAATGCCCCCGCTTACTTCATGAACCTCATGAATAAGGTTTTTATGGACTTCCTGGATAAGTTTGTCGTTGTTTTCATCGATGACATTCTGATTTATTCCAAATCAGAAGACGAACATGAGCTACACCTAAGTACCATTCTTGGAACCCTTAGAGAGCATCAGCTATATGCCAAGTTTAGCAAATGTGAATTCTGGTTACGGGAGGTAGGATTCCTCGGACATATTGTATCAGCCGGAGCAATTGCCGTTGACCCTGCGAAGGTGAAGGATGTTGAAGATTGGCATGCCCCAACCACTCAAACCCAAGTTCATACATTTCTTGGATTAGCGGGATACTACTGCAAGTTTGTAGAAGGATTCTCGAGTATCGCTAGACCCATGACCCAATTGCTGAAGAAGGACAAGAAGTTTGAATGGACTGGCAAATGTGAAGCAAGTTTTCAAGAACTCAAGAGAAGATTGATTTCAGCCCCAATCTTGATCATGCCGGATATCACAAAGCCCTTTGATGTGTATTGTGACGCCTCCAAGATCGGTCTCGGATGTGTGCTAATACAAGAAGGCAAAGTTATATCTTATCTATCCCGATAATTGAAGTAGCATGAACAGAATTATCCAACCCATGACCTTGAACTAGCAACCATAGTTCTAGCCCTGAAGACATGGAGGCATTACCTGATGGGAAACCGTTGTGAGATTTATTCGGATCACAAGAGCCTGAAGTATATATTCACTTAGAAGGAACTGAATATGAGGGAGAGAAGATGGATTGAGCTAATCAAGGACTATGATCTGGACATTCACTATCACCCCGGTAAAGCAAATGTGGTAGCAGATGCCCTTAGCAGATTGCCGTGCCGCTTGAACTCCATGATTTTGAAGGAGCAACCAAGTTTGCACAAAGAGATGGAAGATTTCCGAATGAAATTAGTGAGTGAAGGATTTTTGGCTAGCATCCAACTTCAACCCACTTTGATCAGTCAAATCAAGGAGGCGCATAAAGGAAATGCTAGTATCGACGGAATCAAACGCCGTATCAGTACATGCAAAGTACCTAGATTCACCGAAGACGAAGAAGGAGTTATGTGGTACAAAGGAAATGGGATTCAGTTGGAATGGACTTTATCACCGGATTGCCTACTTCTAGTAGGGGAAATGACTCTATCTGGGTCATAGTTGACAGATTGTCCAAAGTAGCCCATTTCTTACCAGTTAAGACCACGCACCAGAGTTCGAAGCTAGCAGAGTTGTACATCGCTAGAATTGTCAGTTTGCACGGAGTCCCCAAGAACATCGTATCGGATCGAGGAACCTAGTTTACCTCGAGATTCTGGAAGAAAGTCCAAGAAGATTTAGGAACCCGACTGGATTTTAGCACAGCGTATCACCCTCAGACCGATGGACAAACGGAGCGAGTAAATCAAATACTCGAAGATATGTTGAGAGCATGTGTGCTAGAGTATGGATCTAAATGGGAAGATTGTCTGCCTTTCTTAGAATTTTCATACAACAACAGTTATCAAGCTAGTCTGCAAATGGCCCCATTTGTGTTCATGTATGGAAGGAAGTGTCACACCCCTTTGAATTGGTCGGAAGTAGGAGAGAGTCAGATTTTCGGATCCGACATCCTACGAGAAGCAGAAGAGAAAGTTCACAAGATTCGTGAGCACCTTAAGACCGCCCAGTCAAGATAGAAGAGTTACACCGACAAGAGACGTCGAGACCTTGATTTCAATATCGGAGATTTTGTGTATCTCAAAGTGTCGCCTTTGAAGGGAATGTAGCGTTTCCAGCTCAAAGGAAAGTTAGCCCCCAGATATATCGGACCTTTCAAGATTCTAAATCATCGAGGAGAAGTATCGTATCAATTGGAACTGCCCGAAGAAATGTCAACAATGCACAATGTGTTCCATATATCGTTACTTCGCAAATGCCTTGAAGTCCCGGAGAAGACTGAAGTTTTCAAGAACATTGATCACCGCACCATAGAGATCATCGATGACCTGACGTATCCTGAAGTACCCATCCGTATTTTGGAGGAAGCTTTCAGAACCACCAGAACCCGAAGCATCAAGTTTCTCAAGATTGAGTGGAGCAATCACACTGAGGAAGAAGCTACCTTGGAGCGAGAAGATCACATCAGAACGGAGTTTCCCCATCTCTTTAAATCCTAGGTATCTTTTTTCTTCTTTTTCAAATATCGGGACGGGATTTTTTTTGAGGGAAGGTTTGTAACATCCCAAAAATATAAAACAACGATCATCAAACTCTAATCACTAAAATTAGGGTTAGCAAAAACTTTGATTAATTTAAATCATATGAATGCATGTGTCTATGTGATGATTTGATAGATGCATGAATGAACTTGTGTGATTAACCTAAATATCAAGAAATGGTTTAAAGATGAATATAACATCATATAAAACATTTCTAAGCAGAAACAAACAAAGAGAAAATAAAAAACAAATCAATTAAAGCAAATGGTCATTTTTTCCAATCTTGCTCACTAGGTCACTTTCAGTGTTTCTAGTCCAAGATTTCAAACATAAACTTTTCCAATTATTTTCACCCCTTGCTAGACCAAGTAAAAGTGAAGAAAATCCCACCTTTCAAACTTGCAGAAACATTTGGCAACCTCATTCAAATGACAATTCAAAATTGAATCCTTATCTTATGTGAAGATCACACCTTTTGAAAACCCAACCAAACCAGTGCCCCTTGACCAATCCAACTAACCAAAAACTCCCTAGTATGTACCTAGCAAACCCACCAAGTTTGAATCCAAAATTCAAATTTGAAATTCTTTCAGCCATTTCATCAAACACCTTGTTTGTAGCAAACAAACAAACAAACAACAAACACTATAGTGAGTAGTGATTTTGGCCAACCTTGTTCCCTCTCTAGCTCTCACTACACTCTCAGTAGATTGTGAGTGTAGTATCAAGTTGTGCACCAACAATTCGAGCTTCTTATTTAACCATCCAGTCAATGTCTACTATTAATACTATGTCATGTGAATCCAATATAATCTAGCTAGTGGGAAATTTTTATGTGCTCAAATCTCTATGGTTTAAGATCAACGCCGGCTCTTTGCTATGGTCGAAAGGCACTCGAGATTCGCAAAGCCAATAGTACAAGAGCGAATAACAAGAGTAGTAGGAATGGTGATCAATCCATCCTGCACCCAAATCATTACCCTGTATGAGGTTAGGTGAATCACGTTTTTCTATCACTCGGGCATCCTCACTTGCCTTGAAGAATGTTTCCATGGGCACGAACTAATGCTCTATGTAGACTCCCATGTATTCAATCAACAAAGCTACTACTAAAACTAAACTATCGATACTTCAACTTTCAGGTTGCGTAATCTACTACATAACATCATTTCAACACTTCATACTCCCACATCTCTTTTTTTCCATTAGATAAAGCATTCTCCTTCCTAAATGCATTGTGTTGTCAAATCTTCCACTTAACACATCATTATATCTCCAAGGGTTCAAGATAAGGAAGAATAGATTCTATAGGAAAGAAAAGACTAAGAAAATAATCCTACCCATAACTATATGAAGCAATCAATGTCACAAACAAGGAAACAATCATAGGCGATCAACACACAATCAAACACTTGTATAATAACATTACAGGGGTCTAAATATAGAAGTATATAACTACAAAATAGTTTGAAAGCATTGGGAACAATACTAGAGTAAAACATAGCAACATATAAGCAATAAACAAAATCTGTCAAAACGGTACAGCAGACTTTACGAATTTTTCTGACCGACTTAAACACGTCAGGAATTTTAGCCAATTTTTGTGCATATACTACAGGTAATTACGCTCCAGATACTATTTGTTTAGATTTTTCCCAGTTATAAAAAAAAAGAAATATCGTACAGTACAACAGGTTCAACAGAAAACTGCAGCGAAAATATCACGAATTTCTAATCAAAACTTTCATTACATTATGGAATCTCTCAAAAATATTCTGAAACTTTAAGATATCAAATAGAACAACATAATCACAATAAATCAACTTTCAAACAAGTTCTTGCAATGATCGATTACTATATCTAAACGAGATCATATCAAACTATATGGTGGTCATCATCTAACTATTCTGAATCTAGCACTTTCTTGCACAAGTGTTCATCTACAAGTTTGAACAAGACAAGATTAGAAAAGATAGATGAAGGATTAAAAGAATCTAATAAGTACAAAATTATGAGTTCATTGCTAGAGAGAGTCTTCCTTCTATATCATAAAAAGAATAGTATGAGAATTGAAGTGATAAGATGATACTAGACAGAAGTGTAAGAAGAGAATAGATAGAATCAAATAGTGCTTATAATTTCCATATGGTTGTCCTAATCCATTGCTACGTCACGATCCTACAGTCAACGCACTGCTCTGATACCATCCTGTAACACCCTCGCCTGATAAGGCTGAGTTCATGTGTATAGTGCCAATCCCTAGATCGGTTCACTGGCACACACATTACAGATGAATATCAAAGAATTTAACAGTGCATCATAAATAACGAATTGATCCAGAATTTGCAATTATTACAATAAGGGCTTAGCTCAAGGCTAGCTCAATATCAAGTAGCATACGGAAGCATAAACAATTGATAGGCTCCATCTTCAATTGTGCCACAGGCGAACAACTATTGAGTGGAGTATCGCGACCTATTCGATCACTTAGAACCAGAAACATAACATGCAACATAAAACGTAGAAGCCCTGAAGGGTCAATACTTGGAATGTATGGCAAGTAGAGCTAAGTAAGGAGACAATAAACCTAACATCTACATGCATATTTGACAAGTGGAGCTGTGGCTAGCTTGCATTTTCAAATACCTTTGTCCTACTTTCATAATCAGTTTTTTATTTTCTTTGAAAAGATCCCAATTAAGTTAACCCATCAACATTAAAGCAATTATGAAATTAGAATGAGCGATAAATGTGTCATGAACTCAATATCAGGCAACTCAGATGTTCATAACCGGGGACACGGCTAATCGATTAGTTTATACACCCTACAGGGGTTAGTAAGCTTTACCCATGTGACTTGGCCAGCCCAGCTCGTACCACCACTCTTATATTGGGTGATGATAGGGAGAAGTCCAAGAAGGGACCATTCGGGAAGTAACTCCCCAAACCCGACACACACCGGTCCAACCTACCAAAATTCTACATCTCTGGATACGTGGGTTTGAGTTACCACAACCTACTGAGTCCAACCAACCGCCCATTCCATTATTGGAACATGGTTGTACACGTAAGTTACAAAATAAAGAAGCCAATCATTTTCTCTTGATACCTGGGTGCCTTTCCGCAAAGATACCACCAAAATTTTCAATCCCATCACACCCAGGAGATTCATTGATTAAGTTGTTTTTAGTTTTCACAAACCAACACATTTAGAAGTAACTTTTAGTGATGTAACCCAGCCCTCGTTCATCATATCATGGCTAAGCACATCTACCAACGGTGGCTTATCTACAGGAAATCCCTACCACATAATAGGACATGGCATAGCAATAGTAATTTCCTACACATGCATCTACAAAATACACGACAATGCATTGAAAATAGTAGGACAACAACATGAACAAAGTAGCATCTAATTGCCTTGGTAGTTGTTGGAGTCGTTCAAACACTCGTTGCAATCACACACGTTGCACTCCTCGCAATCTATCGATCAAACACTTGCATACAACATAAACAATAGCACATAGAGATCAAACAAATGCAACAAATGCATGCATGGCAATTTAATACGTCACAATGATTGTTATTTTAGTTCTCTAAACAATACTGAAGTATGTGATGCATGCAAGAGACCAATTAATGCAATGGAATACTTGTTATTAATAATTACTTGCCAATATAGGGGTTTTAATAGTTCTGTTATAACGCCTATTCTAATTGTCAAATTAAATTTGGATCTTAAGTGTACTGGATATAGGGCATTAATATGAACCAGTAGGCGTTGGATTCACCCTAATCGGAGTTATAGATCTTTTTAAATAATTAAAATACTACAAAATGTATTATAATGCTCCTAACATTATACGTACTATACACCTATAATTTTAATTCAGAAACTGGTTCTAATCTTTCTTGTGATACCAGGGACATATTATTTGCAATTTTCTGAATAGTATTTATTTTCTTATGAATTTATTACTCTAAATAGGCCATTAAACCATCTATTCAATTGCTGCGAAACCTTAAGTATTTTCCTGAACCATTTGCATATTGATGATCTACATGGAACCAACTTTTCATCGGTATATTATTTATATTTTTGTGACAAGCAATTAATTTACTATGAATTTAATGATTTATAAATCCATTAAAACTAATTAAATTGCTACGGGGTAAATAGTCCGCAAGAGCTACATCCAACCAAATATTATTAATCTACATTATAGTAGCTTCAATTTTATATATTGTTCATATTTTTCGGAGTTACAGATAATTTCCTATGAATTTATTAACCTAAAAGACCATTAAAACTAATTAAGTTACTGTAGTAAACCCATACTGTGAAGGTTGAATCTAATGCCATATTAATATTCTACACGTTTTTCTGAATCCATTGATATATTATTTGCTATTTTTGGATCTACGGATCTTTTTATATGATTTTTGCAAATTTACATAATTTTCTGCAAATTAAATTCAATTTCAAATCTAAAGGGAATATTCTATGCTGACTGGGACGCGGGGCTGACCTGGCATTGACACGTGGCGAGATTGGTTGGCTCGTACCCCTTCGTTGATCAGCTCTAATCTTGACCGTCGGGATGAGATCCAGTGGCTAGGAGACGAGATTGACCCGATTTTGTCTCAGAATAGACAGAAAATAGATCTATGTTAGAGAGACAAATCCGTAGGTCAAATTGAAAAACTTACAACATGAAAGTTGTGAGGAATCATTAGTCCTACCTTCTCACCAAAGGAATTTGGATTTGAAAAAACGAGCGCGAGTAGATCTTGGATTTACACCGTCATATCTGAAATATTGCGATGCGAAATTATCCGGCGGTGGTGGATGAAAAGAGGTGAGGTTTGTCGGGATTGAAAGATTTCGACGAGATTTACAACTTTCTTGTTTTAGCCGAAGGCAAAAAATGAAGTTTAGATGGGTGAATAAACGAAACAAGATTCGGGTATGTGTAGATTCAGGATTTCGAGAAGGAAAACTCGTACAACTATGGCTCCACGTGTATATATGGAGTTTTATGACAATGTAGAGATAGGCCTTGGAGTAAGAACGAGAAGAAACAAACGGAAGTCGATTCAGAATTGTAGATTAAAAGTTATAAGAGTTTGAATAGAGATAGGTTTGAGAAACAGATTTTGCACAGAAATTAAAGCAACCAGGGATCGATCCTTCTTCCTGTGCGTGGCTGGCTGGTTCGGTTCGGTAGGTGGGCCGCCGGCTGGCTTGACCGGCACATTTAGTTTTTTTCATTCTCTATTTACTTGTTTTCCTCATATCTTTTGCATACGAACTCCAAATAATACGATTCTTATTTCTATTTTTTTTGAAATTCAGTAGATTATTATAGGATCATATTTGTAATATTTTTACTAGTTTGAAAGTTGTGGATTTATAAATCCTAATATATTTCATTTTATCTATATCTTTATTTGTTTGTATTTATTCCATAACTTTTTCATAATACCTTCAAATGAGATCAATTTTGTTTCTAAAATTTTGTAATATTCATTGGATCTTTTTAGGCTATAATTTAGCAATAATCGCTACCTTAGCAACAATGGGTTTTTATAAAGCCAATTTAATTCCATTTAGGAGCAAAGTGGCATATACTATTTAGGGTTTTAGTCCTTTATTTTTATTTAGGGATTTTTCTTGATGCAAATATGCAATGCAATGCTCATGAATGTCATGCAAATGCAAAAAAAAATTCTAGTCCCAATTTCTAAAATCTTGGGATGTGACAGACTAGTCCCCTTAAGATGAAAATTGTCCCGAGATTCAGAATGGCTAGCAAGGTTATGGGTGTTGTTGTCGAGGCTAATCCCCTGAAGAAAATTAAACTTGCGTCTCCAAGGTAGTTGATAAGCTATATCTTGTTCTTCCTTCCTCTAGGATTGTGAGTGTAGTATCAAGTTGTGCACCAACAATTCGAGTTTCTTATTTAACCATCCAGTCTATGTCTACTATTAATACTATGTCATGTTAATCCAATATAATCTAGCTAGTGGGAAATTTTTATGTGCTCCAATATCTATGGTTTAAGCTCAACGCCGGCTCTTTGCTATGGTTGAAAGGCACTCGAGATTCGCAAAGCCAACAGTACAAGAGCGAATAACAAGAGTAGTAGGAATGGTGATCAATCCATCCTGCACCCAAATCATTACCATGTATGAGGATAGGTGAATCACGTTTTTCTATCACTCAGGCATCCTCACTTGCCTTGAAGAATGTTTCCATGGGCACGAACTAATGCTCTATGTAGACTCCCATATATTCAATCAACAAAGCTACTACTAGAACTAAACTATCGATACTTCAACTTTCAGGTTGCGTAATCTACTACATAACATCATTTCAACACTTTATACTCCCACATCTCTTTTTTTCCATTAGTTAAAGCATTCTCCTTCCTAAATGCATTGTGTTGTCAAACCTTCCACTTAACACATCATTATATCTCCAAGGGTTCAAGATAGGGAAGAATAGATTCTATAGGAAAGAAACGACTAAGAAAATAATTCTACCCATAACTATATGAAGCAATCAATGTCACAAACAAGGAAACAATCATAGGTGATCAACACACAATCAAACACTTGTATAATAACATTACAGGGGTCTAAATATAGTAGTATATAACTACAAAATAGTTTGAAAGCATTGGGAACAATACTAGAGTAAAACATAGCAACATATAAGCAATAAACAAAATCTGTCAAAACGGTACAGCAGACTTCACGAATTTTTCTGACCGACTTAAACTCGTCAGGAATTTTAGCTAATTTTTGTGCATATACTACAGGTAATTACACTCAGATCCTATTTTTTTAGATTTTTCCCAGTAACCAAAAAAACATGAAAAATCGTACAGTGTAGCAGGTTCAGCAGAAAACTGCAGCGAAAATATCACGAATTTCTAATCGAAACTTTCATTAATAGATTATGGAATCTTTCAAAAATATTCTGAAACTTTAAGGTATCAAATAGAACAACATAATCACAATAAATCAACTTTCAAACAAGTTCTTACAATGATCGATTGCTATATCTAAACGAGATCATATCAAACTCTATGGTGGTCATCATCTAACTATTCTGAATCTAGCACTTTCTTGCACACGTGTTCATCTACAAGTTTGAACAAGACAAAATTAGAAAAGATAGACGAAGGATTACAAGAATCTAATAAGTACAAAATTATGAGTTCATTGCTAGAGAGAGTCTTCCTTCTATATCATAAAAAGAATAGTATGAGAATTGAAGTGATAAGATGATACTAGACAGAAGTGTAAGAAGAGAATAGATAGAATCAAATAGTGTTTATAATTTCCATATGGTTGTCCTAATCCATTGCTACGTCACGATCCTACAGTCAACGCACTGCTCTGATACCATCATGTAACACCCTCGCCTAATAAGGCTGAGTTCATGTGTATAGTGTCAATCCCTGGATCGGTTCACTGGCACACACACATTACAGATGAATATCAAAGAATTTAACAGTGCATCATAAATAACGAATTGATCCAGAATTTGCAATAATTACAATAAGGGCTTAGCTCAAGGCTAGCTCAATATCAAGTAGCATACGGAAGCATAAACAATTGATAGGCTCCATCTTCAATTGTGCCACATGCGAACACCTATTGAGTGGAGTATTGCGACCTATTCGATCACTTAGAACCAGAAACATAACCTGCAATATAAAACGTAGAAGCCCCAAAGGGTCAATACTTGAAATGTATGGCAAGTAGAGCTAAGTAAGGAGACAATAAACCTAACATCTACATGCATATTTGACAAGTGGAGCTGTGGCTAGCTTGCATTTTCAAATACCTTTGTCCTACTTTCATAAGCAGTTTTTGATTTTCTTTGAAAAGATCCCAATTAAGTTAACCCATCAACATTAAAGCAATTATGAAATTAGAATGAGCAAGAAATGTGTCATGAACTCAATATCAGGCAACTCAGATGTCCATAACCGGGGACACGGCTAATCGATTAGTTTATACACCCTGCAGGGGTTAGTACACTTTACCCATGTGACTTGGCCAGCCCAGCTCGTACCACCACTCTCATATTGGGTGATGATAGGGAGAAGTCCAAGAAGGGACCGTTTGGAAAGTAACTCCCCAAACCCGACACGCACCGGTCCAACCTACCAAAGTTCTACATCTCTGGATATGTGGGTTCGAGTTACCACAACCTACTGAGTCCAACCAACCGCCCATTCCACTATTGGCATATGGTTGTACACGTAAGCTACAAAATAAAGAAGCTAATCATTTTCTCTTGATACCTGGGTGCCTTTCCGCAATGATACCACCAAAATTTTCAATCCCATCACACCCAAGAGATTCATTGATTAAGTTGTTTTTAGTTTTCACAAACCAACACATTTGGAAACAACTTTCAGTGATGTAACCCAGCCCTTGTTCATCATAGCATGGCTAAGCACATCTACCAACGGTGGCTCATCTACAGGAAATCCCTACCACATAATAGGACATAGCATACCGATAGTAATTTCCTACACATGCATCTACAAAATACACGACAATGCATTAAAAATAGTAGGACAACAACACGAACAAAGTAGCATCTACTTTCCTTGGTAGCTGTTGGAGTCGTTCAAACACTCGTTGCACTCACACACGTTGCACTCCTCGTAATCTATCGATCAAGCAATTGCATACAACATAAACAATAGAACATAGAGATCAAACAAATGCAACAAATGCATGCATGCCAATTTAATACGTCACAATGATTGTTATTTTAGTTCTCTAAACAATACTGAAGTATATGATGCATGCAAGAGACCAATTAATGCAATGGACTACTTGTTATTAATAATTACTTGCCAATATAGGGGTTTTAATAGTTCTGTTATAACGCCTATTCTAATTGTCAAATTAAATTTGGATCTAAAGTGTACTGGATAGAGGGCATTAATATGAAATAGTAGGCGTTGGATTCACCCTAATCGGAGTTATAGATCTTTTTAAATAATTAAAATACTACAAAATGTATTATAATGCTCCTAACATTATATGTACTGTACACCTATAATTTTAATTCAGAAACTGGTTCTAATCTTTCTTGTGATTCCAGGGACATATTATTTGCAATTTTCTGAATAGTATTTATTTTCTTATGAATTTATTACTCTAAATAGGCCATTAAACCATTTATTCAATTGCTACGAAACCTTAAAAGTATTTTCCTGAACCATTTGCATATTGATGATCTACATGGAACCAGATTTTCATTGGTATATTATTTATATTTTTGTGACAAGCAATTAATTTACTATGAATTTAATGATTTATAAAGCCATTAAAACTAATTAAATTGCTACGGGGTAAATAGTCCGCAAGAGCTGGATCCAACCAGATATTATTAATCTACATTATAGTAGCTTCAATTTGATATATTGTTCATATTTTTCGGAGTTATAGATAATTTCCTATGAATTTATTAACCTAGAAGAACATTAAAACTAATTAAGTTACTGCAGTAAACGAATACCGTGAAGGTTGAATCTAATGCCATATTAATATTCTACACATTTTTCTGAATCCATTGATATATTATTTGCTATTTTTGGATCTATGGATCTTTTTATATGATTTTTGCAAGTTTACACAATTTTCTGCAAATTAAATTCAATTTCAAATCTACAGGGTATATTTCCTGGGAATATTCTATGCTGACTGGGACGCGGGGCTGACCTGGCGTTGACACGTGGCGAGATTGGTTGGCTCGTACCCCTTCGTTGATAAGTTCTAATCTTGACCGCCGGGATGAGATCCAGTGGCTAGGAGGCGAGATTGACCCGATTTTGGCTCAGAATATACACGAAATAGATCTATGTTAGAGAGACAAATCCGTAGGTCAAATTGAAAAACTTACAGCATGAAAGTTGTGAGGAATCATTAGTCCTACCTTGTCACCAAAGGAATTTGGATTTGAAAAAACGAGCGCGAGTAGATCTTGGATTTACACCGTCATATCTGAAATATTGCGATGCGAAATTCTCCGGCTGTGGTGGATGAAAAGAGGTGAGGTTTGTTGGGATAGTAAGATTTCGACGAGATCTACAACTTTCGTGTTTTAGCCGAAGGCAAAAAACGAAGTTAGATGGGTGAATAAACGAAACAAGATTCGGTTATGTGTAGATTCAGGATTTCGAGAAGGAAAAGTCGTACAACTATGGCTCCACGTGTATAGATGGAGGTTTATGATGGTGTAGAGATAAGCCTTGGAGTAGGGAACAAGTAGAAACAAACGAAAGTCGATTCAGAGTTATAGATTAAAAGTTATAAGAGTTTGAATCGAGATAGGTTTGAGAAAATAGATTTTGCACGGAAATTAAAGCAACCAGGGATCGATCCTTCTTCCTGCGCGTGGCTGGCTGGTTCGGTCCGGTAGGTGGGCCGCCGGCTGGCTTGACCGGCACATTTTAGTTTTTTTCATTTTCTATTTACTTGTTTTCCTTATATCTTTTGCATACGAACTCCAAATGATACGATTCTTGTTTCTAAATTTTTCTAAAATTCAGTAGATTATTATAGGATAATATTTGTAATATTTTTACTAGTTTGCAAGTTGTGGATTTATAAATCCTTATATATTTCATTTTATCTATATCTTTATTTGTTTGTATTTATTCCATAACTTTTTCATAATACCTTCAAATGAGCTCAATTTTGTTTCTAAAATTTTGTAATATTCATTGGATCTTTTTAGGCTATAATTTAACAATAATCGCTGCCTTAGCAACAATGGGTTTTATAAAGCCAATTTAATTCCCTTTAGGAGCAAAGTGGCATATACTATTTAGGGTTGTAGTCCTTTATTTTTATTTAGGGATTTTTCTTGATGCAAATATGCAATGCAATGCTAATGAATGTCATGCAAATGCAAAAAAAATTCTAGTCCCAATTTCTAAAATCTTGGGATGTGACATCACCCATGGTAAAAATAACAAGGGAGAAGCTTTTCTGCACTCAAACATTTGTCAAAATTTAACCATAAGAGGTTTTGAGTTGATTCCAACTCTCAAAAATCACATTTGACCATACCTTTCGGAATATATAAAAATATATAGGTTTACTTACAGAAATAATGATCAAGTAATAAAAGAATGCCACATAGGCATTTCTAGTCACTTTAATAAAATAAAATAAAAAGGTTAAACCTTATTAAATTGTGACACCACTTTAAATCACATTCCCATGTACTGAAATATGTGGTGATGGCATGTGTCAACATGATCCCATGTTTGAGTTAGAGAATATTAAATCTTAAGTAGTTTTTCAATGAGTTGAAATTACTTTTCTCAAAATAAAATAAATGGGACAAGTGCTTTAATCTTGTAATGTTAGTGATGATGCTAGATCACCTAGTGTGAACCTTTGTGTGATGATTAGCAATAGTTAAGTATTGTTTGGTGATTGTGTACCTCGTATTTATTTATAGACGCTAGTACCGACCAAGGATACGAGGAGGAAGGAGGATACTACGAGGAAGAAGCCAAGGAGAACTTCAACCACTGCTCTGCACAAGGCAAGCCAATACTTGAAAGCCTAATAGTATATGGTTGAATTAGCAAGTTAACACTTGAAACTTAGCAAATTTATACTACTAGCTTAGCAAGCTAAACCATGCAAGTTTTACTTGCAAGCTTACACCACTTGATTCCCAATCCTAGTTTTACTTGCAAGCTTAATACTTTATCTTCTTTATCAAAGCTTTTTCTAGAGTTTACTTAGTGACTTGTAGGTTCTATAAAGATAATTGAAGGTAGCATAAAGAGCATAAAGCTTGGCCTAAGTTAGATAATCTTGATGTCATCCTGAGGCATGAGATTTACTTAAATAAGATACACTTGTTTACCACCCCTCATTAGTGTTTACCCCCACTTGTAGATGCTAGTGCTAAGCATAAAATTTGATCAACTTTAGATGGGAATACTTGGTGAAAATGGTTATGAAAACCTTAGAATGATGAGTCATTCTACTGAAATGTTTTGGCATGTGTTCTTGAACACCAGTGATCTTGATGACAAAAATGTTGAGGCATGAGCCTTAGCCCTTTATAAAACTGATGGTTGTCTGGATGCGATACCATTCCAATTTTACCGTACAACCACAATACCCGAAATTTGGGTAGGGCTTGACTAGAAATTTATATACCTTAGTATGGGTTCCCTTGCGGCCAAGGTCTGAGCTGAGGCTACCTTGTGAAGATTGTCCACCTGTGCAGTTGCCAAGATGACAGTTCGTCATGGTTGGGAGGCCAAACTCATAGGAGAGGTGCCTATACTAGGGCGTGTAATTGAAAGGTCAGGATTGATTATCCACATACTGAGTATGGTGAATTCAGGATTGTTCCTGACGGATGTATCGAATGTTGTGGTGAAAGTGTACAATCTCTGCAGAGTGTCAAACTATTCAAATAGCCGTGTCCGCGGTTATGGACAGTTGGAGTGGCCATACTTTTCTATCGTCAGATGTTTTCAAAATACTTATGAAATGATTTATGACTTTGACTTGACCACAACAGAGTTGTGACATGAAATGTAAGTTCCCACTTAGGTGTTATAAAACTTTCAACTAGATTTCTTTGCTTCTGAACTTAGTAGAGGTAAATCTGGCTTTTTGCACAACCCTAGAGCTTAGTATATCCTATTCAAAACCCCTTCACTGATTAGTATTAGTTTGCGAGTACTTAAAGAGTACTCATGGCTTTGTCCCTGGCTATTCCCGTGGCCAGACTATGAAGAGGAGTATCAGGATGACGGACCGCAGGAAAGTTACGACAACTAGGATCATCTCCCATCGTCAGCATTGCCTGTGACCCTGAAGATGGAGCTTCACCTATGCTATCGTTACTATTACGTTATTCCGCTATTTGAATTGTATTAAGAACTGGATCATGAGATCCTTATTTGTGTAAGACCTTATGTATGTTTTGTAATGGATGATGTACTATGATATCAAATCTGTTATGTCTCGCAAAAATGGTAATCCTGGGATTGTGATGTATGGCATAACATGCATCTGGGATTAAAAATCTGGGTGTTGACATTCTCTGCTGCTAAGAAGACTCTTATTCAAGCTGTTCTGGCTAGCATTCCAGTGTACCTTCTCTCTTTTTTCAACTTCCCTAAGTGGGCTTTGAATCTTTTAAATTCTAATTTAGCTAATTTCATGTGGAATGATGAGGAGGGGAATCATAAGATTCACCTAGCTAACTGGCCTTCTATCTGCATGAAAAAAGAATTTGGGGGTATGGGTATTCCAAATTTACAAGATCTTAATCTATGTCTACTTGGCTCTTGGATCAAGAGATACATTTAGGGAGAGGGATCCTTGTGGAGGAGAGTTATTGATGCTAAGTATGAAAATAAAAGTCCTAATATATTATCTTGTCAGGATGTGCATCCATCTACTTTCTGGAAAGGAGTGATGTGGGCTGCTAAAACTGTTAAGATAGGATATAAATGGAAGGTGGGAAATGGTAGATTAATAAATTTTGGAAAGATGACTGGTTTGGTAATTCCCCCTTAGCTGTGCAATTCTGGGATCTGTACATCATAAATCATCAAACTTTGACTGTTGCTGAGATTTGGGATGGTGTACAGATTAGGAATGATTTTAGAAGGACCTTTAATGATAATATGATGGTACAATGGCAAGAGTTGATAACTGTTGCCAGAAGTATAGTCTTTAGTAATCAAGAAGACCAATTGATCTGGCAATTTGATTCAAAAGGGGTCTATTCTTCGAGTTCTATGTATGATGTAGTAAACTTTAGAGGAGTTAAAAAGATTTTTTTGCCTGCTGTGTGGAATCTTAAAATTCCCCCCAAGGGTCCAAGTCTTTTTGTGGCTCCTTTCCCAAATAAAATCATGACTAGGGATAACTTGAGAGCTCGAGGTATCCCTAAACCTCTAGAATGTGAATTATGTAAGGAGTTTGAATCTATTCATCATCTGCTTTTCGTCTGTGTTGTAGCTACAATGTTGTGGGCTGATGTGTTTAAGGTTTTTAATATTCTAGTTTTGGATTATGAGTCGGTAGTTGTTAGATGGTTGTGCAACAAAAAGTTTTTACATTTTAATGTAGTTTCTGCGGATATCATGTGGGGGCTGTGGAATTTTAGAAATATCTTAGTTTTTATCAGAACTACTTGGCTTAATATGAAACAGGTGTGGAGTATGGTGCTTTCCTATCCGAGAAATTGGAAGGTTCCTTTCAAGGATCTAGGAAGTGGAGAAACGACCCAGTTCACAGAACGACTACTGCAAAAACTAAGAAGACCACTGAGGCTTGCCCCGTGCTGACATGCCCAAACTTTGGCTGGTTCTCTACCTGGAAAACCTCAGCTCTGGGAAAGATGCATGGGGGAAGGACATCGCTGACCTACCTACAGGAACACTCGGAGGAAGGAGACTCCATCCACGTTGTGTTTTGAGTTGTTCCTCCCTTGGTTAGTCTCAGGTTGCCTTGCCCCTTGTGGTGTCCGAGCTTGTGTTCTCTGGTTTTGCTTATTGTAGTCGTTCTGGGGCAGTTTCTCTCTAGTTTTATCCTGACTTTTAGTAAGTTTTCCCCGAGGTAGATTCGGAGTTTAGTTCTCCTAGCTTTGGTCTATAATCTTTTAAGACTTCTGGATACCTGTTTTGGCGTTTATTTTCTATGAAAAGGAACGGGGGAATAAAAATCCCTTTTGATAAAAAAATTTGTCTAGATTTATCCAAATTTTGAAAAAGCTAAGACATCTATTTTAAGACAGAGGGAGTACTATTCCAGCACCACCTTCATGCACATAGATTCAAAAATGGTTGCTGGAAGGAAACTAAGTAACCAATATATACGGAGAATGAACAGATTTAACCCAAAAATTGGACAAGTAAGCAACTTTTATTACACATGTAGGACAAGTATATACTACCTCCGTCCCAAAGCTTAAGGATTATATTTTTTTTAAAGTCGAATTACGTAAAATTTGACCAAGTTTTTAGAAAAAATATTAATATTCCATACCCTTTGATATATTATGAAACATATTTTCACATGGTATCTATATAATATCATAGTTTTTGATAGTTTTTCTAAAATTTTGGTGAAACTTTCCGTAGCTTGAATTTTTAAAAAAAGAGTCTTAAGTTTTGGAACGGAGGTAGTACTGATTTTGGCATGCATCTAGTGCAAGTACTAGGAGTTTTAAGCTACTTTCCTGAACAATGCAACAACAATCTCAACACACATGGACGCAACTTTCAGGTGATGTGATGACCCACAAGTATAGGGGATAGCAATAGTCTTCGAGAATAGTATAACCCAATTTATTGATTCGACACAAGGGGAGCCAAAGAATACTTATAAGCCTTAACAATTGAGTTGTCAATTCAGCTGCACCTTGAAATAGTCTTGCTCATAGTAGTTTATCAGTAGTAAGAGTTTTATAGTAGCAATAACAAAGCAACAACAAAAGTAAAACAAAGGCAGTAGTAATAATAGTAGCAAACAGTAGGATATGAGTGCGGTAGGCATAGGGATGGATGGACGGGCGTTGCATGGACGAGACTACTCATGTAACTTCAAGATCTAGGACAATTGCAGATAAATAAGATAAAACATCCAAGTACTAAACAATCATAGGCATGTGTTCCATATATAGTCATACGTGCTCGCAATGAGAACTTACACAACATCTTTTGTCCTGCCAGCCCGTTGCAACGGGGCCTCAAGAGAATCTACTGGCAATTAAGGTACTCCTTTTAATAGAGTACCGGAGAAAAGTATTAGCACTCCGTGAACACATGTGATCCTCATATCACAACCATCCCCTCTGGCTATCCCAATGTCTGTCACTTCGGGGCATTTGGTTCTGGACAATGATATGTGTACACAACTTGCAATTAAGATCACAAACAATACTGTCATCATGAATCAATAACATGTTCAGATCTAAGATCATGGCACTCGGTCCCTAGTGAAAAGCATTAATCATAAAAAGTTACAACAAAGTCAAATGACACTAATAAAGATAGTAGGCACCATGCCCTAACAATATTATTCGATTACATGATAGATCTCATTCAATCCCTACCATCCCCATAGTCTACAACGAGAGATTACTCACTCATGGATGGAGGAAACATGGATGGTTGATGGAGAGGCGTCGGTGATGATGATGGCGATGATCTCCTCCAAATCCCCGTCCCAACAGGGTGCCAGAACGGAGTTTCTGCTTCCGAATCGCGGATTTTGGTGGTGGCGGCGCAACAGAACTCTTTCTGAAAAAACGTCGGACCCATGAGTTTTTAGGTCAGAAGGCTTTAAGTAGGCAAAGAGGGAGGCCGAGGGGTGCCAGAGGTGGCCACACCCCCTCCAGGGGCGGCCAGGGGGTGTGGGCCCCTCGTGGCCTCCCTCCGTCTCGTCTTCTGGCTCTGTGAGTCTTCTGGTAAAATAGGATTTTTGGCATATTTTTGGAATTTTTTCTGAAAGTTGATTTTCTGCACAAAAACTAGACACCAAGGCAATTCTGTTGAAAACAGCGTCAGTTCGTGTTAGTTGTATCCAAATCACACAAGTTTAGAGGAAAAACAATAGCAAAAGTGTTTGGGAAAGTAGATACATTTTGGATGCATCAACTTCCCCCAAGCTTAGCTTATTGCTTGTCCTCAAGCAATTCAGTTGAAAACTGAGTGCGATAAAAGAACTTTCACAAACACATTTGCTTCATATGATGTAAATATTCTCAGCACAAGAGTAGATACTTAGACAATTCATAATAAGGAGTATACAACTAAGTCTACTTAATAGTCATTGCAAGCTATGAATGAAGGGATACAGGTAGGCTACACTAACGCAAATCAAAAATTTCTACCGCGTAAACCAGGAATACTGTTGTCATAGATCACGGGATTACCACTAGACGCGCTGTTGCAGAACATGATGAAGCGCGTCGAGACAGTGTAGATGTTCTACGTCTCCTCCTTGTCCTCGTCCCATGAGCAACTCCCTTTGCGCGGCTCGTCCAAGTGCTACTGTTGCAGCACCTCCGAGGTAGCCACACATACAGGGTGGAAGCGTCAAACTCCGGACACTAGGTCCGCGGGTGTAACACAGACATGAGGAGTGGAAGCTGGGTGGAATCTTCTAACCCTGGTCAGGTCGCCCTACTCTCTCTTATATAGGCGTCCCTAGTGGGATTCTACATTACTAGCCTATTAGTAGCCTAAGCCTGGTCTAATTCGGATCTAATCCTCATTAGGCTTCCAGCCCCTTAAGTGTGTGACCCTATAGGTTCATATACGTATAGACATGACACGAATACACTTATTCTGTCAATAGTTGGTAGCGGCCTCTAGCAAGACGTGCCAACTCCTAAACACATACAAAGATCATTCGGACGAACCATCACAAGGTTTAGTACATGTCTTTCCCTTTGCCTCGCGATATTTGGTCTAGCTCCAAGCTGATCTCCCTTTCTTGATACTGTGATTCGGAATCCCTTTCCTAGGTTAACTCTTAACCATATGTAGCACGGCCATGCATTTTTGGATCCGATCACTCGAGGGGCCCAGAGATATCTCTCTCAAGTAGACAGGGGCAAATCCCATCTTGATTGACCATGCCTTGCAGCATGCTTCAGGACAAACCCGAAAGCAACCTTTATAACTACCCAGTTACCGAGCAGCATCTGATAACCCCAAAGTAGGTCGATCCACATCTCAAGTGCATGCGATAATCTCAGGTCTAAGGACAAAACGTACACGATGTGTAGAGAGAGCTGCAACTAATTGCCAGTCTCAAGTTGGGTCAGTCACCCCCTGTCATATCCCAGAATTATCCTAATTTTGGAATGTGAAATAAATAAATAAGTTTGATTGATTATTTGACTATGTTGAAAATTCTCAAAGAGAAGAAACTTTTTGAATAAAAAAATCCTCTCAACCTTGAATTCAAAATCTTATATTCTTTTGTGATGACCTAAGTAGCCATATAGGCAAAAGTACATGGATTAATTATGGATTGTAGAATTGGTGTGCAAGATTTCAAAATGAAAATCATGAAGCATTCATAAGCATTTCATTACATCCATGCAAAGATCTCACAAACTGAATCCAAATCCTGGTATCTAAATCCTATAGTTGATTCGCCCAAATGTTCCTAAGGGTAATTAAATTGACTTATTAAAACCCACTGTTGCTAAGGCATAAATTATTAATAATTATAGCCTAAACAGATCCAATTAATACTACAAAATTTTATAAACAAAATTGAGCTCATTTAGAGCTAGTATGAAAAAGTTATGGAATAAATACAAACACATAAAGATATAAATAAAATGAAATATACAAGGATTTATAAACCCACTACTTGCAAACTAGTAAAAAGATTACAAATATGATCCTACAATGATCTATTCGATTTTAGAAAAATTTAGAAACAAGAATCATATCATTTGGAGTTCGTATGCAAAAGATATGAGGGAAACAAGTAAATAGAAAAAGAAAAAAGAAGAAAAAACCTAAGCGGGCCGGTCCACCCGGACCGACCGGAGCACCAGCCAGCCAGGATGTCTGTGACCGATTCCCAGGTGCTTTAAAAACCGTGCGAATCAGTTTTTCTCTAACCTATCTCTATTCAAACTCTTATAACTTTTTATCTACAACTCCGAATCGACTTCTGTTTGTTTCTACTTGTTCCCTACTCCAATACTTATCTCTACACCATCCTAAATATCCATATAAACTCGTGGAGCCACAGTTGTACGAGTCTCTCTTCTTGAAATCCCGAATCTACACATGCCCGAATCTTATTTCGCTTTTTAACACATCTAGACTTCGTCGTTTGCCTTCGGTCAAAAAAAAAAGTTGTAGATATCGTCGAAATCTTTCATTCCCGACAAACTTCACCTATTTTCATCCACCACAGCCGGAGAATTTCGCATTGCAATATTTTAGATCTGACGGTGTAAATCCAAGATGTACTCGCGCTCGTTTCTTCAAATCCAAATTCCTTTGGTGAGAAGGTAGGACTAATGATTCCCCACAACTTTTATATTCTAAGTTTTTCAATTTTACCTATGGATTTGTCTCTCTAACATAGATCTCTTTCTTGTCTATTCTGAGCCAAAAATCGGGTCGATCTCTTCTTCTAGCCACTGGATCCTATCCAGACGATCGAGATCCAATCAAACTGGTGCGTGCCATGTCGTTATTCCGGTCAGCTTCCTCATCAACGCCACGTCGTCGTAAGGTCAGCATCTAGTCCCAGTCAGCATGCAAAGTCAACCTGTCCAGTCAGCAGAATATTCTCTGGAATATTCCATTCGAATTTAAAATTGCACATTATAGATCTAATTTGTAAAATTCATTAGAAATTCATACAACGTCCAAAAATTGCGTATAATATATCAAATTGAAGATAATTTTATGTAGAATTGTCTTACCAGAATAGATCCAACCTTTACAGTACGTACTTACTGTAATGATTTAATTAGTTTTAATGGTATTTTAGGTTAATAAATTCATAGAAAATTATCTGTAACTCCAAAAAATATGAACAATATATAAAATTGAAGCTACTATAATGTACATTAATAATATCTGGTTGGATCCAGCCTTTGCGGATTATTTACCCCGTAGCAATTTAATTAGTTTTAATGTCTTTAGAAATCATTAAATCCATAGTAAATTCTTTGCATATCACAAAAATATAAATAATATACCGATGGAAAGCTGGTTCCATGTAGATCATCAATATGCAATTAGTTCAGCCTTTCACTGTAAGGTTTTTCCGTGAAGATTTAAATGGTTTAATGGCCTATTTAAAGTAATAAATTCATAAGAAAATAAATACTACTTAGTAAATTACAAATAATATGTCCCTGGAATCACAATTCCATGGAGATTTCAGATATAATTTTAGTTTGATTTTTAGGCAACAGAAACAATATGAATCATTTAAAACCCATTAAACACTATTTAAATCATATAAAAAGATCTATAACTCCGATTAGGGTGAATCCAACGCCTACTGGTTCGTATTAACGTCCTCTATCCAGTAAACCCAAGAAACAAATTTAATTCGACAGTTAGAATAGGCGTTACAACAGAACTATTAAAACCCTATATTGGCAAGTAATTATTAATAACAAGTACTCCATTGCATTAATTGGTCTCTTTCATGCATCATATACTTCAGTACTATTTAAAGAACTAAAATAACAACTATTGTGACTTATTAAATTGTCATGCATGCATTTCTTGCATTTGTTTGATCTCTATGTGCTATTGTTTATGATTGTATGCAATTGTTTGCTCGATAGATTGCGAGGAGTGCAACATGTGTGATTGAAACTACTATGATTGCAAGTATTGTAGTTATGACGAGTGCAACCATTATATCTACAAGGATTGTGAGGATTATCTAATCGACTACATCTACAACAAAGGCAAGTGGTGCTATCTTGGTCATAAATGTCCTACTGTTTTCCTATGCATTGTAGATGTTTTTGTAGAATTGCATATGTAGGAATTGATGTGTATATGCTATGCTATGTCCCATATTATTCCCTAGTATTCCTTGTTTATGAGCCATCGTATTGGTAGATTTCTTAGCTATGCTATTTAGATGAGGAAGGGAATCACATCATGAAAAGTTATATGTTTTGAAAGGCTTATGTTTTGTTAAATGACAAACCAACATGTTTTAATGAACCACCTGGGCGGAATGGCATTGATTGGGTCATCGAGTGTGGATTATGGTGGGGAATGCCACCCAGGACACCGAGAAAGGATTGGTTTCTTTGTTTGGTAGCTTTCGTGTGCAACCATGTGCCAATAATGAAATGGGCGGTTGGTTGAACTCAGTAGGTTGTGGTAACTCGAACCCACGTATCTAGAGATGTAGATAGTGTAGGTTGGACCGGTGCGTGTCGGGTTTGGGGAGCTACTTCCCGAATGGTTCCTTCTTGGACTTCTCCCTATCATCACCCAATATGAGAGTGGTGGTACGAGCTGGGCTGACCAAGTCACATGGGTAAAGTATACTAACCCCTGCAAGGTGTATAAACTAATCGATTAGCCATGTCCCTGGTTATGGACAATTTGAGCGACCTGATACTGATGCTATGATATTTCTCACTCATCCTTATTTCTTAATTACTTAAAACTTGTTGGGTGAACATAATTGGGTAGGAGCACCTGGGAGTGAACCAGAGTGTCCTATTTATCGTATTGGAAAACTACTTTGTTACAAATGTTAGGATAAAACTGTTGCTTTATGCAAATGAGCCTGAACTCCACTTGGCCAAATAAGCATGTAGTTGATAGATCTGTTGATAACCACTTTAGCCTACTTGCCATACATTCAATGTATTGACCATTCGTGGCTGCAACGTTTCATGTTGCAGGTTATATCATATCTGAGTGATTGTTATAGGTCGCGAGACTCCACTCAACAATTGTTCGCCTGTGGCACATTTGAAGGATGGAGATCTACCTTGTATTTGCTTTCTGCTGTAATATAACGTAAATTCTGGATCATATTCGTTGTATTTATGATGCACAGTTATATTTGGTATCATTTTATACTGTGTGTGCCAGTGAACCGATCCAGGGATTGGCACTATACACATGAACTCAGCCTTATCAGGCGAGGGTGTTACAATATGGTATCAGAGCTATGCGTTGACTGTAGGATCGTGAACTTAGAAATTGATTAGTAATAAAAGACCTCTATTAGGAGAACTATCATATTTTCTACTTATTAGAGTTCTTATATTCCTTATCTATCTTTTCTAGAACCTCTTCCTATTCAAACGTTTATAGTTGTCCATTCTCATGATACCTATATGAGAGTTAGCTAAGTAAAATAACAAATAGTATGACATATATAAACATCTCATCAAGTTTGGTTAGGTCTAGACCACCATGTTCTATCTCTTTAGGAGATCATCGCTATCGTGTTAGCATATTGTTCTTACCAACTTATGTGGTATGCCAATATAGGTTGCTTGCTTGTTTGTACTGAACCATATCGTGTGATGCCTTGTTTAGGATCTGTTGTTTTGAAACTCTAAATTTGCTGGAGTTTTCGCGTGGTTTTAAAATTATTTTAATGGTGTGAATTGATTGAAATTCATGGGATTACTGCTGCAGTTTTCTGCCTGACCTGTTTTACCGCATGATTTTTCATATTTTATTGGTAACTCAGAAAAATCTAAAAAAATAGGATCTGGAGCGTAATTACCTGTAGTACATGCACAAAAGTGGCTAAAATTCCTGATGAGTGTAGGTCGGTCAGAAAAATTCGTGAAGTCTGCTGTACCGTTTTGACAGATTTTGTTTATTGCTTATATGTTGCTCTATTTTACTCTAGTATTGTTCCCAATCCTTTCAAACTGTTTTTTGGTTATATACTACTAAGTTTATACACCTGTAATGTTATTATACAAGTGTTTGCTTGTGTGTTGATTCCTTATGATTGTTTGTTTGTTTGTTTGTGACATTGATTGCTTCATATATTTATGGGTAGGATTATTTTCTTAGTCGTTTCTTTCCTATAGAATCTATTCTTCCCTATCTTGAACCCTTGGAGATATAATGATGTGTTAAGTGGAAGGTTTGACAATATAATGCATTTAGGAAGGAGAATGCTTTATCTAATGGAAAAAAAGAGATGTGGGAGTATGAAGTGTTGAAATGATGTTATGTAGTAGATTACGCAACCTGAAAGTTGAAGTATCGATAGTTTAGTTTTAGTAGTAGCTTTGTTGATTGAATACATGGGAGTATACATAGAGCATTAGTTTGTGCCCATGAAAACATTCTTCAAGGCAAGTGAGGATGCCCGAGTGATAGAAAACGTGATTCACCTATCCTCATACAGGGTAATGATTTGGGTGCAGGATGGATTGATCACCATTCCTACTACTCTTGTTATTTGCTCTTGTACTGTTGGCTTTGCGAATCTTGAGTGGCCTTTTCAACCTTAGCAGAGAGTCGACGTTGAGCCTAAACCCTAGAATGGTATATTGTTACACCCTTCTAAAAGCATTCATTGCTAAGCATAGGAATGTGCGGTAAGGATGAATCCCAACCGTGAATTATGGGCATCGTGAAGTAAACGTTCACTATTTTCCCACCATGAGAGTTTTGTTAGATTAAGAAGTGCTTTCTCGGAAACTATCAATCATAATGTTTAGAATGTGCTAGATACATTGTGCCAATAAAAGTCTAAAGGAGAACCAATCTGAGCTAAGTGAATCCTCGAGAAATGACCTAGTCAATTTTATTTTAAGGGCGGTAGCATCCTAATGGATCCCGAACCTTTCTTTCTTTCCAGCCTTTCCAAATCTCGGGACGAGATTTATTTTAAGGGTGGTAGTCTGTCACATCCCAAAATTCTCCTAATTTTGGAATGTGAAATAAATAAATAAGTTTGATTGATTGTTTGACTACGTTGAAAATTCTCAAAGAGAAGAAACTTTTTGAATAGAAAATCCTCTCAACCTTGAATTCAAAATCTTATATTCTTTTGTTATGACCTAAGTAGCCATATAGGCAAAAGTACATGGATTGATTATGGATTGTATAATTGGTGTGCAAGATTTCAAAATGAAAATCATGAAGCATTCATAAGCATTTCATTACATCCATGCGAAGATCTCACAAACTGAATCCAAATCCTGGTATCTAAATCCTATAGTTGATTCGCCCAAATGTTCCTAAGGGTAATTAAATTGAATTATTAAAACCCAGTGTTGCTAAGGCATAAATTATTGATAATTATAGCCTAAAGAGATCCAATTAATACTAAAAAATTTTAGAAACAAAATTGAGCTCATTTGGAGCTAGTATGAAAAAGTTATGGAATAAATACAAACACATAAAGATATAAATAAAATGAAATATACAAGGATTTATAAACCCACTACTTGCAAACTAGTAAAAAGATTACAAATATGATCCTACAATGATCTATTTGATTTTAGAAAAATTTAGAAACAAGAATCATATCATTTGAAGTTCGTATGCAAAAGATATGAGGGAAACAAGTAAATAGAAAAAGAAAAAAGAAAAAAAACTAAGCGGGCCGGCCCACGCGGACCGACCGGAGCACCAGCCAGCCAGGACGTCTGTGACCGATTCCTAGGTGCTTTAAAAATCGTGCGAATCAGTTTTTCTCTAACCTATCTCTATTCAAACTCTTATAACTTTTTATCTACAACTCCGAATTGACTTCTGTTTGTTTCTGCTTGTCCCTACTCCAATACTTATATCTACACCATCCTAAATATCCATATAAACTCCTGGAGCCACAGCTGTATGAGTTTCTCTTCTTGAAATCCCGAATCTACACATGCCCGAATCTTATTTTACTTTTTAACCCATCTAGACTTCGTCGTTTGCCTTCGGTCAAAAAATGAAAGTTGTAGATCTCGTCGAAATCTTTCAATACCGACAAACCTCACCTATTTTCATCCACCACAGCTGGAGAATTTTGCATCGTAATATTTTAGATCTGACGGTGTAAATCCAAGATGTACTCGCGCTCGTTCCTTCAAATCCAAATTCCTTTGGTGATAAGGTAGGACTAATGATTCCCCACAACTTTCATGTTCTAAGTTTTTCAATTTGACCTACGGATTTGTCTCTCTAACACAGATCTCTTTGTTGTCTATTCTGAGCCAAAAATCGGGTCGATCTCTTCTTCTAGCCACCGGATCCTATCCAGACGGTCGAGATCCAATCAAACCGGTGCGTGCCATGTTGTTATTCCGGTTAACTTCCTCATCAACGCCACGTCGTCGTCAGGTCAGCATCTAGTCCCAATCAGCATCCAAAGTCAACCTGTCCAGTTAGCAGAATATTCTCTGGAATATTCCATTCGAATTTAAAATTCCACATTATAGATCTAACTTGTAAAATTTATTAGAAATTCATACAACATCCAAAAATTGCGTGTAATATATCAAATTGAAGATAATTTTATGTAGAATCGTCTTATCAGAATGATCCAACCTTTACAGTATGTACTTACTGTAATGATTTAATTAGTTTTAATGGTCTTTTAGGTTAATAAATTCATAGAAAATTATCTGTAACTCCGAAAAATATGAACAATATATCAAATTGAAGCTACTGTAATGTACATTAATAATATCTGGTTGGATCCAGCCTTTGCCGATTATTTACCCCGTAGCAATTTAATTAGTTTTAATGTCTTTAGAAATCATTAAATTCATAGTAAATTATTTGCGTATCACAAAAATATAAATAATATACCGATGGAAAGCTGGTTCCATGTAGATCGTCAATATGCAATTAGTTCAGCCTTTGACTGTAAGGTTTTTCCGTGAAGATTTAAATGGTTTAATGGCCTATTTAAAGTAATAAATTCATAAGAAAATAAATACTACTTTGTAAATTACAAATAATATGTCCCTGGAATCACAATTCCATGGAGATTTCAGATATAATTTTAGTTTGATTTTTAGGCAACAGAAACAATATGAATCATTTAAAACCCATTAAACACTATTTAAATCATATAAAAAGATCTATAACTCCGATTAGGGTGAATCCAACGCCTACTGGTTCGTATTAACGTCCTCTATCTAGTAAACCCAAGAAACAAATTTAATTCGACAGTTAGAACAGGCGTTACAACAGAACTATTAAAACCCTATATTGGGAAGTAATTATTAATAACAAGTACTCCATTGCATTAATTGGTCTCTTTCATGCATCATATACTTCAGTATTGTTTAGAGAACTAAAATAACAACCATTGTGACTTATTAAATTGTCATGCATGCATTTCTTGCATTTGTTTGATCTCTATGTGCTATTGTTTATGATTGTATGCAATTGTTTGCTCGATAGATTGCGAGGAGTGCAACGTGTGTGATTGAAACTACTATGATTGCAAGTATTATGGTTATGACGAGTGCAACCATTATATCTATGAGGATTGTGAGGATTATCTAATCGACTACATCTACAACAAAGGCAAGTGGTGCTATCTTGGTCATAAATATCCTACTGTTTTCCTATGCATTGTAGATGTTTTTGTAGAATTGCATATGTAGGAATTGATGTGTATATGCTATGCTATGTCCCATATTATTCCCTAGTATTCCTTGTTTATGAGCCATCGTATTGGTAGATTTCATAGCTATGCTATTTAGACGAGGAAGGGAATCACATCATGAAAATTTATATGTTTTGAAAGGCTTATGTTTTGCTAAATGACAAACCAACATGTTTTAATGAACCACATGGGCGGAATGACATTGATTGGGTCATCGAGTGTGGATTATGGTGGGGAATGCCACCCAGGACACTGAGAAAGGATTGGTTTCTTTGTTTGGTAGCTTTCGTGTGCAACCATGTGCCAATAATAAAATGGGCGGTTGGTTGAACTCAGTAGGTTGTGGTAACTCGAACCCACGTATCTAGAGATGTAGATAGTGTAGGTTGGACCGGTGCGTGTCGGGTTTGGGGAGCTACTTCCCGAATGGTTCCTTCTTGGACTTCTCCCTATCATCACCCAATATGAGAGTGGTGGTACGAGCTGGGCTGGCCAAGTCACATGGGTAAAGTGTACTAACCCCTGTAGGGTATATAAACTAATCGATTAGCCGTGTCCTCGTTTATGGACAATTTGAGCGACCTGATACTGATGCTATGATATTTCTCACTCATCCTTATTTCTTAATTACTTAAAACTTGTTGGGTGAACATAATTGGGTAGGAGCACCTGGGAGTGAACCAGAGTGTCCTATTTATCGTATTGGAAAACTACTTTGTTACAAATGTTAGGATAAAACTGTTGCTTTATGCAAATGAGCCTGAACTCCACTTGGCCAAATAAGCATGTAGTTGATAGATCTGTTGATAACCACTTTAGCCTACTTGCCATACATTCAATGTATTGACCATTCGTGGCTGCAATGTTTCATGTTGCAGGTTATATCATATCTGAGTGATCGTTATAGGTCGCGAGACTCCACTCAACAATTGTTCGCTTGTGGCACATTTGAAGGATGGAGATCTACCTTGTATTTGCTTTCCGCTGTAATATAATGTAAATTCTGGATCATATTCGTTGTATTTATGATGCACAGTTATATTTGGTATCATTTTGTACTGTATGTGCTAGTGAACCGATCCAGGGATTGGCACTATACACATGAACTCAGCCTTATCAGGCGAGGGTGTTACACCCCCCATGTTCATAAAATGTGTCCACATCATTGGTTTGACATCTCCATATCTATGACTTGTGAAACATAGTCATCAACCAATCGATGTGATAGTCTAATATTCACGTGTGTCCTCACATGAACTCTGACTAGGGACAACTATTAGATAACCATACAAGTATAGAGTTTCACTAACAATTCACATAATTGCCAATCAATACAAGTTGCCTTATATGGATATTCAAGGAACATTACATAACTCATGGATACATAAGAAATATAATCATCTCTATGATTGCCTCTAGGGAATATTTCCTTCAGTCTCCCACTTGCACTAGAGTCAATCTAGATTGTATATAATACCTATTGCTCTTGTGTGCGCCTCATGCACAGGCTGCGAGAGTGGCTTTGTAAAAGGATCAGCAACATTTGAGTCTGTATGTATTTTGCATATCATGATACTACCATCCTCAACGAACTCTCGAATCTGATGGTAACGCATGCGAATATGTTTGTTCTTCTGGTGCTGTCTAGGTTCCTTGGCTTGTGCAATAGCACCATTGTTGTCACAATAAACATCAATGGGATTGGACGCGCCCTGAACCACACCAAGAGCGATCAGGAAATTCCTAATCCAAATAGCTTCCTTTGCAGCCTCTGAGGCGGCAATATATTCAACTTCTGTTGAAGAGGAGGCCACCGTATCTTGCTTGGAACTTTTCCAACTCACAACACCACCATTCATGACAAACACATAACCAGATTGTGATCTGGAGTCATCTGAGTCATTAAGGTAACTCGCATCTGTGTAACCCCTTACACTGAGTTCATCCTCACCTCCATAAACTAGGAACACATCCTTAGTCCTTTTGAAGTACCTAAGGATGTTCTTTACCGCTGTTCAGTGACCTTCACCTGGATCATCCTGGTATCTGCTCGTAACACTTAGAGCATAGGAAACATCTGGGCGAGTACATATCATTGCATACATGATGGATCCAATAGCCGAAGCATATGGAACCCTACTCATGCGCTCACGCTCATCAGTAATCGAAGGACACTGAGTCTTACTGAGTTTTATGCCGTGAGACATAGGCAAGAACCCCTTCTTAGCCTCTTCCATGCTGAACCGTTTCAACACTTTGTCAATGTATATACTCTGGCTTAATCCAATTAGCCTCCTTGATCAATCTCTATAGATCTTGATGCCCAGAATATATGCCGCTTCTCCCAAGTCCTTCATCGAAAAACTATTTTTCAACGAGGTCTTAACAGACTCGATCATAGGAATGTCATTTCCAATCAGCAATATGTCATCTACATATAAGATTAGAAATATAAGCGCTCTCCCACTTTCCTTCTTGTAAACACAAGATTCTTGTTCGTTTTTGATGAAGCCAAACTCCTTTACAACTTCATCAAATCGAATGTTCCAACTTCAAGATGCTTGCTTCAGCCCATAAATGGACTTTAGAAGTTTGTAGACCTTTCCAGCATTGTTTGGATCGACAAAACTTTCAGTGATGTTTCATATACACGTCCTCAGTTAGAATTCCATTTAGGAAAGCCGTCTTGACATCCATCTGCCATATTTCATAGTCGAAATGTGTAGCAATGGCTAGAATAATCCTTATAGATTTAAGGATCGCTACGAGTGAGAATGTCTTGTCGTATTCAACTCCTTGAACTTGTCGAAAACCTTTTGCAACAAGTCGAGATTTATGGATGTGAACATTTCCGTCCATATCAATCTTCTTCTTATAGATCCATTTGCACTCAATGGCTTTAAAACCATCAGGCAGGTCAAGCAAGTTCCAAACTTAATTGTCTCCCATGGACTCTATCTCGGATCTCATGGCGATCAGCCATTTCTCAGAGTCTGGGTCCACCATCGCTTCTACATAGGTCGCAGGCTCATCATTGTCTAACAATAATAATTCATGCGTTTCGCGGAGCCTCGCCGACCTTTGTGGTTGTGGTGCTTTTATTGCCATGGGTTCCTCAACTTGTTCTGCTACAATAGCATCACTTGTAGAAGCATCCCTGACTGGCTCATCCTGAACTTCTTCAAATTGCACCGAGCTTCCACTCGTTCCCTTTGTGAGAAACTCTTTCTCTAGGAAAACACCGCTACAAGCGAAAAACACTTTGCCCTCTTCTCGGTTATAGAAGTAATACCCTAAGGTTTCCATCAGATATCCCACGAAAATGCACTTATCCGATTTTGGTGTTAGCTTGTCCGACTGAAGTCGCTTGACAAATACATCACAACCCCCCAATCTTTAGAAAAGACAAACTGGGATTCTTTCCAGTCTACATCTCATATGGTGTCTTAACTATGAATTTAGATGGTACCCTATTAAGTGTGAAACCTGCCGTTTCTAGAGCGTAGCCCCAAAATGATAATGGTAAATCCGACTGGCTCATCATCGATCGAACCATGTCTAACAAAGTTCGATTGCGCTGTTCGGAGACCCCGTTTCTTTGAGGCATTCTAGGTGGCGTGAGTTGTGGAACAATTCCTCAAATCTTAAGATGATTGTTAAATTCATGACTCAAATATTCACCTCCACGATTAGATTCTCTTGCCATGTTGATTCTCTACCTCACTCTGAAACTTCTTGAACTTTTCAAAAGTTTCAGACTTATGCTTCATCAAGTAGACATAATCATATCTACAGAAATCATCAGTGAAAGTAATGAAGTAGTGATATCCTCCTCTGGCTGTCATGCTCATTGGTCCACATACATCAGTATGTATGAGCTCCAACAAGTCTGTCGCTCTCTCGGGAAAACCCAAAAAGGCGACTTGGTCATCTTTCCAAGTAAACAAGCCTGACATGTCTCATATGATTCAAAATCAAACGAAGTTAGAAGACCATCACCATGGAGCTTCGTCATGCTCTTTTCACTTATATGCCCCAAACGACAATGCCATAAATAGGTACCGAAGCCTTTTAGCACTAACATTGTAAACAGATGCATCATCAATATTTAAAATAAATAACCCATTCACAATGGGAGCATCAGCCATAAACATATCATTCTTAGAGATTAAACAACCATTGTTCATACTCGCAAATGAATATCCATCCCTCATCAAACATGAAGGTGATAAAATATTTCGACCCATACTTGCAATGTAATAACAATTATTCAAATCCATAATAAATCCTGACGGAAGGTGAAGTTGCATGATGCCGATGAACAAGGCACCAACCCTTGCTTTATTTCCGACGCGAAAATCCACTTCGCCTTTCTGCATGTCTCTAGTCCTTATTAGCCCCTGTATCGAAATGCAAATATGAGCAACCGATCCGGTATCAAATACCCAAGAGTTAACATCGGAATCAGCGAGAAGAGTGTCCACAACATTTACAACAAGCGTACCTTAGTGGGAAGTACTCTTACTTCCACTCTTCTTTAAAGAAGCCTGGTACTTGCTGCAGTTTCTCTTCGAGTGGCCATGTTCATGACAAAAGAAGCACTCGGTGTCATATGCAGGTCCAACCTTTTGCTTGGGTGCAGGCTTAGGGATCGTATCCTAGCCTTGCCGTTCTTCTTCCAAGAAGTACCTTTTTTCTGGAAGTTAGGCTTGTTTTGCATAGCCATCACATGGCTATGCCCCGCACACTTCTTCATGTCACTTTCTGCTATTTTTAGCATCCTGCAAAACTCATTAAGGCCCTTCTCCACCCCATGCATATGGTAGTTCGAAATGAACTGCCCATAGCTAGATGGAAGAGACGCCAAAATGAAATCAGTAGCCAACTCTTGGCCTAGTGGAAAACTAAGCTTTTCCAAAGTCTGACTGTAACCAACCATTTTGATCACATGGGGGCCTACAGCCGCTCCCTCTGCCAGCTTGCATTCCACAAAGGACTTGGCAACATTGTATCTCTTAGTCCTTGCCCGATCTTTGAACATGTCCTTAAGCGCGACGATCATATCGTATGCTTCCTGATCCTCAAACTTCTTTTGGAGTTCAGGTTCCATGCATGAAATCATAAGACATCTAACCTTAAGAGAATCATCACATGCTCTCTTGTAGGAATTCTTAAGGGCATCAGTTGCATTATCAGCAGGTTCATCGGGGATTGGGGTATCTAGAACCGTTTCCTTTTTATCAGACCTGAGAACAATTCTCAGGTTACGGACCCAGTCCGAATAGTTTGTTCCATTTAGTTTATCTTTGTCAAGAATCGAACACAAAGAAAAAGGTGATGCAGTGTTTGGTGCCATTGATCTACAGTATAAAACATGCAAAATATTAAGCCATGTAACCATGAAACAGTAAAACATATTAAACAATTTAATAGCATATACTCCCACTTAAATCAATATCCCTCTATTGATACTAAGTGATTCAATATCCACAATTAACAAGTCGACTAGGAAGCTTTAGCATCACTGCTAGAAGACAAGGTAAATCGGTAAGCAACACTTGCTAATCATATCACATATGACTCTTGTTGTTGGGTGACATCTCAATGTCAAAACTAGGCGCCCAACCTTTATGCTCCAAGGTCCTTAATTGTTAAGATGACCTTGTCAAGCTCACCAACCCTTATGCGTGTAGGTATCCGATACAAACCCATCCAGCCAAGGAAAACCACGACACCCTAGTTTCATAGGCCCACCAACGATTGTACAGGGCATAGGATGGTGCAAGATTTGGTTGGGAGGGAATGGTTTAACTTAAACTTTGTGAGGGATCATTCTACTTCTATTATCTAAGCATGTATAGTAGTAAACCGTATAAGAATAGCATTCACATAGATGTGACACAGTATGGACCATTTTCTCATGGTGATCTCCATCGCCATAGAACCTATCCACCATGATGATCTCCATGTTCCATGTGAGCCATCCTCCAAGTGATGAATCCTCCAAAAACTAATACAAGCTATTACTCCTAATAGCTAGTAATCAAAATTACATAGTATTGGGATCATCACAAGTTGGCACGCAGGCCATTACAATAATTGACAACACATTTGGCTCCAGCCATGTTGCCCTACTCACGACACGCAGGTCATGATAAATTTCATACATGCATCACATACATATATGGGACATACTGATCACATACATCCTGCAAAAACAAGTTATGCATAGAATCGCATTCTACCGGATCATGTGAAATCGTAGCACCTAGTTACCTTAACAAAGAGGCTACGATTAAAGGGGGGGTCTAGGGGGGTCTCCCCCTGAGGGGTTCGAAGGGTAAGCGCCCCTCGCGGTATCTCTGGGCGTCCGAAAAACTGTGAAAAATGAGAGATCGAATCTACACAATTTTCTTTAAGGATTTTGATCGGAAAATCAAATTTACCATAAACCAACTATTGTTCCGATTCAATCAAACTCCTTTGATCATGGTACATCGATTTTAGATCTAGGTTTCGATTCGATCAATCATATTGATCTTCGCGTGATTCAACAGGGTTTATGTGTCACTGTCTACCCTGATGGCGGAAACCGACCGGTGGGGATAAGTCGTTCGTCGACCTCAGAATCACGATCACGGAAAGCAAGATCATAGATCAATCCTGAACCACCTCCATATAAACGATCACATCATTCATATCAATCTGCACATCACCATATGCAAACATCCTGAACCTATAACTGAACAACATCAGCTCTGATACCACTGAAGGGATACGGGTAGGCTACACTAGCGCAAATCAAAAATTTCTACCGTGTAAACCAGGAATAATATTGTCATAGATCACGGGATTACCACTAGACGCGCTGTTACGGAACTTGATAAAGCGCATCGAGGCAGTGTAGACGTTCTACGTCTCCTCCTTGTCCTTGTCCCACGAGCAGCTCCCTTGCACGGATCATCCAAGTGCTACTTCTGTAGAACCTCGGAGGTATCCACACGTACAGGGTGGAAGCCTCAGACGGCGGACTGCTAGGTCCACGCATGCAACACACGCGTGAGGAGTGGCTGCTGGGTGGAATCGTCTAACCCTGGTCATCTCGCCCTACCCTCTCTTATATAGGCATCCCTACTGGGCTTCTATATTAGCAGCCCATTAATAGCCTAAGCCTGGTCTAATTCGGATCTAATCCTCATTAGGCTTCCACCCCCTTAAGTGTGTGACTCTATAGGTTCATATATGTATAGACATGACACGAATACACTTATTCTGTCAATAGTTAGTAGCGGTGTCAACACCCGGATTTTTAATCCCAGATGCCTGTTATGCCATACATCGCAATCCCAGGATTACCATTTTTGCGAGACATAACAGAATTGGATACCATATTACATCATCCATTACAAACCGTACATAAGTTCTTACACAAATAGGGATCTCATGATCCAGTTCTTAATACATCATCAAGCAGCGGAATACGTAATAATAACGATAGCGTGGGCGAAGCTCCATCTCCTGGGTCACAGGCAATGCTGACGATGGGAGATGATCCTAGTTGTCGTAACCTTCCTGGGGTCCATCCTCTAGGTACTCCTCTTCATAGTCTGGCCATGGGAATAGCCAGGAACAAAGCCATGAGTACTCTTTAAGTACTCGCAAACTAATACTAACAAGTAAAAGGGGTTTTTGGATAATAGGACACTAGGCTCTAGGGTTGTTTTGCAAAAGCCAGATTTATCTCTACTAAGTTCCAGAGCTAGTCACAATTTTATAACTCCTAAGGGGGATCTTGTAACTCATGTCACAACCCTGTTGTGGTCAAGTCAAAGTCTCACTTCATTTCACAAGTCATTTTGAAAAGTCTGACGGGGGAACAGTATGGCCACTCCAACTGTCCATAACCGCGGACGCGGCTATTCGAATAGTTTGACACTCTGTAGAGATTGTACACTTTCACCACAACATTTGATACATCCGTCAGGAACAAATCCTGAATTCACCATACTCAGTATGCGGATAATCAATCCTAACCTTTCAATTACACGCCCTAGTATAAGCACCTCTCCTGTGAGTTTGGCCTCCCAACCATGACCAACTGTCATCTTGGGTACTGCACAGGTGGACAATCTTCACAAGGTAGCCTCAGCTCAGACCTTGGCCGTAAGGGAACTAATACTAAGGTATATAAGCTTCTAGTCAAGCCCTACCCAATCTTCGGGTATTGTGGTTGTACGATAAAATTGGAATGGTATCGCATCCAGACAACCATCAGTTTTATAAAGGGCTAAGGCTCATGCCTCAACATTTTTATCACCAAAATCATCAGGTGTTTGGAAACACATGTCCAAAACATTTCAATAGAATGATCCATCATTCCAAGGTTTTCATAACCATTTTTCCACCAAGTATTCCCATCTAAAGTTGATCAAGTTTTATGCTTAGCACTAGCATCTAAAAGTGGGGGTAAGTACTAATGAGGGGTGGTAAACTAGTGGAGTTCTAACTAAGTTCAATCTCATGCCTTAAGATGACATCAAGATTATCTAGCTTAGGCCAAATTTTATGCTCTTTATGCAACCTTCACATATCTTTCTAGTATCTGAAGGGTTTCGCGGCATAGTAAATCAAAATTTTCTACGGATGCGAACAGAGGGAAAGCCAAGATCTAATCTAGGAGATGCAAACAACGAGAGAGATTGGATTAGATCTTCATACCCTTGAAGATTCGCACAGCGGAACGTTCGTCGGAACGTGGGTGATGTAGTCGTACTCGCTTCTCCTCCTCGCGATCCGATCCGATCTAGCACCACAAGTGGCGATGCCTCTGTGAGATGCACACGTGCAGCACCTCGATGTCTCCTCCTTCCTTGGTCCAGCAAGTATGGTGGAGAGATGGGTTGGATCTACAACGCGACGGCACGGTGCAATTGGTGGAGAATTTCTGCAGCAGGGCTTCGCCTACAAGCAGTCGGGAGGGAGAGAGGAGGGCAGCAGGGCGGCTAGGGTTGGAGGGGAAGGTGTAGGGGGTTGGTGCGCCCCCAGCCCTCTATATATAGAGGGGTGGGCGCAGCCCTAGCCCCTCCCCCAAGCCAAGGCCGGCGGCCCCAAGGAGGAAGAGTGGGGGGCAAGGAAACCCCCCCTTCTAGAAGCTCTATCTCGAGTTTAAACCTCTCTTGGCCGGCTGGGCCCTATGGGGCCTTGTGCCCCTGGCCCAATGCGGCCAGGGCACTCCCTCATAGGCCCATGCCCCCTCCCGGAAGGTGGGGCCACGTTGGTACCCTTCCGGAAGGTTCTAGAAGCTTCCGGTACAATACCGATTAACCCGGAACAATTCTGAACTCCAAAAACTGCACTGCCTTATATGAATCTTATTCTCCGGACCACTCCGGAACCTCTCGTGATGTCCCGGATCCCATCCGAGACTCCGAACAAAAACTCATAAACCAATTATCCAATCTATCCTAGCGTCGAGACACGTTAAGTGTGTGACCCTGCGGGTTCGAGAATATGCAGACATGATCTTCTATCAATAATCAACAGCGGGGTCTGGAAACCCATATTGACTCCCACACATTCATCGATGATCATATCGGATGAACCACGATGCCAGGATTCAATCAATACCATATATATATTCCCTTCGTCTCGCGATATTTTTACTTGCCCGAGATTTGATCGTCGGTACCGTCATACCTAGTTCAATCTCGTTCATAGCAAGTACTTTACTCGTTCCGTAATCCGATATCACTTTGTGATTAACTCCTTAACCACATGCTTTCAAGCGGTGTTGATATCGATTACCGAGTGGGCCCGAAGTATATCTCTCCGACTTGGGAGGGACAAATCCCATCTCGATACATACAACCCAACAGATACTTTCCGATCACCTGAGAGACACCTTTATGATCACCCTCTCATAGGATGACGTTTGATGACCTCAAAGCTTTCTTCCGATACCAGGGAGTTGTATTATCTCATGGTCTAAGGAATACAATATTTGACATAAGAAAAGCTTCGCAAAGACGAACACGATGACACGATATAATTGCTTCACCTAGTTTGGGTCTGTCCATCATATCATTCTCCCAATGATATGATCTCATTATCAATTGACAACTCATGTCTATGGTTAGGAAACCTTAACCATCATTGATCAATGAGCTAGTCCATAGAGGCATACTAGGGACACGGTGTTGTTCACAAACTACACAAGTATTAAAGTTTCCGCTTAATACAATTCTAGCATGGAATATAAACATTATCATGAACAAGAATTATAATAATAACGTCTTTATTATTGCCTCTAGGGCATAATTCCAACAGTCTCCCACTTGCACTAGAGTCAAATATCTAGTTTACATTTGGCAACAATCTCACACCCATGGCACTGAGGTGCTGATCATGTTTTGCACGCGGAAGAGGTTTAGTCAACGGATCTGCGACATTCAGATCTGTATGTACTTTGCTAATCTTCAGATCTCCATCTGCTATATAATATCGGATTATATGAAACTTGCGGTTGATATGCTTGGTCTTTGGATGATATCTTGGTTCCTTAGCGAGTGCTATGGCGCCAGTGTTGTCACACAATATCTCCAGTGGGTCCAATGCACTTGGAACCACGCCAAGCTCAGTGATGAAGTTCCTGATCCAAACTCCTTCACTTGACGCTTCTGCAGCAGCCATGTATTCCGCTTCTACTGTAGATCCCGCGATCACGCTTTTCTTGCAGCTTCTCCAGCTCACAGCTCCTCCATTCAAAATATAAACGTATCCTGTCTGAGATTTAGAATCATCCTTGTCGGTGTCGAAACTAGCGTCGACGTAACCCTTTACGATGAGATGTTCATCACCTCCATAGACTAAGAACATTTCTTTAGTCCTATTTAGGTACTTTAGGATGTTCTTCACAGCTGTCCAGTGTTCCACTCCTGGATCACTCTGGTATCTGCTCGTCAAACTAAGAGCATTGGACACATCCGGTCTAGTACATAGCATGGCATACATGATAGAACCTATGGCCGAGGCATAAGGCACTTTGCTCATAGCTTCCCTATCATTTACCGTAGCTGGACACTGAGCCTTGCTCAATATCTTACCTGACAACATAGGCACCGAACCTTTCTTTGCCTTATCCATTCTGAACCTTTTCAGAACTTTGTCTAGGTATGTACTCTGGCTTAAAGCTATCAGGCGTCTTTGTCTATCTCTATAGATCTTGATGCCCAATATATAAGCAGCTTCACCTAGGTCTTTCATTGAAAAACACTTGTTCAAATAACTCTTCACATCGTTAAGCATGTTAATGTCATTTCCAATAATCAATATGTCATCCACATATAGTACCAGAAATGTCACCGAGCTCCCACTCACTTTCTTGTAGATACAAGCTTCATAGCAATTTGGAACAAATCCAAAGCTCTTGATCACTTGATCAAAACGAAGGTTCCAACTCCGAGATGCTTGCTTCAGTCCATAAATGGAACGCTGAAGTTTGCGTACTTTCTCAGCATCCTTAGGATCAACAAAACCTTTGGGTTGCATCATATACAACTCTTCATCAATGTTGCCATTGAGGAAAGCAGTCTTGACATCCATCTGCCATATTTCATAATCATGAAACGCAGCAATTGCTAATAAAATCCGAATGGACTTAAACATCGCTACGGGAGAGAAAGTCTCATCGTAGTCAACACCTTGAACTTGTCGAAAACCTTTCGTGACAAGCCGTGCTTTATAGACGGTAACATTACCATCCGCGTCCGTTTTCTTCTTGAAAATCCATTTGCACTCAACGGCCTTTCGGTCGCTAGGAGGGTCCACCAAAGTCCATACTTGGTTTTTGCTCATGGATCCCAATTTGGATTTCATGGCTTCTAGCCATTTCCCAGAGTCTGGGCTCATCATCGCTTCCTCATAGTTCGTAGGTTCACTGTCTTCTACTAGCAAGACAGTCAAGATAGGGTTGCCGTACCACTCAGGAGGGGCACGCGACCTTGTCGACCTGCGACGTTCAGTAGCAGCATCGTCCGAAGCTTCATGATCCTTGTCATTAGCTTCCTCCATTGTTGGTGCAGGCGGCACTGGAACAATTTCAGGTGCTGCGCTACTCTCCACTTCAAGAGAAGGTTCAATAACCTCGTCTAGCTCTACTTTCCTCCCACTCACTTCTTTCGAGAGAAACTCCTTCTCAAGAAAGGAACCGTTCTTTGCGACAAACACTTTGCCTTTGGTTCTGTGATAGAAGGTATACCCAATAGTTTCCTTAGGGTATCCTATGAAGACGCATTTCTCCGCTTTGGGTTCGAGCTTGTCCGGCATCAACTTCTTGACGTAAGCTTCGCATCCCCAAACTTTAAGAAACGACAACTTAGGTTTAGCACCAAACCACAGTTCATACGATGTCATCTCAACGGATTTAGATGGAGCCCTATTTAAAGTGAATGCAGCGGTTTCTAATGCATAACCCCAAAATGATAACGGCAAATCAGTAAGAGACATCATTGATCGGACCATATCTAATAGGGTTCGATTCCGGCGTTCAGACACACCATTGCGCTGTGGTGTTCCGGGTGCCGTGAGTTGTGAAACGATTCCACTTGCTTTAAGATGCGTGAGAAAATCATAACTCAAATATTCACCTCCACGATCGGATCGTAGAAACTTAATCTTTCTGTTATGATGGTTCTCCACTTCATTCTGAAATTCTTTGAACTTTTCAAACATTTCAGATTTATGTTTCATTAAATAGATATACCCATATCTACTTAAGTCATCGGTAAAAGTGAGAAAATAGCGATATCCACCGCGCGTCGAAACACTCATCGGCCGCATACATCGGTATGTATGATTTCCAACAAGTCCGTTGCTCGCTCCATCATACCGGAGAACGGGGTTTTGATCATCTTGCCCATGAGGCATGGTTCGCATGTGTCAAATGATTCAAAATCAAGAGACTCCAAAAGTCCATCAGAATGGAGTTTCTTCATGCGCTTTACACCAATATGACCTAGACGGCAGTGCCACAAATAAGTAGTATTATCACTATCTACTTTGCATCTCTTAGGCTCAATGTTATAGATGTGTGTTTCATCCCTTTCGAGATTTAGAAGAAATAAACCATTCACAATAGGTGCATGACCATAAAAGATGTTACTCATATAAATAGAACAACCATTATTCTCCGATTTAAATGAATAACCGTCTTGCAATAAACAAGATCCAGAAATAATGTTCATGCTCAACGCAGGCACATAATAACACTTATTAAGGTTTAAAACTAATCCCAAAGGTAAAACTAAGGAGAGCGTGCTGACGGCCATCACATCAACTCTTGATCCGTTGCCAACGCGCATCGTCACCTCATCCCTCGCAAGCCTCCGTCTATTCCGTAGCTCCTGTTTCGAGTTACAAATATTAGCAACTGAACCGGTATCAAATACCCAGGCACTACAACGAGGGCTAGTAAGGAAAACATCAATAACATGTATATCAAATATACCTTTGATGGTGCCAGCCTTCTTGTCCGCTAAGTACTTCGGACAGTTGCGCTTCCAGTGACCCTTGTCCTTGCAATAGAAGCACTCAGTGTCCGGTTTAGGACCAGACTTGAGCTTCTTCTCAGCAGGGGCAACGCGCTTGCCGCCGCCTTTCTTGAAGGGCTTCCTTGCACCCTTACCTTTCTTGAAGGTGGGGGGCTTGTTGACCATCAACACATGATTATCCTTTTTGATGTTCACCTCCGCTACTTTCATCTTAGCAAAGAGCTCAGTGATCATATCAGTGGAACCAATCTGATTGTGATCAACTACAAAACTTTTGTAGCTAGGAGTGTCAATCTTGAGCTCCTCTGGAATCTTGCAGTCCAGTTGCTCAAAGCGTTGAGTGTAGCCCATCATCTTAATGGCATGCTCACTAACGGAACTCCCTTCCTCCATCTTGTAGTTAAAGAATTTCTTAGAGATCTCATATCTCTCAGAACGGGCTTGAGTCTTAAACATGTTTTTCAGCTCCTCGAGAATCTCAAAGGGCCCGGCGAACTCCTCAAAATGATTTTGAAGATCCGATTCCATAGCATACAACATGGCGATCTTAATCAAATCATAATCATCCTTGCGCGACTGATAAACAGCTTTTTCATCAGCCGACGCATCTATAGCAGGGGCGTCACCTAGCGCTTTCTCAAGGACATAGTCCTTTTGTCCGCCAGCGAGAATGATTCTCAGAATGCGGAACCATTTGGTGAAGTTAGACCCATTGTTTCTAAGCTTTTCTATCTCAGCAAAAACGTTGAAGTTGAAGTTGGACTTGGCCATGTGATCTACAGTATTTGCAAGTACAATTTAGACTATGTTCATGACAAATAGTTCAACTTAATCAAATTACTAGATGAACTCCCACTAAATTCAACATCCCTCAAGTTGTTTAGTGAACACGATCCAAATTCACCACACCTAATCCGATCTTCATGAGAAGAGATGTGGTTTCAATGGTGGACAACGAAGTGTCGATCATATCATTCATATGACTCATGCTTAACCTTTCGGTTCATGTGTTCCGAGGCCATGTCTGTACATGCTAGGCTCGTCAAGTTAGACCCAAGTATTTCCGCGTGTGCAAAACTAGCTTGCACCCGTTGTATGTGAGCGTAGAGTCTATAGCACCCGATCATCACGTGATGCTTGGACACGACGAACTTTCACAACGGTGCATACTTGGGGAGAACACATTTTTATCTTGATCTTTAAGTGAGGAATTATCTTATAATGCTACCGTCGCGATCTAAGCAGGATAAGATACATAAAAGGATAAACATCACATGCATATAACTTTATGTGACATGGTATAGCCAATCTTCGCGCAATGATCTCCATCTTGTGCGTTCCGGCATGATCTCCATCACTCCACCATGATTGCCTCCACCACTAATAGCAACTACAACTATTGCTAACTACTTAGCGATAAAGTGAAACTATTACATGGCGCATAAAAAGTTGACACACAGGTCATACACAATTATAAATACAACCATATGGCTCCTAGTGTTGTGTACTCATCGACATGCAAGTCGTGAAACATTACAAAACATGATCATCGCATACATTATACACATCACATCTTGGGCCATACCATATCACAGAAAACACTCCCTGCAAAAACAAGTTAGACGCCTCTACTTTGTTGTTGCATGTTTTACGTGGCTTATGGGAGTAGATGCTAAGAACGATTCTTACCTACAAAAAGCCACAACGGTGATATTATGGTTGCCAAACTCCGGTGTTAATCCCATGAAAACTATAGTGAGAGAAACTAACATCCACCAGCCGCATGTGTGGAACAAGCCACACGTCAAGTGCGGAGCCGGTCTCGCAAACGACGTCGCGTAAGGTTGGCCTGGACCGCTTCAATCTCACTATCCCGCGTCATAAGAAGAACACAAACAAGAGGCTTGCAACAGAAAACATCAACGCCCGCAACAATCATGTTGTGTTCTACTCGTGAAACACATCTACGCATAGATCTAGCTCTGATACCACTGAAGGGTTTCGCGGCATAGTAAATCAAAATTTTCTACGGATGCGAACAGAGGGAAAGCCAAGATCTAATCTAGGAGATGCAAACAACGAGAGGGATTGGATTAGATCTTCATACCCTTGAATATTCACATAGCGGAACGTTCGTCGGAACGTGGGTGATGTAGTCGTACTCGCTTCTCCTCCTCGCGATCCGATCCAATCTAGCACCACAAGTGGCGGTGCCTCCGTGATATGCACACGTGCAGCACCTCGACGTCTCCTCCTTCCTTGGTCCAGCCAGTATGGTGGAGAGATGGATTGGATCTACAACACGACGGCGCGGTGCAATTGGTGGAGAATTTCTGCAGCAGGGCTTCGCCTACAAGCAGTCGGGAGGGAGAGAGGAGGGCAGCAGGGCGGCTAGGGTTGGAGGGGAAGGTGTAGGGGGTTGGTGCGCCCCAGCCCTCTATATATAGAGGGGTGGGCGCAGCCCTAGCCCCTCCCCCAAGCCAAGGCCGGCGGCCCCAAGGAGGAAGAGTGGGGGCAAGGAAACCCCCCCTTCTAGAAGCTCTATCTCGAGTTTAAACCTCTCTTGGCCGGCTGGGCCCTATGGGGCCTTGTGCCCCTGGCCCAATGCGGCCAGGGCACTCCCTCATAGGCCCATGCCCCCTCCCGGAAGGTGGGGCCACGTTGGTTCCCTTCCGGAAGGTTCTAGAAGCTTCCGGTACAATATCGATTAACCCGGAACAATTCCGAACTCCAAAAACTGCACTGCCTTATATGAATCTTATTCTCCGGACCACTCCGGAACCTCTCGTGATGTCCCGGATCCCATACGAGACTCTGAACAAAAACTCATAAACCAATTATCCAATCTATCCTAGTGTCGAGACACGTTAAGTGTGTGACCCTGCGGGTTCGAGAATATGCAGACATGATCTTCTATCAATAATCAACAGCGGGGTCTGAAAACCCATATTGACTCCCACACATTCATCGATGATCATATCGGATGAACCACGATGCCAGGATTCAATCAATCCCATATATATATTCCCTTCGTCTCGCGATATTTTTACTTGCCCGAGATTTGATCGTCGGTACCGTCATACCTAGTTCAATCTCGTTCATAGCAAGTACTTTACTCGTTCCGTAATCCGATATCACTTTGTGATTAACTCCTTAACCACATGCTTGCAAGCGGTGTTGATATCGATTACCGAGTGGGCCCGAAGTATATCTCTCCGACTTGGGAGGGACAAATCCCATCTCGATACATACAACCCAACAGATACTTTCCGATCACCTGAGAGACACCTTTATGATCACCCTCTCATAGGATGACGTTTGATGACCTCAAAGCTTTCTTCCGATACCAGGGAGTTGCATTATCTCATGGTCTAAGGAATACAATATTTGACATAAGAAAAGCTTCGCAAAGACGAACACGATGACACGATCTAATTGCTTCGCTTAGTTTGGGTATGTCCATCATATCATTCTCCCAATGATATGATCTCATTATCAATTGACAACTCATGTCTATGGTTAGGAAACCTTAACCATCATTGATCAATGAGCTAGTCCATAGAGGCATACTAGGGACACGGTGTTGTTCACAAACCACACAAGTATTAAAGTTTCCGCTTAATACAATTCTAACATGGAATATAAACATTATCATGAACAAGAATTATAATAATAACATCTTTATTATTGCCTCTAGGGCATAATTCCAACAGTATCTACCATTCACTTAGGAAAAATCTAGGTAAGAGCTTTGATAAAGAAATAAAGTAAGAAGCTTGCAAGTAAAACTAGGATTGGTTTATCAAGTGAGTATAATCACATATGCTTAAGGCATATAGTTGGCATGGTAACAAATAGTGGTTTGTTGCATCAGTAGAGTATCTTGCAAGGGTTAGCTTGCACATTCCCTAGTAGTATTAGGCTTGCATTGGTCAACTTTATTAGTAAAGCTTGCCTTGTGTAGAGCAGTGGTTGAAGTTCTCCTCGGCTTCCTCTTCGTAGTATCCTCCTTCCTCCTCGTATCCCTGGTCGGTACTAGCATCTATGAATAAATACGAGGTACACAATCACCAAACAATACTTAACTACTTGCAATCATCACACAAAAGGGTCCTATAGATGATCTAGCATCATCTCTAACATTACAGGGTTAAAGCTTGGTTTAATTCCTTTTATTTTTAGAAAAGTAATTTCTACTCATTGAAAAACTACTTAAGATTTAATATTCTCCAAACCAAACATGGGATCATGTTGACACATGTCATCACCACATATTTTAGTCCATGGGCAAATGATTTAAAGTGGTGTCACAATTTAATAAGGTTTTATCCTTTTATTTTAATTAAATAAAGTGACTAGAAATGCCTATGGGGAATTCTTTTATTAGTTGAACATTATTTATGCAAGTAAACCTATATATTTTTTATATATTCTGAAAGGTATGGTTAAATGTGATTTTTAAGAGTTGGAATCAACTCAAAAGCTATTATGGTTTAAATTTGAAAAATATTTGAATGCAGAAAAGCTTCTGCCTTGTTATTTTTACCATGGGTGATCTATAGATCCAATTGAATTGAATCCAACGGGCTTGGATTCAGCATTCCCAGACCTTTCTAACAAAATTGGTTTCATTCAATTTGGTGCGCTGAATCGATTTGGGTTGATTTTTGAAGTTGGATACAGAAGTGAGTTTGAAATAAAATAGAAAAGGTTTAATTCAAATAACTGGGCTGCGCGGGAAAGTTAATGGGCCGGCCTGCTAAGCGCAGTGCTCCCGCGGGCTGCTTAAGTGGGTGTCCCCACTCATCATTGACACAGGGGGTGCGAAGAGGTACGAGGCAACGTGGGTCGTTCGATCTGATTCTAATCCAACGGCTGAGAGTCATCGTCAACGTTGAGCAACGCCGGCGAGATAGAAACCTAGCGCAGCCAGTGGGGGTTGCTGGGGGCTCACCGGGGTGCTGGCGAGGGTCGGCGAGGTGGGCGAACGACGAAGTCGACGACGGCGAACTCAGAGGTGGTCGCGGCAGCTCCTGGGGTGGACGAAATCGATGGCGCCCTTCTTCTCTAGAGGCGGCGGGCTCCGGTGAAATTCTGGCGATGCGCTGCTCGCCTTGCTCCAGGAACGATGTGGCACGATCAGTGATGAGAGGGGAGTAGAATGGTGTGAAGAATTCAAGCGGGGGAGTCCTTTATTTATAGTCGAGCGAGGGGACCGACGGGGCACACGGTGAGCTCGTCGGGGGCGATGGTAAAGACGGCTATTGGCATGGGCGAAGGTAGGGGACGGTGCGGTGTTCCCTGGCGATGCTCAACGACATGGTTTCGAGGCGTGGGGCGGTGCGGCTTGGTCTGGAACACGCGACGCTCTGCGCGGCAGAGGCGGCGTCTTCGACGGCGAGCGGTGGCTGTGCGTCACGGGGCGGCGAACGGGGATGTCTGGCGGTCTCCTGGGTCGGTGGTGATCGTATATGCACGCGGCGAGGGCGGCGCGCGGTCTGTGGGCTTCGGTCGAGGGTGGCGCTCTGGCGCACACTCGGCATGGTCGCTGGCGGTCTGGGCACGGTCCGTGCGTGTGGTCCAGGGGTTGGAAAGGTTCGAGCGGTGGACAGGGAGTGGCGGTGGACGGTGGGCTGCCTCCTAGACATGCTGGCTAGGCTTGTTTCTCCTCCTAGCTTGCTGTCGACATGGGGGTGACAAGGGTGGCTTCGGCTGGTCACCATTGATGACAATGCCAAGCTTACAGTGGGTCTAGTGCTTGGTTTAACTTGCTAGATGATCTACTGATATGGTTGTGAGCTAGAGAGGGAACAAGTTAGGCTTCAATCACTGCTCACTATAGTGTTTAGGATTTTGATGATTTGTGTCTGCAACCTGTTTGATGAAATGGCCGCATGAATTCAAGTTTTGAATTTTGAAAAGATTTTTGGTGGGTGTGCTAGGTTGGTGCTAGTGAGTCTGCAGATGCTTGGGTTTTGAAAGTTGAGCTTGTTTGAGTGGTTTTTGAAAAAGTGGGATCTTCTCATATGATAAAGATTCAATTTTGAATTGTCATTTAAACTATGCATTTGAAAGTTTCTGGATGATCACAAGGTGGGCCTTGATACTTTGTTATGAGTACATTCAAGGGGTGCAAAGATCCAGAAAAGTTTCTGTTAGGTTCTGAAAGTTTGAGACAGCCAAAGTAGGCATGGGAGTTAAATTGGTCAAAATGACCATTCCTTTATTTTATTTGTTTTGCTTCATTTGTCTTTGGGAGAAGTGTGGGAAATGTTTTAGATGATGTTTATTTCACCTAAGAAACATTTTACAAGCAAGGAAACACACAAACAAGTTGGTTCAAAAGAATTTCAAATTAAATGCATACACATATGCATGCTTTCATAATTTTAATTAGAAAAGTTTTTGTTAACCCTAATTTTGATGATTAGAAATTGATGATCCAAGTTTAGTATTTTTGGGATGTTACAAGCGGCCTCTAGCAAGACGTTCCAACTCCTAAACGCATACAAATATCATTCGAACGAACCATCACAAGGTTTAGTACATGTCATTCCCATTGCCTCACGATATTTGGTCTAGCTCCAAGCTGACCTCCCTTTCTTGATACTGTGATTCGGAATCCCTTTCCTAGGTTAACTCTTAACCATATGTAGCACAGCCATGCATTTTTAGATTCGATCACTCGAGGGCCCTAGAGATATCTCTCTCAAGTAGAGAGGGGCAAATCCCATCTTGATTGACCATATGTTTGCCTTGCAGCATGCTTCAGGACAAACCCGAAAGCTACCTTTGTAACTACCCAGTTACCAAGCAGCGTCTGATAGCTCCAAAGTAGGTTGATCCACATCTCAAGTGCATGTGACAATCTTAGGTCTAAGAACAAAACGTACACGATGTGTAGAGAGAGCTGCAACTAATTGCCAGTCTCAGGTTGGGCCAGTTCAACCCCATGTTCATAACATGTGTCCATATAATTGGTTTGACATCTCCATATCTATGACTTGGGAAACATAGTCATCAACCAATCGATGTGCTAGTCTAATAATCACGTATGTCCTCACATGAACTCCGACTAGGGACAACTATTAGATAACCATACAAGTATAGAGTTTAAAAAAATTCACATAATTGCCAATAAATACAAGTTGCCTTATATGGATATTAAAGGAACATTAAAATAACTCATGGATACATAAGAAATATAATCATCTCTATGATTGCCTCTAGGGCATATTTCCTTCAATGAAGAGATTCCAACCCAATAATAATAAGTAGCATGAAACATAAACATAAGCAACATTACAATTCTCATAAAAAGGTATGATGGAGTGGTATCTCGCTTGCCTTTGATTGTGGCACAAAACATAAATGCCAAGGCACCTCTGAGGTTCAAGTGAAGACTAGAAGTAAAGATATCAAAGATACAAGCATCAAAGTCATGACATAATTAACCAAGTTTTGAGACAAGCACATTACACTAAGAATGACAACTATGCTCTTAAGAAGGTGCTCATAGAATACGTGGTGACTCAAGAATGACAACTATGCTCTCAAGAAGGTGCTCATAGAATAAGTGGTGACTCAACAAGGAAGCGAAAAGGTTTTGAAAAGTTTGAAAGGCTTCCAAATGCTGAAAGTATGGTACTCAATAGCTTTGATATCTCATTGCCCCTATCATAGGCATCTTTAGATGGTTAAGTTTAAAGTGAGGTCCAATATGAGTTATATGCTTGACAGACCATAAACTGGAAATCTCATGTCCCTTAAGTACGAGGGTCGCTCCTCATGCTACTCAACTTTAGTTACCGATAAGTTCTTGTCATAGTAAATACATGCGTATCATAGAGAACCGCCAACGGGGTACCCCTTGCACATGATATAAGAGCTATCCCATATCAAAATGACAAGGAAAGCAGACAATGAGCATCTCAGCAATCTTCTTATTTACCATGGGAAAATGGTGCTTTTTCTCTCTTTCCTCTTTTCATATGTCTCTCTATTTTTTTATAATAAGAATGCTTCATAGATTGCTCACTATGGTTATGCTGCAAGTTTCCACCATGATTAGGCATGGCTTAGGCTAGCGGCCCAGGCGTTTCTCTAACACATATACATAACTCCATGGACTTACAAGCTCCCCTTTTATTTCACACCGACGACATACGTAAACAAAAGAGCATGTTATCAACTGGGTATATATTTATAGGTGTTGAAAGCGTTCCCCATGACAGCACGGTTCTACTAACTCCCAGCCTATAATTTGCAAGCATATAACTTTCATGGATAGTCACAATGGTTCAGGTTTATTAAGTGCAAGAAATAAAGTGTGCCATCAAGTTTGTGAGAGCTTTACTAACTAACTTTCTCATAACAAGCAAACATTTTATTTGGAAGAAAACAAGGCATAATGAATATGCACGGAATAGCAAATGATGCTAGTAGGTAGATATGGTGGACACTTTTGACAATATTGGTTTTGGGGAGTGGGAAGCATGAGTAGAGATCATACTCAGTGCAAGATGGCTAGCAATAGAGAGGGAGCGACAAACGAGAGAGCAATAACTGTTATAATCATGCTTGCAACAAAATAGAACTAATTATGGCATAAAAGTGATACAAGAACTTTGAGGCAAAATAAATCATCGAGGCTTAACTGACTTTTGTTTAGTCATATGCATGCGTGAGCATGTGCCAAGTTGATTCAAATAAAACATTCAAAGGAGGATACCATAATATCATACCAAGTTATGAATAGAACAATGCAAGCAAACATTCATATGACATGCTACAAACTATTAGCAAGCTAGAGCTAATCATAAGAGATCAAGAATTACTAAGAATCCAATAAATACATACACCTTACATGAACAGACTAAGCATGCCCACAATGATGAGTATATGTACAAAAATAAAACAAATAGAGTTCATTATCAGCCTCTTACCACACCTCAAGTTGTCATTAATCTTCATTATTGCCCTTCACTTGTGGCTTGAATAATAACATGAAACCAAAAATCCGCTGAGGACTGCTGAACCCTGCAACGAACTTCACAAAACCAAAGAATAACAACAAATATTTTTGGGTTTTCGATTTTTTAAAAACAAGCAGTCAAAGTAAAAACAAACAAAGCAAAATATTTTTGGATTTTTATTAAGGAAAACCAAAGCTAAAAAACAAAGAAACAAAACCAAAAGAAACAAAGAAAATATTTTTGGTCTTTTTAAGTTTTGGGAAAGCAAAAGCAAAAACTAAAAAGAAAGCGAAACATGGATATACAAAGAACCGACAAAACATGATATATAGATGAGTGTGATGTCGGTATACCTCCCTCCAAGCTTAGGCTTTTGGCCTAAGTGGTGCTCAATCCTAGCCTGGCCAAGAAGGTTGATGACCCACAAGTATAGGGGATGTATCGTAGTACTTTTGATAAATAGGAGTGTCAATCCCAACGAGGAGCCGAAGGTGCTGAACAGTGGTATGGAGCAGGAAATCCCTGTGAATACTTAGCAAACGGATTTTTAGTGGTTTTCTGACAAGGCAACAAAACAAGGAGCATGTAACAAAGTTAACAAAAAAACGGATCAAGTGGCCCAGTCCTTTCTTAGCAAAGGATAAGCCGGTGGAAATACTTATAAGGACCAAACATTCTCGAGGACACATGGGAATTCTGTCAAGTGCTTTCGCTTCAAATAGCTGAGTACTCTTCTCTGGTGTTGTAAGTGTTGTGTGGGTGAACCTGTGCTAATGTACTGACCGTACTTGGACTAATACATACTTGTTATTAAACCCCCTGCAAACATCCGTAACTACAGGAAAGTAATTAAGATATAAATCTAACCATAGCCTTAAACTCTGATATCCTACGCTCCCTTGTGCAAAGGTGTCCTAACGGGGGTTGAGGTTTCTGTCACTCTGACAACCCCACAATTAGTAGACAAATACACAATGCATCCCCCTAGGCCCATAAATGGTGAAGTGTCATATAGTCGATGTTCACATGACACCACTAGAAGAATAGCACCACAACTTAAATACTAAACCATTGAATAATAACTCATCACAGATTCACTACTAACAACATGACTTCTCCCATGTCCTCAAGAACTAAACGAACTACTCACAAGACATCATATGGATCAAGATCAAAGATGATATGGTAATGGATAACAATCTGAACATAAACGATAATCCAATGGTTCCACTCACAAGCATCAACTACAATAGTAATCAACACCGGGAAAGTTTCCCCTAATGAACTAAAGCAATATCCAACACAATTGTTACAGCGGGATGGAGTGGTGATGATGGTGCTGGTGGAGATGATGGTGTGGATGATGATGATGATCCCGATAAAGCCTAGCTTGATGATGGTGTTGATGGCGATGGTCTCCCCTCTCAAGGAAAGAATTCTCCCGGCAGAAATCTATCTGTCGGAGAGATCTTTCTCTCTCGGTGTTTTCCGCCACCAGAGGCGGCGGAAATCTATCTGTGGTCGCTCCCCAAGGCTTAGGGTTCCGTAGGGAAGATATAGGCGAAGGTGCGGAGTCGGAGGCCGGGCAGGTGGGCCACACCTGCCCTAGGCGCGGGTCAGGTGGGCTCGCGCCTAGGGGGTGTGGGCCCCCTGAGGCCCTTCTTCATCCCTCCTTCTGGCTCCCTCATTCTACTATGGAAATAATATGTTTCATTATTTTTCTGGTATTTTTCTGATCTTTGTGAAATTTCATCGATACACCTTCTTCTCCACCAGAATCCAGACTCCGGCTGTCCATCCTCCAAGAATCATCCAACAAGCATAAACAAATGAAAATGCCATAAGTAATACCTCATAATAAGACAAATATCAATGAATAGAGGTAAATTATGATATAGAATGGTGATCAAATTGGTCGTATCAAAGGTGCGCTTCCGTAATGTGAAAAAGAGGCCCCTTCGTCCTGGTACGTGCTCGAGGACACCCATGTGTAGTGCACATAGTGGTCATAAGAGGGTGCGTCCCCCTGGTAGTGTTCGTGGAAACCACGAATGTGCATCTACTCGTCCATATCCTCCTTGGAGCATGACCAAGGTCCCCTACAAATACTGAACAAAGTGGTTTGTGGCAAAATAATTTCCCTCTCCTCCCCATCAGTAAACATAATCATGTAAAGCAAACTCTCAAGGGTAGAGCTAGTAGTAACAAAGTGATGCGCTTTCATGGCAGCAAGATCAAGCCTCTGAGGAGCCAAAATTCTATCATTTGGATCAACAGAAAGTTCTAAGGCAGCAACTACACGTGCATCAATAATACCCCCATAAATGGGTCCTCTAGCAGCTAGGCGACGAGCAATGAGAGAACCAAGATTGTACCTGGCTTCACTGTTGAGTACAGCATCTAGAAAAGGCCAAATGATAGTTGGAAATATTGTCAATGTTCTCCCTACCAAGAATACTAGTGTCAAGATAATAAGCAAAATATCTGATAGCTGGGAGTTGAATATTTCTTATCTTCCCGCGTTGGGCTATGCGGTCATCATCATTAGTTACCCCGCGGTAGAGCTTCAACAAATCAGCGGGTCGAGCTTGAATCTTCTTCACCGTCCCAGCCATGCCAATACCTAAAATGTCGCAGAATTTCTTCAATGTCATGTTGATAGGCCTATCATATATTTTGAATGACACATCTGTCCTGAAAGGGTTGTTAGTGAAAGAGAAACTCTCCACAAAAGTTTTGGTGAGCATAGCATATTGCTCACTCTCATCCTGCATATAATCAGTTAGTCCAACCTTCCAAACCAGAGTTAGGAAATCATTGAGAATCCCTGCAACTTGCAAAAAGGTAAAACAAGGGAAGGTAGAAGGGTGCGCATCCCCCTCATATCCCTCATTGCCAAAGCGCGACGTAATAAGATCCTCATTGTATGATGGCCTAGCTCAGGAGGATGATCTTGAAGGCCTTGTCCTCCTAGGTGCATCATTCTCAAACACTTCTCCAAAGGTGTGGTTGTCCATGACCCTTTTTCTAAAAAAATTAGACAAACATCAAACCAAGTGATTTCCAAGTTGATAAATGATGAGGAACTACTATAGGAACTTTCTAGAGGGCTAAACATGCATCAAAATGAAATCCCTAAGCATAGAACAAGCATGCAAACTCAAGCAACCTGTCACCTACACTAGCAAAATACTCAAGATACAATCTACCAATCAAAAATCTAATTGACAAGCAGAAGAGGCACATAACGGAGAGCAATCCCTCCAAAAGTCAGCAGCAAAGATGGGCTGAGAAAGGAGATCGAAAATCGGGAGCAAGAACAGCAGGAACTCGAGCTTGAGAAAGTTTTCCGGTATTTTTCAGGAGAGATGAAGAAGTGGCTGGTAGGAGACAACTTTGAGGGCCATAGGTGGGCGCCACCTAGGCCAGGCGCGCCCTGGGGCTGGCCGCTCCACCAGGGGTCTGCTAGCCTGGTGAGTCCCCCTGGGCCAATCCAGGTGTCCCTCTGCTCCTTTTTTCGAGGAAAAAAATAATATGAATTTTCTGGATTTTTTCGGGAAACTTTATTTTTGGACAATTTTCAGGTTATGAAAATTGATTTTTTGCAGAAAAAGAATTTTGAAAGACACAAAAAGAAAATCAAAACCAAAACTACAGAAGTTCTAAGACACTCCAAAAAGCAAACAACTAGCAAAACTAAGACAAACAAGACGAAGAGCAAAAAATTGGAAAGGAGAAAAATAAAAGTGAGCAAGTATAACCATTGTGAAAGCATTGTTTTGTTCATAAAAATCCCTTTGTTAACAAGGTTGATCAAGTCTTTTTATCAAAGCAATATTATATGAAACAAAACTTTGCATTTCACAAAATGATTATGTTACCTCAATCTTGATAGCAATAGTCCCAATCATAATAGTTTCAAAACTTTCTTGTGGAATGGGACAATATATTTCTCCAACTTTGATGCTCTCAATATTTTCAATTAAATTCAGGACATAGCTATTATCAATCTTCTTGGGGAAATATACAATATGCTCTTTGTCATTAATATTAGAAGTTACTTTTCCTTGATTACAATTGATGATAGCACCTGCAGTATTAAGAAAAGGTCTCCCAAGAATAATAGACATATTATCATCTTCAGGCATCTCAAGCACAACAAAATCAGTTAAAACCAAGCAATTATGAGCCACTTGAACAGGAACATCCTCACATATACCAACATGAATAGTAGTAGACTTATCAGCCATTTGCAAAGATATGTCAGTTGGTATCAATTTTTCTAGCTGGAGTCTTTTGTAGAAAGAAAAAGGCATAACACTAACTCCAGCTTCCAAGTCACACAAAGTAGTTCTAACATAATTATTTTTAATAGAGAAAGGAATAGTTGGATTACCTGGATCACCAAGTTTCTTTGGAACCTTACCATTGAAGGATTAATTAGCAAGCAAAGTAGAAATTTCCTCATTAGGAATCTTCCTTTTATTAGAGACAATATCCTTCGTATACTTTGAATAAGGAGGCAACTTAATAGCATCAGTCAAAGGAATTTGCAAAAATAAAGGTTTCATCCACTCACAAAATTTGTTATAGTGTTCTTCCTCCTTCGACTTGTGTTTCTTATTAGGAAAAGGCATTGGTTTTTGCACCCAAGGTTCTCTTTCTCTACCATGTTTATTAGCAATAAAATCTTCCTTAGTGTACCTAGTGTTCTTAGTGTGCTTCTCAGGTTCTTCTTCAATTTCTTCCTTATCAGGAGCATCATTTTTATCATTACCACTTTCAGTTTCAGCATCAGAGACAGATATACTATTAGGATCTATAGCAGGTTCAGAAGGTTCCTCAACTATTTTATGTTTCTTTTTCTTTCTCTTAGAAGGACTACCACTATTTTCAACTTGTTGAGAATCTTGCTCAATTCTTTTAGGATGACCTTCAGGATATAAAAGATCTTAAGTGGCTGCACCACTCCTAGTTCTAATTCCATAAGCATGTTTATCTCCATAAGCATTAACTAGCATATCTTTTTATAACTTAGCAAGTTGATCAATTTGGGTTTGAACCATTTGGAAGTGTTTAACAAGCATTTTAACATCATTAGCAGTTCTTTCCACGATATCTTTCAACTCATTAATAGCTCTAGAGTTTTCCAATAAATGATTCTGAACTTGTTTATTAAAATTATCTTGTTTAACAATAAAAATGACAAGTTCCTCTAAGCATTGATCAGGAGGTTTACCATAGGGAATATCACCTTCATCAAAGTGTTGGAGAGAGTGTACCTCAATAATAGATGAGTGGGAAATTGGCTTACATAATTCTTCTATAGGAGGCAAATTCTTCACATCTTCAGATCTAATACCTTTCTCCTTAGAAATTTCTTAGCTTCCTTCATCACTTCATCATTTAATGCAATCACTCCCCTCTTCCTTGGTGTTGGTGTTGGAGTTGGTTCAGGCACAATTGGTTCAGGTGTAGTAGGCTCGGGTGTAATTGCCTCAGTTAAAGTGCAATAATCATAATTCTTGCTTATTTTAGAAATTAATTCTTTAGCTTCTGCGGGAGTTCTTTTCCTAAAAATACAATCAACAAAACTATCTAGGTATGTCCTAGATTCATCAGTTAGTCCATTATAATAGATATCAAGTAGATCATTTTTAGGCAATAGACATCCAGGATGTACATGAATCAAGGCACAAAACCTTGTCCATGACTCAGGCAAATTTTCTTCTTCTCCCTATTTAAATTTTTTTTCTGCAAAGCAGCATGTCTAGCATTAGGAGGAAAATATTTCTGAAAGAAAGTAGCAATCAAGCAATCATGGATATCAATGGATCCAGGAGGTAAACTATTAAACCAAGCTTTAGCTTCTCATTTTAGTGAAAAAGGGAAGATCTTTGCAACAAAGTACTTGCACATCTTAACATCATCAGAGAATAAGACACTCATAGTGGAAAGCTCATTCATATGTGCTACATCTTTTTGATACGTCGTAAACGTATCTATAATTTTTTATGTTCCATGCTTGTTTAGTATCTACTTTGCTTTGCTTTGTCTACACTTTGAGTTATTTTTATATGTTTTCTGGTACTAACCTATTAACAAGATGCCACAGTGCCAGTTGCATGTTTTAATCTGTTTTTGGTTCCAGAAAAGGCAGAAAATCAATATTCTCGGAATTGGACGGGACAGAAGCCAAAGTCAATATTTTACCATGGGGAACACCGAGCCAGAAGACGATAGGGAGAGGAGCCACCAGGGGGCCACACCCCTTGGCTGCACGGCCAAGCCTGGCTCGCGCCTAGGGGGTGCAGCCACCCTGGGTGCCCCTTGCCTCGGCTCTTCTCCTATAAGAAGCCCTCGATACCAAAACCCTAAGTACCCGATCAATCTTCCACGAAACAGTTTGTAGCCGCCGCCACCATCGTCCCTAGATCGGGGGGATCTGAAGCTCTTCCCGGCACCCTGCCGAAGGGTAGATCATCCCAGAGGACTTCTTCATCATCATGACAGCCTCCGGTATGAAGCGTGAGTAGTTCCACCTTGGACTACGAGTCCATGTAGTAGATAGATGGTTGTATCTCTTCCTTTGTGCTTCCATGTTTAGATCTTGTGATCTATGTTCATGATCAAGATCATCTATTTGTAATTATGCATATTGTGTTTGCGGGGATCCGATGAATATTGAGATTACTATGTCAGATTGGTTAATGGTTTTGTCTTATTGATTCTATCATGTCTCTGTTGTTTGTGATCTTGCATGCTCTCCGTTTCTAGTAGCTATCTTGTCCAAGTAGCTGCTAGTGACTCCAAGAGGGAGTATTTATGCTCGATAGTGGGTTCATGCCTCTATTTAATCTAAGGGAAGTTACAGAAATCCCTAAGGTTGTAGATGTGATGTTGCTACTAGGAGGAAAACAACGGTCTCTTGTTCAAGTGGATTGTTTACCTTACACACTTTGCTTAAAGCAGTAATCTGTTGCTTGCAACTTAATACTAGAGGGGGTTCGGATGATAACCTGAAGGTGGATTACTAGTCATAGATACAGTTGGATGGCGGTCTATGTATCTTGTTGTATTGCCCAATCGAATCTCATAGGATCATGAATGTCTAATATTGCATTGTTATGCCTTGCTCAGTCCTGTCAATTGCCCTGCTGTAATTTGTTTACCTGGCATGCCATGTTTGTTTATCTTAAGGAGAACACCTCTAGTGAAATATGGACCCCGGTCCAATCTTTACCATTGATACATCTTCCACTATTATTGTTTACTTTATGCAAACCACCATTACCTTCCACACCATACAGTTAATCCTTTGTTTTCAGCAAACCGGTGAGATTGACAACCTCACTATTAGTTGGGGCAAAGTCTTGAGTTTGTGTTGTGCAGGTTTCCAAGTTGGTAGCAACACCTTTGAGTCGTTTCCTTCTTCCTACTGGTTCGGTAACCTTGGTTTCTTTCTAAGGGAAAACTTGTTGTTGTGCTCATCATACCTTCCTCTTGGGGTATCCCAACGAAGCTCTATATTGAACTAAGCCACCATCAAGGTTTTCTGGCGCCGTTGCCAGGAAGCTAAGGACGGCTTCACAAAGGGAGTCCTTCACAACCTTTCTCTTTACTTTGTTTTTGTTTTGCTTAGTTTCTTTTGATTGGTTTTTTTGCCTCTTTTTATCAAAAAAACCCAAAAAATTAGTTTAGTTTGGTTTGCTTTCTTCTATCAAAAACATAAAAAAATTAGTTCCTACTCTAGTTGTCACCTTGCTCTAGCTCACCATGTTGATCCCCAAGTTCACCCGGAAATACCTTTCAGTAGGTAGTGGCCATATAATTGGGAAAGAAAATATTGAAGGTTTTTAATCATGTTAGCAAACATGAGGATATTGATGATAGATCTTTAGCAGAACTTGCTCCTAATTATGAAATTGTTGTAGCTTCTTTAGTTCACATGTTGGTGGCTAGGTTTGTTAACCTTAACCCCATGATGCAAATTTTGTTTCTTAAACAAAAAGAAGAAGAGGATGCTGAAAAGAGAGATTTTATCCTAGAAACTTTGCTAAAAGACTTCAATGGTGTTGCTAAGGAAGCCAAAAAGGTCTTTGAACGTTTTAATATGCTAGGCTCATATGTAGATGTTATGGGTACTTTAGATAAAACCAAACCCAGAGAGGAAATTAAGATACCCATACCTTTTAAACTTGTAGGAATGCATGAAGCCTTAGAAAAGAATTTTGATTGGATTGTTCCTGAAAACCCATTTGATGAAAGTAGTGAACCTAAGAGAGATAAGAAAGGATCCTGTAAAACTCATTTGGATGAGATACCTTTCCTAGTTGAAGAGATTTCGAGTATTGATCTTAATACTTCTTCATTTGAAAATACTTGATTCTTGCTTCTTATGCCTAACTTAAAGGCGTTAAAGAAAAGTACTTATTAGGAGATAACCCAAAAGTTTTCTTGAGTCTTGGAAGTTATTATCTCTGTAATAACCACTCTTTATCCTTTTAATTTTCTTATTGTGCCAATAATAACCTCTAATGAGAGGGAAGTAAGATTTGGGGAGTTGCTGTCTCGAAACAGATTTTTGTGCTCCACTGTAAAAATTCGTGTAAAATCTCCGTAAGTAGGATTGAGCTGTAATTTTCTGAATAAATCCCCCAGGTTGTTAGCTAACTTTTGTTAGCTCAACACTTTTTGATTTGAGCAACAGAAGGTCTTCGAAAAAATCGGTTTCTACCTACTGGTCCGTTTTGACAGATTTCTACCATCTTCATAGCCTATATCGGGGGATTACTCACTCATGGATGGAGGAAACACGTATGGTTGATGGAGAGGCGTCGGTGATGATGATGGCGATGATCTCCTTCAAATCCCCCTTCCGGCATGGTGCCAGAACGGAGTTTCTGGTTCCGAATCGTGGATTCTGGTGGTGGCGGCGCAGTGGAACTTTTTCTGAAAAAACGTCGAACCCCCCTGAATTTTTAGGTCAGAATGCTTTAAGTAGGCGAAGAGGGAGGCCGAGGGGGTGCCAGAGGTGGCCACACCCCCTCCAGGCGTGGCCAGGGGGTGTGGGCCCCTTGTGGCCTTCCTTCGTCTCGTCTTCTGGCTCTGTAAGTCTTCTAGTAAATAGGATTTTTGACATATTTTTCGGGATTTTTTCTGAAAGTTAATTTTCTGCACAAAAACTAGACACCAAGGTAATTCTGCTAAAAACAACGTCAGTCCGTGTTAGTTGTATCCAAATCACACAAGTTTAGAGAAGAAATAATAGCAAAAGTGTTCGGAAAAGTAGGTATGTTTTGGTCGTATCATGATGAAACCCCCAAATTGAGCTAGAAACCACGGGCTGCCCTCACCCAACTATTTTCCCACTATAACTAAATATAGGATACGAAAAATTCTTTTTTGGTTAACACCTGAAGCTCTCACATAAAAGAACTCAAAATATTGGATAACAACAAGGTTTGGGGATCTTGGACTCTAGATTGGAACAATTTCATCAAAGATAGTGGAACTCCGCTTGGAGGAGACATGATGGTGAATCTGAACTTCACAACCTTGAGAAGATACTCACTTTGCTTAATTGCAAGCTACATTGTTGAACTTTCTTCTCCTTCATTTTATATCTTGGTTTTATCTTATTTTTCAGTGGAGTATATGTTTGATGAAAGGGAGATCCACAAGATCAAGTTTCGAGGTTGTTTCTAATATACTTTTCGATGGCTTGAGTTGCGATGTTGAGTTGTTCTAGAGATCAGATGCACTCGAGGTATTAATATACTATTCTTTATCGAAAAAAGAAGCTGAAATGTTGTAGTCTGCGATATCAAATCGTTAGATTGTGTTGTTTGTGCACAACCTATGTACTCTTAGTTTTGTCCAAAATTTGAATTTGAATTTTTTTGTACTATGCCATCTCAGATGTTTAAGGTAGTGTCCAATTTACACGTGTTAAAATATTTACGCTTGGATTGAAAATGATAAAAAAGATAAAGACATGATGAAAAACAAAAATGGACAAAGTTGACATCTGTGCGGAACTACAAATCAGACACATTTGTTCCCAAAATTTGTCTCGGAGTTCGCCGGAGATGCTCTGAGGAGGAAAAGAGACCACCTAGAGGAAGGAAGAGAACAACTATTTGGCCTTCACCGGCTTTCACTTTCCCCGCCAATTCCCTCCCCCGTGCTGTTTACGTGACGCTGGCGCTCCCCGTCGCTCCAACCTTTATTTACACCTTCCTTCTCCTTCTAGCTAGGCATGTCAGCCGCCCCTCCACCATTGCCTTTCCAGCCATCATTCTATTCCCGCACACCTCCTCAACCCCACCATTATATATTCCCTTCTATCCGTCGATCTATTTCACCGGCCGTATCCTGCCGTCATCTCTTCACTGCGCAGCCGCCGTCGATCAGATCAGCTGGTGCTCAGCTCGCGCATGGGTGACATGTCGAAGGTTCGTGCTAGGATTCTGTTCTGGTTTCTTTACGCGTACGTACATCGCGGTACTTCGAGTGTAAAGCTTGTCGCCTTTTCAGGGTATTGATCTAGTTAGGATCTTGCTTTAGAATCCAAGAACCATTCGATTCTTTCTTTGGTCCCTCTTATACTCCCCCTTTTGCTCTTTACTCTGCATATCTTAACCTGTTCAAGCTTCAATTTTGGTGGTACAGAAAATTGTGGTGAAGTTGGAGCTGCACGACAAGAAGGACAAGCAGAAGGCCATGAAGGCCGTTTCGGTGCTCGTCGGTACGAACTATAGATCGAAGCTCATTTTTATCTGCTTGATTTTTCTCTCGGTATGCTGGTACATCGAAGATGAGAAGATAAATAAACTAGAAGGAACCGTTGTTTTGCTCGGTTTCGCGTGCAGGCATCGACGAACTGTCCGTTGACATGGCGACCCGCAAGATGACGGTGATCGGCATGGTGGACCCGGTGGTCGTGGTGAGCAAGCTGCGCAAGACGTGGGCGGCGTCCATCGACTCGGTCGGCCCGGCCAAGGAGCCGGAGAAGAAGAAAGAGGAGGACGGCAAGAATAAGGATGGCGCCGACGCGAAGAAGGAAGGCGACGGAGCCAAGAAGGAAGGCGAGGGTGCCAAGAAGGAGGGCGACGGCAAGGGCGATGGTGCCAAGAAGGACGACGGCGAGAAGAAGCCGGCGCAGCCGACGGAGCAGCAGCTCTTTGCCGAGCTCATGAACCAGTGGCAGTACAGATCAGCTTATGCTTATCACAACCCGTACATGAACAACCACTACGTCGTGCAGAGCATGGAGGAGAACCCCAACTCCTGCGCCATCTGCTAAGCAACCAACCAATAGCTGCATGAGGTGAAATGATGCAGAGTACGTACGAAACGAAGACGCTGCTTGGTCTTGTGGCGTGTGCGTCATGTCTGTACATAGTACAACATCCATGTGGACCATGTTGAACCTTTGCTATATATATATACTCCCTCCATTTTAAAATATAAGATGCTTTAGCTTTGTAAAGTAAATGTATCTAGACTACTTTTAGTGTGTAGGTTCAGTCCAAATCTGAGTAAACTTGCACACTAAAAGTAGTCTAAATACATTTGCTTCACAAAGCTAAAACATCTTATATTTTGAAACATAGGGAGTATGTGGGTACAGTTATAACTGTAATGACTAGTACAATTTTATTTGGTTTTCTCAATATGTATATTAAGAATATATATATATGCGGCATGCATGTGTGTAAATCCACTGATTTGCTGTTTGTGCCATCAACTGCAAAATGGATTGTAATTGCGTTCACAGCTAACACCCTATCAGTGTATGAATTGGACTGTTAGTTTAGCCAAGCTAGTCATTTTTGTCTTCAAAGTGGATATACTCGCATCTTAAAATGCCATATAATGCCAACCAAGTAAGAAAGAGTTCTAACCGATCTATCCATCTATGACACGAGAGAATGTGTTTTCGTAATCAAGACACAAAGAAACAAAAACAAAGATATGTTTAAAGAAAACACTAGTAGGAACAAATTGCCAAGCCGACATAATTGACAGATCTCACACGTGGATAAGCATAGCCACCATTCTAAATTTAATGTTTAGCTCAAGTTGCAACTTGATCGAAAACAACGTCAGTACATAACCTTTCGTCCACGACTGTTCCAGTATCAGCACAAAAGGAAGGATAGATCCAGCAGAGCTAACCACGCCCACACAGCATTGGACCACCATCAGTGACCTAACTAATGCTGCATTTAGCACACTCGCTTGGAGCCAAATCCACATTGGTCACACTGTCAAACACTCGCCTCCATTTGCAATGACCTTACTTAAATTTATTGACCATTACCATAGTTTAGACGGCAAGAACCAGGGGCATCCGGCAAGAAGCCAAAGCCAGACCCAACTGCTTCTTTCCACAGGAAGCGACACAGATCCATGAGATCACCTGTCCTGGAAAATTTAGGTCAGATACAGCTGATTCTTCCTTTTTTTTCGAGAATAGATCCATCTAATTCAGAACTCTGACGAATAGTGTGCAGTTTTTTTAGCACGCAAGTTGGAAACACCAGAGTGGTCATCATTTGCCAGGTCAAATTTTCTCCGGATAATTACATCCACGGAATAGAGTGATGGCCATCAGGAATGTTTTGACCAAGAGCCGTTTGTCTTCTTCCCCGGAAGTTTTGTGCGTCGGTGAGTCAGATGACCACGACGTTTCAAGCCTATATATGCTCTGAATACTACAGCCCAATGCACAGCTAAATGCTGATCAGCGAGATTATCCGAAGGAAAATTCAGGAAGAGCACGCGCAAAAATGCGGACTGTTGTAGTAGATCCTAGGACTAGCAATGCCATGGTTTCCGGATCCGAACTCTAGCAAACCTACCCGTGAATGATTAGTGCGCACGACCACTGGGATGCCACTGAGATATATCATATCTTCCGTTGGGATGTCTCCAACTCAGGATCTGTTTCACTAGGAATTTCACTAGGAATTTCCGTAGTGCCTGAACTGCATCGTGCTGTAGTGTTATTTAGTAGAGAGTCAGGGTTTTTCTTTTCCTTTTTGAGAATCGGGAGTCAGGTTCAAGTTGGCGTTGTGGGCTGTAGACAAACTGTTCCATAGATGAATCCGTAATTTCGGCTCGTATCACGGCCGAGCCCCTTATAACAATATTTGTTCATTGACATACACTATCTTCGTTTACGGGAAAAGGTATAATTTTGGCCCACAAATGTCAAGGATTGGAGCGAAATCCCCAAAAACACTTTTTTTTACACTACCTCCATTCCAAAATATATAATATTTTGGTAGACTAAAATAGCATATCAAAACGTCTTATATTATGAAACAAGAGTAATATGATTTTAACCCTAAAATATTGAAAGCCGCACAAATTTCCCTCTAACCTGTTTTTGTTTGCATGTGTGCCACATTTAAGGCTGTTTTTGACTTTTGTTCTCCATGTTGAACTTGTTTGACCATTACTTGGGGCGTGTTTGGTTGGCCAGGCCTAAATTTCTAATTTTTCTTACTTGGCCCGGTGGATGCTGCATGGAGGGAGATTGGGCTTGGCCAAGTTTAACGGTTCGTTTGGTCGCCGATATCTAGTTTTCTTGCAATTTTGGCAAATTGTTTGGTTGCTAAGATAACTAATTTTGTCTCGTTTGATACAAAAAAATTGTATGTTTCGCATGCCATAATGATGTGCTCACCACTTCTCAGAGCGAGTGATGTTACCACGTAACACCAAATAGGCAGCAAACTAGACTAGCAGTTTTAAACAAACGGCAAATTAAACTCGCAGTACCAAATTAACACTCTAGCAACTAGCAAATATGAGTTCACGATAATGTTACTAGGCTACATGCAAATAACAGTTCGCCACAATATTACCTAGCAACTACGAATGAATGTTTTACACCCACATCAGGGGTTGTTTATGGAACAGAAGGGCGACACTTTATCAACAAACCATCTTCTTCGTCTTCTTTAGATCCTGTAGTTGCCTCTCATCGCCCACATGTCATGCGTCCACTGTTGTCTCCTGCTCTTTCAAGCAGCACCATCGTTATGGGCAACACTATGGCCATCGTCAGTGTCATTGTCGTCAGGAACTACATCTTGCCGGGAAGTACTCATCGGCGCCAAATTACAAGATCCAGTGATGACCCACAAGTGTAGGGGATCGCACCAGTCTTCGCGGGTAGTATTACCCAATTTATTGATTCGACACAAGGGGAGCCAAAGAATACTTGCAAGCCTTAACAACTGAGTTGTCAATTCAGCTGCACCTAGAAATAGTTCTTGCTCATAGAAGTTTATCAGTAGCAACAGTTTGTAGTAGCAACAACAACAGTGAAACAGGAGCAATAGTAACAGTAACAGTAAACAGTGGGATTCGAGTGCGGTAGGAATATGTATGGATGGACGGACCTTGCAAAGACGAGTCTAAACATGTAACTTCAAGATCTAGGGCATTGCAGGTAAATAATAAGAAGCATCCAAGTACTAAACAATCCTAGGCATGTGCTCCATATATAAACATACATGCTCGCAATGAGAACTTGCACAACATCTTTTGTCCAGCCAGCCTGTGGCAGCGGGGCCTCTAGGGAACTACTGGCAATTAAGGTGCTCCTTTTAATAGAGCACCGGAGCAAAGCATTAACACTCCGGAAACACATGTGATCCTTACACCATAGCCATCCCCTCCGGTTGTCCCAATTATTGTCACTTTGGGGCCTTTGGATCCGGACAATGATATGTGTACACAACTTGCAGATAAGATCACAAACAATACTATCATAATGATTCAATAATAAGTTCAGATCTGAAATCATGGCACTCGGGCCCTAGTGACAAGCATTCAGCACAACAAGTTGCAACAAAGTCAAATAGCACTAATAGAGATACTAGGCACTATGCCCTAACAATCTTATTCGGTTACATGATAGAACTCATCCAATCCCTACCATCCCCATAGCCTAATGCGGGGGATTACTCACTCATGGATGAGGGAAACATCGATGGTTGATGGAGAGGTGTTGGTGATGACGATGGTGATGATCCTATCCAAATTCCCCGTCTCGGCAGGGTGCCAGAACGGAGTTTCTGGATCCGAATATTGGTTTCTGGTGGCGACGGTGCAGCGGAACTCTTTCTGGAAAACTATCGAACCCCCTTTGTTTTTAAGTCAAAGGGCAACTTATAGGTGTAGAGGGAGCCCGAGGGGGTGCCTGGGGTGGCTGCAACCCCCTAGGCGCGGCCAGAGGTGGGTCCGCGCCTGGCAGGGGTGTGGGCCCCCCAGGCCCCTTCTCCGTCTCATACTCTGGCTCCGTGGATCTTCTAGTGAAATAGGATTTTTGGCATATTTTCCCGGTTTTTCCTGATAGTTGATTTTCTGCACAAAAACTAGACACCAAGGTAATTCTGCTAAAAACAGCGTCAGTCAGTGTTAGTTGCATACAAATCACATAAGCTTAGAGGAGAAACAATAGCAAAAGTGTTCGAGAAAGTAGATACGTTTTGGACGTATCAACTCCCCCCAAGCTTAGCTTATTGCTTGTCCTCAAGCAATTCAGTTGAAAACTGAGTGCGATAAAAGAACTTTCACGAACACATTTTCTTCATAAGATGTATATATTCTTAGCACGGGAGTAGATGCTTAGACAATTCATAATAAAGTGTATGCACCTAAGTCTACTCAATAGTCATTGTAAGCTATGAAGAGAAACCAACTCAATAATAATAAGTAGCATGAAACATAAACATAAGCAATATTGCAATGCTCATAATAAGATATGATAGAGTGGTATCTCGCTTGCCTTTGTTTGTAGAGCACAATATAAATACCAAGGCACCTCTGAAGTTCAAGTGAAGACTAGAAGTAAAGATATCAGAGATACAAGCATCAAAGTCATGACATAATTAACCAAGTTTTGGAACAAACACAAGAATGACAACTATGCTCTCGAGAAGGTGCTCATAGAATAGGTGGTGACTCAACAAGGAAGTGAAAAGGTTTTGAAAAGTTTAAAAGGCTTCCAAAGGCTGAAAGTAAGGTACGCATTAGCTTTGAGCTCTCATTGCCCCTATCATAGGCATCTTCATATGGTTAAGGTGAAAGTGAGGTCCACTCTGAATCATATGCTTGACAGACCATAAACTGGAAATACCATGTCCCTTGAGTACGAGGGCCGCACCGCATGCTACTCAACTTTGATTACCTTTAAGTTCTTGTCATTGTAAATACATGCATATCATAGAGAACCACCAACGGGGTACCCCTTACACATGATACAGGAGCTATCTCGTGATTAAAATGACAAGGCAAGCAGACAATGAGCATCTCAGCAATCTTTTTATTTACTATATGCATAGATTTTTATTGAGGATGCTTCATAAATGCTCATTATAGTGATGCTACAAGTTTCCACCATGATTAGGCATGGCTTAGGCTAGCGTCCCAAACGTTTCTCTAATACAATGTATAGACTCCACGAACTCACAAGCTCCCTTTTTATTTCACTCCGACAACATCCGCAAACAAAAGAGCAAGGTATCAACTGGATATGTATCAAGAAAGTGTTGAAAGCGTTCCACGTGACAGCACAGTTCTGCTGACTCGCAGCATATAATTTGCAAGCATATAACTTTCATGGACAGGTGCGGTGACCCAGCATACCACTGCATGATGTAGTATACTATAGTCGTTGACATAACACCAATGAAACACCGTTCACTAGTATTACATCCCTCAGAGTAGTACAACAGAAACACATCAGGTCCAAGACATGACTATAGGTTACAACTCAACTCTTTACACAAAATCAGAGAATACTCTAGGTTAAAGAGAGAGAAAGAAACTTCTTATAAAGAAGAATTAGAAATAAATAACTCCAAAACTATCCTACTATTAAGTCCAGTATCTTAACTAATGATCTGGCATTGCTGCTATTGTAATACACTATATAAATAGGTTCTATGGCTAGATATTATATTCCTATCTACTTAGTAACCTCATCTTCACTTGAGTTGATGTATATGTTGACTTTCTTGACTTCATTGAAGAGCTTTAGCCTTCGATGATGATTCCTGGAGCATGACTTGACGTAGACGTCGTCTGTACTGGCTTTAGAACCTAGCAAGGGTTAAGAAGATACTTTGAGTATGAGCGTACTCAGCAAGTTCACTAGAGAAGGAGTGTTTGATGCACTATATCTACAGCCACGGACCATAGGTCGTAGGCCATGCAGGTTTTCATAAACATTTCTTCAAAGGTTGCTTTTATTCTGAAAAGCTATGTCCGTCAGCCTTCACGGGTTTACCAGAACTTTCATGGAGTTCCTTTCCCGCCGCGTTCGCAGCTCCTTCCTGGAACAGGGAGTAACAAGTTACAGTTCTTACACTCTGTAGAGGTGCGTCACTTTAACCATGAGAGACCTTAGGTTTTGTTGCACAGCCGGGAGCATGTCCCCGTTCAAACTTCCTTGGTTTGAGGCCCAACCTAAGATCCAAGCCAATCACTTCCATCTCCGTGACCCCACATGTCTCCTTGGTGTACACCATGCCCACCTTTTGAATTACAGCAATGGTTTGTATAGACCGTTCAGATGCCGGAACTATCGTGGGACGTCGAGGGCTTCCACCCATATGTTGCATATCCTCTACGAATTACCAATTAATATGCATGCTACGAGTGATAACATCCACGACCCGCACATCTGGCTCCATGCGAGAGGGAAAAGATACAGCTGACTTCTCCGTCCCATTCCAAATCTCATGGTCAACGCATAATATACGGCGCAAGAATCACTGGCGACATTGGTTGTTAAGTCCTAGATAATATGTTCCTTTACCACCGGAACTCTTATAGTAGGTTATTACCTCATGGTAAATAACCTATAATCACATTATTACGAAAATAGTGTTTTCTGACCTTTTTCAAATGCAGGTGATGACAATACTGGATTTGTAAAATACTTTACAGAAAATAATCAAAGGACATGAGCAAGTGTGAACTTGCCTGTTGTGATTGCAATATTATGCACTCACGATCTTCGAGATAATATAAGATCCAATATCTGAAATCAGCATCATTGGTCGGGTAAGGACTAATGTTTAAAGAAGCAAGATGTTGTTATGCATAAGTAATGATATGCATTTTGTAAAATTCACAAAGTGAATACCTAATACTGTAAGTGAAGTGAACTTAGGTGATTCCTTTAAGAGTTGGTTTATCTTCAAATTTTTACTTCACATGAAGTGCATCTATAGGGATTTTAAGTTTTGATATTCAAGATATAAAAGTAGAGTGCAATAGTAATTTGAGATTTAGATTGGTTTCTATTTGGTGATTAGGATGGAGTTCTATGTATTGGATTATTAAGGTTTGAAAGAACTATCCTAGAGTTGTTGCTTGAAGTGGCAAAAAGAATAACATTTGAAGAAAAGATTTCCTTTCTAAGGTTTAAACAATCATCATTGTTAATAGAACATGATTAATGTCTTTTGGTTGTTTGATTTATTAGTTTGGACTTGAGATGCTTTATGTCTTAAGTTAAATAGACCAAAGTTAACTATAAAAACATAAGTGATTTATTAGACCTGATGTTTATAAGCTTTGAGACTAAAGTTAACTTTAAAAGGTTAAGTAAACTTAAGATGTAATATATTTTAATTATTCCCAAGTTTTAGATTTATGATAGGTATAACTAAGGTGTGGAATTATTCACTTTCTATTTAAGTGAATGATTAGATTAAATTTGTTTTGCTATTATGAAAATAATATGTATTTATTTAATGGAAGCATAATTAGATGATCTTAGTAATTTCTTATAATTTGAAGTTATTTTAATAGTGGTTAAGATATGATGATTACTCACCATAGTATATATATATGAGTGATACCCAATGTTTATTTAAAAGGGTTTTTAATAAGATTTTTTTTAGAAGAATATTTTAAAGTTAAAAGTTATACTTAAGTTTGATTATGAATTCAAGTTATGGGTTTGGAATTAGTACGAAGACACGAATTGCTCAAGGTTTTATAATAATTGTGATTATTTCTTACTTAAGAATTGTTTTTAAAGAATTCACAAAATAGGTATTAGGTAAGGATTTATTATTTAAAATATTAAAGACTTTTCTAATAATATATTTAATATTTTTCTAGTGTAATATATTTATTCAAGACCTTAAAAATGACTTTTATTTATTTTTAAGTATTATCTTTATTTTTATAAAATTCATCAAAGAATTAAGTGTCTTTAAATATTTCCTTTATGTTTTATTTGTAAAACTCTAAGTTAGTATTTTTATAAAGTAATAGAGTTATTTTGATACACAAAAATGATTATTTATTTATTTTTAGTGTTTTTGTTTTATTTTATAAAATTTCATTTAAGATTTAATGGTGTTAATAATTATTTTACTTTATATTTATTTTAAACACTTAAAATTATATTTTTATTAGGTAGATATTATTTTTGTGGTCATTTTGATATATTATATGTATTTTTCGGATTTTTCTATATTTTTCTAGGGCTTGAATATTATTAAGGGTATTGTGGTAATTTTACAATTTATCTTTTTATTTTCTTTAAGTTTGGTTTACTTGTTTTGGGAACATAGGCCTACCTGGCCCAGCTAGATCAGGCTCGGGGTCACCTTGGCCCCGGCCCCTCTCTCCCCTCGCGACGACCACACCCACATCCAACACACGCAAGCACGCACGCATCGCCCCCCTCCTGACCGCTTGCGAAGCTGCTGTCGCCACCAACGCCGCTATGCCTTTCTCTCTCCTCTGATTCCCCTCTACTGGGATGTCCAGTACCCGTGTGCCCTTATCCTAGGAGAAACCCTAGCCTCCCAATGTGTACGCAGCCGCCTGCCGCTGCTCCGGCCGTCGTCGACTGCATCTGACAGAGCTGCTCGCCGGTGATGCTTTGCCTCCCTATCCTCTCTCAATCCCTCTCTTCCTCGGCCTGGTTCGGCTCTGACGCGTGCGCCCGTGAAACCCTAGCCACTATTGCTTGTGCTCACAACACGCCCCCAATCCCGCTCCTCCGGCTAGTTGGCGTCGGGGATGGCGCGGCCTAGCTCGTTTCACCGCTCTTGCCTATGCCTCCAATTCGAGGTCCGCTTCCTATGGCCCTCTTGCAATGACTTCACCTTCTCCTATAGCCCTTCTCACCTGTGACCTCGCTGTGCTCCCCTGATGTGTCTCTTCCGGCCATCTTTGGCTGGTGCTAGGCTACTGATGGTCCTCTGCTTCCCATGGCCAGGCTTGATATGGATTAATCTTATTTATAATGTCAGAGGGACGACAGTGAATGCAACCCCGGTGGTAAATTCTATATCTATTTCGGCTATTATGTTATTTTGCATTTTCTCCTACTTTAATCCAGGAAATTCTTGTGTGACCGACCCTCGAGTCAACGATTTACCCTATTTGGATGTTATGTGGTTAATTAAAATTTTAGTATTCTCATTAAGCCTGGAGAAGACTTAGGTTGGTTGACATTTGTAGTAATTACTTGATCTAGTTGGTCTTATTGGTCCTATAGCTGATGTAGTGCTGGTTATTGATGTTCCGATTAAGCCTAGATTTTGGTGTGCTAGTGATCTCCTAATTATGAGATATAGGTGGTTATGCATTATTCTTAGTGTACTTGTACTAGTTGGTTTTGCTAGCTCAAATATTGGTTCAATGTATAAGATTACACAATTTGGTAATATTTTCTACTCTAAATGTGCTCTTGTACTGTTTTGCATGTTCTAGTAGTTCTTGATAATGAACCTGATGTAATTAAATGTGCTGGCGGAATCTTGGATTTTCTGATTATGTTCTAGTTGTGGCTATAGTTAAAATTATTGGTATGAGTAGATTCTCTACATAGAATTATATTGTGTGCATTAGCAATATTCACACCGAGTTTTCATGTGTACATGATGTTTCCCTAGGTTACTTGGATTTTTATTTCAGGAACAAGTCTAGATGAATTTTGTCTACCCATGATGTCTAAAATAGAAGTTTAAATGATCTTTAGTTATTTTATCTAGAGAGATGATTTAAATTAGCTTTGAATGGCTTATAAACCTGAGTTATTTCTGCTAACTTGTTCTAGTGGCATATGTTACCTGGAGGTTCTTGTTGTGGTGCCTCCCATTTGGAGTGTGCACAACAATCCTTCTTGTAGCATGATCTTGAGTAGATATGTGATTATATGTGGTTCAAGTGACCTCTTCTAATTGCCTAGAAACCATCTAGTTGCAGGTCAGTGGAATCTGGTTGCTTATACCATTTGCATAATTATGTGTGTGGCTATCAATCCTTGTGGGATATGATTTGAAAAAATCAGATGGTGTATTGGTACATAGGCCCTGCCAATGGTGCAAAGGCTGAGGCACTAATTTTGATAGATAAGAGCAATTACTTTTATTTGGCTGATTTCCCTGTGATGATTTTTGCATAACAGCCCTATGCAAGTCTGAGAGGAAATATTACCTCTCATCCTCCTAGACCAGATCTAGTTGAAGGGTAGTTGTACTAATTTATCTTGGATGCCTTTTTCCCTTATCTACCCCAGGTCCTGATGGTGCAAACTATTAAGAACAGGTCTTGAGTTTGATTTCGTGTGGCTGTGGTTGTGGTGTTTGCCACTGTGGTGCCTTCCTCAGAAGTGTGCATAGTGGTGAACACCACATCTATTGACATGCTACCTGATAGACTAACTAAAGATCCATAGTTGGCTGCCGATGATGCATAGGCTGAGGCCAAACAGTATAAGAACAGATGCTAAAGTGTGGCTGTCAAATTCTCTGTGATGCCTCAACATAGCATTTCTACGTGAGTCTGAGAGAAGTACTTTTACCAATCTCCTGTTTTTCCTTTGTACCTTATATGCTGATAAAAACAAATTCTATATGATGACCTTTGTGTTGGGTAGCAACCTGATGTTGAAATTGATGTTGCTATGCTAGCTGGTGCTGGTACTTGATCACCTAGCCATCTTTATCCTTGCGATGTTGTTGTTGCCTGCTCCTCCAGATGTTGTTGGAAGCTTCTAATGCTCCTAGCCTTCTTCTTGTGCTCCTGGTCTTCTCCTTATGCTCCTGGTGATTGTGATGAGATGGAGTGATGTTCTTAGCTGTTTGGTGGAAATGAATATGATATGGATCAGGGACACAATAGTAGTGTTTCTTGTTTGCAAATAAAGGATCTGTTGGTCTGGTTGTGTGTATGTGTGGAGAGGATATGGTGGCATCTCAGCTACGGCTGGTAGTATCTCATTTTGCTGAACTCTTGTGGTGTTGACAGCACACTAGTGCATGCTGGTGAGTGAGTAGTCTGCTTGCCTGTTGTGGTGTGGGGATCAGATCAAGTAAAAAACTTGATATTCCCTGATGTTTTACCTCTTTACCTTATTATCTGGCTTTGGTGAAACTTGCCCCTAAGCCAATGATGTTGTACTGAGGCCACTATCTGATTAAGAACAGATACTATGATTTGGCCCCTTTTTAATAAATACTCAATGATGAATTCAGGCTAGCAACTCTAGGCCAAATCTGAGAGTACAATAATAAACTAACCCCCTTATTCTTGTACTGTTGTTAGTCTGCTGTTTTGTTTTGCATAAATCAGGACCAAAGGGATAATGAGAAGATCAAGAATTAGATAGAAAATATAGTTTAGGTTTTATCCTATTATTATCTTGTAAGAACAATATAATATGTTCATGTACATAATTTAAGAATCCTTGTAACATTATTGATGTATTAATTATTATTTCTTTTCCTTTATATAATATTGTTATTTCCTTTTCTATTATTATTCTGTAGTAGCATTCTTTCCTATTTGTATAAATGAAAGTACTTTGTACCCTTTATATTAATGTAATAAAGTATTGATTTGTACTTTTATTGTATTTTATTATTTCCAGAGTGTAATATTACTTTATTATAGAATTTCTATTCCATTTCTTATAAGCATTAAATATTCTATAATTTATTCTGTATTTCTTTTTAAAATTCATTTGATTAAAAAAATTTGAAAGTCTAATACATGTTTGAATAACTTCTCCCTTAAAGACAAGAATTCTCCAAAGGTCATGTCGAAATCCTTCGCATTGGTTCTGATGTTTCTATCAGGACAAGAGAGATCCCGATCCCTCTATAGCCTCTTTAGCTTTGCGTGAAAATTCCCCGGATTTTTTGATGTATGAATGCAATGCACATACCTGTGTCCCTTATAATTCAAGGTGCTAATCCTGGGATGTCACAGACTCTCCCCCTTAAAATAAACTTCGTCCTTGAAGTTCGTATACTCACATTTCAGAGTAAGGAATTGTCTCGCAAAGATAACGATATGTCTAAACTCCATAGTAACCTCAATGGGAATAATTGTAATATCCCATATCCAAATCTTCTCCTTGAATCCTCATCATACTCAACAATCTTTAACTTGGTGTCTCCAATACTCCAAAAATCCTTTTTTTACTTTAGTCCCTTAGGGATATATCCTTATTATAAACTCCTCAATCCTAGGTCTCTTCTTTAGTTCATTCCCCTGCTTAGGTATCCTAATCCAACTCCTTTACTTGATAATCAAACTTCCTTGCTATAGTACACAAGGTTTAGGAAGTCTCACTAACATAGGATTTTAAGTCCATTAAACAATAACTATAGTCAAAAGACTAACTTTTGATTTGTGATGGTATGGTTTATACTAGTAGTCCTTCGAAAGATTGGATTTGAACTCATTTAGTCCATACCCATTGGAATTTCCTTGTTTCTTTATACATGTCTAATTTGATGTGATTATTCACTCTTAAAGATCACTTAAGAGTTGTTTCCTCGTAGAATTAGTTCGTTAGAATTAATCTATTCTATCTCCTTCAAGCTTTTACCTTAGCAGGCTTTAGATAATCTTTTGTTATTATCTTAAGTACTTTTATAATAATAAATTTCTTTTAACCTTATGAAAATAAGGCTTGCTATTGTGGTTGGTTAGTCCTTTTTCTCCAACCTTTATTCGTAAAGTCAGATAGCAATACTTCATTTCTAATGTTTAATCTCCCCCTTAGGGTTTACTAATGGTCTTCAAACTATCCATATAGTATTTATTGGCTTAATAACTAGGATGTAGGACTTTGTCTAGCTTATACTTTACCTAGTTAGGGTTTTATGAAAGATTGTACGGTGTATCCACACTTGTGTGGATCTCCGAAGTGAATCTTTCAGCATTATTAGTCTTACTTACTATTTGGACATTTTTGCTTTGATAGTTCAATTTTCGCGAAGAGTCTCGAAAGACGGTCACTTTTAATGTTTATACTCCTTCATGTCTTTCTTAACTTAGACCAAGTTTTATGCTCTTTATGCAATCTTTAAGAAGATCTGGTTAACTAAGTTAACCAACTACCGACTGCAGACAAGATACCAACTATGGATCAAATACCAGCTGCGGATCATCCTAGGTTGTAGGTATTACCCTATGGTTTCCAACATCCTTATGGCATTCTCTCTGAACTGTCAGAGCTTGAATAACACTTTGGTTCCAAAACTTCTTCTTTTCACTTATTCATGATACTTCCATGAACTTGGTAATACCATTCCATTACTTATTAGCAACATTACCTACTTTGGGTGAATTTAAATTCATCACTTCTTGTTGCTCCATATATCTGTTATACTAATCTTCCTTCTTATTACTGTTTAGTAATGATCTGAACTTGATCCATCCTTCAAATTGAGTTGATACTCCTTACACTTGGCTTCATTCTTCAAGTAAGTCTTCATCTTGGTCTTCGGAACTCGTCACTCCCTCACACGAATTCCCATTTCTGTCTAGGTCTATAACATCAAGTAGTGACTGGATGTTGCAACATGCATTTGCACACCAAGTCAAACTTCATGTACAGATTATTCTTTAAGAGTCCAAGAAAAAAATGAATCCAAATGTGGTACATATAACACACAATATTCGATGCCCAAAATATAATAGTTGAGTATATTATCTCTAGAATTCAGGCTTAGTTGTGTAGTATATGACACCTCCTCATATAGGTTTCCATCGTGATACTTAGCACATAGGGTCAAATTATTCTTTATCTCAACATTTACCCAATTGCTTAAGTGCAACCGGATATTCTTAAGCAAAGTGGTCTCAATTTGGTTTTGACTGACCTTTAGTCTGACCTTTGGAATGATTAACTATAACCAACCTTCCTTTATTGGTAAACTATCCTCACATGATTACTCCAAATGACTAATCAGATTCTATTTGCTAACTTAAACCATAGATTATTAGAAAAAAATTAGCACCTATGATTTCTATCATAGCTCTACCACGGTATTTTCATACTTCTACTTCAGGATAATTTACTAATTTCTTGTCATATTTATACTCTTTCATGGTTTCGGAGCTAATCTCACCATGATTACGTTATGTTTTACATATACATCATGATTTAGGAGTTAATCTCACCATGATGACTTTGTTTCTCATTGTACTACCATTTATTATTAGCATGGGTTCACTTCATCACATAGAATTCTCAAGTGAATCCCACATGATTACTACTCATTACATCAACATTAAGACTACTTCCTTATGATGTCTTACACTTTATCCTGATCTACTGTGACAAATTAGCTTTCCTACAGTATCTTGGTGGGTTATGTCTCCTACGGAAGACACTAAATGTAACATCCCAGATTTTAGTATAGGATGTTATTAGAAGCATGCATCATTCCTTGCACCAGTTGCATACAAACAAATAATTGCATCAAACCTCACCACCAAACCCTAGACAAAACCCTAATATTAATTCCTCCCTATGAGCATTAATAAGGGAATCTTGTTTTGACCCTTCTAAAAACTAGGTAAAAATAATATCCTCTGGTTCTGAGAGGACCACCTCATTTTTACAAAAGATTAGAAACTAGTTTTACTGATTTTGGCCTTAGTATGCAAAAGTTATTAAAGAATTAGTAAAATAGAATTGGAAAAGAAATGAAAAAAAACCTAACTAACCTAACCAGGCCCGCTACCTATTCTACCGCCAGTCCAACGCTAGCCGCAGCACAGCACAGCATCGGGCCCAGCCCATTACCCTTCCCCCCGTCCCTGTCGCCTGCGCGGCACGCACCTCGCGCTAGCCACTTCCCTCTCCGCCACCGACACGCGGGACCCACCCGTCCGTCCCCTACCTCGAGCTGGAGTCCGCCTGTAGCACGATTTCGAACGGAATCCGGTAGGATTCGCGGCCGATCCTAGCCCCTCGCCCAAGATTCCGCCCCCATATAACTCCCCAAAACCCTCGGCCTCGCCTTGTTCGAATTTTTCTTGCAAACCCTAGCCCAATCGATCTCCCGCGCCGGCCGCCGTCGGGTTGTTCTCGCCGAGACGGTTCGGAACTCCCCCTTCTCTTTTCTTCCTCTAGAGCTTTTCCCCATCCACTACTGATTCGCCCTGTATACTTTTCCCTCTCTTTACTGCAGCCAGTCGACGGCAATTGCTCGCCGGAGCAACGCCGGGGACGGAGAGCGCCGGCGAAGCACTGTCGATGTTCGAGGAAGCGAGGAGTGTCGTCGAGGACGCGAATGTGATCGTGAGAACCTGCTGGACGCCGTCGACTGCCTCGCCGCCTCGGGAACCCGCTAGACTATCGCCGAGCACCGCCACCGACCGCACCGCCGCCGTTTGCCTCCCCTCGCCGCCGTCGCCACCGCAGTAAGTCGCCCCCCCCTCTCATCCGTCAGATCAGCGAGCTGCGGCCCAGATTAGAAGACCGCCGAAGCGGTACCGGCCAACGGCGTTGCACCACGTGGCACGCGCGCGCGTCAGCGCCGACTCAGCCACGGCTGCGGCGCCCAGTGACATCACGACACGTGGCGATTAGGGTTAGATTAAGTTCGATTCAAATTTTATTGTGGCAGATTGCTTATGAAACTTGCGAAATTCATAGAAAATTAATTACTTGGCCAAATTTAGCATATAATATACTGTTGGATTCACAAAATTATGTAGAACACAGATCTTCAATAAAACTTCAAGTTTACAGTAGGATTTTCGGTGTAGAATTTAATCTCTAGATTAGAGTGTTTAAACTATAGAAAAATAACTAAAACTCTGATTTAGTTGTTTCTTGTTGTGATGACTTTGTTTTCACAACACCTACTGAACAAAATATAGCACTTGCTTAAGAGTATTAGATCTAATTTGGGGCTAATTAGATGGTTGGATCTTCCAGTGAGCCCAAGAATTAGAATAAGAACCAAATTTGTATAAACCCATGAGAAATCAATACTAATAACATCCCTAACACAATTGCAATCCAATTAGACTACCTTGGTCAATTTAGAAAACAAATCTTGCATAAGTACCATGTTGCATGCATGCATGTTATCTCTGTGTCATATTTTGTGCAAATTGTGATTAGATCTATGTTTGTGTTTCGTTAGATTGTTCGGAGTGTGCTGAGGAGTGCTATTGTGTAGAATGCTGCTCGGATCAAGGAAAGTTACACCACTTGTTCATAAATTTTGTCCCAGTTTTGATTCTATGCATGTGATCTTCAAAATTCTGTACTATGCATGTGTAGGATGTTCTAGTAGAATTTTTCTTAGTATTATTTTGCAAGTGCGATGATTTTGTTGTATGCCATGAGTAGATCTATACTTAGGATTTACCCTCCTAATAGGTTCCCCTGTTTTGCTAAGTAATGCTTGCTATGCTATATATATGTAAAGTACCGTTGGGGGGTTCGAAAGACAATGAATTTTTCTAAGTATAAAGGCTCTCTTGAGCAAACTTTTCTTCTCAAATCCACTTCAAAATAAAACTAAGTTTTCTTATGGGCGGAATGGTTGTCGGGTCAATGAGTGAGATTTTGGTGGAGGACGGCCGCCCAGGAATCAAAGAAGTCTGCCATGTTTCAAAATTTAGAAGCTTCCAGTGCAACCACAATACATATGGGCTCTGTCTTGGCCTAGTACTTAGTGGGAAACCTCACCTGGGTACCAACATTTGGAGGTTCTTGGCACGGTTGGATCCAGAAGGTAGAGGGGCTACTAAGGGAAAGCCTCGCCATGGTCTTGTCTGTAAAAGGACTTGATCGTGGATTGTGGGTAAAGTGCACAAACTCTCGAGAGTATTGCGATCTGATCGATCAGCCGTGTTCACGAAAATAGAACAATTTTGAGCATTTGAAGGATGGAGCCTCGTAAGGATCTTCCTCTCTCTCTCTTTCAAAACTTAAAGTTTTCTAAAAACCCAAGGCGTGAGTCATATCGCTATTGGGATGGTTTTGGGAACTTCGTGAGTAATATCCAAGTGTTAGGTTGTTTGGCACTTGGTGAGTAATATCCTCGTGTGCCATTCGACCATATATTACTTAAACAAAAGTTTACAAAGTAGGGAAATCTTCTCTTCTGCTCTATACTTAAGAAAACTAGCTTTGAGCAAATAAACTCTACAGCCTAAACTAGCCTTGCATGTAGAGATAGTCTTTTCCTTCCTTGGTGTAATTTGCCAATACATTCAAAGTATTGACCCAACTTGTTGGTTGCACGTCTTATGTGCAGAATCCGAAGATTGAAAGGTGCGTAGGGATCGCGAGTCTACACTCGACAAGCCTGGGGCGTTGATGGACTCAAGCTGCTTTTTTATGTTTCCGCTGTTATTTGAGCTAGCGTAATGCTAAGCAAATTTGTAATAAATTCATACTCTGGATTCTCCGTGTAATAATGACTTTGTGTTTTACATGATATTCATCGACTATGGGTGCTAGCTATTGATCCAGGGACTGGCATGTAAATCACAGGGACTTAGGATCTTTATTGATCCAAGGTCACTACAGATGGTATCAGAGCACATCGTTGCCTGTAGGACGCGACCCTAGGATTGGAACCACCTATAACTTATGTACCTTACTTGCTTTTCTACTAAGTTATTTTCCGCACTTCTAGTATCTGCTTTCCTCTACTTGTTTAAGTATCTAATCTTCACTCTTCTAACTTAAGGATGACAAGCTTCCTCTACGACACCGTCGCGGACATCGAGGCCCTTCACTTTGGTGGATGCCTCATGGACCTTCTCACGCGTTTGGACCTTCCCCTCCCAACAATCCAGGGGAGCACAATGAAGAAACTCCACAAGGACGACTGTTGGGGAGTCAAAGTCATCCAGCCAGGACAAGAGCGAGGCAAGAACCCGGAGGAAGACATAGCTATCCACATTGTTAGCGATTCCAAGGAGAAGGCCCTTAGCATCAGCCTGTAGCAGCTCATTGGTCGCCTATGTGGACGCCATCATGAGGCTCTCCAAGGACACTGCGACGGCCTCTTTGGAAGACGAGATGTAGGAAGGAATTCCCATGGAGTTAACCTTAGAGGAAAGGACTTCTACGAAGCGCCGAAGGACCCAATATCAAGACTTGGAGTGCCACTTCCATGACCTTGAAAAAGGTAGCTTCCTCGAAATGTTAAAGAACGATGAGCTATGCGCTCTCATCAAGGAGAAGGAGGAAATGATCAAGCAGCAGGAGGAGGCAATGAAGCTCCAAGAGATAAAGTTCCAGGACCAAGAGAAGAAGTTCGCTAACCAAGAGAAGAGGGTGATAAATAAAAACAAGAGGATTAGGGAACTCAAGCAGGAGATCGATGGAACGGAAGTGCAAACCGAAGGCCTTTGCAAGATAATCAATGATGTGCGTGCCTCCAAGAGGGACTTTTCAAAGCAACTTGAAGCCGCAAAGAAGTCAAGTCTAGTGGAGGAGCTACAAAGTAAGAAGGAGGGACTTCAGGAGCAGCTAGAGGCCACTACCAAGAAGCTACAGGATGAGATAAAGAACCTCCAAGAGAAGCTTGAATCCACCACAAAGGAGATGGAGCTATACAAGACAACCCTAGAGCAAGAAGGCTACTCGTTCGAGGACGAGGAAGAAGAAGGCGTGGAAGATGTGTAGTAGTTGGACCACCTTTAAATTCTATAGTAGAACGTTATTCGCAATTGTAATAAATACCAAGACAATTTTGGTTTAGTTAAACTTGGATGATTTCTGTGTTAAGTCTATGATATTGTGTCTGGTGTGCCTTGTGTGCCTTGTGTGCCATGTGTGTTTTCATAAGGGTAGGAGTTTACTACTTAGTCCTTCTGTCTATTTCTTAACTTGTCTCTCAAACCCCACAGATGCCGCCAAGACGTGCGAACACTGAAATTCCTCCAGAAATTGCACAACTTCTGGCCACTCAGAACCAGCTAATCGAACTGCTCACTTAGAACATGCAAAACAACAACAACAACAACAACAATGCGCCGCCACCGCCACCTCCACCACCACCTCAACAGGATCGCTTGACTCGGTTTTTGAGGTTGAACCCACCTACCTTCACTAGCAGCGCTGAACCAATCATCGCACACGACTGGCTCCGTACAATTAACAAGAAGCTAGACACCGTGCAAGCTGTCGGAGCCGACAGGGTATGTTATGCCGCGCACCAGCTTGAAGGACCTGCTGCAGAATGGTGGGATAACTACCAAGTCACCCACCCAGATATTGATGCTATCACTTGGGATCAGTTCGAGTTAGCTTTTCGCACTCATCATGTGGCCGCTGGTGTCATGACTCTGAAACGGCGTGAGTTTCACGACCTACACCAGTTGCACCGTTCTATCACCGAGTATGGTGAGCTTTTCAACAAGCTAGCCCGTTATGCACCCGATGATGTTTCCACTGATGCCAAGAGGCAGGAGGAATTCTTAAGAGGACTCAATGATGAGATATCCATTCAGCTTGTGGCTCAGAAATTTGACACCTTTCAGGAACTCTTGGACAGAGCCATTGTGGTTGAATCCAAAAGAAAGAGCATAGAAAACCGCAAGAGGAAGTCTAACCCTCACAAGCACTCTGTTCCGTACCAGAAGCAGCGCACTTCCTCACCACCACCTTATAACAATAATGGCCACAACCATAACGGTCATCATCATGGAGGCCACAAACACAATGGGCATCAAAACCGCAATGGAAATGGCAGCAATGGAAAGGATCTCAGTGAGGTGACATGCTTTAAGTGCAACAAGACATGGCACTATGCAACCACTTGCCCCGAGAAGAAGAATGGCAATGGCAATGGGAATGGAAATGGACACAACCATGGAAATGGAAACGGGAAGAAGCCAAATCCGTTTGTCAAAGCCACAGTGAATCATGTCTCTATGGAGGATGCTGGTGACGCACCAGACTCCGTGATTGGTAAGTTCAAGCTCAATTCTAATTCCGCAGTTGTTATTTTTGATACTGGTGCATCGCATTCATTCATATCAAGGGTATTTGTGGATAGAGGCAAGATACCTACGGAGACTATAAACTCTCCTCTAAGGGTAAGTTCTCCTGGAGGAGAAATAGTGGCAAAATCTGGTTGCCGGGGATTAGAACTAAGGATTAGGACACACATCTTTCCCACAAGTCTAGTAGTTCTAGAATCACAAGGATTAGACATAATCTTGGGCATGAATTGGATGACCGAATATGAAGGGGTCATAGATTGTGCCAAAAGGACTGTCACGCTCACAACACCGGAAGGGAAGAGGATTATCAAGTCAAATTTCACACTTAAGGAAGTCATGGTGAACTCTCTTAAGGGGGTTAGCTTGGAGGATGTACCTATTGTAAAGGAATACCCAGATGTCTTTCCGAAGGAGCTACCCGGAATGACTCCCGACCGTGATATCGAGTTCCTGATTGACTTGATGCCAGGCATAGGGCCGATAGCTAAGAGACCGTACAAAATGGATGTGGACGAGTTGAAGGAACTCAAGAAACAACTTAGAGAACAATTGGACAAGGGATTCATTCAACCCAGCGCGTCATCTTGGGGAGCACCAGTCCTGTTCGTGGAAAAGAAGGATAAAACCAAGAGGCTGGTTATGGACTACCGCTCGTTGAACGAAGTGACAATCAAGAACAAGTACCCTCTACCCAACATCAATGACTTGTTTGACCAGTTAAAGGGAGCCAGTGTGTTCTCAAAGATCGATCTGCAATCAGGCTATTTTCAGCTAAAAATTCGAGAACAGGATGTGCCCAAAACAGCCTTCACCACAAGATACGGATTGTATGAATACACCATGATGTCGTTTGGTCTAACCAATGCCCCGGCATACTTCATGACCATGATGAACAAGGTGTTCATGGAATATTTGGACAAGTTTATCGTGGTATTCATAGATGATATACTCATATACTCCAAGGATGAGAAGGAACATGAGAAACATCTGCGCCTAATTATGGAGAAACTAAGAGAACACAAGTTGTATGCCAAATTCAGCAAATGCGAATTTTGGTTAAAGGAAGTGGGATTCCTGGGTCATGTTGTGTCGGCAAAAGGAGTTGCCGTAGATCCTAGTAAAGTAGCTTCCGTAATGGAATGTGAGTCACCCAAGAATGTGGGGGATATTAGGAGTTTCTTGGGCCTCGCAAGGTATTACCGGAGGTTCATTGAAAACTTTTCCAAAATAGCGAAACCCATGACGGAACTGTTGAAAAAGGAAAAGAAATTCCTATGGACCGAAGCATGTGAAGCAAGCTTTCAGGAGTTGAAGAAACGCCTTTTAACGGCACCAGTACAGTGTCTGCCTGATATCCAAAAGGATTTTCAAGTCTATTGTGACGCTTCTCGACAAGGACTTAGAAGTGTGTTGATGCAAGATGGGAAAGTGGTATCCTATGCCTCCCGACAACTTAAGAACCACGAACACAACTACCCCACCCATGATTTGTAACTTGCGTCTGTGGTACATGCACTCAAGGTATGGATACACTACCTCATGGGCAAACACTGTGATGTGTTCAGAGATCATAAGAATTTGAAGTACATCTTCACCCAAAAGGAGTTGAATATGAGGCAAAGGAGATGGCTTGAACTGATTAAGGATTATGACTTGGTTTTACAGTACCACCCCAGAAAGGCAAACGTGGTGGCCGATGCCTTAAGTCAGAAGGTTTATGTGAATGGACTTACCGCAGGGGAACTTCCAGAGGATTTATGCAAGCAATTCAAGGATCTAATGCTAGAAATAGTTCCAAAAGGACACGTAGAGACTATGGAAATAGTGTCTACTTTCCAAGAGAGAATCAAGGAAGCACAAAAGGGAGATAAAGAGTTGGAAGAAATAAGAGTCAAAATAAGTGAAGGAAAGACAAAAGAATTTCGTCTGGACAAACAAGGAACCCTTTGGTATGGGAAGCGTTTGTGCATTCCCAATGACCCCGATATCAGGAAGTTGATTTTACAAGAAGCTCATGATTCACCTTACTCAATTCATCCAGGTAACATGAAGATGTACATGGATGTGAAGGATAGGTTTTGGTAGAATAACCTAAAAAGAGAAATTGCCGAGTATATTTCTCTATGTGACGTATGCAATAGAGTTAAGACCGAGCATCAGAAACCGGCCGGATTACTTCAACCGCTACCTATACCCGACTAGAAGTGGGATAAGGTAGGCATGGATTTTATCACGGGGTTGCCCCGAACACGTTCAGGATTTGATTCTATCTAGGTAGTGGTGGACCACTTTACCTAGGTGGCTCACTTCATTCCTGTAAAGACCACATATACAAGTGCTAAGCTCGCCAAGATATATATTACAAGGGATGTAAGTCTGCATGGTGTCCCTAAGGGAATTGTATCAGATAGAGGCACCCAGTTCACTTCAAAGTTTTGGCGACAGTTACATGAGTCTCTTGGGACCAGACTAGAATTCAGTACTGCTTTCCACCCTCAAACAGATGGCCAAACGAAAAGGGTGAACCAGATTCTGAAAGATATGTTGAGAGCTTGCGCACTAGACTATGGGTCTAGTTGGGATGATAACCTGCCGTATGCTGAGTTCTCTTACAACAACAGCTACCAGACAAGTATCAAGATGGTTCTGTTTGAAGTTCTATATGGCAGGAAGTGTAGAACCCCGCTGTTATGGAGTGGAGTTGGTGAACGTAGTCTTTTTGGACCTGAATTGATAAAGGATGCCGAAGAAAAGGTACGACAGATTCAGGATAAGCTAAAGATAGCCCAATCCCGACAAAAGAGTTATGCTGATTCCAAACGCAGAGATGTGGCTTATAAAATAGGGGACCATGCGTATCTCCGAGTTTCACCACTGCGAGGAGTTAAGAGGTTCGGAATCAGGGGTAAGTTAGCCCCACGATTCATAGGACCATATAAGGTTCTGGCCCGTAGAGGAGAAGTTGCTTATCAGTTGGAGTTACCGGAAGGACTGACTGTGCATGATGTGTTTCATGTGTCACAACTAAAGAAATGTCACCCGGAGATGGCTAAAACACCGCTAAGAGATACAGTTCCCCTGGAGGAGGTTCAATTGGAGAATGACCTTACCTATGAGGAAAAACCCATCAAAATACTGGAAACAGCCGAAAGGGTTACCCGCACCAAGAATATAAGATTCTGCAAAGTACAATGGAACCACCACTCCGAGGAAGAAGCCACGTGGGAGCGTGAAGAAGATTTGAAGGCAGAACATCCACACCTATTTGCTATCCAACCCGAATCTCAGGGACGAGATTCTTCTTAAGGGGGTAGGTTTGTAACATCCCAGATTTTAGTATAGGATGTTATTAGAAGCATGCATCATTCCTTGCACCAGTTGCATACAAACGAAGAATTGCATCAAACCTCACCACCAAACCCCCAGACAAAACCCTAATATTAATTCCTCCCTATGAGAATTAATAAGGGAATCTTGTTTTGACCCTTCTAAAAACTAGGTAAAAATAATATCCTATGGTTCTGAGAGGACCACCTCATTTTTACAAAAATTTAGAAAATAGTTTTACTGATTTTGGCCTTAGTATGCAAAAGTTATTAAATAATTAGTAAAACAGAATTGGAAAAGAAATGAAAAAAAACCAAACTAACCTAACCAGGCCCGCTACCTATTCTACCGCCAGCCCAGCGCTAGCCGCAGCACAGCACAGCATCGGGCCCAGACCAATACCCTTCCCCCCATCCCTGTGGCCTGCACGGCATGCACCTCGCGCTAGCCACTTCCCTCTCCGCCACCGACACGCGGGACCCACCCGTTCGTCCCCTACCTCGAGCTGGAGTCCGCCTGCAGCACATTTTCGAACGGAATCCGGTAGGATTCGCGGCCGATCCTAGCTCCTCGCCCAAGATTCCGCCCCCATATAACTCCCCGCAACCCTCGGCCTCGCCTCGGTCGAATTTTCATTGCAAACCCTAGCCCAATCGATCTCCCGCGCCGATCGTCGTCGGGTTGTTCTCGCCGAGACGGTTCGGAACTCCCCCTTCTCTTTTCTTCCTCTAGAGCTTTTCCCCATCCACTACTGATTCGCCCCGTATACTTTTCCCTCTCTTTACTGTAGCCAATCGACGGCAATTACTCGCCGGAGCAACGCCGGGGACGGAGAGCGCCGGCGAAGCACTGCCGACGGTCGAGGAAGCGAGGAATGTCGTCAAGGACGCAAATGTGATCGTGAGAACCTGCTGGACGCCGTCGACTGCCTCGCCTCCTCGGGAACCCGCTAGACCATCGTCGAGCACCGCCACCGACCGCACCGCCGCCGTCTGCCTCCCCTCGCCGCCGTCGCCACCGCAGTAAGTCGCCGCCCCCTCCCTCTCATCCGTCGGATCAGCGAGCTGCGGCCCAGATTAGAAGACCGCCGAAGCGGTACCGGCCAATGGCGTTGCGCCGCGTGGCACGCGCGCGCGTCAGCGCCGACTCAGCCACGGCCGCGTCAGCGCCCAGTGACATCGCGACACGTGGTGATTAGGGTTAGATTAAGTTCGGTTCAAATTTTATTGTGGAAGATTGCTTATAAAACTTGATAAATTCATAGAAAATTAATTACTTGGCCAAATTTAGCATATAATATACCGTTGGATTCACAAAATTATGTAGAGCACAGATCTGCAATAAAATTTCAAGTTTACATTAGGATTTTTGGTGTAGAATTTAATCTCTAGATTAGAGTGTTTAAACTATAGAAAAATAATTAAAACTCTGATTTAGTTGTTTCTTGTTGTGATGACTTTGTTTTCACAACACCTACTGAACAAAAATATAGCACTTGATTAAGAGCATTAGATCTAATTTGGGGCTAATTAGATGGTTGGATCTTCTAGTTAGCCCAAAATTAGAATAAGAACCAAATTTGTATAAACCCGTGAGAAATCAATACTAATAACATCCCTAACACAATTGCAATCCAATTAGACTACCTTGTTCAATTTAGAAAACAAATCTTGCATAAGTACCATGTTGCATGGATGCATGTTATCTCTGTGGCATATTTTGTGCAAATTGTGATTAGATATATGTTTGTGTTTTGTTAGATTGTCCAGAGTGCGCTGAGGAGTGCTATTGTGTAGAGTGCTGCTCGGATCAAGGCAAGTTACACCACTTGTTCATAACTTTTGTCCCAGTTTTGATTCTATGCATGTGATCTTCAAAATTTTGTAGTATGCATGTGTAGTATGTTCTAGTAGAATTTTTCCTTAGTATTATTTTGCAAGTGCGATGATTTTGTAGTATGCCATGAGTAGCTCTATACTTAGGATTTACCCTCCTAATAGGTTCCCTTCTTTTGCTAAGTATTGCTTGCTATGCTATATATATGTAAAGTACCGTTGGGGGGTTCGAAAGACAATGAATTTTTCTAAGTATAAAGGCTCTCTTGAGCAAAATTTTCTTCTCAAATCCACTTCAAAGTAAAACTAAGTTTTCTTCTGGGCGGAATGGTTGTCGGGTCAACGAGTAAGATTTTGGTGGAGGACGTCCGCCCAGGAATCAAAGAAGTCTGTCATGTTTCAGAATTTAGAAGCTTCCAATGCAACCACAATACATATGGGCTCTGTCTTGGCCTATCACTTAGTGGGAAACCTCACTTGCGTACCAACATTTGGACGTTCTTGGCATGGTTGGATCCAGAAGGTAGAGGGGCTACTAAGGGAAAGCCTCGCCATGGTCTTGTCTGTAAAAGGACTTGATCATGGATTGTGGGTAAAGTGCACAAACTCTCGAGAGTATTGCAATCTGATCGATCAGCCGTGTTCACGGAAATAGAACAATTTTGAGCATTTGAAGGATGGTGCCTCTGAAGGATCTTACTCTCTCTCTCTCTTCCAAAACTTAAAAACCCAAGGCGTGAGTCATATCGCTATTGGGAGGGTTTTGGGAACTTGGTGAGTAATATCCAAGTGTTAGGTTGTTTGGACACTTGGTGAGTAATATCCTCGTGTGCCATTCGACCATATATTACTTAAACAAAAGTTTACAAAGTAGGGAAATCTTCTCGTCTGCTCTATACTTAAGAAAACTAGCTTTGAGCAAATAAACTCTACAACCTAAACTAGCCTTGCATGTAGAGATAGTCTTTTCCTTCCTTGGTGTAATTTGCCAATACATTCAAAGTATTGACCCAACTTTTTGGCTGCACGTCTCATGTGCAGAATCCAAAGATTGAAAGGTGCGTAGGGATCGCGAGTCTACACTCGACAAGCCTGGGGCGTTGATGGACTCAAGCTGCTTTTTTATGTTTCCACTGTTATTTGACCTAGCGTAATGCTAAGCAAATTTGTAATAAATTCATACTCTCGATTCTCCGTGTAATAATGACTTTGTGTTTTACATGATATTCATCGACTGTGAGTGCTAGCTATTGATCCAGGGACTAGCATGTAAATCGCAGGGACTTAGGATCTTTATTAATCCAAGGTCACTACACTAAATATCACTATACTGAGAAAAGATAAAATAATTACTCCTAAGAAAGAATGACTTAAGCATCCAGCTTAAGTGTGACAAGGTTTATCCTCAAGTGGATACTCATCACAAGTGATAAGAATGTTTGGTTTAGATAAGATGGCTTCTATAGTCACTATCCAACCTACAGATCTTCCTAAAAGGGTTACAATCCTAAGTTCAAAGCATATGCTCTGATACCAACTGCGGTGACCTAGCATACCATTGCATGATGTAGTATACTATAGTCGTTGACATAACACCAATGAAACACCGTTCACTAGTATTACATCCCTCAGAGTAGTACAACAGAAACACAGCAGGTCCAAGACATGACTATAGGTTACAACTCAACTCTTTACACAAGATCCAGAGAATACTCTAGGTTAAAGAGAGAGAAAGAAACTTCTTATAAAGAAGAATCAAAAATAAATAACTCCAAAACTATCCTACTATTAAGTCTAGTATCTTAACTAATGATTTGGCATTGATGCTATTGCAATACACTATAGAAATAGGTTCTATGGCTAGAGATTATATTCCTATCTACTTAGTAACCTCATCTTCACTTGAGCTGATGTATATGTTGACTTTCTTGACTTCATTGAAGAGCTTTAGCCTTCGATGATGATTCCTGGAGCATGACTTGACGTAGACGTCGTCTGTACTGGCTTTAGAACCTAGCGAGGGTTAAGAAGATACTTTGAGTATGAGCGTACTCAGCAAGTTCACTAGAGAAGGAGTGTTTGATGCACTATATCTACAGCCACAGACCATAGGTCGTAGGCCATGCAGGTTTTCGTAAACATTTCTTCAAAGGTTGCTTTTATTCTGAAAAGCTATGTCCGTCAGCCTTCACGGGTTTACCAGAACTTTCATGGATTTCCTTTCCCGCCGCGTTCGCAGCTCCTTCCCGGAACAGGGAGTAACAAGTTACAGTTCTTACACTCTGTAGAGGTGCATCACTTTACCCATGAGAGACCTTAGGTTTTGTTGCACGGCCGGGAGTATGTCCCCGTTCAAACTTCCTTGGTTTGAGGCCCAACCTAAGATCCAAGCCAATCACGGACTTCTCCGTGACCCCGCATGTCTCCTTGGTGTACACCATGCCCACCTTTTGAATTACAACAATGGTTTGTACAGACCGTTTAGATGCCGGAACTATCGTGGGACGTTGAGGGCTCCCACCCATATGTTGCATATCCTCTACGAATTACCAATTAATATGCACGCTATGAGTGATAACAGCCACGACCCGCACATCCGTCTCCATGCGAGAGGGAAAAGATACAGCTGACTTCTCCGTCCCATTCCAAATCTCATGGTCAGCGCATAATATACGACGCCAGAATCACTGGCAACATTGGTTTTTAAGTCCTAGATAATATGTTCCTTTACCACCGGAACTCTTATAGTAGGTTATTACCTCATGGTAAATAACCTATAATCACATTATTTTGAAAATAGTGTTTTCTGACCTTTTTCAAATGCAGGTGATGACAATACTGGATTTGTAAAATACTTTACAGAAAATAATCAAAGGACATGAGCAAGTGTGAACTTGCCTTTTGTGATTGAAAGATTATGCAGTCACGATCTTCGAGACAATATAAGATCCAATATCTGAAATCAGCATCATTGGTCCGGTAAGGACTAATGTTTAAAGAAGCAAGATGTTGTTATGCATAAGTAATGATATGCATTTTGTAAAATTCACAAAGTGAATACCTAATACTGTAAGTGAAGTGAACTTAGGTGATTCCTTTAAGAGTTGGTTTATCTTCAAATTTTTACTTCACATGAAGTGCATCTATAGGGATTTTAAGTTTTGATATTCAAGATATAAAAGTAGAGTGCAATAGTAATTTGAGATTTAGATTGGTTGCTATTTGGTGATTAGGATGGAGTTCTATGTATTGGATTATTAAGGTTTGAAAGAACTATCCTAGAGTTGTTGCTTGAAGTGGCAAAAAGAATAACATTTGAAGAAAAGATTTCCTTTCTAAGGTTTAAACAATCATCATTGTTAATAGAACATGATTAATGTCTTTTGGTTGTTTGATTTATTAGTTTGGACTTGAGATGCTTTATGTCTTAAGTTAAATAGACCAAAGTTAACTATAAAAACATAAGTGATTTATTAGACCTGATGTTTATAAGCTTTGAGACTAAAGTTAACTTTAAAAGGTTAAGTAAACTTAAGATGTAATATATTTTAATTATTCCCAAGTTTTAGATTTATGATAGGTATAACTAAGGTGTGGAATTATTCACTTTCTATTTAAGTGAATGATTAGATTAAATTTGTTTTGCTATTATGAAAATAATATGTATTTATTTAATGGAAGCATAATTAGATGATCTTAGTAATTTGTTATAATTTGAAGTTATTTTAATAGTGGTTAAGATATGATGATTACTCACCATAGTATATATATATGAGTGATACCCAATGTTTATTTAAAAGGGTTTTTAATAAGATTTTTTTTAGAAGAATATTTTAAAGTTAAAAGTTATACTTAAGTTTGATTATGAATTCAAGTTATGGGTTTGGAATTAGTACGAAGACACTAATTGCTCAAGGTTTTATAATAATTGTGATTATTTCTTACTTAAGAATTGTTTTTAAAGAATTCACAAAATAGGTATTAGGTAAGGATTTATTATTTAAAATATTAAAGACTTTTCTAATAATATATTTAATATTTTTCTAGTGTAATATATTTATTCAAGACCTTAAAAATGAATTTTATTTATTTTTAAGTATTACCTTTATTTTTATAAAATTCATCAAAGAATTAAGTGTATTTAAATATTTGCTTTATGTTTTATTTTTAAAACTCTAAGTTAGTATTTTTATAAAGTAATAGAGTTATTTTGATACACAAAAATAATTTTTTTTTAGGGTTTTTGTTTTATTTTGTGAAATTTCATTTAAGATTTAATGGTGTTAATAATTATTTTACTTTATATTTATTTTAAACACTTAAAATTATATTTTTATTAGGTATATATTATTTTTGTGGTCATTTTGATATATTATATGTATTTTGGGGATTTTTCTATATTTTTCCCTAGGGCTTGAATATTATTAAGGGTATTGTGGTAATTTTACAATTTATCTTTTTATTTTCTTTAAGTTTGGTTTACTTGTTTTGGGAACATGGGCCTACCTGGCCCAACTAGATCACGCTCGAGGTAACCTTGGCCCCGGCCCCTCTCTCCCCACGCGATAACCACACCCACATCCAACACATGCACGCACGCACGCATCGCCCCCCTCCTGACCGCTTGCGAAGCCGCTATCGCCACCAGCGCCGCCGCCTACCTCGCCGGCCCTCGCCGGCATCTCCCGGTGCCGCTATGCCTTTTTCTCTTCTCTGACTCCCCTCTACTGGGGTGTCCAGTACCCGTGTGCCCTTATCCTGGGAGAAACCCTAGCCTCCCAATGTGTACGTCGCCGCCTGCCGCTGCTCCGGCCGTCGTCGACTGCATCTGACAGAGCTGCTCACCGGTGATGCTTTGCCTCCCTATCCTCTCTTAATCCCTCTCTTCCTCGTCCTGGTTCGGCTCTGACGCGTGCGCCCGTGAAACCCTAGCCACTACTGCTTGTGCTCACAACGCGCCCCCAGTCCCGCTCCTCCGGCTAGTTGGCATCGGGGACGGCGTAGACTAGCTCGTTTCACCACTCTTGCCTATGCCTCTAGTTCGAGGTCCGCTTCCTATGGCGCTCTTGCAATGACTTCACCTTCTCCTCTAGCCCTTCTCGCCTATGAACTCGCTGTGCGCCCCTGATGCGTCTCTTCCGGCCATCTTTGGCTGGTGCTAGGCTACTGATGGTCCTCTGCTTCCCATGGCCAGACTTGTTATGGATTAATATTATTTTTAATGTCAGAGGGACGGCAGTGAATGCAACCCCGGTGGTGAATTCTATATCTATTTCGGATATTATGTTATTCCTGCATTTTCTCCTACTTTAATCCAGGTAATTCTTGTGTGACCGACCCTCGAGTCGACGATTTATCCTACTTGGATGTTATGTGGTTAATTTTAGTATTATCATTAAGCCTGGTGATGACTTAGGTTGGTTGACATTTGTAGTAATTACTTGATCTAGTTGGTCTTATTGGTCATGTAGCTCATGTAGTGCTGGTTATTGATGTTCCAATTAGGCCTAGATTTTGGTGTGCTAGTGATCTCCTAATTATGAGATATAGGTGGTTATGCATTATTCTTAGTGTACTTGTACTAGTTGGTTTTGCTAGCTCAAATATTGGTTCAATGTATAAGATTACACAATTTGTTAATATTTTCTACTATAAATGTGTTCTTGTACTATTTTTCATGTTCTAGTAGTTCTTGATAATGAACCTGATGTAATTAAATGTCCTGGCTGAATCTTGACTTTTCTGATTATGTTCTAGTTGTGGCTGTAGTTAAAATTATTGGTATGAGTAGATTCTCTACATATAATTATATTGTGTGCATTAGCAATATGCACACCCAGTTTTCATGTGTACATGATGTTTCCCTAGGTTACTTGGATTTTTATTTCAGGAACAAGTCTAGATGAATTTTGTCTACCCATGATGTCTAAAATAGAAGTTTAAATGATCTCTAGTTATTTTATCTAGAGAGATGATTTAAATTAGCTTTGAATGGCTTTTAAACCTAAGTTATTTCTGCCAACTTGTTCTGGTGGCATATGTTACCTGGAGGTTCTTGCTGTGGTGCCTCCCTTTTGGAGTAGCACAACAATCCTTCTTGTAGCATGATCTTGAATAGATATGTGATTATATGTGGTTCAAGTGACCTCTTCTGATTGCCTAGAAACCATCTAGTTACAGGTCAGTGGAATCTGGTTGCTTATACCATTTGCATAATTATGTGTGTGGCTATCAATCCTTGTGGGATATGATTTGAAAAAATCAGATGGTGTATTGGTACATAGGCCCTGCCAATGATGCAAAGGCTGAGGCATTAATTAGGATAGGTAAGAGCAATTACTTTTATTTGGCCGATTTCCCTGTGATGAGTTTTGCATAACAGCCCTATGCAAGTCTGAGAGGAAATATTACCTCTCATCCTCCTAGACCAGATATAGTTGAAGGGTAGTTGTAATAATTTATCTTGGATGCCTTTTCCCCTTATCTACCCCAGGTCCTGATGGTGCAAACTATTAAGAACAGGTCTTGAGTTTGATTTCGTGTGGCTGTGGTTGTGGTGTTTGCCACTGTGGTGCCTTCCTCAGAAGTGTGCATAGTGGTGAACACCACATCTATTGACATGCTACCTGATTGACTAACTAAAGATCCATAGTTGGCTGCCGATGATGCATAGGCTGAGGCCAAACACTATAAGAACAGATGCTAAAGTGTGGCTGTCAAATTCTCTGTGATGCCTCAACATAGCATTTCTATGTGAGTCTGAGAGAAGTACTTTTACCAATATCATTTTTTCCTTTGTACCTTATATGCTGATAAAAACAGATTCTATATGATGACCTTTGTGTTGGGTAGCAACCTGATGTTGAAATTGATGTTGCTATGCTAGCTGGTGCTGGTACTTGATCAACTAGCCATCTTTCTCCTTGTGATGTTGTTGTTGCCTGCTCCTCCAGATGTTGTTGGAATCTTCTAATTCTCCTAGACTTCTTCTTGTGCTCCTGGTCTTCTCCTTATGCTCTTGGTGATTGTGATGAGATGGAGTGATGTTCTTAGTTGTGTGGTGGAAATGGATATGATATGGATCAAGGACACAATAGTAGTGTTTCTTGGCTGCAAATAAAGGATCTGTTGGTGTGGTTGTGTGTGTGTGTGGAGAGGATATGGTGGCAGCTCAGCTACGGCTGGTAGTCTCTCATTTTGCTGAACTCTTGTGGTGTTGACAGCACACTAGTTCATGCTGGTGAATGAGTAGCCTGCTTGCCTGTTGTGGTGTGGGGATCAGATCAAGTAAAAAACTTGATATTCCCTAATGTTTTACCTCTTCACCTTCTTATATGGCTTTGGTGAAACTTTCCCCTAAGCCAATGATGTTGTACTGAGGCCACTATCTGATTAAGAACAGATACTATGATTTGGCCCCTTTTTAATAAATACTCAATGATGAATTCAGGCTCTAGCAACTCTAGGCCAAATCTGAGAGTACAATAATAAACTAACCCCCTTATTCTTGTACTGTTGTTAGTCTGATGTTTTGTTTTGCAGAAATTAGGATCAAAGGGATAATGAGAAGATCAAGAATTAGATAGAAAATATAGTTTAGGTTTTATCCTATTATTATCTTGTAAGAACAATATAATATGTTCATGTACAGAATTTAAGAATCCTTGTAACATTATTGATGTATTAATTATTATTTCTTTTCCTTTATATAATATTGTTATTTCCTTTTCTATTATTATTTTGTATTAGCATTCTTTCCTATTTGTATAAATGAAAGTACTTTGTACCCTTTATATTAATGTAATAAAGTATTAATTTGTACTTCTATTGTATTTTATTATTTCCAGAGTGTAATATTACTTTATTATAGAATTTCTATTCCATTTCTTATAAGCATTAAATATTCTATAATTTATTCTGTATTTCTTTTTAAAATTCATTTGATTGAAAAATTTGAAAGTCAAATACATGTTTGAATAACTTCTCCCTTAAAGACAAGAATTCTCCAAAGGCCATGTCGAAATCCTTCACACTGGTCCTGATGTTTCTATCAGGACAAGAGAGATCCCGATGCCTCTATAGCCTCTTTAGCTTTGCGCGAAAATTCCCCGGATTTTCTGATGTATGAATGCAATGTACATACCTGTGTCCCTTATAATTCTAGGTGCTAATACTGGGATGTCACAACAGGTCACAATGGTTCAAAATTATTAAGTGCACGGAATAAAGTGTGCCATCAAGTTCGTGAGAGCTTTACTAACAAACTTTCTCAAAACATACAAACATTTTATTTGGAAGAAAACACGGCATATAAAATATGCACTAAATTAGCAAATGATGATGATATGTAGGTATGGTGGACACAACTGGCTATATTGGTTTTGGGAGTTTGGAAGCAGAGGTAGATCTCATACTCAGTGCAAGTGAAGGCTAGCAATAGAGAGGGAGCAACAAACGAGAGAGCAATAACTGTCATAATCATGCGTGCAACAAAACATGACTAATTATGGCATGAAAGTGATACAAGAACTCTGAGGCAAAATAAATCATTGAGGCTTACTGACTATTATTTAGTCATATTCATGCGTGAGCATGTGCCAAGTTGATTCACATGAAACTTTCAGAGGAGAATACCACAATTTCATACCAAAGTATAAATAAAACAATGTAAGCAAACATTCATATGACATGCTACAAACTATTAGCAAGCTAGAGCTGATCATAGGCAAAAAAGAACTACTAAGCATCCATAATGATATACACCTTACACAAACAGGCTAAGCATGCTCACAATGATGAGTATATGTACAAAAATGAAAACAAATAGAGTTCGTTACCATCCTCTTACCACACCTCAAGTTGTCTTAATCTTCATTATTTCCCTTCACTTGTGTGACTTGAATAATAACATGAAACCAAACTCCACTGAAGACGGCTGAACCCTGCAAAGAACTTACAAAACCAAAGAAGAAGAACAAATATTTTTGGTGTTTTCGATTTTTTAAAGAAATCAAACAAAGCAAAAACAAACCAACCAAAAGAAAAAGCAAACCATACAAGAAGCAAGCAAAGCAAAATATTTTTGGATTTTTCTTTTTAGGCAAACCAAATCAAAGAAACAAACCAAGAGAAACAACGAAAATATTTTTGGTATTTTTGTGTTTTTCAGAAAGTAGCAACAAGAACCAAAAAGAAAGCGAAACAATGGATATACAAAGAACCGACCGAACATGATATATAAATGAATGTGATGTCGGTATACCTCCCCCAAGCTTAGGCTTTTGGCCTAAGTGGGGTTCAATCCCATGGCGCCCAAGAATATGCACCTCCGTAGTACGTCGAGGAGGCTCCCTTATCCTGGTATGAGATCGAGGCCTCCCCCGTGTAGTACACAACGGGGTCATATGAGGGTGCTTCCTCCTGATAGTGTCCATGGGAGATAAGAGAGCGCAGCTTCTCATCCATCTTCTCCTTGAAGCGTGACAAAGGTCTCTGAAAAATACTGAACAAAGTGGTTTGGGGTAGAGGGATCTCTCTCTCTTCCCCGTCAATGAACAACATTTTATAAACCAAGTTCTCAAGGGTAGAGCCATTAGTGACAAAGTGGTGCGCCTTCATGGCAGCAAGATCAAGCCTTTGAGGAGCCAAAACTGTATCATTTGGATCAATAGCAATGTCCAAGGCAGTAGCAACACGCATAGCAATAATTCCCCCATAAATGGGTCCCTTAGCAGTTAAGAGACGAGCAATGAGAGAACCAAGATTGTACTTAGTTTCATTGTTGAGCGCAGCAGCTAAGAAAGCCAAATGATAGTTGGAAATATTACTAGTGTTCTCCCTAGTCCCTACCAAGAACACTAGTGGCAAGATAGTAAGAAAAGTACCTGATAGCTGGAAGCTGAATATTTCTTATCTTTCCCCGTTGAGCTCTACGGTTATCATCATTGGTTATTCCGCGACAGAGCTCCAACAAATCAACGGGTTGAGCTGGAATCTTCTTTGCTGACCCAGTTGTACCAAGTCCTAGAGCTTCACAAAATTTCTTCAATGTCATATGGCAAGACCTGCCATAAATTTTGAAAGAAACATCTGGGTTGAACATGCTGTTAGTAAAGGATAAGCTCTCCACAAATGTTTTAGTGAGCGTAGCATATTCTGCGCTCTCATCCTGCATAAGGCTTGTTAGTCCAGCCCTCTGAATCAAGGTCATAAAATCATCAAGAATCATAGCAGCCCGCAAGAAGGTTTAGCAAGGAAAGGTGGAGGGGTGCGCATCCCCCTCATCTCCCTCGTCGCCAAATCGCAGACTGATAAGATCCTCATTGTATGAGGGCCTAGCACGGGAGGATGATCTTGAAGGCCTTGTCCTTCTAGGTGCATCACTCTCAAATAATTCACCAAATGTGTGGTTGTCCATGACCTCTTTATTTATGAAATTTTTAGACAAACATCAAAACAAGTGATCTCCAAATTGATAAATGATGATCAACTCCTATAGGAACTTGCTAGAGGGCTACACATGCATCAAAATGAAATCTCTAAGAAAATAACAAGCATGCAAGCTCACACAACCTGACACCTATAGCAGCAAAATACTCAAGATACAATCTACCAATCACAAATCTAATTGGACAAGTGGAGGAGGCACATACCAAGGAGCAATACATCCAAAAATCAGTAGCAAAGATGGGCTGAGCAAGGAGATCGAAAATCGTGAGCAAGAACAGCAAGAACTCAGGCTTGAGAAAGTTTTCCGGTGTTTTTCGAGAGAGAGAAAGAAGATGGCTTTGAGGAGGCACTGATACGTTGGAAACGTATCTATAATTTTTGATGCTCCATGCTTGTTTAGTACTACCTCTGATCCTAAATAAGTGTCGCCATTTTAAACTAGAGTTAGTTCAAAACCGTGACACTTATTTAGGATCGGAGGGAGTATCTACTTTGCTTTACTTGTCTACACTTTGAGGTGCTTTTTACATGTTTTCTGGTACTAACCTATTAACAAGTTGCAACAGTGCCAGATGCCTATTTTCTGTTGTTTTTGGTTTCAGAAAAGTTAGTAAAAAAATATTCTCGAAAATGGACGGGACAAACGTCAAAGTCAATTACTTTCTGTGGGGAACAAGAAGTCCAGAGGTGAGACGAGGAAGCGGGCTAGGGCAGCCAGACGCCCCAGGCGCGGCCAGGGGTGGGCCCACGCCTGGCTAGGGTTTGGCCCCCTGGTCGCCTCCTCGGCCTCCCCTTCGCCTATAAGAAGCCCCCAATGCAGAAGCCCTAAGCATCCGATCAAATATCCACGAAATCGTCTATATACGCCGCCACCATCGTCCCTAGATCGGGGGGATCTGAAGTTCTTCCCGGCACCCTGCTAGAGGGGAGATCATCCCGGAGGCCTTCTCTCCGGTATGATGCGTGAGTAGTTCCACCTTGGACTATGGGTCCATGTAGTAGCTAGATGGTTGTATATCCTCCTTTGTGCTTTCATGTATAGATCTTGTGAGCTCCGTTCATGATCAAGATCTAATCTATTTGTAATCATGCATGTTGTGTTTGCGGGGATCCGATGGATATTGAGATTATTATGTTGGTTTGATTAATGGTTTTGTATTTATGATTCTATCATGTCTGTGTTATTTGTGATCTTGCATGCTCTCTGTTGTTAGTAGCTATCTTGGCCAAGTAGTTGCTAGTGACTCCAAGAGGAGGTATTTATGCTCGATAGTGGGTTCATGCCTCTAGTTTCCAAGGGAAGTGACAATAATCTCTTCGGTTGTAGATGTATTGTTGCTACTAGGGAGAAAACAACGGTCTCTGTTTACCTTACACACTTTGCTTAAAGCAGTGGTCTGTTGCTTGCAACTTAATACTGGAGGGGGTTCGGATGATAACCTGAAGGTGGACTTCTAGTCATAGATGAAGTTGGATGGTGTCTATGTATCTTGTTGTATTGCCCAATCGAATCTCATAGGATCTTTCTTACTAGTAATTTCATTGTTATGCATTGCTCAGTTCCTGTCAATTTCCCTGCTGTAATTTGTTTACCCTTCATGCCATGTTGTTTATCTAAGGAGAGCACCTCTAGTGAACTATGGACCCCGGTCCAATATTTACCATTGATACATCTTCAACTGTTACTTGTTTACTTGTTGCAAACCATTACCTTCCACACCATACGTTTAATCCTTTGTTATAGCAAACCGGTGAGCTTGACAACCTCACTGATTCGTTGGGGCAAAGTCTTGAGTTTGTGTTGTGCAGGTCTCCGCGTTGCTTGCAATGCCTATGTGACGTTTCCTTCCTCCTTCTAGTTCGATAACCTCAGTCTCAACTGAGGGAAAACTTGCTGGTTGCTCTTCACACCCTACGCTTGGGGTTACCAATGAAGTGCCACGTCGAGCATCATCAAGCACCTAGGAGGGGCCCAGGTGGGTCACACACCCCCTAGGCGCCACCCACAGGCATGTCGCGCCTACCATGGGTGTGGTGGCCTGGGGTGTCCCCCTGGGTCAATCCCGGTGTCCCTCTGCCTCTTTTTTCGAGGAAAAATTTATTTTGAATTTTCTGAGATTTTTCGGAAAACTTTATTTTTGGCCAATTTTCAAGGTATGAAAATTGATTTTCTCGCAGAAACAGTTTTTTCAGAAGAAGAAAAAGCAAACAAAAACCAAACTACAGAAGTTCTAAGACACTCTAACAAGCAAACAACTAGCTAACAATAGCAAAAACAAAGACTAGGAAGGATAAAAGTAGAAGAAAGCAAGTATAACCACAGTGGAAACAATATTTTGTTCATTAAAATCCCTTTGTTAACAAGGTTGATCAAGTTTTGTTACCAAAACAATCTTATATAAAACAAAACTTTGCAATCCACAAGGTGATTATGTTACCTCATACTTGATAGCAATGGTCCCAATCATAATAGTTTCAAAATTTTCTTGTGGAATGGGACAATATATTTCTCCAACCTTGATGCTCTCAATATTTTCAATGGAATTCAGGCAATATCTCTTAGCAACTTTCTTGGGGAAATAGACAGTATGATCTTTGTCATTAATATTGAATGTTACTTTTCCTTGGTTACAATTGATGACAGCACCTGTAGTATTAAGAAAAGGTGTCCCAAGAATAATAGACATATTATCATCTTCTGGCATTTCAAGCATAACAAAATTAGTTAAAACCAAGCATTATGAGCCACTTGAACAGGAACATCCTCACATATACCAATAGGAATAGTAGTTGACTTATCATCCATTTGCAAAGAAATATCAGTTGGTATCAACTTTTCTAGCTGGAGTCTCGTGTAGAGAGAAAAAGGCATAACACTAACTCCAGCTCCCAAATCACATAAAGCAGTTCTAACATAATTATTCTTAATAGAGCAAGGAATAGTTGGTATACCTGGATCACCAAGTTTCTTTGGAACCTTACCATTGAAGGAATAATTAGCAAGCAAAGTAGAAATCTCCTCATTAGGAATCTTCCTTTTATTAGAGACAATATCCTTCATATACTTTGAATAAGGAGGCAATTTAATAGCATCAGTCAAAGGAATTTACAAGAATAAAGGCTTCATCCGCTCACAAAACTTGTTGTAGTGTTCTTCCTCCTTTGACTTGTGTTTCTTACCTGGAAAAGGCATAGGTTTCTGCACCCAAGGTTCTCTCTCTTTACCATGTTTATTAGCAATAAAATCTTCCTTAGTGTACTTAGTGTTCTTAGTATGCTTCTCAGGTTCTTCCTTGTAAGGTTCCCTCCTTTATAAAGGAAAAGGATCCCTGTGATTGCAATGCTAGTCCCTGGATCAATAGCTAGCATCCACAGTTAAGATGTAATATCAAGAAACAAAGGTCATAATATAACTTTATAACCAGGAATAACATAATTTTATTACATCTTACATAGCTCATTTGGCTATCACATTACATTGCAGCAGAAAATCTATAAGCATGGGGTCCTTCATCTTCAAAGTGCCACAGGCAAACATGTTGGTTGTAGACTTGTAATCCTATTTCACACACTTCACTAATAATCAAACATACCTGCAAAATAACAAGTTACAGCCACAAGGGTTTATAACAATTTTGGACGTGTGGATCAAAAGTTATAAGGTTTTCAAATTTGCATATCAATCTGATTCACAAATCTGTTTTAAAAAAACTGGTACCACGCGGCGTGTTCTTATTGGGCGGTACCTGTTCACGTGGATTGCGCAACTACAGCTGTTGGATTTAAGTCATATCGCACGGCGCGCAGGTGCTACTTGCCTCTTCGCTTATTTCTAATCTTATCCGTCAGATCGAGATCCAATGGACCCTATTGCTTTGACCATTTGGCAGCGGCGCTGACGCGGCGACGACTGGCGGCACGGTCAGACGTGGACAGTGCTGGCGATCTAAGAAGCGAGGGAGGAGGTGAGGGTGCTTACAGTGATCGCGGTGACGTTCTGATGCTTAAGGTGCTCGTCGTTGGGTAGGGGGCGCACGGGAACGGCGGTGATTGCTCGTCGGAGACGTCGTCGGCGTCGGGCTTGCTCAGGTGTCGATGCTGTCGATGCTATAGGGCACACAAAGATGAGGCAGAGGATTCGTTAGATGCGGGAGAGTGTGGCGAATACACACGTGTGAGCTAGAGGGATTAGGGCGGTCAGATTTTACCAGGGTGCTTCGCCGGAGAAGTGGCAGACTACGGCGGCGTAGAGTCGATGTTGCTGCCGAGGCTACGGTGCTCGCGCGGGTGTGGGGTTGGTGCTAGGAGATGCAGGAGACGATGGGGATCACACCCGTGTGCTCTGGGGGCAGTGGGGAGGTTCGTGCTCGCCGGAATTCACACGGTGGATCGTCGGAGCAGAGGGGTTCGAGGTTGCGATTCGTGCAGCCTGGTGGCTCTGGTGGTGTGGTGTCTGGGGTAAAAGAGAGGGGGCAAGCAGGCGATTAAGAAGGCGAGGTCGAGTGAGGGATTAATGGAGGCAATAACGCGTATTTACACCGGCTTCAACGGCCAGAAACGGCGAGGAGGCGTTGGAGGCGTGGTCACCGCGAGGTAGAAGATGGTGAGCTGGCTGCGTGGGTCCGCTTCGTCAGCGAAGGAGAGAGAGGGAAAGAGGGGCCACTCGTTAATGGGTTTGCGGGTTCGTCTGTGTGGGACAGAAAACGCTTCGTCCATGGGGGAGTAGCTGGGCTGGTACTGGGCTGTTGGGCCTATTGGGTTGGGTCCGGTCTGTTTCTAATTTTTTTCTTTCTAAATGCTTTATCTTTTTCTATTTCCATTTTCTGTTTTGAAATTCAAACAACAATTCAAACACTCACATCAATTCAAACTCCTCCAAACTTTGTCTTGAGTTTTGGTTCTGTTTAACAACATAAACCAAAGTCTAAAAACAAAAATAATAATTTTATTCTTTTTAGGATCTATTTAATAACTAAATAAATAGCCCCTAGTTATTTATTCAAATAGGATTTGTTTTATTTAAAAATCTCCATTTGAAATCTAAAATAAAAATCAAAACAATTCAGTAGGTTTTATTTGAGAATATAAAATATTTGGAAAACTTGTTTAAAATATAATAACAAGTTTTAGTGTTTAATTAAAATAGTAAAACCTTTATTTCTAATAAAAACAAAATTGGATATTAAATCCTTATTATTTTATTTAAATAAACCTTTACCAATTTTATCAAATAGAAATATTTTATTTCAAAGGCTTGGCCAAGTTTTAATTTGGCTTATAAAATAATCCTTATTTATAATTCTTCCTTTTCATTTGAAAACCAAATCTTTTTATTTAAAAGATCCAAAATAGTAATTCCAAATATTTAAATTTTCTTTATTACTTGTTTATCTTTTCAATTCCCTTTAGGATTTGTTTGTTCAAATAGGTTTGAAGGTTTTCCAATTGGAATCAAAAAGTTTCTTCTCACCCTGAAAATCAACAAAGTTTTATTTTATTCATTTCTTTTTCACATAACAAGATTTGGAAAATTCTTGGGATGTGACATTCCTCAACTTCCTCCTTATCAGGAGCATCATTTTTATCATAACCACTATCAGTTTCAGCATCAGAGTCAGATATACTATTAGGATCTACAACAGGTTCAAGTGGTTCCTCAACTACTCTATGTTTCTTTTTCTTTCTCTTACGAGGACTACCACTATCTTCACCTTGCTGAGAGTCCTGCTCAATTCTTTTAGGGTGTCCTTCAGGATATAAAGGATCTTGAGTAGCTATACCACTCCTAGTTCTAATTCCATAAGCATGTTTATCTCCTGAAGCATTAACTAGCATATCCTTTTGAATCTTAGCAAGTTGATCAAGTTGAGTTTGAACCATTTGAAAGTGTTTACAAAGCATTTTAATATCCTTTTAAGTTCTTTCCACAATATCTTTCAACTCCTTAATATCTCTAGAGTTTTCCAATAAATGATTCTAAACTTGTTTATTAAAATTACCTTGCTTAAAAATAAAATGTCAAGTTCCTCTAAACATTGATCAGGAGGCTTGCCAAAAGGAATATCACCTTCATCAAAGTGTTGGAGAGAGTGTACCTCAATAGTAGATGAGTGGGGAATTGGCTTACATAATTCTTCTATAGGAGGTAGATTCTTCACATCTTTAGCTCTAATACCTTTCTCCTTTAGACACTTCTTAGCTTCCTTCATCACTTCATCATTTAATGCAATAACTCCTCTCTTCTTTGGTGTTGGTATTGGAACTAGTTCAGGAACATCTGGTTCAGGAATAATAGTCTCAGGTGTATTTAGCTTAGTTGAAGTCCAATCATCATAATTCTTGCTTATCTTAGCCATTAATTCTTCAGTATCTATAGGAGTTCTTTTCCTGAAAACACAATCAGCAAAGCTATCTAGGTATGTCCTAGAATCATCAGTTAGTCCATTATAATAAATATCAAGAAGCTCATTCTTAGGTAATGGACATCCAGGATGTGCATGAATCAAGGCACAGAACCTTGTCCATGACTCAGGCAATTTCTCTTCTTCTCCCTGTTTAAAATCAAAAAGTCTCTGCAAAGCAGCATGTCTAACACTGGGAGGAAAATATTTCTGGAAGAAAGAAGCAATCAAACAATCAGGGCTATCAATGGAACCAGGAGGTAATCTATTAAACCAAGCCCTAGCTTCTCCTTTTAGTGAAAAAGGGAAGATCTTAGTAACAAAGTACTTGTGCATCTTAAAATCATCAGAGAATAAAGCACTCATAGTAGAAAGCTCATTCATATGAGCCACAACACTCTCATTTTCAGTCCCACACAAAGGTTCTTTCTCAACAATATCTAAATAGGATAAATCAAGAGAGAAATCATAATCTTTATCTTTAATATCTATGGGAGAAGTGGCAAACTTAGGATCAGAGGACAACTTAGGAATAATGGTGCGTCTAGCAAGGAGACTCTTAATAGCACTAGTACCATGTGTGTTTCAGCACTCTTCAACAAAATCAGTAAACTCAATGTAGCCATCATTAATATCATAATTCCCTCTAGACTCAGGTGATCTAACATGTGTAACAATGTCTTCACTAGGAATTCCGGTATTTCCTAGACTAGCCATAGTAGCATCTAGGAAAGGACCTAATGAACCACTCGCACCAAGAACAATAGAAGTAACATCATGAGTATCAAAAGCAGTTTCAGATTCAGCAGTAGTAGCAGTGTGTGTAGCATGAGTATGTGGTGGTGGTGTAACAAACTTACTTATAACAGACGGTGAATCAAGAGCAGCAGAGGTGTTTAGGACTGTACCTCTTCTTGTAGTGGATGGTAAAATAGGGAACTTTCCATCACGAGTCTTCCCCATGATGAAAGGAGTAATAGTGAACAATAGTATATCCAAGTGAACTTACAAATAAAGCTGTGCTCCCCAGCAACGACGCCAGAAAATAGCCTTGATGACCCACAAGTGTAACAGTCTTCACGTGTAGTATTACCCAATTTATTGATTTGACACAAGGGGAGCCAAAGAATACTTGCAAGCCTTAACAACTGAGTTGTCAATTCAGATGCACCTGGAAATAGTTCTTGCTCACAGAAGTTTATCAGTAGCAACAGTTTGTAGTAGCAACAACAAAGCAACAGCAACAGTGAAACATGAGCAATAGTAACAGTAACCGTAAAAAGTGGGATTCGAGTGCGGTAGGAATAGGGATGGATGGACGGGCATTGCAAGGACGAGTCTAAACATGTAACTTCAAGATCTAGGGCATTGCAGATAAATAATAAGAAGCATCCAAGTACTAAACAATCCTAGGCATGCGCTCCCTATATAGTCATACATGCTCGCAATGAGAACTTGCACAACATCTTCTGTCCAGCCAGCCTATGGCAGCGGGGTCTCTAGGGAACTACTAGCAATTAAGGTGATCCTTTTAATAGAGCACCGGAGCAAAGCATTAACACTCTGTAAACACATGTGATCCTCACACCACAGCCATCCCCTCCGGTTGTCCCAATTATTGTCACTTTAGGGCCTTTGGATCCGTACAATGATATGTGCACACAACTTGCAGATAAGATCACAAACAATACTATTATAATGATTCAATAATAAGTTCAGATCTGAGATCATGGCATTCAGGCCCTAGTGACAAGCATTAAGCACAACAAGTTGCAACAAAGTCAAATAGAACTAATAGAGATACTAGGCACTATGCCCTAACAATCTTATTCGATTACATGATAGAACTCATCCAATCCCTGCCATCCCCATAGCCTACTGCGGGGCATTACTCAGTCATGGATGAGGGAAACATCGATGGTTTATGGAGAGGCGTTGGTGATGACGATGGCGATGATCCTCTCCAAATTCCCCGTCCTGCCAGGGTGCCAAAAACGGAGTTTCTGGATTCAAATCTTGGTTTCTGGTGGCGGCAGCGCAACGGAACTTTTTCTGGAAAACTATCGAACCCCCCTTTGTTTTTAGGTTAAAGGGCAACTTATAGGCGCAGAGGGAGCCCGAGGGGGTGCCTGGGGTGGCTGCACCCCTAGGCGCGGCCAGAGGTGGGCCCGCACCTGGCAGGGGTGTGGGACCCCCATGCCCCTTCTCCGTCTCGTACTCTGGCTCCGTGGATCTTCTGGTGAAATAGGATTTTTTGGCATATTTTCCCGGATTTTTCCCGATAGTTGATTTTCTGCACAAAAACTAGACACCAAGGTAATTCTGCTAAAAACAGCGTCAGTCCGTTTTAGTTGCATACAAATCACATAAGTTTAGAGGAGAAACAATAGCAAAAGTGTTCGGGAAAGTAGATACGTTTTGGATGTATCATCCTGTTGTGCAAAATGCAACATGCAAGAACAAGCTTAACTTGGGTGGGGAAAGTGTGGAAATGCTTCTGATCAAGGATCTTAAACCTGTTCTTCAGAGTAGTGAAAACCCTCTCAACCATGACTCTAAGGCTAGAGTGCCTAAGATTGAAAAGTTCTTCCGAAGTCCTTGGGTAGTTCCTAGCAAAGAATTCATTTATATGGTACCTTGTTGACCTAAAGGGTGGCAGAATTCCAGGTCGGCAGGCATACCCAGAATCTGCAAGGTAGAATTTGTCCTCAGGGAGCTTGAGGCCATTGGGTTTGCTAAGCCTGTCAGCTAGAATCATTGCATCGTGGGCAGATCCTTCCCACGCGGCAAGCACATATGTGAACTTCATATTGAAACCAACGACGACAAGCACATTCTGACTGGGGTAGTTCTTCCTCCCCCTATATGCAGCCTACTCAGATTTTGGCATTCTGGCCATCACATGAGTACCATCAATTGCTCCAATACAATCCTAGCATTATAAGAATATTAGCTGGCTGTCTAATACAATCATCCAAAGAAGAACATGCTAGAGTTGATCACCTTGAAAACGGGAAACCATCAACCGTTGTCATGTATATTCGTGGGGATTTGACCAGATGGCGGCTTGATCATCTCCTCTCTGAGTTCTCCAACAGCATACAACACCTGATAGAAATACCGGGAAATTGTCTCGGTTGATCTTCTCCATGTGTTGTGGATCACTCAGAATCATTATGGCCTAGAACATGAAAAAGCAGAGCCACGTGTTCTTCGATACTATTAGAGTATATTACGGTTAGGTTATATTAGGTAGTTTCATATTGTAATCAAATTCTATCTCTAGTAGTCTTCTTGTCCCCTAAGTCTTCTAGTACTATATAAATAGCTCAAGGGCTCACGTTGTAATCACCTCTTGCAATATCAATACAATCTATACCTAGGGTTTAGCCACCTCTTCCACCGCGCCACCCCAGGGAGATAGTTCTCCACCGAGGGCCGCGCAATAGTAGATTAGATTCGTCTTCGCCAAAATTTTCTCGCCGGCTGCTTGACCAGTGTTTCTTCTTATTTCACCGATCATAGATCAGATTGCATCGTCCATAGCCGCATGTCGTCATCACGCGCCTCTACTTCAACCTTGGCATCGACTCATCTCCGGCCCATCTTTGCCAACATCGACCGGGACGTACGTCCCCGAGTACGCGCCTTGCCATCAACAAAGGGATGCACCTTCATGACCCGTGGTCATCATCGCCGACAACCATCTACACCAACAACATCGTCACTGCGTCGCCGCCACCACCAATTGTGGTCATCGTCAACTCCAACAAGTTCTTCTCCACGAGCGACGTCGCGCTCATTCAAGCGGAAAATACGGGTCTAATCCCCGAAATCGACCATCGCAACAACTCAATCGCCATCGACAACTACCACCATCGTCTTCATCCACCACGACCTTGCCGCCAGAGTCGCAATCTAATTTTTATTTGCACAATTATGTGTTCAATTTTCTTATTGCAGCCACTTTGTCTACTCCGACACGGCGAACAACTTCTACACCGACTGTTTATGGAAAAAAAAATTGCTCCTCAACCCGGCTCTGGCACGCATGGCTCATGATGGTCCCTGTCTTAGCACGTCCGGTATCGGCAACACCGACGCGTGCCTTCGTCCCCTACACGCTCAAGGGTCTGGCAAGCTCGGCATTGCGGGTCGAGCTACTTCTCAAACTACGTCTACCTCAACCACTACGGCGAATTCTCCCGGCTCAACGACGACATCGACCACAAAAGAACAACATCATCAACTTCATCGACTTCAACAACGGCGACAACTTTACCAACGGCACCATCGACCATGACTACAATGCCTCACTCCTGGCTACATCGACATCGGCAACAAGGGCTACCACCTCACCTCTGACTTATGCTCCAGTCAGACCGTCTGCGTCACTACCGATCCGACTGTGGGGGGCATATTAGAGTATATTATGGGTTCATATTGTAATCCAATTCTATCTCTAGTAGTATTCTTGCCCCTAAGTCTTCTAGTACTATATAAACAGCCCAAGGGCTCACGTTGTAATCATCTCTTGCAATATCAATACAATCTATACTTCCGCAATCTTTCAGATACAGTAGTTGATGTTGTCCTTGAGAAACCCCCTAGACCCGAGAGTCTGCATAAGATGGTTAAATGGGGCTCTTATCATCTTGAGCATGGCGATAGCCTCCACATCGTTGTTGTTGTAGATGTAGTTCATATTTTCCATCCTCTCTCTGTTGCGCTGCATTAGGGGACCATACTTCACGGTCGACCTGTTATGCCTACCAGCCGCTCTTCTGTAGATCAGGAACATCCATGCCTGAATCACAATGACTAGAGCAGCTGCCAGGATGATATCCTTCAGTTGTTAGCCCTAAACAGAGTGGCATTGCATAATCACAGTGTACGTACTGCCCTAATGTCGAGCTAACTACCTTGGTAAAAAATATGGAGAGGAGTCAAGGTTGTTACCTTCATGCTGGTGGCCATCGAGGACCTTCCGCAGGCGGAAAAGAAGACGGGGGAGAAGTTTGCACCATATATCTGTGAGCTAGTAGATGTCGGAGTCGGGCAGAAGACGCCAGCCAGTGCTGGAGTGTGCTTAGCAGCTGCTGATACGTCGGAAACGTATCTATATTTTTTGATGTTTCATGCTTGTTTAGTATCTACTTTGCTTTGCTTTGTCTACACTTTGAGGTTTTTTTGTATCTTTTCTGGAACTAACCTATTAAAAAGTTGCCACAGTGCCAGTTGTCTATTTTCTTCTGTTTTTTGGTTCCAGAAAGACAGAAAATCAATATTCTCGGAATTGGACGAGACAAAATCCAAAGTCAATATTTTACCCTGGGCGACACGAATCCAGAAGACAAGACGGAGAGGCGAACCAGAGCGGACAGACCCCCCTAGGCGCGGCCAGGGAGGGCCCACGCCTGGGCAGGGTGTGGGGCCCCTGGCCGCCTCCCATCCTTGCCTCTTCGCCTATAAGAAACCCCCGATGCAGAAACTCTAGACACCCGATCAAAACTCCATGAAACCGTCTGTAGCCGCCACCACCATCGTCCCTAGATCGGGGGGATCTGAAGTTCTTCCCGACACCCTGTCGGAGGGGAGATCATCCCGGAGGCCTTCTTCTCCGGTATGATGCGTGATTAGTTCCACCTTGGACTATGGGTCCATGTAGTAGTTAGATGGATGTATCTCCTCCTTGTGATTTCATGTATAGATCTTGTGAGCTCTGTTCATGATCAAGATCTAATCTATTTGTAATCATGCATGTTGTGTTTGCGGGGATCCGATGGATATTGAGATTACCATGTCAATTGATTAATGGTTTTTTCTTTATGATTCTATCATGTCTGTGTTGTTTGTGATCTTGCATACTCTCCGTTGTTAGTAGCTATCTTGGCCAAGTAGTTGCTAGTGACTCCAAGAGGGGATATTTATGCTCGATAGTGGGTTCATGCCTCTAGTTTCCAAGGGAAGTGACAGAAATCTCTTCGGTGTAGATGTGCTATTGCCACTAGGGAGAAAAACGGTCTCTTATTCATAGAGCAAGTGGATTGTTTATCTTACACACTTTGCTTAAAGCAGTTGCCGGTTGCTTGTAGCTTAATACTGGAGGGGGTTCGGATAATAACCTAAAGGTGGACTTCTAGTCATAGATGTAGTTGGATGGCGGTCTATGTATCTTGTATGGCTTCTACGCCATCGTCGCCCTCATCGTTCTACGCACCAATCACCCGGTGCCCCTGGTCATCGGGGTCGTTCGCTCGCGTTGTCATGGACGGTTTACCCCGGTCTTCAGCGACGGTAGGACATGGAGGTGCTGTGTCGGCCACTGCTCCGGTTAGAGGAGGGCCTGCTGCTATGGTGGGAGGAGGGTCTGCCGCTGCTCCGGTGGGAGGAGGGCCTGCTGCTCCCGCACCTGTTCCTACGTTGCAGCATTCGGCGTCTTCTCTGCCAGGAGGTGTTCAGCCGGGGATGATTAATACAATCCCGTTCAGACCTCTTCAGCCCCCGTTCAGACCTACGGGTCCTTCGGGGTTCGCGGCATAGCCTCCGTGGCAGTTCTTCTAGCCAACGATGAACTTCAATAGGCCCGTCTACCCGCCTTTAATTCCGCCTCAGCAATATGCATAGATGTCCTCGTTGACTCGGAATAAAAGAAAGAAGAAGAAGAATGTGCAGGTACCTCAGTCACAGCCACCGGCGGTGCCTCCGCAACAGCTTTTTCAGTCTCAGTTTCAGCCTCCGCAGATGCCCCAGGTACCGGGCATGATGTTTGTGCCTCCTACCGTGAGTATGCCACCGCCGCTGTTTTCTGTTGTCTCAACACCCGCAGTGGTTGTAGTGGATTCTTATGGTCAGACTGATCCGAGCAAGACAAAGAAGATGGTGAAGTGCTGGAAATGTTCTGGAGATACTCATGCTTCCAAAAACTGCCCGGTTCAACATTACTGCTTAGTTTGTAACAATTCTTCTCATCCCACTGCCAAGTGTCCAACGCTGAAATTGCCCAAGCCTTCGATGATCGTGGCAGGGAATGGGACGGAAGATACTCTTTTCAATCAATTGCCTGATAGCATTTTCAAGGCAGAGTTGGCTCCAAAGTGTACACCGACGGCTAAGGTGACTATGGTGGGTGCGGTGGTGCATGCGGCTGTCATTGAGTCTCAGATGACACAGATATGCCCTCTCAGTACTCAGTGGAAATGGGAGGCACTTCCGCATGGTGATGATTCCTTTCTTATATGCTTCCCTTCTTTTGCGGATTTACAGCGTGTCGATGGCATTCAGATGTCGGTCCCTTCTCACAATGCTCAGATTGTTATCAGTGTTTGGGAGATGCAGGATATTCAGCCGAAGTTTGTTCTACCTCAGGTGTGGGTTCATGTGGAGGGTGTTCCTCATACCATCCGACACTTCCATGGCTTGTGGGCGGTTGGCCCTCTTCTGGGTACGACAGTGGATGTGGATTTGCCGACACTGTATAGTCGCAATATTGTGCATATTTGTGTGGAAATGATGAATCCAAATGCGCTGCAGAAATGTGTGGATGCTACAGGTCCTTACATTGGTACTACTGCTACTCTAAAGTTGAAGGGTTATGACTTTACTTTTCACTCGGAGTCCCCAGACTTCGTCCCTGATCCTACTTTCATTCGTATGTTCTGGAGGCGTAAGGGAGATGATTCAGGTGAGGACGATGGTACTGGACAGAAGGAGAGGGACCCCTCTATTGATGATACCACCACTCGGACTCAGGGGAATCAGATGGAGATTGATAATGCGGGTTCCCAATCAGCTGTGGGAGGTCCTCAGGTCAACAAGGTTTCTACTATGCCGGTGGTTGCGGTCACACCTTTCAATCCTAGTCCTCAGACTCCACGGGGTAAAGCCATTGTTGCTGCTGCACGATGCTCTCGCTCTTACTTTCAGCGGCCTAGTCTGATATCTACTGCCACATCTTTGGCCTTGGGTGGTCTGTCTGGCGACTCTATAGCGTCCGGTTCTGATGAGTCTCTTTCGTTGGCCTCTTCTTCTGCACCGAATGCGGTGCAGCCCTCTTCACCGGGCATCTCCATCGCATCTGCGCTTTTGGGAGCGGTGACGCTCACGGCCTCGCCTGCCGCGGGCCAGTCAGCCTCGCCTCCTCCGACACACCCGACCTCGACGACTGCGGCTAGGTCTTCTTCGCCATCTGCCGCGCGGACGTCACCCCCTCAGGAGTGTTCGGCGATGGGCCAGGATACCGATGGTCTTGGGCCACAGCATGGCCAGGGCGGTCGGTCGACGACAGATATGACGCTGGTCGAGCTGGGTTCGCCGACGGATTCAGCTGTGGAGCAGGTCATTGCAGTGACTTCGCTCACGGTCTCGGCGATGCTGGTGTTGCGCAGGAGTGCAAGGCATCCGGTGAGCGCCGACAGTGCTTCGGCTACGGATATGGACTCTTTGGATAAGGCCATGCGCAGGAAGGCGGAGAAGAATCTCGACACGACTGGTAATCCCTCTTCTTCCAAGTCTTTTATTCCTTTTTCATCAACATGCATTAATTCTAAGCTTAATTCTGTTGGAATTAGTTTAGGAAAGAATGCAAATGATGTTTCTATTTCTGCTAAGGTCTTGAAGAGGATGGAATTTGACCGGTTAACGATTGTTCCAAAAGTCTCGGCCTCTTACATTCCCACCTACTCTGATGATGAGGATACAAACATCTCAACAGATGGTCAGATTCTATCTCATCTAGTAGGTGAAGTTCTTGAAGTTGGTTTGGACGAGGATAGGTTAAGCTCAATCTATGAGCTAACTGCTTCTGGTCGTAAATCAACTTCTGGAAAAACGTAGGGGTTTGTAGCATGGAAAACAAAAAAAATTCTACCGCATGCAAACAAACAAGCCAAGATCTATCTACTAGATTGTAGCAACGAGTCGATAGAGGAACTCACCTCGAAGATTCCAAAGCGATTAACGATAGCAGATTCTCGTGGGTGATGTAGTCGTACTCTTGCCGATCTCAAGATCGTGTAGATGATCCTTCTGGCGCTGTGTTCCGGCAGCGCTTCCGCAGTCGGTCACACGTTCGGTACTCGATGAAGACATTCCTCTCCCTTGTTCCAGCAGGCAGCGGAGGTTGTAGCACTCTCCTCGTGATTCCGGCAGCACGACGGCGTGGTGTCGGAAGTAGAGGGGAGATCTCGCAGGGCTTCGCCTTAAGCCGGAGAGAGTATGGTGGACTATGAGAGAGGCCTTGGTGATCTAGGGTTTAGAGGGCATCAAGGGGAGGGTGTGGCCGGCGGCTAGGGCTTGGGGAAGCCCCAAGTCGCCGAGTTGGAGGGGAAACCCTAGGCGGCGGCTGCACTTGGAGGTGGAGGCGCGCATGAGCTAGGGTTTGAGGTGTGAAGGAGAGGGGCAGCCCTGCCCCTCCTTATATAGGTGGGAGGGCGCGGCTTGGGAGGAGGGAGTCCTCCCCCAAGTCGGCCTCCTTGGCCGGGGGTGGAGGGAGGAGACTTCCTCCCCAAGTAGGTTTCCTACTCTCCCTCCACCAAGCAAACTTGTCGTTTGACTTTTTCAAATTGGCGTTTGACTTTCAAACTAGGATTTCATTTCTCCCTTTATTTTTCCCAGCCAATTGACCTAGTACATGATGCAACCATTCCAAATTGTTATGACACATTCATGTACCCTTCCCCTCTGGAGTGCCGGACCTTCCGGACCCTTCTAGAACATTCCCGATGAAAACACCGGAATCATTCCCCAACTCTGAAACAGGACTTTCCTTATATGAATCTTATTCTCCGAACCATTCTGGATCTCCTCGTGATATCCTGGATCCCATCCAAGACTCCGAACAACATTCGGTCTCTTACTCATCATTCCATAACTACTCAACAACATTGAATCCTTAAGTGTGTCTCCCTACGGTTCGTGAATTATGTGGACATGATCGAGACACTTCTCCGATCAATAACCAATAGAGGAATATGGAAATTCATATGGCTCCCACATATTTCTATGATTACTTTGCGATCGAATGAACCACTTACATACGATACCAATTTCCCTTTGTCTCACGATAGTTTACTTATCCGAGGTTTTGATCGTCGGTATCTCTGCATGCCTAGTTCAACCTCGTTACTAATAAGTACTCTTTTCTCGTTCGAATGATATGTGATCCCTTGTGAGCCAATCACATGCTTGCAAGCTAATTGGATGACATTCCACCGAGAGGGCCCAGAGTATATCTATCCGTCATATGGATGGACAAATCCCACTCTTGATCCATGTGTCTCAACCCATACTTTCCGAACACTCAATGCCATCTTTATAGCCACCCAGTTACGGTGTGGTGTTTGATGTCATCAAAGCATCCTTCTGGTGACGGTGATAAGCATGATCTCATGGTCGAAGGAATTAGGTTACTATGTATCAGAAAGCTTATAGCAATTGAACTATTAAAATGACTTGATCTTTATGCTACGCTTATTTATAGGAGTATGTCCATCATACCATTCTCCTAATGATATGATCTTGTTGTTAATAACATCTCAATGTTCATGATAGGGAAACCACAATCATCTATTAACCAACAAGCTAGTATTATGAAGAGGCTTTACTAGGGACTCTAATTTAGTTTACAAATCACACAAGTATTAATGTTTCTTGGTTAATACTGTTATAGCATGAATGTAAACATTTATCATAAACACAAAGATATAATAATAACTACATTTATTATTGCCTCTAGGGCAAATCTCCAACAGTCTCCCACTTGCACTAGAGTCAACTAATCTAGATTACATGGTAATATACCGAACACCCATGGCAGTTTGGTGTTGGTCATGTTTTGCCCTCGGGAGAGGTTTAGTCAACGGATCCGCCACATTCAGATCTGTGTGTACTTTGCAAATATTTATGTCACCATCTTGGACATGTTCTCGAATAGCGTGAAAACGTAGCTTGATGTGCTTCAGCTTCTTGTGTGACCTTGGTTCTTGCGCATTGGCTATGGCGCCCATGTTATCACAGTAGATAGACATTGGGTCCAGCGCACTTGGAACCACACCGAGCTCTGTAATGAACTCTTTCATCCATATCGCTTCTTGTGAAGCCTCCGAAGCAGCTATGTATTCCGATACAGTTGAAGATCTCGCCACAACGATTTGCTTTGCACTCCTCCAGCTAACTGCTGCACCATTCAAAGTAAATACGTATCCAGATTGAGATTTAGAATCATCCAGATCGGTGTTCCAACTAGCATCGGTGTAACCATTAACAACGAGATGTTCATCACCTCCATAAGAAAGAACCATATCCTTAGTTCTTCTCAAGTACTTAAGGATGTTTTTTACCGTTGTCCAATGATCCACTCCTGGATCACTTTGATATCTGCTAGTCAAACTAACAGCATATGCAATGTCGGGTCTAGTACATAGCATGGCATACATTATAGATCCTATGGCTGAGGCATAGGGAGTCTTACTCATCCTTTCTCTATCTTCTGCCGTTGCAGGACTTTGAGTTTTACTCAAGGTCGTATTGGGCAACATGGGCAAGAACCCTTTCTTTCTATCTTCCATTCCAAACCTCTTTAGAACTTTGTCCAAATATGTACTTTGTGACAATGATATTAGGCGTCTCGATCTATCTCTATAAATCTTTATGCCTAATATGTAAGCTGCTTCGCCTAGATCTTTCATTGAAAAACTATTATTCAAATATTCCTTGACACTATTAAGAAGGTCTACATCATTCCCAATCAACAATATGTCATCTACATATAGTATTAAGAATGCTACAGAGCTCCCACTCACTTTCTTGTAAATACAAGCTTCTCCATAAGTTTGTATAAAACCAAAGCTTTTGATTACCTTATCAAAACGTTGATTCCAACTTCGGGATGCTTGCTTCAATCCATATATGGGCCGTTGAAGTTTGCACACCTTGTTAGCATCTTTAGGATCGACAAAACTTTTGGGTTGCATCATATACAACTATTCATCAATGTCTCCATTGAGGAACGCTGTTTTGACATCCATCTGCCATATCTCATAATCATAATATGCAGCGATTGCTAACATAATCCTTACAGACTTTAGCTTCGCTACTGGTGAGAAAGTCTCATCGTAGTCAACTCCTTGAATTTGTCGAAACCCTTTTGCGACAAGTCGAGCTTTATAGACAGTAACATTACCATCAACATCTGTTTTCTTCTTGAAAATACATTTGTTCTCGACAGCCTTCCAGCCATCCGGTAAGTCCCACAAAGTCTATACTTGGTTTTCGTACATGGATCCAATTTCGAATTTCATGGCTTCTTGCCATTTATTGGAATCTGGGCTCATCATCGCTTCCTCATATGTTGCAGGGTCATCGGTGTTGTCCACCAACATGACACTCATAACGGGATCATACCAATCAGGAGTGGTACGAGTTATCGTTGACCTGCGAGGCTCTGTAGCAACTTCAACCGAAGTTTCATGATCATCATCATTAGCTTCCTCTCTTATTGGTGTAGGCACCACAAGAACTACTTCCGGTGTTGCGCTACTCGCAAGTTCGAGGGAAGGTTCAACAACCTCGTCGAGTTCTACTTTCCTTCCAGTCACTTCTTTCAAGAGAAATTCCTTCTCTAGAAAGGATCCATTCTTAGCAACAAAGATTTTGCCCTCGGATCTATGACAGAAGGTATACCCAATAGTTTCCTTAGGGTATCCTATGAAGACGCATTTTTCCGCTTTGGGTTCAAGCTTGTTCGGCTGTAACTTCTTTACATAGGCTTCGCAACCCCAAACTTTAAGGAACGACAATTTAGGTTTCTTTCCAAACCATAATTCATACGGTGTCTTTCCAAAGGATTTAGATGGTGCCCTATTTAAAGTGAATGCGGTTGTTTCTAATGCATAACCCCAAAACGATAGCGGTAAATCTGTAAGTGACATCATAGAACGAACCATATCTAAGAGAGTTCGATTACGACGTTCGGACACACTATTACGCTGTGGTGTTCCCGGCGGTGTCAATTGTGAAAGTATTCCGCATTTCTTCAAATGCTCGCCAAACTCGTAACTTAGATATTCACCTCCACGATCAGATCGTAGAAATTTAATCTTCTTGTTATGTTGATTCTCTACCTCACTTTGAAATTCCTTAAACTTCTCGAAAGTTTTGGACTTATATTTCATGAAATAGATATACCCATATCTACTCAAGTCATCCGTGAAGGTAAGAACATAGCGATAACCACTGCGTGATGCTACACTCATTGGTCCACACACATCGGTATGTATGATTTCCAATAAGTCCGTAGCTCGCTCCATCATACCAGAAAATGGAGTCTTAGTCATTTTACCCATCAGACATGCTTCACATCTTTCAAGTGATTCAAAATCAAGTGATTCAAGAAGTCCATCGGAATGGAGTTTCTTCATACGCTTCACTCCAATGTGACCAAGACGACAGTGCCACATATAGGTCGAGTTATCGCTCAATTTCAAACGTTTAGCCTCAATGTTATTTATGTGTGTATTACTACAATCGAGATTCAATAAGAATAGACCATATATCAAAGGTGCATGTGCATAAAACATATTACTCATATAAATCGAACAACCATTATTCTCAGACTTAAACAAGTAATAGTCTCGCAATAAACATGATCCCGATATAATGTTCATACTCAACACAGGCACCAAATAACAATTATTTAAGTATAAAACTAATCCTGATGGTAGATGAAGAGGTAGCATGCCGACCGCGATCACATCAACCTTTGATCCATTTCCAACGCGCATCGTCACCTCGTTCTTCGCTAGCTTCCGTTTATTCTGCAGCACCTGTTTCGAGTTACAAATATGAGCAACCGAACCAGTATCAAATACCCATGCACTACTACGAGTACTAGTGAGATACACATCAATAACATGTATATTGGATATACCTTTCTTCTTGATGTTGCCGTTCTTCAAATCCGCTAAGTACTTTGGGCAATTCCTCTTCCAGTGACCTTCTCCCTTGCAGTAAAAGCACTCACTATTAGGCTGATGCCCAGCCTTGGTCTTCTTCGTCGGTGCGGCAACTTTCTTACCACCCTTCTTGAAGTTTCCCTTTTGCTTAGACTTGCCTTTATTGAATTTGGTGGTCTTATTGACCAACAACACTTGGTGCTCTTTCTTGATCTCCACTTCTGCAGATTTCAACATGGAGAAGAGTTCTGGCAACGTCTTGTTCATATTTTGCATATTGTAGTTCATCACAAAGTTCTTGTAACTTGGTGGCAGTGATTGGAGGACACGGTAAATCCCCAAAGCATTAGGAATCACTATACCCAAGCTTTGGAGTTTGTTTGCATGCCCAGACATCTTAAGCACGTGCTCACTGACGGAGCTGCCCTCTTCCATCTTGCAGTTAAAGAACTTTTCAGAAGCCCCATAACTCTCAACTGCCGCATGAGCCTCAAATATCATTTTGAGTTCACGGACAATATCATGTGGGTCATGGTTCTCAAACCATTTCTGAAGCTCCGATTCCAAACCATACAAGATAGCACACTGAACTGTGGAGTACTGATTCTTCTGAGTGAGGTAAACATTCTTTACTTCATCGGTAGCATCAGCTGCAGGTGGGTCACCTAGTGGTGCATCCAGCAAATAGGTCAAATTACCAGCATTGAGGACAACCCTCAAATTGCGGAACCAATCCGCGAAGTTGCTTCCATTGTTTTTCAACTTTTCTTTCTCTAGAAACGCATTAAAATTAATGGTAGGGGCCGCCATTGATCTACAACATATTTGCAATAGTTTAGACTAAGTTTATGACAAATTGAGTTCTAATTAATAGTTAAATTAATCTAGGTGAACTCCCACTCAAAACAATATCCCTCACATTGTTTTAGTGATCACACGAACCAAATCCACCACATCAAAACCGATCATCACGAGAGTTGATGTAGCTTTAATGGCGAACAATCAACATGTTCATCATATCTACTATATGACTCATGCTTTACCTTTCGGTGATCCGTGTTCCGAGACCATGTATGTACATGCTAGGCTCGTCAAGATCAAACCTTAGCTTCTGCATGAGCAAATCTGGCTTGCTCATGTTGTATACACTCGCAGAATCTAACACACCCGATCATCACGTGGTGCTTAGAAACAACGAGCTTTAGCAACGGTGCTTACTAAGGATGAACACTTTAAAACTTGAAATTTGTGTGCTTGAGGGATCATCTTATAATGCTACCGTTGTTAACTAAGCAATACAAGATGCATAAAGGATTAACATCACATGCAATTCATAATATGTGGATATGGCCTTTCTTCTTGTGTTTCCGATCTCCATCTTCAAGCACGAACATGATCTCCATCATCACCGGCATAGCGTCAAGGTAAATGGCGTCGTTTCATGGTTGTCGTCCACCAGCTTCAACTATTACAACTACTTTGAATAGACACGCGGGTCTTAACAGAATTTAAAGACAACCATATGTCTCCTGCCGGTTGCTAACTTACAATAAGGAACATTGCATACATCAAATATAATCACAATCATGGCCATATCACATCACAGCACACCCCTGCAAAACAAAGTTAGATGCCTCTAATTTTATTTGCATATTTTACGTGGTTTCGGGCTTTCAATAAGTGTCGCTCTAACTTACGAACAAGAACCACAACGTTGATGCTTGAACTATCAAGTGCCCGTTGTAAATTGGATCTATACTATGATGGGAGAGACAGGCACCCCGCAAAGCCACTTATGCAATACAAGTTGCATGTTGAGCGTGAAGCAAGTCTCATGAATGATGTCATGTAAGGTTAGCCCAGGCCGCTTCATCCCATCATACCGCAAGATGCAAAGTACACAAAAAGCAATTGATAATAAAAGCACCACCGCCCACAATGACCATTGTGTTCTACTCGTGCAACAGATCTACATATAGACACGACTCTAATACCACTATAGGGGTTCGTAGCATGGAAAACAAAAAATTTCTACCGCATGCAAACAAACAAGCCAAGATATATCTACTAGATTGTAGCAACGAGTCGATAGAGGAACTCACCCTCGAAGATTCCAAAGCGATTAACGAGAGCAGATTCTTGTGGGTGATGTAGTCGTACTCTTGCCGATCTCAAGATCGCGTAGACGATCCTTCCGGCGCTGCGTTCCGGCAGCGCTTTCGCAGTCGGTCACACGTTTGGTACTCGATGAAGACCTTCCTCCCTTGTTCCAGTAGGCAGCGGAGGTTGTATCACTCTCCTCATGATTCCGGCAGTACGACGGCGTGGTGTCAGAAGTAGAGGGGAGATCTCGCAGGGCTTCGCCTTAAGCCGGAGAGAGTATGGTGGACTATGAGAGAGGCCTTGGTGATATAGGGTTTATAGGGAACCAAGGGGAGGGTGTGGCCGGCAGCTAGGGCTTGGGGAAGCCCCAAGTCGCCGAGTTGGAGGGGAAACCCTAGGCGGCGGCTGCACTTGGAGGTGGAGGCGCGCAGGAGCTAGGGTTTGAGGTGTGAAGGAGAGGGGCTGCCCTGCCCCTCCTTATATAGGTGGGAGGGCATGGATTGGGCGAAGGGAGTCCTCCCCCAAGTCGGCCTCCTTGGCCGGCGGGTGGAGGGAGGAGACTTCCTCCCCAAGTAGGTTTCCTACTCTCCCTCCACCAAGCAAACTTGTCGTTGACTTTTTCAAATTGACGTTTGACTTTCAAACTAGGATTTGATTTCTCCCTTTATTTTGCCCAGCCAATTGACCTAGTACATGATGCAACCATTCCATATTGTTATGACACATTCATGTACCCTTCCCATCCGGAGTGTCGGACCTTCTGGACCCTTCTAGAACATTCCCGATGAAAACAACGGAATCATTCCCCAACTACGAAACAGGACTTTCCTTATATGAATCTTATTCTCTGGACCATTCCGGATCTCCTCGTGATATCCCGGATCCCATCCAGACTCCTAACAACATTCAGTCTCTTACTCATCATTCCATAACTACTCAACAACATCGAATCCTTAAGTGTGTCTCCCTACGGTTCGTGAATTATGCGGACATGATCGAGACACTTCTCCGATCAATAACCAATAGAGGAATCTGAAAATTCATATGGCTCGCACATATTTATATGATTACTTTCTGATCGAATGAACCACTTACATACGATACCAATTTCCCTTTGTCTCACGGCAGTTTACTTATCTGAGGTTTTGATCGTCGGTATCTCTGCATACCTAGTTTAACATCGTTACTGATAAGTACTCTTTTCTTGTTCCCGTGATATGTGATCCCTTGTGAGCCATTCACATGCTTGCAAGCTAATTGGATGACATTCCACCGAGAGGGCCCAGAGTATATCTATCCGTCATATGGATGGAAAAATCCCACTCTTGATCCATGTGTCTTAACCCATACTTTTCGAACACTCAATGCCATCTTTATAAACACCTAGTTACGGTGTGGCGTTTGATGTCATCAAAGCATCCTTCTGGTGATGGTGATAAGCATGATCTCATGGTCGAAGGAATTAGGTTACTATGTATCAGAAAGCTTATAGCACTTGAACTATTAAAATGACTTGATCTTTATGCTACGCTTATTTATAGGAGTATGTCCATCATACCATTCTCCTAATGATATGATCTTGTTGTTAATAACATCTCAATGTTCATGATAGGGAAACCACAATCATCTATTAACCAACAAGCTAGTATTATGAAGAGGCTTTACTAGGGACTCTAATTTAGTTTACAAATCACACAAGTATTAATGTTTCCTGGTTAATACTGTTATAGCATGAATGTAAAAATTTATCATAAACACAAAGATATAATAATAACTACATTTATTATTGCCTCTAGGGCATATCTCCAACAAAAAATGTAATAAATCTCGCAAACAAGATCTTGCGCCTAAATCTATTATTGTTTCCTAATGAATGGCATGTTTTTGAATAGCAGAGGTCTTCGAGACTTGGCTAAACATTTACGCATTGCATTATGTTCTAGGGAACACAATTTGGATTTTGTGGCTATCTCCGAAACGGGGAGACGAGAATTCTCACAAACTATACTAGATCGCCTATCAGGTGGTATAGATTTTGTGTGGCATTCTCATCCACCCAGGGGACGGTCTGGGTGCATTTTACTCGGCGTGCGGGCAGACACCATGGATATATTAGTTGTTGCGGAAGGGGAGTTTCATATTAAACTACACATCCATAACAAAGCTGATAATTTCGTGTGGAGTCTGGTTGCTGTGTATGGTGCGGCTCAAGAGGCTTTTAAGGCCGATTTCCTTCGAGAATTGGTGAACTTAGCAAAAGATAATCCGTACCCTATTCTAATAGGGGGATTTTAACTTGCTTCGGTTCCCATTTGAGAAGAGCAAAGGCCACTTAGACGATCATTGGCCCTTCCTTTTTAACACTGTCATTGACAATCTTGACTTGAAGGAAGTAAACATGATTGGTAGATAATTTACTTGGGCTAATTCTTTATCGGAACCAACATACGAAAAACTTGAAAGTGTATTGATGGACTCAGATTGGGAAGCCCACTTCCCTCTAGTTTCGGTACGCGCTCTAGAACGTATTGAGGCTCTGTCTGATCATGCTCCCATTTTGCTAACCACTGGTTTGCCATCACCATGTTATGGCCATCCTTTCAAATTTGAGCATGGATGGCTGATTAGTGATGGCTTCCACGATATGGTGAAAATAGTTTGGGAAAGGCCGGTTGCTGGTGATAACCTAATACAAAGATGGAATAATAAAGTGCGTTTGACACGGAAACATCTCGGGGGTTGGGCACGTCACACCGCTGGTATTCTCAAAAAAGAAAAACTTAGACTTTTAGCTACTATTGATGAACTCGAAGCTTTAGAAGAAACCCGGTTGCTTACTCCACAGAAAATTGAGCTGAAAAGCCAATCAAATGCGGAGATTGCCCGATTACTACGCGAGGAGGAACTCAAGTGGTATCAATGTTCTAAATCACAATTTATTTTGCATGGGGATTCGAATAATAGATACTTCCATAGTGTAGCCAATGTCAGACACAAGAAGAAACATATTCATTCCTTAAGGCATAATGACGAGTTGATTAAAGAACACGAGCAGCTAAAGTCTTACATTATGAATTATTATAAGGGTTTGTTTGGGGATCCGGAGGAAGTCACTTTCTCAATGGATGAATCCCAAATTAACGATGTACCCCAAGTTTCTGTGGAGGAAAACAACTATCTGGTTGCTCCTTATTCTGAGGAAGAAGTCAAATTAGTTGTTTTCCAAATGGAGCATAATAAGGCACCTGGTCCGGATGGTTTCCCCGCTGAGTTATATCAAACTTTTTGGAATGTAATCAAACCTGATCTCTTGAACATGTTTAGTGATTTACATGAGGGTCAACTTGATATATTTCGGTTGACCTTTGGTGAAATCATATTACTTCCTAAAGTTAATGAAGCAGAACGGATTCAACAATATAGACCGATCTATCTTCTTAATGTTAGCTTCAAGATTTTTACCAAGGTTGCCACTATCAGGTTGAACTCTGTGGCTGATCATGTTGTTAGGCCTTCACAAACTGCCTTCATGCAAGGTAGAAACATTTTGGACGGTGTGGCTACCTTGCATGAAACGGTTCATGAACTCCATAGAAAGAAATTGAATGGGGTAATTCTAAAAATTGATTTTGAGAAAGCTTATGACAAAGTTAATTGGTCTCTTCTACAACAAGCTCTTAGAATGAAAGGTTTCTTAGCGGAATGGTGTTCCTTGATTGAAAGCTTTGTAGTTGGAGGTAGTGTTGCCATAAAAGTCAACGACAATGTTGGCAACTACTTTCAGACTAAGAAAGGGCTAAGACAAGGAGATCCATTATCGCCAATGCTTTTCAATATAGTAGCTGATATGTTAGCCATTTTGATTGAGCGGGCTAAGTCTGATGGCCAAATTGAAGGTGTGATCCCCCACCTTGTAGATGGGGGGTTATCTATACTTCAATATGCAGACGATACAATTCTTGTTGTGGAGCATGATCTTGAAAAAGCCAAGAATCTGAAACTCATACTTTTGGCTTTTGAGCAGCTTTCTGGATTAAAAATTAATTTTCATAAAAGTGAATTGTTTTGTTTCGGCGAGGCCCAGATGGAGGTTGGTCTTTATACTGAACTCTTCGGCTGTTATCATGGCACTTTTCCGATCAAATATTTGGGCATTCCGGTACACTACCGAAGGCTTACAAATGCAGAGTGGAAAATTGTCAAGGAAAGATTACAGATACGTTTGAGTAGTTGGAAAGGCAAACTTCCCTCTATAGGGGGAAGATTGGTACTCATCAACTCAGTCCTTAGTAATATGGTTTTGTATATGCTTTCTTTTTTTCAACTACCAAAAGGTGTCTTAAAAAGGTTGGATTACTTCTGATCAAGATTCTTTTGGCAGGGAGATAATAAGAAAAATAAGTATAGGCTGGCTAAATGGAGTGTTTTGTGTAGACCCAAAGAACAGGGTGGGCTCGGTATTCATGATCTACAGGTTAAGAATACAACCCTCCTTAGTAAATGGCTCTACAAGTTATTAAATGAGGAAGGGATTTGGCAAACAATTATTAAGAGAAAGTATATAGGTTCAAAGTCTTTGCCCCAAATGGTTTGGAAACCTGGTGACTCTCACTTTTGGGCTGGTCTGATGGCGTCAAAAAAACATTTTTTACGCTTTGGGACTTTCTCTATTAATAATGGGACGCAGATAAGGTTCTGGGAGGATAAATGGCTAGATAATGCTACCCTTCGAGAACAATATCCTTCGTTATATTCCATTGTCCGTTATAAGGAGGAAACGGTGGCCACGGTGCTCGAATCATTCCCGCCAAATATAATGTTCAGAAGGGTTTTAATTGGTTTTAGACTTGACTCTTGGATCATGTTGCTACAGCGTCTGGCACATGTACAATTGTCGGAAGAGCCAGATGAATTTCGTTGGAACCTAACTAAGAACGGGTCCTTTTCTGTTAGCTCTTTGTATAATGCTTTAATCCAGCCATCTATTCCAGTGGTAGATAATAGGATGATCTGGAAGATGAAGATACCACTTAAAAAAAATCTTTGTTTGGTATCTTCGTGGTGGAATTATCCTTATAAAAGATAACCTTATTAAGCGAAATTGGCATGGAAATCCTGGGTGTGTGTTCTGTCACCATGATGAGACAATCAAACACCTATTTTTCTAATGTAGTTTTGTCCGGTCTATATGGTCAATCACCCAAGCAGCTTCAGGCTTGTATCCACCACGTAGTATTGCCAACATTTTTAGGAATTGGTTAAATGGTATTGATAACAAGTACAAAAATCTTCTTAGGGTCGGAGCGATAGCCATTATATGGTCGTTATGGCTATATAGAAATAATAAGGTTTTTAATGATATAAACTGTTCTGTTCTGTAGGTTCTTTACAGGTGTACTCATACCCTTCGGGCTTGGTCGACTTTGCATCGTGCGGAATATCGCGATCTCTTCATAGAGGTGCGTACGAGGCTGGAGGATACGACACGGGATCTTTTTACCAGACATGGATGGCAGCATAATCTTCGGATAGACTTGCCCTATGCACCCTAGGCGCTATTGCATTTGCTCAGCTTCATATGTAATTCGCCTGTATCTTTTCTTTTATGTTGGACTGTGTGGATTGATGATGGCTGTGTGCATCTAGTTATGCAGATGCCGGGTGTAAGTTACTTTCCAAGTAATAAAGGCATCCTTTATCGAAAAAATGTATCTTGTTGTATTGCCCAATCGAATCTCATAGGATCTTTTTGTCTGGTATTGCATTGTTATTCCTTGCTCAGTTCCTACCAATTGCCCTGCTGTAATTTGTTTACCCTTCATGCCATGTTTTTATCTAAGGAGAGCACCTCTAGTAAACTATGGACCCCGGTCTAATCTTTACCATCGATACATCTTCCATTGTTACTTGTTTACTTGCTGCAAACTATTACCTTCCACACCATATGTTTAATCCTTTGTTACAGCAAACCGGTGAGCTTGACAACCTCACTGATTCGTTGGGGCTAAGTCTTAAGTTTGTGTTGTGCAGGTTTCCACGGAGCTTGCAACACCTTTGAGACGTTTACTTCCTCCTACTGGTTCGATAACCACGATTTCTTACTAAGGAAAAACTTGCTGATGTGCTTATCACACCTTGCTCTTGGGTTTCCAACGAAGCGTCCCACGATAGTGTTGGGCGTCATCAGCTGCTACCCGAGATCTAAATCGCCGCTGCCGCCAAAGCCGCCGCACAAGAGGAAAATGGGGAGGAATTTGTCTTCCAGCGGGAGGTGGTAGCATAAGAGGGAGGTGAGCCTACTTTTCGCACCATACGGCGCTGATTCTTTCGGCTCCTGCCATCTCCCCGCTTCCTCCCCGCGCAATTTGTTCCTCCCCTTGCGCTCGCCAGGGCATGTCCCGGTGGAAACGCTTGATTTTGGCATTCCTCCGGAGCCAGGATGAGAGGTGCTTTAAGACCCGTGCAGGCCAAATCCGTGGCACACCGCGAGACACCAAACGGGCTTATTTCTTCCGGTCCGGTGCGAGAAAAGAAGACCGGGCCAACCAAACACGCCCTTGATGTTGCCTCGACGCCATTCTACCAGGAGAGCCACCCCCCCCCCTCATTTGTTCTGATAGAATAGTAGTTCTCCTCGTCGCTGCACTATGTTCTCGCTGCCGCATCTCGCTCTCCCCACTGCACCTCCCTTCGCCGACCATGGCATCCTCTACTAGTTCATCATCTTATGACGACTCCTCTTCTCACGCTTCGCCGTCGGTGCATTCCCCAACCTCGTATTGCGAGGGTGCTTTGCAGTATCTTCCTGCGAAGGAATGCAACTGTGTGATAAGGTGCCTCGTTGGATTTCATGGATCAAGAAGAATCCTAGAAGAAGGTCTACACTTGTGGATTGCGCCGGGTGAGTGTTCTTCTCTGTTTTTTTGCTCCATTTGCTCTGTCTTTGATCGAAATTTGGTCTGAATTTGATTATTGTTTTGAATAGGTTGTGGATTGTTGTTTTTATAGCTGGTGAGACAATCCCAACAGTGACTATCACGCTCATGTGATTTGTGATATGGGAGTTCAAGTGTGGTGGCTGAAGTCTGAAAAACTACAGTTAACGGAAAATCTGCACATGCATACTAAAGCAACGCTGCAGAATGTCTCGGGTGCAGACTTAATATGCAGTGTGTGAAAAATATCAAGCTTTGCACATTGCAGAACTGAATGAGATGAGGAGAATGATGAAAATGAAGGATGAGATGGAAAAGAGGAAGATTTGGCTAGTTGCTATAGCTTTCTATTTAGTGATTGGTGTTGTACCATTGACCGTAAAATGACTAATCTTTTGTAGTGTTAGTGCATTGTAGGCAAATGATGTTGCTGTAGTGTTAGCGTAGTGTAGGCAAAGATGTTGCCTTTGTAGATAATTTGCAAGGAGATATTCAGTTAAATGAGCAATTTGCAATAGCTGTTTGACACAATGCATGTGATGAAATGAATGACATAAGCTTTGTGCCTGTAGTATTCCATTTGTATGAATATCATAACCATGCTAGCACCGTACTACACATTACAATATGTAGCAGTGCAATGTCTGCATAAAAAAAAGCTATTGTAATTTTCAATCTACATACATTTTCTTTAGAACTAGATGACTTTTGCAGGTCTGCAAGCAACAATACTGAACATGGCGTTCTAAGGTGGAACAAAGGCAGGGTTTTGGGGGATTTGTGATTAAAACTTGGTGAATCTGTCCTGATGTGCCACACCTGTAGGTCCTGGTGAGTGGTGAAGCAAGAGGATGATGAAGTAGGTTTACAATTTTCCAATTTTTCTTTTTTCCAGTTGGTTTGTCAGAGGATTTGCAGCTGGATGTGAACTTGGCTGGTGATACGGTGTACGACCTTGAAATCGACGCCGCTAGAATTTAGCCAAATCTTTCACGGCACAAATAATCAAACAGCAGAATAAATTCTCCCTCTTGTAATCTCACTTGGTAGCAAATATGAGCAGGACAGATTTCGACCAAACCTGACTTACACGTTAGATGCAAATCAGAGTAAACAACATGCAAACCTTGTACTAGCAAACAGGAATCACATGGACTTCCTTTAGTTTCCCCTTTTCTCTCCAGGTGTTGTAATTTCGACGGGTACTTCCGTTTTTGGTGTGTTGACCCGACCAATACTCCCTTGTTGCGCATAATGTCAATTGCCAAGTTGACTACCAAACCATATCTCTGCTTCCTTGCACGCAACATGCACACGCCGGATCACGTGCAGAGTCTCCAGACTCGATCCAAATCCATAAAAATCTCCCCAAATCCTGGTGCAATCACACACCCACAAGCCTCCCACAATTATAGCAACTATACCGATCTATCCCCCGCAATTCAGTTCACCATCTCCTCTTTCAGCCGGCGACCAAGTGGCGCCTACTTCCGCAGGCCGAAGAGGCTGCACCGCCACCTAAATCCAGGAATAATCGGACGCCAGGTTGGAGCTTTACACTGACGCTAGCTGACGCATAGTTAGTTCACACGTAGTACGGGGTTCTGGGGTTTCCGGGACCTGCTCACCTACACGATCTGCCCGTCTATGCATTCCTCCCGGCTCCGCTCACCTACACGACACCAGATCACGCCGAGAGGGCTCACGTTCTCGTACTCTGCCCTCGATTCCATTCAGGTTAATTTACGTGTAAATTCGTAATGTGCTTTGGGAGCTACCTCAATCTCCCGACAATTCACTTCTTCACTGGTGATGATGTACCATACTCGTTGACTAGTTCAGCGAGGAGCAGGTAAATAGTACGATTTCAGACCGCGTACTGAATACTAGATGGGCGTTGCGTTGACTAGTTCTAAGAAGAAGAACGTGCTCGGTCGGTTACGAGAGAGGAGTCGCCGGCGTGCCGTGCGAGTGTCTGTGGTCCTCCTCTCCAAGCTACAGTACATATGAAACCCTGAAGCCTGAACGATCGTTGTAGAACGATGCAAATGTTTGCTTTAACTGAGCTTATTATGTACTACTCCTATGATTCGATAGAAGCGCGTGTAGATTCGAGTAGTACATAGGAGGAGCGTCCTTAATTTCACTGCAATTTATGCAGTGAAACAAAAAGAAACTGCGTTTGGGGAATTGGCAGTGTTAGCGTGACATAACAAATTGTATGAGTCCTGTTAACATACGATAGGATAGGTGTTGATTCTGTTGTAACTAGAGTCGATCGTGATAAGATCGATCTCATCTCTCTATCCCTTGTTTCTCGTATGCGTGAGTTGTAACACCCGATGTAAACCTTCTGCCAGGTATCGGCCTATATCAACACGGAAACGAACCCGAGACAAAGGGCATCGTTCAAGCCAAACCTCTAGCGATCATATGGTATCAGAGCCAACTTCCTAAACCCATCTATGTGCCTCGCACCATCCAGCTCTACCTCTGTCGCCATGTCAAACCCCTTTGCCGGCATCACCGTCAGCGAGAAGTTGACGAGGGAGAACCACCTCCTTTGGCAATCCCAAGTCCTTCCGCCGATTCGCGGAGCTCGGCTTACAGGCTTCCTCGACCCAAAGAAGGTTCCGTCCGAGACCATTGAGGTTGAGAAGGACGGGAAGACGGCCAAGGAACCCAATCCAGCCTATGACGCATGGCTGGCCACCGATCAGCAGGTCCTCTCCTTCCTGCTGAGTACGCTGTCCAAGGATATCCTCGTCTCCACCATCGGGATGGAGTCGGCTGCTGAAGTCTGGGGGGCAATCAAGGCGATGTTTGCCTCCCAGTCAAGGACACGGGTCTCGAACCTGCGCGTCGCCCTCGCCAAGACGAGGAAGGAGAACATGACGACCACCGCCTTCTTCACCAAGATGAAGACGCTCGCCGACGAGCTTGCAGCGGCAGGCCGGCCGATCGATGAGGAAGAACTCGTCGAATATCTTCTCGCCGGCCTCGACGACACGTACAATCCGCTTGTTGCTGCCATCGGTGTCAACGGCGCCGAGGATCTCACCGTGGGCGAGCTGTACGCCCAGGTCACCGCCTATGATAATCGCATGGAGCTGCTCCTTGACGGCACTGGCGGGGGCTCCTCTGTCAACGCTGCTATGCGTGGACGCGGCGGGCCACGAGGACGCGGACACCCTGGAGGGCGTCGAGGAGGCCGTGGCTACGGCCGTGGACGTCCCCAACAGCGCGGAGGCGGTGGCAACGGCAATGCCCGCCGTGGAGGAGGACGCGGCGGCAAGGGCCGCGACATCGCCTGCCAGATCTGCGGGAAACCAGGCCACGAAGCCTGGAAATGCTGGCACCGCTACTCCGATGACGAAGATGAAGAGGAGGAGAAGGGCGCCAATGGAGTGACCTCCTATGGAGTGGACACAAATTGGAACTGTGACACCGGCGCCACCGACCACATCACCGGCGAGCTCGACAGGCTCACCATGAAGGAGAAGTACAAGGGCCGTGAGCAAGTCCACGCCGCCAATGGACAAGGTATGAGCATTAGTCATGTTGGTCGTGCAATTGTTAATACCCCATCAAAAAATTTGCATCTTAAAAATGTCCTTCATGTTCCACATGCCACACAAAATCTTGTTTCTGTTCATCGTTTCACTAAAGACAATGATGTCTTCCTTGAATTTCACCCGTGGCATTTTTATGTTAAGGATCAGGCAACGAAGAAGGTACTTCTTAAAGGTCGATGCATGAGAGGTCTCTACCCCTTTATTTCTTCATCATCCATCCAGAATAAACAAGTCTTCAGTGTCACCAAGCCTTCAGCTTCGAGATGGCACAGCCGTTTAGGGCATCCTTCATTTCGCATTGTTCAACAAGTTCTTAGTAAACATCGTCTTCCCTGTTCTCATAAGTCTAGCAATGAGTCTATTTGTGATTCTTGTCAAAAAGCAAAAAGTCATCAATTACCATATGAAAGATCCACTAGTGTATCCACTGCTCCCCTCCAACTAGTGTTCTCCGATGTCTGGGGACCAGCACCTAGCTCGGTTGGTAGATACACATATTATGTAAGCTTCATTGATGACTTTAGCAAGTATGTTTGGGTTTACCTTCTTAAGAAAAAGTCCGATGTTTTTCAGATATTTCATAATTTTCAGCAACTTGTTGAGCGACAATTTGACAAAAAAATTCTAGCTATACAATCTGATTGGGGAGGAGAATATGAGAAACTCAACTCCTTCTTTCAGAAAATTGGTATTGAACATCATGTGTCATGCCCTCATGCACACCAACAAAATGGTTCCGCCGAACGCAAGCATCGCCACATTGTAGAGGTAGGGCTTGCTCTTCTTGCAAATGCATCTATGCCACTAAAATTTTGGGATGAAGCCTTTTTAACTGCCACATATCTCATCAATATGCTACCCTCGAAAGTCATTGATCATGAGACACCCATGGAACGACTATACCATAAAGCCCCAGACTATGCATCTCTTCGCATCTTTGGCTGTGCATGTTGGCCCAATCTTCGACCCTATAATAAACGCAAACTTTCTTTTCGATCCATGCAATGCGTTTTTCTTGGCTATAGTCACATGCACAAGGGTGTTAAATGTCTTGATGTTAAAACTGGTAGAATCTATATCTCCCGTGATGTTGTCTTTGATGAAACAGTTTTTCCGTTTGCTCAGCTTCATCCCAATGCTGGCTCACTTCTTCGGCGAGAAATTCTCCTTCTGCCTGAATCACTCCAAAATCCTTCCGTTTTCGATCATGAAGGGGGAAAACAATTCACTGATCTAACAACTAATGTCTCAGTAATTCCTGGTATTTTGAGTGCTACTCAGGTACAACAAGAACCGGAAGAAAATTCGGTACAGAATAATGCAGACACAAGGCAAAACAGTGCAACGCTGCGACCGGCGTCATCGCATGTGCGTGTCACGGAACACGAGGTGGATCCACCTCAAACTTCTCCAACCTCGGACGACAGCGCCAGGCGATCTGCTCCGGGATCCCCGTCTCCATCACGCGCGCGCGACGCGCACCAATCACACCAAGACGCGTCAGCCGGGCCCACGCCAGGGAATCTCTCGCGCGCGGGAGTGTCGCCTGATTTCTCGGTGCGTGCGTCGCCCGGCCTCTCCTCGTCGCGTGCGTCGCCCGGTCTCTCCTCGTCACGAGCATCGAGCGGGTCCCACAGGACTTCACCAAGCATGCAGAACCGCACCGAGCAGCTGACTCCTGCTGGGCCCTTGCACAGCGCACCCAGGACAGAGGGGCAGAACACCACCGTGTCATCTACGCGGTCAGAAGACACAGGAGACACACAAGCTAGTGGATCCTCTACGCAGCGTTCAGATGCAGCCCAGCCTGCACCTACTACTCATGTGACAAGGTCCAAAACAGGCAACGCCAGACCAAAAATCTACAGAGATGGTACCATCCGTTACACTTACTCCTGTATAACTAGTGAATCTAGTGAACCTGAAAATGTGCATGCGGCTTTAGAAAATAAAAACTGGACAAATGCAATGGATGATGAGTATAGGGCATTAGTGCAAAATAAAACTTGGCACTTAGTACCTCACAAACAAGGCATAAATCTTATAGACTGCAAATGGGTATATAGGATTAAAAGAAAAGCTGATGGAACTATTGATAGGTATAAGGCTAGACTGGTAGCAAAAGGTTTTAAACAAAGGTATGGCATAGATTATGAAGATACCTTTAGTCCTGTTGTTAAAGCTGCTACTATCAGACTTGTTCTAGCTATTTCAGTTTCTAGAGGATGGAGCCTGAGGCAACTAGATGTAAAGAACGCGTTTCTTCATGGTGTTCTGGAAGAAGAGGTCTACATGAAGCAGCCACCTGGTTATGAAGATCAAAATGCACCTTACCATGTGTGCAAACTTGACAAGTCACTATATGGGCTCAAACAGGCACCAAGAGCATGGTTCTCCAAGCTAAGCTCAAAGTTGCAAGAACTTGGTTTTGTGGCATCCAAGGCAGACACTTCTTTGTTCATATATAACAAGTCAGGTATAATTATTTATGTGCTAGTGTATGTTGATGATATCATTGTCACTAGCTCCTCCAACAATGCAATTACCTCACTCCTTCAAGATCTTAGTTCAGCATTTGCATTAAAAGATCTTGGTGACTTGAGTTTCTTTTTGGGTATTGAGGTCAAACAATTCAGCAAAGGTATTATTTTAACCCAAGAGAAATATGCTTCAGATTTGCTAAATAAAGTTGGACTAAAAGGGTGCAAATCTTTGCCAACACCATTGTCATCATCTGAAAAACTCTCAGTCACAGAAGGGGAACTCCTAGGACCAGAAGATGGTACAAGATACAGGAGTATAGTTGGAGCACTTCAGTACTTGACTCTCACAAGACCAGACATTGCTTTTTCTGTCAACAAGGTATGCCAGTTTCTTCATGCACCTACCACTGTACATTGGACAGCTGTAAAAAGAATACTAAGGTATGTCAGTGGAACAGTAAGTCTTGGACTCACCTTCAGAAGATCATCATCTACTCTAGTAAGTGCCTTCTCAGATGCTGATTGGGCAGGATGTGTAGATGATAGAAGATCTACAGGAGGTTTTGCAGTTTATTTTGGGCCTAACTTGATTTCTTGGAGTGCTAGAAAACAGGCAACAGTGTCAAGATCAAGTACAGAAGCAGAGTACAAATCTCTAGCAAATGCTACAGCTGAAGTTATTTGGATTGAGTCTCTACTAGGAGAACTTGGAATCCAAAGAAGTCAGATCTCGTGTCTGTGGTGTGACAACATGGGTGCAACTTATCTTTCAGCAAATCCTATTTTTCATGCAAGAACTAAGCACATTGAAATAGATTTTCATTTTGTAAGAGAAAGAGTAGCCAACAGACAACTAGAGATCAGATTTATTCCTTCCAAAGATCAGGTGGCAGATGGCTTCACCAAGGCATTACCAAACCGGCAGTTTGAAGAATTTAAGTACAATCTCAACCTTAAGAAGGCTGTGATTGAGGAGGGGTGTTAGCGTGACATAACAAATTGTATGAGTCCTGTTAACATACGATAGGATAGGTGTTGATTCTGTTGTAACTAGAGTCGATCGTGATAAGATCGATCTCATCTCTCTATCCCTTGTTTCTCGTATGCGTGAGTTGTAACACCCGATGTAAACCTTCTGCCAGGTATCGGCCTATATCAACACGGAAACGAACCCGAGACAAAGGGCATCGTTCAAGCCAAACCTCTAGCGATCATAGGCAGCACCGAGCAATGCTTAGGGAATCTCTTGTTCAGTTGTTCCCAAGGAAGGAGGCATACGGGAATCAGGGAATGTTCTTTTGCGCCTTGTGACTATCAATCCATCGCTCGGAGAGTACGTAAACGAGTCTAATGGCGATGCAAACAATGGATGATGAGTTTTTTTTCTTTTTTATGTGTGAATGTGCTTTCGCCATCACCCTCACGGCTGGCCTCTTTTTCATACTACATCGAAACGAAAACAATACTGTACTAGAATTAAGTACAGCTTGTCACCTTAAACACAGCGAAGCAGCATATAGTACCATACTGTACTGTAGTACACATACAATATGTTGTGTATCTGTATGGTCCATGCATGCCTTGAACAAGTGCAGGGTACAGCACTGGGCAAGTTTTCTTGGGCTGCTCGATCGGTCGAGTTTGAGAGGCCAACCGGGCGCGGTACGAGTTGGCCGGTGTCAGCGGTGTTAGCCCAGATGGGTTCAACCACCACCAACCCCTGCGCTTTAATGCGCCCATCAATTCACTCCTCACGCGCCTCGCGGCTCAGCTGCCTCTTCTACCCAGTAGCGCTTTTACCACCACCACCACCACCACCACCCTCTGCCCATTGCGGATTTCTCCCAGTCGCAGCTGCTACACTGACGGTGGCAGCCAAGACGAAGACCGGGCAGAGAGATTATACTCCTACGTACGGATGGCCGCGGCGCGGTCGGCATTGGCGTCTGCCGGCCGTGCGGCCAACGAGGCCGTCAGCTTCGTGGTGTTCATGCTGCTGGACGCGCTGGAGGTGCTGCTCTGCGCCGTCTACAAGGTGGCCGACTACGTGGCCGAGGGCGCCTGGCGGCCCTGCTACTGCTCCTCCTCGGCCGACGCGGCGGCGCCGGGAGGGAAGATCGTCGTGTGCGAGCGCGGAGGCTCCAAGGTGGTCAGCATGCTGTCCTCCACCAAGCTGCACCTCGAGGACATCTCCGACACTCTCTACACGCGCCCCTCCGTGCTCGCCAGCGCCGCAGCCTCCGCTTCGCCGCCCTCCTCCTCCTACTCCCGGCCGTGCGGCAGCGTGAGGGCGTCCACGGTCACCACCGCGCACTCCGCCATCGTGCAGATCCTAAGGAGCAAGGCCGGCATCCGCGACGACGCCGAACACAAGCCGTACCCCTCGCCGCGCTGGTCCGACTGCCACTGCGCCAACTGCAACCCTGCCGACGCCGACCGCCTCTTCGTCCACGTCGACGGCCCTCAAGGTACGTACATCAATCCATCCTTCCGGCAGTATTATTAATACGGAAGCGAGATTATTCGCTTGTTGTCTCACCGCATACATTTTTGCTCCTGGCTGGACCTCGCTTGATTATTATTAAAGACGGCGGCGCGACGGAGGAGGACGTGCTGTTCATCCACGGGTTCATCTCCTCGTCGGGGTTCTGGACGGAGACGGTGCTGCCGCACGTGAGCCGGGAGGCGCGGGCGCGGCGGCGGCTGTTCGCCGTGGACCTCCTCGGGTTCGGCCGCAGCCCCAAGCCGGCCGACTCGCTCTACACGCTCCGGGAGCACGTGGAGATGATCGAGCGCTCCGTCATCGACAGGTACAAGGTCGGGCCCTTCCACATCGTCGCGCACTCGCTCGGCTCCATCCTCGCGCTCGCCCTCGCAGTCAAGTACCCCGCCGCCGTCAAGTCCATCACCCTCGTCGCGCCGGTACGTACGCCGCCATGCGTGGCTTTCATCATCCAAGTAAAAAACGTTTCGGCATGCGTCGCGTCGCTGTAACAACAAACCTCGATTTTGGCCGGCAGCCATACTTCCCGGTGCCCAAGGGGGAGACGGGGACGCAGCACGTGCTCCGCGCGGTGGCGCCGCGGCGGGTGTGGCCGGCGATAGCGTTCGGCGCGTCGGTGGCGTGCTGGTACGAGCACCTCGGACGCACCGTCAGCATCGTGCTATGCAAGCACCACCGCCTCTGGGAGCTCGCCTTCCGCGTATTCACCCTCTACAGGTAAAAATGAAAAAACAAACATTTTTCTGACCGCATCTTGACTCTTGCTTGCCCAAGGTCGTTCAAAATTAGCTCAACAACATTACTTCTTCCGATCCAATTGGGATTGGGTTGTCGCGTTGACCAATGTAGTAGTAATTTAAGCAAAGCTCATGGAGGAACTCGTCATCAATACTCCTAGCTCCCGATTCCACCCGAAGCAGAGGTAGGAGTAGGAGCATTTAAGGACGCCGGTCGGGTCCGCCAGCCCGGCTGCATCGTCGCTGCATGCTGATGCGATATGGCCGATGGGCGATGGGATGAGTTAATACGCGAAACATGAACTGAGTTTGACCCAGGTCAATCGTCTGTTTATGGTACTACTTGGTGTGGAGACATGCGACCATCTACTGTTTCACTGATGGACCACCCGCTGTCCCGGACTGATTGCTCCTCGGCTTAACCCAATCCCCTAGCTGATCAATAACTCAGGCCATGTTTGGTTAATCCCCTGCCCAAGATGATTATAGTGGATTGGAGTGGAATTGCAGAGATTTTAACTTACTTTGGATTTAATCTTCTTCGATCAACTTCGATCCCAGCTGAACCGAACATGCCCTCAAGGGTTTTGCTATACCTCGGTCAACTGAGATTTTCTTAGCTCTCAAACATTTCTTAAAAGTGCATCAGCTGTTTAGGGAAAATATACAAGTGTAGTTTACTATTCTCTCCGATCCATGAGCGGTGCACGATTTCTAAAGAAAATCGTAAACTAGCAGTTATTTTACAGTTTCTAGCTATATACGGTAGCCGCTAGAGTTGCTCTGAGACTAAAATTGTTGCCCAACACAATTGGTCCTTAGAGCATCTCTAATAGATGCCCTCTTCTAGAGCTTCAGTTTTTGGTTTCGAATACCAGTTTTAGTATTTTAGTGCACCGGTATAAAATTTGCTTTCACGGATGCCCCTATTGTAGGGCATGCCCACTCCAATAGTTGCCCTAAAATAGGGCAACAGAGAGACAAATCTTGAAATTAAACTTCAAACATTTATGCAAACTTTAAAATTAAACTTATATTTGAACAAAACTTATACAAACCAAACCTAATTCAACCCTAATTTGGCCTAATCGTCCCACGCCGCGAAGAAGACGTGCGCCGCCTTCATGAGCTCCGGGTGGGCTGCTGCTAAGCGGGCCATATAGGCCTCAGCCTCCTGCTCGTCACGGACCGCCAGTCGGATCTCCTTCTCATCCTCCATCGAGACAAACCGAATGTTGTCTGGCGCGAGGAACTCCGCCTCCGCCTCGTCGACCATGTCGGGGAAGTTGAGGTGGTCGAGGTCGAAGCGGAAGACGACGAGGTCGTATGCATGCGTGGCCTCCTGCGGGTGCTGGAACGTCCCCATCCACCACTGGTCGCCGCGGTAGGTGATTTCGGCCTCGTACCGGCCCGACGGCCGCCAGTGGATGTCGTGGAAGCTAGGGCTTCTAGTGAGGCGGCCCTTAGGCATGGCAAGGCGAGGGGATGGCTGGCGGCGGCGGGATCTGGTAGCTATGGCGGCGCGTCAGCGGGGATTGGAGCTGTGCAGATGCGGGAATGGTGGGGAATGAATGCTAAAATGCGACGGTTGGACTGCACGCGCATGAAAAGAACATATAGGGCAGTTGGGCAGAGATGACCAAATTTTAGGACAGTCCTGCCAGAGGGCACCTGTTGAAGGCCCATTTTTTTGCCTTTTTCATGCCTTAAAAAACAGTTTTTAAAACATCTACACTAAAATAAGTCGTCTATTAGAGATTGTCCTAGGAAGCGGCAAGGGCGTTGCAATATATAGAGGATATATCCACATCGAGACATAGTGTAGTGGCATATCAGGAGGGTGTACCGTGTACGGCCATGAGTAAGGGCTCCATGAATGTTATTGTGTGGTGTGTTGTGGGTGTGGAAAGTAAGACCTCCGTTCGGTAGCTAAAAATACATGGTCCGTCTAGCATTCAGTGTTGTCAACCGAGATCTGATGGAGATTAGTCTCTTCCAAGCTCAACCACACAAAACAAAAACAAATAATATGAAAAATAATAATTTTGAATATATAAGAGCACTTCACATGAATCTTGAAAAACATTACTGATCTTCAGGAGTATTTCCAGTCTACTCAACTCACAAATTTCTGATTCCAAAATTGCAAACAGATATATCATATATGTGTATATTTTAACTAAAAAGTGCCCAACTCGCAGAGCACGAGTAAAACCGAAAATTGCATCGAAAAGGTTGATCAGTCAGTCCCTTTCTATTACTCCCTTTGTTTCAAATTATAAGGTACGCTCAGCCTACAGAAACGTCTTATAATTTGGAAGGGAGAGCTTTTACATGCTTAGGACATAGATTGTTTCAATTAAAAAAACACTGTAGATTGTTTTATGATTCCAAAATTTTGGCAACTATGATCATCACACTCCAACGTACGTGCTGCAGGGTGAGGACATACCTGATGGACGGCTTCTTCTGCCACACCCACATCGCCTCATGGCACACGCTCCACAACATCATCTGTGGCAGCGCCGGCAAGATCGAGCAGTGCCTCGAGGTGGTGAGGGACCAGCTCAGCTGCGGCGTCACCATCTACCACGGCAGCGACGACGAGCTCCTCCCCGTGGGCTGCAGCTACGCGGTGCAGTCCAAGATCCCGCGCGCCGACGTCAAGGTGATCGACGGCGAGGACCACGTCACGATCGTCGTCCGGCGCCAGAAGGAGCTCGCCAGGGAGCTGGAGGAGATCTGGGACACGAAACGGACGTGACTCGGGTGGGAGCAATATATACACAGGGTAAAGAACGGATGGTTTTGAATGGGGCACCTCTGATTATTTGACAGAAGGCCGTGTCTTCGAAGACGAAAGACATGGCTGCTGGTTTTCGCAACGAAAGGAACAACAAATTTCTGAATGCGGCAGGAGGCGCACGGGGCAAGCAAGATACTCTTGAGAGAGATGTGAAGAAGATTACCCTTGATTTTTAAATTTTACCTCTCTTTTTTTCCTTCTCAAGTTTTCATATTGAAGGCTGGGAAAAACATTCTTGCCTGTTATGTGTATAATTGTGATTATTAGAGATGAAGTCGTTCCGGTTGTGATCCTTTAGAGTTTAGACAGAGAGCATGAGCATGACATGGTCAATTTGTCAAATCCGTAGCCTCGGCGCCCCTCTGTTCTTTCTTGGCCAATTCCTTGTCTGTAAAAATGCACTGTGAGAGTAGTAGTAAAAAACAGTGAAATCATTTCATTGCAGACGCACACTCGCCGCGACTGCAAGTGGCCGAGCTCCAGTGTGGACTCCACGGCACGGAGGAGATAAAATTCTACGGCACCTGCAGAGATTTGAAAGCAAGGCCACGATATCACATACTGCTCTGCAGTCAGTGATATGATCACATAATGGGGCGTTCTTGAATGGGCCCGTAGGTGCTCACGGCATAAAACCATTCCCTGTCCTTCTACCGTTGAACTGTTCGATCGATTCTCCATGGCAATAAAGGTTGCACTGTACACAGCTAGATGAACTTTGCACTTGACTGAGGAACAGAACGAATCCTTAACAGCTACCCTACAACTACTTACCAGTCCTCCCTTGTGTTTATGTACTGTTTCTCCTCATGTGACCTAGGGGCGGCACGGAGGCATGCTCGTCCCACCTCTGTCCCCTAGTATCAGATGGATCTGGGCTAGGTGGGCTTGGATCTTCCGCCACCCTTCCCCGTCCTGTTCATTTGTAACGTTGTGGTGGTGTTTGCCGCTCCATGGGCAAGAGATCATGGATGTCCGGGCGGCGGCCCTAGAAGGAGGATTGCGCAAATGGCTCTCCGGTGAGCGACGTGACGGTGGTGATGATCTTTCTCTTCGGTCATGAGGGTGGTGAGGAGGGAGCGGTTGGGGATTCTTGTGTTGGGGCGGCTCCTAGATCACGTTTGGACGCTTAGCGTGGTGACAACAGGTGGTCTGAGGTACCAGGTTGTAGTCTCGAAGGTTTTACTAGACGAAATCGCAGCGCTCTGGTGCCAGCGGCGGCGAAGTCTTTGGATGTCCTAACCCTCTTGGTGGTGCCATTGTGGTTATCTTCCCTGCATCGGGACTTCAAGTGAAAACTCTACACCTCCTCGGTCTCGACAATAGCGGTGCGTTGTGTTTTCACTCTCTTGGGGGCATCGTCATGGTGCTCTGGTACCTTCTAGTCTCATTTTGTTGTTATCGATAGGAAAATTCGGATCCTGTCTCGAGGCACTTCAGGCGTTGGGGTCGGGCATCCTCAGTGGCTTCATATCTTATACACTGACTTAGTTATCACCACTCTCCGTTCGCGTTGTCTGCTGGTAGGACCGGCGCTCAATGACCCGAATCGAGAGGGAAGGCGGCCTTCTCAAGCGACAAGTTGGTGGATGTGGTGCGACGTTGTCTGGTGGTTTCACAGGGAGGCGTGGTGGCACCTCTAATTAGTTGCCTCGGCCGTTTCTTCAGGGTGTGACTACTCATATATTTTCTTTTTTTCTTTGACCTGCTTTGTAAGAGGTTTCCGGCAATCAACCGTGTGACTTTATTTATAAACAGCACAAAAGACGTTTTCGGGATTTTAGTATCACTTAGTTTTTGTGGTTTATCTTAGACTTATGGACTACTTATCTTAAGATGTCAAGTAACCTGCCACTTGAAACAACTACTACTAGCTTAAATATTTGTTTATAAAACCCAGCTTAGGTGTTGTGACTGTGCATACATAGGTGTTCTCCTTCACCATGTAAAAAAAAAGTTGAAATGAAAGATGAAAAAATTATAATGTGGACCTGATGAAACCTGCTCATGCAATTCAAGCACTCTCCCAATTCCTACCCACCCCCGCAAGTAACACGCAGGAAAGTGAGCAGCTAGCAAACTAAATTTGGACCCCCAACGGAAAGCCACTTGCTGCCACCGTGGGGGTATGGATATGGATGTCCATTGCGTCCTGCCCGTTTACATTGACCATCAACGGAGGGACTTGGTGCGCGGCAGCAGCACGAGCACCGGGCCCTGACATCGTCGGCATGGCATTTACAACAGCCGTGCCTGATCAATGCAAGTAACAATGTACGCCTCATGGCTTCATGCGTGGAAAGGGAAATGGAAAACAATTAAACAAGTCGCTTCTGGTTAATTAGATGCTACCGGTGATTTACATGGCCACAGGTTAGCAGCGGGAGACCGGTGCGCAGCAGTAGCACATGGACCATTGGCCATGTTTTTAGTCCAAGAGCTAGGGTCGCATGGCCCAGGCCCTAAACCCTTGAGAGCAAAAAAAAAAAAAAAGGGAGCTGATTGCATGCCAGGCCTTCCTGGGCGGTTGTGCCCCACGCTCGATCAAAGCATGCTCCAGCCAGGCCTGCTAGAAGCCAGACCCGGCGGAACGCAAAGGGATCCTGCGGCTAGACGCGTGGGGATTTTAGAAATGGGCGTTTTTATTATCATGAATATTTACACCTGGCTTCTATATAATTAAGATGTACGCATAAATCACATAATTAGGGATTAAAAAATAGACTAAAATTATAAATATTATAATCATAATAATCGTCCTCAATCTAAGACAAATTAATCCTCAAATCATGTGGTCATCTATGTCGGGAGAAATATCTTTCGCCGTGCCCTCCGACCGCGTACACCCCTCCACAAATAAGTCACGAAACTCCATGCGTTGAAGAGTAGTCCATGATTGAAGGATAGCCATGGACCGATAAATAACCTGCAGAGGAGAAGACACAACGTTATTAAAAATCTCGTCATTTCTACAAAGTCATAGCGACCATATAATGACAAGCGCTCTCACCCTAAACAAAGTCATGTATTTATCAACGATTCCATGCAACCAATTACCAAAAATATTGGTCACTGAACATGGAGGAGATAAACCAGAAGCTATTTGCATGAATAACCATATAAAACGAGCAAATTTACAATGGAAGAATAAATGACGAGTGACTTATCGTGATAACAAAAACGCATTATGTACTTCCATGCCAACTCTTCTTTACAAGATTATCTTTTGTTAAAATTACACCTTTACGTAGATACCATGCGAATATGTTTGTATTAAGGGGGATGGAACGGGAGACGATGCGTCCCTTCGGTGTGACACGCGCCATAAATCCCCTCACCATCCATGCAAGTGAAAGAAAAGGGTAAGAGGGACAGAGTCGATGACATCAAGAAGTCATTGAAAGTAATTGTGAATGCAAAAAAGGAGATGGCCTAGGAGAGGAAGCTTTCGAGGAACAAGGAAATAGAGAAGCGGTCGAATACCAAGGATAGACGGGTGGCTTCGAGGAGAGGTTGGCGGCAACCGGGGAGAGGAAGGTGGTGATGAAGGAGAAGATGGTGGCCATGGAAGAAACTCCCCTCTCATTGAGCATGAGAAAAATCTCTTCTTCATAGACACAAGCACTCTTCATGAGAAGCAAAAGAAATACATCAACCTTTATCGTGACCAAGTATTGGCTCAAGAAGAATGATGAAAGGATGGAGACATGGGGACATGGGAAGTGCTCAAGAAGCATGGAGACATGGGAAGTGCTAACATGGTATCTAGGCATGGGTGGCATGGGAGCTACAATTGGGTGGCATGAGAGCTACTATAGGAAACATGGATGGCATGGGAGCTACAATGGGTGAATCCATGGCTTCCATGGTAGCTTCCACGAGTGGTAGCTTTGGAGTTCCGATGGGTGATGGCATGGGATCCTAAAATGTTCCCAACATTGCCGACGTTTCTAATGAAGATGAAGCACAAAATGGTGATGCAAATGGAGAAGATGAGCCATAGGTGTCGTTTGCATTGTTGTTATGATTGTGATGTGGTTGTGTGAACTTTCATTTTGTTTGTGAACTTGTTTGCGTCAAACTATGCTAGGCTTTTGAACTGTCATGCATTTGAACTTTGCTATAATGATGAAGCTATGATCTTGAATTTATGTGTGTGTGTTGATTTTTGTAAAAATATATAGATTCATATGTTCATCACTTCTACTCCCTCCGTTCGCAAATAAGTGTACTTCTATCTTTTAGCTAAGTCAAACTTTATAAAATTTGACCAACTTTATAGATGAATATAGCAACATATATTATATCAAAATGACATATTATGAAACTAAATTTAAAAAATGTCTATTAGTACCAATTTAGAGTCATAAATTGTGATGACTCAGCATACCACTGCATAATGTAGTACACTATAGTCGTTGACATAACACCAATGGAACACCGTTCCATTCGTATTATATCCCTCAGAGTGGTATAACAAAAATATTGAGGGTCCAAGACATTACTTTAGATTATATATAACATATTACAAAAGATCCAGAGAACTTCCTCGAACAGTGGAGGAATATTATACAGAAGGAACCAGAAAGATCCACTCGGAGTTTACTTTAGGAGTACTACTATTAGTATATATATAAGGCTTCAAAGTGCTAATATAGTATTGTTCTACAGAAGTAGGTTCTAGATTCTAGGAGTTTTATTTATACTCTACGCTTCAGCTTGACTTCCATAGATTCCGGTAAGGTCTTTGTCGTGGGAATGATCACGACATATGCTGCAATCGGCAGCGAGTAGTAGAACGAAGGGCAAGGACGGCCAGCCATTTGCGGTGCGAGATGAGGGCGGAGACACGGGGTTTTACCCAGGTTCGCCCCCCCGGAGGGTAAAGACCTACTCCAGCTAGATTGTATTATGATGAAAGTACAATGGGGCGAGCTCGGCGGCTAGGCGGCGAGTCGCTTGGGTGGATGATGGAACGTATCCTCTACACGCCCTGTAGGGAGGTTTATATAGACTCACCCCCCTAGGGTTTACATATCTCAACTGAATCAGTTAAGGCTTTGGCACTCGTTTAACCTAATCCGACTGGGCCTATCTACTCTCCTGGGCCTTCAGCTTCCAGTCGCTTGGATCCACGCCAGGCCTTGATCCAGTCGTCGTCCCGCAGGCCCACTCGCCAGTTCTTGGACCAGTCGGAAACGTCCTGCTGGGTATACCCCGGTAGGCATATCCCCATCAGTACTCCCCGAGGCCGTTGTCGATTGGGCGCAGGTGTTCGTTGGCAGTCGGAGTATACGGGTCCAATGCGGACGCCCAGTCGAATCGGTGGTGGGCTCCTGAATAAAGGAAAAAACTAATTACTCTAGTCGCAATGACAGTGGTTAATCGGGTCGCAGCTCGGCGAACGGGTCGGCGAAATATCTAGTCACTGTTGTAGTGATTGGGTCGGCGAGTCGAATGGATGAAGTTGGACCGTCAGACGCAGTCAAAACTAGCCGTTGGGGTAATCTAACGGTAACTTTGGCGTAATTACCGCGTGGTAACGGCTCCCTGATTTGGCGGGTAACAACCGCTATATAAAGGAAATGGTAGGCGATCGGGGAACCATTCCTTCGTCATTTCCTCCGATTTCGCCCATCTCCGTTTTCCTCCGCATCGCGATCCAACCGATCCAAAATCCCCCGACCTCCACGAACCTTTCCGCCAATGGTCCCCTCCACCGAACCATGGGGCAGGTCCAAGTGCACAAGAGCGCTACTGGCATCCTTCGAGGAGGCCAGGATCCTGCGTGCCGACAGGTGGCGCATCCCCGTGGCCGGAGAGGTGACTCCGGACCCGCGCGAGGGAGAATTTGTTTGCTTCACCAGCCATCTGGAACGGGGGCTGGGGTTCCCCACATCTCTCTTCTTCCGGCGCTTCTGCGCGTTCTACGGGATCCAGCCGTCGGACCTGGGCCCGCACAGCATCGAGCAGCTCGCCATTTTCGTGGCGTTTTGCGAGTGCTACCTGGGCTGCAGGCCCTACTTCCCCCTATGGCAAGATCTATTCCACGGGAGGATCAGTCGCAAAGAATCAGGCGGCCCAATGCTTGCTGCAGGTGGCCTGACGTTTCAGCTGAAGTCGAAGGCCTCCTTCTTTGACCTGATGCTACCTGCCAAGGCGGCGAGCGAGTGGAAGAAGTCTTGGTTTTACGTCATCGAGGCGACTCCAGACGGCGAGGTGGCGATCCCAAGGTACTCCGCCAACCAGCCCGAACCGCGCCGACTCCAAGTCGGCAAGCTCCCAGTAGACCAGCGGATGGTCGTGGATGAGATGCTTCAAACCATCCGCGGCCTAAAGAAGAAGGGTCTTCAAACCATCAATTTGTACAACTGTTGGCTCGGACGGTGACTCGTTCCCCTGGCCCGCCGCGAGCACTACATGTATGAATACACGGGCAGGGAGGACTCGACGAAATCCTGCCTTGCTGAGTGGAAACTCGAGGACTACGTCCTGGCGTTGAAGAAGATCACCCAGGCAGCATACCTGGACGCGAAGGTTGGGGTCGCCCCCTACACCACGAAGCATCCAGCCCCGACGGTAAGTCACTGTCTACCATTCGCAGTCGCAGTTGATGCTGTCGCGGTTATACTGATATTGTCTCATGCCTACTGCAGTTATTTCAAGTGGTGGAAGGGTGGCTTCCACCCGCGGACGACGAGAACTCGAGCTCGTCCGTCCAGGAGGGGGTGAATCGCCTCCTGCCAAGGGCGGCGTCGAGAGTGACAGGAGCGACGATGACGACGAGCCCGAGGAAGAGGCCGCCCCACTGGTTCGCAAAACTCACGGGCAGCGTCAGCACGAACTCGAGGCGAGTAGAAGACTTGAACGCCATGACGATGACAAAGACGAGCTTCCCGAACACACCTCGCGTCGCGAGGCCACTCCGTCGAAAAAGAAGAAGAAGAAGGAAGTGAAGGCCCCCCGAAGAGGAAGACGAAGCCGGCGAAACAGGCATCTCCGTCTCGTTCGGCGAGTAGTTCCGACGCCACCAGCCTGGCCAGGGATGAAGCGCCGCAGACGACGGCAGCACCGGATGCCACTGCTGCCCTGAGTGAGGTACCTCTGGCCTCGCTTCCCCCCTCCTTCGCCCCAGTCTCTGGGTTAGGGGCTGCTCCAGCCGCGGCAGCTTCGCCTCCCAGGAGAGCTCCCGCCGAAATCGTTTCGGAGGCTCCTGTCATGGCCTCGTCAATGAAGAGGCCGTCCGTGTCTTGGGCGCATGATGTTTTGGAGATGGGCCTCAGTCGGAAACTGGGCCCCAAACTGGAGAAGTCGGATAGCATCCGCACGGGGCTGCGGTTCATACCAGTCGCCAAGTGAGTTTTGTTCACCTGTCTTGCTTTTCGTTGTACTCGGACCATTTTGCTCATGTAATCAACTTGCAGGACTGGAGTTAAAAAGATAGGCCACCCGTCCGTGTCCAAAGAGCCGCCAGTCGTCGCCGAGGAGGACCCCTCTCGGAAGAGGAAGGCTGATGAGGTCGCTGCCCCCGCAGACAGTGCCAAGAAGGCCAAGGGCGACGATGTCGTCATGATGTCTGACGACACGACGATTGCTCCGAGTGATCCTGCGATGGAGGCGGCCTTGAAGATCAAGGAGGGTGCTTCCTCGCCTGGGGTGGCCGAGCCGGCCTCTTTTGGTGCCGGCGCATCCACCGTGACCTTCCCCAGCTTCATGGACAGAGCGGCGACGGCGCGTGGTACCACGCCATCGAGCCGTGTACCTGGGGTCGCCAAAATGGAGATCGAACAGCGTCGCGGGCACACTCCAGCTCTTCTCGCATCCGTGGACGCGCTACAGCTCCATGGCATGCTTGGCGCAGCCATCCAGGTATGTCCAGTCCCCGAGGATCGGGCCACTGAATTGCAGTGGTCAGATTCTTTTGGTGTTTTGTTTTTATTTCTCGCGCCCAGTCCCCGAGTGCGCAATCGCTGAATTTCAGCGGGTGGGCACTTAGGATTTTTGATCTCCAATCCCCGAGTGTCCAGTCGCTGAGTTTCACCGGGTGGGCACTTAGGATTTTTGATCTCCAGTCCCCGAGTGTCCAGTCGCTGAATTTCAGCGGGTGGGCACTTAGGATTCCGTTGTTGTTAACTGTTTGATTTGTGCACAGGGTTTGCAGCGTGAATCAGTCGACCGGCTCGCTGCGAAGTATCGCGCGGAGAAGGAACTTGTTGCCGTCCAAGAGGCGAACTAGGAACTCCAGGCGACTGTTGCGAAGGCAGAGGAGGTCCGCCAGGGCCATGTCCCGGCGAGTGAACTGACGGTGGCTCAATCTGCGTTGAGTTCGGCTGAGAAGCTGATCGCCGACCATGAGCACGAGCTTAAGGAAGCGAAGGAGGAGGCGAGTTCAGCGGATGGGCGAGCCAAGGCTGCTGTTACGGCCGCCGCTGAAGAGCGTAAGGTCTCTGACGCCCTCGTTGCTGGGCTACAAGACGACTACTCCTCTCTTCAAAGCTTCATCACGGGTCTCTGCCGTCCTTTGATTGGTAAGTGTGCCTGCCTCTGCCTGTAGTAGCTGCATTACATGATCTTTGTTGTACTCACTGCCACTCTCTGTCCACAGGTCGGATCATCGACAGCTCGGAAGAGGCGCAGTCGTACGATGCGCGGCAGTGTGTGGCCACTCTGGTCGACTCGGCCACGTTGTCCGCGGCTTGCATTCGGGCGTATCTTCAGGAGATGTCGCCCACGAAAGTGATTCCCAGCGACCTCGTCGAAGTGTGGCGGTATCTGGAGAAGGCGCCGTCAGTCGTCGAATTCATGACACGGTCGGCGTTTCGGCGCGGGGCGGCGACGACGCTTACCCTTGGGCTCGCCCAGTTCCCGGAGGATTTCGATCTGGACGACGTGACGAGTGGCTATCCCTCGTCGACGGGTTCGGTGGAGATTTCTGAGGTGCTAAAGTTGACGGATCGTGCCGCGGTATACTCCGATCGTGTCTGGGCGATGGGCGACCTCCTTCCTTATCAGGAGACGATCGTCGCGCCCAACGACCCCGAGCCGCCGCACCGGAACTTCAAGATCGAGCAGCCCTTCCGTGCGGCGATGGCGGGTGAGCTGACGACGTACCCATCGAACCCGTACACTCCCCTCATTCGCAACCGCAAGGGTGGCGGCGAGTCGACATCGAAGCCTGCGGAATAAAACATTGTGCCCTGGGGCGTTAGTAGCAGTTCGTCCATTGGGCGCAACTTGTATTTTGTAACAACTTTGGTCTGCTATAATGGGATTTCGCATTATTTTGTGAATTGTCTTGCGATTGTGATTGATGATTGAACGAGTCCCCGAGCGCATCCGCCCTTGTTATGGGGTTTACCTCATTTGTTATGTGTTTGTGGTTTTGAGCGTTTTGTTATTGGGGTCGACTCGCCCGAGCTTGGAAAGCCAGTCGCAGGGCGACTCCCATGAGTGCTCTTTACTTCACCGTTTTCCCTTGCGCGAACGAGGTCGGGTAGCCGAGTCCCCGAGCATGGTACTTGGTTGTTCTAGTCGCGGCTCTAGGGTGGGTGAGGACTGGGCGCGTCAGAGTGAGCGCATCACTCCTGCCTGGCCCGTCGGGTCAGTCGCATGGAGAGTCCTGGGCACGCTCTCATACTTGGCGTTTTTCCCTAGTTGCTCGCGCTGAACTGGTCGTCAGTCCCCGAGCGTGGTACTTGGCCGTTCGAGTCGCTGTGTCGAGGATGCGGAGGATCACGGTCGCTGTGAGGAGCGAAGGCAGTTGTCTTGGCTCGTTAAGCCAGTCGAGCTAGGTGACTCCAATGGGGCTCCGTGTAGGCGTTTTTCGTGGACGTTACGAGTCCTGGGGTAACCCAATGCCCTCGTAGCGCACTACTTGGCCGTGCCGATTGCTGTACCAGAGGTTTACTCCTGCAGTTAGCTTGGCGCTGTTATTACGAGTGCGAGTGGCACAAGACACGGAGAGTAGACGCAATTTGCGGTAACCGATATATTTTATTTCATAGCTAGTGGAGGGTACATGTATGGAGTTCTAGGAGTAGAACTTTCGTAGGAGGTTTACATTCCATGGTCGCTTGACGTTGAGTTTCCCGTCTCCGTGGACGTCGGTGAGGTAGTAGGCGTCGTTGCCGAGTACTCGCCTGATGGCGAATGGTCCCTCCCACGGGGGGGGGGGGAGAGCTTGTGCATGCCCTTCTTGTCCTGGATGAGGCGTAGTACCAGGTCGCTTTCCTGGAAGGTGCGAGTTCTCACCCGCCGGCTATGATAGCGGCGGAGTCCTTGCTGGTAGATGGCAATGCGGGAGCGAGCTAGGTCGCGTGCCTCATCGAGTTGAACGACTCCATCCTGGCATGCGAGTTCGTTCGCGGCCTCCGTGTAGTGGACGACCCTTGGCGAGTCGTGCTCTAGGTCGGTGGGCATGACTGCCTCGGCGCCATACACCATGAAGAAGGGGGTGAACCCTGTCGACCTGTTGAACGAGGTGCGGATACCCCAGATGACGGAGGGTAGCTCCTCGACCCAGCACCCGGCGGTGCGCTCCAGTGGTACTTGGAGCCGCGGCTTCGGGCCATGGTGGATGCTCTGGTTGGCCCGTTCCGCCTGGCCGTTGGACTCCGGGTGGGCGACTGAGGCAAGGTCGAGTCGGATGTAATGTTCCTCGTAGAACTCGGACATGGCTCCTTTGGCGAAGTTGGTGCCGTTGTCCGTGATGATGCTGTTTGGGAACGCGTAGCGATATATGAGCTCGCGTAGGAACTTGGTGTCGGTCTTCCCGTCGCATTTCCGGACTGGCTTGGCCTCCACCCACTTTGTGAATTTGTCGACCGCGACCAGGAGGTGGGTGAAGCCGGAGGGGGCCTTTTTGAAAGGGCCTACCATGTCCATACCCCACACGGAGAATGGCCAGGTGATGGGGATTGTCTTGAGCGCTGAGCTCGGCACGTGTGTCTGGTTGGCGTATTTCTGGCACCCGGCGCACCGCTGGACAATGTAGACGGCGTCTGCGTGTGGGGTGGGCCAGTAGAAGTCGTGCCGCATAGCCTTTGCGACCAGAGAGCGGGCGCCGACATGGTGGCCGCAGTCGCCGGAGTGGATGTCGTGGAGGATTTTGTGTCCTTCAGCGGGTTGGACGCAACGTTGGAACACGCCAGTCACGCTGCGTTTGTGGAGCTCGCCGTTGATGATGACGAAGGATTTGCAGCATCGCGCTATCATCCGGGCGTCTGTTTCGTCTATCGGCAAGGTGCCTCCCTCCAGATAGGCGATGTATGGCGTAGTCCAGTCCTCTGGCTCGGCGATGAGTGCGACCAGGGCAGCCTCTGGTTGCAGCGGGACTCCAATGTCGATCTCCCTTGGGGGAGAGACGGAAGGCTTGGTGATGGTGTCGAGGAAGATGCCGGCGGGTGGTGCGAGTCGAGCCGAGCCGATGCGAGAGAGTGCGTCGGCCTCTTTGTTTTTTCGCCTATCAATCCACTCGACGGAATAGCCTGCGAAGTGTCCGCCCAGCTTGTCCACTGCTTGGCGGTATGCCGCCATGGTGGGGAAGATGGCGTCGCAGGTACCAGCGACCTGCCCAGCAACGAGGTCGGAGTCTCCGTAGCAGCGTAGGCGGTTGACATTCATCTCCTTGGCGGCTCGCATGCCATGGAGTAGTGCCTCGTACTCGGCCATGTTGTTGGTGCAGGGGGTGAAGTCGAGGAAGAGGACGTAGTGGAGCTTGTCGCCCTTCGGGGAGGTCAGCACGATCCCTGCTCCTGCGCCGTCTGCATTCTTGGAGCCGTCAAAGTGCAGGCTCCAATAGTGGAGGTATGGCAGCTTTTCTGGCTGCTGGGCCTCTTCCCAGTCGGCGATGAAGTCCGCGAGAGCCTGCGACTTGATTGCTTTGCGTGGCTCGTACTTGATGTTGTGGACGACGATTTCGACGGCCCACTTGGCGACTCGCCCGGTCGCCTCATGGTTGCGGATGATGTCCTGCAATGGTGCTGAGGAGACGATCGTGATCGGGTGCTCCTGGAAGTAGTGCGGTAGTCGCCGCTGTGCTCTGAAGACCGCGTATACCAGTTTCTGGTATTGCGGGTATCGCTGACGCGACTCGGTGAGGACCTCGCTGATATAGTACACCGGTCACTATACTGGGCGCTCCTTTCCTTCCTCTGGCCGCTCGACGACCATGACGGCGCTGACGACGCGCTCGGAAGCCGCGACGTAGACCAACATGGGTTCTTTGTCGTCTCGACCATCGACTGCGGGAGCCGCAGTCGCCTGAAGGTGTCCAGGTACAGGATGTTGATGGAGCTTCCGCCATCCATCAATGTCTTGGGGATCCAGTAGTCTCCCACCTTGGGATTGACCACCAGGGCGACTCGGCCTGGGTACTCGATGCGTGGCGAGTGGTCCTGGCGGCTCCAGGTGATGGGTTGCTCCGACCAGTTGAGGAACTGGGGAACGTCCACCTGGGCCACCGCGTTGACAGCGACGGCGCGGGCGATGACCTTCTTCTCGCGCTTCGTGTTGAAGCCTGTGAAGGTGTGGAGCAAGCCGTCCACGCTGCCGAATTTTCCGCCATTTGGCGGGTTGTTGTCAGGGTCCTCCCGTGCTCGCCGTGCCTTCTCGATCTCCTTGAGAGAGTGGCAGTCGGCGGTCGTGTGCGTGGCGGGCTTTCCTTCCCTGCTGTGAAACACACAAGGTTGGTTAAGGAGGGCCACGGGGTCGAACCTTGGTTTCGCCTTGTAGTTGCCGCCGTCGCGGCGTTGCCCTCCGTCGCGGCGGAAGCTCTTGGGCTCGCGCTGCGCGTGCCCAGCGTTGGCGACGAAGTCGACTCGCCCGTCACTACGGCGGTTGCCGGTGAGGCGAGTGTTGCTGTAGCGTAGGTCGGACTGTCGTCCGTTGTCGTTGCCGTTTGTGCGGCGTTGACCACCCGACTCGTCGTCGGTTTCCTGGTTTGGGTCTTCCTCCGCGTATCTTTTAGCGATCTCAAGGAGGTCCGGTATGTTGTCGAGTGTGCGGTATGCTTGTTTGAGCTTGGCGACCAAGGGCTCGTAGCGGCACGAGGTCTTGAAGCAGTGGATCGCGGTGTCCGGGTGGATGCCCGCCGCGTTGTACCATAGTTCTTGCCACCATTGGACCCAGCTTCGGGTCGACTCGCGGGGTCCCTGGACGCATCGCTCCAGGTCCTCGATGGTGGTGGCACGGGTGTAGGAACCCCCGAAGTGCCTGACGAAGGCGTCACGCATCTCTTCCCAGGAATCGATGCTATACGGGGGGAGAGTGTTCATCCACTACCTGCACGCTCCCTCCATCATCAGGGGGAGGTAGCGGGCGGCTAGCAGGTCGGTGTGGCCAGCGATCCCCATCGCCATGAGGTAGGTGTCCAGCCACACGGAGGGGTCGTATAAAGGGTCGTACTTCTCTATTTCCTTCGGCGCTTTGAAGTTCGCCGGGTATTTTTCGCCTCGGATCATCGGTCCGAAGCACCGGGGCCCGAGTCGGCTTAGCGACCCCATCGGCTCGCCGTCACGGCGATTGGTTAGGGTGTGTCGCAGGTCGTCGGGCTGGCGTGCGCGCCAGCTTTGGTTGTTGATGATGTGGGTGCGGGCGTCGACGGGCTAACCGTTGGCGGCGACGAAGTTGGTCGCTGGCCTGGGGTCGTTGGTGGAGAGTGCCGCGTTTGCGGGTCGGTGTTGGAGCTGCAGTGGTTCGGGTGGCGGGCAGTTGAGGGTGTTTGCCGCCAATGGACGACCGCTTGAGGCCGCTCTACTGCCCGATGAGCGCGAGTACATCCGACCCTGTGAGTCGACGCGTGCGTTTTGTTGCTCGACCGCCTTTGCGAGCAGGGCCTTGACATACTGGATCTGTAGGGCGCCGTCACCGGTGGCCGTGATGTGGTCGGCCGCTGCTCGGCCCGCCACGAGGTTGTCCATCGGGGTGGAGAACAGTGGTAGGCCGTTCGCGTCTCGCTCCCGTGAGGAGACCACGATCCGCGGCTGGTCCGTGGGGGGTGCGCGGTTGGGTGGAGGTGGGGCGTCATTCACCGTCGACCCTGGCGGGGGTCGGGCGCTTCCTCCGGGTGGCGCGTTCTCGCAGATCGCGCGCTCGACCACGCGGGCGGGGTCGTTCTTGTCGTCGAAGTTCAGGGCGTGCCCCTGGTCGGTGGGGTTCAGACGCGACCTGATTCGCTGCTGGTGGTAACGTGACAGCTCATGCGCCGTCACCTGCTCGAGGCGAAATTTTTCGCGCTCGGCTTGCTCCTTGTGGACTGCCTCCGCCAGCTTCAGGCGGAGTTCCTCGACCTCCATTGCCGTGGCGTTAGGAGGGATCGGGGTGGAGAAGGGATCCTCCGGCGGATCGGTGCCAGTCGCCATGTAGGTCACGGCGTGGCGACCGGTCCCTTCGCGGAGATCGGCGGAGTTTTCCGACCCGGAGTCAAAGTCGAAGATCCCAAGGATGGAGGGATCCTCGAAGTCTCCCACGTTGGAGACCTGGGTGATGGATACCGCGGGCGAAGCCGCGATGATGGATCCGGCGAGTGACGCCAAAGTCGCCGAGTCGGCGTCGTCGTTGAGGGCCGCGTCTTCTGTGGCCGCGGTGGTTTTGGCCACGTTGCTGTGGGCCGAGTTGTACTCGGAGGCGAGGCGGTGGATCGTGCGGACCTGGCTCTCGGAGAGCCGGTCGCGTGGCGGCGACTCGCGGATGCGAGCCGAGTCCTCCGAGACAATGACGTCGGTGAGGCCGACGAAGAGGCTAATCGTGCCAACTGGCAAGATCATGCTGTGCGTGACGGGTCGCGCCGCCGGGACGTAGTTGCTCGTCAAGATCTGGAGCATCTCGCCGATCGCTATCATGCAGCCGGTGGCGACCGACTCGTTGATGGGTAGATTGGATCTCGCCGCAGAACACCGGGCAGACCGTCCAGGCCCCACGGTGGGCGCCACTATCGTGGGAATGACCACGGAAGATGCTGCAATCGGCAGCGAGTAGTAGAACGAAGGGCAAGGGCGGCCAGCCATCTGTGGTGCGAGATGAGGGCGGAGACACAGGGTTTTACCCAGGTTCGGCCCCCCGGAGGGTAAAGACCTACTCCTGCTAGATTGTATTATGATGGAAGTACAATGGGGCGAGCTCGACGGCTAGGCGGCGAGTCGCTTGGGTGGATGATGGAACGTATCCTCTACACGCCCTGTAGGGAGGTTTATATAGACTCACCCTCCTAGGGTTTACATATCTCAACCGAATCAGTTAAGGCTTCGGCACTCGTTTAACCTAATCCGACTGGGCCTATCTACTCTCCTGGGCCTTCAGCTTCCAGTCGCTTGGATCCACGCCAGGCCTTGATCCAGTCGCCATCCCACAGGCCCACTCGCCAGTTCCTGGACCAGTCGGAAACGTCCTGCTGGGTATACCCCGGTAGGCATATCCCCATCAGTCTTCGACTCGGATGATCTCCATCAGATATCTTTAACTCTTCAAGTAACTTATTTCCTGGGAACGCCATTGGTTTCTTCGAGATCTAGCAAGGGTTAAGAAGATACGATTGAGTACGAGCGTACTCAGCAAGTTCACTAAAGAGAAGTGTTTGATGCACTATCTATAGCCACAGACCATAGGTCATAGGCAATGCAAGTTTTTGAAAACATTTCTTCAAAGTTTGCTTTTATTCTGAAAAACTATGTCCGTCAGCCTTCACAGGTTTACCAGAAATTTCATGGAGTTCCTTTCCTGCCGCATTCGTAGCTCCTTCTCGAAACAGGGAGTAACAAATTACAGTTCTTACACTCTGTAGAGGTGCGTTGCTTTACCCATGAGAGATCTTAGCTTTCTTGCACATACGAGTTATAGGCTCGTTCACACTTGGTATGAGGCCCAGACTAAGATCCAAGCCAATCACTGTCCTTCTCCGCGACCCGGCATACCCTATGGGTTGCACATAAGGCCTAGGATAAAACTTGTTTCCAATAGCAGCCTAAGGTGTACAACCCTCATAGATACCAGAAGCCATGGGACGTTGAGGGATCCCACCCATATTCTACCAACCCTCTATAAGAGGAGTTACAACAACAGCCCGATCATCCGTTGGCATACGAAAGGGAGCCGATCCAACTAACTTCTCCGTCCCATTCCAAATCTCATGGTTAACGTGTATTATACAGTGCAAGAATCACTGGCGACATTGGTTGTTAAGTCCTAGATATTATGTTCCTTTACCACCAGAACTTTCATAATAGGTTATTACCTCTTGGAGGATAACCCATATTCATATTATTGTGATAATAATGTTTTCTGACCTTTTTGCAATGCAGGTGATGACACAACAATTGCAAATATTTGATAGAAAATAACCAAAGGACATGAGAAAGTGTGAACTTGCCTTATGTGATTGCAAGATTATGCACTCATGGTCTTCGAGACAATAGAAGATCCAATATCTGAAAACAACAGCATTGGTCTGGTAAGGACTAATGTTTAAAGAAGAAAGATGCCATTATGGATAAATAATGCTATGCAATTTTATAATTCCCAAAGTGAAATCCTCAGCATTATAAATGAGTTGATCTTAGGTATCTTCTTGAAGATTGGGTTTATCTTTGAGTTTATTTTATAAGCAATTACCTCTATAAGGAACTTAAATCTTGACATACAAGATATGAAAATAGGATATCATTATAATCTAAGATTGAGGTTGATTGCCAACTGATGACTATGATAAAATTCCATGGATTAGGTCGTGTAAGAGTTAAAGGACTTACTTTAGAGTTGTTGTTTGAAATTGCAAAAAGAATTATATTTGAAGAAACTAGTGTTTAGTGAAGGTTAATCAGTCTTGAGGGTTATTAGGTTTTACATTAGGGTTTTTGATGGTTACGAATGATGTTGAGTTATCATATTTTAATTGATGGTATAAGTGACCAAATTTAATATAAAACATAAATAAACTTCAAATGAGATGTTTATGATTATTTAGACCAAAGTTAACTATAAAAATAGAAGTGAATCTTAATATGTAGTGAGTTTTAGAACATCATCTAGTTTTAGGGTTTTGACAAATATGATTATGGATGTTTCCTTTTAATTTAAGTGAAAGATGAGTTTAATAACATTCAACTTATTAATGGGAGCATAATTAGATGATCTTATAAATTTGTTAGGGTTTATAGTCATTTTAAGTGTGGTTAAGAGATGAAGATTATTCACCATCTTATACCTGAGTGATATATAATATTTATTTAAAAGGAGTTTTATTTCAATTTAAGATTTAATAAGAGTATTTAAAAGTTAATAGTTATACTTAAGTTTTATTGTGAATTATGATTATGGATTTAGACTTAATAATTAAACTTAAAGGATTTAGTGTTTTATTAATAAATGTGATTATTTAGTTCTTAGTAAATAAATTTAAAGAATTAACAAAGTGGTTATTTCATTTTAGTAAAATAAGTAATTGAATTTTATTATCTAATGTTATTAAAATATTTTTGAATAATATACATAGTATTTTTTTAGTAAAATATACTTATTTAAGATCTTAAAGATGAATTGTATTTATTTTTAAGTATTATATTTATTTTTATAAAATTATTCAAATAATTAAGTGTCTTTAAATATTGTCTTTATGTTTTATTTGTAAAATTCTAAGTTAGTATTTTTATAAAATAGTAGATTTATTTTTATACATAAAAATGATTTTTTATTAATTTTTAGGAAATTTTCTTATATTGTTATAATTTATTGAGAACTTTAGTGCCTTTAATAATTAGTGGTATTTATTTAGTTTAATCAAGTGGTTTTATATTTTACTTGGATAGATATCATTTTTATGATCATTTTTATGTATCAATTGTATTTTTAGGATTTTACTACATTTTTCTAGGTCTTGAATATTGTTAAGGGTATTGTGGTAATTTAATATTGTACAATTAATGTATATTACCTTTTTATTGAACCTAGTGTATAAGACAATCTGGACCTTAGGCCGACTCGGCCCACCTAGGCCCATCTAGCTGGGCTATTCCCAGCCCAACCCTATCTCTCTCACACTTCTCACTCACGCACACCCGTACGGCCTCACCCCTCTTGCTACCTACCCTCACCTCACCGCCAGTAGAGCCGTCGCCCGCCTTCGGCCCTTGTCGGTGGCCTTCAGCGCCGCTGCCTGATGCAGATGACGCGTCACCTTCTCATCCATCTATTGACCAACTCGATTAGAGAATCGAGATCCCACGCGGCCGCGTCCAACCTCTACAGGTGCTAGGTTTGCGGGGCTGCTATCGCCGCTGCGCGCCGGTGTTACTCCAGCCACCCTTTGGTGCTGGTGATGATGTGTTGGGTCTGGACGTGCCTGTGCTGCCGTGGCTTGGCGTAGGTGGTGTTGTGGCACCCTCGATGGTCACCGTGTTGCTGTGTCGTGGCCATCGCCTCTGATCCTCTGCAACATCGTGTTCTGCTTCCTCTTCTTGCTGGGCGAGGACCTCTAGGTAAGTATCCTCTTCTCCTCTAATTCTGGTCTTCCTCCTTTCTTCCTTGTAGCTAGCTCTGATTAGAGTTTCCTACTCCTATTAGTATTTCGGTTATTCATAATGGTGTTCCTAAGGAATGGTTTTCTTTAGCCTATGAACCCTAGCTTGCTTTAGTGCTAGTGATGTTAGTGGTATATGTTGCTAAATGGTATTCAATCACGTGAGCCCATACTGTATTATGATGAATTGATTCTTGAATAATGTAATACTAAATTTCTACAACTGTCAAACATGACAATGATTGATTGAATGATTTGATTCTTGTGTGATGTTGGTACTATGAAATCAGTTGCAGGTGTTTCCTAGACCTGTACCCCTGATGTGGGCTATGTCTAGTTAAATAACATGCTCTGTTGTCTAAATAAGTGATATTGTGTTATATCTATTTGCATGGTGATGTATATGATATCATGAATTCCTTGTACCAAATACTTATGTTATGATATTGGAATTATAAATGACTCCTAGAGTGTTGGCTAGGAATGTTCACAAATAATGTTTTATTGCAATCCTAGAATTCTTGGACTAGCTAAATTGGTATTGTACCCAGCCAAGCTTTGATCTTATGTGATCATGGAAAACATACTAGAATGATTCCTAGAAATATTTCCTAGGAAAATGATTTGTTCTATGTCGAATCTGATAGTGTAATAATGTACAACTTTGATTCCTAGAGATCCTACTAGGAAAATGATAAGATTGTTTGGGTAGTATTTGTAAGTGTAAATGAGTGGCCAATATGAGTACACTGTATATATGACCACAACCATTTTAAATGATTTCTAAATATTTTTAGGAAAATGATTTGTGGATTTAAGAAAATGGACTTGAGCTTGTACTCAAGAAACTCTGAATCTGCTAGGTACCTAGGTGCTACCCTCTAGGAATTTGCCTTGTAGCCTAGCAGCTGTGGTAGATGTTTGTTTAGTAAAAACTAGATAATAGGCTAATGATGATTTTATCATGCAAGGCATGATCTTGGACAAATATGAATTAGAAGATTTAAAGTAGATTTATTTATCTACTTAATTGCTTGATAATTAGATAAATGATTCCTAGATCAGATGATCTGGGGAAATGATTTGAAGAATTCCCTATGGTTTACAGATACCCTAGTGTTGTGCGTGGCCTGTTACACATCTGATCTGTTGTAGCTTTTCTTAATAAGCTTCTACGTGTGCCATTTTAAAATTAGTGGCTTCAACTTTTTGGAATATGCCACTGTGGTGCCTCATTAGAGTGTGCACTGCCAAACAATCTTTTCTTTAATATTGTTTGGCAGTGCACTTCCTAGAGACCCTAAACCCTAAACCCATGATGGTATGATCCGTTGCTTTTGCCCTGCCAATGATGCAAAAGACTGAGGCCTCTTTATTATTAAGAACAAATACTACTTTGTGGCTTTTATTCTCTATGATGAGCTTTGCATAGCATCTATATGCAAGACTGAGAGAAATATTCTTCATTACTACTTCTGTTGTTATATAAAACAAATAAAAGTAGATAAGATGCTTGAATCTTAGTGTTGCAACCTACTTTGGAAAGGTAGTTGTTGTGCTACTGTAGATGATGAGTTCTTGGTGTGGTTGGCTCACACGAATGGATTAAATCTGATGCTGTTGATCTGGTTCAACTGCTACTTCATGTTCCTGACCTTCTCCTCCTAGATGCTATACTTCACTTGTCCTTGATCTACTCCTAAAGTTCCTCAAACTGATCCTGATGATTGGGAAGATTTTTGGTATTGTATTCTTGGTGTTCTTGGAAGAACAGGTAAAAGAACAATGGCTTCTTGGTGGTGCTATGGAGAGTCCAAGGAATGGATATTGTGTGGGCATGTACTTGTTAGCTACAGTTGCTTCCTTCTTATCTGGCTTCCTGGGTTGATGTGTGATACTCCTAATTTGCATCACCATTCTATATCATAATTTAACTCTATTCATTGATATTTGTCTTATTATGAGGTATTACTTATGGCCTTTCATCTGGTTATGCCTGTTGGATGATTCTTGGAGGATGGATTGCCCGAGTATGGATTCTGATGGAAAAGAAGGCGTTATGGTGCAATTTCGCGAAGATCAGAAAAATACCAGAAAAATATGGAAACATATTATTTTACAAGAAGACGAAGGAAGCCAGGAGGAGCGAAGAGGGGCCGCAAGGGTCCACGCCTCCTAGGCACGGGCCCACCTGACCCCGCGCCTAGGGTAGGTGTGGCCCACCTGCCCGGCCTCCAACTCCGCCCCTTCGCCTATATCTTCCTTACAGAAGCCTAAGCCTCGGGGAGCGACCACAGATAGATTTCCGCCGCCTCTGGGGGCGGAAAACACCGATAGAGAAAGATCTCTCCGGCATACAGATTTCTGCTGGTGGAATTCCTTCCCGGAGAGGGGAGACCATCGCCATCAACACCAGCATCAACCTAGGCTTCATCAGGATCATCATCATCGTCATCCACACCATCATCTCCACCAGCACCATCATCACCACTCCGTCCCGCTGTAAAAATTGTGTTGGATATTGCTTTAGTTCTAGGGGAAATTTTCCCGGTGTTGATTACTATTGTAGTTGATGCTTGTGAGTGGAACCATTGGATTATTGTTTATGTTCAGATTGTTATCCATTATCATATCATCTTTGATCTTGATCCATATGATGTCTCGTGAGTAGTTCGTTTAGTTCTTGAGGACATGGGAGACATCATGTTGTTAGTAGTGAATCTGTGATGAGTTATTATTCAATGGTTTAGTATTTAAGTTGTGGTGTTATTCTTCTAGTGGTGTCATGTGAACGTCGACTACATGATATTTCACCATTTATGGGCCTAGGGGGATGCATTGTGTATTTGTCTACTAATTGTGGGGTTGCCGGAGTGACAGAAACCTAAACCCCCGTTAGGACACCTTTGCACAAGGGAGCGTAAGATCTCAGAGTTTAAGGCTGTGGTTAGATTTATATCTTAATTACTTTCCTGTAGTTACGGATGTTTGCAGGAGGTTTAATCACAAGTATGTATTAGTCCAAGTAAGGTCGGTATGTTAGCACATGTTCACCCACACAACACTTACAACACTAGAGAAGAGTACTCAGCTATTTGAAGCGAAAACACTTGACAGAATTCCCATGTGTCCTCGAGAACCTTTGGTCCTTATAAGTATTTCCACCGGCTTGTCCTTTGTTAAGAAAGGATTGGGACATTTGCTCCGTTTGTTTGTTACCTTTGTTACTTGCTCTTTGTTTTGTTGCCTTGTCAGAAAACCACTAAAAATCTGTTTGCTAAGTATTCACAGGGATTTCCTGCTCCATACCACTGTTCAGCACCTTCTGCTCCTCGTTGGTATCGACACTCCTATTTATCAAAAGTACTACGATACACCCCCTATACTTGTGGGTCATCAAGACTATTTTCTGGCACCGTTGCCGGGGAGTGAAGCGCTATTGAAGAGTGGAACTGTTAAGGGAAACTTTTACTGTGAGTATTGCTTTTGTTACTACTTGTTACTTTGTTTCCAATATGGATAAACCACTTGGTTTTCTGTTTGGGAAAACTAGTACCACTGCTAGGGTAGTAGATGAACCACCACCTATTGAGATAGATCCTTTTAAGATACCTACAAGTATTGTTAATCGTGTTATGGATAATTATTATTTTGGGGATGGAATTGTCCATCCTGGTGATCACTTGCTTTTTATCCATGAATTATGCAGGTTGTTTAAGTGTGCAAGTATCACAAATGAACAGGTGAAGAAGAAGTTACTCTCCATATCCTTGAAAGGGAGAGCTGAAGAATGGTATAAGCTGCTGAAGAATGGACAATCCATGGAATGGGAGGAGATGGCATCTCTCTTTTACTCTAAATTTTATCCTCCCAGTGAAATTCATAAGGATAGAAATCTTATATATAACTTTTGGCCTCTTGATGGAGAGAGTACAGCTCAAGCTTGGGGGAGATTGAAGTTACTAATGCTTAAATGTCCTATTCATGAACTCCCTAACAATATTATTCTCAATAACTTTTATGTTAGGCTTTCTCTTCATGATAAAGATTTACTAGATGCTTCTTGTGCTGGATCATTCACACGTATGAAGGAAGAAGCTAAATGGGATCTCTTAGACCGTATTCAATATAACACTGAAGCTTGGGAGAATGACAAAGGAAGAAAGTCAGGTATAAACTATGATTATGAATGTATTAAATCTTTTATGGGAACTAATAACTTCCGTTATATTAGCAATGAGTTTGGTCTTGATCCTTAAGTTCTTGCGATTTTTTAATTCTTTTGCCTCTTATATTGAGATTCGCAAGAAAGAGTATGACAAGTACTATGCTCCATATAAAGACATTGTTACCCATGTTCCTTCCAGTGTAGAGGTTTGTACTGTTGATCATATTTTGCCTAAACCTTATGTTGAGAAGATTCCTTTTCCCTCCAAGGTAAGGGAACATTCTATTATAGCTAATGTGGTCAGCAAAAGCGCAAAGAAAACTGTAGGGTCCGATGAGCTTATTGATATTGAGCCTATGGTAGCTATTGTGAAAGATCTTGTCACTAGAAATATAGAGGATGAGCACATTGTCTTCTATGAAGATGCTACTAATATTATTTCTCATCCTAAGAAAGTTAGAAAAGCTAGTGTCCCTGTTCTTTATGTTCGAATTGGTAATCACAGCTACTATGGTTTATGTGATATTGATGCTAGTTCTAGTGCTATTCCTTATGAGCTTTACAGGGAAATTATGCATGAGATTGGTCCTTGTGAGCTTAAGGACATTGATGTGGTTATTCATCTTGCCAATAGAGAGCAAGTTTGCCCCATTGGCATTATAAGAGATGTGGAGGTCCTTTGCTATAAGATTAAATATCCATCTAATTTTCTAGTACTTGGTAAGGAAGCTAGTAAAACCTAAACTATTATCTTTGGTAGACCCTTCCTGAATACTTGTGGGGCTATCATAGACTGTAGGAAGGAAAAAGTTTTGACTAAGTTTGCTGGAGAGTCTTATGAGTTTAATTTTTCCAAATTTGCCAAAACTCCTTATGAAAATGAACTACCTGATGAGAATTTTAGGGTTGAACAACTTTTCGCTATTTCTCTTGCTCCTGACAATGCCTTGCAGCAGTTTATGGAAGATCATGAAAGCGATGTCTTCATGAAGGAAAGAAATGAGATTGACAAGGTTTTCCTTCGTCAGCCGGAATAGCTTAAGCATAATATACTTGTGGAAGATTTGGGTACCACACTACCACCTAAAGGGGACCCTGTTTTTGAATTAAAACCTTTACCTGATGATCTTAAATATGCTTATCTTGATGATAAGAAAGTATATCATGTTATTATTAGTTCTAAACTTTCAGGAAAGGAAGAAGAGAGGTTATTGGAGATATTGAAGAAACACCGAGGAGCTATGGGCTATACTCTTCATGATTTAAAGGGGATTTCTCCAACTATATGTCAGCATGCTATTAATATAGAGCCTGATGCAAAACCAGTTGTTGAGCAGCAATGCCGTCTAAATCCTAAGATGAAGGAAGTGGTAAGAAATGAGGTATTAAAACTCCTAGATGCGGGTATTATTTATCCTATTGCTGATAGTAAATGGGTTAGCCCTGTTCATTGTGTTCCCAAGAAAGGGGGAATAACTGTTGTGCCTAATGAGGATAATGAGCTTATACCCCAAAGAGTAGCGGTTGAGTATAGAATGTGCATTTATTTTATAAATATTAATAAAGTTACTAAGAAAGATCATTATCCTTTGCCCTTTATTGATCAAACGCTTGAGAGGTTGTCCAAAAAGTCTCACTTTTGCTTTCTTGATGGTTATTCTAGGTTTTCTCAAATCGCTGTGAAAGCACAGGACCAAGAGAAAACTACTTGTCCTTATGGTACTTATGCTTATAGGTGTATGCCTTTTGGTTTATGCAATGCTCCTGCTACCTTTCAGAGATGTATGTCTGCTATCTTTCATGGTTTTTGTGAAGAGATTGTGGAGGTTTTCATGGACGATTTTTCTGTCTATGGAACTTCTTTTGATAATTGTTTGCACAACATTGATAAAGTTTTGCAGAGATGTGAAGAAACCAACCTTGTTCTTAATTGGGAGAAATGCCATTTCATGGTTAATGAAGGGATTGTTCTTGGACACAAGATCTCTGAAAGAGGCATTGAAGTTAACAGAGACAAAATTGAAGCAATTGAGAAGATGCCTTGTCCTAGAGATATCAAAGGTATTCGTAGTATCCTTGGTCATGCTGGTTTCTATAGGAGGTTTATTAAAGATTTCTCCAAGATTTCAAAGCCCCTTACTAATCTTCTTCAAAAAGATGTACCTTTTGTTTTTGATGATGATTGTAAGGAAGCTTTTGAAACTCTGAAGAAGGCTTTGACAACTGCTCCTATTGTCCAACCACCTGATTGGAGTTTACCTTTTGAAATTATGTGTGATGCTAGTGAATTTGATGTGGGTGTTATCCTTGGACAATGTGTTGACAAGAAGCTGAATGTTATTCACTATGATAGCAAGACTCTGGATGCAGCTCAAAAGAATTATGCTACCACTGAAAATGAGTTCTTAGCTGTAATCTTTGCTTGTGATAAGTTTAGACCTTATATTGTTGATTCTAAAGTTACTATTCATACTGATCATGTTGCTATTAAGTACCTTATTGTTGGAATTATGCCCTAGAGGCAATAATAAAGATGTTATTATTATAATTCTTGTTCATGATAAAGTTTATATTCCATGCTAGAATTGTATTAAGCGGAAACTTTAATACTTGTGTGGTTTGTGAACAACACCGTGTCCCTAGTATGCCTCTATGGACTAGCTCATTGATTAATGATGGTTAAGGTTTCCTAACCATAGACATGAGTTGTCGATTAATAATGAGATCATATCATTGGGAGAATGATATGATGGACAGACCCAAACTAAGTGGAGCAATTAGATCGTGTCATCGTGTTCATCTTTGCGAAGCTTTTCTTATGTCAAATATTGTATTCCTTAGACCATGAGATAATACAACTCCCTGGTATCGGAAGAAAGCTTTGAGGTCATCAAACGTCATCCTATGAGAGGGTGATCATAAAGGTGTCTCTCAGGTGATCGGAAAGTACCTGTTGGGTTGTATGTATCGAGATGGGATTTGTCCCTCCCAAGTCGGAGAGATATACTTCAGGCCCACTCGGTAATCGATATCAACACCGCTTGCAAGCATGTGGTTAAGGAGTTAATCACAAAGTGATATCGGATTACGAAACGAGTAAAGTACTTGCTGTGAGCGAGATTGAACTAGGTATGACGGTACCGACAATCAAATCTCGGGCAAGTAAAATATCGCGAGACGAAGGGAATATATATGGGATTGATTGAATCCTGGCATCGTGGTTCATCCGATATGATCATCGATGAATGTGTGGGAGTAAATATGGGTTTTCAGACCCCACTATTGATTATTGATAGAAGATCATGTCTGCATATTCTCGAACCCGAAGGGTCACACACTTAGCGTGTCTCGATGCTAGGATAGATTGGATAATTGGTTTATGAGTTTTCTCGGAGTCTCGGATGAGATCCAGGACGTCATGAGAGGTTCCGGAATGGTCCGGAGAATAAGATTCATATAAGGCAATGCAGTTTTTGGAGTTCGGAATTGTTTCAGGTTAATCGGTATTGTACCGGAAGCTTCTAGAACCTTCCGGAGGGGGACCAACGTGGCCCCACCTGCCGGGAGGGGGCATGGGCCTATGAGGGAGTGCCCTGGCCGCATTGGGCCAGGGACACAAGGCCCCATAGGGCCCAGCCGGCCAAACACCTAGGAAACCCTAGGGGAGCTTCTAGAAGGGAGGGGGGAAACTTGCCCCCACTCCTCCCTCCTTGGCCGCCGGCCTAGGGCTTGGGGGAGGGGATAGGGCTGGCCGCCCACCCCTCTATATAAAGAGGGCTGGGGGCACACCCCTCACCGACACCTCCTACTTAACCCTAGCTGCCCTGCTGCCCCTCCTCTCTCTCTCCCTCCCGACTGCGTGTAGGCGAAGCCCTGCTGCAGAAACTCTCCACCGCTTGCACTGCGCCGTCGCGTTGTAGATCCAATCCATCTCTCCACCCCACTTGCTGGACCGAGGAAGGAGGAGACGTCGAGGTGCCCCACGTGTGAATCTCTCGGAGGCATCGCCACTTGCGGTGTTAGATCGGATCGGATCGCGAGGAGGAGAAGCGAGTACGACTACATCACCCACGTTCCATCGAACGTTCCGCTATGCGAATCTTCAAGGGTATGAAGATCTCATCTATCCCCCCTCGTTGTTTGCATCTCCTAGATTAGATCTTGGCTTTCCCGTTCGCATCCGTAGAAATTTTTTGATTTACTATGCTGCGAAACCCTTCAGTGGTATCAGAGCTAGATCTATGCGTAGATGTGTTTCACGAGTAGAACGCAACATGGTTGTTGCGGGCGTTGATGTTTTCTGTTGCAAGCCTCTTGTTTGTGTACTTCTTATGACGCGGGATAGTGAGATCGAAGCGGTCCAGGCCAACCTTACGCGACCTCGTTCGCGAGACCGGCTCCGCACTTGACGTGTGGCTTGTTCCACACATGCGGCTGGTGGATGCCAGTTTCTCTCACTATAGTTGTCATGTGATTTACACCGGAGTTTGGCAACCATAATATCATCATTGTGGCTTTCCGTAGGTAAGAATCGTTCTTAGCTTGCTACTCCCATAAGCCACGTAAAACATGCAACAACAAAGTAGAGGCGTCTAACTTGTTTTTGCACGGAGTGTTTTCTGTGATATGGTATGGCCCAAGATGTGATGTGTATGTTGTATGCGATGATCATGTTTTGTAATGTTTCACGACTTGCATGTCGATGAGTACACAACCGGCAGGAGCCATATGGTTGTCTTTATAATTGTGTATGACCTGTGTGTCAACTTCTTATACGCCATGTAATAGCTTTACTTTATCGCTAAGTAGTTAGCAATAGTTGTAGTTGCTATTCGTGGTGGAGGCAATCATGGTGGAGTGATGGAGATCATGCCGGCACGCACAAGATGGAGATCATTGCGTGAAGATTGGATATACCATGTCACATAAAGTTATATGCATGTGATGTTTATCCTTTTATGTATCTTATTATGCTTAGATCGCGATGGTAGCATTATAAGATGATTCCTCACTTAAAGATCAAGATAAAACTGTGTTCTCCCCATGTATGCACCATTGCGAAAGTTTGTCGTGTTCAAGCATCACGTGATGATCGGGTGCTATAAACTCTACGTTCACATACAACGGGTGCAAGCCAGTTTTGCACACGCGGAAATACTTGGGTTTGACTTGACGAGCCTAGCATGTACAGACATGGCCTCAGAACACATGAACCGAAAGGTTAATCATGAGTCATATGAATGATATGATCGACACTTCGTTGTCCACCATTGAAACCACATCTCTTCTCGTGAAGATCTGATTAGGTGTGGTGAATTTGGATCATGTTCACTAAACAACTTGAGGGATGTTGAATTTAGTGGGAGTTCATCTAGTAATTTGATTAAGTTGAACTAGTTATCATGAACATAGTCTAAATTGTACTTGCAAATTTTGTAGATCAAATGGCTAAGTCCAACTTCAACTTCAACGTTTTTGCTGAGAAAGAAAAGCTTAGAAACAATGGGTCTAACTTCACCAACTGGTTCCGCAATCTGAGAATCATTCTCGCTGGCGGACAAAAGGACTATGTCCTTGAGGATGCGCTAGGTGACGCCCCTGCTGTAGATGCGCCGGCTGATGAGAAAGATGTTTATCAATCACGCAAAGATGATTATGGTGTGATTAAGAGCACCATGTTGTTTGCTATGGAATCGGACCTTCAAAATCGTTTTGAAGATTATCCCGGGCCCTTTGATATTCTTGAGGAGCTGAAAACTATGTTCCAGACTCAGGCCCGTTCTGAGAGATATGAGATCTCTGAGAAATTCTTTAACTGCAAGATGGAGGAAGGGAGTTCCATTAGTGAGCACGCCATAAAGATGTCGGGCTACACTTAACGCCTTGAGCAACTGGACTGCAAGATTCCAGAGGAGCTCAAGATTGACAGGGTTCTGCAATCACTCTCTCCTAGCTACAAAAGTTTTGTAGTTACTCATAATCAGATTGGTTCCACTGATACGATCACCGAGCTCTTCGCTAAGCTGAAAGCTGTGGAGGTGGACATCAAAAAGGATAATCATGTGTGGATGGTCAACAAGCCCCCCAGCTTTAAGAAAGGTAAGGGTGCAAAGAAGCCCTTCAAGAAAGGCAGCGGCAAGCGCATTGCCCCTGCTGAGAAGAAGATCAAGTCTGGACCTAAGCCAGACACTGAGTGCTTCTATTGCAAGGACAAGGGTCACTGGAAGCGCAACTGTCCGAAGTACTTAGCGGACAAGAAGGCTGGCACCATCAAAGGTATATTTGATATACATGTTATTGATGTTTTCCTTACTAGCCCTCGTTGTAGTGCCTGGGTATTTGATACTGGTTCAGTTGCTAATATTTGTAACTCGAAACAGGAGCTACGGAATAGATGGTGGCTTGCGAGGGATGAGGTGACGATGCGCGTTGGCAACGAATCAAGAGTTGATGTGATGGTTGTCGGCACGCTCTCCTTAGTTTTACCTGCGGGATTAGTTTTAAACCTTAATAAATGTTATTATGTGCCTGCGTTGAGCATGAACATCATATCTGGATCGTGTTTATTGCAAGACGGTTATTCATTTAAATCTGAGAATAATGGTTGTTCTATTTGTATGAGTAACATCTTTTATGGTCATGCACCTGCTATGAATGGTTTATTTCTTCTGAATCTCGAAAGGGATGAAACACACATCCATAACATTGAGGCTAAGAGATGCAAGGTAGATAGTGATAATCCTACTTGTTTGTGGCACTGTCGTCTAGGTCATATTGGTGTAAAACGCATGAAGAAACTCCATTCTGATGGACTTTTGGAGTCTCTTGATTTTGAATCATTTGACACATGCGAGCCATGCCTCATGGGCAAGATGATCAAAACCCCGTTCTCTGGAATGATGGAGCGAGCAACGGACTTGTTGGAAATCATACATACCGATGTATGCAGACTGATGAGTGTTTCGACGCACGGTGGATATCGCTACTTTCTCACTTTTACCGATGACTTAAGTAGATATGGGTATATCTATTTGATGAAACATAAATCTGAAACATTTCAAAAGTTCAAGGAATTTCAGAATGAAGTGGAGAACCATCGTAACAGAAAAATTAAGTTTTTACGATCCGATCGTGGAGGTGAATATTTGAGTTATGATTTTCTCACGCATCTTGAAGCAAGCGGAATCGTTTCTCAACTCACGCCACCCGGAACACCACAGAGCAATGGTGTGTCTGAACGCCGGAATCGAACTCTATTAGATATGGTCCGATCAATGATGTCTCTTACTGATTTGCCGTTATCATTTTGGGGTTATGCATTAGAAACCGCCGCATTCACTTTAAATAGGGCACCATCTAAATCCGTTGAGACGACACCGTATGAACTGTGGTTTGGTGCTAAACCTAAGTTGTCGTTTCTTAAAGTTTGGGGATGCGAAGCTTACGTCAAGAAGTTGATGCCGGACAAGCTCGAACCCAAAGCGGAGATAAGCGTCTTCATAGGATACCCTAAGGAAACTATTGGGTATACCTTCCATCACAGAACCAAAGGCAAAGTGTTTGTCGCAAAGAACGGATCCTTTCTTGAGAAGGAGTTTCTCTCGAAAGAAGTGAGTGGGAGGAAAGTAGAGCTAGACGAGGTTGTTGAACGTTCTCTTGAGTTGGAGAGTAGCGCAGCACCTGAAATTGTTCCAGTGTCGCCTGCACCAACAATAGAGGAAGCTAATGACAAGGATCATGAAGCTTCGGACGATGCTACTACTGAACGTCGCAGGTCGACAAGGTCGCGTGCCCCTCCTGAGTGGTACGGCAACCCTGTCTTAACTGTCTTGTTAGTAGATGACAGTGAACCTTCAAACTATGAGGAAGCGATGATGAGCCCAGACTCTGAGAAATGGCTAGAGGCCATGAAATCTGAATTGGGATCCATGAGCGAAAACCAAGTATGGACTTTGGTGGACCCTCCTAGCGACCGAAAGGCCGTTGAGTGCAAATGGATCTTCAAGAATAAAACGGACGCGGATGGTAATGTTACCGTCTATAAAGCACGACTTGTCGCGAAAGGTTTTCGACAAGTTCAAGGTGTTGACTATGATGAGACTTTCTCTCCCGTAGCGATGTTTAAGTCCATTTGGATTTTATTAGCAATTGCTGCGTTTCATGATTATGAAATATGGCAGATGGATGTCAAGACTGCGTTCCTCAATGGCAACATTGATGAAGAGTTGTATATGATGCAACCCGAAGATTTTGTCGATCCTAAGGATGCTGATAAAGTGTGCAAACTTCAGCGTTCCATTTATGGACTGAAGCAAGCATCTTGGAGTTGGAACCTTCGTTTTGATCAAGTGATCAAGAGCTTTGGATTTGTTCCAAATTGCTACGAAGCTTGTATCTACAAGAAAGTGAGTGGGAGCTCAGTGACATTTCTGGTACTATATGTGGATGACATATTGATTATTGGAAATGACATTAACATGCTTAACGATGTGAAGAGTTATTTGAACAAATGTTTTTCAATGAAAGACCTAGGAGAAGCTGCTTATATATTGGGCATCAAAATCTATAGAGATAGACAAAGACGCCTGATAGCTTTAAGCCAGAGTACATACCTAGACAAAGTTCTGAAAAGGTTCAGAATGGATAAGGCAAAAAAAGGTTCAGTGCCTATGTTGTCAGGTAAGATATTGAGCAAGGCTCAGTGTCCAGCCACGGTAAATTATAGAGAAGCTATGAGCAAAGTCCCTTATGCCTCGGCCATAGGTTCTATCATGTATGCCATGCTATGTACTAGACCGGATGTGTCCAATGCTCTTAGTTTGACGAGCAGATACCAGAGTGATCCAGGAGTGGAACACTGGACAGCCGTGAAGAACATCCTAAAGTACCTAAATAGGACTAAAGAAATGTTCTTAGTCTATGGAGGTGATGAACATCTCATCGTAAAGGGTTACGTCGACGCTAGTTTCGACACCGACAAGGATGATTCTAAATCTCAGACAGGATACGTTTATATTTTGAATGGAGGAGCTGTGAGCTGGAGAAGCTGCAAGAAAAGCGTGATCGCGGGATCTATAGTAGAAGCGGAATACATGGCTGCTACAGAAGCGTCAAGTGAAGGAGTTTGGATCAGGAACTTCATCACTGAGCTTGGCGTGGTTCCAAGTGCCTTGGACCCACTGGAGATATTGTGTGACAACACTGGCGCCATAGCACTAGCTAAGGAACCAAGATATCATCCAAAGACCAAGCATATCTACCGCAAGTTTCATATAATCCGAGATTATATAGCAGATGGAGATCTGAAGATTAGCAAAGTACATACAAATCTGAATGTCGCAGATCCATTGACTAAACCTCTTCCACGTGCAAAACATGATCAACACCTTAGTGCCATGGGTGTTAGATTGTTGCCAGATGTAAATTAGATTATTGACTCTAGTGCAAGTGGGAGACTGTTGGAATTATGCCCTAGAGGCAATAATAAAGATGTTATTATTATAATTCTTGTTCATGATAAAGTTTATATTCCATGCTAGAATTGTATTAAGCGGAAACTTTAATACTTGTGTGGTTTGTGAACAAAACCGTGTCCCTAGTATGCCTCTATGGACTAGCTCATTGATTAATGATGGTTAAGGTTTCCTAACCATAGACATGAGTTGTCGATTAATAATGAGATCATATCATTGGGAGAATGATATGATGTACAGACCCAAACTAAGTGGAGCAATTAGATCGTGTCATCGTGTTCATCTTTGCGAAGCTTTTCTTATGTCAAATATTGTACTCCTTAGACCATGAGATAATACAACTCCCTGGTATCGGAAGAAAGCTTTGAGGTCATCAAACGTCATCCTATGAGAGGGTGATCATAAAGGTGTCTCTCAGGTGATCGGAAAGTACCTATTGGGTTGTATGTATCGAGATGGGATTTGTCCCTCCCAAGTCGGAAAGATATACTTCAGGCCCACTCGGTAATCGATATCAACACCGCTTGCAAGCATGTGGTTAAGGAGTTAATCACAAAGTGATATCGGATTACGGAACGAGTAAAGTACTTGCTGTGAACGAGATTGAACTAGGTATGACGGTACCGACGATCAAATCTCGGGCAAGAAAAATATCGCGAGACGAAGGGAATATATATATGGGATTGATTGAATCCTGGCATCGTGGTTCATCTGATATGATCATCGATGAATGTGTGGGAGTCAATTTGGGTTTCCAGACCCCGCTGTTGATTATTGATAGAAGATCATGTCTGCATATTCTCGAACCCGAAGGGTCACACACTTAACGTGTCTTGACGCTAGGATAGATTGGATAATTGGTTTATGAGTTTTTGTTCGGAGTCTCGGATGAGATCCAGGACGTCACGAGAGGTTCCGAAATGGTCCGGAGAATAAGATTCATATAAGGCAATGAAGTTTTTGGAGTTCGGAATTGTTTCGGGTTAATCGGTATTGTACCGGAAGCTTCTAGAACCTTCTAGAGGGGGACCAACGTGGCCCCACCTGCCGGGAGGGGCCATGGGCCTATGAGGGAGTGCCCTGGCCGCATTGGGCCAGGGGCACAAGGCCCCATAGGGCCCAGCCGGCCAAACACGTAGGAAACCCTAGGGGATCTTCTAGAAGGGAGGGGGGAAACTTGCCCCCCACTCCTCCGTCCTTGGCCGCCGGCCTAGGGCTTGGGGGAGGGGCTAGGGCTGGCCGCCCACCCCTCTATATAAAGAGGGCTGGGGGCGCACCCCTCCCCGACACCTCCTACTCAACCCTAGCCGCCCTGCTGCCCCTCCTCTCTCTCTCCCTCCCGACTGCGTGTAGGCGAAGCCCTGCTGCAGAAACTCTCCACCGCTTGCACTGCGCCGTCGCGTTGTGGATCCAATCCATCTCTCCACCCCACTTTTTGGACCGAGGAAGGAGGAGACGTCGAGGTGCCGCACGTGTGCATCTCTCGGAGGCATCCCCACTTGCGGTGTTAGATCGGATCGGATCGCGAGGAGGAGAAGCGAGTACGACTACATCACCCACGTTCCGTCGAACGTTCCGCTGTGTGAATCTTCAAGGGTATGAAGATCTCATCTATCCCCCCTCTTTGTTTGCATCTCCTAGATTAGATCTTGGCTTTCCCGTTCGCATCCGTAGAATTTTTTTGATTTACTATGCTGCGAAACCCTTCACTTATGACAAAGAAGGATTCTAAGCCTAGGCTTATTAGGTGGGTGTTGCTTTTGCAAGAGTTTGATTTGCATATTATGGATAGGAAAGGTGCTGATAATCCTATTGCTGATAATTTATCTCGTTTGGAAAACATTTCTTTTGACCCATTGCATGTTAATGATAGTTTTCCAAATGAGCAGTTAGCTGCAATAAGGGTAAGTCCGCATGAGAGTCCTTGGTATGCTGGTTATGCTAACTTTATTGTTTCCAAGTATTTGTCTCCAACCTTTACAGCTCAACAAAGAAGTAAATTCTTTTATGATCTAAGGCATTACTTTTGGGATGACCCACAATTATATAAAGAAGGAGTAGATGGCATTATGCGAAGATGTGTTCTAGAATTTGGACAACAAGAGGTATTGAGAAAATGTCATGGCAGTGCTTATGGAGGACATCATGCTGGAGATAGTACTTCAAAAAAGGTTTTATAATCTGGATTTTATTGGCCTACCCTTTTTAAAGATGCAAGAAAGTTTGTCTTATCATGTGACGAATGCCAACGAGTAGGTAACATTTCTAGACGCAAAGAAATGCCTATGAATTATTCTCTTGTTATTGAACCTTTTGATTGTTGGGGATTTGACTTTATGGGGCCTTTTACTCCTTCAAAAGGGTATGCTCATATTCTTGTTGCTGTTGACTATGTTACAAAGTGGGTAGAAGCCATACCTAAAAAAAGTGCTGACGGGACCTCTTTGAAAATGCTTAAAGATGTCATTTTTCCTAAGTTCGGCGTGCCTAGATATCTCATGACTGATGGAGGCTTTCATTTTATTCATGGGGGATTTAGGAAAACTCTCGCTAAGTATGATGTAAACCATAGAATTGCTTCAGATTATCACCCCCAAACTAGTGGGCAAGTAGAACTTTCTAATAGGGAGATTAAATCTATCTTGCAGAAGACTATCAATACATCTGGAAAAAATTGGGCTAAAAAGTTGAATGACGCTTTGTGGGCTTATAGAACTTCTTATAAAAATCCTATGGGGATGTCTCCTTACAAAATGGTCTATGGGAAAGCTTGTCACTTGCCTTTGGAATTAGAACACAAAGCTTATTGACAGTGAAAGAGTTGAATAGAGATTTTAGACTTCCTGGTGAGAAAAGACTGCTTGAGTTAAGTAATCTAGATGAGTGGAGAGGTGAAGCTTATGAAAATGCTAGGCTATTTAAGGAAAAAGTAAAAATATGGCATGATAGGATAATTCTCAAAAGAGAGTTCCATGTTGGTGAGAAAGTTCTTTTGTATAGGTCTCATCTCAGATTTTTTGCAGGGAAACTACTCTCGAAATGGGAAGGACCTTTTGTTATCAAGGAAGTATACCGTTCAGGTGGCATCAAAATATCTTATTTGAAGGATGACACAACACAGGTGGTGAATGGTCAAAGACTAAAACACTATATTTCTGGAGATTCACATAATGAAGATGTAGACACAATTCAACTTGTGACTCCGGAAGAATTTATTAGAAGCCAAACATCAGATTCTGCAGAGTTCGACTTTGAATAGGTAAAGGTGGTGAAAATAGAAGGTTCATGAAACTCCAATATTTTTATATTTTTGATGTTTTTAGCACATAAGGCAAGTTACGAAACGGAACAGAGGAACCGGAGGCTGGGGTGGCCAAACCTACCCCAGGCACGGGCCCTAGCTGGTCGCGCTTGGAGGGGGTTTGACCCCCCAAGCCCCGGCTCCGCCTCGTTTCCGTATCAGAACCTTCGTTATACCTAGAAACTTCATAATATATAGCCCCCGGGGTTCCCCGAGGTTCTTGCATCGTGTTCTCGTCGTGTTTTCATTTCGATCTGTTTCTATTAGGAAAATTCTCAGATTTGGATCCTCAATGTCTTCCTCTGGATCCCCCATGGAGGATTCCTCTGCGGACTTCCTCAACCCGTACATATATGAGTTGAGGATTCATCCCAAAGATTTGATCCTCAAAGAGGAGAAGGTAGAGATGAAACAAGTTCAAGGCCCTAAAGGAGAAGGCAGTCTAGAAGACAGGATGGAAGCATTGGAACAGGAAGTTTTCAGGTACAAGAAGATGGCAGAATGCAAAGTGGATGTTATTCACAAGATAAGTTCAGAACTCATCACCAAGAACGAGGGAGAAGTTCTGAGCTCCGAGAAGAGATCTTCTGACTCCGTCAGATCACTAATCAATTGCAAGCATAGCTCTATGACATACATAATAAAAACTGTGAGTATGAGGCTAGATTTGATCGCATAAGCTCTGCTGCTAGTTTCTGGATTGCAGAGACAAGGACATCCTTTCTGGATGGGGAACCATTTCCTTGGAAGTTTTATGATGACAATAGAACACCACCACCACCACAGAGGGAGTAATTTGTCGTCAGATTTGGCATCCCCTTGGCTTGTTCCGAGATTGGGGGAGTGCCACGGTATCACCACCGTTATCTTTTACCTTTTTAGCGGATTCATATCTGCTGTAGATAGGTTATATTATAGTTTGGTTTGAATGTGTAAGTATCTCTCCTTTAGTTGATTATCCATGTATCCCTTGGTGTGAGTGCCTTTATTGGAATATTAATGAGAAGTCTCATCTTTTACTTTTTGCACTTCTTATTTTAGTTTGCAATATGTATTATATGATGGATCTTGTTGATCAGTATTGGCACCACTTTGGGAGCATCAAGTGGATCTAAATTGTTTTTGGCAAACCGAGTTCTGGTCAGTAGCAATACTTTTTGAAGTTTGAAAGAAAAAGAGAAAAAAATCTTACAGGTATTTTGTATCATTTGTTTTCTTTATTGTTGGCTCATAAGCTTAGTATTCTTTATTTAAGATCTTTGGTGTATTCAAGGAAGATTGCATGTTTGGCTTTATTACTTATATGTTTGCTTGTTTCTTTCAACTCTCTTGCTTGCTACCCAACCTTGTTAGCCAAAAACCTGTTTTGAGAAGGCATACTTCTCATGTTTCCAAAACCCTTTGAACCAAACCTACGCCATTTGTGTCCACCATATCTACCTAGTAGCATTTTTGCTATTCCAAGCAAATTCTCAAGCTTCATCTACCTTTTTAATTAAAAAGTATTTTGTTATGTGAAAACTAGTTAGTAAAGCTCTCATGCACTTGATGGCACACTTTATTTCTTTGCCCCTAATAGACTTGAATCATTGTGCCATCGAAGTTGTATATGCTTGCATCTATACATTGGAATTAGCAGAACCATGCTGTCACAGGGAACATTTTCAAAATTGCACTTGTACTCTATACACAGTTGATATCGTGCTCTTTTGTCTATGGATGTCAACGGTGTGAAATAAAGAGGGAACTTGTAAGTCCATGGAGTTTGTATCCTGTGTTAGAGAAACAGATGTGCCGCTAGCCTAAGCCATGCCTAATCATGGTGGAAACTTGCAGCATCACCATAGTGAGCCATCTATGAAGCATACTCAATAAAAAGCTATGCACATAGTAAATAAAAAGATCGCTGAGATGCTCATTGTCTGCTTGCCTTGTCATTTTGGTTATGGGAAAGCTCCTGTACCATGTGCAAGGGGTACCCCGTTGGTGGTTCTCAATGATATGCAAATACTTACAATGACAAGAACTTACCTGTGACCAAAGTTGAGTAGCATGAGGAGTGGCCCTCATATTCAAGGGACATGAGATTGCCAACTTATATTTCGTCAAGCATATACTCCATCTTTTTGCACTTTAAACTTTATCAACTCAAGATGCCTATGATAGGGGCAATGAGGGCTCAAATCTAGTAAGTACCATAATCTTTTGGAAGCTCTTTATGACTTGTAATCCTTGCTTCCCTCTATAAAGGGACCTTTCTCCCACTTCCAAGTTGAGTCAGTAAACCTACTTCCTCTCTATCTCCAGCAACCATTTGAGTTGTAGTGTTTCAAGCATTCATATGGTGATTTATTCAATCATGTTCTTTATCTTCCTTGTTTGTACAATGCTTTTATCTATTGAGTATTACTTTGAAAGCCTTCACTTGTGAAAAACCTTTTGAGAAAAGAGTGCTCCTGTTTTGAAACTTCTACAAAAAGCTTTTGTGAAACTGTTTGCCAGGTGTTCTCTGACCAAGAACAAGTTTGCCAATTCCAATTATGATTTATCTTTATGCATCTCCATTGTGACTGTTGTACTTGGTTGCAAGCTAAGTTATATAATGGTGAGTTGCTTTCTTCTATGAGTTGTGCAATGGTAAGTCTAATGCTTGTTTGTATTCTTTTATCAACACTTCACTCCATAAACCCATGGACATGTTTACTGAGCTCAGTTTTCGCTTGGGGACAAGCGAAGTCTAAGCTTGGGGGAGTTGATACGCCCAATTTGCATCACCATTCTATATCATCATTTACCTCTATTCATTGATATTTGTCTTATTATGAGGTATTACGATGGCTTTTCATCTGTTTATGCATGTTGGATGATTCTTGGAGGATGGACCGTCGGAGTCTGGATTTTGATGGAAAAGAAGGCGTTTCGGTGCAATTTCGCGAAGATCGGAAAAATACCAGAAAAATATGGAAACATATTATTTTACCAGAAGACGAAGGAAGCCAGAAGGAGGAGCGAAGAGGGGCCGCAAGGGGCCCACACCCCTAGGCGCGGGCCCACCTGACCCCGTGCCTAGGGCAGGTGTGGCCCACCTGCCCGGCCTCCAACTCCGCCCCTTCACCTATATCTTCCCTACGGAACCCTAAGCCTCGGGGAGCGACCACAAATAGATTTTCACCGCCTTTGGGGGTGAAAAACACCGAGAGAGAAAGATCTCTCCGGCAGATAGATTTCTTCCGGGGGAATTCCTTCCCGGAAGGGGATACCGTCGCCATCAACACCATCATCAAGCTAGGCTTCATCAGGATCATCATCATCATCATCCACACCATCATCTCCACCAGCACCATCATCACCACTCCGTCCCACTGTAACAATTGTGTTGGATATTACTTTAGTTCTAGGGGAAACTTTCCCGGTGTTGATTACTATTGTAGTTAATGCTTGTGAGTGGAACCATTGGATTATTGTTTATGTTAAGATTGTTATCCATTATCATATCATCTTTGATCTTGATGCATATGATGTCTCGTGAGTAGTTCGTTTAGTTCTTGAGGACATGGGAGAAGTCATGTTGTTAGTAGTGAATCTGTGATGAGTTATTATTCAATGGTTTAGTATTTAAGTTGTGCTGCTATTATTCTAGTGGTGTCATGTGAATGTCGACTACATGACACTTCAACATTTATGGGCCTAGGGGGATGCATTGTGTATTTGGCTACTAATTGTGGGGTTTCCGGAGTGACAGAAACCTGAACTCCCGTTAGGACACCTTTGCACAAGGGAGCGTAGGATCTCAGAGTTTAAGGCTGTGGTTAGATGTATATCTTAATTACTTTCCTGTAGTTACGGATGTTTGCAGGGGGTTTAATCACAAGTATGTATTAGTACAAGTAAGGTCGACATGTTAGCACAGGTTCACCCACACAACACTTACAACACCAGAGAAGAGTAGTCAGCTATTTGAAGTGAAAGCACTTGACAGAATTCCTACGTGTCCTCGAGAACGTTTGGTCCTTATAAGTATTTCCACCGGCTTGTCCTTTGCTAAGAAAGGATTGGGCCACTGGCTCCGATTTGTTTGTTACCTTTGTTACTTGCTCTTTGTTTTGTTGCCTTGTCAGAAAACCACTAAAAATCTGTTTGCTAAGTATTCACAGGGATTTCCTGCTCCATACCACTGTTCAGCACCTTCTGCTCCTCGTTGGGATCGACACTCCTATTTATCTAAAGTACTACGATCCACCCCCTATACTTTTGGGTCATCACTGTGGTGATGATAGCAGACAGCTGGATGTGGTGATGGTGCTGCTTGTGAGTGTGCCTGGTATGGTGCATGTTCCCACTCATGTAGCCTTTAAGCTGTTGTAACACCCCAAAAATACTAAACTTGGATCATCAAACTCTAATCTTCAAAATTAGGGTTAACAAAAACTTTTCTAAATAAACATATGAAAGCATGCACGTGTGTATGCATTCCCATTTGGATTCTTTTGAATTGCCTTGTTTATGTGTTTATTTGCTTGTAAAAGGATTCTTAGGTGAAATAAACATCATCTAAACAATCCCCACACTTTTCCCAAAGACAAATAAATCAAAACAAACAAAATAAGGGAATGGTCACTTTTGCCAAATTAACTCCCATGCCTACTTTGGCTGTCTCTAACTTTCAAAACTTAACAGAAACTTGTTTGGATCTTTGCACCCCTTGATAGTACTCATAACAAAGTACCACGACCCACTTTGTGATCATCCAAAAATAGTTGAATGCATAGTTTAAATGACAATTTAAAATTGAATCTATATCATATGGGAAGATCCTACTTTTTCAAAAACCACTCAAACAAGCTCAACTTTCAAAACCCAAGCATCTCAAGACACACCAGCACATGCCTAGAACACTCACCAAAAATCTTTTCAAAATTCAAAACTTGAGTTCTTGCGGCCATTTCATCAAACACCTTGCTGATGCAAATCAATCAAATCCTAAACACTATTGTGAGCAGTGATTTGGGCCTACCTTGTTCCCTCTCTAGCTCACAGCAACCTCAGTAGATCATCTAGCAAACTTAACTAAGCCCTAGCCCCACTGTAAGCTTGGCAATGTCATCAATGGTGAACAGCCGAAGCCACCCATGTCACCCCAGTGTGGACATCAAGATAGGAGAAGAACTAGCCGTACCAACCTTGTCTGGGAGGTAGCCCATGCCTCACCGCCCCCTCTCGACCAGCCCTGCCTCGTAGACAACAACCAAAACCGCCAGGAACGCCGCACCCGTGCCTCTGTCAACCATGCCGAGCATGCGCCAGAGCTCCACCCTCGACACACGCCCATAGACCGCGCCGCCCTCACCGCGTGCATACGCGATCACCACCATCCCAGGAGATCGCCAGACATCCCCGTTCGCCGCCCCATGCCTCACAGCCACCGCTCGCCGTCGAAGATGCCGCCTCTGCTGCGCAGAGCATCGCATGTTCCAGACCGTTTGCCACCGCCCCTACACGCGCATTAAAGCCATAGAGCATAGCCAGGATACCACCAATCGATCGCCACCGCCGGCCATGCCTCTAGCAGCCCGTAGCCATGTCGCCACCGTTGCCTGCCCATCCCGTTCGGTCTCACTATCGGGACTATAAATAGAGGCCTCCCCCTCTCAAACTCTTCACACCATCTCACTCCCCTCTCCTCACTGATCGTTCCACCCTGTTCCCGGAGCAAGGCGAGCAGCGCATCGCCGGAATTTGGCCGGAGCCCGCTGCTGCTGGAGAAGAAGGGAGCCAGCGATTGGAGCCGTCCCAGGAGAAGCTGCCGGTACCAGGAGGTTCGTCTTCGTCGACTTCGTCGTTCGCCCGCCTCGCCGACCCTCGGCTGAGCCCCGGTGAGACTCCCACGACCCCCACTATGTCGCTAGGGTTCGAGCTCTCCGGTGACTAGTTCATCGTCGACGACGACGCTCGGCCGTTGATCTTACTTCTAATCCAACGCATCACGTTGCCCCGTACCGCTTCACACCCCCTGTCTCACTGATGCGTGGGGACAACAACTTAACCATCCCGCGTAAGCGCTGTGCTTAGCAGGCCGGCCTAGTATCGTTTCCCGCGCAGCCTACTCGTTTGAATTAGTATTTTTCCATTTTAATTCAAACACAGTTCTGTACCTAGTTTCAAAAATCAACCCAGCTCGATTCAGTGAACCAAATTGAATGAAACCAATTTTGTTAGAAAGGTCTTGAAATGCTGAATCCAAGCCCGTTGGATTTAAATAATTTGGATCTGTAGATCGCCCTTGGTAAAAATAACAAGGCAGAACCTTTTCTGCATTCAAACATTTTTCAAATTTAAACCATAATAGCTTTTGAGTTGATTGTAACTCTCAAAAATCACATTTAACCATACCTTTCAGAATATATAAAAATATATCGGTTTACTTACAGAAATAATGTTCAAGTAATAAAAGGATGCCACATAGGCATTTCTAGTCACTTATTTTAATTAAAAAAAGGGGTAAAACCTTATTAAATTGTGAGACCACTTTAAATCACATTCCCATGTACTTAAATGTGTGGTGATGACATGTGTCAACATAATCCCATGTTTGGTTTGGAGAATATTAAATCTTAAGTAGTTTTTCAATGAGTAGAAATTACTTTTCTAAAAATAAAATCATTAAGTCAAGTGCTCTAGTCTTGTAATATTAGTGATGATGCTAGATCATCTATAGAACCCCTTTGTGTGATGATTTCAAGTAGTTAAGTATTGTTTGATGATTGTGTTCCTCGTATTTATTCATAGACGCTAGTACCGACCAAGGATACGAGGAGGAAGGAGGATACTACGAAGAAGAAGCCGAGGAGAACTTCAATCACTTCTCTGCACAAGGCAAACTAACACTTGCAATTTAGCAAGCTTATACTGATATCGATGCAAGCCTAATACTACTAGTTGAATGTGCAAGCGAACACTTGCAATTATGAAAGATAGATGACCTATGCAATGCACTAAGCATGCTTGGTTAGATATATTTGATGATACCCCCTCCTAGTTTTATTTGCAAGCTTTCTACTTTATTTATTTATCAAGGCTTTTACCTAGAGTTTACTGAAGTAACTTGTAGATTCTAGGAAGATACTTGAAGGTTGCATAAAGAGCATAAAATTTTGCCTAAGCTAGAAAACCTTGATATCACCCTAAGGCATGAGATTGTACTTAGTTGAAACTCCACTTGTTTACCACCCCTCATTAGTACTCACCTCCACTTGTAGATGCTAGTGCTAAGCATAAAACTTGATGAACATTAGATGGGAATACTTGGTGAAAATGGTTATGAAAACCTTGGAATGATGGATCATTCTATTGAGATGTTTTGACATGTGTTTCCGAACACTAGAGGATTTTGATGATGAAAATGTTGAGGCATGAGCCTTATCCCTTTATAAAACTGATGGTTGTTTGGATGCGATACCATTCCAATTTTACCGTACAACCATAATACCTGAGAATTGGGTAGGGCTTGACTGGAAACTTATATACCTTAGTATTGGTTCCCTCACGGCCAAGGTTTGAGCTGAGGCTACCTTGTGAATATTGTCCACCTGTGCAATACCCAAGATGACAGTTGGTCATGGTTGGGAGGCCAAACTCACAGGGGAGGTGCTTATACTAGGGCGTGTAAATGAAAGGTTATGATTTATTATCCGCATACTGAGTACGGTGAATTCAGGATTTGTTCCTGACGGATGTATCGAATATTGTGGTAAAAGTGTACAATCTCTGCAGAGTGTCAAACTATTCGAATAGCCGCGTCCGCGGTTATGGACAGTTGGAGTGGCCATACTGTTCCCCCGTCAAATGTTTTCAAAATGACCTGTAAAATGACTTGAGACTTTGACTTGACCACAACAGAGTTGTGGCATGAGATACAATTTCCCACTTAGGTGTTATAAAATTTGACTAGTTTTCTCTTGCTTCTGAACTTAGTAGAGGTAAATCTGGCTTTTGCAAAACAATCCTAGAGCTTAGTGTCCTATTACAAAAAAACCCTTCACTTGTTAGTATTAGTTTGCGAGTACTTAAAGAGTACTCATGGATTTGTCCCTGGCTATTCCCGTGGCCAGACTATGAAGAGGAGTACTTGGAGGATGGACCCCAGGAAGGTTACGACAACTAGGATCATCTCCCATCGTCAGCATTGCCTGTGACCCCGAAGATGGAGCTTCGCCTACGCTACCGTTATTATTACGTATTTCCGCTGCTTGAGTTGTATTAAGAACTGGATCATGAGATCCTTATTTGTGTAAGACCTTATGTATGGTTTGTAATGGATGATGTACTGTGGTATCCAATTCTGTTATGTCTCGCAAAAATGGTAATCCTGGGATTGCGATGTATGGCATAACAGGCATCTGGGATTAAAAATCCGGGTGTTGACAGCTATGGATGGGTTCAAGTAAAAGTGTGATATTTCCCTCTTGTGTTTTACCCTTTTCCTTTTACTGTTCTGGTGAAACTTGCCCCAATATTACTGTCAATGATGTTGGACAGAGACAATCTTGATAAGAACAGATACCACTTATTTAGTGAAACTTGTCCCTTCTAAAATTCAGCTCAGGGATGAATTAGACATAGCATTTTTATGTCAAATCTGAGAGCAAAACTCTAACCAACTAACATTACTTTATTTTATTTTTGTTCTGTTTTCTTTTTATTTTTGTTGTGTTTGTAGGAAATGAAAAGAAGCAGAATCAGAAGAAAAGAAGATGAAAGAATATAGATAGGGAATAAGTTAGGTTTTCCTTTTATTAGTATGAAACTTTCTATTATTGATAGTAGAACTTTGTAAAATACCTTGTAACATGGTACTGTATTCATAAAGTGAATACTTTTCTTTTATTGGTCAATTGTAAAAACAATGTAATTTGTTATATTATAATAAAGTTAAATTTCCTTATTTTTGTAATTTGATTCAAGTAAATATTTATATCTTATATATAGATATGAATTCATTTACTATTTATTATAAAGTATATCTTGTTTATTCGTAATTGAATATCAATTATGGAATGCTATAATTATCCATACATAATTTATTTTTTGTTTTAAATCCAATAAGTTATTAAATATTTCAAATTCCCATTTGTGAATTTTATAAATTCATTTGAATTCATATTTGAAATTCAAATACATGTTTGAACAACTTTCCCCCCAAACAAATAATTCTACAAGGGTCATGTCGAAATCTATCGCACTTGCTTCGAAGTTTTCATCAGTACAAGAGAGATCTTGATCCCTCTATAGCTCTTTTAGTTTTGTGCGAAAATTTCCTGGATTTTCTTATGCATGAATGCAATGCACACACATGTGTTCTCTCTATTTCCAGGTGCTAATCCTGGGATATTACATAAATATTGCTACATTTTCCTATAAAGTTAATCAAACTTTACTAACTTTGACTTAGGATATGGCTAGAAGTACACTTATTTACGGACGGAGGGAGTATGTGATCTTGAGAAGTGGTATACTTCTACGTGTGGTGCCCTATCTAATGACATCTATAAAAGCTACAGTTGGATGCTTTCCCTATTTTAGGACATCTAGAAAAGCTGCAGTCAACTTTGTGCCAAAAAAACTGTTAATTTGATGCCAAAAAACAAAAAGATATGTTCTATTACTAGACATCTGTTGAAGATGTGCTTATTGTGATAGAATATATGTATAAAACAGACACGAGCTCCCACAATGTTTCTTCAGTTATTATTATTCGTGACAGACAATCTCAACTCTGTTCTCTGCTCTTCTTTTGACTCTCAACTTCCAACCGGCACTCACCGTCTTCTCTTGCAAAGAAAAATGTCAACTTAAAAGGAAACGAGTACGCCCACTTAACCATCAACGAAGAATGCAACAACAAGTTAAACAACCAGAAACGTTGACCGCACATTCTGTGGAGAGTTCAAGGGGGTTGATGTAATTATAACCTAAATCCTATAAGACTAAACAATAATTTCACCAGAGCAAATCCATAAACTGAAACTTATCATCAAACTTTATTAGCTATAGTCCATGAACCAGAATGTGCAGCACTTCATTCAGTTCAAAAAATGTGATTACTCAACATTTGATGTTTCACAACGCTGCTTCTTTTCTTGATACTACAAAACATGTCCTCTACGAGGATCACCATATCATTCCTCAAACCCATGACAAACAGGCCCTTGAAGCCATGGAGAAGGTCATGCATACCCATTTAGATGTGGCAGTTACAACTGATGCAACCTAGCTCAAATATTTCCTTGCTCCAAGATACTTATTCAACCCAAGGCAAGTGACATGGAGATTTTCAAGTATCAATCACCTTCCCTTTCTCCTATCCTTTTCTCTATTCCTGCTCCTATCATATTGATCGTCCTTACCTCCACCTACACTTTTTTTGAGTACCCTATTTCTCCCAACATCACTGCCATGCAATCTTTCTCTGTTGTGATTGTGCTCTCGATCTCTATCTAGTGACGACTTCCGTGAAGGACTATGGCTCCTTCTTGGGCTCTGAGGCCGCTTCTTGGAAGAATAATGTGCATTGTCTTTCCGCTCCAATGATATTCTCTCTACAAAATAGAAGAGCGCTTTTTTCGTAAGATAGGTATATGCACCAGAATAACTAAGCTAAACTGAAACTACATCATCAAATAAAATATTAAGTGAAGCAATTAAATAAGTACCAAAGATGAAGGTGTTCCAAGGAGGCTGAATGCAAGTATCAAATATAAACATGGTGTTTGGTTGATGCCTCATTAATACCAGAAGACTGCTTGTTTGCCCCATCTATTGAAGAAGACAAACCATATTCAGACAGAAGACGCCTACGATGGCTGGCAACCTTCCTCTCAATCCCCTCTATGTTCCGCAAACCCTTCTCCTCGAGAGATTCATGATATTGCATGACAGCAATCTCAATCTGCCTTAGCTTCTGCCTATAGATCAGAAGGTGTTGCAACTAAGTCAAAAAGAATGTTAAGGGCTACATGATAAGACATTTAGAATGGGGGCTACCTATGCTCTTCATCAACAATTGTATCTGGATGATGAATTGCATGGTCGGTACTAATTTCTGCTATGTCACCTTTTCTAGGTTCACCATCAATATCACTTCCAGATGAATAGCTTAATCCCAATCCTTGACTGTTTTTTCATCTTCATCGTCACTCCCGTCATCCTCTCGATTCCATTTAGAAGCTGGAAAGATGGGGTCAGCTTTCTGCTTCTTGCTTGGAACTTGTCTGTTATCAACAGATGCAGATTCTCCAGAGCGCTTTTGACCTGTGTGATGAGAGGCCCTCATCATATCTGATTCATCACCACTAGTAACTTCTCCAGATCCAAACCAATATCTTCTCTTCCAGTTCTATGAGGTTCACCTTGTAAATATTTCATGTCAACATCTTTCTGATATACTCGCTCCTTCTCAAACTCTTCCAAGCTGAGCAACCTGGCAACCATCATCTCTTTACCACCACATAGTGAGAGTCCATTATGTCTACATCGACGTTCAAGTTCAGAAAGCAGAAGTCCTAACAGCTCCTTAGTAGATGTTGCCTTTCCTATGGCTAGGTCACCATCTTCATCAAGCCTAAATCCATTATTACCATCTTCCGAGTTAGTTTTCTTTTCAATTTCAGGTGCATCATCACATAGAGAGTGGAAATGGGTGACCCCAAAGTTTCCAGATCTATGAAAGGTAGCTTTCATCCCATTCAGATATGCATCAGAAAACAAGAACCAATCAGCCCATACTTGTAGAACTTTCAAAACCCTCTCCTACAGAGAAGATAAGTTAGTATTGTTATGTAGAAAAATTAAGAAGAAAAAACAAAACCAACTACTCAAAATACCTTCAGAGCTTCAGCGGTAATCCTTCATGTAATACTGTGATACAAGTCATCGAATCTCTCCATCACATTAGGTATAGCAGCCTTAAACTTGGTTCAAAATGCAGAAGCATTCTTCACAGGAGCACTATTGTTATGAAGGATGTCAGACACTAGCATAAGCCTTGCAACCTTGGTTGGGATAGGTGTATCCTTAAGTGTCAAATATTCCGCAAGAACCTCGACAATCTGCACAAGGCAAGCCATCAATGAGTTTTCATCCAATGCTATAAACTATAATTGAAGTATACAACACTATGCAGTAGGTGTATGAAGTGTAGTTGAGTGTAGTTCACGACAAACAAATGAAATGTACAAATATATGAATATACATATGGTCCTAATAGTAACATGTATCAATCTATAATTCACATCTTACAAATTTGTCTTATTTTTCTTTTTTCACTCACCTTAGAAATGCATCAGACCGCATGAATCCTTTCACTTCATGACCACAAGATTTAACTCAATGATCAAGCTATTAGATGAGAGTGGTTACAAGTTGTAGTATTTTTCATGTAGACTAATTGAGAAAGAAAGGGGAAATACCAACACAAATGAAACAGAACAAATCTAAAGCAGAATGAATTCACAAATTTATGTCCAACGCAAAAAGACAGAAATCAGCTGATTAGGTCAAATATACAAGGTATGCATTACTTCTCCAGTAGCATCAGCATTATCCAATGCAAATCCCATGGCCTCCTTTATTTGAATCCTCTCTAATGTTAGTGCACGTAGCATGTCCTCAAACTCATCACGCTGTAAATCGGTCAATGTACGCTCCACTTCAACACGCTGGGAAACAAAACACATATTAATCTTGAAATTGAACAAAGAATTTTCAACATGTAATAAAGGCAAAGTAGAAAAAAATAATCTTCTGCCAAGGTCCAACCAAACCTTACCCTGCTTCTGCCAGCTGCAAAAGTAGATTCTTTTTCACGTTCAGGGATTCTGCTGGATGGCGAAGAAGGTGGAACCCATCTAAAATAATAAGTATTCAATACAACATTGTCAGCACATAGTCCATAAGCACAACACCAACACGCGACGGAACATCTTTGTGTGCCAGTATTACCTTCCACTTTCAGTCATGATAAATGGTTCTGTTCGCCATCGTTGTAAAGTATCACCCTGCGATCGAATGTAATAAGTAGTTGCATATTAGTGTTATATTGATATAGTAATTCCCGCATAGACTACCAGTTCCTAGAAAACAAGCTCAAGAGAATATAATCAGAAGTTCAAAGAACAAAAATTGCATTAAGGTACAAATTATCCATTGAACTGACTAATATGCTCTCAATGTGCAAAACATGTGTCAGTAGGCAATCAAAGATAGAACATACTGCCAGTTTTACTATCATCGTGTCGAAGAAAGAATGAAAATCTGAAAAGATAAAACATAACGATCTTCTTTTGTTAAATCATAGAGATAACATTGAAAACGTAGCAATAAAAAAACAATGGATATCTGAGCAAAAGAGTATAACCTCCAGACATAGTATGTGTGCTCTTTTGATTTAAGATCAAACAAGAAGTTGAATAAAGAATTTACTCGTCCTCTTTCCATTATAGTTTGTTCAAAAGCACATCCACCATCAAGTACATGCAGAGTCATTGTGTCAATCACATGTCTAAGATGTGAATCATCTGGAGGAGTAACCACATTATCAGGAACATTCGGAGTAAGCACCTGTTAAACCAAATGAATTCAAAGAGTGAAATTAGAACTGCAGAAAATTGAGTAGAAACAATAACATGCAAACATCCATATCAAGGAAAAAGTTTTTGGATATATCTAGCCTTATAAGGTATTAAGGAACATAGCTAGCAAAGTTACATGCATGACCGAACACAAGGAACATGATAAAGCGCAGACATTGTAACATTGAGAATGTGTATGAATGTTAACTGTGCTCAAACCCTCCCAAGGAGACTCTGGAACACCTCTTATTTCACTACCACTTTAGTACAAATTGTTGGAACACTTTGGGCACCTCCTGGCTGAGCCAAGGAAGCAGACTAGAGTTCATGGAAGTGTTTGCTATAGTAGCATAGTACTGATATGAATAACCCAGCATCGAATACAGTCATGGTCTTATAGGATGCATTTGGATCATGCCCACATCAGCCATACCAAAATTTGCTAGACAATTATTTGGCGTGGGATTCCACCGCCCAGTGTTAGCCAAAAAATTGGCTACAATCTGTGAAGGCACCACCAAGTAGTCCTTAGGCAGCCAAAACATTGGTAACAATCCAAAAAAGTGTGAGGCTAATTGGTATGACCAATATTTTGGTAGGGTAGGATGGGGGCATAAACCAAACAGACCCATGGACTCTACCAAGAGTAAACTAGGAGGTTACTTCCGAACGTGCGAGGAAGAAAATGACCGTGACGTGTCTACCACTCTCCTCTTGATGACCCACTGTGCCTAAACGCCTTTCGAGGGTAATGTGTAAAAGGTCATAGTCGCACTTAAAAGACGAGTACTCAAAAAAGAAGAAAATTGTTGTTTTTTATTTCTAAAAATTGATATTGGCCGAGAGAGAATCGTGGGATCTGGAAGAAGAGGAATAACTTATTATTAAATGATGTAGCTCCATCCCTAGACTCCTGGACATCCAGATTCAAGCAAAAATTTACCCTCCTAGTTCATAGGACTTTTGAGGATCGACATCCTTTTGTCAATCTTTCGGTCTCTAGCTAGTAGGTCCCCCTTGGTGTGACTATTGTACATCATGTAAATACCCTAGCTCATTTTTGAGCATCATTTAATATATTAGAACAGCAGGAGCCTTTCCTACTGTTAAAGGTTTCAGAAAAAAAAGGGTTACATGCATGGCAGTGCCCATGAATAAAGATTCAAAATCCATAACCAATATATAAGAATCCACCAAAAATAGTACCAGAGGAACAATTTTTCTGCCAGGCGGTTTCAATGTATAAAATAAACACAAAAAAGGAATATGACCAGAGAATTGCTACTCCCGCCAATCCATAATAAGTGTCGCTGATTTAGTAATCGGAGGGAGTATTAAAATTCTAGGCCGGATTCTTTTTCCTGGTAGTCACTGGGATATATTTTTATCCTGATAGTGAACATACATGAAAGCAATACAACACGTATGCGTCAACTGGGGAACGATGGAAGAGTGCATCATTCAACTCATACGCAGCAACGGAACTTACAAATTTTCACTTGGTATTTACAATTCAAGCACTTAAATAAGTTTAGAAAAAAGAAAACTCAAATGAGCAGCATTATGAATAATGATACTTTAAAAAATATATATTTCCTTTTACTATGGTTATGACAATATGGATAGCAATACCATTACAAAACAGAAGGGCAGATGCATATGTAAGAAGTGACCAGCCAGCTCCGAGGTTTGTGGTGTAACAGATATGATTACAATACCACCCTATATAACATAATAAATAAGAAATATCATGAATGACAACTCATAGGAAAACACACCAAGACATGCCATCTTCAAATTTCCAGACAATTCACAAGAGTTAACTGCACACAGAATTTTTTGGACGAAAGAAGCAACCTCCTTGCTTCTGATTGCCATTTCTCCTGGAGGGGGAGCAGGCAGTGCTTGTGACGGAAGAGCAACAGATTTGCCCCACCCAATCTTTAGCTCATAGTCGTACAAAAAAACACCTGAGATAAATAATTTAGTTAACTGAAAGCAAGAATACAAGTAATATTTCAAACCTATGAACTACGTGAAAGTGCACGGTAACCTTGCATTTCAGCCTTGGTTGCATGTCCTTCTGCTCTATTCATGAATGCAACAAAACCACAATTTCTTTGCCTTTTGGGTTCTTCTTCTGTTCGAGGCCACATAATCTTGATGCTAGCAATCGGTCCAAACCGACCAAATGTTCTCAAAAGAAAATTCTCATCCACCTAACATCATATGGTATATAATGCACATTAAGCTAACTATGATGCATATACACTTTAAAGTATGTCTACACAGAACATGTAGAAAGCGGGGGTCAACCTTAGGAGAGAGATTTCCAACATATAAGTTTATGGTTTGCTGATCTCCATCATCAAAGGATCCTGGTAATATCCCTGTTGGGTCAAATTTATTTGGCAGTTCATCAAAACGGCTAGAGGACTGCAGGAAAATCTTGAAGCATCAGTATTACCAAATACGAGGACAAGCTACAAAGATTCTCGAACAGAAAATGGAAATCAAACACAAATTTATCATATCAGCTGGAAACCTGTTGAGAAGAAAAAAACATGGTGAGAGACAATATTAGTTTTCTATTTCCAGTCAACTAAATAAAACTCCAACGTACTAAATATAATCTAAGTTACTCTGTAATTCATGTGATATTATATCTAGTCAGAAGAATCAAAATCCATTTCACTAGTACCTACCGCAGAGGTGTTACCATGTCGACCTTCATGTTGTTGATTGCGCTTTTCTCGTAGCTCTTTCTCAAACTTGAGCTCCTCCATGAACTTGTCTATTGCCCGTGGCTTTCCTTTTTCCTCTTCCTTTGGCCATTCATCTTCCTTCTGCAAGTAAAGATATTGCTCAGCCAAAGAACCATAATGAAAGTTCCAATGGGAGATTACCGGTGAACCAATCATAAGAATATAATGATAGTGTCCCAACCTTTTTCTCTAGCTCTCTCCCAAATGATGGCGGCAAAAAAGATGGAACATACCTGGATAAAAATATGCTACTATAAGGCATGTATTACGCTTGTAAGATAGACTATGACGCATATCATTTGTACACATAAATTTCATGGGTTACAGATAACATCAATGCAAAAGGGCAACAGAAATGCAACCCAAGTTGATACCCACTTCACTCTCTACAGGTATATTTCACAAATTTTCATTGAACTAGTTTCACTTTGGCATATTTTCTCTATTCAAAATCATGTCAATTCAATGTACACACATAACTTTTACTTCATACAAGTTTGAAACTGTTCAAAGTTTATATAAGAAGTATAGTTAATCCTAAAGCTTACACTTACAGGCCACCGCCTTCAGTGATTTAGTGGAAACTGGTGGAATTTATTTGTAGCTTAATAGCATGACTACATAAGGGAAATGCAAAAATCAAATGATTAAAGCCCCATCCAGCATTGTGGTAGGCTGGTAGCTTTTCAAAATCCCAATACGACATTGTAGTGGCACTGCAAAAATCAAAGAGGGGGAGCTTAGGGCTATTTGGAAACTAAGAGCCATGCCATATGCCGTTCGTCCTTCCAAAGGAAGGTTAATATCATTTGATTTATGGTTATAACATATAAGTAATAGGGTCATATTAGCAGTAGTCTTAAATCATATTACGATATTAAAAATAAAACCCTGCTTCTGTAGTTATTTCAATGGCACCAGATATTAATTATAGGGTTTTAAAAGTTGGCTCAAGAGTCTAAAGAGTATAGAAAATACAATCAGCTCTCATCATTGACATTAGAAACTACTTCCACATTGCTCTGATGCATTTGGTAGTTACTACATTACTACCACCAAATGCAGATGCGTGAGCACAACCATTGTATAATTATTCATATATATTTACAATACAATAATCTCACAATTAATTATAGTTTCCTTGAAGCAACATGGGTACTCTTTGTGGTACATATTCTGGTGACTATGAAGTCATGACCATAGCACTAGTGTTTGTATACTACAAGACTAGTAAATATAAGCTCTGTAACATTATCATGATCTTAAAGAAATAAGTCAGCAAGAAGAAATTGCTCTATCAATAAGGTACGCATATAGTCAGTGCTACAACATAAATGTAATGGGTCATGTACCGAGGTGACATGGCTATTCATAAAGGCTGGCCAAGAATATTTTGTTCCTCCCACCACTCATGTTTTAAACATATTTAGCACTTGGCAATAAATGGTAAATGAACGAAAAGTTCATCAATCATGCTTATAACGTACAGTAAATTATGCGGTTGAGCATGTCACATCAAGCGTTTAAAACCGCTCATGCTTGGCCTTAGAATTTTCAATTCTGGTTAAAATGGCACATGACTGTCTAAAGATGTAGTTGTGGTGCCTGATGAATGAAAGTGCACAGATCATTTGTAGCTAGTTTCGAATTAAGATATCGATCCATAGGGACCAGGAGTCTAAAGTCTAATAAGTCATGAAATAAATACTGAAAATAGAAATGCTAAATAAAGTTCTAAGTGACAAGATAAAATGCAAATATTGTGTAAAAGGTGTTTTGGGTTTTTTGGTATAAGAGAACAATAAGTAAAATAAACAAAACTGAGTATAGAAAATAAGTCTCACATATGTAAAAGAGATTTAAAACTTCAGTGGGAAAAAGCGTTCTCAGGGATTAGCGGATACACCACTAACATTATAAAGGGATAAGGTAAAGATTATTATCACGAACATTCTCAACTATGTATGTGTGGGAGGAACTCCGTATTTGTACAATGAGGAAGCAACCACTACTCAAATCATCCTCATAACCACAGCAGACCACAATCACCATCAATTGAATTACTGCGCTATTAAGGGACATAATCCCGCATGACGTATCACATGGCATTAATAGTGTTTTATAAGTTTTCTCGATTCCCAAGTTGATACGTAAGAGATGCCAACATCTTTATAGTCATTGTAAGTGCTAACACTCCTTCGTCTACCAACAAGTAGTTCCCTCCATCAAGTCCCCACAAGAGACAAATATTCAGAGATCGACTTCTCCCAACATCAATATGTAGACAAACTAACATATGGTCACAGCGATGAATATCATAATAAACTTTATCTTATTCTAGTCTCATACTAGGGTTTTTCCATCTCCCCAAGAACTAATGATCTACTCAGACATGGAGGCAATCAACATTATGACAAAAGTAATGGAATCTATCATAGATGAATATTACTTGTATAAATCCACAACGAGTATAGAAATTACAACAATATCTAGACAAGATGTAGATGGGATGGATGGAGACGGTGGTGATGCAGCGGTTGATGATGAAGATCGATGCCTTAGCCTCCCGGATGTGCGTAGGGCGAAGATGAGTCCCTGGTGGATGAGTTTCCCTTCTAGATGCCTTCCGGAGGTTAGGTTTCGGCGATTTCTGGGTGTTTTGTATGTCATCTCTCCGATCTAGTTGCACGTGGTGAAACTATTTGAGGAGGCGGTGTCAGTGCCACTATATGGCGAGAAATATATGGTCAGAATATTTCCGCTCATCGTATAGTTGGTCGTTAAACCTTCTGTATACTTCAATTGCTTCGGTTTTCTTCTGGTGTTATTAATATTTCCCAAATAAGCAATTTACATAGTTTTTGGCTCCTTTTCACTCCAATATAACTGGTCTAAGAATTGTGTCCATCGGATCCATCATCTGACCTGATCCTAGTGAAAATAAACATAAAAGGTGCGCGCGAACGCCGTAAAATACCAAGATCCTATCACTACAATGCAAAATAATAATCTAAAACATGATGCAAATATGCACTCATCAACTTCCCCAAGCTTAGAATCTTGCTCGTCCTGAGCAAGTTTTAGCTTAATGGATGTGATCCTCATATTCATGAAGCTGAGTCGATAAAATAAATGAGGCAGTTGCAGCATGTGTTTATCATAAAGTATACATATAAATAAGTTCATGAATAGTACCTTACTCGAACCATCCGAATAATATTAGCAGGCTTCCACACCTTAGCAATTAATAGTTTACAAAATATTATTCTCAACATGATGTAAAAGTATTCGGTTAAACCGAATGAGCTAGTGAGGTAGTCCCAAGTGTTTTTAGGATTAACATATTCACTTGGAATTCAAAATCTCAAACGTTTCTTTGTCTTACAATATAGTGATATATGCCTATTTGCTCTTTGCACATTCGCTCTTTTTCTTCATCTTTCTTTTCTTCTTTCTATATATATTCATGCTCACACTTTTGTTTAAGTGATGTGCAAAGGAGCTAGCCATATATTCCACTTTATGTAGGAATTCAAATGTTAACGATCTCAATTACCAAATTTCAAATATATATGAAGCATCCTTATAACTTGAGTATACTACCTCAGCTTGTTCTCACTCTATTTGATAGCACTTATAATTTTTCCTTCGTTCAAGGTTTTTCTTTTTTACCTTAATTAATTAGATAATTTCTCATTTTTGTAAGTCAAACCATTGACCTACAACATATTGATCAAAGTATCCTTATATGTTTCGTTAATACCAATGGTGTGGAAGACTCCTATTTCTATCATCAAGTGCAAGTAAAATCATACTAAAGCCATTCATATATCCAATAAGACAAACTCAAACTCAATAATGCTCCATATATTATAATAAACTCAAAATTTCATAAGAGAGATCAACTATTCCTGAAGGGAATTCTAATGATGCAAACTTTATTTATGAGCTCGAACTAATGCAAAACTAGAATAATAATAAAAACTTGTAAGATAGATTACAAGGTCTTAAAGATCCCCCCAAGCTTGGAATCAAGCTAGGCGGGATCAAATAATCTCTCGCGATTATTTGATACCGTGTTTTATTGTAGGTCATTGTGGCTCCATGGCGTATAGAACCGCGACGCGTAGCTTCTTGTTGGTATCTTCCAGAGCAGTGATGCGACTATAGCACCTACACAAATCAGATTGCAGAGTGTCCACCCTATCTGCGAGTTTGGTCACCATCGGGAGAAGATCATACTTCTTCTCTATCTCCTCGAGGCGGTGACGGACTTCAACGCGATGGAGTAACTCCTGCTTCTGATATATCTCCAGTGCCCGCACGCGATCCTTTGTCCTAGGGACAACTTCTTCTTCCTCATCCATTATTGATGGATCGGGGAAGTAGAAGCTACTCCTCCACTCCTCTTGAGGCTTCACCCTCATTCGAGCCCAGTGGTAGGCCTCGAGCGGGGAAACGCCGGTTCCTTGTTAGCACTTGCACAATTGTTAAGTATTTCCTTACGCTTGTGCGGACTCGGGTCTATAGTGATGAACTTGACTGTTTCCACACGCCCTTTTCCATGCGGTTTTTGACATTCTCTCTCTCTTCCTGAGTTCTTTTCATCGCCGTCCAATCGATCCCCGAGGGATCATAGACGTCATGGCTGATGTAGACGTCGCTCCAGCCTTCATCGGGGTCGCTTTTGTAGAAGCTTGGCTCGACGTACTCTTTGTACCCCGGGCTAAACCTCTCCACCTCCTCATTGCCTTCCTCCATCGATGGGCTGCTAGAAAGGTCCCTAGGAGAAATGAGCCCCATAGGTTTTCCACGGCATGGGACGGGGTAGCGCATTGCTGGATCTGTTCCTGGTTATTATGATTAGAGAGAGGAACAATGACAGTATATAAGAGGGGTCAGAGGTCGGTAAAACTCACGAGAAACACCAAATTCACGTCCAAGAAAAGAATCCAAACAGATTAGAAAAAGAAATTGTAGATTTGGAGGAGTCATCCTCCGTAACGACCAACTATACGGTCGCGACCCGTATAGTTCCGGCAGTATAGTTGGTTCCGAGCAGATATTTCCAAATATCTCGAGCCCAGGTCGGTTAGATTATCGACTAGGAACCAACAAAGCATTTTTTTCATGAATAAACTTTATAAGAACGAAAATGGGTCGATGATACAGAAGCTTTGATGACCAACTATACAGCGGGAGAATTTTGTCCGGCCGTATAGTTGCGCCCATATAGTTACAGAAACCCCTTAAAAATTTCAGAAAAACAAGAGGAATTCAAAGGAAAAAAATTAGAAGTAGAAACTATGAAAGCAAAAATTTATTAGAGTAAGAAAACTTACCTTCCACTTATCGTTTATTTAGTCGGGAGTGACAAGCTCCTCTAACAACAAAGGCTTCTTATTCTTGGGAGGATTTGCCCGTTGTACATATAATAATTCTTGAAAAAAAATCACCAGGACTAAAGCTCCTCTCAATAAGATCGGTGTCTCGCTAGACAAATATAGATGCTACATCCACTACCTTTGCTTCTTGTCTCTGCATAATATACAACTCAAATTCTTGAAGTAAAAGGATCTGACGGATCAGTCTTGGCTGATGAATCTTCCTCTCAAGGAGTTCTTTTAAACCATCATGATCCGTATACTCTCACTTTTGCATCAACAATATAAGAGCGAAACTTATCGCAAGAGAAAAATACAACAATTTTTTTATTTCTTCCTTAGGATAATTCTTTTGAGCACTATTGAGAGTTCTACTAGCATGATGTATAATATTAAATCTATGACCTATGTTTTGTCCCAGAGTTACTCCTACAGCATCATCGCTAGCTTCACATATTAAATCAAAAGTCATATCCCAAATAGGTGGTTTAATAATAGGGGCATGAGATAAAGCATATTTAAGTTTATCAAAGGCTACTAGGCACTTATCATCAAAATTGAATCTTACTCCCTTTTGCAACAAATTCATTAAAGGTTTAGAAATTCCAGAAAATTCCTAATGAATCTTCTATAGAAACCTACATGACCAAGAAAACTTCTTATACCTTTTATGTCCCTTGGTTGTGGAATTCTCTCTATTGCTTCAACTTTAGCCCTATCAACTTCAATACCCTTACCTAATACTTTATGTCCAAGGACTATGCCTTCTTTGACCATAAAATGGCACTTCTCCCAGTTTAGAACAAGATTGGTTTCTTCACAACGCTACAGAATTCTATTAAGATTATCCAAGCAACTAGTAAATGAAGTTCCATAGACAAAAAATCATCCATAAATACTTCCATTATCAGTTTTATAAAATCTGCAAAAATAGCAGTCATGCATCTTTGAAAAGTAGCTAGAGAATTAAATAAACCAAAAGGCATGCATTGGTAAGCATGTAAATTATAAGGACTAATGAAAGTCATTTTAAGTTGGTCATCAGGATGAACAACTATTTGGGAAAAATCAGAGTATCCGTCCAAGTAGCAAAAATGAGTATGGTTTGTTAACCTCTCTAAAGTTTGATCTATGAACGATACAGGATAGTGATCTTTCCTAGTTTCCGTATTCAGTTTTCTGAAATCTATGCATATACTATGTCCAACAATAGTCTTAGTTGGTATCAATTCATTGTTTTCATGAGGAACAACAGTAAAGCTGCCTTTCTTAGGAACACAATGAACATGACTTACCCATTCGCTTTCTTTTACATGATAAATTATACCTGCATCCAATAGGCATACTATTTCTTTTCTTACCACTTCCTTCATTTCAGGCTTTAGCCTTCTATTAAATTCGACATCTGGTTTAGCACCTTCCTCCATGAATATTTGATGGACGGCTATCATGGGACTAATACCCTTCAAGTCGTCCATTGAGTACCCAAAGGCCTTGCGGTGCTCCTTTAGTACCTTCATGAGTTCTTCTTCTTCTTCCCCTGAAAGTTTAGCACTAACAATAACAGGGAATTTATTAGTATCATCTAAGAGTCTATATTTAAGATTATCTGGTAGAGTTTTTAATTCTGGGGGTGGTAATTCTTCATCCCCTCTCTTTTCTGGCTCTTCAAAAGCCTCATCAGTTTGAGGTCCCAAAATGGGAAGTGAATCAATTTCACTTTCAAATTCTTCTAGAGACCTGTCCTCCATAATTATTTCTTCACAATTTGGGTCTTCATTTTTTCTTCTTCTTGATTACTTAATAAGAGAGCTGCCATCTCCTCAATAGTCTTCTCTTTCTTTTATTCTTGTACAAGTAGAGGGTTGTCTTTAAATTTGGAAAAGTGGAATTCTTTTTCCGCTTTCCCTAGTTTAAGGGATACAACCTCCTTTTTGAAATCGACTGTAGCACCTACATCACTCAAAAAGTTTCTTCCAAATATGATTGGGCAAAGAGTGTTAGCTGGCATATCAACAACTACAAAATCGATAGGGACATTTTTATTGCCAATTGTGACAGTTGCATATTCAACCACCCCCATTGGAATTCTAAGATTTTTATTGGAACATGATTGTCATATCAGTATTTTCTATTGTAGCCGGTTCTACCTCTTCTTTTATTTCTAAATAAAAATCATAAGATATACCCTTAATTTTGGTGCCAAGATCACATAAACTGTAATACGAGGTTTCTTTAAATATGCAGGGAAGAATAGGCTTACCCACATCTTTTACTTTAATTTTACCTTAAACCAATATGGAAGTCTCTTCATCAAGTTCAACTATGTTACAATGTGCATACACAACCATAATTGCTTCATTGGTTACCTCTGCATCTTTGGTTTCATCCATATGTTCTTCAATTATTGGCACACTTTCCTTTTCTTTCTCCTCCTGTACTGTCTTGACCTATTCATATTCCAAAATATGCTTTTGTGCAGTGTTAGGGAAAGGTATCTCATATATTGGTTCTAGGGAGGCCAATGTTGCTTTAACTTCTCTTTTCTTCTTGGGTTCGGGTGGCGGATCATACTTGGTCGAACCCTCTTTTGGAGCTTTGATGCGTTCTATAAAAGCTTTAACAACTTGCAACACAAGATCTAAATCTAAATAAAGCTCTTTAGATAATTCATTACCATGGCCTTTTTTATTATAGTCATGAATACATTCATAATCTATTTTCGTGCCTCCTTCACTTTCTAGACCAAAATTCCATGAAACTCTATGATCACGAATTCTATTAAGTAAAGCCCAAGCTTTAGTTATAGGTAAGTCCATAAAAGCTCCTCTCATGCAAGAGTCTAGTTTAATTTTATTAGGTTCAGTTAAACCACCATAAAAGATATGCAATAAATACCATTCAGGCAAATCATGATGAGGACATTGATTAAGTAAAACTTTAAAACTTATATAAGCTCTTACTAGTCCTTCTTAGGACGATTCCTCCAAGTCATTATAAGACGCCTGATCCGGAAAGATTTTGACAAAGGATAATATTTGGATAGAAATTCGCAAGCTAAGTTATCCCAAGTAGTAGTGGCTTCTAGGGGTAGAGATCTATACCATAAGAGAGTTGTACTTGTCAAAGTTTGACAAAAAAAATTAACCCTTACCTCATTGGCGGTATATCCCATTAATTGGAACGTGCCACATATATCTTTAAAACATGCAATATGGTCATATGGATCAGGATCTTCTTCATCTCCAGTAATTTCTTTTTGTGTAAAATACCAAGTAGTAGAGGATTTATTTCAACCCCCAATTGTCTTCTCGTTGGAGTTGTCTCTTTTATAAATATCATAGGGCTTCCCAAAGTGGCTGAGTGAGTTAGCACTAGTCATATGCTCAAACTCCATCATGTTGGTGGAAACCTGTCACTCAAAACAAAAATAAAGTAAATAAACAAAAACTAAAAGATCTACATCGCTTAGCTCCTCGGCAACGGCGCCAGAAAATAGCTTGATGGCTGCAAGTGCACAGATCGTTTGTAGCTAGTTTTGAAATAAAGATATCGATCCCACAAGGAACAGGAGTTTGAAGTCTAATAAATCTTGAAATAAATACTGAAAATATAATTGGTAAATAAAGTTCTAAGTGACAAGATAAAATGCGAATATTGTGTAAAAAGGTGTTTTTGGGTTTTTGGTATAAGAGAACAATAAGTAAAATAAACAAAACTGAGTAGAGAAAGTAAGTATCGCGTATGTAAAAGATATTTGCAACTTCAGTGGAGAAAAGCGTTCTCAGGGATTAGCGGATACACCACTAGCATTATAAAGGACTAAGGTAAATATTATTATCATGAACATTCTCAACTATGTACGTGTGGGAGGAACTCCGTATTTGGACAATGAGGCAGCAACAACTTCTCAAATCATCCTCATAACCACAGCAGACAGCAATCAACATCAATTGAATTATTGCGCTATTAAGGGACATAATCCCGCAGGACGTATCCCGTGGCATGGATAGTATTTTGTGAGTTTTCTTGATTCCCAAGTTGATACGTAAGGGGTGCCAACAGCTTTATAGTCACTGTAAGTTCTAACACTCCTCCGTCTACCAATAAGTAGTTCCCTCCATCAAGTCCCACAACAGGAAAATATTGAGAGGTCGGCTTCTCCCAAAATCAAGATGTAGACAACCTAACACATGGTCACAACGATGAATATCATAATAAACTTTATCTTATTCCAATCTCATACTAGGGTTTATCCATCTCCCCAAGAACTAATGATCTACTCAGACATGGAGGCAATCAACATTATGGAAAAAATTATGGAAACTATCATAGATGAGTAGTACTTGTATAAATCCACAACGAGTACGGAAATTACAACAAGATCTAGACAAGATGTAGATGGGATGGATGGAGATGGTGGTGATGCAGCGGTTGATGATGAAGATCGGTGCCTTAGCCTCCCGGATCTACGTAGGGCGAAGATGAATCCCCGGTGGATGAGTTCCCCCTCCAGATGCCTTCCGGAGGTTAGGTTTTGGCGATTTCTGGGTGTTATGTATGTTGTATCTTCAATCCAGTTGCATGGAGTGAAACTATTTAAGGAGACGATGTCGGTGCCAACTATACGACGGGAACTATATGGCCGAAATATTTCTTCCCGCCGTATAGTTGGTCGTTAAACTTTCTGTATACTTCAATTGCTTCGGGTTTTCTTCTAGTGTTATTAATATTTTCCAAATAAGAAATTTACGTAGTTTTTGTCTACTTTTCACTCCAATATAACTGGTCTAAGAATTATGTCCATCGGATCCATCATCTGACCTGATCCTGGTGAAAATAAACATAAAAGGTGTGCGCAAACACCGTAAAATACCAAGATCCTACCACTACAATGCAAAATAATAATATAAAACATGATGCAAGTATGCACTCATCAGTGCCATAGGATACCATCTTCCAGAAATCAAGATTTCATCGTTTACCTACCGCCCTTCTTTGGAACAAAACCCCCATCTTTGGAGTTTCCACCTGTCATAGCCCAATGAATAAAAAGGACGGTCTCTTGATTAATTGGAGCAATAAAATAAATAGTGCATATATCCATCATGATTGATACTGAAACTACAAACTAGGAAGGCAACCATGAAAAAGTATAGGAAAATGAAACAGATATCACTTACCTTCAGAATCAGCTCTCAGCTTGGCATTTGGATCAATCACACCACCTCAGACAAACTTCGACCCAGATGTGCTTTCACCCTTCAATGACTCGAGAAACTCCACATACACGTGTGCTGCTTCGTCTTTGTAACATCCCAAAAATATTGATCAAGATTATCAATTCCAATCATACAAAATTAGGGTTAACAAAAACTTTTGTTAATTAAAATCATATGAATGAATGTGTGTATGTGATGAATGTATGACCGCCCGTCGCTCCTACTGATTGAATGGTCCGGTGAAGTGTTCGGATCGCGGTGACGGGGGCGGTTCGCCGCCCCCGACGTCGCGAGAAGTCCATTGAACCTTATCGTTTAGAGGAAGGAGAAGTCGTAACAAGGTTTCCGTAGGTGAACCTGCGAAAGGATCATTGTCGTGACCCTGACCAAAACAGACCGAGCACGCGTTATCTATTCCTGCTGAGTGGCGGCACCGTCGTCGCTCAGCCAAATCCTCGATAACCTCCTCTCCTTGGAGTGGGGGCTTTGGGTAAAAGAACCCAGGGCGCCGAAGGCAACAATTGGTTTAAAGATGAAAACAACATCATCTAAATCAATTCCAAGCAGTATCGAATCAAAGGAAATTCAAAAACAAATAAAACAAGCAAATGGTCATTTTTTCCAATCTTTCTCACTAGACCACTTTGAGTGTTTCTAGTCCAACATTTCAAACAGAAACAAATCCAATTCTTTTCACCCCTTGCTTGAACAAGTAAAAGTGAACCCAAGCCCACCTTGCAAACCCACATAAACATTTGGCAACCTCATTCAAATGACAATTCAAAATTGAATCTATATCATATGAGAAGATCAACATCTCTCAAAACCCAACCAAACCAGTGGACCTTGACCAATCCAAGAAACCAGAGACTACCTAGTATGTGAATAGTACACCCATCAAGTTTCATCCAAAAATTTAAATTAGATTTCTTGTGGCCATTTCATCAAACACCTTCTGAGAACAAATCAAATTAAACCACAAATTCTGTAGTGAGCAGTGTGTGTGCCAACCTTGTCCCCTCTCTATCTCTCACTACACTACCAGTAGATCATCTAACTTGTTTAAGCAGCTCTATCTCACTGTAAACTCAACCATGCCATCAATGGTGACCATGGCCGAGCACACTTGCCAACCCCAATGTCGACAACGTGATACAAGCCTAACCAAGCCTAGCCACCCTGTTTGGGACACCAGCCACCATCCATCGCCACCCCCTATCCAGAGCCCAAGCCCTGCTAGCCACTGGACCACCCAGAACGCTCACAACCATTTTCTTTGCGACCATGCTGAGAACACGCTAGAGCGCCGCGCTCGACACGCTCGCACAGACCGCATCCCGGCTTCGCCACCCGCGTACATGATCACCACCGCCCCAGGAACCTCCCAGATAACCCCGTTCGCCGCCGTGTGACCCGTAGCCCCTGTGTGCCATTAAAACTTCCGTTAGTGTCGCCCAGAGCGTCGAAGTGTTCCGACCGAATCACACCGCCCCACGCCTCGCCATCAAGCCGTTGAGCTTCGCCAGGAGGCAGTGCACCGTCCCCTACCTTCGGCCATACCGTTAGCTCACTGTGAAGATGACCCCGACAAGCTCATCTCGCACCCTTCGGTTCCCTCGTCGCACTATAAATAGAGGCCTCCCCCGTTCGAATTCTTCACACCATTCCACTCCCCTCTCTCTCAGAACCACCCCACCTCTTCCCCAGAGCAAGGAGAGCACCGAGTTTCCAGAATTTCGACAGAGCTTGCTGCTGGAGGAGAAGGGCGCCGTCGATTGGAGCCGCCCCAGGAGGAGCCACCAGTACCAGGAGGATCGCCATCGTCGACTTTGTTGTTCGCCCCCATCGCCGACCCTCGCCTGAGCCCTGGTGATCCACCACTGACCCCCACTTGCCGCGCTAGGGTTCGATCTCGCCGCGTTCTGTTCAAACATGGACGATGAACCTCAGCCGTAGATCTTACTTCTAATCCTACGGTTATAATCGCCCCGTACCCCTTCGCACCTCTTGTCTCACTGACTGGTGGGGACAACCACTTAAATCCGCCCATGCGTGCGCTGTGCGCAGTGGGCCAACCTAGTTAACTTCCCACGTGACCCAGTAGTTTGAATTTAGGTTTATCAATTTAGTTTCAAACTTAGTTCTGTCTGTTGATTCAAAAATCATTTTAGAGAGATTCACTTAACCAAATTGTATTAAACCAATTTTGCTAGCAAGGTATGGAAATTCTTAACCCAAGCATGTTTGATTCAAACCATTTGGAATTGTAGATCACCTACAGTAAAAATAACAAGGCAGAGACTTTTCTGCATTCAAACATTTTTCAAAATTCAACATAATTTTTTTTGAGTTGATTCCATCTCTTAAAATAAAAGGGTTAAACCTTATTAAATTTTGACACCACTTTAAATCACATTCCCATGTACTGAAATATGTGGTGATAACATGTGTCAACATGATCCCATGTTTTGGTTGGAGAATATTAAATCTTAAATAGTTTTTCAATGAGTATAAATTAATTTTCTAAAATAAAATAAATGAAACTAGTGCCTTAATCTGTGTGATGATTGTGATGATGCTAGATCATCTAGTGAAAACCCTGGTATGTTTATAGACGCTAGTACCGACCAAGGATATGAAGAGGAAGGTGATTACTACGAGGAAGAAGCCGAGGAGAACTTCAACCACTGCTCTGCACAAGGCAAGCTATCTAAGCAAGCTTACACTTGAAATTATGCAAGCCATCCTAGCAAGCTAACACTTGCAACTATGAAAGCTAGATAACCTATGCAATGCATTAGGCATGCCTTGGTTATACCACTTGATGATACCAAATCCCAGTTTTACTTGCAAGCTTGTTTATATTTATTTCTTTATCAAAGCTCTTTATTACCTTTACTTAGTGATTTGTATGTTTTGGAAAGATGTTAAAGGTAGCATAAAGATCATAAAATGTGGCCTAAGTTAGAAAAATGTTGATGTCATCCCGAGGAATGAGATTGAACTTAGATAAGCCATACTTGATTACCACCCCTCATTAGTGTTTACCCCAACCTTAGTGGCTAGTGCTAAGCATAAAACTTGATCACTTTAGATGGTAATACTTGGTGAAAATGATTATGAAAACCTTAGAATGATGAGTCATTCTAATGAAATGTTTTGACATGTGTTCTTGAACACCAGATGATTTTGATGATGAAAATGTTGAGGCATGAGCTTTAGCCCTTTATAAAACTGATGGTTATCTGGATGCGATACCATTCCAATTTTACCGTACAACCACAATACCCGAATTTGGGTAGGGATTTACTGGAAGTTTATATACCTTAGTATGGGTTCCCTTGCGGCCGAGGTTTGAGCTGAGGCTACCTCATGAAGATTGACCACCTGTGTAGTTCCCAAGATGGCAGCTGGTCATGGTTGGGAGGCCAAACTCATAGGAGAGGTGCCTATACTAGAGTGTGTAATTGAAAGGTTAGGATTGATTATCCGCATACTGAGTATGGTGAATTCAGGATTGTTCCTGACGGATGTATCCAATATTGTGGTGAAAGTGTACCACCTCTGCAGAGTGTCAAACTATTCGAATAGCTGCGTCCGTGGTTATGGACAGTTCGAGTGGCCATACTGTTCCGTCGTCAGATGTTTTCAAAATGACTTGTGAAATGAATCATGACTTGACTTGACCACAACAGGGTTGTGATATGAAAACTCAAATTCCCCCTTAGGTGTTATAAAACATTAGACTAGTTTTCTTTGCTTCTAAACTCAGCTAGAGATAAACCTGGATTTTTGCAAAACAACCTAGATCTTAGTATTCCTACTTGAAACCACCTTACTTGTTAGTGATAGTTTGCGAGTACTTAAATAGTACTCATGGATTTGTCCCTGGCTATTCCCGTGGCCAAACTATGAAGAAGACTATCAGGATGATGGACCGCAGGAAGGTTACGACAACTAGGATCATCTCCCATCGTCAGCATTGCCCGTGACTATGAAGATGGAGCCTCGCCCACGCTATCGTTATTATATTATTCTGTTGCTTGATTGTACTAATACTGGATCATGAGATCCTTTATTTGTTGTATGACCTTATGTATGGTTCGTAATGGATGACGTACTGTGATATCCAATATGTTATGTCTCGCAAAAATGGTAATCCTGGGATTGCAATGTATGGCATAATAGGCATCTCGGATTAAAAATCCGGGTGTTGACAAGTTGGTATCGAAGCCATCCTGACCATAGGAGACCCTAGTTTAGAATTGATGCTTGAATCAAAAACTTAGTTTCAAAACAAAAGAAGTGAGTATTTATGAAAACCTATTCTTATTCTTACCACTTAGATTCTTTCATGAAAATTCATGTTTCTCAAAAATTCTTGCAAACTTACATAAAATTTGACACACTTGATCACTCTACTAACTTACTCATCCTACATTCTTATAGATGGATGTGAAATATAGCACGTTCTATCAGTTGGGGAATGGAGGATATCTCATCTTTGAGCGCGACTTGGACCAGCTTTCGGAACTTCTGGAGAGCCCGCACCCCGAGTTCTTCGGGGCTCAGCTCAATGACCAGGAATGAGGAGAATTGCAATGCCTAATTGTTGCAAGTCTCTGTGGGAAGATTGAAGCCCCCACTTCAGAGGGAGTCCAGTTCACCTTAAGGGAGAACAACTGGATGGATGGACTTGCCAGGGCCATGCAGGAAGCTCTTGCCCATATGTGTGGGCAGAGTATCAATCAGATCAAGGGACGCACTTTGAGTTCTATCCAAGGCATGATGTGATGGGACAGCCACTGGAGGTACCACGTCACCCCGATCTGAAGCATCAAGTGGACCATCTCAGCTTCATGATGTATGACCGACAGAAGGAGTTGGACAATGCATGTTCCTACGCCAACCACAACTACGCCCTCTTAGTCAAAAAGGACCAGACCATCGCCATGCTGGTGAAGGATCGCCAGTCTCGTCGCTGTCAGCTTGACAAGAAGGAGCGCATCATTGCCGCCTTCGTCACAGGATCACAGACTTGGAGGACACCATCCACGAGAGGGACATGCATCTTGAGGAGAGGGAGAATGCAGGGGAAGACATCTGTGGAGACCCCTATTCTTACCTCAGTGATGATGACTTTCTGGAGGATCAAGCCATGGACTTCTTCACCGATGAGGATGACTTCGCCTTCATTGATGATGATGATGAAGCCATAAATTCTAAGGAGTAGTAGCACTTGAGCACTAGAGTTAGTCAAGTTGTATCCAGTCCCACTGTATCGTAGTTTCACAGAATGGTTCTTAAAACCATTTGTTGCCTTGTTGTGGTGTGTGTTTGTATGGTGTGTTATGAATGAATGAATGAAAAGCAAGTTGCTAGAAAAATCTGAGTCAAACTTCAAAAACTTTTCCAAAACAAAACCCTGAACCTTAGAAATTTCCCTCTTTTCTCATGGTCTATCTCAATCTTCAGATGCCTCGCGGAGGAAGCAGTTCATCCCCGGACCCGATGTCGCAGATCTTGAAAATGTTGGTTTCTGATCGCGAAGCTGAAAGAGCTGAACGTCAAGCCAACTTAGCCACCCTTCAACACATAGCTCAGATGGCCAACAAAAATCAAGGCCATGGAAACCAAGACAGCCATGGATCAAAGCTCAAGAACTTTCAGAACACCAATCCACCTATCTTTAGTAAGTCTAAAGAGCCCTTAGATGCAGATGATTGACTGCAAACCATGGAGAACAACGTAAAAGTTGTAGGAGTGGAAGCCAACAAGAAGGTACTGTTTGCCACCCACTATCTGGCAGGAGATGCAAGAGCTTGGTGGAATAGCATTCGCGCCATGAATGGAGGACAAATGATGGCTTGGGATGAATTCAAACTCAAGTTCAGCCGAACCCATGTGCCCCCGGGTTTGATTCTGCGGATGAGAGATGAATTTAAGGAGCTGAAACAGGGAAGAATGACTGTGGTAGAGTACTGTGACAGATTCCTATCGCCGTCTAGGTATGCACCAGATGAGATTAGCACTGAATCTAAGAAGAAGGAGAGATTCCTGAACGGTCTACATGATGAAATGCAAATAGTGTTAGTTAATTGTTGGAGATATGCCCTAGAGGCAATAATAAATATAGTTATTATTATATCTTTGTGTTTATGATAAATGTTTACATTCATGCTATAATAGTATTAACAAGGAAACATTAATACTTGTGTGATTTGTAAACTTAATTTGAAGTCCCTAGTAAAGCCTCTATATAATACTAGCTTGTTGGTTAATAGATGATTGTGGTTTCCCTATCATGAACATTGAGATGTTATTAACAACAAGATCATATCATTAGGAGAATGATATGATGGACATACTCCTATAGATAAGCGTAGCATAAAGATCAAGTCATTTTAATAGTTCAATTGCTATATGCTTTCTGATACATAGTAACCTAATTCCTTCGACCATGAGATCATGCATATCACCTTTACCGGATGGATGCTTTGATGACATCAAACACCACACCGTAACTGGGTGGCTATAAAGGTGGCATTGAGTGTTCGGAAAGTATTGGTTGAAACACATGGATCAAGAGTGGGATTTGTCCATCCATATGACGGATAGATATACTCTGGGCCCTCTCGGTGAAATGTCATCCAATTAGCTTGCAAGCATGTGACTGGCTCACAAGGGATCACATATCACGGGAACGAGAAAAGAGTACTTATCGGTAACGAGGTTGAACTAGGTATGCAGAGATACCGACGATCATATCCTCGGATAAGTAAACTATCGTGAGACAAAGGGAAATTGGTATCGTATGTAAGTGGTTCATTCGATCGCAAAGTAATCGTAGAAATATGTGGGAGCCATATGAATTTCCAGATTCCTCTATTGGTTATTGTTCGGAGAAGTGTCTCGATCATGTCTGCATAATTCACGAACCGTAGGGAGACACACTTAAGGATTCGACGTTGTTTTGAGTAGTTATGGAATGATGAGAAAGAGACCGAATGTTGTTCGGAGTCCTGGATGGGATCCGGGATATCACGAGGAGATCCGGAATGGTCCGGAGAATAAGATTCATATAAGGAAAGTCCCGTTTCGAAGTTGGGGAATGGTTCCGGTGTTTTCATCGGGAATGTTCTAGAAGGTTCCGGAATGTCCGGCACTCCGAAGGGGGAGGGTACATGAATGTGTTGTATCAAGTTGGTATGATTGCATCATGTACTAAGTGTCATCGCTGTATCAAATAAAGGATTAATTCAAATCCTAGTTTGAAAAGTCAAATAGCTAGTTTGAAAAGTCAAACGGCTAAATTTGGAAAGAGGAAAAGAGGAGGAAGGTTGAAACCGACTTGGGGGAGGAGTTCCTCCTCCCACCGCCGGCCCACCTTGGGTCCGAGTTGGGGAGGGACTCCCCTCCCCAGGCGCGCCTCCCTCCACCTATAAGAGGAGGGGCAGGGCTCCCCTCCTAGACACACAAGTTCCTTGCCCCAAAAACCCTAACCCTAGCCGCCGCCGCCCTCCAAGCCGCCGCCGCCTAGGGATCTCCTTGCCGCCGACTTGGGCACCTCCAAGCCCTAGCCTCCGGCCCTAGCACCTCTTCCTCGGCGTGTCTAAACCCTAGAACACCGAGGGACTCTCTCATACTCCACCATACTCGCTCCGGCTTAAGGCGAAGCCCTGCGAGATCTCCCCTCTACTTCCGGTACCACGCCGTTGTGCTGCCGGAATCGCGAGGAGAGTGCTACAACCTCCGCTGCCTGCTGGAACAAGGGAGAGGAAGGTCTTCGTCGAGTACCGAACGTGTGACCGACTGCGGGAGCGCTGCCGGAACGCAGCGCCGGAAGGATCGTCTACGCGATCTTGAGATCGGGAAGAGTACGACTACATCACCCACGAGAATCCGTTCTCGTTAAACACTTTGGAATCTTCGAGGGTGAGTTATTCCATCGACTCGTTGCTACAATCTAGTAGATAGATCTTGGCTTGTTTGTTTGTATGCGGTAGAAAATTTTTGTTTTCCATGCTACGAAACCCAACAGTGGTATCAGAGCCGTGTCTATATGTAGATCTGTTGCACGAGTAGAACACAATGGTCATTGTGGGCGTTGATGCTTTTATTGTCGATTGCTTATTGTGTACTTTGCATCTTGCGGGATGTTGGGATGAAGCGGCCCGGGCTAACCTTACATGACATCGTTCATGAGACTTGCTCCACGTTTGACATGCAGCTTGTATTGCATAAGTGGCTTTGCGGGTGCCTGTTTCTCCTAGCATAGTTAAGATCCAATTTACAACGGGTGATTAACAATACTAGTATCAATGTTGTGGTTCTTGTTCGTAAGTTAGAACGACACTTATTGAAAGCCCCAAACCACGTAAAACATGCAAAGAAAGTAGAGGCGTCTAACTTTGTTTTGTAGGGGTGTGCTGTGATGTGATATGGCCATGATTGTGATTATATTTGATGTATGCAATGTTCCTTATTGTAAGTTGGCAACCGGTAGGAGCCATATGGTTGTCTTTAATTTATGTTAAGACCCGCGTGTCTATTCAAAGTAGTTGTAATAGTTGAAGCTGGTGGACGACAACCATGGAGAAGCGTCATTGACCTTGATGCAATGCCGGTGATGATGGAGATCATGTTCGTGCAAGAAGATGGAGATCGGAAGCACAAAGAAGAAAGGCCATATCATATCACATATTATGAATTGCATGTGATGTTAATCCTTTATGCATCTTGTATTGCTTAGTAGACAACGGTAGCATTATAAGATGATCCCTCATGCACATGAATTTCAAGTCATAAAGTGTTCACCCTTAGTTAGCACCGTTGCTAAAGCTTGTTGTTTCGAAGCACCACGTGATGATCGGGTGTGTTAGATTCCGCAAGTGTATACAATGTGAGCAAGCCAGATTTGCTCATGCGGAAACTAAGGTTTGATCTTGACGAGCCTAGCATGTACAGACATGGTCTCGGAACACGGATCACCGAAAGGTAAAGCATGAATCATATAGTAGATATGATGAACATGTCGATTGTTCGCCATTGAAACTATATCAACTCTCGTGATGATCGGTGTTGATGTGGTGGATTTGGTTCGTGTGATCACTAAAACAATGTGAGGGATATTGTTTTGAGTGGGAGTTCACCTAGATTAAATTTATTAATTTGAACTCAATTTGTCATAAACTTAGTCTAAACTATTGCAAATATGTTGTAGATCAATGGCAGCCCCTACCATCAATTTTAATGCGTTCCTAGAGAAAGAAAAGTTGAAAAACAATGGAAGCAACTTCGCGGATTGGTTCCGCAATTTGAGGATTGTCCTCACAGCTGGTAATTTGACCTATGTGCTGGATGCACCGCTGGGTGACACACCTGCAGCTGATGCTGCCGATGAAGTAAAGAATGTTTACCTCACTCGGAAGACTCAGTACTCCACAGTTCAGTGTGCTATCTTGTATGGTTTAGAATCGGAGCTTTAGAAAAGGTTTGAGAATTCAGACCCATATGATATTGTCGAGGATCTCAAATTGATCTTTGAGACTCATGCGGCAATTGAAAGCTATGAGGCTTCTGAAAAGTTCTTTAACTGCAAGATGGAAGAGGGCAGCTCCGTCAGCGAGCATGTGCTTAAGATGTCTGGGCACGCAAACAAACTTCAAAGCTTGGGTATTGTGATTCCTAATGCTTTGGGGATTTACCGTGTCCTCCAATCACTGCCACCAAGTTACAAGAACTTTGTGATGAACTACAACATGCAAAACATGAACAAGACGTTGCCAGAACTCTTTGCCATGTTGAAATCTGCAGAAGTGGAGATCAAGAAAGAGCACCAAGTGTTGTTGGTCAATAAGACCACCAAATTCAAGAAAGGCAAGTCTAAGCATAAGGGACACTTCAAGAAGGGTGGTAAGAAAGTTACCACGCCGACGAAGAAGACCAAGGCTGGACCTAAGCCTGATACTGAGTGCTTTTACTGCAAGGGAGAAGGTCACTAGAAGCGGAATTGCCCAAAGTACTTGGCGGATTTGAAGAACGGCAACATCAAGAAGAAAGGTATATCTGATATACATGTTATTGATGTGTATCTCACTAGTACTCGTTGTAGTGCCTGGGTATTTGATACTGGTTCGGTTGCTCATATTTGTAACTCGAAACAGGTGCTGCAGAATAAACGGAAGCTAGCGAAGAACGAGGTGACGATGCGCGTTGGAAACGGATCAAAGGTTGATGTGATCGCGGTCGGCACGCTACCCCTTCATCTACCATCGGGATTAGTTTTATACTTAAATAATTGTTATTTGGTGCCTGCGTTAAGCATGAACATTATATCGGGATCTTGTTTATTGCGAGACGGTTACTTGTTTAAATCCGAGAATAATGGTTGTTCGATTTATATGAGTAATATGTTTTATGCACATGCACCTTTGATAGATGGTCTATTCTTATTGAATCTCGATAGTGGAAATACACATATTAATAACATTGAGGCTAAACGTTTGAAATCGAGCGATAACTCGACCTATATGTGGCACTGTCGTCTTGGTCACATTGGAGTGAAGCGTATGAAGAAACTCCATTTCGATGGACTTCTTGAATCACTTGATTTCGAATCACTTGATAGATGCGAAGCATGTCTGATGGGTAAAATGACTAAGACTCCATTTTCTGGTATGATGGAGCGAGCTACGGACTTGTTGGAAATCATACATACCGATGTGTGTGGTCCAATGAGTGTAGCATCGCGTGGTGGTTATCGTTATGTTCTTACCTTCACGGATGACTTGAGTAGATATGGGTATATCTATTTCATGAAACATAAGTCCGAAACTTTCGAGAAGTTTAAGGAATTTTAAAGTGAGGTAGAGAATCAACGTGACAAGAAGATTAAATTTCTACGTTCTGATCGTGGAGGTGAATATCTAAGTTACGAGTTTGGCGAGCATTTGAAGAAATGCGGAATACTTTCGCAGTTGACACCGCCGGGAACACCACAGCGTAATGGTGTGTCCGAACGTCGTAATCGAACTCTCTTAGATATGGTTCGTTCTATGATGTCACTTACAGATTTACCGCTATCATTTTGGGGTTATGCATTAGAAACAGCCGCATTCACTTTAAATAGGGCACCGTCTAAATCCGTTGAAACGACACCGTATGAATTATGGTTTGGGAAGAAACCTAGATTGTCGTTCCTTAAAGTTTGGGAGTGCGAAGCCTATGTAAATAAGTTACAGCCGGACAAGCTTGAACCCAAAGCGGAAAAATGCGTCTTCATAGGATACCCGAAGGAAACTATTGGGTATACCTTCTATCATAGATCCGAAGGCAAAATCTTCGTTGCCAAGAATGGATCCTTTCTAGAGAAGGAATTTCTCTCGAAAGAAGTGACTGGAAGGAAAGTAGAACTCGACGAGGTTGTCGAACCTTCTCTCGAAATTGCGAGTAGCGCAGCACCGGAAGAAGTTCCTGTGGTGCCTGCACCAATAAGAGAGGAAGCTAATGATGATGATCATGCAACTTCGGTTGAAGTTGCTACAGAGCCTCGCAGGTCAACGAGAACTCGTACCACTCCAGATTGGTATGATCCCGTTATGAGTGTCATGTTGGTGGACAACACCGATGACCCTGAGACATATGAGGAAGCGATGATGAGCCCAGATTCCAATAAATGGCAAGAAGCCATGAAATCCGAGATTGGATCCATGTACGAAAACCAAGTATGGACTTTGGTGGACTTACCGGATGGCCGGAAGGCTGTCGAGAACAAATGGATCTTCAAGAAGAAAACAGATGCTGATGGTAATGTTACTGTCTATAAAGCTCGACTTGTCGCAAAAGGGTTTCGACAAATTCAAGGAGTTGACTACGATGAGACTTTCTCACCAGTAGCGAAGCTAAAGTCTGTGAGGATTATGTTAGCAATCGCTGCATATTACGATTATGAGATATGGCAGATGGATGTCAAAACAGCATTCCTCAATGGAGACATTGATGAAGAGTTGTATATGATGCAACCCAAAAGTTTTGTCGATCCTAAAGATGCTAACAAGGTATGCAAACTTCAACGGTCCATCTATGGATTGAAGCAAGCATCCCGAAGTTGGAATCAACATTTTGATAAGGTGATCAAAAGTTTTGGTTCTATACAAACTTATGGAGAAGCTTGTATTTACAAGAAAGTGAGTGGGAGCTCTGTAGCATTCTTAATACTATATGTGGATGACATATTATTGATTGGGAATGATGTAGACCTTCTTAATAGTGTCAAGGAATATTTGAATAATAGTTTTTCAATGAAGGATCTTGGCGAAGCATCTTACATATTAGGCATAAAGATTTATAGAGATAGATCGAAACGCCAAATATCATTGTCATAGAGTACATATTTGGACAAAGTTCTAAAGAGGTTTGGAATGGAAGATAGCAAGAAAGGGTTCTTGCCCATGTTGCCCAATACGACCTTGAGTAAAACTCAAAGTCCGACATCGGCAGAAGATAGAGAAAGGATGAGTAAGACTCCCTATGCCTCAGCCATAGGATCTCTAATGTATGTCATGCTATGTACTAGACCCGACATTGCATATGCTGTTAGTTTAACTAGCAGATATCAAAGTGATCCAGGAGTGGATCATTGGACAACGGTCAAAAACATCCTTAAGTACTTGAGAAGAACTAAGGATATGGTTCTTTCTTATGGAGGTGATGAACAGCTCGTTGTTAATGGTTACACCGATGCTAGTTGGAACACCGATCCGGATGATTCTAAATCTCAATCTGGATACGTATTTATTTTGAATGGTGCAGCAGTTAGCTGGAGGAGTGCAAAGCAAAGCGTTGTGGCGAGATCTTCAACTGAATCGGAATACATGGCTGCTTCGGAGGCTTCACAAGAAGCGATATGGATGAAAGAGTTCATTACAGAGCTGGGTGTGGTTCCTAGTGCGCTGGACCCAATGTCTATCTACTGTGATAACATGGGCACCATAGCCAATGCGCAAGAACCAAGGTCACACAAGAAGCTGAAGCATATCAAGCTACGTTTTCACGCTATTCGAGAACATATCCAAGATGGGGATATAAAGATTTGCAAAGTACACACAGATCTGAATGTGGCGGATCCGTTGACTAAACCTCTCCCAAGGGCAAAACATGACCAGCACCAAACTGCCATGGGTGTTCGGTATATTACCATGTAATCTAGATTAGATGACTCTAGTGCAAGTGGGAGACTGTTGGAGATATGCCCTAGAGGCAATAATAAATATAGTTATTATTATATCTTTGTGTTTATGATAAATGTTTACATTCATGCTATAATAGTATTAACAAGGAAACATTAATACTTGTGTGATTTGTAAACTTAATTTGAAGTCCCTAGTAAAGCCTCTATATAATACTAGCTTGTTGGTTAATAGATGATTGTGGTTTCCCTATCATGAACATTGAGATGTTATTAACAACAAGATCATATCGTTAGGAGAATGATATGATGGACATACTCCTATAGATAAGCGTAGAATAAAGATCAAGTCATTTTAATAGTTCAATTGCTATATGCTTTCTGATACATAGTAACCTAATTCCTTCGACCATGAGATCATGCATATCACCTTTACCGGATGGATGCTTTGATGACATCAAACACCACACCGTAACTGGGTGGCTATAAAGGTGGCATTGAGTGTTCGGAAAGTATTGATTGAAACACATGGATCAAGAGTGGGATTTGTCCATCCATATGACGGATAGATATACTCTGGGCCCTCTCGGTGAAATGTCATCCAATTAGCTTGCAAGCATGTGACTGGCTCACAAGGGATCACATATCACGGGAACGAGAAAAGAGTACTTATCGGGAACGAGGTTGAACTAGGTATGCAGAGATACCGACGATCATAACCTCGGATAAGTAAACTATCATGAGACAAAGGGAAATTGGTATCGTATGTAAGTGGTTCATTCGATCGCAAAGTAATCGTAGAAATATGTGGGAGCCATATGAATTTCCAGATTCCTCTATTGGTTATTGTTCGGAGAAGTGTCTCGATCATGTCCGCATAATTCACGAACCGTAGGGAGACACACTTAAGGATTTGACGTTGTTTTGAGTAGTTATGGAATGATGAGAAAGAGACCGAATGTTGTTCGGAGTCCCGGATGGGATCCGGGATATCATGAGGAGATCCGGAATGGTCCGGAGAATAAGATTCATCTAAGGAAAGTCCTGTTTCGGAGTTGGGAAATGGTTCCGGTGTTTTCATCGGGAATGTTCTAGAAGGTTCCGGAATGTCCGGCACTCCGGAGGGGGAGGGTACATGAATGTGTTGTATCAAGTTGGTATGATTGCATCATGTACTAAGTGTCATCGCTGTACCAAATAAAGGATTAATTCAAATCCTAGTTTGAAAAGTCAAATAGCTAGTTTGAAAAGTCAAACGGCTAAATTTGGAAAGAGGAAAAGAGGAGGAAGGTTGAAACCGACTTGGGGGAGGAGTTCCTCCTCCCACCGCCGGCCCACCTTGGGTCCGAGTTGGGGAGGGACTCCCCTCCCCAGGCGCGCCTCCCTCCACCTATAAGAGGGGGGGGCAGGGCTCCCCTCCTAGACACACAAGTTCCTTGCCCCAAAAACCCTAACCCTAGCCGCCGCCGCCCTCCAAGCCGCCGCCGCCTAGGGATCTCCTTGCCGCCGACTTGGGCACCTCCAAGCCCTAGCCGCCGGCCCTAGCACCTCTTCCTCGGCGTGTCTAAACCCTAGAACACCGAGGGACTCTCTCATACTCCACCATACTCGCTCCGTCTTAAGGCGAAGCCTTGCGAGATCTCCCCTCTACTTCCGGTACCACGCCGTTGTGCTGCCGGAATCGCGAGGATAGTGCTACAACCTCCACTGCCTGCTGGAACAAGGGAGAGGAAGGTCTTCGTCGAGTACCGAACGTGTGACCGACTGCGGGAGCGCTACCGGAACGCAGCGCCGGAAGGATCGTCTACGCGATCTTGAGATCGGGAAGAGTACGACTACATCACCCACGAGAATCCGCTCTCGTTAAACACTTTGGAATCTTCGAGGGTGAGTTATTCCATCGACTCGTTGCTACAATCTAGTAGATAGATCTTGGCTTGTTTGTTTGTATGCGGTAGAAAATTTTTGTTTTCCATGCTACGAAACCCAACATTAATATCTCGTTTGCTGACATTGAAGCCTTAGTGGATTCTATCATTCAGATGGAAGGAAAGATCAACCAGGCCAATGAAAACCGCAAGCGTAGAATGATGAATCAACCAGGAACCCACCATACCCCAAAGTATCGCCCCAACCTGTAGCATCCCAATTGTCTAACAATTGCAATGCTACTAGCCTAGCCTAGATATATGCTACTTCAAATATATAATTGTTGCATCATAATTATATCATGCTCATGTCATCATGCCACCTTGCATTTGAGCATCATATAAAACCCTTTTCCATTTGGTTCTTATCTCATCTGCATTATTAATTGTATTTGCCTCTTGATAATGTATTTGGTTCTTGATATATTGTTTAATGCCCAAGTTGAGTTGGGGGCATATCTCTTGTTTAACTCCACCACCTTTCTTTTTCACCACCTTATAATTCCACCATCCAACTAAATATGAGCTTGGCATTTACTGGTTTTACTTCTAGCTCCTGTGGGTTGGGATGGATCCAATTCTTTGCCACATGCTCTCATCTTGGCATCATGTTGTTTTCACAATATTGATATATGAGAGCCACATGGCCACCTTTGCATGCCTTGTGAGTGGACCCTTTTTCCTAGCTTCCATATGTGTGATTTGGGGTTATCATCAGGTTGGGATATTTTGTGGGCCTATTAAACACCTAGTGGCATATACACACTAGCAAGTCCCAAATATAGCCCAATGTGATCATCTCCCTATACTCCACTTGGAATTCTTTCTAAATTCCTTTGCTTGGGCCTTACTCCAATTTTTGAGCATGCATAATAAAAACGCCATGAAATAATATTGTTTTCACAAGAATCAACATGGCATTAAATGTTTTGCATGGGCCATGCAAGAACCATCTTTTGCTAGCTTGGTTTCTATTTGCTTTTTGAGTAGATCTTTTATAAAACCACATCACCTTGTCCTCTCTTTCCTAGTCTTGATCTTGTTGGGGTTTGGTTAGTGCTTGGCTTGATCTTGACAAAGGGACACCCTAGCAACTAACCTTTCCCCCTCTCTTCAAACCCTAAACCTACCTCTCCTCTCTTTACCATCCCCTCTAAACCTAGCTCTAAGCTAAACCCAAACCCTAAGCTACCACCTCTCTCTCTCTCTCGGCCTCCCCCTCTCTCTTACCTAGCTGGCCACCTAGCTACCCCCAGCCCCAACCAAACCCTAGCTACCCCGAGCCATACCCCCTCTCTACCCGAGCCTAGCTCCCAACCCTACCCCGAGCTCCCTACCTCCCTCTCTTGCTCTCTCTCTCTGCCCTAGGGGCCCCAGCCCGAACCACCCCGACCCTGGCCTGTCCTACCCCACCTGCCAGCTACACCTGCCCCTGCCCTGCCGTGCCCAGCCCTGGCACGTGAAAGAGGAGGAGGGAAAGGTGGCACCGAGCCACCTTTACCCATCTACCCGCACCCACGGCACCTCCCTCCCTCTGCTACCTACCACCACCCCCACAACCTCTCCTCGCTCGTCCAGATCCGCCCCGTAGCCTCCACCCTCTCCCTCTTTCTCCCCCGCCACCGTCTACCCCCTCGCCGGAAAACCTTCGGCCTCCACCGCCCACACCTAAACCAGCCGGTGGCGTGACGCGCGGGTTGTCGAGGAAGATCGAGGAGGTTCCCCTGCATCGCCCCGAACCCGCCGTCGACAAAGAGGAGCACCGGAGCCGCCAGTACCAGCGCCGCCGAGCCAAAACCCTAGGTCTCCTGGCCGTCTGCATCGCCGTCGATCGCCTGCTCGCCGACCCGATCCAACGCCACCAGCAATCTCCCGGTGAGCCCCTGTACCTCCCTGACACGGTCCGCCTCGTCGCCACTGTCTGGATCAGCCGGCTCTTTCGTCGAGCGCTCTCGGTGCGCCGTCGTTCGCTGGCGTCTGCTCGCTCCCGCCCGCACAGAAACCCTAGCTAGGCCACGCGCGCCTCCCTGACACCAAGCCCAGGCCAGCGCAGCGGTAGCCGCTTCCGCGCGCGAGCCCCAGGTCGAGAGATCGATCCCCGCCCGCGCCGCGCTGCGCCTGTCGCGCACCATCGCGTCGTCAGAGATTCAGAGAGAGAAGAGAAACAGTAGCGCTGCCGCTTTTGACGTTACCCCCCTGCAATTTTTGTTGCATCAACCCGCGGTCCACCTGGCCCACTAGTCAGCCGCCTCGAGATTCTTTCAGAAAACCCCCTGCCTTTTTATAACCCTCAACCCGCGCTCCCTCGCTCGGCCCACCTGTCAGCGCCTGCCTCGCTCGCCTCTGTCCCGTGGACCCCTGTGGCCCTGACCCCACCTGTCGGCCTCTGTGGCTGGCTTAGCTCTCGGTGACAAATATTTCTGCGCGCAGTGGAATCCCAGTCAGCAGAGAGGCCCACCCGTCAGCGTCTGTGTCTAGCTAATCCTGAGTAACAAAAGTATTTACCTGTTTCTGTTTTAAATTCAAATCTTTTTCTAATTATTTCAAATTCAAATATATTTTCTGTTTTTAAATATCTTTTCAAATATTAATCCAAATAATACATATAATATATGTTTTCAAATCAGAAAAATGTGAGGATTTCAAATATGCAATCCAAAATATATTTTGAACACCTAAACTTCCAAGTTTATTTAAATTACAATAAATGCCCCTTTTTCTTAAATAATTAATATCTTTTGTTTTATAAATCCAAATCTATCAAATGATATGTCTAAAATGATTAGCTCGACGAGACCTTTCTGTTTATGCATTCCTTGGTTTGATTTGAAGCATGCATCATATAAATATAAAGAGTACAGCAACTAATATGGGAATAAAATGTGATTAAAACCCAATAAAAATGTTATTTCTTGTATTTCACACCTCACCCATGCCATGCTACTTTAATGCCATGCAAATTGTGCATCATTCATCATGGCATGATTGTTTGCTTGGTGCATTTACTCATATTCTTGTGCACTTTATTTATGTTGGCCTTGTTTGTTTGGTTCTTCTTCGAATAGACGCTGAGCAGGGGATTTATCAAGAGAACCAGGAGTACCACCCAGATCCTTCCCTCGCTTCAACTGAGCTGCCAGGCAAGCACTACCACATGCTTGCATACATATAGTACCTATTGCCTCTATCTTATTCTTGCATCATTGAGTCGCGATTGCATTAAATTGAATCCCAAGTATTGCATAGCCTTTACTTTTAAACCCCACTGAAGCTTGTTCCTCCATCCCATGAGCCATTACTACAGGAGTTGTTTGAGCCATGCGAGTCGTAGAACAGCATGTGTAGGGTATGTGAGTGTCTGATGGATAACGAGGTACCTAAACAACTTCACCTGAGTAGTAATGGGAGAACTAATGAAAGTGGCACCGGTGAGCAATATCTGTCATTTGGTTTTTATGCTCACTTGTGTCCCGTAAGACCCCGAGTACTTGATTCCTGTTCCAAGAATATTCGCGCTATCCACATCCGGGAGGCCTTATGGACCCCCCTGAGCCAGAGCTTGATTCATTCTTATTTCTTGGGGCCACAAACTAGTTTGAGGTTTTATTTACTATCCTGTACTTATGCCATGCTTTACCGCTTTATTTAAATTGTGCGAGGTACTGCACACTGTACTGTTTAGGATCGTGGCCCGATTTCGCTGTATCGACAAGCCCAGCCACACTTTCGGGTTCCCAGTCGTTTACAGCCGCCTCCACAACCTTAAGCCCGTTTCGGAGCCGGCCGGCTTCGTTGCGGGATCTACTTAAAGGGGTGCCCCCCTGAAATATTTCTGAATCCTGTAATTGCTTTGTCGTGACTGTCTCGTTGGGTTTTGATTTGGTTTTTCCGAGGTATATCGAGTGTGTGTTGCTATTTGTGCACCCCTGCAGGGTAAAACTTTCTGAAAGCCGTGTCCGCGGTTATGGACGACTTGGAGCACAGTTTCTCGATCATAGACAAGCATAACTAAAGTACCGCTTCTAATTTGACTAGACTAGGTACCTGACTAGTAAATAGTGCAACACTCATGGAATGGATAATAAAACTGCCAACGGATGGGGGTTGTTCGTCCGCTTCCTCGTCGGTAAGCGAGGAGGAGGATGGATCTGTTAAGATTACCTTTATAACTGTTATAACTGTTGTTCTTAATTCACGGACATCCGTCTATCTTTGGTTAGGAGGATGGTTAGCGAGTATCTATAGAATTGCTAGGGTTTATCTTTTGCTGCAATTGCGTCACCCCAGGTTGTGTCCCCTTTAGAGGCATAAAGACTTGCTGAGTACCCCTAGGGTCTCACACGATAAATTATTGGTTCAGATGAACAGGTACACTCGCAATATGGATACTGGGTGGAAGAGACGGACGATGTGGGCAACGATCATTCGGTGTAGAGATTCCGGGAACGGGGATCCGTGAGATCTGTGGGCGGGATGTGCTTATTTATGGGGCATCTTATGCCGATTTGCTTCTTATCCGTACTCGGATTTTGTCTTCCGCTTCCGCTTGATACTCTGTTGATTGATGTATGAGGAGATATCCTAAACTATTATATCTATCTAGGATATTTGGATCTTGCCGTATGGCGTTGCTATATTTCCTTTCTTTTTAGATGGAATGGCTCTGATGTACTATTGTATGGTGGCTTGCATACATACTCATTTATGTATGTAGTTGATCCCTTCGCCTGCCGATTACGCCGCCCGTCCTTGTCCCGATGTTTGGAAATGGTTGGGACGGCCGAAAGGTCTACCTGTGAGTGGCATTTGGGCCCCACCGTACTATTTCAACCATTTCTGATCATCCAGGCTTGCACTAGGAGCGTAATTCACCGAGGTAGTTACAATTGGTATCAGAGCCATCCCGCCCTTCAGGGTCTCAGCCAAATGGTCGTTGTCTGTCTAGCAAATATTTTAGTAGTTATGTATACTAGGGAAAAACAAAACGCGAGAGTAGGACTGCTTCCACTTTTCTTCTTACCCAACCACCACCTTTTCTGGTAAGGAAGTGTAACGTTTTCAATCCTCTTCTTAAAAAAAAATTCAAACTAGGATTCACGTGTTCTGGGTTTCCGTAGTACCATAGGTTGTGTGTTTGTGTGTGTGTGTGTGTGTGTGTAATTCCTTGTCTATCTGTTGCATCCAACTTGTTATCGCAATCTGCCTTTGGTTATCAACTGTTGGTACAATCCATACCGACAGGCTTTTGTAAACCGGCGCGATCTATCTGACTCCCTGTCAACCGGTGCCATCTTCTTAAGGGCGTTCTTCCTTCTAGCAACTCCACCTTCCGTGCAAAATCACTTATCAGGTAGAGAGGTAGGGTCGCTAATCTTGTTTCGTTATCTGATTTTGCGCATCTATCGGTATTTTAATGCCGAAAATTGCGGAAAATTTTTCTTTGGTCCATCTGTGTTTCCACACTCCTTTTTCAGTCGTGTGTGAAACATTATCTATCTCTCTTTTATCAGCATGTCCATGCTAACTCATTCTTTTGTCACCGGCGCTCAATCCAGAGTTTCCCAAATCACTACGGAGGTCTATCATCTGTTATCATGCTGCACATCTTTTTCAACCCCATATCTGCAAAATTTCCTTTGATACGAGGGAATTGCATCCTTTTGTCTCTGATAGCTTTGCTTAAGGTACGATATATCATCGTTTCTCATCCAAGATCTCTTTATCTTTGTAACCGGTGATCCTAGCGACAATGTGAACCAGGTGACCTCTCTTTTCTTCGGAAGGACCAGATAATCTATTCTTTCCGTGCATCTTCTTCAATTCTGGAATTAGCAAGTCCATTGTTAATTCCATCCTCCATCTTCAACCAATCCGGAGTTGTTCCTTCTTGACAAGTTATCATCGTCGTTCCGCTAAAGTTTTCCTCAAGACTGCTAAATCTCTCTCAATCTTTTCAAGCACAACATGGAGTTCTTTCACCTCAGTCTCGTCAAGTGATCTCTTGAAACCCTCTTGTTCTATCATCTATGCTCAATCCACCGGAGGCCATGAAGACTTTTCAGATCTTTCGTAATCCTTCTGTTCAAGTGGTGCTATCTTTTTCTTTATCTGTGGAATCTTGCAGTTGTCCCCGTGATCTTCCTTCATATCTTTCCGGTGGCTTGTTACATCAGGTATGACGACTACCTCATCACCCTTATCTATCTTGGATCCGGTGAATCGTTTGCATCTATCCGTGTTTTCTAACGGAGTTCTATGAGTTCTTTTTGTAAATACCTTCAGTCTGTCTCGGTAGTTGGGTTGCATGGTTTTCTTATTCATGTACGGAGTAATGCTTTGAGTGCGGGATGGAGTAGCTACCATACCACTACTCTTATCATTCGCTCTCGTACATTGAATTGGTGAATTAATGTGATCTCACTCATTCCACGGAAGTTAGAAGTGGCCTTTATCTCTCGATACTTTTACTTCCGTCCTTGTTTTTCCGGAGTGCTCTTTTGAAGAAAGTATTCTATAATCTCTTGTTGGTGATCTATCTATTCTAGGTGGAGCAAAATCGTCAATTATCTGGTGAAACAAACGCAAACTCTTTTCTGTCCTCGTCTTTCTACCGGTGCTCGACATCCCCAAACAAGATGAAAGGAACCTATCCCCCATGATCTATATTCACATCCATCTCTGGAAGTTATATCCGCGCACCTCAATTGCGTGATCCTTCGGTTCTAACCGGCGCAACAAGAATCTAATCCGACGATGACTATCTAAATCTTTCTGTACATATCAAGGGACTCTATTGTTTGAAGGCAATATTGTTTCCGTACTTCATTTCTTCAATCCGAGAGAGAATACGATGCTATTGTCATAGTGCTTCAAAACCTCTCCAATCTAGCTCTTTTCTTCCGGCGAGACAAAGATTCATCCTCTCTAGTATCGGTAAATCTTTAATCTTATCGGTGTGCCTTTCTTTATCCATGCTACATCATCCTGTCCTTTCTTTCTCAAGTGGTTCTATTCTTTTATCATGTTTCTTGAGAAAACCGGAGCTATGTCCATCCTATCCTTCTTGTCTCACGACAATCCTTCAATTCATCTAACCCTTTGTGTCTCAAGCAAAGCGCAAGACTCGCAACAAGTCTAGCAAGTTTTGCAAGGTGTAGTGGTCGCACCATTCCGTTGTTCATCATCTTGGGAACGTGAGGGTCACCTTCGTTCGGACACCCGCCTCTCCTTGTGTTGTTTTCTTTTTCCTAGGAATCTCGGGGCGAGATTCTTGTTTAGTGGGGGAGAGTTGTAGCATCCCAATTGTCTAACAATTGCAATGCTACTAGCCTAGCCTAGATATATGCTACTTCAAATATATAATTGTTGCATCATAATTATATCATGCTCATGTCATCATGCCACCTTGCATTTGAGCATCATATAAAACCCTTTTCCATTTGGTTCTTATCTCATCTGCATTATTAATTGTATTTGCCTCTTGATAATGTATTTGGTTCTTGATATATTGTTTAATGCCCAAGTTGAGTTGGGGGCATATCTCTTGTTTAACTCCACCACCTTTCTTTTTCACCACCTTATAATTCCACCATCCAACTAAATATGAGCTTGGCATTTACTGGTTTTACTTCTAGCTCCTGTGGGTTGGGATGGATCCAATTCTTTGCCACATGCTCTCATCTTGGCATCATGTTGTTTTCACAATATTGATATATGAGAGCCACATGGCCACCTTTGTATGCCTTGTGAGTGGACCCTTTTTCCTAGCTTCCATATGTGTGATTTGGGGTTATCATCAGGTTGGGATATTTTGTGGGCCTATTAAACACCTAGTGGCATATACACACTAGCAAGTCCCAAATATAGCCCAATGTGATCATCTCCCTATACTCCACTTGGAATTCTTTCTAAATTCCTTTGCTTGGGCCTTACTCCAATTTTTGAGCATGCATAATAAAAACGCCATGAAATAATATTGTTTTCACAAGAATCAACATGGCATTAAATGTTTTGCATGGGCCATGCAAGAACCATATTTTGCTAGCTTGGTTTCTATTTGCTTTTTGAGTAGATCTTTTATAAAACCACATCACCTTGTCCTCTCTTTCCTAGTCTTGATCTTGTTGGGGTTTGGTTAGTGCTTGGCTTGATCTTGACAAAGGGACACCCTAGCAACTAACCTTTCCCCCTCTCTTCAAACCCTAAACCTACCTCTCCTCTCTTTACCATCCCCTCTAAACCTAGCTCTAAGCTAAACCCAAACCCTAAGCTACCACCTCTCTCTCTCTCGGCCTCCCCCTCTCTCTTACCTAGCTGGCCACCTAGCTACCCCCAGCCCCAACCAAACCCTAGCTACCCCGAGCCATACCCCCTCTCTACCCGAGCCTAGCTCCCAACCCTACCCCGAGCTCCCTACCTCCCTCTCTTGCTCTCTCTCTCTGCCCTAGGGGCCCCAGCCCGAACCACCCCGACCCTGGCCTGTCCTACCCCACCTGCCAGCTACACCTGCCCCTGCCCTGTCGTGCCCAGCCCTGGCACGTGAAAGAGGAGGAGGGAAAGGTGGCACCGAGCCACCTTTACCCATCTACCCGCACCCACGGCACCTCCCTCCCTCTGCTACCTACCACCACCCCCACAACCTCTCCTTGCTCGTCCAGATCCGCCCCGTAGCCTCCACCCTCTCCCTCTTTCTCCCCCGCCACCGTCTACCCCCTCGCCGGAAAACCTTCGGCCTCCACCGCCCACACCTAAACCAGCCGGTGGCGTGACGCGCGGGTTGTCGAGGAAGATCGAGGAGGTTCCCCTGCATCGCCCCGAACCCGCCGTCGACAAAGAGGAGCACCGGAGCCGCCAGTACCAGTGCCGCCGAGCCGAAACCCTAGGTCTCCTGGCCGTCTGCATCGCCGTCGATCGCCTGCTCGCCGACCCGATCCAACGCCACCAGCAATCTCCCGGTGAGCCCCTGTACCTCCCTGACACGGTCCGCCTCGTCGCCACTGTCTGGATCAGCCGGCTCTTTCGTCGAGCGCTCTCGGTGCGCCGTCGTTCGCTGGCGTCTGCTCGCTCCCGCCCGCACAGAAACCCTAGCTAGGCCACGCGCGCCTCCCTGACACCAAGCCCAGGCCAGCGCAGCGGTAGCCGCTTCCGCGCGCGAGCCCCAGGTCGAGAGATCGATCCCCGCCCGCGCCGCGCTGCGCCTGTCGCGCACCATCGCGTCGTCAGAGATTCAGAGAGAGAAGAGAAACAGTAGCGCTGCCGCTTTTGCCGTTACCCCCCTGCAATTTTTGTTGCATCAACCCGTGGTCCACCTGGCCCACTAGTCAGCCGCCGCGAGATTCTTTCAGAAAACCCCCTGCCTTTTTATAACCCTCAACCCGCGCTCCCTCGCTCGGCCCACCTGTCAGCGCCTGCCTCGCTCGCCTCTGTCCCGTGGACCCCTGTGGCCCTGACCCCACCTGTCGGCCTCTGTGGCTGGCTTAGCTCTCGGTGACAAATATTTCTGCGCGCAGTGGAATCCCAGTCAGCAGAGAGGCCCACCCGTCAGCGTCTGTGTCTAGCTAATCCTGAGTAACAAAAGTATTTACCTGTTTCTGTTTTAAATTCAAATCTTTTTCTAATTATTTCAAATTCAAATATATTTTCTGTTTTTAAATATCTTTTCAAATATTAATCCAAATAATACATATAATATATGTTTTCAAATCAGAAAAATGTGAGGATTTCAAATATGCAATCCAAAATATATTTTGAACACCTAAATTTCCAAGTTTATTTAAATTACAATAAATGCCCCTTTTTCTTAAATAATTAATATCTTTTGTTTTATAAATCCAAATCTATCAAATGATATGTCTAAAATGATTAGCTCGACGAGACCTTTCTGTTTATGCATTCCTTGGTTTGATTTGAAGCATGCATCATATAAATATAAAGAGTACAGCAACTAATATGGGAATAAAATGTGATTAAAACCCAATAAAAATGTTATTTCTTGTATTTCACACCTCACCCATGCCATGCTACTTTAATGCCATGCAAATTGTGCATCATTCATCATGGCATGATTGTTTGCTTGGTGCATTTACTCATATTCTTGTGCACTTTATTTATGTTGGCCTTGTTTGTTTGGTTCTTCTTCGAATAGACGCTGAGCAGGGGATTTATCAAGAGAACCAGGAGTACCACCCAGATCCTTCCCTCGCTTCAACTGAGCTGCCAGGCAAGCACTACCACATGCTTGCATACATATAGTACCTATTGCCTCTATCTTATTCTTGCATCATTGAGTCGCGATTGCATTAAATTGAATCCCAAGTATTGCATAGCCTTTACTTTTAAACCCCACCGAAGCTTGTTCCTCCATCCCATGAGCCATTACTACAGGAGTTGTTTGAGCCATGCGAGTCGTAGAACAGCATGTGTAGGGTATGTGAGTGTCTGATGGATAACGAGGTACCTAAACAACTTCACCTGAGTAGTAATGGGAGAACTAATGAAAGTGGCACCGGTGAGCAATATCTGTTATTTGGTTTTTATGCTCACTTGTGTCCCGTAAGACCCCGAGTACTTGATTCCTGTTCCAAGAATATTCGCGCTATCCACATCCGGGAGGCCTTATGGACCCCCCTGAGCCAGAGCTTGATTCATTCTTATTTCTTGGGGCCACAAACTAGTTTGAGGTTTTATTTACTATCCTGTACTTATGCCATGCTTTACCGCTTTATTTAAATTGTGCGAGGTACTGCACACTGTACTGTTTAGGATCGTGGCCCGATTTCGCTGTATCGACAAGCCCAGCCACACTTTCGGGTTCCCAGTCGTTTACAGCCGCCTCCACAACCTTAAGCCCGTTTCGGAGCCGGCCGGCTTCGTTGCGGGATCTACTTAAAGGGGTGCCCCCCTGAAATATTTCTGAATCCTGTAATTGCTTTGTCGTGACTGTCTCGTTGGGTTTTGATTTGGTTTTTCCGAGGTATATCGAGTGTGTGTTGCTATTTGTGCACCCCTGCAGGGTAAAACTTTCTGAAAGCCGTGTCCGCGGTTATGGACGACTTGGAGCACAGTTTCTCGATCATAGACAAGCATAACTAAAGTACCGCTTCTAATTTGACTAGACTAGGTACCTGACTAGTAAATAGTGCAACACTCATGGAATGGATAATAAAACTGCCAACGGATGGGGGTTGTTCGTCCGCTTCCTCGTCGGTAAGCGAGGAGGAGGATGGATCTGTTAAGATTACCTTTATAACTGTTATAACTGTTGTTCTTAATTCACGGACATCCGTCTATCTTTGGTTAGGAGGATGGTTAGCGAGTATCTATAGAATTGCTAGGGTTTATCTTTTGCTGCAATTGCGTCACCCCAGGTTGTGTCCCCTTTAGAGGCATAAAGACTTGCTGAGTACCCCTAGGGTCTCACACGATAAATTATTGGTTCAGATGAACAGGTACACTCGCAAGATGGATACTGGGTGGAAGAGACGGACGATGTGGGCAACGATCATTCGGTGTAGAGAGTCCGGGAACGGGGATCCATGAGATCTGTGGGCGGGATGTGCTTATTTATGGGGCATCTTATGCCGATTTGCTTCTTATCCGTAATCGGATTTTGTCTTCCGCTTCCGCTTGATACTCTGTTGATTGATGTATGAGGAGATATCCTAAACTATTATATCTATCTAGGATATTTGGATCTTGCCGTATGGCGTTGCTATATTTCCTTTCTTTTTAGATGGAATGGCTCTGATGTACTATTGTATGGTGGCTTGCATACATACTCATTTGTGTATGTAGTTGATCCCTTCGCCTGCCGATTACGCCGCCCGTTCTTGTCCCGATGTTTGGAAATGGTTGGGACGGCCGAAAGGTCTACCTGTGAGTGGCATTTGGGCCCCACCGTACTATTTCAACCATTTCTGATCATCCAGGCTTGCACTAGGAGTGTAATTCACCGAGGTATGGAAGCATCTTCACTTCCAAGTTCTGGGAGAGTTTCCAAAATGCTTTGGGAACAAAGTTGAACTTCAGCACAACTTACCACCCTCAGTCGCAAGGACAAGTTGAAAGGATCAATCAGATTCTGGAGGATATGCTTCATGCTTGCGTCATCTCGTTCGGCATGAAGTGGGAAGAATGTCTTCCTTATGCTGAGTTCTCTTACAACAACAGCTTCCAGAAAAGTCTAAAGATGGCACCATTTGAGGCTCTCTATGGTCGCAAATGCAGAACTCCGATTGGTTGGTCGGGTGCAGGAGAAAGAATTTTGTTTGGCCCTGACATTGTGACTCAAGCGGAGGAGAAGGTTCACATCATTCTTGAAAATCTGAGGATTGCTCAAAGTCGCCAGTAGAGCAATTATGACAGGAAGCACACGGACATGGAGTATGTCCCTGGTGATCTCGTTTACCTTCGTGTCACTCCCATGAGAGGCACGCACCGCTTTGGTATCAAAGGAAAGCTGGCTCCTAGATACATCGGTCCCTTCAAAGTTCGTGGAAGAAGAGGAGAAGTTGCTTACGCTCTTGAGCTTCCGGAAAAACTCAAGGTCCATGATGTTTTCCACATCTCTCAGCTCAAGAAGTGTTTCAAGGATCCCGGCAGGACCGTGGATCATGAGCTTATCAATCTCCAAGAAGACCTGTCTTATCAAGAACACCCCACAAAAATCCTTGAAGTCGCAGAAAGAAGGACTCGCAACAAGTCCATCAAGTTCTGCAAGGTGCAGTGGTCGCACCATTCCGTTGATGAAGCCACTTGGGAACGTGAAGATGATCTCCGTGCCAAGTATCCCACCCTCTTTGTGTTTTCTTCTTCATCCTAGAATCTCGGGGCGAGATTCCTGTCTAGTGGGGGAGAGTTGTAGCATCCCAATTGTCTAACAATTGTAATGCTACTTGGTCTAGTAATATAATGGCTACTTCAAACATATAATTGTTGCATCATCATTATATCATGCTCATGTCATCATGCCTCCTTGCATTTGAGCATCATATAAAACCCTTTTTGATTTGGTTCTTATCTCATATGCATTATTAATTGTATTTGCCTCTTGATATTGTATTTGGTTCTTGATATATTGTTAAGTGCCCAAGTTGAGTTGGGGGCATATCTCTTATTGACTCCACCACCTTTTCTTCACCACTTTAATTCCACCATCCAATAAATATGAGCTTGGCATTTTATTTGAGTTTACCTCTAGCTCATGTTGGTTGGGTGGATTCCACTCATAATCTTTTGCTTGGCCTTACTCCACTTTTGGGGATGCACATAAATAAATGCCATGGAATTATATTTTGTTTTCACAAGGTTAAGACATGGCATTTAATATTTATGCATGGCCCATGCAAGTGCCACCTTTTTCTTGACATTTGAATGTTATTTTTGTTTTGCTTGCATGGATCACCCCTTACCTTTGCTTAATCTTGTTTTGGCTTGTTTATCACTCCACCAAACCCTCTATCTCTCTCCCTCTCTCTTACCCTCTAGCTAAACCCTACCTCCCTAATCACCAAACCCCATCATACCCTAAACCCCTTCTCACACCTCACCTCTTCTCTCACCCACCCTCTCTAACCCGAGCCTCCCTCTCTAGCTAAACCCTAACCGAGCCTAGCTCCACCCTCTTCCCTCTCTCTCTATGCCATGAGGCCCCCCTTAGCCGAGCCACCCTCCCTCCTACCCTAGACCTCCCACCCGAGCCACCTCTCTCCCTCTCTTCTCTCCCTGCCCTAGGGGCCCCTCTAACCGAACCTGCCTGCCTCCCTGGCCTCGCCCTACCCCACCTGCAGCCTCCCCTGTCCTGCCCCGAGCCATGCACGTGAGGAGGAGGAGAGAAAGGTGGCACCGAGGCCACCTTTTCCCATCTTCCCCTCCCCCACGCCAACCACTCGCCCCCCGTCCTTATCTACCCCCTCCCCACCTCTAGCCTCTCCCAGATCCCCCCAGAGGCTCTGCCTCGCCTTCCCTCTTCCCCTCTCTTTCTCTACCGCCGCCGCACCCCGACGCCGGCCACACCGTCGGCTCCCTTTCGTCGTCATCGATCCAGGAGGCGGGCGAGGAGATAGGGTTGTCGAGGAAGACCACGAGCACCCCTGCACCGCCCCTGGACACGCAGTCGCGGAGGAGAAGGACCAGGCGCCCAGGAACCGACGCGAGCCGACGCTGAACCCTAGCTTCGCCGCCACCAGCCTCGCCGCCGATCGTGCCCTCCCCAAGCCTCGCCAGCCACACCGACGCACTCGCGGTAAGCGCCTTGTCCTCCCAGACACCTCGCCTGCACCGTCTCTTCCTGGCGTCGCCGTTCCTTTTGTCGAGCACCCTCGGTGCGCCGCCGCCGCGTCTGTTTGCTCGCTCCCGCACCGCAACAACCTTATCTAGCCGCCTGCACCCCTTCCTGCAACAACACCCAGACCTACCGCAGCGGCAGCCGCCTCTGTGCGCCAGCCCGCGACGCGGGTTCGATCCCCACCCGCGCCACTCTGCCGCTCGAGGCAGAGGGGAAGAAAAACAGTGCACGCCGGGCACTTTGCACAAACCCCCCCCCCCCAACCTTTTTCTCAACCCGCACTCCCCCTAGGCCCACCTGTCTGTGCCCCTGGCGTTTTGCAAAAAGGCTCCCGTCCTTTCTTGAAAACAACCCGCGGTCCCATGTCCCCCCCACCTGTCAGTCCCTGGCCGCTCGCCTCTGTCCAGTGGTCCCCTGTAGCCTGACCCCACCTGTCGGCCTCTGGGCTGGTTTACCTCGCGGTGACAAAAGTATCTGCGCGCGCGTGTGTCCCAGTCAGCAGAGAGGCCCACCCGTGGATCCGAAGCCGTGTTTTTAGAGTCCGAAGACCCCGGTACCCGATCCACCCAAGTCCGACATCGACAAACGAAGACGGCACCATCAAGACCTTCGTCGTGGAACGCCAAGTTCTCCGAGACCCCGGTACGACAAGACCTCCTTCCCGCACCGATGCCGACGACGTCGCCCGTCAAGTTCTTCTTCCCGGACGCCAAGACCGAACCCGAAGACCCGGATGCGACAAGATCTACCTCTGTTATCCGAGAACGATCCCGCCGAGACCGAACCCCAGATCCGGACCCTGAGACCCGACCCCGAACCCCTCGGAGCCAAGTTCGCCGAACCCTAATGTGTGATTCCCTTTCCAAGCCCCGTATTTTTATAATATACGATATAAACTTGTTGCATTAAATCATTCATGTCGCATACATGTGTGTGGTTTGGGGGCACTATGCCGATTAACCATATAATTAAATATGGGATCCATATGCGAACATTTCTAGTCTCATATTGGTCCCATTTAAATTTGTGTAACGAACCGGTGCTATCTTTTGCCATGTTAAGACAACATTTAAATTGTGGGGCTTCTAAATAACATGAACCTATTAACTAATTGTCGGGACCCCGGTTCCGCTTAATATGACCTAATTGCATCGCATCTTTGCCATGTCATACATCATACATGCATCATGCCCGATCTTTTGCCGTAGTATTAAATAGTGCATCCGGTGTTTATTCTAGTGTTTTGGTTCTTCGCGGATAAGGCCGTTGAGTTGATGCGAGTGTCGACCCGATCTTCGGTTGAATCTTCAGCAATGTTTTTCAGGCGAGCATCTCCCCCTTTCTACCTATCTTACTTTTATAGTATTTATTCCCTCCTGTTGATCTATTGCTGTCTGTGTTGCGATGCTCTAGTTTTCGTACCCGTGATATCCCTTGCAGCCTTATATTGCCTTGGACACATCCTATTACCTATTGATTGGTAGATAGTTGGACTTGCGCGTCGTAGTCGCTTGCTCAAGTGCCGTTGCGTGTCGTCAAGTACCACAGTTGTTGGAGTATTGCCGCATGTTTAAGGTTGGAGATGATCATGGCTTTAATTATTGTTTAATAACTAAAATTGAAGTAGGTAATGCAGAGGCACCGGTGGGTGATAGACAATATTTGGTTTCCGACCGCTCACTGGTGTCCCGTAGGACCCCGAGTTCTTGACACCTGTTCCGAGATCGAGCGCGCTAACCACATGTGGGATGTGTGGGCACCCCATCGATTTAGTACCTGATTCCAAGTATTGTACTGGGGGCCACAACTAGTTTGAGGTTTTATTACTATTCTGTACTTATGCCATGTTTTACTGCTTTATTTAAATTGTGCGATGGATAGCACACTGTACTGTTTAGGATCGTGACCCGTTTTCGCTGTATCGACAAGCCCGAGAGTTTCGGGTTCCCAGTCGTTTACAACCGGCTCCACAAACCCTGAGTCCGTCTCGGAGCCCGGCCGACTTTGTTGCGGGTGTACTTAGTGGGGTGGCCCCCCCGTGCTTGCTTTGGGTCTGGGAAACGTCATGACTTAGGCCCCGCCGACATACCGATGGGTGTATGTTAATTGATCTGGCAAAAAGGGTCGAAGTGCGTGTGGATATCTCATGCTAATCGCGTGTGGATACTTTGGTGCACCCCTGCAGGGTTAAATCTTTTTGAAAAACCGTGTCCGCGGTTATGGACGACTTGGAGCACAGTTCTCGATCATAGACAACTATAACTAAAGGTTACTGTTATAAATTGACTTGTATCCGATATGACTAGTAATCATCTTCACTGCAGCGGAATGGCTAAATAAAAGTACCAACAACTGCTGGGTTTTGGGATATCTCATGTTAATTGTATTTGACTAGTAAGTGTTGCAACTACAACGGAATGATTAACTAAGACTGCCCACTGCTTATTTTATCAGGATGACTATATATACCTGACTAGTAATTGTTGCCACGATAACTGAATAAATAAAACTGCCAACTGTGTGAGTTCCTCGGTTGACTTCCTCATTTGGTCTCGAGGGGGAAATTCTAGGATGGGTTTGATTGGTGGTAGCATCAGGTGGTTCCGAATAGGTCTTTCTTATCCCTCTCTGACAGCCGACAGTTATATCGAGTCTCTATAGGTTGTTTAGTGCATGCTGCGCTGCCGCTCAGTCCACCATACCTATGTAGGCGAGGACCGCCGAATTCTAGTCTCGCCGTGTACTGGCCTCAGTACTGACCGCTCTCTCTTTTTCCTTTGCCCCTTGTCGGCACCCCTTACGCTCCTAGTGCAAGCCTGGATGATCAGAAATGGTTGAAATAGTACGGTGGGGCCCAAATGCCACTTAAGAAGAGGATTGAAAACGTTACACTTCCTTACCAGAAAAGGTGGTGGTTGGGTAAGAAGAAAAGTGGAAGCAGTCCTACTCTCGCGTTTTGTTTTTCCCTAGTATACATAACTACTAAAATATTTGCTAGACAGACAACGACCATTTGGCTGAGACCCTGAAGGGCGGGATGGCTCTGATACCAATTGTAACTACCTCGGTGAATTACGCTCCTAGTGCAAGCCTGGATGATCAGAAATGGTTGAAATAGTACGGTGGGGCCCAAATGCCACTCACAGGTAGACCTTTCGGCCGTCCCAACCATTTCCAAACATCGGGACAAGGACGGGCGGTGTAATCGGCAGGCGAAGGGATCAACTACATACACAAATGAGTATGTATGCAAGCCACCATACAATAGTACATCAGAGCCATTCCATCTAAAAAGAAAGGAAATATAGCAACGCCATACGGCAAGATCCAAATATCCTAGATAGATATAATAGTTTAGGATATCTCCTCATACATCAATCAACAGAGTATCAAGCGGAAGCGGAAGACAAAATCCGAGTACGGATAAGAAGCAAATCGGCATAAGATGCCCCATAAATAAGCACATCCCGCCCACAGATCTCACGGATCCCCGTTCCCGGAATCTCTACACCGAATGATCGTTGCCCACATCGTCCGTCTCTTCCACCCAGTATCCATCTTGCGAGTGTACCTGTTCATCTGAACCAATAATTTATCGTGTGAGACCCTAGGGGTACTCAGCAAGTCTTTATGCCTCTAAAGGGGACACAACCTGGGGTGACGCAATTGCAGCAAAAGATAAACCCTAGCAATTCTATAGATACTCGCTAACCATCCGCCTAACCAAAGATAGACGGATGTCCGTGAATTAAGAACAACAGTTATAACAGTTATAAAGGTAATCTTAACAGATCCATCCTCCTCCTCGCTTACCGACGAGGAAGCGGACGAACAACCCCCATCCGTTGGCAGTTTTATTATCCATTCCATGAGTGTTGCACTATTTACTAGTCAGGTACCTAGTCTAGTCAAATTAGAAGCGGTACTTTAGTTATGCTTGTCTATGATCGAGAAACTGTGCTCCAATTCGTCCATAACCGCAGACACGGCTTTCAGAAAGTTTTACCCTGCAGGGGTGCACAAATAGCAACACACACTCGATATGCCTCGGAAAAACCAAATCAAAACCCAACGAGACAGTCACGACAAAGCAATTACAGGATTCAGAAATATTTCAGGGGGGCACCCCTTTAAGTAGATCCCGCAACGAAGCCGGCCGGCTCCGAAACGGGCTTAAGGTTGTGGAGGCGGCTGTAAACGACTGGGAACCCGAAAGTGTGGCTGGGCTTGTCGATACAGCGAAATCGGGCCACGATCCTAAACAGTACAGTGTGCAGTACCTCGCACAATTTAAATAAAGCGGTAAAGCATGGCATAAGTACAGGATAGTAAATAAAACCTCAAACTAGTTTGTGGCCCCAAGAAATAAGAATGAATCAAGCTCTGGCTCAGGGGGGTCCATAAGGCCTCCCGGATGTGGATAGCGCGAATATTCTTGGAACAGGAATCAAGTACTCGGGGTCTTACGGGACACAAGTGAGCATAAAAACCAAATAACAGATATTGCTCACCGGTGCCACTTTCATTAGTTCTCCCATTACTACTCAGGTGAAGTTGTTTAGGTACCTCGTTATCCATCAGACACTCACATACCCTACACATGCTGTTCTACGACTCGCATGGCTCAAACAACTCCTGTAGTAATGGCTCATGGGATGGAGGAACAAGCTTCGGTGGGGTTTAAAAGTAAAGGCTATGCAATACTTGGGATTCAATTTAATGCAATCGCGACTCAATGATGCAAGAATAAGATAGAGGCAATAGGTACTATATGTATGCAAGCATGTGGTAGTGCTTGCCTGGCAGCTCAGTTGAAGCGAGGGAAGGATCTGGGTGGTACTCCTGGTTCTCTTGATAAATCCCCTGCTCAGCGTCTATTCGAAGAAGAACCAAACAAACAAGGCCAACATAAATAAAGTGCACAAGCATATGAGTAAATGCACCAAGCAAACAATCATGCCATGATGAATGATGCACAATTTGCATGGCATTAAAGTAGCATGGCATGGGTGAGGTGTGAAATACAAGAAATAACATTTTTATTGGGTTTTAATCACATTTTATTCCCATATTAGTTGCTGTACTCTTTATATTTATATGATGCATGCTTCAAATCAAACCAAGGAATGCATAAACAGAAAGGTCTCGTCGAGCTAATCATTTTAGACATATCATTTGATAGATTTGGATTTATAAAACAAAAGATATTAATTATTTAAGAAAAAGGGTCATTTATTGTAATTTAAATAAACTTGGAAATTTAGGTGTTCAAAATATATTTTGGATTGCATATTTGAAATCCTCACATTTTTTTGATTTGAAAACATATATTATATGTATTATTTGGATTAATATTTGAAAAGATATTTAAAAACAGAAAATATATTTGAATTTGAAATAATTAGAAAAAGATTTGAATTTAAAACAGAAACAGGTAAATACTTTTGTTACTCAGGATTAGCTAGACACAGACGCTGACGGGTGGGCCTCTCTGCTGACTGGGATTCCACTGCGCGCAGAATATTTGTCACCGAGAGCTAAGCCAGCCACAGAGGCCGACAGGTGGGGTCAGGGCCACAGGGGTCCACGGGACAGAGGCGAGCGAGGCAGGCGCTGACAGGTGGGCCGAGCGAGGGAGCGCGGGTTGAGGGTTATAAAAAGGCAGGGGGTTTTCTGAAAGAATCTCGCGGCGGCTGACTAGTGGGCCAGGTGGACCGCGGGTTGATGCAACAAAAATTGCAGGGGGGTAACGGCAAAAGCGGCAGCGCTACTGTTTCTCTTCTCTCTCTGAATCTCTGACGACGCGATGGTGCGCGACAGGCGCAGCGCGGCGCGGGCGGGGATCGATCTCTCGACCTGGGGCTCGCGCGCGGAAGCGGCTACCGCTGCGCTGGCCTGGGCTTGGTGTCAGGGAGGCGCGCGTGGCCTAGCTAGGCTTTCTGTGCGGGCGGGAGCGAGCAGACGCCAGCGAACGACGGCGCACCGAGAGCGCTCGACGAAAGAGCCGGCTGATCCAGATAGTGGCGACGAGGCGGACCGTGTCAGGGAGGTACAGGGGCTCACCGGGAGATTGCTGGTGGCGTTGGATCGGGTCGGCGAGCAGGCGATCGACGGCGATGCAGACGGCCAGGAGACCTAGGGTTTCGGCTCGGCGGCGCTGGTACTGGCGGCTCCGGTGCTCCTCTTTGTCGACGGCGGGTTCGGGGCGATGCAGGGGAACCTCCTCGATCTTCCTCGACAACCCACGCGTCACGCCACCGGCTGGTTTAGGTGTGGGCGGTGGAGGCCGAAGGTTTTCCGGCGAGGGGGTAGACGGTGGCAGGGGAGAAAGAGGGAGAGGGTGGAGGCTACGGGACGGATCTGGACGAGCGAGGAGAGGTTGTGGGGGTGGTGGTAGGTAGCAGAGGGAGGGAGGTGTCGTGGGTGCGGGTAGATGGGTAAAGGTGGCTTGGTGCCACCTTTCCCTCCTCCTCTTTCACGTGCCAGGGCTGGGCACGGCAGGGCAGGGGCAGGTGTAGCTGGCAGGTGGGGTAGGACAGGCCAGGGTCGGGGTGGTTCGGGCTGGGGCCCCTAGGGCAGAGAGAGAGAGCAAGAGAGGGAGGTAGGGAGCTCGGGCTAGGGTTGGGAGCTAGGCTCGGGTAGAGAGGGGGTATGGCTCGGGGTAGCTAGGGTTTGGTTGGGGCTGGGGGTAGCTAGGTGGCCAGCTAGGTAAGAGAGAGGGGGAGGCCGAGAGAGAGAGAGGTGGTAGCTTAGGGTTTGGGTTTAGCTTAGAGCTAGGTTTAGAGGGGATGGTAAAGAGAGGAGAGGTAGGTTTAGGGTTTCAAGAGAGGGGGAAAGGTTAGTTGCTAGGGTGTCCCTTTGTCAAGATCAAGCCAAGCACTAACCAAACCCCAACAAGATCAAGACTAGGAAAGAGAGGACAAGGTGATGTGGTTTTATAAAAGATCTACTCAAAAAGCAAATAGAAACCAAGATAGCAAAAGATGGTTCTTGCATGGCCCATGCAAAACATTTAATGCCATGTTGATTCTTGTGAAAACAATATTATTTCATGGCGTTTTTATTATGCATGCTCAAAAATTGGAGTAAGGCCCAAGCAAAGGAATTTAGAAAGAATTCCAAGTGGAGTATAGGGAGATGATCACATTGGGCTATATTTGGGACTTGCTAGTGTGTATATGCCACTAGGTGTTTAATAGGCCCACAAAATATCCCAACCTGATGATAACCCCAAATCACACATATGGAAGCTAGGAAAAAGGGTCCACTCACAAGGCATGCAAAGGTGGCCATGTGGCTCTCATATATCAATATTGTGAAAACAACATGATGCCAAGATGAGAGCATGTGGCAAAGAATTGGATCCATCCCAACCCACAGGAGCTAGAAGTAAAACCAGTAAATGCCAAGCTCATATTTAGTTGGATGGTGGAATTATAAGGTGGTGAAAAAGAAAGGTGGTGGAGTTAAACAAGAGATATGCCCCCAACTCAACTTGGGCATTAAACAATATATCAAGAACCAAATACATTATCAAGAGGCAAATACAATTAATAATGCAGATGAGATAAGAACCAAATGGAAAAGGGTTTTATATGATGCTCAAATGCAAGGTGGCATGATGACATGAGCATGATATAATTATGATGCAACAATTATATATTTGAAGTAGCATATATCTAGGCTAGGCTAGTAGCATTGCAATTTTTAGACAATTGGGATGCTACAACTCTCCCCACTAAACAAGAATCTCGCCCCGAGATTCCTAGGAAAAAGAAAATAACACAAGGAGAGGCGGGTGTCCGAACGAAGGTGACCCTCACGTTCCCAAGATGATGAACAACGGAATGGTGCGACCACTACACCTTGCAAAACTTGCTAGACTTGTTGCGAGTCTTGCGCTTTGCTTGAGACACAAAGGGTTAGATGAATTGAAGGATTGTAGTGAGACAAGAAGGATAGGATGGACATAGCTCTGGTTTTCTCAAGAAACATGATAAAAGAATAGAACCACTTGAGAAAGAAAGGACAGGATGATGTAGCATGGATAAAGAAAGGCACACCGATAAGATTAAAGATTTACCGATACTAGAGAGGATGAATCTTTGTCTCGCCGGAAGAAAAGAGCTAGATTGGAGAGGTTTTGAAGCACTATGACAATAGCATCGTATTCTCTCTCGGATTGAAGAAATGAAGTACGGAAACAATATTGCCTTCAAACAATAGAGTCCCTTGATATGTATAGAAAGATTTAGATAGTCATCGTCGGATTAGATTCTTGTTGCGCCGGTAAGAACCGAAGGATCACGCAATTGAGGTGCGCGGATATAACTTCCAGAGATGGATGTGAAGATAGATCATGGGGGATAGGTTCCTTTCATCTTGTTTGGGGATGTCGAGCACCGGTAGAAAGACGAGGACAGAAAAGAGTTTGCGTTTGTTTCACCAGATAATTGACGATTTTGCTCCACCTAGAATAGATAGATCACCAACAAGAGATTATAGAATACTTTCTTCAAAAGAGCACTCCAGAAAAACAAGGACGGAAGTAAAAGTATCGAGAGATAAAGGCCACTTCTAACTTCCGTGGAATGAGTGAGATCACATTAATTCACCAATTCAATGTACGAGAGCGAATGATAAGAGTAGTGGTATGGTAGCTACTCCATCCCGCACTCAAAGCATTACTCCGTACATGAATAAGAAAACCATGCAACCCAACTACCGAGACAGACTGAAGGTATTTACAAAAAGAACTCATAGAACTCCGTTAGAAAACACGGATAGATGCAAACGATTCACCGGATCCAAGATAGATAAGGGTGATGAGGTAGTCGTCATACCTGATGTAACAAGCCACCGGAAAGATATGAAGGAAGATCACGGGGACAACTGCAAGATTCCACAGATAAAGAAAAAGATAGCACCACTTGAACAGAAGGATTACGAAAGATCTGAAAAGTCTTCATGGCCTCCGGTGGATTGAGCATAGACGATAGAACAAGAGGGTTTCAAGAGATCACTTGACGAGACTGAGGTGAAAGAACTCCATGTTGTGCTTGAAAAGATTGAGAGAGATTTAGCAGTCTTGAGGAAAACTTTAGCGGAACGACGATGATAACTTGTCAAGAAAGAACAACTCCGGATTGGTTGAAGATGGAGGATGGAATTAACAATGGACTTGCTAATTCCAGAATTGAAGAAGATGCACGGAAAGAATAGATTATCTGGTCCTTCCGAAGAAAAGAGAGGTCACCTGGTTCACATTGTCGCTAGGATCACCGGTTACAAAGATAAAGAGATCTTGGATGAGAAACGATGATATATCGTACCTTAAGCAAAGCTATCAGAGACAAAAGGATGCAATTCCCTCGTATCAAAGGAAATTTTGCAGATATGGGGTTGAAAAAGATGTGCAGCATGATAACAGATGATAGACCTCCGTAGTGATTTGGGAAACTCCGGATTGAGCGCCGGTGACAAAAGAATGAGTTAGCATGGACATGCTGATAAAAGAGAGATAGATAATGTTTCACACACGACTGAAAAAGGAGTGTGGAAACACAGATGGACCAAAGAAAAATTTTCCGCAATTTTCGGCATTAAAATACCGATAGATGCGCAAAATCAGATAACGAAACAAGATTAGCGACCCTACCTCTCTACCTGATAAGTGATTTTGCACGGAAGGTGGAGTTGCTAGAAGGAAGAACGCCCTTAAGAAGATGGCACCGGTTGACAGGGAGTCAGATAGATCGCGCCGGTTTACAAAAGCCTGTCGGTATGGATTGTACCAACAGTTGATAACCAAAGGCAGATTGCGATAACAAGTTGGATGCAACAGATAGACAAGGAATTACACACACACACACACACAAACACACAACCTATGGTACTACGGAAACCCAGAACACGTGAATCCTAGTTTGAATTTTTTTTTAAGAAGAGGATTGAAAACGTTACACTTCCTTACCAGAAAAGGTGGTGGTTGGGTAAGAAGAAAAGTGGAAGCAGTCCTACTCTCGCGTTTTGTTTTTCCCTAGTATACATAACTACTAAAATATTTGCTAGACAGACAACGACCATTTGGCTGAGACCCTGAAGGGCGGGATGGCTCTGATACCAATTGTAACTACCTCGGTGAATTACGCTCCTAGTGCAAGCCTGGATGATCAGAAATGGTTGAAATAGTACGGTGGGGCCCAAATGCCACTCACAGGTAGACCTTTCGGCCGTCCCAACCATTTCCAAACATCGGGACAAGGACGGGCGGCGTAATCGGCAGGCGAAGGGATCAACTACATACATAAATGAGTATGTATGCAAGCCACCATACAATAGTACATCAGAGCCATTCCATCTAAAAAGAAAGGAAATATAGCAACGCCATACGGCAAGATCCAAATATCCTAGATAGATATAATAGTTTAGGATATCTCCTCATACATCAATCAACAGAGTATCAAGCGGAAGCGAAAGACAAAATCCGAGTACGGATAAGAAGCAAATCGGCATAAGATGCCCCATAAATAAGCACATCCCGCCCACAGATCTCACGGATCCCCGTTCCCAGAATCTCTACACCGAATGATCGTTGCCTACATCGTCCGTCTCTTCCACCCAGTATCCATCTTGCGAGTGTACCTGTTCATCTGAACCAATAATTTATCGTGTGAGACCCTAGGGGTACTCAGCAAGTCTTTATGCCTCTAAAGGGGACACAACCTGGGGTGACGCAATTGCAGCAAAAGATAAACCCTAGCAATTCTATAGATACTCGCTAACCATCCGCCTAACCAAAGATAGACGGATGTCTGTGAATTAAGAACAACAGTTATAACAGTTATAAAGGTAATCTTAACAGATCCATCCTCCTCCTCGCTTACCGACGAGGAAGCGGACGAACAACCCTCATCCGTTGGCAGTTTTATTATCCATTCCATGAGTGTTGCACTATTTACTAGTCAGGTACCTAGTCTAGTCAAATTAGAAGCGGTACTTTAGTTATGCTTGTCTATGATCGAGAAACTGTGCTCCAAGTCGTCCATAACCGCGGACACGGCTTTCAGAAAGTTTTACCCTGCAGGGGTGCACAAATAGCAACACACACTCGATATGCCTCGGAAAAACCAAATCAAAACCCAACGAGACAGTCACAACAAAGCAATTACAGGATTCAGAAATATTTCAGGGGGGCACCCCTTTAAGTAGATCCCGCAACGAAGCCGGCCGGCTCCGAAACGGGCTTAAGGTTGTGGAGGCGGCTGTAAACGACTGGGAACCCGAAAGTGTGGCTGGGCTTGTCGATACAGCGAAATCGGGCCACGATCCTAAACAGTACAGTGTGCAGTACCTCGCACAATTTAAATAAAGCGGTAAAGCATGGCATAAGTACAGGATAGTAAATAAAACCTCAAACTAGTTTGTGGCCCCAAGAAATAAGAATGAATCAAGCTCTGGCTCAGGGGGGTCCATAAGGCCTCCCGGATGTGGATAGCGCGAATATTCTTGGAACAGGAATCAAGTACTCGGGGTCTTACGGGACACAAGTGAGCATAAAAACCAAATAACAGATATTGCTCACCGGTGCCACTTTCATTAGTTCTCCCATTACTACTCAGGTGAAGTTGTTTAGGTACCTCGTTATCCATCAGACACTCACATACCCTACACATGCTGTTCTACGACTCGCATGGCTCAAACAACTCCTGTAGTAATGGCTCATGGGATGGAGGAACAAGCTTCGGTGGGGTTTAAAAGTAAAGGCTATGCAATACTTGGGATTCAATTTAATGCAATCGCGACTCAATGATGCAAGAATAAGATAGAGGCAATAGGTACTATATGTATGCAAGCATGTGGTAGTGCTTGCCTGGCAGCTCAGTTGAAGCGAGGGAAGGATCTGGGTGGTACTCCTGGTTCTCTTGATAAATCCCCTGCTCAGCGTCTATTCGAAGAAGAACCAAACAAACAAGGCCAACATAAATAAAGTGCACAAGCATATGAGTAAATGCACCAAGCAAACAATCATGCCATGATGAATGATGCACAATTTGCATGGCATTAAAGTAGCATGGCATGGGTGAGGTGTGAAATACAAGAAATAACATTTTTATTGGGTTTTAATCACATTTTATTCCCATATTAGTTGCTGTACTCTTTATATTTATATGATGCATGCTTCAAATCAAACCAAGGAATGCATAAACAGAAAGGTCTCGTCGAGCTAATCATTTTAGACATATCATTTGATAGATTTGGATTTATAAAACAAAAGATATTAATTATTTAAGAAAAAGGGGCATTTATTGTAATTTAAATAAACTTGGAAATTTAGACGTTCAAAATATATTTTGGATTGCATATTTGAAATCCTCACATTTTTCTGATTTGAAAACATATATTTTATGTATTATTTGGATTAATATTTGAAAAGATATTTAAAAACAGAAAATATATTTGAATTTGAAATAATTAGAAAAAGATTTGAATTTAAAACAGAAACAGGTAAATACTTTTGTTACTCAGGATTAGCTAGACACAGACGCTGACGGGTGGGCCTCTCTGCTGACTGGGATTCCACTGCGCGCAGAATATTTGTCACCGAGAGCTAAGCCAGCCACAGAGGCCGACAGGTGGGGTCAGGGCCACAGGGGTCCACGGGACAGAGGCGAGCGAGGCAGGCGCTGACAGGTGGGCCGAGCGAGGGAGCGCGGGTTGAGGGTTATAAAAAGGCAGGGGGTTTTCTGAAAGAATCTCGCGGCGGCTGACTAGTGGGCCAGGTGGACCGCGGGTTGATGCAACAAAAATTGCAGGGGGGTAACGGCAAAAGCGGCAGCGCTACTGTTTCTCTTCTCTCTCTGAATCTCTGACGACGCGATGGTGCGCGACAGGCGCAGCGCGGCGCGGGCGGGGATCGATCTCTCGACCTAGGGCTCGTGCGCGGAAGCGGCTACCGCTGCGCTGGCCTGGGCTTGGTGTCAGGGAGGCGCGCGTGGCCTAGCTAGGGTTTCTGTGCGGGCGGGAGCGAGCAGACGCCAGCGAACGACGGCGCACCGAGAGCGCTTGACGAAAGAGCCGGCTGATCCAGACAGTGGCGACGAGGCGGACCGTGTCAGGGAGGTACAGGGGCTCACCGGGAGATTGCTGGTGGCGTTGGATCGGGTCGGCGAGCAGGCGATCGACGGCGATGCAGACGGCCAGGAGACCTAGGGTTTCGGCTCGGCGGCGCTGGTACTGGCGGCTCCGGTGCTCCTCTTTGTCGACGGCGGGTTCGGGGCAATGCAGGGGAACCTCCTCGATCTTCCTCGACAACCCGCGCGTCACGCCACCGGCTGGTTTAGGTGTGGGCGGTGGAGGCCGAAGGTTTTTCGGCGAGGGGGTAGACGGTGGCGGGGGAGAAAGAGGGAGAGGGTGGAGGCTACGGGGCGGATCTGGACGAGCGAGGAGAGGTTGTGGGGGTGGTGGTAGGTAGCAGAGGGAGGGAGGTGCCGTGGGTGCGGGTAGATGGGTAAAGGTGGCTCGGTGCCACCTTTCCCTCCTCCTCTTTCACGTGCCAGGGCTAGGCACGGCAGGGCAGGGGCAGGTGTAGCTGGCAGGTGGGGTAGGACAGGCCAGGGTCGGGGTGGTTCGGGCTGGGGCCCCTAGGGCAGAGAGAGAGCAAGAGAGGGAGGTAGGGAGCTCGGGCTAGGGTTGGGAGCTAGGCTCGGGTAGAGAGGGGGTATGGCTCGGGGTAGCTAGGGTTTGGTTGGGGCTGGGGGTAGCTAGGTGGCCAGCTAGGTAAGAGAGAGGGGATGGCCGAGAGAGAGAGAGGTGGTAGCTTAGGGTTTGGGTTTAGCTTAGAGCTAGGTTTAGAGGGGATGGTAAAGAGAGGAGAGGTAGGTTTAGGGTTTGAAGAGAGGGGGAAAGGTTAGTTGCTAGGGTGTCCCTTTGTCAAGATCAAGCCAAGCACTAACCAAACCCCAACAAGATCAAGACTAGGAAAGAGAGGACAAGGTGATGTGGTTTTATAAAAGATCTACTCAAAAAGCAAATAGAAACCAAGATAGCAAAAGATGGTTCTTGCATGGCCCATGCAAAACATTTAATGCCATGTTGATTCTTGTGAAAACAATATTATTTCATGGCGTTTTTATTATGCATGCTCAAAAATTGGAGTAAGGCCCAAGCAAAGGAATTTAGAAAGAATTCCAAGTGGAGTATAGGGAGATGATCACATTGGGCTATATTTGGGACTTGCTAGTGTGTATATGCCACTAGGTGTTTAATAGGCCCACAAAATATCCCAACCTGATGATAACCCCAAATCACACATATGGAAGCTAGGAAAAAGGGTCCACTCACAAGGCATGCAAAGGTGGCCATGTGGCTCTCATATATCAATATTGTGAAAACAACATGATGCCAAGATGAGAGCATGTGGCAAAGAATTGGATCCATCCCAACCCACAGGAGCTAGAAGTAAAACCAGTAAATGCCAAGCTCATATTTAGTTGGATGGTGGAATTATAAGGTGGTGAAAAAGAAAGGTGGTGGAGTTAAACAAGAGATATGCCCCCAACTCAACTTGGGCATTAAACAATATATCAAGAACCAAATACATTATCAAGAGGCAAATACAATTAATAATGCAGATGAGATAAGAACCAAATGGAAAAGGGTTTTATATGATGCTCAAATGCAAGGTGGCATGATGACATGAGCATGATATAATTATGATGCAGCAATTATATATTTGAAGTAGCATATATCTAGGCTAGGCTAGTAGCATTGCAATTGTTAGACAATTGGGATGCTACAACTCTCCCCCACTAAACAAGAATCTCGCCCCGAGATTCCTAGGAAAAAGAAAATAACACAAGGAGAGGCGGGTGTCCGAACGAAGGTGACCCTCACGTTCCCAAGATGATGAACAACGGAATGGTGCGACCACTACACCTTGCAAAACTTGCTAGACTTGTTGCGAGTCTTGCGCTTTGCTTGAGACACAAAGGGTTAGATGAATTGAAGGATTGTAGTGAGACAAGAAGGATAGGATGGACATAGCTCCGGTTTTCTCAAGAAACATGATAAAAGAATAGAACCACTTGAGAAAGAAAGGACAGGATGATGTAGCATGGATAAAGAAAGGCACACCGATAAGATTAAAGATTTACCGATACTAGAGAGGATGAATCTTTGTCTCGCCGGAAGAAAAGAGCTAGATTGGAGAGGTTTTGAAGCACTATGACAATAGCATCGTATTCTCTCTCGGATTGAAGAAATGAAGTACGGAAACAATATTGCCTTCAAACAATAGAGTCCCTTGATATGTACAGAAAGATTTAGATAGTCATCGTCGGATTAGATTCTTGTTGCGCCGGTAAGAACCGAAGGATCACGCAATTGAGGTGCGCGGATATAACTTCCAGAGATGGATGTGAAGATAGATCATGGGGGATAGGTTCCTTTCATCTTGTTTGGGGATGTCGAGCACCGGTAGAAAGACGAGGACAGAAAAGAGTTTGCGTTTGTTTCACCAGATAATTGACAATTTTGCTCCACCTAGAATAGATAGATCACCAACAAGAGATTATAGAATACTTTCTTCAAAAGAGCACTCCAGAAAAACAAGGACGGAAGTAAAAGTATCGAGAGATAAAGGCCACTTCTAACTTCCGTGGAATGAGTGAGATCACATTAATTCACCAATTCAATGTACGAGAGCGAAAGATAAGAGTAGTGGTATGGTAGCTACTCCATCCCGCACTCAAAGCATTACTCCGTACATGAATAAGAAAACCATGCAACCCAACTACCGAGACAGACTGAAGGTATTTACAAAAAGAACTCATAGAACTCCGTTAGAAAACACGGATAGATGCAAACGATTCACCGGATCCAAGATAGATAAGGGTGATGAGGTAGTCGTCATACCTGATGTAACAAGCCACCGGAAAGATATGAAGTAAGATCACGGGGACAACTGCAAGATTCCACAGATAAAGAAAAAGATAGCACCACTTGAACAGAAGGATTACGAAAGATCTGAAAAGTCTTCATGGCCTCCGGTGGATTGAGCATAGACGATAGAACAAGAGGGTTTCAAGAGATCACTTGACGAGACTGAGGTGAAAGAACTCCATGTTGTGCTTGAAAAGATTGAGAGAGATTTAGCAGTCTTGAGGAAAACTTTAGCGGAACGACGATGATAACTTGTCAAGAAGGAACAACTCCGGATTGGTTGAAGATGGAGGATGGAATTAACAATGGACTTGCTAATTCCAGAATTGAAGAAGATGCACGGAAAGAATAGATTATCTGGTCCTTCCGAAGAAAAGAGAGGTCACCTGGTTCACATTGTCGCTAGGATCACCGGTTACAAATATAAAGAGATCTTGGATGAGAAACGATGATATATCGTACCTTAAGCAAAGCTATCAGAGACAAAAGGATGCAATTCCCTCGTATCAAAGGAAATTTTGCAGATATGGGGTTGAAAAAGATGTGCAGCATGATAACAGATGATAGACCTCCGTAGTGATTTGGGAAACTCTGGATTGAGCGCCGGTGACAAAAGAATGAGTTAGCATGGACATGCTGATAAAAGAGAGATAGATAATGTTTCACACACGACTGAAAAAGGAGTGTGGAAACACAGATGGACCAAAGAAAAATTTTCCGCAATTTTCGGCATTAAAATACCGATAGATGCGCAAAATCAGATAACGAAACAAGATTAGCGACCCTACCTCTCTACCTGATAAGTGATTTTGCACGGAAGGTGGAGTTGCTAGAAGGAAGAACGCCCTTAAGAAGATGGCACCGGTTGACAGGGAGTCAGATAGATCGCGCCGGTTTACAAAAGCCTGTCGGTATGGATTGTACCAACAGTTGATAACCAAAGGCAGATTGCGATAACAAGTTGGATGCAACAGATAGACAAGGAATTACACACACACACACACACAAACACACAACCTATGGTACTACGGAAACCTAGAACACGTGAATCCTAGTTTGAATTTTTTTTTAAGAAGAGGATTGAAAACGTTACACTTCCTTACCAGAAAAGGTGGTGGTTGGGTAAGAAGAAAAGTGGAAGCAGTCCTACTCTCGCGTTTTGTTTTTCCCTAGTATACATAACTACTAAAATATTTGCTAGACAGACAACGACCATTTGGCTGAGACCCTGAAGGGCGGGATGGCTCTGATACCAATTGTAACTACCTCGGTGAATTACGCTCCTAGTGCAAGCCTGGATGATCAGAAATGGTTGAAATAGTACGGTGGGGCCCAAATGCCACTCACAGGTAGACCTTTCGTCCGTCCCAACCATTTCCAAACATCGGGACAAGGACGGGCGGCGTAATCGGCAGGCGAAGGGATCAACTACATACATAAATGAGTATGTATGCAAGCCACCATACAATAGTACATCAGAGCCATTCCATCTAAAAAGAAAGGAAATATAGCAACGCCATACGGCAAGATCCAAATATCCTAGATAGATATAATAGTTTAGGATATCTCCTCATACATCAATCAACAGAGTATCAAGCGGAAGCGGAAGACAAAATCCGAGTACGGATAAGAAGCAAATCGGCATAAGATGCCCCATAAATAAGCACATCCCGCCCACAGATCTCACGGATCCCCGTTCCCGGAATCTCTACACCGAATGATCGTTGCCCACATCGTCCGTCTCTTCCACCCAGTATCCATCTTGCGAGTGTACCTGTTCATCTGAACCAATAATTTATCGTGTGAGACCCTAGGGGTACTCAGCAAGTCTTTATGCCTCTAAAGGGGACACAACCTGGGGTGACGCAATTGCAGCAAAAGATAAACCCTAGCAATTCTATAGATACTCGCTAACCATCCGCCTAACCAAAGATAGACGGATGTCCGTGAATTAAGAACAACAGTTATAACAGTTATAAAGGTAACCTTAACAGATCCATCCTCCTCCTCGCTTACCGACGAGGAAGCGGACGAACAACCCCCATCCGTTGGCAGTTTTATTATCCATTCCATGAGTGTTGCACTATTTACTAGTCAGGTACCTAGTCTAGTCAAATTAGAAGCGGTACTTTAGTTATGCTTGTCTATGATCGAGAAACTGTGCTCCAAGTCGTCCATAACCGCGGACACGGCTTTCAGAAAGTTTTACCCTGCAGGGGTGCACAAATAGCAACACACACTCGATATGCCTCGGAAAAACCAAATCAAAACCCAACGAGACAGTCACGACAAAGCAATTACAGGATTCAGAAATATTTCAGGGGGGCACCCCTTTAAGTAGATCCCGCAACGAAGCCGGCCGGCTCCGAAACGGGCTTAAGGTTGTGGAGGCGGTTGTAAACGACTGGGAACCCGAAAGTGTGGCTGGGCTTGTCGATACAGCGAAATCGGGCCACGATCCTAAACAGTACAGTGTGCAGTACCTCGCACAATTTAAATAAAGCGGTAAAGCATGGCATAAGTACAGGATAGTAAATAAAACCTCAAACTAGTTTGTGGCCCCAAGAAATAAGAATGAATCAAGCTCTGGCTCAGGGGGGGTCCATAAGGCCTCCCGGATGTGGATAGCGCGAATATTCTTGGAACAGGAATCAAGTACTCGGGGTCTTACGGGACACAAGTGAGCATAAAAACCAAATAACAGATATTGCTCACCGGTGCCACTTTCATTAGTTCTCCCATTACTACTCAGGTGAAGTTGTTTAGGTACCTCGTTATCCATCAAACACTCACATACCCTACACATGCTGTTCTACGACTCGCATGGCTCAAACAACTCCTGTAGTAATGGCTCATGGGATGGAGGAACAAGCTTCGGTGGGGTTTAAAAGTAAAGGCTATGCAATACTTGGGATTCAATTTAATGCAATCGCGACTCAATGATGCAAGAATAAGATAGAGGCAATAGGTACTATATGTATGCAAGCATGTGGTAGTGCTTGCCTGGCAGCTCAGTTGAAGCGAGGGAAGGATCTGGGTGGTACTCCTGGTTCTCTTGATAAATCCCCTGCTCAGCGTCTATTCGAAGAAGAACCAAACAAACAAGGCCAACATAAATAAAGTGCACAAGCATATGAGTAAATGCACCAAGCAAACAATCATGCCATGATGAATGATGCACAATTTGCATGGCATTAAAGTAGCATGGCATGGGTGAGGTGTGAAATACAAGAAATAACATTTTTATTGGGTTTTAATCACATTTTATTCCCATATTAGTTGCTGTACTCTTTATATTTATATGATGCATGCTTCAAATCAAACCAAGGAATGCAAAAACAGAAAGGTCTCGTCGAGCTAATCATTTTAGACATATCATTTGATAGATTTGGATTTATAAAACAAAAGATATTAATTATTTAAGAAAAAGGGGCATTTATTGTAATTTAAATAAACTTGGAAATTTAGGTGTTCAAAATATATTTTGGATTGCATATTTGAAATCCTCACATTTTTTTGATTTGAAAACATATATTATATGTATTATTTGGATTAATATTTGAAAAGATATTTAAAAACAGAAAATATATTTGAATTTGAAATAATTAGAAAAAGATTTGAATTTAAAACAGAAACAGGTAAATACTTTTGTTACTCAGGATTAGCTAGACACAGACGCTGACGGGTGGGCCTCTCTGCTGACTGGGATTCCACTGCGCGCAGAAATATTTGTCACCGAGAGCTAAGCCAGTCACAGAGGCCGACAGGTGGGGTCAGGGCCACAGGGGTCCACGGGACAGAGGCGAGCGAGGCAGGCGCTGACAGGTGGGCCGAGCGAGGGAGCGCGGGTTGAGGGTTATAAAAAGGCAGGGGGTTTTCTGAAAGAATCTCGCGGCGGCTGACTAGTGGGCCAGGTGGACCGCGGGTTGATGCAACAAAAATTGCAGGGGGGTAACGGCAAAAGCGGCAGCGCTACTGTTTCTCTTCTCTCTCTGAATCTCTGACGACGCGATGGTGCGCGACAGGCGCAGCGCGGCGCGGGCGGGGATCGATCTCTCGACCTGGGGCTCGCGCGCGGAAGCGGCTACCGCTGCGCTGGCCTGGGCTTGGTGTCAGGGAGGCGCGCGTGGCCTAGCTAGGGTTTCTGTGCGGGCGGGAGCGAGCAGACGCCAGCGAACAACGGCGCACCGAGAGCGCTCGACGAAAGAGCCGGCTGATCCAGACAGTGGCGACGAGGCGGACCGTGTCATGGAGGTACAGGGGCTCACCGGGAGATTGCTGGTGGCGTTGGATCGGGTCGGCGAGCAGGCGATCGACGGCGATGCAGACGGCCAGGAGACCTAGGGTTTCGGCTCGGCGGCGCTGGTACTGGCGGCTCCGGTGCTCCTCTTTGTCGATGGCGGGTTCGGGGCGATGCAGGGGAACCTCCTCGATCTTCCTCGACAACCCGCGCGTCACGCCACCGGCTGGTTTAGGTGTGGGCGGTGGAGGCCGAAGGTTTTCCGGCGAGGGGGTAGACAGTGGCGGGGGAGAAAGAGGGAGAGGGTGGAGGCTACGGGGCGGATCTGGACGAGCGAGGAGAGGTTGTGGTGGTGGTGGTAGGTAGCAGAGGGAGGGAGGTGCCGTGGGTGCGGGTAGATGGGTAAAGGTGGCTCGGTGCCACCTTTCCCTCCTCCTCTTTCACGTGCCAGGGCTGGGCACGGCAGGGCAGGGGCAGGTGTAGCTGGCAGGTGCGGTAGGACAGGCCAGGGTCGGGGTGGTTCGGGCTGGGGCCCCTAGGGCAGAGAGAGAGAGCAAGAGAGGGAGGTAGGGAGCTCGGGCTAGGGTTGGGAGCTAGGCTCGGGTAGAGAGGGGGTATGGCTCGGGGTAGCTAGGGTTTGGTTGGGGCTGGGGGTAGCTAGGTGGCCAGCTAGGTAAGAGAGAGGGGGAGGCCGAGAGAGAGAGAGGTGGTAGCTTAGGGTTTGGGTTTAGCTTAGAGCTAGGTTTAGAGGGGATGGTAAAGAGAGGAGAGGTAGGTTTAGGGTTTCAAGAGAGGGGGAAAGGTTAGTTGCTAGGGTGTCCCTTTGTCAAGATCAAGCCAAGCACTAACCAAACCCCAACAAGATCAAGACTAGGAAAGAGAGGACAAGGTGATGTGGTTTTATAAAAGATCTACTCAAAAAGCAAATAGAAACCAAGCTAGCAAAAGATGGTTCTTGCATGGCCCATGCAAAACATTTAATGCCATGTTGATTCTTGTGAAAACAATATTATTTCATGGCTTTTTATTATGCATGCTCAAAAATTGGAGTAAGGCCCAAGCAAAGGAATTTAGAAAGAATTCCAAGTGGAGTATAGGGAGATGATCACATTGGGCTATATTTGGGACTTGCTAGTGTGTATATGCCACTAGGTGTTTAATAGGCCCACAAAATATCCCAACCTGATGATAACCCCAAATCACACATATGGAAGCTAGGAAAAAGGGTCCACTCACAAGGCATGCAAAGGTGGCCATGTGGCTCTCATATATCAATATTGTGAAAACAACATGATGCCAAGATGAGAGCATGTGGCAAAGAATTGGATCCATCCCAACCCACAGGAGCTAGAAGTAAAACCAGTAAATGCCAAGCTCATATTTAGTTGGATGGTGGAATTATAAGGTGGTGAAAAAGAAAGGTGGTGGAGTTAAACAAGAGATATGCCCCCAACTCAACTTGGGCATTAAACAATATATCAAGAACCAAATACATTATCAAGAGGCAAATACAATTAATAATGCAGATGAGATAAGAACCAAATGGAAAAGGGTTTTATATGATGCTCAAATGCAAGGTGGCATGATGACATGAGCATGATATAATTATGATGCAACATTTATATATTTGAAGTAGCATATATCTAGGCTAGGCTAGTAGCATTGCAATTGTTAGACAATTGGGATGCTACAACTCTCCCCACTAAACAAGAATCTCGCCCCGAGATTCCTAGGAAAAAGAAAATAACACAAGGAGAGGCGGGTGTCCGAACGAAGGTGACCCTCACGTTCCCAAGATGATGAACAACGGAATGGTGCGACCACTACACCTTGCAAAACTTGCTAGACTTGTTGCGAGTCTTGCGCTTTGCTTGAGACACAAAGGGTTAGACGAATTGAAGGATTGTAGTGAGACAAGAAGGATAGGATGGACATAGCTCCGGTTTTCTCAAGAAACATGATAAAAGAATAGAACCACTTGAGAAAGAAAGGACAGTATGATGTAGCATGGATAAAGAAAGGCACACCGATAAGATTAAAGATTTACCGATACTAGAGAGGATGAATCTTTGTCTCGCCGGAAGAAAAGAGCTAGATTGGAGAGGTTTTGAATCACTATAACAATAGCATCGTATTCTCTCTCGGATTGAAGAAATGAAGTACGGAAACAATATTGCCTTCAAACAATAGAGTCCCTTGATATGTACAGAAAGATTTAGATAGTCATCGTCGGATTAGATTCTTGTTGCGCCGGTAAGAACCGAAGGATCACGCAATTGAGGTGCGCGGATATAACTTCCAGAGATGGATGTGAAGATAGATCATGGGGGATAGGTTCCTTTCATCTTGTTTGGGGATGTCGAGCACCGGTAGAAAGACGAGGACAGAAAAGAGTTTGCGTTTGTTTCACCAGATAATTGACGATTTTGCTCCACCTAGAATAGATAGATCACCAACAAGAGATTATAGAATACTTTCTTCAAAAGAGCACTCCAGAAAAACAAGGACGGAAGTAAAAGTATCGAGAGATAAAGGCCACTTCTAACTTCCGTGGAATGAGTGAGATCACATTAATTCACCAATTCAATGTACGAGAGCGAATGATAAGAGTAGTGGTATGGTAGCTACTCCATCCCGCACTCAAAGCATTACTCCGTACATGAATAAGAAAACCATGCAACCCAACTACCGAGACAGACTAAAGGTATTTACAAAAAGAACTCATAGAACTACGTTAGAAAACACGGATAGATGCAAACGATTCACCGGATCCAAGATAGATAAGGGTGATGAGGTAGTCGTCATACCTGATGTAACAAGCCACCGGAAAGATATGAAGGAAGATCACGGGGACAACTGCAAGATTCCACAGATAAAGAAAAAGATAGCACCACTTGAACAGAAGGATTACGAAAGATCTGAAAAGTCTTCATGGCCTCCGGTGGATTGAGCATAGACGATAGAACAAGAGGGTTTCAAGAGATCACTTGACGAGACTGAGGTGAAAGAACTCCATGTTGTGCTTGAAAAGATTGAGAGAGATTTAGCAGTCTTGAGGAAAACTTTAGCGGAACGACGATGATAACTTGTCAAGAAGGAACAACTCCGGATTGGTTGAAGATGGAGGATGGAATTAACAATGGACTTGCTAATTCCAGAATTGAAGAAGATGCACGGAAAGAATAGATTATCTGGTCCTTCCGAAGAAAAGAGAGGTCACCTGGTTCACATTGTCGCTAGGATCACCGGTTACAAAGATAAAGAGATCTTGGATGAGAAACGATGATATATCGTACCTTAAGCAAAGCTATCAGAGACAAAAGGATGCAATTCCCTCGTATCAAAGGAAATTTTGCAGATATGGGGTTGAAAAAGATGTGCAGCATGATAACAGATGATAGACCTCCGTAGTGATTTGGGAAACTCTGGATTGAGCGCCGGTGACAAAAGAATGAGTTAGCATGGACATGCTGATAAAAGAGAGATAAATAATGTTTCACACACGACTGAAAAAGGAGTGTGGAAACATAGATGGACCAAAGAAAAAATTTCCGCAATTTTCGGCATTAAAATACCGATAGATGCGCAAAATCAGATAACGAAACAAGATTAGCGACCCTACCTCTCTACCTGATAAGTGATTTTGCACGGAAGGTGGAGTTGCTAGAAGGAAGAACGCCCTTAAGAAGATGGCACCGGTTGACAGGGAGTCAGATAGATCGCGCCGGTTTACAAAAGCCTGTCGGTATGGATTGTACCAACAGTTGATAACCAAAGGCAGATTGCGATAACAAGTTGGATGCAACAGATAGACAAGGAATTACACACACACACACACAAACACACAACCTATGGTACTACGGAAACCCAGAACACGTGAATCCTAGTTTGAATTTTTTTTAAGAAGAGGATTGAAAACGTTACACTTCCTTACCAGAAAAGGTGGTGGTTGGGTAAGAAGAAAAGTGGAAGCAGTCCTACTCTCGCGTTTTGTTTTTCCCTAGTATACATAACTACTAAAATATTTGCTAGACAGACAACGACCATTTGGCTGAGACCCTGAAGGGCGGGATGGCTCTGATACCAATTGTAACTACCTCGGTGAATTACGCTCCTAGTGCAAGCCTGGATGATCAGAAATGGTTGAAATAGTACGGTGGGGCCCAAATGCCACTCACAGGTAGACCTTTCGGCCGTCCCAACCATTTCCAAACATCGGGACAAGGACGGGCAGCGTAATCGGCAGGCGAAGGGATCAACTACATACACAAATGAGTATGTATGCAAGCCACCATACAATAGTACATCAGAGCCATTCCATCTAAAAAGAAAGGAAATATAGCAACGCCATACGGCAAGATCCAAATATCCTAGATAGATATAATAGTTTAGGATATCTCCTCATACATCAATCAACAGAGTATCAAGCGGAAGCGGAAGACAAAATCCGAGTACGGATAAGAAGCAAATCGGCATAAGATGCCCCATAAATAAGCACATCCCGCCCACAGATCTCACGGATCCCCGTTCCCGGAATCTCTACACCGAATGATCGTTGCCCACATCGTCCGTCTCTTCCACCCAGTATCCATCTTGCGAGTGTACCTGTTCATCTGAACCAATAATTTATCGTGTGAGACCCTAGGGGTACTCAGCAAGTCTTTATGCCTCTAAAGGGGACACAACCTGGGGTGACGCAATTGCAGCAAAAGATAAACCCTAGCAATTCTATAGATACTCGCTAACCATCCGCCTAACCAAAGATAGACGGATGTCCGTGAATTAAGAACAACAGTTATAACAGTTATAAAGGTAATCTTAACAGATCCATCCTCCTCCTCGCTTACCAACGAGGAAGCGGACGAACAACCCCCATCCGTTGGCAGTTTTATTATCCATTCCATGAGTGTTGCACTATTTACTAGTCAGGTACCTAGTCTAGTCAAATTAGAAGCGGTACTTTAGTTATGCTTGTCTATGATCGAGAAACTGTGCTCCAAGTCGTCCATAACCGCGGACACGGCTTTCAGAAAGTTTTACCCTGCAGGGGTGCACAAATAGCAACACACACTCGATATGCCTCGGAAAAACCAAATCAAAACCCAACGAGATAGTCACGACAAAGCAATTACAGGATTCAGAAATATTTCAGGGGGCCACCCCTTTAAGTAGATCCCGCAACGAAGCCGGCCGGCTCCGAAACGGGCTTAAGGTTGTGGAGGCGGCTGTAAACGACTGGGAACCCGAAAGTGTGGCTGGGCTTGTCGATACAGCGAAATCGGGCCACGATCCTAAACAGTACAGTGTGCAGTACCTCGCACAATTTAAATAAAGCGGTAAAGCATGGCATAAGTACAGGATAGTAAATAAAACCTCAAACTAGTTTGTGGCCCCAAGAAATAAGAATGAATCAAGCTCTGGCTCAGGGGGGTCCATAAGGCCTCCCGGATGTGGATAGCACGAATATTCTTGGAACAGGAATCAAGTACTCGGGGTCTTACGGGACACAAGTGAGCATAAAAACCAAATAACAGATATTGCTCACCGGTGCCACTTTCATTAGTTCTCCCATTACTACTCAGGTGAAGTTGTTTAGGTACCTCGTTATCCATCAGACACTCACATACCCTACACATGCTGTTCTACGACTCGCATGGCTCAAACAACTCCTGTAGTAATGGCTCATGGGATGGAGGAACAAGCTTCGGTGGGGTTTAAAAGTAAAGGCTATGCAATACTTGGGATTCAATTTAATGCAATCGCGACTCAATGATGCAAGAATAAGATAGAGGCAATAGGTACTATATGTATGCAAGCATGTGGTAGTGCTTGCCTGGCAGCTCAGTTGAAGCGAGGGAAGGATCTGGGTGGTACTCCTGGTTCTCTTGATAAATCCCCTGCTCAGCGTCTATTCGAAGAAGAACCAAACAAACAAGGCCAACATAAATAAAGTGCACAAGCATATGAGTAAATGCACCAAGCAAACAATCATGCCATGATGAATGATGCACAATTTGCATGGCATTAAAGTAGCATGGCATGGGTGAGGTGTGAAATACAAGAAATAACATTTTTATTGGGTTTTAATCACATTTTATTCCCATATTAGTTGCTGTACTCTTTATATTTATATGATGCATGCTTCAAATCAAACCAAGGAATGCATAAACAGAAAGGTCTCGTCGAGCTAATCATTTTAGACATATCATTTGATAGATTTGGATTTATAAAACAAAAGATATTAATTATTTAAGAAAAAGGGGCATTTATTGTAATTTAAATAAACTTGGAAATTTAGGTGTTCAAAATATATTTTGGATTGCATATTTGAAATCCTCACATTTTTTTGATTTGAAAACATATATTATATGTATTATTTGGATTAATATTTGAAAAGATATTTAAAAACAGAAAATATATTTGAATTTGAAATAATTAGAAAAAGATTTGAATTTAAAACAGAAACAGGTAAATACTTTTGTTACTCAGGATTAGCTAGACACAGACGCTGACGGGTGGGCCTCTCTGCTGACTGGGATTCCACTGCGCGCAGAAATATTTGTCACCGAGAGCTAAGCCAGCCACAGAGGCCGACAGGTGGGGTCAGGGCCACAGGGGTCCACGGGACAGAGGCGAGCGAGGCAGGCGCTGACAGGTGGGCCGAGCGAGGGAGCGCGGGTTGAGGGTTATAAAAAGGCAGGGGGTTTTCTGAAAGAATCTCGCGGCGGCTGACTAGTGGGCCAGGTGGACCGCGGGTTGATGCAACAAAAATTGCAGGGGGGTAACGGCAAAAGCGGCAGCGCTACTGTTTCTCTTCTCTCTCTGAATCTCTGACGACGCGATGGTGCGCGACAGGCGCAGCGCGGCGCGGGCGGGGATCGATCTCTCGACCTGGGGCTCGCGCGCGGAAGCGGCTACCGCTGCGCTGGCCTGGGCTTGGTGTCAGGGAGGCGCGCGTGGCCTAGCTAGGGTTTCTGTGCGGGCGGGAGCGAGCAGACGCCAGCGAACGACGGCGCACCGAGAGCGCTCGACGAAAGAGCCGGCTGATCCAGACAGTGGCGACGAGGCGGACCGTGTCAGGGAGGTACAGGGGCTCACCGGGAGATTGCTGGTGGCGTTGGATCGGGTCGGCGAGCAGGCGATCGACGGCGATGCAGACGGCCAGGAGACCTAGGGTTTCGGCTCGGCGGCGCTGGTACTGGCGGCTCCGGTGCTCCTCTTTGTCGACGGCGGGTTCGGGGCGATGCAGGGGAACCTCCTTGATCTTCCTCGACAACCCGCGCGTCACGCCACCGGCTGGTTTAGGTGTGGGCGGTGGAGGCCGAAGGTTTTCCGGCGAGGGGGTAGACGGTGGCGGGGGAGAAAGAGGGAGAGGGTGGAGGCTACGGGGCAGATCTGGACGAGCGAGGAGAGGTTGTGGGGGTGGTGGTAGGTAGCAGAGGGAGGGAGGTGCCGTGGGTGCGGGTAGATGGGTAAAGGTGGCTCGGTGCCACCTTTCCCTCCTCCTCTTTCACGTGCCAGGGCTGGGCACGGCAGGGCAGGGGCAGGTGTAGCTGGCAGGTGGGGTAGGACAGGCCAGGGTCGGGGTGGTTCGGGCTGGGGCCCCTAGGGCAGAGAGAGAGAGCAAGAGAGGGAGGTAGGGAGCTCGGGCTAGGGTTGGGAGCTAGGCTCGGGTAGAGAGGGGGTATGGCTCGGGGTAGCTAGGGTTTGTTTGGGGCTGGGGGTAGCTAGGTGGCCAGCTAGGTAAGAGAGAGGGGGAGGCCGAGAGAGAGAGAGGTGGTAGCTTAGGGTTTGGGTTTAGCTTAGAGCTAGGTTTAGAGGGGATGGTAAAGAGAGGAGAGGTAGGTTTAGGGTTTGAAGAGAGGGGGAAAGGTTAGTTGCTAGGGTGTCCCTTTGTCAAGATCAAGCCAAGCACTAACCAAACCCCAACAAGATCAAGACTAGGAAAGAGAGGACAAGGTGATGTGGTTTTATAAAAGATCTACTCAAAAAGCAAATAGAAACCAAGCTAGCAAAAGATGGTTCTTGCATGGCCCATGCAAAACATTTAATGCCATGTTGATTCTTGTGAAAACAATATTATTTCATGGCGTTTTTATTATGCATGCTCGAAAATTGGAGTAAGGCCCAAGCAAAGGAATTTAGAAAGAATTCCAAGTGGAGTATAGGGAGATGATCATATTGGGCTATATTTGGGACTTGCTAGTGTGTATATGCCACTAGGTGTTTAATAGGCCCACAAAATATCCCAACCTGATGATAACCCCAAATCACACATATGGAAGCTAGGAAAAAGGGTCCACTCACAAGGCATGCAAAGGTGGCCATGTGGCTCTCATATATCAATATTGTGAAAACAACATGATGCCAAGATGAGAGCATGTGGCAAAGAATTGGATCCATCCCAACCCACAGGAGCTAGAAGTAAAACCAGTAAATGCCAAGCTCATATTTAGTTGGATGGTGGAATTATAAGGTGGTGAAAAAGAAATGTGGTGGAGTTAAACAAGAGATATGCCCCCAACTCAACTTGGGCATTAAACAATATATCAAGAACCAAATACATTATCAAGAGGCAAATACAATTAATAATGCAGATGAGATAAGAACCAAATGGAAAAGGGTTTTATATGATGCTCAAATGCAAGGTGGCATGATGACATGAGCATGATATAATTATGATGCAACAATTATATATTTGAAGTAGCATATATCTAGGCTAGGCTAGTAGCATTGCAATTGTTAGACAATTGGGATGCTACACAACCCGTCTCTAGGATTTGCCCCAAGAAACAATAGACCCCCGATGAACCGTCCGACCTATCCCAACCGTGGAAACCCAAGGCCCGGAGGAAACCACAACAACCTCGGTAACACCAACAATCTCAATCATGCACTGCCCAAGTTCAACAACAACAATGTCGCCACCAACACCAATACTGCCCCAAGGACTGGAAGCAATGTTGTGCCTGTTGCAGGAAAGGACAAGTCCCAAGTGACTTGTTATGAATGCGGAACCAAGGGTTATTATTCCAATGAGTGCCCCAAGAAGATTGCAGCAGCCCCCAATGTGAATGCCCCAGCTCAGCAGCAACATCGTGTTCAGCCTGGAAGAAGGTTTTCCCCAGGGAATCCGCTCAACCGCAACGGCCATATATTTCTCATGAATGCCGAAGAAGCCCAAGAAGCACCAGATGTCGTGTTGGGTATGTTTTCTGTTAACTCAGTACTTGCAAGAGTGTTGTTTGATTCGGGAGCATCGCACTCGTTTGTTACGGAAGAATTTGCATGCGCTAGTAAGGTTCAACCAACAAAATTGAAGCATGTTATGATAGTTCAAATACCTGGTTCAACCACCAAAGCTAGACAAATTTGCAAGGCCGTACCTGTCCGAATCCATGGCATAGACTTTTATGCTAATCTAATAGACTTGGAACTAAAGGTTTGGCAGTAGTACAAGGAATGGATTGGATGTCGAAACATAAAGGATTAATCGACTGTGCCAAGAAAGCCATAACCATGACTAGTATAGTCGGAATTTCAGTAGAGCATGTATCTGAAACCTTGCCCCGTCAATTCAAGTGCAACAAGAGTCTAGCCCAACCAACCATTGAACAAGTCAGAGTAGTCTATGAATACCCCGATGTATTTCTAGATGTTTTGCCGATAAGCCCCTAGATCGGGATATCGAGTTTATCATTGAACTAATCCCTGGAACTGGACCCATAGCCCAGAGACCTTATAGTATGAACCCATCGGAATTAGTGGAGCTAAAGAAGCAACTGGATGCTATGCTGGAGATAGGACTAATTCAACCAAGTGCGTCACCATGGAGATCACCTATCTTGTTTGTGGACAAGAAAAATGGAGGTAACCATTTGTGTATGGATTATCGGAAGCTGAATGACGTCACCATCAAGAACAAGTACCCACTGTCGAAGATAGAAGATCTGTTTGAGCAGTTGACTGGTGCCAAAGTGTTTTCTAAGATTGATCTTAGAACTGGTTATCATCAACTCAAGATTCACGCCGAAGATATTCCAAAGACTGCCTTGACCACCAGATATGGATTGTATGAGTACACTGTCATGTCTTTTGGATTAACCAATGCCCCCGCTTATTTCATGAATCTCATGAATACGATTTTTATGGCCTTCCTGGATAAGTTTGTTGTTGTTTTCATCAATGGCATTCTGATCTATTCCAAATCAGAAGAAGAACATGAGCTACACCTAAGGACCATCCTTGGAACCCTTAGGGAGCATCAGTTGTATGGCAAGTTTAGCAAATGTGAATTTTGGTTACAAGAAGTAGGATTCCTCGGACATATTGTGTTAGCCAGAGGAATTGCCGTTGACCCTGCAGAGGTTAAGGATGTTGAAGAATGGCAAGCCCCCAACCACTCAAACCATAGTTCATGCATTTCTCGGATTAGCAGGATATTAACACAAGTTCATAGAAGGATTCTCGAGCATCGCAAGACCAATGACCCAATTCTTGAAGAAGTACAGGAAGTTTGAATGGACGGACAAATGTGAAGTGAGTTTTCAAGAACTCAAGAAGAGATTGATCTCAGCCCCAATCTTGATCATGCCGGATATCACAAAGCCTTTTGATGTGTATTGTGACGCATCCAAGATCGATCTCGGATGTGTGCTTATGCAAGAGGGCAAAGTCATATCATATCTATCCCGACAGCTGAAGCAACATGAGCAAAATTATCCTACCCATGACCTTGAATTAGCAGTCGTAGTTTTAGCCTTGAAGACATGGAGGCATTACCTTATGGGAAACCGTTGTGAAATTTATTCGGATCACAAGAGCCTGAAGTATATTTTCACTCAAAAGGAGCTAAATAGGACGCAAAGGAGATGGATAGAGCTAATCAAGGACTATGATCTTGACATTCACTATCACCCCGGTAAAGCCAATGTTGTAGCAGATGCCCTTAGTAGACTGCCGTGTCGCTTGAACTCCATGATTCTGAAAGAGCAACCAAGTTTGCACAAGGAGATGGAGGATTTCAGAATGGAGTTAGTAAGTGAAGGATTTTTGGCTAGCATAGAACTTCAACCCACTTGGATCGGTCAGATCAAGGAGGCTCAAAAACTAAATGCTAGTATCGACGGAATCAAACGTCGTATTGGTATAGGCAAAGTACCCGGATTCACCGAAGATGAAGAAGGAGTTTTGTGGTACAAAGGACGTATCTGTGTGCCAGCAGATTCAGAACTGAAGAAAGCTATTTTGAAATAAGCCCATGATACTCTTTATTATATCCACCCTGGAGGAACAAATATGTATCAGGATTTGAAGGAGCAATTTTGGTGGCATAAGATGAAGAGAGAAATCTGAAGCTACATAGCCAAGTGTGACATTTGCCAGAGAGTCAAGGCAGGACATCAGAGACCCTCTAGAGTTTTGCAACCATTACAGATTCCAGAATGGAAAGGGGATTCAGTTGGAATGGATTTTATCACTAGTTTGCCTACATCTAGTAGGGGAAATGACTCTATTTGGGTCATAGTTGATAGACTGTCCAAAGTCGCACATTTCTTACCAGTCAAGACCACCTACCAGAGTTCGAAGCTAGTAGAGTGGTACATTGCTAGAATTGTCAGTTTGCACGTAGTCCCCAAGAACATTGTATCGGATCGAGGAACTCAGTTTACCTCGACATTTTGGAAGAAAGTCCAAGAAGGATTAGGAACCCGACTAGATTTCAGCACAGCTTACCACCCTCAGACTGATGGACAAACGGAGCGAGTAAATCAGATACTCGAAGATATGTTGAGAGACTGTGTGTTAGAATATGGATCTAAATGGGAAGACTGTCTGCCATTCACAGAATTTTCGTACAACAACAGTTATCAAGCCAGTCTGCAAATGGCCCCATTTGAATTCATGTATAGAAGGAAGTGACGCACCCCTTTGAATTGGTCGAAAGTAGGAGAGAGTCAGATTTTTGGACCCGACATCCTACGAGAAGCAGAAGAGAGTTCACAAGATCCGTGAGCACCTCAAGACCGCCCAATCCAAATAGAAGAGTTATGCCGACAAGATACGTCGAGACCTCGCTTTCAATATCGGAGATTTTGTATATCTCAAAGTGTCACCTTTGAAAGGAATGCAACGTTTCCAGCTCAAAGGAAAGCTAGCCCCCTAGATATATCAGACCTTTAAAGATTTTGAATCGTCAAGGAGAAATATCGTATCAACTGGAACTGCCAGAGGAGATGTCAGCCGTGCATAATGTATTTCATATCTCGTTACTTCGCAAATGCCTAGAAGTCCCGGAGAAGACCGAAGTACTCAAGAATATTGATCACAGGACTATTGAGATCAACGATGACCTGACATATCCCGAAGTACCCATTCGTATTTTGGAGGAAGCTTTTAGAACCACTAGGACCCGGAGTATCAAGTTTCTCAAGATCCAGTGGAGTAACCATACTGAAGAAGAAGCTACCTGGGAGCGAGAAAACTACATTAGGACGGAGTTTCCAGATCTCCTTAAATCCTAGTTTTCTTTTTCTCAAATCTCGGGACAAGATTTTGTTTAAGGAGGGAAGGTTTGTAACATTCCAAAAATATTGATCAAGATTATCAATTCCAATCACCCAAAATTAGGGTTAACAAAAACTTTTGTTAATTAAAATCATATGAATGCATGTGTGTATGTGATAAATGTATGAATGCATGGATGGACTTGTTTGATTGTTGTGAATGGCAAGAATTGGTTTAAAGATGAAAGCAACACCATCTAAATCAATTCCAAGCAGAATCAAATCAAAGGAAATTCAAAAACAAACAAAACAAGTAAATGGTCATTTTTGCCAATCTTGCTCACTAGACCACTTTGAGTGTTTCTAGTCCAAGATTTCAAACAGAAACAAATCCAATTCTTTTCACCCCTTGATATACCAAGTAAAAGTGAACCCAAGCCCACCTTGAAAACCCACATAAACATTTGGCAACCTCATTCAAATGACAATTCAAAATTGAATCTATATCATATGAGAAGATCATCATCTCTCAAAACCCAACCAAACCAGTGCACCTTGACCAATCCAAGCAACCAGAGACTACCTAGTATGTGACTAGTACACCCACCAAGTTTCATCCAAAAAATTAAAATTTGGATTTCTTGCGGCCATTTCATCAAAAACCTTTTGAGAACAAATCAAATTAAACCACAAACACTATAGTGAGCAGTGTATGTGCCAACCTTGTCCCCTCTCTAGCTCTCACTACACTACCAGTAGATCATCTAACTTGTTTAAGCATCTCTAGCTCACTGTAAACTCGACCATGCCATCAATGGTGACCATGGACGAGCACACGTGCCAACCCCAATGTCGACAGGGTGCTACAAGCCTAACCAAGCCTAGCCACCGTGTCTGGGACACCAGCCACCGTCCATCGCCACCCCCTGTCCAGAGCCCAAGCCCTGCTAGCCACTGGACCACCCAGAACGCTCGCGACCATTTTCTCTGCGACCATGACGAGATCATGCCAGAGCGCCGCGCTCGACACGCTCACACATACCGCTCCCCGCCTTCGTCGCCCGCGTACGTGATCACCACCGCCCCAGGAACCTCCCAGACAACCCCGTCTGCCGCCGCGCGACCCGTAGCCCCTGTGCGCCATTAAAACTTCCGTTGGTGCCTAGAGCGTCGAAGTGTTCCGACCAAATCGCATCGCCCCACGCCTCGCCATCAAGCCGTTGAGCTTCTCCAGCAGGCAGCACATCGTCTCCTACCTTTGACCATGCCGTTAGCTCACTGTGAAGACGACCCCGATGAGCTCAGCCCACACCCTTCGGTTCCCTCGTTGCACTATAAATAGAGGCCTCCCCCGTTCAAATTCTTCACACCATTCCACTCCCCTATCTTTCAGAACCACCCCACCTCTTCCCCGGATCCAGGCGAGCACCAGGTTGCCGGAATTTCGCCGGATCTTGCCGCTGCTGCAGGAGAAGGGCGTCGTCGATTAGAGCCGCCCTAGGAGGAGCCACCAGTACCAAGAGGATCGCCGTTGTCGACTTTGTCGTTTGCCCCCATCTCCGACCCTCGCCCGAGCCCCGGTGAGCCGCCACTGACCCCCACTGGCCGCGCTAGGGTTCCATCTCGTCGTGTTCTTTTTAGACGTGGACGATGAACCTCAGCCATAGATCTTACTTATAATCCTACGGTTATAATCGTCCCATACCCCTTCGCACCCCCTGTCTCACTAACTGGTGGGGACAACCACTTAAACCCGCCCGCACATGCGCTGTGCGTAGTGGGCCGACCCAGTTAACTTCCCGCGTGACCCAGTAGTTTGAATTTAGATTTATCAATTTAGTTTCAAACTTAGTTCTGTCTGTTGATTCAAAAATCATTTTAGGAAGATTCACTGAACCAAATTGCATGAAACCAATTTTGCTAGAAAGGTATGGAAATTATTAATCCAAGACCGCTGGATTCAAACCATTTGGAATTGTAGATCACCTATAGTAAAAATAACAAGGCAGAGACTTTTCTGCATTCAAACATTTTTAAAAATTCAGCCATCAAAGCTTTTGAGTTGATTCCAACTCTCAAAAATCACCTTTGATAAGACCTTTCTGAATATATAAAAATATCTAGGTTTACTTGTAGAAATAATGGACAAGTAATAAAAAGAATGCCCCATAGGCATTTCTAGTCACTTTATTTAATTAAAATAAAAGGGTTAAACCTTATTAAATTGTGACACCATTTTAAATCACATTCCCAAGTACTGAAATATGTGGTGATAACATGTGTCAACATGATCCCATGTTTTGGTTGGATAATATTAAATCTTAAGTAGTTTTTCAATGAGTAGAAATTACTTTTATAAAATAAAATAAATTAAACTAGTGCCTTAATGTGTGTGATAAATAGAATTAGTTAAGTATTGTTTGGTAGGTACTAGATCATTTAGTGAAAACCCTGGTGTGATAAATAGAATTAGTTAAATATTGTTTGGTGATTGTGTACCTCGGACGCTAGTACCGACCAAGGATATGAAAAGGAAGGAGATTACTACGAGGAATAAGCCGAGGAGAACTTCAACCATTGCTCTGCACAAGGCAAGCTATCTAAGCAAGCTTACACTTGCAATTATGCAAGCCATCCTAGCAAGCTAACACTTGCAACTATGAAAGCTAGATAACCTATGCAATGCATTAGGCATGCCTTGGTTATACCACTTGATGATACCAAATCCCAGTTTTACTTGCAAGCTTGTTTATTTTTATTTCTTTATCAAAGCTCTTTATTACCTTTACTTAGTGATTTGTAAGTTTTGGAAAGATGTTAAAGGTAGCATAAAGATCATAAAATTTGGCCTAAGTTAGATAAATTTTGATGTCATCCTGAGGCATGAGATTGAACTTAGATAAGTCATACTTGATTACCACCCCTCATTAGTGTTTACCCCAACCTTAGTGGTTAGTGCTAAGCATAAAACTTGATCACTTTAGATGAGAATACTTGGTAAAAATGATTATGAAAACCTTAGAATGATGAGTCATTCTAATGTAATTTTTTGACATGTGTTCTTGAACACGAGATGATTTTGATGATGAAAATGTTGAGGCATGAGCCTTAGCCCTTTATAAAACTGATGGTTGTCTGGATACGATACCATTCCAATTTTACCGTACAACCACAATACCCGAATTTGGGTAGGGCTTGACTGAAATTTTATATACCTTAGTATGGGTTCCCTTGCGGCCGAGGTTTGAGCTGAGGCTACCTCATGAAGATTGACCACCTGTGTAGTTCCCAAGATGGCAGCTGGTCATGGTTGGGAGGCCAAACTCATAGATGAGGTGCCTATACTAGAGTGTGTAATTGAAAGGTTAGGATTGATTATCCGCATACTGAGTATGGTGAATTCAGGATTGTTCCTGACGGATGTATCCAATATTGTGGTGAAAGTGTACCACCTCTGCAGAGTGTCAAACTATTCGAATAGCTACGTCCGCGGTTATGGACAGTTGGAGTGGCCATACTGTTCCGTCGTCAGATGTTTTCAAAATGACTTGTGAATGAATCATGACTTGACTTGACCACAACATGGTTGTGATATGAAAACTCAAATTCCCCCTTAGGTGTTATAAAACATTAGACTAGTTTTCTTTGCTTCTAAACTCAGCTAGAGATAAACCTGGCTTTTTGCAAAACAACATAGAGCTTAGTATTCCTACTTGAAACCACCTTACTTGTTATTGATAGTTTGCGAGTACTTGAAGAGTACTCATGGCTTTGTCCCTGGCTATTCCCGTGGCCAGACTATGAAGAGGACTATCAGGATGATGGACCGCATGAAGGTTACGACAACTAGGATCATCTCCCATCGTCAGCATTGCCTGTGACTATGAAGATGAAGCCTCGCCCACGCTATCGTTATTATATTATTCCGCTGCTTGATTGTACTAAGACTGGATCATGAGATTCTTTATTTGTTGTAAGACCTTATGTATGGTTTATAATGGATGATGTACTGTGATATTCGATCTGTTATGTCTCGCAAAAATGGTAATCCTGGGATTGCGATGTATGACATAACAGGCATCTGGGATTAAAAATCCGGGTGTTGACAGTCTTCCTCCCTCTTAACATACCGAAACCACTTAAATCAAATACGAGCAAAATGTACATGCAAATGAAAAATGGAAGTGTCTGAGAAGAGGTTTATAAAGGGACTCAAACGACTGACCTTCTTCCTCGCCTCTTCATTCTCTTTATGACGGTTGAATGGAACCTTCTTTGAACTCATCTGGAGTTCTGCACATTAGCTAACAATCATCACTAGAGCATCAGAATACAATACTTCAAACCTACACGAACATTGAAGGAAAACACACACTATATAAATGAAGACTAAATTCACTAGTTACGCTTGATGATAAGAGCGACGGTTCCCAGATCCCCGCAAGTCCCAGGTAGACACGATCTCGTAATCTCATACTTACGTACATCAAAACGCACATACAGAAGGAACAAGCCACAAAGTCGAGAAGAACCGCGCGCAAGTGGCCTAAACCCTAACTCATTTTAACTCCAAAACTACTAGGAAAAACTAGCTGCTTACAACAAATTGGAGCAAATACACATACATCTGGATAAATTTATGCATCTCGAAGGGAAATGGGGGCATGGTGGTTGCTCGTGGCAATGAAAATGCTGCTAGAACAATCGAGGTGAAATAATTTAGGGCTTTTGTACCAGCAGAAGGAATCGGCTTGGATGGAAATCCTGCTTAGTCCTCTCCATGCTTAGTCCAGTGGACGTGGCGCCCCTTTTCTGGAAGGAAGCTCGGGTGCTTTTCTATAGCCGCTGGCGAATAGTGAGGTCCGGCAGTTCGCGCGTCGGAAGGAGAGGGGAAGGGGGTCTTCTTTTTTTGAGTTAAAGAGGAGATGGGGCTGTGACCTTGGAACTGGAACTCTAGAAGGAAGGACGTCACAACTCACAAGTAAAGGCCACCTGCACCGTCCGATCAATATCCACTTACCAGACCAACCAGATCAAGCACATGCCACTGTGCAGCGTTGCACGAAGCGGCAGCGGGTAGGAGCAATATGATATCGCCAATTACAAAAAAGTTTCCTAGAAAAAATGGTATTTCTTTTAATCCAAATAAATTGACAAATTAGATGCGCATGCATCTAGTCTAGATATTTAACTAAATACATACAAATTTAACAGAGTTGAGTCAATCAATATGGATTGGAGGGAGTAGTACTATCTCTAAATTAATTATAGCATGTTCATGAACAATTAATTTGAATCAGAAAGAGAATATATCTACTCTATTTTAAAATGCATCACCTGTTAGATGTGAGAAAATCACATGCATACGGCATGTACATGCATGGGACAACCAGGTGCTCAGAAAGCCGAAGCGCCGACTGGGCAAGGCATAACATGAATTAGAAAAAGCCATGAATGGACCGATAACTGATGAAAGTGAAGCAAAGGCAAAAGAAATGGTGAATCTGATTGAACTACTATTACGACAGGATGAAATCTATTGGGCTCAAAGGTCATGTGCAAATTGGCTTCAACATGGAGATCGAAATATCGCCTTTTTCACAACTATGCGTTGTCCCATCGAAAGAAGAATAGTTTCAAAAAACTGAAATACGAAAATGATCTATAGGTTGAAGGCAACGAGTCTCTAAAATCTCTTATTCAAAGTTATTTTACTAACCTGTTTACCTCGGAGGTTCAAGAGACAGACCTGGCTGTTTTAGAGAAGATTCAGCCTCGGATGGATAATACGATGGATGAAAAATTACTGGAGCCTTTTGATGCTGACAATGTCAGAAAGACAGCTTTTAGTATTGGAGATCTCAAGGCCCTTGGCCCTGGTGGACTACATGTCGTCTCCTACAAAAAATTCTAGGATGTTTGTGGTAATCAAATTACTCAGGTGGTCCTACAGGCGCTGAATTCTAGAGTTATTCCGGAGGGGTGGAATGATACCACGGTTGTTCTTATTCCAAAGGTTGAGGATCCCGAATCTATTACATAATTTCGGCCTATCAGTTTATGTAATGTCATTTATAAAATTATCTCGAAGATGTTGGCTCATAGGCTAAAATCAATTCTTCCAGAGGTTATTTCCCCAATGCAAAGTGCGTTTGTCCCTGGAAGACTAATCACATATAATATTCTGGTGGCTTATGAGTGTGTTCATACTATAAAAAATAAGAGGTCTGGAACCAATGGACTTTGTGCGGTTAAGCTTGACATGCATAAAGCTTATGATCGCGTGGAGTGGGTTTTCTTGGAGAATAAGATGCGGAAGATGGGTTTTGCGGAGAGATGGATTGGTCTTATGATGGCTTGTGTAAGGTCGGTTAGATATCAAGTGATATTCAATTCAGAAGAAACTGATAGGTTTGTTCCTACAAGAGGTCTCAGACAGGGAGACCCGTTATCTCCTTATTTGTTCCTTTTATGTGCAGAAGGTCTTTCTAGTATATTATTGCATGAAGAAGTTGATGGCATCGATGGGGTTAGGGTCTGTAGAAATGCACCATCAGTCTCACATTTACTCTTTGCTAATGATTCCCTTATTCTCATGGAAGCTGATATGAACAATGCAACTTCCTTGCAACAAGTTCTAGATACCTATTGTGCAAAGTCTAGACAGATGGTGAGTTTATTGAAATCAAATATTTTCTTTTCCCCTAATAATAATGCTATAATGAGAGGGGAGATATGTGAATCACTACATACTGATACCGAAGCTCTTTCGGATAAATACTTGGTCTGCCGGCACTAGTGAGAGTAGATAGAAGTGAATGTTTTCTACACTTTGTTGAAAGGATTATACAAAGAATTAATGGCTGGAAGGAGAAACTATTATCTATTGGTGGTAAAGAAATCTTACTAAAAGCAGTGGCACAAGCTATTTCATTGTATGCAATGTCGGTGTTTCTTATACCAAAAGGAGTATGCAAACGTATGATGGATGCCATTGCTCAGTTCTGGTGGGGTGATGATGATAACAGTAAACACATTTACTGGCTCGTTTGGTGGAAACTTTGCTACCCCAAAAAGGAGGGAGGTATGGGATTTCGTGATCTTAATTCTTTCAATCTTGCCATGCTTGCTAAACAGGCGTGGAGACTTATCATAGATCCAGAATCTCTATGTGCTCGTGTTCTTAGAGCTAAGTACTACCCGGATGGTGATATTTTGAAGGCTGGACCGAAATAAGGATGCTCTTACACTTGGCAGAGTATTCTAGCTAGTCTAAATACTTTCAAGAGGGGTTATATTTGGAGAGTAGGCAATGGAGAGAAAAATAATATTTGGACGGATCCTTGGATCCCATCAAGCCCGGATAGGAAAGTTACTTCGCAAAGGGGAGCTACGATCTACACTAAAGCAAGCGATTTGATAAGTCCGCTGACAGGGAACTGGGATGAGAAATTGCTTGAGGAGTTATTCAACAGTGTATATAAGGGGTGGATCCTTCAAATCCCATTAAATAACCAGGGTTTTGATGACTTTATTGCTTGGAGCATGACAAGCCATGGAAGATATACTATTCTTTCAAGGTATTATATTCAATGGAAACATCAATTTGGAGCTAGAGCAAACCAACTAGCACTACCAGGTACTTAAGCGATTAACCCGTTATGGAAAACTCTATGGAAATTACAACTATCAAGTAAAGTGAAAATATTCATCTGGAGAGCTTTACATGGCATTCTTCCTCTTAAGTGTATCCTAGCCAACCGACATATTGGAACAAGCGGGGATTGCCCTATTTGTAATCAAGGAGCAGAGGACATACGTCATCTTTTATTCGAATGCCAAGCAGCAAGAGATATGTGGCAGGTGTTGGGACTGAATAATTTTATCAGTGATGTTACCCAATTGGACAGCTCGGGTTCTGTTATCCTTGAGTGCATTATCAGACATGAGGACATTACAATGCTAGGGTTCCAAGTTATCAATCAAAAGGAATTAGTCCTGACTACATGTTGGTACTTGTGGTGGACTCGCCGACGACTTACTCATGATGAAAGTATCCCTCCATTGTCCAAACACAAGTTCTCTATATTGGCTATGGTAGCATATGGTAAACAAACATAGAGGACTGATTCAAGATGGACCAGGCCAGAACCGAGGCAACTTAAACTAAATGTTGATGCATCTTTCTATGATGATTCCAAAACAGGCTCAGTTGGTGCTATCCTTTGGGACTATATGGGGAATTTGGTGGTGGCTTCTGTCAAATATTATACAAACGTTGCATCGTCCACTATGGCGGAAGCTTATGCTATGAGGGAGGGATTGGCATTGGAAAGAGACTTGGAATGCAATAGGATCATAGCGGAATCAGACTCAACAGATGTTATAGAAGCTTGCAAAGGGGGAAGTACATGGAGGAATGAACTTTCAGCTATATATGCAGATTGCACATATATTGGTGTCTTAATTGGAAGCGTTTCTTTCAGCCATATCACGAGGGAGGCAAATAAAGTGGTTCATAAATTAGCAAAATATAGTTATTCTAATAGAGTCTCTTGTAATTGGGCCGGTGACCCTCCTAGCTTTATCCTTGATAGGATTGTCAACGATGTAATTATACTATGATCGGAGCAGCAAGTTTTAGACGCACTCTTTTTGTTACCAGTGTGCCTAAGGGGTTGGAAGATTTTTAATAAGGAGGCTTGCTATTATCGTTTACTTAAAAAAGATGTGAGAAAATCACAATTGAGACCCTCAATACTTGGAAATTGAGAATCGATTTCTCTTGTTTTGTTGTACGCTTTGGTTTATGAGTTGGATTTGGATCCTTTTTTGTAAGATTAGACTATCAGTGGTGACTTAATTAATTTAAAGTTGAGTTCTGCTCGAGCCTACCATCTAAAAAAACTTCGGAACGACTTCATCCAACAAATAACAACCAGATCAAATACTTCAATAACTTGTGAGGGTATCCAAATCTTCAAACACTCACCCTAAATGAGCTAAATTTGCGTCACAAGTATAGTAATATGTTACATTGTCGTGCTTGAGGTTCTCTTGAAGAATGATAGTATTAGAAGGGATTTTCTTTGGGAGGCTTGTGTGAAGGTCACCAAAGGAAAATGCAAAGTTAATTGGGAGCAAGTATGCAAACCAAAAAGTATGGTTGACTAGGAATCCTCAACCTCATAAAGTTTGCTTCGCCCTTGCGGTTAAGACAACTTTGGAATGAATGGGCGCTAGATCCCAAGCCTTGGGCGGGTCTGGAAATCCTTACAATAATAACGATGACCATGAGCTATTTGCAACATCCACTGTGATCACCATTTGAAATGGGGTGAAGAAATTTTTTTTGGACTCAGCTTGGCTTGAAGGAATGCGGTCAAGAGACATTGTGCCAAAAGTTTTTGAAATCGCAAGAAAAAAGAAGTGCACGGTGAGGAAAGCTCTTGAGAACGATTTTTGGATCTCCCTTTTGAACACCCAAGAGGGCCTTTTCATGGATCACATTACACAATTCTATAAGTTATTGGAACTGCTTCATCTTGTCCATCCCAATCACAACACTTCTCGATTACATGGAAATTTGGCAATAATGGGAACTACTCGGCTTCTTTGGCATAAGTGATGCAATTTTGGGGGCACACCTTCTTTGCCATGACTTCTATGGTTTGTAAGCCATGGTCGCCTCCCAAGTAAAAGATTTTATCTGTCTTGGTCCTCCAAAACCGAGTTTGGACAGTGGGTAGGCTTCATAAACGAGGATGGACAAATTGTGACAACTGCAAGCTTCGTAACCAAGTTCAAGAATTGACCGCCCATCTACTATTCCATTGTTGGTTCTCTGGGCGCATTTGGGCAAGTCTAAAAGATTGGCTTGGTCACATTGGCATACAACCGTAAGATTGGTTGACTATCCACTTTGTCAAGGATTGGTGGAATGAAGTGAGACAACAAAAGGAGCAAGCGCAAAGGTGTGGTAAGAAAGGTTAGGTTATTCTCGCTTTCATGACCCTTAATCAACCGATATCAGCGGTTCACTAGTTCTACTAATTAATGGTCCAAGTGACTATTCTTGCACCTTTGTGTGTAGAAATTAAGCCCTTAATTTCTCTTTGAAATTGTTTCCACAAGTCGAGTAGAGGCGACAATGGCTTCCAAGATACCACGTGACCTTAAGGTGCACGATGAACAAACACTCTCGCTGGTAACCTAAATTGTGTCGTCTCTAACACATGCTAGAATGTAGAGCTATTTTCAGTTTTGACTAGTCCTCACATGTGGTTACCTCATGTCTAAATATGAATGAAACTGGGCCTGAACCTCCTTATTTTTAAATTATGTCAGTCGACTGTTGCATCCAACTGTAATGCCATCTAGAATCACCTAAACCTTTAAGCTAATCAAGGAATGGATATTCAATACTAAGTTTATTATGTCATCAGCACCTCACTCAACCGCGAAATAAAAACATTTCACTCATCCGCCTGTCGCCCGTGAGGCGGCTCCAACATAGTGCAACGATGCGCTTGTTATATAGAGTTGTCCATATCACAATCAACCATTGAGTGCATGACTTTGTTGAAGGCTTTAGATCTTGATAAAATCACTAGTGGTTTTTGGAACCTAGGGTATCATGTTCTCAAATCTCAGTCATAGACCAGCTCATGATTCTGGCGAACAAAAATCATAGAATCTGCGTCACACTTGAACACACATATAAAAATAATCCAAAAACTTAAAATGAGCGTAAGCCAGTACCGAACCATTTTTGTTTTGTCATTTGTCAAGAAGTAATTTACGAAAATTTATATAGGTAAGTTTTACCTCAATATATATGCACGTGATTTTTTTCAAGAATTTCTTTTTGCCAAGATAGGTTTGTGATGCTATGACTATTATTTTTGCTTGCACGGATCTCTAAAAGAGGATTGGACTACCTGTCGAGATTTTGAGTTGAAGCATTCAGATAGTATTGATTTTCCATAAAACCTCCGCATCATTGAAGTATCCCTGTGCGCATGGGCTCCACACGGTTTTGCAAAGTCGCTTTCCATCTTTCCGTAGCGATCGGGCATCCTGCTTGATTCGCGGCCCTTTTCGAGCTTCTGACCCGTGCAGGTGGCAAGCACGCCCCTCGCGCGAATTGAAGTAAGTGTTCCCTGCAAATCTGGTTAACACTGTGCTACGCACCAGTCAGTTTGATGGTAAACTGGCAAGTGATTGACCCGAAGCAGTACCGTGGCCACCCAGCTGCATTTTTCAGACAAGATAGCCCCATGATCCCATAAATGTCAGTAGCCGACTATTCAGCATCACTGTGAGGACATCGACATGCATATGTTAGCCGTACATGTGGGTACACATTTTAGCCATTCTTCTAATAGTAATCCAATCCGGCCTGTGGGTAAAAAAAACTTGGCCCGGCGGGGAGCCCGAAGATGATACTGCCGCCGCTGCCGGCTGCTGCCGCCGCGGAATCCCACGACGAAATGATGGGTGAGCACCACCTGGCCGAAAAGGAGAAGCCCCCCTCCCCCGGTGCGACGATTATAATAGGCCCTCCCTCGAAACCGCGTGGGCACGGGTACTCCGCGCGAAACAAACTCCGCCCAGACGTACGAGCGCATCATCATCGTCCCCACCCCACCACCTCCTTGATCGATCCCGAATAGTACACGAGACCAGACGAGACGAGACTCGAGAGCGCGCGCGCCACCACCACCTAGCTAAGCCAGCCAGAGGCATGGGCACCACGAACGAGATGATGCACCGCCACGTCCAGGCGGCCGTGCCACTGCCCAACTCGCATTTCGCCGCCGCGGCAGGAGGCGGCAGGGGCATCATGGCGCCGGCGCAGCAGCACGGGGGCAGGCAGCGGGCGGGGCTGCCGCCGACGCCGCCCTCCGGGGTCGGGTCCCACCCCCTCCACGTGGTGGCCGACGCGTGCATGCAGCAGGACGACCCGGCGCGCGGCGGCCGCAGCAATAAGGCGCACCGCCGGTCCCGCAGCGACGTGCCGTTCGGGTACTTCCCGCCGCCGTCGCCCAAGACGGAGTCCGGCTGGGGCCTCCCCTGCGCCACCGTCGCCGCCGCTGGGGGTGGAGGCGGCGGGGACGACCTGTTCAACGCGTTCATGAGCATGGAGGCCGGCATGGACGGGATGAACAGCTCCGACGGGGACAGCCGCGGGAGCAGCATGCCGGCGGCGGGGAACGGCGCCGACAGCAGCGAGAACGAGTCCGAGGACTACGGCAGCGAGGGCCAGGCCTTCCTCTGGGGCGACGCCGGCGGCAGGAAGAGGAGCGCCGCCGGGGAGCCGGAGGCTCGGCACGCCAGGAGCCTGTCCATGGACAGCCTCATGGGGAAGCTCAGCTTCTCCGCCAACGGGGAGCAGAGCAAGTTCAGCCTCGAGTTCGGCAGCGGCGAGTTCACCCCGGCCGAGATGAAGAGGATCATGGCCGACGAGAAGCTCGCGGAGATGGCACTCGCCGACCCGAAGCGCGTCAAGAGGTTAGCACTCACAATGCGCATCAATCATTCAATGTACTGATTAGTAGACTACCAGTCGGCGAGATGAACTAACATGTTATCTCCGCAGGGTTCTCGCGAACAGGCAATCGGCGGCGAGGTCCAAGGAGCGGCGCATGCGGTACATCGCGGAGCTGGAGCACAAGGTGCAGATCCTGCAGACGGAGGCCACCACTCTCTCCGCGCAGCTGACCCATCTACAGGTACACCCACCATCCATCTATCTATCTATCGCGTGCACTGTGCAGCACAATGTTCCTATCTATCTAGTGGTTTATTGGACGATTAATTCATGAGTTCGTCGGTGCTAAATTTTTTTCTCACCTTGTGGCAGCGCGATTCGTCGGGGCTGGCCACGCACAACAACGAGCTCAAGTTCAGGCTGCAGGCCATGGAGCAGCAGGCGCAGCTGCGCGACGGTGAGCAAATTCATGATCCAGTTCTCGCGTTCTTGCACATATACACGCCACACAAAACCTTGAGAACAGCTCTGTTCAAATCACAGATTTGTTGGTATCGATTACTACAACTGTAGTCGGTCGTCGTTGCATCTGGCAGTTAGTGGTTAACATGTACAGTACGTAGTTCGACACTGATACGGTCTGTTAGTTGCCGGCATGTATGTATAGCCGGACGAGATTTATAATGCGTTTGTTTGTTGGAATAACCGGACTAGGAGGCGACTTCGTCAGACGCCGGCTTCGTCTCGATCCATTTCTTGGGGTCTTCTATCCCTACAAACGCCTTCACTTTTTTTAATGCAAAACACGATCCATTGCCTAGTTCACGTCGCAATGTTGACGGGCACTAACCCTGTCACAAGAGGCCGGCAATATTAAGATAACACTAGTGGTGCAATCATCTTCTTACAGAATCCCACTCGTACTGCATTACGTACGCTACGGGTTCTTAATTTGATTTCTTAATTGAAACATTCCACATTTGTCCAAGCACATCTGCATCGTACCAGTGCTATATCCAGTTTACCCCTGACCGCCATTTGTGTTTCCTCTTCTCTGCGAGCAGCGCTGAACGAGGCGCTGACAGGGGAAGTCCAGCGCCTGAAGCACTCGGCGACGTCGTCGTCGGAGCACGGCGACGCGGGCTCGTCCACCAACCTGGCCCAGCAGATGCAGCTCCGCTGCCAGAACCAGATGCTCGAGCTGCACAAGCAGCAGCAGCAGCAGATACCGTTCTACCAGCTGGAGCAGCCGGAGCAGAACGGCGCGGCGGCGAGGACTCACGAGACCAAATGACGATGGTCTCGGGAGTCGGGAGGGAGAAGAAGATGATACGGAACTTATAGTCGGACATTTAGATGATCTGATGAATGGTTTACGTTTCCTAACACATTTGTTTGATCTCGTCTGTAGTTGCTTGTGGCTGCCCGGGGAAATAATCCGGCGGTAATTTTTTTTCTTTCTCGCTGAATGTTCTTTCCTTCCTTTTTCCGAACACACATTGTGGCTGGAGTTAAAATGTCAGAACTAAATTCATTTGTAGTAGTATCAAGCTCTGTTTGTGTAGTGTAATGTAGTAGCTGGGAGGTGTCCCCCACTCCTCTCAGATTATTTTGTTTGTAAGATTATTTGTTGAAAATTGATAAATTAATGGAAAATGATAGGACTCCCCCGGGGGATGCGATCCCCCGGTTCCTCCTCCCGTGCGGTGACAACGGTGGGCTGGGCCCACCCACATTCTTTACCAGGGACCGTACGTCTCTCCTTGATCTGTATTTTCTCTCTCTGTCTCTAACCTCTCTCTCAGATCTCATCACGTTGACTTCCCCGGGCGGCTCTTCCGCTGAGCTTTTTCGCGATGCCCTCCTCCACCGAGCTCCTCCGCGGCGCCCTCCTCCGCCGCGCTCACATGGTGCTCTTGGGCAGGGCGTCGCCACGCGCCATCCTCCACCCCATCCTGCTCGCCTCCACGCCCACGAGGCCTTGCTGCTGCTGCCAAGGGGGAGTGAGGTCAAGGTGGCCTGCCTCCATGGCGGTCGAGGCCTACGCTGGCGTCCTCTCCGGCGGTACGTGTTGCAGGTGGCCTTCAATGGTCACTGATAGCGCTACATATGACTAGCAGAGTTGCTACTTAATCGAAGTTTGCTACGTACGTAATCGAAGTTTGCTACATGGGGTCGTGAGCGGTGCCATGTGCAGCCGCGATGGTGCTACAAGTGGTGTCGTGTTTTGCTACATGCGGCCGACGGTGGTGCTAAAATAGTATAAATAGTTTGCTACGAGATCTCTGGCGAGGTCTCCGGCGAAGTTAAATTTGCTACAATAGGACATTTTTTTTGCTACACATGTTTAGTGGTTTTGCTACAATAGCGCAAATTTGTTGCTACATGGTCTTCGATGAGGTCTAACGGCGAAAACCTCCTACGAGTCTCCGGCGAGATCGGATATGCTACATTAGCACAAATTTTTTGCTACCACCGTTTTGCGTTTTTGCTACAATAGCGTAACGTTTTTGCTACACGGTCTCCGGTGAGGTCTACCGGCGAAAGCCTCCGGTGAGGTCGGATTTGCTACATTAGCTCAACTTTTTTGCTACACGGTCGCCGGCGAGGTCTCCGGCGAAATCTCCGGCGAGGTCCAGTTTATTTTTTTATTTTTTGGACTGAACCGTTTTTTGCTACAATGTAGCAAAAGCGAGGCAAATATAGTAAAAAGGGACAAATGTAGCAAAAGCGGGATTTTGAATCCAAAAAACGGACACGTGGTTGGGTAGGGACCCGGGGATAAAAACCACGTATCCCCGGAGGATCCTAAACGGGGGACGCGTAGGGCTGTCCTAAATTAATACTCTGCTGAAATTTGGTACGGCATGGTGCAGCCTTTGTGCACATACACGCGAGCATTTTTTTTCTTTTGAAACAAGACAGGCGAGCAGATTCGACATACGAGTTTGTACTGCGTAGAAGCATCGCCTGCACAAACTATCTGATAAAAATAACTCACAAAACTATTTAACAGAACTTGTCTTTAGGAACCTGATGATGTCCTTTTGTTCGCAAGGACCCGCAGAGCAGAAGGTAGAGTAGCACTGGCCAAATAAAATTAAAAAAAAACGCTAGAAGGAGGGCTCGAACCTCCGACCTTATGGTTAACAGACATACGCTCTAGCCAACTGAGGTATTCCAGCAATTACGGACAGTTTTCGATTAAGTATTCATTAGCTCTTTCTGTAGTCGGTAAATCAAAAACGGAAATACACGAGACACGGTGATGGTGGGGGCCACATGGCAGCACCGTCACCGCGTATTCCTCTCCGGCTTCAGGCGGGCCGTAGTGTGGCTAGCGCTGGAGCTTTGATTTTACTGTCACGCGATCTACGATCCCACCTCTTTATGCCAAAATTCGTTGGCCTAGATTTTGTTTTAGCAAATTAGTCTATATCTATACTACTCCGTTCTTATAAAAGATCAACATTTTTTTTTCAGAGGCACACAACTCAATGTACACATGCTTATTTGTACCATCTGATTACGTGAGGCAAGAAGATCTAAGCATCCTGATCAACTTGATCACCTGACCAGTGTGCAGTTAGCAATTAGGTTTTCCACACCGCACTCCTCCAAAAATTGACAGTCCATCTCTTTGTTCCACAAGATATCAGAAACATTAAAAAAATGAGAGATTACAGAATATGAGTGGTTTGATGGCCCTATTGCCACCTGTCCTAGCCCAAGGTCCTGTTCATGGCGGGTGCTCGATCTCCTCCCATGGCAGGTCTAGAGGGTCGGGATCCTCGCACCACGTACCCTCTCTTAGCCTTTCTACTTCCTTCTCCCCTGAAAAATCCGCCTCGTGGTGTCCTATTCTCCTCATCGCCAAGTCTCCAAAGACTCAGATCTACGGTGGCGAGGCGTCTCACACTGGCGGTGGTAGCAGATGGAGGAGAGGATGAGTCGAGCTGCGGCTCGGCTATCTCTAGCATGGCGTCAGGGTCGGGAAGTGAAGGAAGCACGGGGTCCTGCGCGGGGGCCATCGGTGTCCCTCAGGAAGTTGGGGTCCTCTTCCTTGCCTCCCTCGAGCTCGCGCCACCTCTGCATTGGCTCGATCGACACTGATTTTCGGGATTCAGGTAGAGGTTCCCCAGATTCCACCCCCACTTCGTGGTGTTCTAGCTCTGCCAGCGCAGTCGCAACGAGCCTGTATGCTGGGGGTTTAGGTTCGAGAGTGTGAGCGGGATTCTAAGGTGTGCGTGCAAGGTTCCGATAGAAGATTGGAACCCTCGGGTAGAAGTTGCTTGCCGCGGTGTGGGGCAGAAGGCTGCTCATAGTTGCTCTGCATCTATTCTTCAGCGGAGACAACGTCTAAGTGCTCCCAGGGCTGTAGAAATGATAGGCTTATCGCGTCGGGAGAAGATGGCAATGGATGTGCTCCTAATGCTCTATCATTCCAGAACTCCGACAGAGGAACTAGAGATGCGGTTGAGCTTACTGGGGACAAATTTTGAAATGTCATAGTGCTGGAAAGTTCAGGTGGCTTCAGAGTACAGTTGGAGCGGGAGCTAAATTTTTAGAAGCATGGTAGGGTAGGTAGAAGATGCTGGTTGTGGAGGGGTCCAGGTTCCAGTGGTGGGTGTGAGGGTGGTGGTTTGGTCTATGGTGACAGGGAGGTGGAGGTATTTTTTCTATCAGCTTTAGCATATTCATTGACATCCCAACTGATGACCCACAAGTATAGGGGGTATATCATAGTACTTTCTATAAATAGGATTGTCGATTCCAACGAGGAGCAGAAGGTGCTAACTAGTGGTATGGAGCAGGAAATCTTTGTATACTTAGCAAACAAATTTTTAGGGATTTTTGATAAAGCAAGGAAATAAAGTGCAAGTAATAAAGACATCAAATAATTACAGCAAGTGGCCCAATCCTTTCTTAGCAAAGGACAAGCCGGTGGAAATACTTATAAGGACCAAATGTTCTCAAGGATACATGGGAATTCTGTCAAGTGCTTTCGCTTCAAATAGCTGAGTACTTTTCTCTGGTGTTGTAAGTGTTGTGTGGGTGAACCTGTGCTAACATACCGCCCTTCCTAGGACTAATACATACTTGTGATTAAATCCCCTGCAAATATCCGTAACTACAGGAAAGTAATTAAGATATAAATCTAACCATAGCCTTAATCTCTGAGATCCTACACTCCCTTGTGCAAAGGTGTCCTAACGGGGGTTCAGGTTTCTGTCACTCCGGCAACCCCACATTTAGTAGCCAAATACACAATGCATTCCCCTAGGCCCATAAATGGTGAAGTATCATGTAGTCGATGTTCACATGACACCAATATAAGAATAGAACCACAACTTAAATATTAAACCATTGAATAATACCTCAACACAATTCCACTACTAACAACATGACTTCTCCCATGTCCTCAAGAACTAAACGAACTACTCACGAGACATCATATGGATCAAGATCGGAGATGATATAATGATGGATAACAATCTGAACATAAAAAATAATTCAATGGTTCCACTCACAAGCATCAACTACAATAGTAATCAACACCGGGAAAGTTCCCCCTAAGAACTATGCAAGATTCAACACAATTTTTATAGCGGGATGGAGTGGTGATGATGGTGCTGGTGGAGATAGCGGTGTGGACGATGATGATCCCGATGAAGTCTAGCTTGATGATGGTGTTGATGGCGACTCTCCCCTCTCCGGGAAGGAATTTCCCCGGCAGAAATTTGTCTGCTGGAGAGCTCTTTCTCTCTCGGTGTTTTTTTGCCCCGCAAAGGCGGCTAAATCTTTCTGTGGTCGCTCCCCCTGACTTTAGGGTTTCAAGGATAAGATAGGTGAGAGGGCATAGCCAGAGATGTGCCAGGGTGGCCACACCCCTATAGGAATGGCCCAGGGTGGCCCGCGCCTGGGGGCCTGTGGGCCCCCCTGTGGCCCAACTCAGCCTCCGCTTCTAGCATCCTTCATCTTCTGGGAAAATATAATTTTCTGTATTTTTTCTGGTATTTTTATGATCTTCGCGAAATTGCATCAAAACACCGCTTTTTCCATCAGAATCCTGACTCCGGCAGTTCATCCTCCAAGAATCATACAACATGCAAAAACAGATGAAAAGACATAAGTTGTAGGGGTGCGTAGCATGGAAAACAAAAAAATTCTACCGCATGAACACAAACAAGCCAAGATCTATCTACTAGATTGTAGCAACGAGTCGATTAGAGTACTCACCCTCGAAGATTCTAAAACGGTTAACGAGAGCAGATTTGCATGGGTGATGTAGTCTTACACTTGCCGATCTTAAGATCGCGTAGACGATCCTTCTGGCGCTGCGTTCCGGCAGTCGGTCACATGTTCGGTACTCAATGAAGACCTTCCTCTCCCTTGTTCTAGTAGGCAGTAGAGGTTGTAGTTCTCCCCTCGCGATTCCGACAGCACGACGACGTGGTGTCGGAAGTAGAGGGAAGATCTTGCAGGGCTTCGCCTAAGACGGATCAGGTTATGGTGGGAATTAGGGTTTCCGGCGATCTAGGGTTTAGAGGGCCGGAGAGGAGGAGGTGGAGTCAGCGGTGGCTAGGGCGGAGACAACGAACCAGTGGCGGCGCTGGGCGGTGGTGGTGTGGCGGCGGTGGTGTGGGGAGGGGCTGGTTGTATTGTGTCTCTTGGGGCACCCCCTCCCCTCTATTTATGAGAGGGAGGGTAGCTTGGGAGAGGGGAGTTTGAATCCTTCCCTAGCTCCCTCTCCTTGTTGGCTTGTGGTGGAGGGAAATAAGGTGATGAGGACATCCCTACAATTACACCTACCCCAACTACTACTAAAGATGTTCCAGTTGCTACAAACAAGGTTAAGTCCAATGAGATTAGAATTGGACCTATTACAAGAGCTCGTGCTCAGCTACTAGAACAAGTGAATTTGTTTCTTAATGAGCCTAATGTTTTACTTAATGAGAACTTTATACTGCCTAAGTCATTGTGCTATTGTATGATTAGGTACATTGGAGAAGAAGGCGTAGCACGGAGCGAGGAGCTGAAGCACATGGAGCACAACATGATGATCGCCCAAGGATGCGCGAGGGAGGAGCGGGAGGAAGGCGCAAGGGAAGATCACCAAGAAAGAAGGCAAAAACACCTGCCAGGACCGGACTGTCCGGCCCAATCACACCGGACTGTCTGGCCCCTCCCAGAGGCCCCAGGGTGTGGACAACCAGTAGGTCACATCGGACACTACCTGGACACCACCCGAAAACTTTAAGTTTCTGGGCTGACCGGACTGTCCGGCTCGCTCCACTCGGAGTGTCCGGCCCCGCCGGACTGTCCGGCCGGTTTGCACTGGACTGTCCGTCCCGACAGAATCCTGATCCGAAGCAGGTTGTATTAGTTTGAGTCATTTGCATCTAGTTTTGGTTTCTGGCCGCTCCAGCCGCGCATATAAGCCCTGGGACGTCCCCATAGTTAGGGTTAGACCACGTTAAAACTATTTTGGAGTTGTTTCTTATTAAGAACCTCTGGAATTACCCTTTGATCGAATTATCTACTGCAATTGAGTGTGATCTGTTGTTCCATTGGGAATTAGTGGACTGCAAACTACCGTTCGTGGTCGATGATACGTCGAAAACGTATCTATAATTTTTGATGCTCCATGCTTGTTTTGTATCTACTTTGCTTTGCTTTGTATTTACTTTGAGGTGTTTTTATATCTTTTCTGGAACTAACCTATTAACAAGTTGTCATAGTGTCAGTTGCCTGTTTTCTTCTGTTTTTGGTTCCAGAAAGGCGGAAAATCAATATTCTCGGAATTGGACAGGACAAAAGCCAAAGTTATTATTTTTCCTGGAGCAACATGAAACCACGAAGCAGAGTCGGAGGGGGGGGGGGTCACAGGGTGGCCAAACCCCCTAGGCGCGGGCAAGCCCTGTGGGCACCTGGAGGGGGTGTGAGCCCCCTGGACCCCCACCGACCTTGATTCTTGTGCCTATAACAAGCCTCCGACCCAAAAACCCTAGGAAATCTAGAAGAAAGGCACGAAAACCTCCGTAGCGCCACCGCCACCGAAGGGGAGATTCGGGGGACAAAAAGTCTCTGTTCCGGCACCCTGCCGGGATGGGGAAGTGCCCGTGGAGCCATCTCCATCGATCTCCACCACCATCTCCATCTCTGTTGCTGATTCCCATGATGAGGAGGGAGTAGTTCTTTCTCGAGGCTAAGGGCTCTACCGCTAGCTATGTGTTCATATCTCTCTCTATGCATGATCTTGTGGTCATGAGCTTTGTAATCAAGTAGATCTACCTTGCTAACCAAGTGCTTCAATAGATCTCTGCTATCCCCATGTGTGTGAAAGTGACAGCGTGCACACCATGGTGTCACTTAGGTTTGAGTCTACATAAATACTCTTTGTGCTTTAATAGATCTATGCTTTTCCCCACGTGTGTGAAAGTGACAACGTGCATACCGTGTGTGGCACTTTGGCTAGATTGAATATTTTTTATGAGTTATATTTGGAGTTGGATGTCTCTATGAAATTGTGGTGTTTGTTGGAACCATCTAGCGCTCAAGGTGACAGTGTGGGGTTATCTAGATTGGGGAAGGCGGACTTTGACGAGTGCTGTTATAGCCCTACCGATGATTAGAGTGTCCAACCGGAGAGTAGTTAAGAGTAGTATCATGGAGAGAGGATATTTATATGAGAGAGTGTTCACTAGTGAAAGTATGATCCCTAGGCCTTGTTTCTAAACATTGAAACACCGTTTACTACTAGATCTGTTGCATGTTTGCTTGCTTCCATCTTTGTTCCGTTTGCCGAGGAGGTTTTGGGCTTTTACCTTTCCTCCATGCCATCAGCTCTTTTCTGGCACCGTTACCACTTGTATTTCACTATCTCTTCACCGAACTAGTGCACCTATACACCTGACAAGTGTATTGGGTGTGTTGGGGACACAAGAGACTTCTTGTATATTGATTGCAGGATTGCTTGAGAGGGAATACCTTTGACCACTTCCTCCCTGAGTTCGATAAACCTTGGGTGATCCGCTTAAGGGAAACTTGCTGCTGTTCTACAAACCTCTGCACTTGGAGGCCCAACAACTGTCTACAAGAATAGAAGTGCGTAGACATCAGTCGACGGCTACGTGCGCAAGAGCGTGGTGTTGTGAATATCCCATACGGTTCGAGAGCTGTTGCATTGGCATCAGGGTTCAAGCGGGAGAGTTCATAGCTACAGGCTAGTTATCTGTCATCCACCATCATCGACCAGTGCTTGCTGAGAAAATCGGGCCACCCCATATCAGAAGGATTCTTTCCTTCCTCCACCAGGATACATTGTCCCAGTTTGACTTTTCAAACTTGCCTTTTGACTTTCAATTTGGAGCTCAATTTATTTCTTACAAATGTCCAACCAAGTGACCTAGAACACGATGCAATCATTCCACTTATTCATGACACATTCATGTACCCTTCCCCTTCCGGTCCGGTGAACCTTCTAGACCCTTCTAGATCATTCCGGTGAAAACACTGGAATCATTCCCGAACTCCAGAATTGGACTTTCCTTATATGAATCTTATTCTCTAGACCATTCTAGATCTCCTCGTGATATTCCGGATCCCATCCAATACTCCGAACAACATTCAGTCTCCCTACTTACATTCCATATCTACTAAACAACATCGAATCCTTAAGTGTGTCTCCCTACGGTTCGTGAATTATGCAGACATGACCGAGTCTCTTATCTGATCAATAACCAATAGAGGAATATGGAAATTCATATGGATCCCACATATTTCTACGATTACTTTGCGATCGAATGAACCACTTACATACGATACCAATTTCCCTTTGTCTCGTGATAGTTTACTTATCCGAGATCTGATCGTCGGTATCTCTGCATACCTAGTTTAACCTCGTTACCGATAAGTACACTTTTCTCGTTCCCATGATATGTGATCCCTTGTGAGCCAGTAACATGCCTGCAAGCTAATTGGATGACATTCCACCGAGAGGGCCCAGAGTATATCTATATGTCATATGGATGGACAAATCCCACTCTTGATCCATGTGCCTCAACACATACTTTCTGAACACTCAATTCCACCTTTATAGCCACCCAGTTACGGTGTGGTGTTTGATGTCATCAAAGCATCCATCCAATGATGGTGATTAGCATGATCTCATGGTCGAAGGAATTAGGTTACTATGTATCAGAAAGCTTATAGCAAACGGACTATTGAAATGACTTGATCTTTATGCTACGCTTATCTATAGGAGTATGTCCATCACACCATTCTCCGAATGATATGATCTTGTTGTTAATAACATCTCAATGTTCATGATCAGGAAACCATGATCATATATTAACCAACAAGCTAGTTTAACAAGAGGCTTTACTAGGGACTCTTTTATGTTTACAAATCACACAAGTATTAATGTTTTCGGTAAATAAAATTATAGCATGGTATGTAAACATTTATCATAAGCATGAAGATATGATAATAACCTCTTTATTATTTCCTCTTGGGCATATCTCCAACAGTCTCCCACTTGCACTAGAGACAATAATCTAGTTTCAAATCTTTGTGTATTCAAAACCTATGGCTTTCCGGTGTTGTATGTACACGATTGCTAGTGATCAACCGATCTTTGGGCCCGACACTTTCAGGTCTATGTGTAATTGCATGTCTTTGCGTCTCTACGCATCACTCATTCCCTAATGAGATGGCTTTATATAAATTTGGTCCTTTGGTGAGACCTTTAGTTATTTGGGGTTGAACATGTTGATTATATTGTCTCATAATATATCTTCATAGTACAAGCCTGTTGTGAGCCACACCTAGTTTGACAACAAACTACTTGACACAAATGCCCTCTTTTGCTGCTATAATAGCAGTCATATACTTAGCCTTTTGTTGTAGTATCTGTCATAGTGTCTTAACTTTGGAACTCATCCAAATCCATTATGGAACTTTACTTTCCATTATATTGTGCCACCCTTAGTTTAGATTGAGATAAACTTGATTTCTACTTTGTGACAAAACTAGTATCATCGTAATACTTTACAATGAACTAACCATCTATTTGTCACTTCTACAAAATAATATATTCTTAGTTCTTCCAAAAGATCATAGGAATATCCTTTCTATCGTCCAATGACCATCTTATGAATCATTCTGGTATTTGCTCATAACATTTAGAGTATAGGACATGTGTACATATCATAGTTTGATTGATAAAACTATATTTGTGATTTCAATCTTAAAGTATCAATCTATACTTGAATGTTTGTTTCACTTACCAAGTGTCAATACACTTGAATTTCGATTCAATCCTTTTTGTGCGACAAGAACCTTTCTTGTAGTTTCTATATTGAACTTATTCAATATATCATCTATGTACTTTTGGCACAACCATATTAGCGTCTCAATCTATCCATATAGACATTGATGCCAAATATTCAGGTTTTGTCTAAGTCTTTCAACAAAATGAAATTCTTAACTTGTGTTAATATAAGATACATCATTTCCAATCAACAATATATCCTCCACATAATGTATTAAACATATGTCTTAGCGCTCCCACTTAATTTCTTGCAAATGCAAGCATCTTATCGTCTCCAATGACATTTAAACCTTTTAACATTTTCATCATGGTGTAGATTCCAACTCCGCGATGCTTATTTCAACCATTGAAGTTTGCATACACTTTTAGCATCCTTTGAACTAACAAAACCCTTTGGATCGTGTTATGTACACATCCTAGGTAACAATTCTATTAAAAGAACTTTGTTTTGTTTGTTCAACTACCATATAACAGAATTGTATGTAGTGGTTGCTACATTAATCCGTCTAGACTAAATATCACTATGAAAGATCAAATCTTGTCATAATCAACCTTTGAACATTGTTGTGAAATCATTCCAAACATGTCAAATATTTCATAGATGTGAAACATCCATGTCTATTTCTTTATAGATCCAAACACGACTGTAAAGTCTTACACCTTTCTAGAGGGTCTTTCAAGTTCAAAGCTTGATTTCTCGTGTATGGAACTATCAAGGATTCTATGGCTTAAATCCATCTGACGGAGTCAATGCCCATCATCGCTTCTTTGCATATTACCCGACCTACCAGGTTCAATAAGAACTTAGACCTCCGTGATCACAACCTTTGAGGCACATGATCCATGAGCATTGTTGCTGCATCCGAAACGCTTTCCGGTGCTGCACAACTTAGCACATATAGCTAAGGTTCTTTTAACCTTATCAAAGTTCTATTGTCCTCCCACTTAACTTTTTACAACAAATTTATTGTCAAGAAACTTGACGTTCTAAGCGACAAACACTTTTGTCTTTGGTGTTGTGGAGGAGTACCCAACGATTATCCAAAATAACCTACAAAGACATTCTCATCCAACTTTGGTTGTACACATCTTACTCATGCATACCAATGTTTAAGAAAGGATAACTTGGGTTTTATCCCAAACCATAACTTTATATGGTGTCATTTTAGTGGATCATGATGGAGCTCTTTTAAGTGAAAAAGCGGTAGTCTCTAAAGCTTTTAATCTTTAAAATATAATGGCAGTTTTATGAATTACACCTTTGATCTTATCATGTCAAACAAGGTTTTATTACATATCTCGATCACTCCATACTACTATGGTGTTTTCGGGAAACATAAATCTATGGAACGATTCCTCAAATCTTAGCTGTTATGCTAAACTTGTAACTCGGAAATCTTCCTTTATGATCCTATCATAAATTCTTTATTTTCTTGTTACATTGATTTTGCACTTCATCTTAAAAGTCTTCAAACTTTTCAAATGTTTCATACTTCATCCTTATTATGTAAAATATTCATATATTCACTCAAATTTTCGGAGAAAGCATATGAATTTGAAATCCATCGCTCTCGACTACACCTAATGGACTTCATACATCAAATATGTACAAATTCCAATAATATAGTCATTCGTTCCCTTTTGGCCTATGAACGGAGTTTTAATTATCTCTAGGAAAGTTTCACAAGCGTCATTTGGTCAAAAATCAAAAGACTCCAAAATTCCATCCACATGGAGTTTCTTCATGTTTTCTTTCCACTATAATTTAAACGGCGATGTCACTTCTTAAGTGATCTTTCAATCAATTGTCTTTTGACATTTTTATCACGTGTTTTATGGATGTGATTTATCCAACGAGATTTGCAAATCATCCATCTTTCATGGATTACGACAATTATTTTGAACAACCCTTTTGTTCTCATAATACCTTATAAAACAAATCTTGAAGGCGAGCTTTGATGTCAACGAGCAACACAACAACCCTTTATTTGTTCTCAATGAACATCATCACATATTCTTTTGCTAGTTACTTAGGACATTGTAGTTCATGAATTGTATTGTTTCGTATGACGATTCACACCAACAAATTCAGTATCGAATACTTAAGAACCAAATTGTTTAATAAGCAAAGAATATAGCCATAACATGTATATCCTCTATATACCTAAGCTGAACAATTCTAGTCTTTTCTTTTCTGCCATACATTTCTGAGATTCTCTTTCAGTATTTCCTTTTCCGTTTGAAAGAATCTATCAACATCAATAGTGGAGCCATACACATGACACATAGTCCAAAGCATGTATAGTTAAATACCAATTTCTTTGGACTTGCACTTTGAAGTAAATCACCATCATCAAATATTTGGTGTTCTTTCAAATTCTATTCTTTAGTAATCATTTAATGTAGTAAACATTTTACCTACATCAAATATTCATCCTTATCATGGAACTATTCATGATCAAGCTACTTTAGCTTATAACAGTGAATTGCGAGTATAATGTTGCTCTCCAAAACCTTCTGGACGATTAGGACGACTAGCGTCTCCAACCTTTTGAATATTCCCATCAAATATGAGAACATAAACTTTTCCATATTATACTCTATCATGTTATAATCAAAACATCATTTCAGATATCGCAATATCTTCCACATATGATGGTTTCTGAAACAATTCTTTCAGCTCCTAGATAACCTTGATATTAAAACAATATTTTGAATATCAAGAATCATGGAGATAAACATGATACTTATATACTAACACTAGAATTGTTACTCTTGATTTAATACCAATTATTAAACTTCACGGAGTAACCGGAACTTACCGAAAGTTTGCAATAGAACTTTTAAACTTTAGATTAACACTTCAAAAAAATACGATACCAGTTCGTAAATTAACTAACCAGAATTTTATAGTTCTATTATCTCAATTATAACTAAGCGCAAGGTGGTAAACGGATGCCAATGACTACAACAACTATGCAAATTCACTTTAAATTTATGATAAATAGTGTTCAGCTTTTAATCATATTGCTGTTGAACTCCCACTCAAAACAATATCCTTCACATTGTTTTAGTGATTACATGAACCAAATCTACTATACCAAGTCCAATCATCACGTGACATGATGTAGTTTCAAAGGCGAACAATCATCATGTTCATCATATCATCTATATGACTCATGCTTTACCTTTCGGTATTCCATGTTCCGAGACCATGTCTGTACATGCTAGGCTCGTCAAGATGTAACCTTAGTTTCCGCATGATAAAATCTGGCTTTCTTCCGTTGTATACACTCGCAGAATCTAACACACCCGATCATCACGTGGTGCTTCGAAACAACGAGCTTTGGCAATGGTGCCTACTAAGTATGAACACTCTATAACTTGATATTTTGTGAGAGGGATCATCTTATAATGCTACCATCACTATCTAAGCAATACAAGATGCATAAACGGATTAACATCAAATGAAATTCATAATATGTGATATGATATGGCCTTTCTTCTTGTGCTTCCGATCTCCATATTCAAGCACGAAACATGATCTCCATCATCACTGGCGTGGCGTCAAGGTCAATGGCACCGCTCCATGGTTGTCGTCCACCAGCATCAACTATTACAACTACTTTGAATAATATACACGCAGGTCATAACGAAAATAAACGAAAACCATAAGGCTCCCGCCGGTTGCCGACTTACAATAAGGAACATTACATACATCTTATATAATCACAATCATGGCCATATCACATCACAGCACACCCCTGCAAAACATAGTTAGACGCCTCTAATTTTATTTGCATGTTTTATGTGGTTTGGGGCTTTCAATAAGTGTCGTTCTAACTTACGAACAAGAACCACAACGTTGATACTAGTATTGTCAATCACCCATTGTAAATTGAATCTTCACTATGTTGGGAGAAACATGCACCTGCAAGGCCACTTATGCAATACAAGTTGCATGTCAAGCGTGGAGCAAGTCTCATGAACGATGTCATGTAAGGTTAGCCCGGACCGCTTCATCCCACCATCCCGCAAGATGCAAAGTACACAAGAAGCAATCGACAACAAAAGAATCAATGCCCACAATGATCATTGTGTTCTACTCGTGCAACCGATCTACATATAGACCTGGCTCTGATACCACTGTAGGGGTTCGTAGCATGGAAAACAAAAAAATTCTACCGCATGAACACAAACAAGCCAAGATCTATCTACTAGATTGTAGCAATGAGTCGACTAGTGTACTCACCCTCGAAGATTACAAAGGGGTTAACGAGAGCAGATTCTCGTGGGTGATGTAGTCATACACTTGCCGATATCAAGATCGCGTAGACGATCCTTCCGGTGCTGCGTTCTGGCAGTGCTTCCGTAGTCGGTCACACGTTTCGTACTCGATGAAGACCTTCCTCTCCCTTGTTGCAGCAGGCAGCGAAGGTTGTAGTTCTCCCCTCGCGATTCCGGCAACACGACGTCGTGGTGTCAGAAGTAGAGGGAAGATCTTGCAGGGCTTCGCCTAAGCCGGAGCAGGTTATGGTGGGAATTAGGGTTTCCGGTGATCTAGGGTTTAGAGAGCCGGAGAGGAGGAGGTGGAGTCAGCGGCGGCTAGGGCAGAGGCAACGAACCGACGGCAGCGCTAGGCGGCGACGACGCTGGGCGGCGGCGGCGCGGCGATGGTGGTGTAGGGAGGGGCTGGTTGTGTTGTGTCTCTTGGGACACCCCCTCCCCTCTATTTATGAGAGGGAGGGCAGCTTGGGTGAGGGGAGTTTGAATCCTTCCCCAACTCTCTCTCCTTGTTAGCTTGTGGTGGAGGGAAAGAAGGATTCTTTCCTTCCTCCACCAGGATACATTGTCCCAATTTGACTTTTCAAACTTGCCTTTTGACTTTCAATTTGGAGCTCAATTTCTTTCTTACAAATGCCAACTAAGTGATCTAGGACATGATGCAATCATTCCACTTATTCATGACACATTCATGTACCTTTCCCCTTCCGGTCCGGTGAACCTTCTAGACCCTTCTAGATCATTCCGATGTAAACACTGGAATCATTCCCGAACTCCGGAATTTGACTTTCCTTATATGAGTCTTATTCTCCGGACCATTCCAGATCTCCTCATGATATCCCGGATCCCATCCAAGACTTCGAACAACATTCAGTCTCCCTACTTACATTCCATATCTACTAAACAACATCGAATCCTTAAGTGTGTCTCCCTATGGTTCGTGAATTATGCAGACATGACCGAGACTCTTCTCCGATCAATAACCAATAGAGGAATCTAGAAATTCATATGGCTCCCACATATTTCTATGATTACTTTGCGATCGAATGAACCACTTACATACGATACTGATTTCCCTTTGTCTCGTGATAGTTTACTTATCCGAGGTCTGATCGTTGGTATCTTTGCATACCTAGTTCAACCTCGTTACCGATAAGTACTCTTTTCTCGTTCCCGTGATATGTGATCCCTTGTGAGCCAGTCACATGCTTGCAAGCTAATTGGATGACATTCCACCAAGAGGGCCCAGAGTATATCTATTTGTCATATGGATGGAGAAATCCCACTCTTGATCCATGTGCCTCAACACATACTTTCCGAACACTCAATGTGACCTTTATAGCCACCTAGTTACAGTGTGGTGTTCGATGTCATCAAAGCATCCATCCGGTGATGGTGATTAGCATGATCTAATGGTCGAAGGAATTAGGTTACTATGTATCAGAAAGCTTATAGAAAACAAACTATCGAAATGACTTGCTTTATGCTATGCTTATCTATAGGAGTATGTCCATCACACCATTCTCCTAATGATATGATCTTTTTTTTAATAACATCTCAATGTTCATGATCAGGAAACCATGATCATATATTAACCAACAAGCTAGTTTAACAAGAGTCTTTACTAGGAACTCTTTTATGTTTACAAATCACACAAGTATTAATGTTTCCGGTTAATACAATTATAGCATGGTATGTAAACATTTATAATAAGCATGAATATATGATAATAACTTCTTTATTATTGCCTCTTGGGCATATCTCCAAAAAGTATCACATCTTAATATGAAATATATCAATGAATAGAGGCAAATTATGATATAGAATGGTGATGCAAATTGGACGTATCACCAACCCCCTCCCATCCTAGTGCATAAAAAAGGAGCATGTACACCCTTTTAGGGTTTGCTCTCTCCTCCCAAAACTGGCAGTAGATGAGCTTGTTGGATTGAGGGTTTTGGGGGTTGAGGAAGACACTCCTGTGAATCTGGTGCAGCCTATGGAGAAGGAGGCTATGGCTGGTGGAGGTATGAAGCAAGGGAGAGGGATGGGACCTAAATCCTGGTAGTAGTAGATGCAACAACACCAAATGCAGCAACAGATGCAGGGCTTTGGTTTGGTTAGAGGCCTCCTCCCCCTTATGGTTTTCATCTCCTCCATATGGTTAGAGGAGAAAATACCATTGGGTAAGCCTAGGAGCATCCATCATCCTTGGGGTTTTCTAGGCCCTTTCCCTCCTTATCCTCCTAATCAATAGTATGGGAGGCGGTCTAATCAATGGGTTTCTCCCCAACAAGGCAACTCTCAACAATAGCAGCAACAATCTTAGAGTAGTGGTGATCAGCAAAAGGGAAAGTTCAGGGGAAGACAAAGAAGAAGATTGTTGGTCCTTAGAAAGAGGTGGGGTCTTCTGGTCCTGACCTTACTGCCCAGATGAACTACACCAGCTCTATTTGCATGTGTTGTGGTGAGCCAGGTCATCATCAGGCTGTGTGTGAGAAGCAACAAGTGTGTTTCATATGCAAAGATCCAAGCCATAAGGTTGATGATTGCAGTTATGAAGAGACCCCATAAAATTGCCAGATATGTGGGGAGTTTTGCCACCGGTCTTGGTTTCTACCATATTGAGACACCAGAGGTTGTCATGAACCCATTTTCCTCTACAAAAAACTATGGTCTGGTTGTTGTTGAGGGGGTGAAATTTCTAGTGAGGAGATAGCTGGTGAATTTTCCAAGATCTACAAGAGAAACTGTCCTTGGAAGATTAGAGAATTGGGCTAGCAAGACATCTATCTAGTGAAGTTCCCACCCCACATTTAGGTGGAGCAGGTTAGTGTATATCCCAGGTTTGGTCTGTCAAGAGAGGGGTCTGGGTCAAGGTTGAGGCCTGGAGTGATGACCCAGAGCCTGTGGAGTTTCTACAGGACACCTGCATTAGAGTAACTAGGCTGCAATCTAAGTGGTGTGAATGGAATGTCCTAGACCAAGCTATCTCTATTTGTGGAATCTTGCAAGAAGTTGAATGGTTAAGTATCTTCAATGATAATTCTAAGGAAGTTAGGCTAAAGATTAAGTGTAGGGTTCCCCTCAAGATTCCTAGTAGTAGATTGTTCCACTTTCAAGGGGGCCTGTCCCAATTAGGATTTACATCTAAGATCATTGTAGATGAAGATGAAGCTGATGATCTTCTTGGTGATGACCTGGATCAGGGTAGAAAGCATGATGGGAACTCAAACCAGGGTGTCATGGACACTAATAAAGCTGCTGGTAATCATGATAAAGATAGTAATGCAAACCAGAATACTAGTACACAGGGTTAGAATGCTGGGTTTAGAACTAGGATGGATACTGGTGGAAAATCTGTTCAAAAGGAGCTGATAGCCATTGCTAGTGAGATGTGATATGTTGGAAACGTATCTATAATTTTTGATGCTCCATGCTTGTTTAGTATCTACTTTCTTTACTTGTCCATACTTTGAGATGCTTTTTACATGTTTTCTGGTACTAACCTAGTAACAAGTTGCAACACTGCAAGATGCCTGTTTTCTGCTGTTTTTGGTTTCAGAAAAGTTAGTAAAGAAATATTCTCGGAATTGGACGGGACAAAGGAAAATGTCAATTACTTTCTATGGGGAACAAGAAGTCCAGAGGAGAGCCTGAGGGGCCAGACCCACCCCAAGCGCGGGTGGGCCCCACCCCGCGCCTAGCTAGGGTTTGGTCACCCTGGCGGCCGCCTCGGTCTCCCTCTTCGCCTATAAGAATCGCTCGATGCAGAAACCCTGAGCACCCCATCAGAAATCCACGAAACCGTCTGTAGCCGCCGCCACCATCGTCCCTAGATCGGGGGGATCTGAAGTTCTTCCCGGCACCTTGCCGGAGGGGAGATCATCCCAGAGGCCTTCTCTCCGGTATGATGCATGAGTAGTTCCACCTTGGACTATGAGTCCATGTAGTAGCTAGATGGTTGTATCTCCTCCTTTGTGCTTTCATGTATAGATCTTGTGAGCTCCGTTCATCATCAAGATCTAATCTATTTTAATCATGCATGTTGTGTTTGTGGGGATCCGACGGATATTGATATTATTACGTTGGTTTGATTAATGGTTTAGTCTTTATGATTCTATCATGTCTGTGTTGTTTGTGATCTTGCATGCTCTCCATTGCTAGTGGTTATCTTGGCCAAGTAGTTGCTAGTGACTCCAAGAGGGGGCATTTATGCTCGATAGTGGGTTCATGTCTCTAGTTTCCAAGGGAAGTGTCAATAATCTCTTCGGTTGTATATGTGATGTTGCTACTAGGGAGAAAACAACGGTCTCTTGTTCATGGAACATGTGGACTGTTTACCTTACACGCTTTGCTTAAAGCACTTGTTTGTTGATTTCAACTTAATACTGGAGGGGGTTCGGATGATAACCTAAAGGTGGACTTCTAGTCATAGATGCAGTTGGATGGCGGTATATGTATATTGTTGTATTGCCCAATCAACCTCATAGGATCTTTCTGACTAGTAATTGCATTGTTATGCCTTACTCAGTTCCTATCAATTGCCTCGCTATAATTTGTTTACCCTTCATGCCATGTTGTTTGTTTAAGGAGAGCACTTCTAGTGAACTATGGAAACCGGTCCAATCTTTACCATTGATACATCTTCCACTTTTATTGTTTACTTGCTGCAAACCACCATTACCTTCCACACCATACGTTTAATCTTTTGTTACAGCAAACCGGTGAGCTTGACAACCTCACTGATTCGTTGGGGCAAAGTATTGAGTTTGTGATGTGCAGGTCTCCGTGTTGCTTGCAACACCTGTGTGATGTTTCCTTCCTCCTACTGGTTCGATAACCTTGGTTTCTTACTGAGGGAAAACTTGCTGTTGTGCTACTTCACACCTTGCTCTTGGGGTTCCCAACAAAGCGCTCCTACATCAACCCAGCGCTGCGTCAAGATGCTTCAGATGTTGGAAGATAGAGGTCCGGTGGACAACTCTAGTGATTTTGTGTTGGACAAATCCACCTTGTCTGTTAAATATAAAGATTAAACCTCCACTTTCTGGCTGGAAGAACAAGCCTCCTTCTAGGCTAAGAAAGTGGTAGAAGATGGTGTTGGGCTTAACCTCCCTGAGTGCATTTTACCCACCATAGAGGAGTTTGTTTCTCAGGAACTGCAAACTAGTGCTAGGAAAGGGAAGAAACAGAAGTGGGGGCCCATCCAACCTACAAGGAAAAGTTACATAATTGATAGGTCTCGGAATGTTTTGGATAAAGCTATGGAAAGGAAGAAGTTGGCAAACCTGGAGAAACCTAAGATGAAAGGTATAATGAATTCAAATCCTTTCCATGGTTTACCTTTTGATGAATTAGAACATATGACGTTATATGTAGGGGTTGAGTTTAAGTAAGATTTGGTAGATGTTCCTATTTCTTCTAGCAGTAGCTTATTCTTAGACCTAGATTCATCACATAATGATGATGACATTGAGGATCTAGCTGAAGGTTGGGTAGAAGTAGTGAACAAATCTCGGGATAAGCACCCTAGGAAGAAATTTCAATGATGAATAGTAGGAATATTTCTACTCATAGTAGGAAAAAGTACATAGAGGATAATATTATTCCTTTGAATGTTGATTATATATGTTTCCATGAAACAAAAAAAGAGCAGTTCCGTAATTCTTTCTTGAAAAACTTGTTAGTGAATAGGAATTTTGTTTGGAATTACTTACCTTCTTTAGGTACTATAGGTGGTATCCTTGTAGGTGTTAATTGTGATTTGTTTGAGATCACTACTTAGGATATTAGAAAGTTTTCAGTAAGTGGTGTCCTTAGGAATAAAGTCTCAGGTGCTATTTCTAGAATTACTAGTATCTATGGTTCAGTTTATGAAGATAAGAAGCAAGACTTTATCTCTAAGCTTCATGAGATTTTTATTATTTGAGATGGTCGTGCTATGATCGGTGGTGAATTCAATTTAATTAGGTCCTCTAGTGATAAGAGTAATGGTAATGTAGATTTTAGGTGGATGGATAAATTTAATGAGTGGATTGAGTTGTGGGCCCTTATGGAAATAGGTCTAGCCGATAGAGCTTACACCTCGGGTAACAACAGGGAGAATCTTATCATGAGTAAGATAGATAGGATTTTTTGCTCTACTAATTTTGAGAGCATTTTTCCCTTGTCTAGTTCTTGTCGTGGTGGTATCACGACATATGCCATGGGTAGGCTAAAGTTGGGGCCGATTGGCAGGGATGAATTCGGGGAGGGATGATGTAGTGAAGACCGCACTCATAAGAACAAAGAGAAACACGATGTATCCAGGTTAGAGACTCTTATGTTGAGATAACACCTCTTTCCCTGCATCTAATCTCTTATAATCTTGCCATCCTTGTGGCTACAATGGTGCTCCTTGAGTTGTTTATCCTATCCTTCTATCTAGATCTATCTATGAGAATGGAGGAGGAAGAAGGAGAGATCCTAGCGAGCAGAGAGGAGAGGAGCCCTTCGGGGGTCTCTCTGAGAACGATCCCCCTGGTGCTCCTTAAAAAGGGTAGCCTAGGGGACAAGTCTTGTTCCCTCCGATTGGCATCTAGATAGCATATTCCTGGCATCTTCTAGATATGCTCAGCATATGCCTTGACATCTCTAGAGATGCCAGTCATATTCCCTAGCATCTCCTTGGATGCCAATGGCCTATTCCATATAACATGTGCTAGTCTGAGCCATGGACGTCCCAAGACAGACATAGTACTTGTGGTGTTCGTCTTGCTCGATGGAGTGTTGATATGGTGGCTGAGGTAGCGTTTGGAGGTGTATTTGGGGGCGTCCGAGTCATTATTATTTGGCCCAAGTGCTTTGGATGTAGGGGAGATTCGGCCTATGGAGGAAATAATTCGGCCTAGGGAGAGAAAACAGCCTATCCGAATTACTGTTGGCCCAGCCGATGTCTGGCAGTGGCCTAGCCGGGTTTCCCCTTGGTCGGCCCGAGCTGGTGGCAGCCCAGCCGGCCTACCTGCTCAGCCCAGCCGGCAGTGGCGCGCTGGCCCGTGGTGGGCCGGCCGGAAGCAAATGCCGGCCCACCCGGGTGATTCGGCTACAACGCGGTGATGAGTCCCCGCGGTGGGCCGAGTATTTTTTACTCCAGCCCACCCAGGTGAGACGAGGCGCCAGCGGGGCGATGTGCTTGTCGGGGTGAGGGAGTCCTGGCGACGCTGGCGGGATCTCCTGGTGTGAGAAGGGTCGTTTGTTGTGGGCCGAGGTGGTAAGTTCGGCGCACCCGACATGAATAATTCGGTGGGGGGCTTTTGTGTTGGTTGATTCGGTCCCTGTGATTATAATTTGGCCCATCCTAGGCAAAGCTGATCTAGGAAGTTTCTTGTTCGGCCCGAGTAAGTGCAGAGTTAGACTGAATGTACTTTTCTTTACTCTATTTATATTTTTCATCTCTAATTGAATAATTCTATACTCTATTGAATCACTCGATTCACCAACTCTGGGGTACCCGGGGGTACAACCCCGACATTAGTCCCTGAGGCTATGTGGGACTCATGGAGTCGCTCATAGGCTTTTTTTCAAATATCCCTAGAGTTGTCTTTCGACATATAATCTCTTGGTCATATACTTCTTTGTCACATAACCCCTTTTGGGTAAGTTTGTGATACCTAGTCTTCTTGGGCACTGGCCCTTTTAACCCTTTCGGGTAAGTTATGACTTCTGGCCTTTTTTGGCACTGGTCTTTTAACATATTTGGGTAATTTATGACTTCTGGCCATTTTTGGCACTGGTCTTTTAACCTCTTTGGGTAAGTTACGACTTCTGGCCATTTTTGGCACTATTCTTTTAATCTCTTCGGGTAAGTTATGACTTCTGGCCATTTTTGGCACTATTCTTTTAACCTCTTTGGGTAAGTTATGACTTCTGACCTTCTTGGGCACTAGTCTTTCAACCCTTTTGGGTAAGTTTATGACTTCTGGCCATTTTTGGCAATGGTCTTTTAACCTCTTTGGGCAAGTTATGACTTCTAGCCATTTTTTGCACTGGTCTTTTAACCCTTTTGGGTAAGTTTATGACTTCTGGCCATTTTTGGCACTGGTCTTTTAACCTCTTTGGGTAAGTTACAATCCAAGTTATCTCGTTTGAATTGCATGATTCCAATTCGACTTATGCTTCAAATCCGAGTCGTCTGACTCAAAATCCGAGTCATATGATTCCAAATCTGAGTCATATTACTCAAAATCTGACTTACGTAACGAATCTGAGTCATCTGACTCAAAATCGGAGTTATATGACTCAAATCAGTCATCTGATTCTTAATCCGAGTTATATTACTCAAATTTGACTTATGTCTTAAATCCGATTCATCTGACTCAAAATTCGAGTTATTTGACTCAAATCCGAATCATCTGATTTCTCATCCGAGTTATATTACTCAAATCTGACTTATGTGATGAATCCGAGTCATCTGACTCAAAATCCGAGTTATATGACTCAAATCTGAGTCGTTTGATTTTTAATCCGAGTTATATTACTCAAATTTGACTTATGTCTCAAATCCGAGTCATCTAACTCAAAATTCGAGTTATTTGACTCAAATCCGAGTCATCTAACTCCAAATCCGAATCATCTGATTTCTTATCCCAGTTATATTACTCAAATCTGACTTACATGACAAATCTGACTCATTTGACTCAAAATCCGAGTTATATGACTCAAATCCGAGTTGTATTGTTCTTGATCCGAGTTATATTACTCAAATTTGACTTATGTCTCAAATATGAGTCATCTAACTCAAAATCCGAGTTATATGACTCAATTTCGAGCCATCTAATTCCAAATCCGAATCATATGATTTCTTATCCGAGTTATATTACTCAAATCTGACTTACGTCTCAAATCTGAGTCATCTGACTCAAAATCCAAGTCACATGACTCAAATTCGAGTCATCTGATTCTTGATCCGAGTTATATTACTCAAATTTGACTTATGTCTCAAATCGGAGTCATATGACTCAAAATCTGAGTTATATGATTCAAATTCGAGTCATCTGTTTCCAAATCCAGGTTACTTTACTCAAAATCCAACTTATGTCTCAAATCTGAGTCATCTGACTTAGGATCCAAGTTTTTTTTTAGGGTAAAACAGTAGGGCAAAAACCCCACTGCAATTTTTATATATTATACAGAGTTACAAAAGAATATTTACAAACTCAATCCACCTCAAAGAAGAGGGATAACATTCTAAGCAGCTATCTCCTGTCTAAATTAATTTCAATCCAATCTTTGAGGCCCTGATAATACTTCTTCTTAATTCTATACAGGACCCATCTTAATTCCTGGGCTACAATAGCCTTCCAATCCTCAAGTGAAGCATGCAGGTTATTGAAGATTTCATTATTTCTGCAGATCCAAAGACCCCAAGCTCCAAGTATAAGAATTTCCATTGCAAAAGGGACATTAAGATCCTTTTTAATACTGGCTAAAGCTTCAAAAAGATTTTGATCAGCCATATGGACCTGTGAAATTTCACCCCAGCAAGCTCTTGCAAAAGGGCATTCCCAAAATAGGTGTAGGATGGTTTCTTCACTGATGCAGCCATGGAACACACATTCATAAGATGTCAGAGAAAAACATTTCCTTTTCAGAAGATTTCTTGTGTTGAGCCTATCAAGCAGTAAGAGCCAGAAGAAGAATTTGTGCTTTTGCTGACAGGAAGATTTCCACAACCAAGAGAAATGTGGCTGTACCGGTTGGCAAACAGATAAGGAACAATAAGCCTTTTTGACCGAAAAATTACTGCCCCAAATGTAAGACCAGTTATCAGTTTCCCCCTGCCTGCCAGTATTGAGAATTTGCTCAAGACTTTGATATTCCTGGTAAGCTTGTTGTGACAGAGGAAGGGAAAAAAGATCCTGAGTATTTTCAGTATGCAGGAAATCACTGACAGAGATGTGAGGGTTTTTTGCATAGGAGAGAAGATGAGGAAGCTTATGCTGAAGGCAACTATCATTCCACATATCAGACCAGAGAAGTGTGGATTTTCCATCTCCAACCAAGCACTTTGCAAGACCTTTAAATATGTCAATCAATTTTAGATGAGCTTTCCACCAAAAGGATCCCTCAAGACTTCTTCCAGGGAGCTTACCATTACAGTAGTAAGTGTTCCATATGAGGTGAACCCAAGGGATATCTTTGTGATTATAGAATTTGTCCAAATTTTTCAAAACAAGTGCAGAGTTTTGAATATTAAGGTCTAGAACTCCCAGTCCCCCTGGTTCTTGGATCTACAAACTTTCTTCCATGCTACAAGAGCATTACCTCTAGCTTGAACATCAGAAGTTTTCTTTCTCCATAGACATTGCCTCATATATTTAATCAACTGTTCCTTGATAGTGACAGGCAGATCAAAACAGCTCATGTAATATATGGGAAGAGAAGACAGAACAAATTTAACTAGCTGCAGCTTTCCCCCATAATTAAGAAAGTCAGCTATCCCACACAACCTTCTCTCAACTCTCTGAACAATAGGCAGGGAGTGTTCCACAGCAGGTTTATTCAAACTCAGAGGCAAACCAAGGTAGGTAAAAGGCAAAGTGCCAGTGAGACAAGACAGAGTATTAGCAAAGTGTCCAAGCCTCTCAGAGTCCATGTTAATTGGCATCATACTGGATTTAGAATAATTAACTTTGAGTCCAGTGGAGAGAGCAAAAGTATGTAGAATGGCCTTAAGGCACAAGAGTTGCTCAGAATCAGCTTTTAGTATTAATAAAGTGTCATCTACATACTGAACCATAGGGAAATCAGAACAGAACACTTCTTCAGTGGGCAGAGAAAGAAGACCCAGGTTCATTGCCTTATTGAGAATACTTTGAAGGAGATTAGCAGCCAGAACAAACAATAAAGGAGATAAAGGATCTCCTTGTCTAACACCCCTTCTGCAGTAATTTTTTTCCCAGGCACTCCATTTAAAAGCACAGAGGAAGAAGCTGACCCAAAGATCATCTGAATCCAAGAAATCCACTTAACTCCAAAACCTTTGGCTTTAAGGATATTGATGATTGCAGAATGCTCAATTCTGTCAAAAGCCTTTTCAAAATCAAGCTTAAGAATTAAAATTTCTTCCTTTGACTTGTGACATTGATCAAGGAATTCAAATGCCCAACCTAAACGGTCTTGGATAGATCTTTGTTTGAGGAAACCATATTGATTCTTGTGAACAAGTTTAAGGATGACTTTCTGCAGTCTATTAGCCAGAATTTTGGTGATAATCTTAAAGACACTGTTCAGCATAGAAATAGGCCTAAAATTAGTAGGAGTCAAAGGAGCAGCAATTTTTGGAATGAGGGTGATAAAAGAAGCATTAATGCTTTCCAAGGAAGTTTGCCCCTCATAGAAATCCACAAGGAGATGTTTCACATCATCCTTAATAATAGGCCAGCAAAGCTTCATGAATTCATTATTAAAACCATCAGGGCCAGGGGATTTATCATTTGGCAGATTTTTAATGACCTCATCAATCTCCTCCTCAGAGAAAGGTTTTTCCAAAGCATCTCTTTCATCTTGGCTTAAGCATTCCCCAGCCAAGTCATTAAGATTGAAATGCATTTCAGGCTTATCAGAAGAGCCCATTCTATTTTTAAAGGAGTTCCAAAGGAGATTTGCTTTGCCATCATGATCATAAACCTTAAGATCAGAATCATCCTTGAGCATGGAAATGTAGTTATGTCTAAAGCTTATGGTAGCTCTGGAGTGAAAGAACTTTGTGTTTTCATCCCCCAGCTTAACCCATTTAATTTTCCCCCTCTGTTTCCAATAAGTATTCTGATCCTGTAATAGAGAAATAATAAGATTTTTCAGGAGATCCCTAAGATTCCATTCTTGAACAGTAAGAGTTCTCATTTCCTCCATGATATCAAGAAAGTCAATGGTGGCATTAACATTACATATTTGTGCCTTCAGGCAAGGCAGGTTTTTGGCCTAGAGCTTCAGCCCTCTTCTCACGTTTTTGAATTTGGCATTGATTTTTTTTGCAGAATCCAGAAAACCCACAGGAATGTTCCAGGCATTTTGCACAATGGCTTTAAACTCCTTAGGATGCATCCAATGATTTTCAAATCTAAACACCTGAGACTTGGGAATCATTGTGCCAATGGAAATGACACAAGGAAGATGATCAGAAGTAGGCTTTGCAAGAGGAGCAACAAAAGTTGAGGGAAAACTCTGAGTCCAGGCAGCAGAAGTAAAAAACCAGTCCAACCTTTCCAAAAGGGGATCTTTCTGCATGTTACTCCAAGTGAACTTTCTACCTTTAAGTGGTAACTCTATGAGACCCAAATTATTAATGGCCTCATTAAAGAGAAGCATACCATTCACATCTCCACCCAATTTGTTTCTATCCGAAGGCTGTCTACAGAAGTTAAAATCTCCCACAATGAGCCAGTCCAAATCATCAGGCATATCAATGCTGCTAAACCAGTCCAAAAATTCAGTCTTTTTTTCAGGTAAACATGGCCCATAAATGTTGGTAAGGATCCAGGATTCATTGGACAAGAGAGATGTCAAGGTGATGGAGATAGAAAACTCATTGAGGAAGGAAAGATGTCCAGAGAACAGGGAACCATTCCAAATGGTGATCAAACCTCCAGATGCACCTCTGGAGGGAAGAAATTCAAAATTGGTAAATTTGGAGGGGCAGAATTTTTTGATGTAAGAGCTATCAAAATCCTCACGCTTAGTTTCTTGAAGACAAATAATGTCACAACCAGACTCCTCAATTTTATTCCTGAGAGCAATCCATTTTTTTCAGAATTGATTCCCCTGATATTCCAATTCAAGATCTTCCAAATTCTTTTGTTATTCATTAATAAACCAGGAACAAGTATAGATATAGGGTGATATAAGTAATGTAATCACCCAGGAGAAGAAACAGCAATCACATAGGCAAAAGGCAATCCATATTAAGGCACCATAGACATATTCCACAACAAGTATCAAATACTTGACAGGATCACAAGAACAGATCACATGACAGGGAGTCAACAAGACTCCAGCAAAAGACTTAGTTTGATACATTTAAACACTTAAGATGAGGGCTTCTTCTTGGCTTGCTGTCCACAGGTACCAGTAGCCCTAGGTTTCTTCTTGCCACCAATGCCCAAGCTAGAAGAGGCACCTCCTTTAATGTTGCCTTTTGGAGGAGCCTTAACTGCCACTTCATTGGCCTTCACTTTCTTGAGCAACCTCTTCTCCAGGTCCCCATCCTTAACCTTGCAGAATGAGGCAGCAAGATTTTTAACCACTTTAGAATTCAGACAAGGAGGAGCAGCATTACAAACCAGACAATCAGCAATTAGACAATTTATGTGACTTTTAAAGCCCCCATTCAATTCAACAATTCTGAGGCTTCTTCTCACCTCAGTGTCAACAAGAGGTTCCTTGCCCTTTCTCTTTCTGGCTAGGGTAGAGGGAGAGCATGAAGACTTATTGGTTTCAATACCCAGACAAGAAGGAGCCATCTGGGAAAAGCTCTCATTAGGAATGATGAAATAAATGGAACTTTCCTCAGCAATAGGTTCTTTAATAATTTCCCATAAAGGAGAAGTAAGAAAGCCCCTGACCCAATTAAACTTCTCAGGGGTAGCAAGCATGAGAGTAATAAAGTTAAACCAACTTACAGGGATATCACACTTAAGAGAGCCCATTGAAGAAGAGTCCTTCTGAATATGGGGGGCAAAATAATTCTCCCATAGCTCCAAGCCTTGTTGGGAAAATCCCTGCTTAGCAGCATGCACATCGGGAATGGAGATAAAAGTTCTCACCATCCCAACCTGAAGATGAGCCTCATTTGGAGAAAAAGGTGCTGGTCCTCCGACATCCAATCATCATTGTTAGGAGCCACAGTACTTGAGTCCATAGGGCTTCCCACCCCCTCCTCAGCATCAGAGTGGGCCTCATCATCATCAGCCAAATAGTTCTGAAAAATATTCTGAAGGTCTTCACCAATGCCAACCCCCTGTGGTTCATCGGCCACACCCTGCTCCTCCACAGCCTCAGGTTCATTGACAGACTCATCATCATCAGACTCCCAGTCTTGGACAATGATAGCACCTGTAATACCACTGTTCACATCTTGAGGTGGCAGATTCTGATTGTCAACAGACATATCTTCTCCAGGAGCAATGACAAGGCCTTGAACAGGAGCAGCAGCAGCTTCCCAGGGACCCCAACCTTCAGCATTACCACCATCAAGGGCAGGATCCTGCACAGGGGCCAACCATTGTCCCCAACCACCCCCAGGAGCAGGAGGGGGAGGGGGAGGAGGTGGAATTTGGGGCCCAAAGACAGGGCCATGAGCAGGAACAGGATGTGGGTCCTCATTGTCATCTGGCAGTGGGTCCTCCTCAGGTGCCCCCCCAAGCAAGTTACTTTGAAGGACTTCAACAGAAAAAGTCCATGATTCTGTCTCCACCAAGTCACCAATGGTAAACCTCACACTCTTGGGGATGTCGACCAAGTCAGTCACACGAATCTTAGCAATAATCCTACCCTTTTGTTTTGGGTCCCTCTCCCACAAAAGAACCTTCCCAATATCCGCAAAGACAGCATTCAGATCCTCCATATGCCAGTGGTCAAGGGGAGGCACAACTAGCATCACCCAGCACTCATTATTAAACTGAGTCCTTCTCCAGTTATCACCCTCATTGTGCTTACCAAAAGATACATGCACATCTTGAAACGGAATCGGGCTAGCCGCAATGAGTCTATCACGGTCGCTGACATGATGAAACTGCACATAAGCAGACCCAAAGGGACATGCCTGGATATCTCTAAAGTGAACTCTAGCCTCATTATTGAGGAAATCAGCCAGGACATCATGAATATTCAAGAACGGAACTGGACCAGGGGGAGAGGAAAGATGGTAGCAATGGCATACTATTCATGCGCCCTTGACCTCCGAGGCACCACCACCCTTTTGACACGATTCCGCCCAGCCACCTGCATAATCTGGAAGCCATTCGGCAAGAAAGGCGCAGGATCAATCGGAATGTTCGCCATTACGACACCCTTCGCCGGCGACGAGCAAGAGGGGAATGGGGTTTCAGCGGGCGGGGGAGTTGAGGAGACAGGGGAAGTGGTAGTTTTTTTTGCAACAAAGTGGTGAACTCGTGAAAACTGGCGTGAATAATGGGTCGGGATTGTGTAACTGCCCGGGTTTTGAACCACCCCACGTAAGAATTGTCGGGCCAAACACATTTAGGGAAAGAGGGGAATTTCAGAAAAGGAAGGAGACCAGGCAATTTAAATGCCGCGCGATTGGCGCCTCCCACAGACCCGACCGGCATTACAATCGGTTTAAAACCACCATCAGCGAGCACCTGAGCATAAGATCTGTCTTGAATTCCTGATTTGAAATCACCATTAATGCATTGCTCAGACACCGGCGAAGAAACCGCAGGAGACGCAGGAAATTTGAGACGTTGGAAAACCGAGCCACCTTTATTGGAAGGCTTCAAAGAAGGAGATTTTTTTGCACTTTCTTTTTTGTACGTGACAACTTTCCATTCTTCAGCAGACTCCTTATAAAATTCCCTTTCTTCATGAATCCAATTTGGCCTCCCATTACCCCAAAGGTTGACATGAATCACAAAAGAATTACATGAAAACTTTGAAATATTGTAAATTTCGAAACCCACTGCCCTTGAAGCAACTGAGAAACAAAAAGTTCTATCTTGCAGAAGCTTCACCTGGAATTTAGAAGCATTACCACCAAAACAGGCCTGGAGATCAAGACTAACAGTATGAAAATCCAACTTAAAATTTGCTCTCCCAAAAGAATAGACCAGATAAAAAGGTCTTTTCCTGAAACCACCAATGAAATTAACTTGATGCCTGAATTTATCAAAAATCCTCTTCTCAAAATCTTGCCCTAATGAAAAATCCAGGGTAGGCCGACACGAAGCAACATCTTTGGGATCACATACCGATGTGGGGTTCACAGTGAAATTCAGAGATCTAGGCACAATCTTCTCAACAATGGTGGAAAACTTCTTAACCAAAGGGCTAGGCAAAATCTGAGTACCAACAACAACCCTCTTCACCTAGAGATCAATAGAGATGCCTGAGGCCACCACCTCACCATGGATCAAATATCTAGCATCAATCACCACCTCATTGTGGTTAAGGAGAACTAGCCTTTTAGAACTAGGAAAAAGCATCAGAAATCCTTTAGAAGGCTCAAGATCATCAACCGGCAAAGAGGAGCATAGGGCATGCCATTTAAGACCAGTGTCCTCATCTGATCCAGCGATGGTAGGAGATCTACCAAGAAATCCAGACGAGGGATCCATAGAATCATTAACACGAGAGAGATGAGAGGGGAACCTCAAAACATATCCGATTGAGATCTTCTCCCCATTTTCCAAATATCGACCCTCAAGGGGAGAGCCTTTGGCATTAAGAAGAACCAGCCAAGAATCAGCCAAGACAACGAGAGAGCCTTCAAGAAACTTACCACCCGTGGTCACACCAGAATAGGTGATCTTCCAACATCCTCTATAGGAATCCATGCAGAGCTTATGCCGGCGAGATGCCGACGAACGCCGGAGGCCGACCAACGGTCACCTCAGAGGAGCCTCATGCCTCGGAAATCATTAGCCTAGACCATTTTAATTCGGCCTTTTAGGGGTATAAGGGGACCGCTGACCATAGCCAGGGAAATTTAGGATCCAAGTTATATGACTTAAATCCGAGTCATCTGCTTGCTGAGATATAACTTGATCTTACGAGATGATGGAAAATTGCCTTTGATATGGATCCAAGATATAGATCCGAGATATAGTTTTGGGATATGATAGTTGGGCTAACCGCCATGAGATGGGATTCGATATGTAGATCTGAGATATAAATTTGAGATATGACATGCTGGCAAATAGCAATCCGAGATATAAGATAACCTGGCAAGATGAGTTAGATACCAATCCAAGTAATAACATAACCTGACAAGCTGGCAAGCTGAGTCAAAATACAAATCCGAATTATAATATACCCTAGCAAGCTGAATCAAACGTAAGCTAGTAAGACGAGTCAAATACTAATCCGAATAAAAGATAAGCTGAATCAAACACTAATCTGAATCAAAGATAAGCTGGTAAGCTGAGTTAAAACATAAATCCGAATCATAATATAACCTGGCATGCTGAATCAAATTCTAATCTAAATCTTAATATAACATGGAAAGATGAATCAAATACTAATCCGAATCAAAGATAAGCTGGTAAGCTGAATTAAAACATAAATCCGAATCATAATATAACCTGGCAAGCTGAATCAAATACTAATCCAAATCAAAGATAAGCTGGTTAGCTGAACTAAAACATAAATCCGAATCATAATATAACCTGGCAAGCTGAATCAAATACTAATCCAAATCAAAGATAAGTTGGTAAGCTGAGTTAAAACATAAATCTGAATCAAAGATAAGCTGGCTAGTCCCCGGGTTGAGTTATTTTCTTCCCGGGCTAAATGACTAAGTGATTTTGGATGATAGTCCCCGAGCGACATTCAGGGTTATCTCATTGCGTGTTGGTTGTTGAGTTATTTGACACTTACAATATACTTGGAGAATAGGTTGAGTCATGCTCACTGAGTTATATTTGCTGAGTCATACCTATTGAGTCATGCAGGCTGTGTCGATCTGCCGAATCAGATTCTACTGAGTTAGTCTGGCCAAATCAGCTCTACCGAATCAGATTTGCTAAGTCAGGCTGGCTGAATTAGTCTGGCCGAATCAGTTCAGCCGAATCAGATTAGCTGACTCAAGCTGGCTGAGTCAGTCTGGCCGAATCAGTTCAGCCAAATCAGATTAGCTGACTCAAGCTGGCTGAGTCAGTCTGGTCGAATCAGTTCTGCCAAATCAGAATTGCTGAGTCAAGTAGGCTGAATCAGGCATACTGAAACAAGTTTGTTGAGTCAGTCTTGGAGGATCCCGTGCCCCTCTCTCTGCTCTCTGTACGCTTGGAGAAGGAGTTGAGGAAGCTCTTGCTCGATGGTGAAGCAGAAGTTGATGAAGATGTTCCCGTGGTGGGCGCCAAATGTCGTGGTGGTATCACGACATATGCCATGGGTAGGCTAAAGTTGGGGCCGATGGACGTGGAAAAATCCAGGGAGGGATGATGCAGTGAAGACCGCACTCATAAGAACAAAGAGAAACACGATGTATCCAGGTTAGAGGCTCTCATGTTGAGATAACACCTCTTTCCCTGCATCTAATCTCTTATAATCTTGCCATCCTTGTGGCTACAATGGTGATCCTTGAGCTGTTTCTCCTATCCTTCTATCTAGATCTCTCTATGATAATGGAGGAGGAAGAAGGAGAGCAACTAGCGAGCAGAGAGGATAGGAGCCCTTTGGGGGTCTCTCTGAGAACGATCCCCCTGGTGCTCCTTAAAAAGGGGATCCCAGGGGACAAGTCTTGTTCCCTACGATTGGCATATAGATAGCATATTCCTGGCATCTTCTAGATATGCTCAGCATATGCCTTGGCATCTCTGGAAATTCCAAGCATATTCCCTAGCATCTCCTTGGATGCCAATGTCATATTACATATAACATGTGCCAGTCTGAGCCATGGGTGTCCAAATAATGTCATGGTACTTGTGGTGTTCGTCTTGCTCGATGGAGTGTTGGTATGGTGGCTGAGGTAGCGTTCGAAGGTGTATTGGGGGGCGTTCGGGTCATGATTATTCGGCCCAAGTGCTTTGGATGTAGGGGAGATTCGGCCTGGGGAGAGAAAATGGCCTAGCCGAATTACTATTGGCCCAGCCGAAGTCTGGCAGTGGCCCAGAGTTTTTCCTTGGTTGGCCCGAGCTGGTGGCAGCCCAGCCGGCCTACCTGCTCAGCCAATCCGGGTCATAGACGGTGGCCCAGCCGGCAGTGGCGCGCTGGCCCATGGTGGGACGGCCGGGTCGAAGCAAATGCCGACCCACCTGGGTGATTCAGCTACAGCGCGGTGATGAGTCCCCATGGTGGGCCGAGTATTTTTTACTCCGGCCCACCCAGGTGAGACGAGGAGCCAGCAGGGCGATGTGCTTGTCGGGGCGAGGGAGTCCTGGCGACGCTAGCGGGAGAAGGGTCGTTCGCTGTGGGCTGAGGTGGTAAGTTCGGCCGACCAGTAGGAATAATTCGGTGGGGGGCTTTTGTGTTGGTTGATTCGGTCCCTGTGATTATAATTCGGCCCATCCTGGGCAAAGCTGATCTAGGAAGTTTCTTATTCAGGCTGAGCAAGTGCAAAGTTGGGCCGAACGTACTTTTCTTTTCCTTTTCTTTACTCTATTTATATTTTCATCTCTAATTGAATAATTCTTTCCTATTCAGGCAGAGTAAGTGCAAAGTTGGGCTGAACATACTTTTCTTTTCCTTTTCTTTACTCTATTTATATTTTCATCTCTAATTGAATAATTCTATACTATATTGAATCACTCGATTCATCAACTCTAGGGTACCCGGGGGTATAGCCCCGACAGTGCTAGAGCTTTGAATAGGATTGGGAGTGATCATACCCCCATTATCTGGGAGTGAGGTCAAACCCATATTCCTAGGAAAAAAGTTTTAAGTTTGAAAAATGGTGGCTTTCTAGACCAGATTTCAAAACCGTAGTCCAAAACGCTTGGGACATTCAAGTTAATAGTCTGGATGTGGTAGATATCTTGCATGCCAGCAAGATTAGGTATTTTATAAAATTATCTAAAGGGTGGAATTCTAACTTAGAGGCTCCCCTTAGGAAAGAGAAGAAAGATTTGATGAAAGAATATGATATTCTTGATATTAAATCTAAGACTTCTACCCTTAGTGTTGAAGAAAAAGATAGATTTGAATTTATTCTCAAGGACCTAAATAACTTTTGGGTTATGGAAGAGACTAAATCTAGGCAAAGATCTAGGGAGAGAGATATCTTAGAAGGTGATAGGAATAGAACATAATTTCATCTTGTGGCTAACCAGAGGAGAAGGCAGAAAAGGATTTTAGTCCTTGATGGTCTAGAATGTCATGTTATTGAAACCAAAGATATGTTAAAGGTAGCTGTAGATTTTTATAAAGATCTTTTTGGTTTTGAAACTAGACCTAATATTAATCTTAGGCAAGATTTTTTCTCTAATGAGGAAAAAGTTAGTGTTGAAGAAAATATTATTCTAGGACAAGATTTCTCTAATGAAGAAACCAAAACTGCTCTATTTGATTCTTATTCAGATGGAGCTCCTGGCCCTGATGGTATTTCCTTCATGTTTTACTAGCAATTCTAGGACATTATCAAACAGGACTTGTTAGCCATGTTTGATGCTTGGTCCCAAGAAAAAGTAGATATATACATTAAATTTTTCTATGGTCACTTTGATTCCTAAATAGAATGATGCTAGATCTATGAAGAAGTTTGGACCAATTAGTTTACTTAATTATTCTTTAAAAATCTTTAATAAGGTGTTGACTAATAGGTATGCTAGGGTTATTAGGAGATTGATTTCTTGTTTTCAATCTGCCTTCATAAAAGGTAGATTTATTTTGGAAAGTGTGGTTACTGCTCATGATATTATTCACGAGGTTCATAGAAATAAATATAGAGGCTTAGTTCTTAAGATGGATTATGGAAAATCCTATGACAAAGTTAATCTATATTTTCTCTATGAGATGCTGGTTTGCAAGGGTTCAATCCTACCTTCATTATAATGATTAAGAAAATTACTAAATGGGGGGGGGGGGTTCTATTGGAGTTAAGATTAAAGATGAATAGAGTAACTTGCAAGGGGGTCCTACTCCACTCCTTTTCAATTCAGTTGTAGATGTGTTCTCTAGGATGTTGATTAAGGGTTCCCAAAAGAAATTGATTAGGGGTTTGTGTCCAAAATTTGTTCTAGGGGGTGATCAGCTTACAATATGCTGATGGCACTCTTCTTTTTTTGGAAAATGATACTAGGATTGCTAGAAATTTAAAGTGGATTCTTACTTGCTTTGAACAGATTTCTGGTATGAGAATCAATTTTCATAAGAGTGAGTTGCTTCCTATAAATCTTAGTGAGGAGGAGTTAAATCCCTTCTTAGATATTTTTCAATGTGTAGTTGGAGATTTTCCTGTAAAATACTTAGGGACTCCCATCCATTTTGATAGGCTTAGTACGGAGGATCTGCAGCCCTTGTTTGAGAACCTCCTTGCTAGAATTTCTGGATGGAGAGGTAGATTACTCTCCTATGTTGATAAAAGGACTCTTATTCCGTCTGTTTTAGCTAGTATTCCTGTTTATCTTCTTTCTTGAAATTCCCTAAGGGGGCCCTAAAGATACTTAACTCTCATATGTCAAATTTCATGTGGAATAATGAGGAGGGAAACCACAAATTACACTTACCTAATTAGCCTTCTGTTTGCATGAAAAAAGAGTTTGGTGGTTTGGGTACTCTAAATATCCAAGACCTGAACATATGTCTGATTGGTTCCTGGATCAAGAGATATATTTAGGGGGAGGGTTCCTTGTGGAGGAAATTTATAGATGCTAAGTATGAAACTAGGAACCCCAATATTCTTTCCTGCTATGATATTCATCCTTCCAATTTTTGGAAAGGGGTGATGTGGGCATCTAAGGCAGTTAAGATAGGTATAGGTGGAAGGTAGGGAACTGTAGACTAATTAAGTTTTGGGAGCATATCTGGTTTGGTAACTCCCCTTTAGCTTTCCAGTTTTGGGATATCTATTTTATCTCCAACTAGCAGACTCAAACCATGGCTGAGCTCTGGGATGGGGATCATATTAGAGGGACCTTTAGGAGAACCTTTTCCAAAATTCTAATGGTCTAGTGGCAAGAGTTATTGGTTATTGCTAGAAGTATTTCCTTTAGTGATCAGGATGATCAACTCATCTGGCAACATGAATATAATGGGGTTTATTCTTCTAGTTCCATGTATTCTATTATTAATTTTAGGGATGTTGAACAAATTTTATTGCCTGCTGTGTGGAAACTGAAAATTCCACCTAGGGTTCAGGTTTTTCTGTGGCTTTTTTCCAAGAACAAAATTATGACTAGAGATAATATCAGGGCTAGAGGAATTCCAAAACCTTTAAAATGTGAATTCTGTAAGGATTTTGAATCTGTGCACCATCTGATGTTTGAATGTATTATTGCTAAACTTCTTTGGTCAGAAGTCTTTAAAGTGTTTAATATTTAGATTTATGACTTTTGTAAGATCCCTGCTTTGTAAAGGAAAAGGATCCCTGCGATTGCAATGCTAGTCCCTGGATCAATAGCTAGCATCCACAGTTAAGATGTAATATCAAGAAACAAAGGTCATAATACAACTTTATAACCAGGAATAACATAATTTATTACATCTTATATAGCTCATTTGGCTTTTACATTACATTGCAGCAGAATATCTATAAGCATGGGGTCCTTCATCTTCAAAGTGCCACAGGCAGACATGTTGGTTGTAGACTTGTAATCCTAATCAATAACTTCACTACTATCAAACAAACCTGCAACATAACAAGTTACATCCACAAGGGTCAATACATTTGAATTGTATTGGCAAGTGATACTATGGTAGTATAGTGGAGTCTATCATCTATATGCATTTGGCTAAGTGGAGCTTAGGCTTGCTTTGCTCAAAACAGATTTTCCTTATCTTTTGAAAACACTAAGTTTTTGCTTGACAAAGATCACCCAAGGCATCTACCAATCAAAGATTGAAGATCCTTTAACCCTTGTTCAATCCACAAGTTTTTAACTTAGAAATTTGGATGATGAGATTCTTGATAGCTTCAATGTCTTGATGCTCAAATTGTCCTTTACCAGGGACATGGCTAAGTACTTAGATTTTACCATCTGCAGAGGTTGTGCACTTTCCCCACCAGACTTGGTTTCACCAAGACAGGACCTTTCAGAAGCCTTCCCTTAGACCAAATGGACGCGTTCCAACCTATCATTCCCACTACCACCAACTTTCCAAATGGCTAAGTTCTAGCAACTTATGTGATCCAGGTAGAGCCCATATTGCCAAGTGGTTGCACTTGAAGCTTCTCAACATTTGACATCTCAAATCTCTTTGTTCCTGGGTGGCCATCCACAAGTGAGATACACAAGGTAAACCATAAAAATGGGCCTTGTGAACCACTCAACACAAACCATTCCTTCCATTCCACCCAGGTGATTCATTCTCTTAGTTGTTTTATTAAACAAAACACAAGTCCCCAGACTTAGAAATTTTTCCATAGTGTGAATATATATTCCACCCTTGTTTTCTACTAGCTAATCTAAGCATGATAGTAGTAGGGATCTTAACTTAGGTATTTTTCACTAAGGTTTCATCTACTAGGTTTTCCCATAGCATAGTTTATACTTAGCAAAATTCCATGCAAGTCCTACTTAGAAATATCACTAATGCATAGTGAAAATAATAGGACAAAGTATGTAGCATCACTTGCCTTTTTGGTAGAGGGTATAAGTTCACTCCTTTTCCTTGCAACAATCACACTCTTCAAGTCACTACAATTCAATCAAGCAAGGCACAATCTCAAACTACCAATCAAGCAAAACATCACATAAAATGATAAAGTCAAAGTAATGCATGCAAGCATGCCAAGCTTTGTTTTATTTGAAAGAGTGGTTACTAATGGGTCATAAACATTTTAAAACACCTAATGGTCATTTTATAAAGTGGCAAAGTCATTTGCAAAAGATTTCACTTCATAAACCATTTTCAAAACAAGGTATCATTTTATGTGGTGTAGAAATGTTTTTACTAAGGCATTAATCTATAGGGTTCACAAAATATGTTTTCAAACCATAAAACTTTGTGTTTAGGGTCAGAGAGTTTAAAACAAAACATTTCCCAAAGATTTTCCTTCAAAACCATTTTTAATAAATAAACCATATTTTTATTTGACTAGAATTGATTTAAATCAAAGATTCATTCTTTTGTTTCTCCAAATATATTTTTGAATCCATAAAGTGTTTCCTATGGTCAGTAGGTTCAAAACACACCATTTGCAAAAGATTTTATCGTCAAAATCATTTTGGAATAATTTTTATAACCTAAACAAGCATACGCAAGTTTCTGCAAAAACAAACAATTTAACAGAAACTTTTTACTAAACAAATGGCATGGTTGGCCAGGGCTTGTTTTTCTGAATCCATTGATATAAAGTTTGCAAAATTTGTACGTGTAGATCAAAGGTTATGGAATTTACAAAATCATATATCTAATAGATTCAAATCTCTTTTTATAACCAGAGTCTGGCCACGCGGCGGCTTGCTATTGGCTGATACCGGTTCGGTCGGATCAAGCTTGCTGGACTGTAGGATCTAACTTAGATCGAGTGGCGCAGAGCCACACGATACCCCTTCGTCTATGTTCTATCACAGCCAGACGATCAAGATCTAACGGTTACGGCGAGGCTACCAGGAACTGGCGGCGCTGCGCGGCGGCGACTGGCGGCGCGGCTCTGCTCGCGATGGTTCTGGCGAAGCAGGAAGGAAGGGAGGGAGAGGAGATGCTCACAGGGTTCGCAAGGGTGCAGAGAAGCTCAACGTGGTTGTAATAATCCAAGGGGCGCACTGTGATGTCAGGGATTGCTCGCCGGAGTTGCGTCTGACGACGGCCACGCTCTGTCGTCGTCGAGGGCGGCGCTACAGGTCACGAGGAAACAAACGGGAAACACGGTTAGATTCGTACGCGAGTCACGGTCATGCGTGCATAAACGAGAGGAAAGGGGGTGGTCAGATACTACCTGGAGGTCTCGCCGGAGTAGCAAACAGACGGTGGCGGCGCTTGGAGTCGTCGCTGTCGAGGCTAAGGGGCGCGCGCGAGCGAGCTGCGGATGCAGAAAGATGCGCCAGGGCCTGGGGAACTTGCCTGTGTGCTCAGGGAAGCAAGGGGTGGCGCGGGGTCGCCGGAATCGGCAGGGAAAGCCGTCGGTGACAGTTAGGTTCGGAGAGGAATTAGGGCGGCCTGGGGGCGTGCTAAGGTGGGGCGACAGAGGGGAAGGAGAGAGGAGGGGGAGACGCTTTACCGTGCGTGGTCGCAGAGGGTAAAGGCAGCATCAATGCCGCGAATTAAAGCGAGCATTCATCGGCGGAAACAGCCGGCGAGGTAAGAGGAGAAGGAGTCGCGGCGGGTGAGGAAGAAAGCTAGGGTGTGGGGCCGTTTTGTCAGCGAAGTGAGAGAGGGGAGTTGGGGTCCACATTTCTGTCGCTGAGCGGGTAGGGTGTTTGGTCTGAAACGTTTTTCTGCGGGAGAGAGCTAGTTGGGCTGGAGCTGGGCTGTTGGGCCAGGTGGGTCAGGCTGTTTGTTTCTCCCTTTTTTTATTCAGTATTATTTTTCTTTTTCTAATTGATTTTCTGTTTTGAAATTCAAACAACAAATCAAACACCCAAATCAAAACAAACTTCCATCAAACTTTGTATTTAGTTTAGTTCTGTTTAACAACACAAATCAAAGTCCAAAATAGAATAATATTTTTATTCTTTTTAGGATCTATTTAATAATTAAATAAATAGTCCTTAGTTATTTATTCAAATAGGATTTGTTTTATTTAAAAAAAACTCCATTTGAAATCTGAATAATATCAAAACCCATTTCAGTAGGTTTTATTTGAAAATACAAACACTTGGAAAACTTATTTAAAATAAAATAACAAGTTTTAGTGTTTAATTAAAATGGGGAAAAGCCTTTACTTAAATAAATTTGGTTTATTAATAAATATTCATCATTTTATTTAAAAGACTTTTATCTCTTTAATCAAAAACAAAATACTTTACTTCAAAAGCTTGGCCAAGATTTCATTTGGCTTTATAAAATAATCCTTATTTATAATTCTACCTTTTTTTTATAAAACCAATCTTTTATTAAAAGATCCAAAATAGTGATTCCAAATATTTAAAACTTTCTTTACTAATTGTTTATATTTTTAAATCTCTTTACGATTTATTTTATGAAAATAGGTTTGAAGGTTTCCAATTGGAACCAAAAAGTTTCTTCTCACCCTGAAATTCAACAAAGTTTTATTTTATTCATTTATTTTTCACATAACAAGATTTGGAAAATCTTGGGATGTGACAGGCTACCACCCTTAAAATAAATCTCGTCCCGAGATTTGGGGAGGCTAGGGTTTACAAGTAGGCTCAAAACAACTACGGTACTACCACCCTTAAAAAAAGTTCCAACTAGATTACATTTTGGAATGCTTGGGATCTTGATGTAACTTTTCTGGACAGAGGTTTGCATAATGGCCTAGCTCCTTGCATTTGAAACATTTGACAAGGCTGAGATCCTTCATAGGCTTGTTTATCTTGTGCTTCATCTTTTCTGGGCAGTTGCTTGCATAATGTCCTAGCTCTTTGCAGTTGTTGCACCACACTTGGCTAATATCTTTCTTTTCCTTTGGTATCATTTCCTCTTGTTTGTTTCCTTGGTTCTTCTTCTTTTCTAGGCATTCATTGGCATAGTGCCCCATCTCTTTGCAAGTGTAACATTGCACATGGCTTTTGTCCTTCTTTTCCCTGGGTTTCTCCAAAGCTAGGAGTGCTTCTAGTTCATGATCTTCATATGTTATCTCATAGGTAGGAATGTCTACTGGTTTCTTTGACCTTCTATTGCTCCTTGGATAATTCATATGTCTCTTCTTTGGTCCTTTAAATTGGGTCATATTGCATGGAGGTACAAGTTGAGATTTTCCTTTGTCTTCATCCTTCTTGGTAGAGTTGGCTTTCTCTTGATAGTCTGCAACCAGTTGTTGCACTCCACCTTGTTTCCTTTGTTGAATTATGGTATAGATGGGGCATTGGATAGGGACATGACTATTTCCTTCACATAGGAAGCAAGTAGCTTGAGATGTGGGGCATTGGCCAACTGGATGTTCCTCTTCACAATTGGGGCATTGATCCCCATGTTCCTTGGAAGTGTGATCCTTGTCTCCACAAATATTGCAAGCTTTGGTTCCTTCTAAAATAACATCTTTGTCATCCTTGTTGTCATAAACTCCTTTGGAAGAGTTGTCTCCAATGTTGATCATTTGAGTGGCCATCCCTTGCAACAATTGGGATTGAATTTTCAAAATCCTTTGTATGGCTAGGTCTAATCCATTGTTGTTGGCTAAAAGCTGAGTTGTCACTTGGCTCAACTGGGTTTGGTTTGCTAGTAGTTGTTCTCTGATGTGCATCTCTTGGTTGTTGTTGTTGTCACCATCCTTGATGTTGGAGTCTTTTGGAGAGGTCATCTGTTTGGGTTGGATTGGGATTAGAATAGGCAAAAGATGTTTCTAAGGAAATAATTCTAATCACACACATCACAATTCACTCAGACAATGTGCAAGCAATCACAAACAAATATTCCACTCAAACCACAAGTTTCAAGCATATTTTTAGGCAACCAAATTTTTTTTTTGTTACACCACATAAGTTGGTGTGTTTGATCTATACTTAATATGGTGGTCTATCTATATGGTTCACTTGTGATCTTTCCATTCTTCTTGGTTGATTCTTCTTGCATGAGATCATGGTTTTCTTTGGGAAAAATCTTGGTCACAAAATTTCAAAAGTGATGATGGCTCCTTCTAAGTTGTGTTTCCTTAGTCTTCAAATCTTGAGCAAGATTTCTTGTCTCACTTGTCCTTAGTGATATCCAAGGTTGAAATCCTTGGTGAAAATGCTGAAGATGTTGAAGTCATTAGAGTTGATGAAGTCCTTTGCATATGGCGAAGTCTTTGGCCATGGGGTAGGCTTTGTCCATCAAGTTTGAAATAGAAGAGATGTAGAAAAACCAAAATGGTTGAGGAAAGAGTTTACAAGATTGTTTGTAAATAAGTTTTGGAACAAATACAACTCCTTTTTTTCTAAGGGGTTTTGTCCAATCCTAGGGTTACAAATCCTACAGGCAACACAATGCTCTGATACCATCTGTAAGATCCCTCATTTGTAAAGGAAAAGGATCCCTGTGATTGCAATGCTAGTCCCTGGATCAATAGCTAGCATCCACATTTAAGATGTAATATCAAGAAACAAAGGTCATAATACAACTTTATAACCAGGAATAACATAATTTATTACATCTTACATAGCTCATTTGGCTTTTACATTACATTGCAGCAGAATATCTATAAGCATGGGGTCCTTCATCTTCAAAGTGCCACAGGCAGACATGTTGGTTGTAGACTTGTAATCCTAATCAATAACTTCACTACTATCAAACAAACCTGCAACATAACAAGTTACATCCACAAGGGTCAATACATTTGAATTGTATTGGCAAGTGATACTATGGTAGTATAGTGGAGTCTATCATCTATATGCATTTGGCTAAGTGGAGCTTAGGCTTGCTTTGCTCAAAACAGATTTTCCTTATCTTTTGAAAACACTAAGTTTTTGCTTGACAAAAATCACCCAAGGCATCTACCAATCAAAGATTGAAGATACTTTAACCCTTGTTCAATCCACAAGTTTTTAACCTAGAAATTTGGATGATGAGATTCTTGATAGCTTCCATGTCTTGATGCTCAAATTATCCTTTACCAGGGACATGGCTAAGTACTTAGATTTTACCATCTGTAGAGGTTGTGCACTTTCCCCACCAGACTTGGTTTCACCAAGACAGGACCTTTCAGAAGCCTTCCCTTAGACCAAATGGACGTGTTCCAACCTATCATTCCCACTACCACCAACTGTCCAAATGGCTAAGTTCTAGCAACTTATGTGATCCAGGCAGAGCCCATATTGCCAAGTGGTTGCACTTGAAGCTTCTCAACATTTGACATCTCAAATCTCTTTGTTCCTGGGTGGCCATCCACAAGTGAGATACACAAGGTAAACCATAAAAATGGGCCTTGTGAACCACTCAACACAAACCATTCCTTCCATTCCACCCAGGTGATTCATTCTCTTAGTTGTTTTATTAAACAAAACACAAGTCCTCAGACTTAGAAATTTTTCCATAGTGTGAATATATATTCCACCCTTGTTTTCTACTAGCTAAGCTAAGCATGATAGTAGTAGGGATCTTAACTTAGGTAATTTTCACTAAGGTTTCATCTACTAGGTTTTCCCATAGCATAGTTTATACTTAGCAAAATTCCATGCAAGTCCTACTTAGAAATATCACTAATGCATAGTGAAAATAATAGGACAAAGTATGTAGCATCACTTGCCTTTTTGGTAGAGGGTATAAGTTCACTCCTTTTCCTTGCAACAATCACACTCTTCAAGTCACTACAATTCAATCAAGCAAGGCACAATCTCAAACTACCAATCAAGCAAAACATCACATAAAATGATAAAGTCAAAGTAATGCATGCAAGCATGCCAAGCTTTGTTTTATTTGAAAGAGTGGTTCCTAATGGGTCATAAACATTTTAAAACACCTAATGGTTATTTTATAAAGTGGCAAAGTCATTTGCAAAAGATTTCACTTCATAAACCATTTTCAAAACAAGGTATCATTTTATGTGGTGTAGAAATGTTTTTACTAAGGCATTAATCTATAGGGTTCACAAAATATGTTTTCAAACCATAAAACTTTGTGTTTAGGGTCAGAGAGTTTAAAACAAAACATTTCCCAAAGGTTTTCCTTCAAAACCATTTTTAATAAATAAACCATATTTTTATTTGACTAGAATTGATTTAAATCAAAGATTCATTCTTTTGTTTCTCCAAATACATTTTTGAATCCATAAAGTGTTTCCTATGGTCAGTAGGTTCAAAACACACCATTTGCAAAAGATTTTATCCTCAAAATCATTTTGGAATAATTTATATAACCTAAACAAGCATACACAAGTTTCTGCAAAAACAAACAATTTAACAGAAACTTTTTACTAAACAAATGGCATGGTTGGCTAGAGCTTATTTTTCTGAATCCATTGATATAAAGTTTGCAAAATTTGTACGTGTAGATCAATGGTTATGGAATTTACAAAATCATATATCTAATAGATTCAAATCTGTTTTTATAACCAGAGTCTGGCCACGCGGCGGCTTGCTATTGGCTGATACCGGTTCAGTCGGATCAAGCTTGCTGGACCGTAGGATCTAACTTAGATCGAGTGGCGCAGAGCCACACGATACCCCTTCGTCTATGTTCTATCACAGCCAGACGATCAAGATCTAACGGTTACGGCGAGGCTACCAGGAACTGGCGGCGCTGCGCGGCGGCGACTGGCGGCGCGGCTCTGCTCGCGGTGGTTCTGGCGAAGAAGGAAGGAAGGGAGGGAGAGGAGATGCTCACATGGTTCGCAAGGGTGCAGAGAAGCTCAACATGGTTGTAATAATCCAAGGGGCGCACTGTGATGTCAGGGATTGCTCGCCGGAGTTGCGTCTGACGACGGCCACGCTCAGTCGTCGTTGAGGGCGGCGCTACAGGTCACGAGGAAACAAACGGGAAGCTTGGTTAGATTCGTACGCGAGTCACGGTCATGCGTGCATCAACGAGAGGAAAGGGGGTGGTCAGATACTACCTGGAGGTCTCGCCGGAGTAGCAAACAGACGGTGGCGGCGCTTGGAGTCGTCGCTGTCGAGGCTCAGGGGCGCGCGTGAGCGAGCTGCGGATGTAGAAAGATGCGCCAGGGCCTGGGGAACTTGCCTGTGTGCTCAGGGAGGCAAGGGGTGGCGCGGGGTCGCCGGAACCGGCAGGGAAAGCCGTCGGTGACAGTGAGGTTCGGAGAGGAATTAGGGCAGCCTGGGGGCGTGCTAAGGTGGGGCGACAGAGGGGAAGGAGAGAGGAGGGGGAGACGCTTTAACGTGCGTGGTCACAGAGGGTAAAGGCAGCATCAATGCCGCGAATTAAAGCGAGCATTCATCGGCGGAAACAGCCGGCGAGGTAAGAGGAGAAGGAGTCGTGGCGGGTGAGGAAGAAAGCTAGGGTGTGGGGCCGTTTCGTCGGCGAAGTGAGAGAGGGGAGTTGGGGTCCACATGTCTGTCGCTGAGCGGGTAGGGTGTTTGGTCTGAAACGTTTTTCTGCGGGAGAGGGCTAGTTGGGCTGGAGCTGGGCTGTTGGGCCAGGTGGGTCGGGCTGTTTGTTTCTCCCTTTTTTTTCAGTATTCTTTTTCTTTTTCTAATTGATTTTCTGTTTTGAAATTCAAACAACAAATCAAACACCCAAATCAAAACAAACTTCCATCAAACTTTGTATTTAGTTTAGTTCTGTTTAACAACACAAATCAAAGTCCAAAATAGAATAATATTTTTATTCTTTTTAGGATCTATTTAATAATTAAATAAATAGTCCTTAGTTATTTATTCAAATAGGATTTTTTTTATTAAAAAAAACTCCATTTGAAATCTGAATAATATCAAAACCCATTTCAGTAGGTTTTATTTGAAAATACAAACACTTGGTAAACTTATTTAAAATAAAATAACAAGTTTTAGTGTTTAATTAAAATGGGGAAAGCCTTTACCTAAATAAATTTGGTTTATTAATAAATCCTCATTATTTTATTTAAAAGACTTTTATCTCTTTAATCAAAAACAAAATACTTTACTTCAAAAGCTTGGCCAAGATTTCATTTGGCTTTATAAAATAATCCTTATTTATAATTCTACCTTTGTTTTATAAAACCAATCTTTTATTAAAAGATCCAAAATAGTGATTCTAAATATTTAAAACTTTCTTTACTAATTGTTTATCTTTTTAAATCTCTTTAGGATTTATTTGATCAAAATAGGTTTGAAGGTTTCCAATTGGAACCAAAAAGTTTCTTCTCACCCTGAAATTGAACAAAGTTTTATTTTATTCATTTATTTTTCACATAACAAGATTTGGAAAATCTTGGGATGTGACAACTTTGAATTAGTAGCTAGTAGATGGTTATGTAACAAAAAATTCTTATACTTTCATGTGGTTTCTTCACCTGTTCTCTAGGGACTGTGGAATTCTAGAAATAGTTTAGTATTTAATAGAACTACCTGGATTAATATGAAAAATATTTGGCATATGGTGCTATCCTATCTAAGAAACCGGAAGGTTCCCTTCAAAGAACTAGGAGGGGGAACTGCCCGCTTCATGGACTGCCTACCACAAAAGCTCAAAAGACCATTGAGGGTTGCTTGCATGCTGACCTAGTCGGACTTTGGCTGGTTTTCCTCTTGGAAGACCACAACTGTGAGCAAGGTCCATGATGGCAGGGTATCACTGGAGTACCTACAGAGCCACCGAAGTGAAGATGATTCCGTCCATGTGGTGACTTGAAGCACTGGTCCTTGCATGTTGTACTTCTTTGCTCCCCGGGTAGTATAGTGGTGGTCTTTTGAGCCTGTATGGATTTTGAGTTGTCGTGTTTAGCTCCTAGAACTATAATGGCTTTAGTTCTTATTTTTGCTTTAGTACTAGTTTCCTATCTACTTTGGTTTGTGAACCTGGTGTTTTTTTCTTCTATGAAAGGGTACGAGACCCTATGGTGGCCCAGCAACTGTCGACTGCCGCCAGGACTAGATCCGCCTTCAACTCATGCCCCTAGCCCGTCGCAAGCACCAGATCCGTCGGATCAACCCCCATTCTCCGCCTCCCTCTATGCCCAGCCACACCTACTCCTCTTCGTGCACGTTGTCCTATGTATCATCGTCGGGTACATACATCGCAGCCGGGAGGACCGCACGAAAGCGGCGGCGCAACAATATGATGTTCAAAAGGGGATTTCAAATCAGTCGATGTTCAAATCAATCTGAATACTTCGTGAATTTAGTGCATATTTAATCTTACCATATCTTCGATAGAAAACTAATGTGATTGTTATCCTTGTATCCGATTATTATTAAGCGACCAGAGCAATCATACATTATTGGGAATTGCTAAGTTACAACACAGTCAACTCTGCAGCCATCTAATTGCATCTCGCGCGCCAAGATCCGTGTTGTCTGGGTTCAGCTGCTTCGGCCCGTGTCCAGCCGAATCAACTATTCTCTGTTGTTCCTTCCAGCCTTTTGTATCTTCCTGGGATGCTCTTTTAATGGGGATCAGAGACTTATTTGTTTTTGCGTGTGTTGTTTTTCTAGGCATTTGTAGTTGGGACGGGGGCCAAGATTCTGTGTGAAAATGGGCAAGATCGGTTGGTTGGCATTATTTTCCGTCTTTGTTTATTTGGTTTTCTTTTTTTTTCATTTGGTTTTCTTTTTTTTATAGTGACGAGCGGATGGTTTATCGTTTATTATTAGGAGAGATAGCATGAAGGATAATCTATATTTTTTCCCGATAGTTAGATGCTCATCTACGAGTTGCAATCAGATTTTTACAATTGGGATTTTGTTGTACTTTAAACCAAATTTACTAAGAATTTTAGCTAGTGTTCGTTTCAAATCAATTTTAGTAAGAATTTTAGAGGTGATTTTTGTGTGTACTTTTTGTGTTTATCCAACAAAAACACAAATTAATTAATTTGTATTTGTCTGAGACATGATTTGTATTTAGCAGGCCGGTTTTTGTTCATTGTTCGCTTTTGGAATCATCCCATTTTTTTGCTCTGAGGTGGGATCTTGTTTTTTGTCCATTTATTTTTTTGTAGCTCAGTGGATGAGCTATGTTGGAGCAGATCATTTCTTCATTTTCTTTTTGATCCAGTATTTTTTTGATTTTTTTGTGCTTTTTTTCTTCTGAATTTGTCCGTGAAGTAGAGGCGTATATTGACCTCTAGCACTGGCACGATGCCCAGTAACAAATCATATAGTATAGTTATATAGTATATAGTTTGATGGTCGTCTTTTTGACCTTTTTTGTTTTTAGCATATAGTTTGATGGTTGAATGTCTTTTTTAATAGTCTCGAGTTGCATCTTGACATGCAATCGGATTTTCTTCTTGATGTTATAGAGATGGAGTTGCAACTGAGACCTGTGTAGCCTTAAGTTGCAACTCGATACGCAACTTGTATTCTCCTTAATGGTATATGGAGGGGAGTTGCGACTAGGGTTTTTGCAACTGACTATCGTGTTGAATGGTCCTTGTCTTTTTTTTGCCTTGACTTGCATCTTGACATGCAACTGGAGTTTCGTATCAAGTTATATCTCGTCACGCAACTGGCCTTCTCCCTTGATGGTATAGAGAGTGAAGTTGCAACTGGACTGTGAGTCTCGAGTTGCAACTTGACACGCAACTGAACTTCTCCCCTGATGGTTTAGAGAGCGAGTTGCAACTAGGGTTGCAACTATCCTTGAGTTGCATCTCGGCACGCAACCAGCCTTCTCCCTTGATGTTCTAGAGAGGGATTTGCAACTAGGGTTGTCTTGAGTTGTTGTTTGACACGCAAGTAACCTTCTCCCCTGATGGTATAGAGAGCGATTTGCAACTAGGGTTGCAACTAAGGACTAGCCTTGAGTTGCATCTCAACACGCAATCAACCTTCTCCCATGATGGTATAGATAGGGAGTTGCAACTAGGGTTGCAACTGGACTATGAGTCTCGAGTTGCAACTTGACACGCAACTGGCCTTCTCCGCTGATAGTATAGAGGGGGAGTTGCAACTAGAGTTGCAACTAAGAACTAGCCTTGAGTTGCGTAACGACATGCAACTGGCCTTCTCACTTGATGGTATAGAGAGCGAGTTGCAACTAGGGTTGTAATTGTACTATGAGCCTCGAGTTGTAACTTGAAACATAATTGGCCTTCTCCGCTGATAGTATAGAGGGGGAGTTGCAACTGAGAATTAGCCTTGAGTTGCATCTTGACACGCAACCGGCCCTTGATGGATAGAGAGCGAGTGGCAACTAGGGCTGCAACTAAGGACTAGCCTTGAGTTGCATCTTGACATGCAACTAGCCTTTTCCCTTGATGGTATTGAGAGAGAGTTGCAACTAGGATTGCAACTGGACTATGAGTCTCAAGTTGGAACTTAACACTCAACCAGCCTTCTCCCCTGATGGTATAGAGAGGGAGTTGCAACTAGGGTTGCAAATGAGGACTAGACTTGAGTTGCATCTCGACACGCAATTGGCTTTCTCCCTTGATGGTATAGAGAGGGAGTTGCAAATAGGGTTACAACTGGACTACGAGTCTCGAGTTGCAACCTGACACACAACCAGCCTTCTCCCCTGATGGTATAGAGAGCGAGTTGCAACTGAGGACTAGCCGTGAGTTGCATATCGACACGTAACCGACCTTACCCCTTGAGAGGGAGTTGCAACTAGGGTTTCAACTAGATTATGGGTCTCGAGTTGCAACTTGACACACAACCAGCCTTCTCTCCTTATGGTATATAGAGAGAGAGTTGTAACTACGGTTGCAACTGAGGACTAGCCTTGAGTTTCATATCGACACGCGGCCGTCCTTCTCCCTTGATGGTATAGAGGGAGTTGCAACTAGGGTTATCTCGAATTGCAACTTGACATACAACCAGCCTTCTCCCCTGATGGTATAGAGAGCAAGTTGCAACCCTAGTTGCAACTGAGTACTAGCCTTGAGTTGCATCTTGACACGCAACCGACCTTCTCCCTTGATGGTATAGAGAGGGAGTTGCAACTAGGATTACAACTAGATTATGAGTCCCTAGTTGCAACTTGACACGCAACCAACCTTCTCCCCTAATGGTATAGAGAGCGAGTTGCAACTAGGGTTGCAACTGGAGTATGAGTCTCGAGTTGCAACTTGGCAGGCAACCAACCTTATCCCCTGATAGTATAGAGTGGAAGTTGCAACTAGGGTTGCAACTGAGGACTATCCTTGAGTTGCATCTCGACACGCAACTGACCCTTGATGGTATAGAGAGTGAGTTGCAACTAGGGTTGCAACTTGAGTACTGTGTTGATTCTTGTCTTTTTCTCCTCTAGTTGCATCTCCACACGCAAATTTTTCCCCTTCTCCCTAATCGAAAGGTCCTTGTGTGTTTTTGCCTCAAGTTGCATTTCGACACGCAACTGGACTTCTCCCTAAATCGTATAGAGCGGGAGTTTGCAACTAGGGTTGCAACTGAGGATTATGTTCCATGTTTCTTGTCTTTTTAGCCTCGAGATTCATCTCGACACGCGACTAGCCTTCTACCCTGTATAAAGAGGGAGTTAAAACTACGGTTGCAACTGAGTACCCGTGTTGATTGGACCTCGTCTTTTTTGTTTACCCTCGAGTCGCATCTCTAAATGCAATTGGCCTTCTCCCTTAATGGTATAGAGGAAACTATGATTGCAATTGAGTACCCGTGTTGAATGTGGTTTAAAGTTTTTGTATCGAGTTGCATCTCGACATGTAACTGGTCCCCTGATGATATAGAAAGAGTCGCAACTATGATTGCAACCCTTGTTCTTGCATTTTCCATGGTTCTTGTATCAAGTTTCTATCGTCGCGTCTTTGTTTGCCCCGATTTGCAAATGACAAGCAATTGGCCTTTTACTCGATGATAGAGGAGACGCAATTGGCTTTTTGAAGTTGATTTTTTAACAAACCTTTCTGTTTTGATTTTTTTCATTTTCTAAATTTGAACTTTATATTTTTTATCTGTCCTCTTTGCTAGTTGGAACTGTGCTCAAAACTCACATTTTTCCTAATTGAAAATTTGAACTTATTTTTTTGAATTACCCATGATTACCTTATTTTTTTTGAATTCTTCATTTTTATTTAATTAACATATGACAAGAATCATGAAGAAACATTTTACTTTTAAATATAGCTCATTTTTTCCGAGGATTAATGTATTTCAACTAAATAATAAGACAAACTGGAGACTATAACGGCTACCGTTAACAGACGAATGGGGAAGACCACGTGAAATTGTTTTCCATCCCTCATCTAACGTACAAAAATCCAGGGTATACTATAATGTTAGGCCCACTGCTCCGTGTCAATTGCCGTTATCTCTGTTATTATGTTTTTCCTGTCCAGCTTCCTATCTTTTCTGTCTACATCGGCAATAACGTCAGCCCGCAAGTAAAAAAAAAGTCAGCCCGACAACTCCCAGCTGAAGCCCAAATAAGAGAGAACTACAAGCCCGACAACAAAAGAAAAAACAAAATAAGACACAAGAATCAGCCTGACAACTAAAGCCCACGATCTAGAGGTGACAGAGGCCAAATCAACAATGTTGGCGTCAGTCGACTGGGAATTAGCGTTAGAGTCTCCCCTAAATTATTTATACAATGGTCCAATGTACTCTTGTACTTATTTAATTCTATCACTATGATCTATCCGATCTCATCAAATTTCTCTTTTTTACACTTGTTCTCGCATTTATTTCTTTGTCATCGTCTTGCCCTGTAGGTTGTACCATCGCAAGCAGATTGTTGAAACAACAATGTGAATGCAAGTATATATTTGCAAAATTATCTTAATCAGCGACCTAGAGTAAATTGTTTTCAATCAGGTGTCAATACATCCTCCTACTACAACTTATGTGATTTTATGGGCAAAGATGACACCATCACAAAATATTTCTGTACGAGCGAGATTGCCCGCAAGTATAACCATTGTGAAAGTATTGTTTTATTCATTAAAATTCATTTGTTAACAAGGTTGATCAAGTCTTGTTACCAAAACAATTTAAAATGAAACAAAACTTTGCATTTAACAAAATTATTATGTTACCTCAAACTTGATAGCAATAGTCCAAATCATAATAGTTTCAAAACTTTCTTGTGAAATGGAATAATATATTTCTCCAACTTTAATGCTCTCAATATTTTCAATGGAATTCAGGCAATAGCTCTTATCAATCTTCTTGGGAAAATAGACAGTATGCTCTTTGTCATTAATATTAAAAGTTAATTTTACTTGATTACAATTGATGATAGCACCTGCAGTATTAAGAAAAGGTCTCCCAAAAATAATAGACATATTATCATCTTCGGACATCTCAAGTACAACAAAATCAGTTAAAACCAAACAATTATGAGCCACTTGAATAGGAACATCCTCACATATACCAACATGAATAGTAGTATATCAGTTGGTATCAACTTTTCTAGCTGGAGTCTCTTGTAGAGAGAAAAAGGCACAACACTAACTCCAGCTCCCAAATCACATAAAGTAGTTCTAACATAATTATTCTTAATAGAGCAAGGAATAGTTGATATACCTGGATCACCAAGTTTCTTTGGAACCTTACTATTAAAGTAATAATTAGCAAGTAAAGTAAAATTTTCTCATTAGGAATCTTCCTTTTATTAGAGAGAATATCCTTCATATACTTTGAAAAAGGAGGCAACTTAATAGCATCAGTCAAAGGAATTTTCAAAAATAAAGGTTTCATGCACTCACAAAACTTGTTATAGTGTTCTTCCTCCTTTGACTTGTGTTTCTTATTGGGAAAATGCATAGGTTTCTGCACCCAAGGTTCTCTTTCACTACCATGTTTATTATCAATAAAATCTTCCTTAGTGTACTTAGTGTTCTTAGTGTGCTTCTCAAGTTCTTCCTCAATTTATTCCTTATCGGGAGCATTATTTTTATCATTACCACTTTCAGTTTCAGCATCAGAGACAAATATACTATTAGGATCTACAGCAGGTTCAAGTGGTTCCTCAACTGTTTTATGTTTCTTTTTCTTTCTCTTATGGGGACTACCACTATTTTCATATTGTTGAGAATCTTGCTCAATTCTTTTAGGATGTCCTTCGGGATATAAAGGATCTTGAGTGGTTGTACCACTCCTAGTTATAATTCCATAAGCATGTTTATCTCCAGAAGCATTAACTAGCATATCTTTTTGTACCTTAGCAAGTTGATCAATTTGGGTTTAAACCATTTGGAAGTGTTTAACAAGCATTTTAACATCATTAGAAGTTCTTTCCACAATATATTTCAACTCATTAATAGCTCTAGAGTTTTCAAATAAATGATTCTGAACTTGTTTATTAAAATAACCTTGTTTAACAATAAAAATGTCAAGTTCTTCTAAGCATTGATCAGGAGGTTTACCATAGGGAATATCACCTTCATCAAAGTGTTGGAAGAGTGTACCTCAATAGTGGATGAGTGGCTAATTGGCTTACATAATTCTTCTATAGGAGGTAGATTCTTCACATCTTCAGATCTAATACCTTTCTCCTTAAGTCATTTCTTAGCTTCTTTCATCACTTCATCATTTAATGCAATCACTGCCCTCTTCTTTGGTCTTGGTGTTGGAGTTGGTTCAGGCACAATTTGTTCAGATATAGTAGGCTTAGGTGTAATTAGCTCAGTTGAAGTCCAATCATCATAATTCTTGCTTATTTTAGCCATTGATTCTTCAGCTTCTGTAGGAGTTCTTTTCCTAAAAACACAATCAGCAAAGCTATCTAGGTATGTCCTAGAATCATCAGTTAGTCCATTATAATAAATATCAAAAAGCTCATTTTTAGTCAATGGACATCAAGGATGTGCATGAATCAAGGCATAGAACCTTGTCCATGACTCATGCAATTTCTCTTCTTCTTCCTGTTTAAAATCAAAAAGTTTCTACAAAGTAGCATGTCTAGCACCAGGAGGAAAATATTTCTGAAAGAAAGTAGCAATCAAGCAATTAGGGCTATCATTGGATCCATGAGGTAATCTATTAAACCAAGCTTTAGCTTCTCCTTTAAGTGAAAAAAGGAAGATATTTGTAACAAAGTACTTGGGCATCTTAACATCATCAGAAAATAAGGCACTCATAGTGGAAAGCTCATTCAGATGAGCTACAACACTTTCATTTTCAGTCCCACAAAAGGTTCTTTCTCAACAATGTTTATATAGGATAAATCAAGAGAGAAATCATAATCTTTATCTTTAATATCTATGGGAGAAGTAGCAAACTTAGCATCAGCAGAAGGTTTAGGAATAATGGTACATCTCTCAAGGATACTCCTAATAGCACTAGCACCATGTGTGTTTCGACACTCTTCAGTAAATTCATCAGTCATTTCAATGTACCCATCATTAATATCATAACTCTCTCTAGACTCAAGTGAGCTAACAGGTGTAATAGTGTCTTCACTAGGAGTTTCAGTGTTTCCCAATATAGTTCTAGCAATAGTAGCATCTAGGAAAGTACCTAATGAACCACTTGCATCAAGCACAGTAGAAGTAACATCTTGAGTATTAGAAGCAATTTTAGATTCAGCAGTAGTAGCAGTGTGTGTAGCATGTGTATGTGGTGGTGGTGGTGTGACAAGCTTACTTATAACAGATGGTGAATCAAGAGTAGCAGAGGTGTTTAGAACTGTACCTCTTCTTGTAGTGGATGGTAAAATAGGAAAATTCCATCACGAGACTTCCCCATGATGAAAGGGAAAAGCAGTGAACAATAATAGATCCAAGTGAACTTACAAATAAAGCTATGCTCCTAGGCAACGGCGAAATAAAATAGTCTTCATGACCCACAAGTATAGGGGATCACAATAGTTTTCAAGGGTAGTATAACCCAATTTATTGATTCGACACAAGGGGAGCCAAAGAATACTTATAAGCCTTAACAACTGAGTTGTCAATTCAATTGCACCTGGAAATAGTCTTGCTCATAGAAGTTTATCAGTAGCAATAGTTTTGTAGTAGCAATAGCAAAATAACAGCGGCAGTAAAACAAAGGCAGTAGTAACAATAGTAGCAAACAGTAGGATATGAGTGCGGTAGGCATAGGGATGGATGGATGGGCGTTGCATGGACGAGACTATTCATGTAACTTCAAGATCTAGGGAAATTGCAGATAAATAAGATAAAGCATCCAAGTACTAAACAATCATAGGCATGTGTTCTATATATAGTCATACGTGCTCGCAATGAGAACTTGCACAACATCTTTTGTCCTGCCATCCCGTTGCAGCGGGGCCTCAAGGGAATCTACTGGAAATTAAGGTGCTCCTTTTAATAGAGCACTGGAGCAAAGCATTAACACTCCACGAACACATGTGATCCTCATACCACAACCATCCCCTCCGGCTATCCCAATTTCTGTCACTTTGGGGCCTTTGGATCCGAACAATGATATGTGTACACAACTTGCAGATAAGATCACAAATAATACTATCATCATGAATCAATAACATGTTCAAATCTGAGATCATGGCACTTGGGCCCTAGTGACAAGCATTAAGAAAAACAACTTGCAACAAAGTCAAATAGCACTAATAGAGATACTAGGCACCAAGCCCTAACAATCTTATTCGATTACATGATAGAACTCATCCAATATCTACCATCCCCATAGCCTACAGCAGGGGATTACTCACTCATGGATGGAGGAAACATGGATGGTTGATGGAGAGACGTCGGTGATGATGATGGCGATGATCCTCTCCAAATTCCCTGTCTTGGCAGGGTGCCAGAACGGAGTTTCTGGTTCCGAATCGCGGTTTCTAGTGGTGGCGGCACAGCGGAACTCCTTCTGGAAAAACGTGGACCCCCCCCTGAGTTTTTAGGTCAAGAGGCAACTTATAGGCAAAGAGGGAGGCCGAGGGGGTGCCGAGGCGGCCACACCCCTCCTAGGCGCGGCCCGGCCTAGCCCGCGCGGCCAAGGGTGTGGGCCCCTCGTGGCCCTCCTCCGTCTCATCTTCTAGATCCGTGAGTATTCTGGTGAAATAGGAATTTTGGCATATTTTCTAGGATTTTTCCTGATAGTTGTTTTTCTGCACAAAAACTAGACACCAAGGCAATCCTGTTGAAAACAGCGTCAGTCTGTGTTAGTCGTATCCAAATCACACAATTTTATAGGAGAAACAATTAACAAAAGTGTTCGGGAAAGTAGATACGTTTTGGACATATCAGTGTGTGTCCATCACATCATTCTCCTAATAGTATGATCTTGTTATTAATAACATCCAATGTTCATGATCAAGAAACCTTGATCATCTATTAATCAACAAGCTAGTTTAACAAGAGGCTTACTAGAGACTCTTTTATGTTTACAAAACACACAAGTATTAATGTTTCCGGTTAATACAATTATAGCATGGGATGCAAACATTTATCATAAACACAAAGATATAATAATAACCACTTTATTATTGCCTCTTGGGAATATCTCCAACAGTCGCCCAGTTACACTAGAGTCAATAATCTAGATTACACTGTAATGTACCTAACACCCATGGCGTTCTGGTGTTGGTCATGTTTTTCCCTAGGGAGAGGTTTAGTCAACGGATCTGCCACATTCAAATTTGTGTGTACTTGGCAAATCTTTATGTCACCATCTTGGACATGCTCGCGAATAACATGAAAACGTAGATTGATATGCTCCAGCTTCTTGTGTGACCTTGGCTACAGTGTATTGGCTATGGCACCCATGTTGTTACATTAAATGGCCATTGGGTCCAATGCACTAGAAACCACACCAAGCTCCGTAATGAACTCCTTCATTCATATCGCTTCTTGTGAAGCCTCTGAAGCAGCTATGTATTCCGATTCAGTTGAAGATCTAGCCATAACGCTTTGCTTAGGACTCCTCTAGTTCACTGCTGAACCATTCAAAGTAAATACGTATCCAGTATGTGACTTAGAGTCATCCGAATCGGTGTTCCAACTAGCATCGGTGTAACCATTTACAACGAGCTCTTCATCACCTCCATAAGAAAGAACCATATCCTTAGTCCTTCTCAAGTATTTTAGGATATTTTCGACCATTGTCCAGTGTTCCACTCTTGGATCACTTTGATATCTGCTGGTCAAACTAATAACATGTGCAATATAAGGTATGGTACACAGCATGGCATACATGATAGAACCTATGGCTGAGGCATAGGGGATTTTTCTCATCGTCTCTCTATCTTCTGCTGTAGCTGGACTTTGAGTTTTACTCAAGGTCGTATTTAGCAACATGGGCAAGAATCGTTTCTTGCTTTCTTCCATTCCAAACTTCTTTAGAACCTTGTACAAGTATGTACTTTGTGAAAGCGCTATTAAGAGTCTTGATCTATCTTTATAAATCTTGATGCCTAAAATGTATGCAGCTTCACCAAGATCCTTCATTGAAAAACTATAATTCAAATAGGCTTTGACACTTTTAAGAAGTTTTGTATCATTCCCAATCAACAATATGTCATCCACATATAGTACCAGGAATGCTACAGAGCTCCCACTCACTTTCTTGTAAATACAAGATTCTCCATAAGTTTGTATAAATCCAAAGTTTTGATCACCTTATCAAAAAGTTGATTCTAGCTCTGGGATGCTTGCTTCAATCCATAAATGGACCGTTGAAGTTTGCATACCTTGTTAGTATCTTTAGGATCGACAAAACCTTTGGGTTGTACCATATAGAACTCTTCTTCAATGTCACCATTGAGGAACGCTGTTTTGACATCCATCTGCCATATCTCATAATATGCAGCGATTGCTAGCAAAATCCTTGCAAACTTTAGCTTCGCTACTGGTGAGAAAGTCTTATCGTATTCAACTCCTTGAATTTGTCGGAACCTTTTTGCGACAATTCGAGCTTTATAGACGGTAAGATTACCATCGACATCTGTTTTCTTCTTGAAGATCCATTTGTTCTCGACAGCCTTGCGGCCATCTAGTAAGTCCAGCAAAGTCCACACTTGGTTTTCGTACATGGATCCAATCTCGGATTTCATGGCTTCTTGCCATTTGTTGGAATATGGGCTCATCATTGCTTCCTCATACGTCGCAGGGTCGTCGGTGTTGTCCACCAACATGACATTCATAACAAGGTCATACCAATCAGGAGTGGTATGAACCCTCGTCAACCTGCGAGGTTCAGTAGCAACTTCGTTTGAAGTTTCATGATCATTATCATTAGCTTCCTCTCTTATTGGTGCATGTGGCACAGGAACATCTTCCGGTGCTGCGCTACTCTCGAATCCGAGAGAAGGTTCAACAACCTCGTCGAGTTATACTTTCCTTATGGTCATTCTTTCGAAAGAAACTCCTTCTCAAGAAATGTTCCATTCTTGGCAACGAAAACTTTGCCTTCGGATATATGATAGAAGGTATACCCAATTGTTTCTTTAGGGTATCCTATGAAGACGCATTACTCCGCTTTAGGTTCAAGCTTGTCGGGCTATAACTTCTTGACATAAGCTTCGCAACCCCAAACTTTAAGGAACGACAACTTACGTTTCTTACCAAACCACAATTCATATGGTGTCGTTTCAACAGATTTAGTACCCTATTTAAAGTGAATGTGGCTATTTCTAATGCATAACCCCAAATTATAACGATAAATCTGTAAGAGACATCATAGAACGAACCATATCTAAGAGAGTTCGATTACGATGTTCGGACACACCATTATGCTGTGGTGTTCCCGATGGTGTCAATTGTGATAGTATTCCGCATTTGTTCAAATGCATGCCAAACTCCTAACTTAGATACTCACCTCCATGATCAGATCGCAAAACTTGATCGTCTTGTTACGCTAATTTTCTACTTCACTTTGGAATTCCTTAAACTTCTCAAAAGTTTCAGACTTATGATTCATAAAGTAGATATACCCATATCTACTCAAGTCATCCGTGAAAGTAAGAACATTACAATATCCACCGCACGATGCTACATTCATTGGACCACACACATCGGTATGTATGATCTCCAACAAGTCCGCATCTCACTCCATTATTCTAGAGAATGGTGTCATAGTCATTTTTCACATTAGACATGCTTCACATCTTTCAAGTGATTCAAGAAGTCCATCGGAATGGAGTTTCTTCATGCGCTTCACTCCAATGTGACCAAGACAGCAGTGCCACATATATGTGGAATTATCATTCAATTTCACTCGTTTAGCATCTATATTATGAACAGGTGTATCACTACTATCGATATTCAATAAGAATAGACCATCCATCTCAGGCGCATGACGATAAAATATATTACTCATATAAATCGAACAACCATTATTCTCAGACATAAACAATTAACCGTCCCATAATAAACAAGATCCAGATATAATGTTCATGCTTAACGCAGGCACCAAATAAAAATTATTTAGACTTAAAACTAATCTCAATGGTAGATGAAGAGGGAGCGTGCCGACGATGATCACATCAACTTTGGAGCCATTTCCAACACGCATCGGAACCTTGTCTCTCGCTAGTCTTTGCTTATTCTGTAGCACCTATTTCGAGTTACAAATATGAGCAACCGAATCTGTATCAAATACCCAGACACTACTATGATTACTAGTAACATACACATCAATAACATGTATATTGAATATGCCTTTCTTCTTGATGTTGTCGTTCTTCAAATCTTCTAGGTACTTGGGGAAATTCCGCTTCCATTAACCTTTGCCCTTGCAGTAAAATCACTCAGTATCAGGCTTAGGCTCAGCCTTGGGCTTCTTAGCAGGCACAACAGCTTTATTGCCGCCCTTCTTGAAGTTTCCCTTCTTCTTAGGATTGCCTTGCTGCTTGAAATTGGTGGTCTTATTGACCATCAACACTTGGTGCTCTTTCTTGATCTCCACTTCCGTAGACTTCAACATGGATAAGACTTTAGGCAACGACTTATCCATGCGCTGCATGTTGTAGTTCATAAAAAAGTTCTTGTAACTAGGTGACAGTGATTGGAGGACCCAACACATTAGGAATCGTTATTCCCAAATCTGCGAGTTTATTTGCGTGCCCAGACATTTTAAGCACATGCTCGCTAACAGAGCTGCCCTCTTCCATCTTGCAGTTAAAGAACTTCTCGGAGGCTTCATAGCTTTCCACGGCCACATGAGTTTCAAATATCATTTTGAGCTCATTGATAATATCATAAGGGTCACGGTTCTAAAAGCGCTTATGAAGCTCCAATTCCAGACCATACATGATGGCACACTGAAATGTGGAGCATTGATTCTTCCGAGTGAGGTAAACATTTTCACCTCATCGGTAGCATCATCTATAGGCAGGTCACCCAGCAGTGCATCCAGCACATAAGTCAGCTGACCAACATTGAGGACAATCATCAAGTTATGGAACCAGTCCATGAAGTTGCTTCCATTATTTTAAAACTTTTTATTCTGTAGGAACGCATTAAAATTGATGGTAGGGGCCGCCATGATCTACAACATATTTGCAAGAGTTTAGATTAAGTTTATGATAAGTTGAGTTCAAATTTAATTCTTAAATAAACTATGTGAACTCCCACTCAAAACAACATCCTTCACATTGTCTTAGTGATCACACGAACCAAATCCACTACACCAAGTCCGTTCTTCATGAGAGAAGATGTAGCTTCAAAGGCGAACAATCAACATGTTCATCATATCATTCATATGACTTATGCTTTATCTTTCGGTATTCCGTGTTCCGGGACCATGAATTTATATGCTAGGCTCATCAAGGTTAACCTTAGTATCCGCATGTGCAAATCTGGCTTGCACCCGTTGTATGCACACGTAGAATCTATCACACCCGATCATCACGAGATGCTTCGAAACGACGAGTCTTATCAACAGTGCCTACTAAGGACAAACACTTTATTACTTGATATTTAGTGAGAGGGATCATCTTATAATTCTATCATCGCGATCTAAGCAATACAAGATGCATAAAAGTATTAACATCACATGCAATTCATAATATGTGATATGATATGGACTTTCTTCTAATGACTTTGATCTTCATCTCCAAAGCACGAACATGATATCCATCATCACCGGCGTGGTGTCAAGTTCAACATCGCCGCTTCATGGTTGTCCACCACCAACATCAACTATTAGAAGTACTTGATGAATAGACACACAGGTATTAACGAATTTAAAGACAACCATAAGGCTCCTGCTGATTGCCAACTTACAATAAGGATCATTGCATACATCAAATATAATCATAATCACATCATGGCCATATCACATCACATGCCCTGCAAAAACAAGTTAGACGCCTCTAATTTTCTTTGCATGTTTTACGTGGCTTGGGGATTTCGAGTAAGAACCGTTCTTACCTACGAACAAGAGCCACAACGTTGATACAAGTATTGTCAAGTGCCCGTTGTAAATTGAATCTGACATGGATATACCCTACGGGTGCACAACGTTGGTATACCCGGTCCAGCCCAAGGAAGGCCCATGTGAAGACTTGCAGCCCAGGAAGATTTCGGGTGGCCCAATCTCATGGCGAGTTCCACTCCTTTGAGGACAAGTCTAGCTATAGATAGAATTTCAAAGGGTTCAACCCTAATCTGTAACCGACTCGACCTATCCCGGGACCTGGACTATCTATATAAAGGCTAGGAGGGTACGATGAGAAGGACCTGAACACCTCATACACACACCTCCACGCCATATTGCATTTGCGCACCCCTGTAACCTTCGGTTCCGCCGCAATCAAGAATGGACAAGCAGGAGTAGGGTTTTCCCTTCGGGGGCCTGAACATGGGTAAACCTCGTGTCCCCGTGTTGCTTGCCTGTTAACCGTTTTGCGACTTCCAGCATCACCATCTTCTCCAAAACCCAAGTCCATAACAATGGGCATTGACGAGTCGAACCCTCGTCAATTGGCGCCGTTTGTGGGAAGCGGGGACGCTGATCATGCGGTCGTGATGGTCCCATCTGGAGCGGTCTACGATTCCTCGGCGACGGAGATTCACCTCCTCTTAGGCGCCTTTGACTTCACCGCCCACTCGCCAGCCACCCTCAAAGATTTCGAGTCCGTAGGCGATGGAATCGAGATGCTATTCGGGAGCTTCTACTTCCAGGTGGGCTAGACCAACACCCTCCGCCTCCTAGAGCGGGTGCCACTTCCATCAATCAGGCCTGCTTCATGGGTCCCGCCCATCGGTGCCATACGTACATCAACACTGATGGACAATTCAGATGACAGCGGCAGCTGCAACTCCAATCTATGTGATCCCTCTTCAGATGAAGGAACCTATGGTTCCAGATCAGAGAGCTGCGGCAGCAGCGACCCACTCCATGAGTGCTACCTGTGCGTCGTCATCCATGGTGGTGACATCAACAACGGAACAGATCCACCACTGGGCTCGACTCCCAACCCCCCTCCCAATCTCCCTCCCAACCCGTAGGTTGAGAACGAGGGAAACAGGCTGAACCGGCCTAACAAGGCGGCTAGAGCCACTGAGAGCGGCAATCGTGCCCCCAACTAGATCAACCTTAACGAGGAAGGCTGGGAGATCTCACACGAAGCCGTGCGAGGCAATCAAATCCTACATGTGGATGCCTCCTGTGACTTGCTGATGGCCTATCAGTGGCTCCTGATCGATGAGCGCAATCGACAGGTCAAGCTATAGGACGACCTCGAAAAGCGCAAGCGAGCAGCCGATGAGTTAAGCATGCGGCAAGCCGCGCTCTCCGCTGGCTTCTCCTCCTCACACGGGAACAACACCAACAAATACCGCTCTCGCCTGGAGCGCATGGACCCTGCCGCACGACGCGAGGTCACCAAGGCACTCGACACGTCATTCATGACGATGGACTCGGAAGGCAACATCATGCCAAAAATGCCGGAGGCTGCAATCATGGCAGCCACCACCTATCTTGCGTCTAACCCGCCACTGGCGGGAGACCCGAAGAACACGATCCACAAGTCTGCGCCAGCAAGCCTCTGACTCGTTGGAGCTGCGCTCCACGACGAAACTCCCGCGGAGCCAAAGAAGAAGACCGCGGTCAAGTTCACTCAAAGCCGCACACCCACATCCGAGGAGGAGGAGCACGACCTGCCTCGACGCCGTGGGATCCCATAGCGCCACAGCAGCAACTATGATGCTCACAGCGAGCTCACACAGTGCAAGATCGACAAATCACGTGCTAAGCGCGCATGCTCAACTGAGTCCGAAGAGGAGGACGATGGAGAACTGTGTGGATCCAGATGCTTTAGCAGATTCGTTCGGTAATCACGGATGCCAATAAACTTCAAGCTCCCTTCGGACAACCTGAAGTTCGACGGCGTGCAGGAGCCGAAAACTTGGCTCGGCGATCATCTATTGTCAGTAAAGCTCCACGGCGGGAACAAGAACACCGCCCTATAGTGCCTTTAGCTACAACTGATAGGTGCAGCCAGGGTCTGGCTTAGCAGCCTCCCCCCGGCTCCATCTGAAGTTGGGAAGAACTGACGTACATCTTCATCCGCAACTTCAAGGGCACCAGCAAGAGGCCAGCCTCAATCGAAGAGCTGCGGTTCTGCACCCAACGGACTAACGTGTCCATCCGCTTGTACATACTACGCTGGTCTCATGTCAAGAACTCCGCCGCAAACATTTCTGAAGAGAGGGCAATCGACGCCTTCAAGGATGGTGTCAGGCGCCAAGATTTCAAGGAGGAGCTCGGGCGCGTCAAGCCCAAAACCCTTGATCACCTCATGGACATCGCCAACCGCTGGGAATATGGCGAGGATTCCGTCAACCGAACATATTCGGATGACGAAGATGACTTCGGCCGTAGGCGTGACCGCCGCAGCAAGAGAAGATCACGCGTCTATGATGATCGTGAGGGAGTTGACATGGTTGCGGCCGGATACACCGATCACCACGACAATGGCAACCGCAATAGCGGACACCGCAGCAGCAACTAGCCGAAGAACCTTGATGACGCCCAGTACTGTCGTGGGATGCTTCATTGGAAACCCCAAGAGCAAGGTGTGAAGAGCACAACAGCAAGTCTTCCTTCAATAAGAAATCAAGGTTATCGAACCAGTAGGAGGAAGGAAACGCCTCAAAGGTGTTGCAAGCAACATGGAAACCTCCACAACACAAACTCAAGACTTCGTTGGGGCAAAGGATTAAATGTATGGTGTGGAAGGTGATGAATGGTTTGCAGCAAGTAAACAGTGGAGGATGTATCAATGGTAAAGATTGGACCGGGGTCCATAGTTCACTAGAGATGCTCTCCTTAGATAAACAACATGGCATGAAGGGTAAGCAAATTACAATAGGGAAATTGACAAGAACTGAGCAAGGCATAACAATGCAATACTAGACAAAAAGATCCTATGAGATTCGATTGGGCAATACAACAATATACATCGACCGCCATCCAACTGCATCTATGACTAGAAGTCCACCTTCAGGTTATCATCCAAACCCCCTCCAGTATTAATTTGCAAGCAACAGACAACTGCTTTAGGCAAAGTGTGTAAGGTAAACAATCCACTTGTTCCTGTAACAAGTGACCATTGCTTTCTCCCTAGTGGCAATAGCACATATACAGCCGAAGAGATTTCTATCACTTTCCTTGGAAACTAGAGGCATGAACCCAATATCGAGCATAAATACCCCCTCTTGGAGTCACTAGCAACTACTTGGCCAAGATAGCTACTAACAACGGAGAGTATGCAAGATCACAAACAACATAGACATGATAGAATCAAATAGACAAAACCATTAATCAATCTGACATAGTAATCTCAATATCCATCAAATCCCTGCAAACACAACATGTATGATTACAAATAGATTAGATCTTGATCATGAACGGAGCTCACAAGATATATACATGAAAGCACAAAGGAGGAGATACAACCATCTAGCTATTACATGGACCTGTAGTCCAAGGTGGAACTACTCACGCTTCATACCGGAGAAGAAGGCCTCCGGGATGATTTCCCCTCCGGTAGGGTGCAGGGAAGAAACTTCAGATTCCTCCCGATCTAGGGACGATGGTGGCGGCTACGGATGGTTTCGTGGAGTTTTGATTGGGTGCCTAGGGTTTCTGCATCTGGGGCTTCTTATAGGCAAAGGGGCGAGCCAGGGGGCCACCAGGGCGGCTGCACCCCCCAGGCACGAGGTGGGCCCACTTGCACGGCCAGGGGTGTGGCCCCCTGGTGAGCCTTTCCGTCTCGTCTTCTAGCTTCGTGTTGCCCATGGTAAAATATTGAATTTGGCTTTTGTCCCGTCCAATTCCGAGAATATTGATTTTCTGCCTTACTGGAACCAAAACAGAAGAAAACAAGCAACTAGCACTGTGGAAACTTGTTAATAGGTTAGTTCCAGAAAACATATAAAAACACCTCAAAGTGTAGACAAAGCAGAGCAAAGTAGATACTAAACAAGCATGGAACATCAAAAATTATAGATATGTTTCCGACGTATCAATCATCCCCAAGCTTAACTCCTGCTCGTCCTCGAGTAGGTAAGTGATAAAAAGAATAATTTTTTAGGTGACATGCACCATCGAAACCAAGATCAAACCATTTGCAAGTATTGAAAGATGGGATCAAAGAACTCTAGACATGTGCATGAAAGATGGAGTTCTAACAATAAGACAAAGTAACTATGCATGCAACATGAAAGGCTACAAACAAAGACCATGAATAACATGCATTGAAAAATGTTTGTTTGTTTCACATACATAAAATATGGCATAGTGGCAATCAGCTTGTCCCTTATAGAGTAGCAAATAGATGCATAGGTGAAAGGATCGTATGGGCACCTAGAGGGGGGGGTGTGAATAGGTGCTACTTCAAATTTTATTCTTTTTCAAATTAAGGTTTGACAATAAGGTAAATTCTCTAGATAATGCAACTAAGGTGAATTTACCTATATGACAATTATGCAAGAGATACCACAATACAAGGTAATAATAAGTAAGTAAAGTGAGGTAAAGGATAGAAGTAACCAAAGTGGTGGACGCGGAGACACAAGGATTTGTTTCCTGTAGTTCCTTCCTTTTGAGGGGAAGTACGTCTACGTTTTGAGAGGGGGTGGTTTCAATCCACCAACGCCATGAAAGGCCTCCCTTGTTCTCCGATGAATCTTACCCCGAAGGGATCGATTCACCTTCCACTATATCGGCAACCTTCAAGGTGGAAGCCGACACCTTTACTAGTTTGGGGCACACATCCACAACTTAATCGGAGGCTCCCAAATACAAGCAAGCTGTCAAAGCAATCAAAGACAAGCTTGTAAGAACCAAAACAAGAACTAGGGTTTCCAAGAAAACACTAGAGCAAAAGGGGCCCTCAATTGAATGAGGGGGAAATGAAGATCTCTTTTGGTGAAGTAATAGATTGGGGCCTCCTCCTTCGATTCCCCAAAGATCAAAGACTTTGGGTGGTGGATTGAGGAGATCTTGAAGATTGGGTGGCTCCAATAGTGGTCTTGACTTTAATGAGCATGAGCACCTTGTCCCAAGATAGGTGAGCTGATATTTATAGTCCAAGCACTGATCTGACCGTTGTAGCATTTAATGATGCGGTACTACCGGACTTCCATGCGGTAGTACTGGAAAAACCCGGTACTACCGGAACGGTACCGGAGGTTCAGACCTGGCATGCCGTAGCCCATGTTTTCCACGGAATCAATATGTGGTACTACCGCACGGCGGTAGTACCGGACATTCAGAGCAGTACTACCGGACACATGCGGTAGTGCCGTATATTTGATACAAGAGGAGAGCAACGATACAAGAGGCCAATCTCCTCAGAAGTGAACGGTACTAAAATGCGGTACTACTGCATTTTGGTATCGGTCAGTTCTGGGAAGGTTGGAAACCTTGCCAATCGCTTCAGACTTGACCGGTATCAAAATGCGGTACTACCGCTTTTTGATACCGCTCAGTTCTGAGGGGGTTGGCGAGCTTCCCAAGCACCTCAGTCATGAGCGGTACCAAAATGCGGTACTACCACTTTTTGATACCGCTCAGTACTGAGGCCATTGGCCGGTGTACCCAACATGCAGCCAGGTCTGAGCGGTAGTACCGGATGAAATATCCGGTACTACCGGACAGTACTAAGGAAAAAGCTGGATCAGTAGGCAAGACTTTTTGTGTGCCATTAGACAGGAAATTCTATGTATGCAACCTGTAGAATACTTGGCAGATGATTAGTCCATTATGTGTATAGCTTTTTGTTGAGGATGCTTCACAGATAGCTCATTATGGTGATGCTGCAAGTTTCCACCATGATTAGGCATGGCTTAGGCTAGCGGCCCAAGCGTTTCTCTAACACAAAATACATAACTCCATGGACTTACAACCTCCCTCTTTATTTCACACCGGTGACATCCATAGACAAAAGAACATGATATCAACTGTGTACAAAGTACAAGTGCAATGTTGAAAACGTTCTTCATGACAGCATGGTTCTTCTAATTACAACGTATAAGTGCAAGCATATACAACATAGACGACACAATGGTTCAAGTTTATTAGGGGAAAAGAATATAAAGTGTGCCATCAAGTTCATGAGGGATTTAATCACTAAGTTTTCACATAAAAAATAGTTTTTAATTGGAAGATAGCTGGAAACAAGAATATACTTAGAATGGTATAACACACCATGCATAGGAATATATAGTGGACACTTTGGAATAACTTGGTTTGTTGGAAGTTGGAAGCATGAGTAGAGCTTACTCATACAAGTGGAGGCTAGCAAAAGACTAGGAGCAACCAACTAAGAGAGCAATAATGGCCATAATCATGCAGAGCGACAAAACATTGCTAATCAAAGCATAGAGTGGTACTAAAAGTCAAGGACTAAATGATCATAGAGGCTATGGTGACTTGTCATAGTCATAACATGGTGTGAGCATGTGCCAAGTCAACCCAAACAAAGCATCAAAGGAGAATACCACAATACTATGATTTTGCATGCTAAAACAACGCATAATTTCTTCAAGGCACACTAAGAAATCCCAATTGTTTTGGAACAAGACATGCTACAGCAATAATCACTAAGCATAAGGTCAAAACAACACCTAGCATGTCATGCTAAAGTCTAAGTCACAGTCAATGCAAGCTCCTCTTGCACTTCCAAGCAAGAATTTTCTACTCCTTTCCAACACCAATCGACTTATTTGAAACAACACAGCGATAATGGGGGTCCAAACTACTTTATTCAAGCAAACTAAGCAAAGCAAACGAAAAACAAGATGCACCAAGAATAACACAACTGTGCATGAAACAATAAAAACGAAGTGTCTAGACAGACCTAAGCTTTTTATTGATGAAGAAGGGGATGCCTTAGGCATCCCCAAGCTTTGACGCTTGTACCTCTTGGATATTTCTTGGGGTTACATCGGGGTGGCATCCCCAATCTTGATCTTTTGTCCATTCTTCATCTCATTACATCATTCTCTCTCTACACCTGAAATTTTTCCTTCATACAAAACTTCACACAATCTTCATTAGCAACATTAGTGTATTCAAAAGATAATAGACCTTTAGGCTTAGCTTTGGAACAGCAAAACTTTTTACTAAAAACACAAGCTACTGTATAAACTCCTTCAAAAATCTCAATTCCCCAAAAGAGAACTCAAAAAGGAATCAATAAGAAGAAAATGCAAATAATGGCAGAAATCTATCAAAACAGACCAGCAGGTAGAAATCGATTTTTTAAAAAATCTTCTGTTGCTCAAATCAAAAAGTGTTGCACTAAAGACAGTTAGCTAACATACTGGGGGATTTATTCGTAAATTTTCAGATCAATCCGACGTACAGAGACTCCTCACGAATTTTTATGGTGGAGGACATAAATCTGTTTTGGGACATCAACTCCCCAAATCTTCCCTCTCGTTAGAGGTCATTCTTGGCACAAGTCTTCCCTCAGTAAGAAACTGAGGTTATCGAACTAGTAGTAGGAAGGAAACGTCTCAAAGGTGTTGCAAGCAACGTGGAAACCTGCACAACACAAACTCAAAACATTGCCCCAACGAATAGTGAGGTTGTCAAGCTCACCGGTTTGCTGTAACAAAGGATTAAATGTATGGTGTGGAATGTGATGAATGGTTTGCAGCAAGTAAACAGTGGAGGATGTATCAATGGTAAAGATTGGACCGAGGTCCATAGTTCACTAGAGGTGCTCTCCTTAGATAAACACTGGCATGAAGGGTAACAAATTATAACAGGGCAATTGACAGGAACTGAGCAAGGCATAATAATGCAATACTAGACAAAAAGATCCTATGAGATTCAATTGGGCAATACAATAATATACATAGACTGCCATCCAACTGCATCTATGACTATAAGTCCACCTTCAGGTTATCATCCAAAACTGTAACACCCTCGCCTGATAAGGCTGAGTTCATGTGTATAGTGCCAATCCCTGGATCGGTTCACTGGCATACATAGTACAAAATGAATACCAAATATAACTGTGCATCATAAATACAATGAATATGATCCAAAATTTACATTATATTACACAAGTACACAACAGAAACATATACAAGGTAGATATCTATTCTTCAAATGTGCCACAGGCGAACAATCGTTGAGTGGAGTCTCGCGACCTATAACTATCACTTAGAAACAGAACAACCTGCAAAATGAAACGTTGCAGCCACGAATGGTCAATACTTTGAATGTATTGGCAAGTAGAACTAATGAGTACAAAGGATCTATCAACTACATGCATATTTGTCTAGGTGGAGTTCAGGCTCATTTGCTAAAAGCAATAAAACTTTTCCCTACTTTCAAAATACTTTTCTTTCTTCAAAAACAATCTTCTAAGGACATACCAGCATAAACCCATGTAGAAACAAGACAGTTCAGCTTTCGTATGCTCCTAAACCCATGTTCACCCATCAAGTTTTAGTAATTAAGAAATTGGGATGAGTGACATCTTCCAAACAGTTCTAGGCCTAGTTGCTCATAGTTGTCCATAACCGGGGACACAGCTAAGTACTTAGTTTAGACACCCTACAGGGGTTGTACACTTTACCTGCACGACCTAGTCAACCCGCTCTTACCATTACAGTCATTTTGTGCATGATAAGGAGAAAACTAAGACGAAACCTTTCAGAAGTAGAACCCTGAGCCCTTAGGATGGACCCATACCAACCTACATCCCCTACATCCGCTAGTCACGTCGGGTCAGGTTCCCACAACCTACTTAGTCAAGACAAATAATGACATGCGGCTGTACTAGAAGCTACTACACAAGAAACCTGTCCAATCTCTGAAGCCTAGGTGTGCTTTCTGCAATAAACCATCCAAAAACATCAATCCATCACACCCAGGAGATTCATTAAATTTCAGTTGTTTTCATTATAACAAAACATAACTTTTAAATAACATAATCATTCATGAATTCCCTTTTGCGCATCTAATAATCATGGCTAAGAAACTACAATATGATGGCTCAAAGGAAATCAAGTCATGGAGATATGGCATAGTAGTAAAACACCTACACATGCATTACTACTAAAAATCATACTACATCCATAGGAAAAATAATAGGACATTTATGATAGCTCTACTTGCCTTTGTTGTAGAATATGTAGTCAATCAAATAATCCTCACAATAGAGAATATTGCACTCGTCACAATCACATACGTTGCACTCCTCGCAATCTATCGATCAAAACAAGTGCACAACAAATACACCATTCAAAACAATGCAATTATGCACAATACAACAAAACAATGATGAACAAATGCATGCATGACAATCTAATATGTCACAATGGTTGTTATTAGTTCTCTGAACATTGCTAGAATACATGATGCATGCAAGAGATCGATTAATGCAATGGGGTATTTGTTATTAATAATTACTTGCCATTATTGGTGTTTTAACAGATCTGTTGTAACTTCTTTCCTCATTGTCGAATTAAATTTTCATCTAAAGTGTACTGGATAGAGGGCATTAATACAAACCAGTAGCAATTGGATTCACCTTAATCGGAGTTGTAAGTCTTTTTCTACGATTTAAATAGTGTTCAATGGATTTTAAATCATTTATATAGTTTCTCTTGCCTAAAAATCAAACTAAAATTATATCTGTAATCTCCACGGAATTGTGATTTCAGGGACATATTATTTGTAATTTTCTGAGCAGTACTCGAATTACTATAATTTTAATACTCTAAATAATACATTAATGTATTTATTTAATTGCTGTAGAACCTTATAGTATTTGCCTGAACCATTTGCATATTGATGATCTACATGGAACCAGCTTTCCATCGGTATATTATTTATAGTTTTTTGATATGCAAATAATTTACTATGAATTTAATGATTTCTAAAGCCATTAAAACTAATTAAATCACTACGGGGTGAATAATCCGCAAAGGCTGGATCCAACCAGATAATATTAATCTACATTATAGTAGTTTCAATTTGATATATTGTTCATATTTTTCGGAGTTACAGATAATTTCCTATGAATTTATTAACCTAAAGGACCATTAAAACTAATTAAATTACTATAGTAAACGCATAAAATAAAGGATAGATCTAATGTCATATTAATATTCTACACGTTTTTCTGAATCCATTGATATATTATTTGCTATTTTTGGATCTATGAATCTTTTTATATGATTTTTGCAAGTTTACACAATTTCCTGCAATTTAAATTCAATTTCAACTCTATAGGGAATATTCCCTGAAAATATTCTACGTTGACCAGGACGCTGGGCTGACCTGACTTGACACGTGGCGAGATCTAGTTGGCTCGTACCCCTTCGTTGATAAGCTCTAATCTTGATCGTCGGGATGAGATCCAGTGGCTAGGTGAGGAGATTGACTCGATTTTGGCTCAGAATAGACAAGAAATAGATCTGTGTTAGAGAGACAAATCCGTAGGTCAAATTGAAAAACTTACAACATGAAAGTTGCGAGGAATCATTAGTCCTACCTTCTCACCAAAGGAATTTGGATTTGAAGAAACGAGCGCGAGTACATCTTAGATTTACACCGTCATATCTGAAATATTGCGGTGCGAAATTCTCCGGCTGTGGTGGATGAAAAGAGGTGAGGTTTGTCGGGATTGAAAGATTTCGACGAGATCTACAACTTTCGTGTTTTTTCCAAAAGCAAACGACGAAGTCTAGATGGGTGAATAAACGAAATAAGATTCAGATCTATGTAGATTTGGCATTTTGAGAAGGGAAACTCATAGAGCTATGGCTCCACGGGTTTATATGGATGTTTAGGACACTCTATAGATAGGTCTTGGAGTAGGGAACAAGTAGAAACAAACGGAAGTCGATTCGGAGTTATAGATAAAAAGATATAAGAGTTTGAATAGAGATAGGTTTGAGAAAAACTGATCTGCACGGAAATTAAAGCAACTGGGATCGATCCTTCTCCTATAAGCGCGTGGGCGGTCCGGTCGGACGCTAGCTGGGCCGCCGGCTGGCCCATTAGTTTTTTTCTTTTTTTCTATTTTCTATTTATGTGTTTGCCTCATAACTTTTGCATACGAACTCCAAATGACACGATTCTTGTTTTTAAAATTTTCTAAAATCGAATAGATCATTGTAGGATCATATTTATAATCTTTTTACTAGTTTGCAAATAGTGAATTTATAAATCCGTGTATATTTCATTTTATTTATATCTTTATTTGTTTGTATTTATTTCATAACCTTTTCATAATAGCTCCAAATGAGCTCAAATTTGTTTCTAACATTTTGTAATATTCATTGGATATTTTTAGGCTATAATTTAGCAATAATCATTGCTTTAGCAATAGTGGGTTTTTATAAAACCAATTTAATTCCTTTTAGAAATAAAGGTGCACATATCAATTAGGGTTTTAGGTATTTATTTCAATTTGAGAATTGTTCATGATGCCATGATGCAATGAAATGCTTAGGAATGACATGTAAAAACAATTTTTTTTCTAGTCACAGTTTCTAAAATCTTGGGATGTGACAGAAACCCCTCTAGTATTAAGTTGCAAGCAACAGACAACTGCTTTAGGCAAAGTGTGTAAGGTAAACAATCCACTTGTTCCATGAACAAGAGACCGTTGCTTTCTCCCTAGTGGCAACAACACATCTACAACTGAAGAGATTTCTGTCACTTCCCTTGGAAACTAGAGGCACGAACCCACTATCGAGCATAAATACCCCTCTTGGAGTCACTAGCAACTACTTGGCCAAGTTAGCTACTAACAATGGAGAGCATGCAAGATCACAAACAACACAGACATGATAGAATCAAATGCACAAAACCATCTATCAATCTGACATAGTAATCTCAATATCCATCGGATCCCCACAAACACAACATGCATGATTACAAATAGATTAGATCTTGATCATGAACGGAGCTCACAAGATCTATACATGAAAGCACAAAGGAGGAGATACAACCATCTAGCTACTACATGGACCCATAGTCCAAGGTGGAACTACTCACGCTTCATACCGGAGAAGAAGGCCTTCGGGATGATTTCCCCTCCGACAGGTTGCCGGGAAGAACTTCAGCCCCCCCCCCCCCGATTATGGTGACCCAGCATACCACTGCATGATGTAGTACACTATAGTCGTTGACATAAAACCAATGAAACACCGTTCACAAGTATTACATCCCTCAGAGTGGTACAACAGAAACACAGCAGGTCGAAGACATGACTATAGGTTACAACTCAACTCTTTACACAAGATCCAGAGAACAATCTAGGTTAAAGAGAGAGAAAGAAACTTCTTACAAAGAAGCATTAGGAATAAATAACTCAAAAAAACTATCATACTAATATGACTAGTATTTTAACTAATGGTGTAGCATTGCTGCTATGGCAATACACTATAGAAATAGGTTCTATAGCTAGAGATTATTTTCCTATCTAATCAGTAACTTCGTCTTCACTTGAGTTGATGTATATGTTGACTTTATTCACTTCATTGAAGACCTTTAGCTTCTGGTGATGATTCTGTAGCATAACCTGATGTAGACATCGTCTGTACTGGCTTTAGAACCTAGCAAGGGTTAAGAAGATACTTTGAGTACGAGCGTACTCAGCAAATTCACTAGAAAAAGGAGTGTTTGATGCACTATATCTACATCCATAGACCATAGGTAGTAGGCAATGCAGGATTTTGTAAACATTTCTTCAAAGGTTGCTTTATTCTGAAAAGCTATGTCCGACAGCCTTCACGGGTTTACCAGAACTTTCATGGAGTTCCTTTCCCGCCACGTTAGCAGCTCCTTCCCGGAACAGGGAGTAATAAGTTACAGTTCTTACACTCTGTAGAGGTGCGTTACTTTTACCCATGAGAGATCAACTCCTTGTTGCACAACCGGGCAATCTTTCCCGTCCACACTTCCTATGGTGTGGGGCCCAGTAGATGATCCAAGCCAATTACTGCCCCCTTCGCGACCTCGCATGCCTCCTTGGTGTACACCATGCCCACATAATGAATTACGGCAATGGTTTGTACAAACCGTTAGATGCAAGAACTATCGTGGGACAATGAGGGTTCCCACCCATATGCTGCATATCCTCTACGAATTACCAATTAATATGCATGCTACGAGGATAACAGCCACGACCTGCACATCCTGCTACATGCGAGAGGAAGAAGATACAGCTGACTTCTCCGTCACATTCCAAATCTCATGGTTAACTCGTGATATACGGCGCAAGAATCACTGGCGACATTGGTTGTTAAGTCCTAGATAATATGTTCCTTTACCACCAGAACTTTCATAGTAGGTTATTACCTCATGGTAATTAACCTATAATCATATGGTTATGAAAATAGTGTTTTCTGACCTTTTTCAAATGCACGTGGTGACAACACTAGATTTGCAAAATACTTTACAAAAAATAATCAAAGGACATGAGCAAGTGTGAACTTGCCTTTTGTGATTGCAAGATTATGCACTCACGGTCTTCGAGCCAATATAAAAGATCCAATATCTGAAATCAGCAGCATTGGTCCCGTAAGGACTAATGTTTAAAGAAGCAAGATGCTTTTATGCATAAGTAATGCTATGCATTTTGTAAAACTCCCAAATTGAATCCCCAATACTTTGAGTGAAGTGAATTCAAGTGATTCTTTTTAGAGTTGGTTTATCTTCAAATTTTACTTTATAAGTAATGACCTTTATAAGGAACCTAAGTGTTAACAATCCAAAATATGTAAGTAAAGTATAAAATGATGTGATTATGGTTAATTGTCATGTGGTGACTATGATAAAAGTCCTTGGGATTGAGTTGTTAAGAGTTGAAGAACTTATTATAAGATTGTTATTTGAAGTGGCAAAAAGAATAACATTTGAAGAAAAGATTTCCTTTATAATGTTTAAGCAATCTTCATTGTTAATAGAATGTGATCAATGCCTTCTGGTATTTGATTGATTAGTTTGGACTTGAGATGCATTATGTCTTAATTGAAATAGACCAAAGTTAATTGAAATAGACCAAAGTTAACTATAAAAACATAAGTAGTGTATTAGACATGATATTTATAAGCTTTGAGACTAAAGTTAACTTTTAAAAGGGTAAGTAAACTTAAGATGTAATATGTTTTAATTATTCCCAAGTTTTAGATTTATGATAGGTATAACTAAGGTGTGGAATTATTCACTTTTTATTTAAGTGAATGATTAGATTAAATTTGTTTTGCTATTATGAAAAGAATATGTATTTATTTAATGGAAGCATAATTAGATGATCTTAGTAATTTGTTAGAATTTGAAGTTATGTTAATAACGATTAAAATATAATGATTATTCACGATATTATATAAATGGGTGATACCCAATGTTTATTTAAAATGATTCTTAATAAGATTTTTAAAAGAATATTTTAAAGTTAAGAGTTATACTTAAATTTGATTATGAATTTAAGTTATGGGTTTGGAATTTAGTACAAAGACACTAATTGCTCAAGGTTTTATAAGAATTGTGATTATTTCTTACTTCACAATTATTTTTAAAGAATTCACAAAATAGGTATTAGATAAGGATTTATTATTTAAAATACTAAAGGATTTTCTAATAATATATTTAATATTTTTCTAGTGTAATATATTTATTCAAGACCTTAAAAATGAATTTTATTTATTTTTAAGTATTATCTATATTTTTATAAAATTCATCAAAGAATTAAGTGTCTTTAAATATTTGCTTTATGTTTTATTTGTAAAACTCTAAATTAGTATTTTTATGAAATAGTAGAGTTATTTTGATACACAAAAATGATTTTTTATTTATTTTTAGGGTTTTTGTTTTATTTTATAACATTTCATTTAAGATTTAATGGTGTTAATAATTATTTTGCTTTATATTTATTTTAAACAATTAAAATTATATTTTTATTAGGTAGATATTATTTTTGTGGTCATTTTGATATATCATATGTATTTTTGGGATTTTTCTATATATTTTCTAGGGTATAAATTATGTTCAGGGGTAGTTTGGTCATTTAGTGATTTGATAAATATCTTATTTTCTTATTTTTCCTTTGGAATTGGGCCAGGCTTACCAATGGGCCCATTTGGACCCAACTTGGCCCAACTGGCTCAGGGTCAAACCCACCCCGGCCCAGCCATCCCACCACTCTCTCTTACATCTCTCATTCTTGTTTCTTTCCCCTCCTGGTTGCTGGCGATGCCGACATCGTCGCCCGCCCGGTTCCGGCGAGGTAGGCCGTTGTGGTCGCCGCTGATGGTCGTCGGGGCTTCTCCTCCCTTAGGCCGACCTATTTCTCCAATTCGATTTGTTCTTAAAGCCCCCTCGAGCTCGCCCCTTCCATCTTCTGTGCGTCTAGGGTTTCGGTATCCTGGTTCCGCCGAGCTCCAGTGATAGTTTGATGTTTTCCAGGTGGTGGATTGAGGTTGGTGAAGATATGATGGTGGTGTAGCTGGGGTCATTCTCTTATATTCCGATGCCTGTGGGACGTAAGTGTTGGAATTATGCCCTAGAGGCAATAATAAAGATGTTATTATTATAATTCTTGTTCATGATAAAGTTTATATTCCATGCTAGAATTGTATTAAGCGAAAACATTAATACTTGTGTGGTTTGTGAACAACACCGTGTCCCTAATACGCCTCTATGGACTAGCTCATTGATCAATGATGGTTAAGGTTTCCTAACCATAGACATGAGTTGTCAATTGATAATGAGATCATATCATTGGGAGAATGATATGGTGGACAGACCCAAACTAAGCAAAGCTATTAGATCGTTTCATCGTGTTCGTCTTTGCGAAGCTTTTCTCATGTCAAATATTGTATTCCTTAGACCATGAGATAATACAACTCCCTGGTATCGGAAGAAAGCTTTGAGGTCATCAAACGTCATCCTATGAGAGGGTGATCATAAAGGTGTCTCTCAGGTGATCGGAAAGTATCTGTTGGGTTGTATGTATCGAGATGGGATTTGTCCCTCCCAAGTCGGAGAGATATACTTCGGGCCCACTCGGTAATCGATATCAACACCACTTGCAAGCATGTGGTTAAGGAGTTAATCACAAAGTGATATCGGATTACGGAACGAGTAAAGTACTTGCTGTGAACGAGATTGAGCTAGGTATGACGATACCGACGATCGAATCTCGGGTAAGTAAAATATCGCGAGACGAAGGGAATATATATATGGGATTGATTGAATCCTGGCATCGTGGTTCATCCGATATGATCATCGATGAATGTGTGGGAGTCAATATGGGTGCCCAGACCCCGCTGTTGATTATTGATGGAAGATCATGTCTGCATATTCTCGAACCCGCAGGGTCACACACTTAACGTGTCTCGACGCTAGGATAGATTGGATACTTGGTTTATGAATTTTGTTCGGAGTCTCGGATGGGATCCGGGACATCACGAGAGGTTCCGGAGTGGTCCGGAGAATAAGATTCATATAAGGCAGTGCAGTTTTTGGAGTTCGGAATTGTTCCGGGTTAATCGGTATTGTACCGGAAGCTTCTAGAACCTTCTGGAAGGGGACCAACGTGGCCCCACCTTCCGGGAGGGGGCATGGGCCTATGAGGGAGTGTCCTGGCCGCATTGGGCCAGGGGCACAAGGCCCCATAGGGCCCAGCCGATCCTAGATAAGTTTAAATCGTTTAAACTAGAGATAAGATAGGGTTTCTAGAAGGGAGAGTTTAAATCGTTTAAACTAGAGATAGGCTTGGAGGATGAGCAAGGGCTGGCCGCACCCCCCTCTATATATAGAGGGCTGGTGCGCCCCCTCCCTACCCCACACACCTTCCTCCAAACCCTAGTAGCCCTGCTGCCCTCCTCTCTCCCTCCCGACTGTTTGTAGGCGAAGCCCTGCGGCAGAAATTCTCCACCATATACACCACGCCGTCGTGTTGTAGATCCAATCCATCTCTCCACCATACTTGCTGGTCTGAGGAAGGAGGAGACGTCGAGGTGCTGCACGTGTGCATCTCACGGAGGCACCGCCACTTGTGGTGCTAGATCGGATCGGATCGCGAGGAGGAGAATTGAGTACGACTACATCACCCACGTTCCGACGAACGTTCCGCTGTGCGAATCTTCAAGGGTATGAAGATCTAATCCAATCTCTCTTGTTGTTTGCATCTCCTAGATTAGATCTTGGCTTTCCCTCTGTTTGCTTCCGTAGAAAATTTTGATTTACTATGCTGCGAACCCCTTCAGTGGTATCAGAGCTAGATCTATGCGTAGATGTGTTTCACGAGTAGAACGCAACATGGTTGTTGCGGGCGTTGATGTTTTCTGTTGCAAGCCTCTTGTTTGTGTTCTTCTTATGGCGCGGGATAGTGATATTGAAGCGGTCCAGGCCAACCTTACGCGACGTTGTTCGCGAGACCGGCTCCGCACTTGACGTGTGGCTTGTACCATACATGCGGCTGGTGGATGTCAGTTTCTCTCACTATAGTTGTCATGGGATTAACACTGGAGTTTGGCAACCATAATATCACCGTTGTGGCTTTCTGTAGGTAAGAATCGTTCTTAGCATCTACTCCCATAAGCCACGTAAAACATGCAACAACAAAGTAGAGGCGTCTAACTTGTTTTTGCAGGGAGTGTTTTCTGTGATATGGTATGGCCCAAGATGTGATGTATATATTGTATGCGATGATCATGTTTTGTAATGTTTCACGACTTGCATGTTGATGAGTACACAACCGGCAGGAGCCATATGGTTGTCTTTATAATTGTGTATGACCTGCGAGTCAACTTCTTATACGCCATGTAATAGCTTTACTTTATCGCTAAGTAGTTAGCAATAGTTGTAGTTGCTATTCGTGGTGGAGGCAATCATGGTGGAGTGATGGAGATCATGCCGGGACGCACAAGATGGAGATCATTGCGCGAAGATTGGCTATACCATGTCACATAAAGTTATATGCATGTGATGTTTATCCTTTTATGTATCTTATTATGCTTAGATCGCGATGGTAGCATTATAAGATGATTCCTCACTTAAAGATCAAGATAAAAACTGTGTTCTCCCCAAGTATGCACCGTTGCGAAAGTTCGTCGTGTCCAAGCATCACGTGATGATCGGGTGCTATAGACTCTACGCTCACATACAACGGGTGCAAGCCAGTTTTGCACACGCGGAAATACTTGGGTCTAACTTGACGAGCCTAGCATGTACAGACATGGCCTCGGAACACAAGAACCGAAAGGTTAAGCATGAGTCATATGAATGATATGATCGACACTTCGTTGTCCACCATTGAAACCACATCTCTTCTCGTGATGATCGGATTAGGTGTGGTGAATTTGGATCGTGTTCACTAAACAACTTGAGGGATGTTGAATTTAGTGGGAGTTCATCTAGTAATTTGATTAAGTTGAACTATTTATCATGAACATAGTCTAAATTGTACTTGCAAATACTGTAGATCACATGGCCAAGTCCAACTTCAACTTCAACGTTTTTGCTGAGAAAGAAAAGCTTAGAAACAATGGGTCTAACTTCACCAACTGGTTCCGCAATCTAAGAATCATTCTGTCTGGCGGACAAAAGGACTATGTCCTTGAGAAAGCGTTAGGTAACCCCCCTGCTGCAACTGCGCCGGCTGATGAGAAAGCTGTCTATCAGTCGCACAAAGATGATTATGGTGTGATTAAGAGCACCATGTTGTTTGCTATGGAACCGGAACTTCAAAATCATTTTGAAAACTATCCCGGGCCCTTTGAGATTCTCGAAGAGTTGAAAACCATGTTTCAGACTCAGGCCCGTTCTGAGAGATATGAGATCTCCGAGAAGTTCTTTAACTGCAAGATGGAGGAAGGGAGTTCCGTTAGTGAGCACGCCATTAAGATGTCGGGCTACACTCAACGCCTTGAGCAACTGGACTGCAAGATTCCAGAGGAGCTCAAGATTGACAGGGTTCTGCAATCACTCCCTCCCAGCTACAAAAGTTTTGTAGTGACTCATAATCAGATTGGTTCCACTGATACGATCACCGAGCTCTTCGCAAAGCTGAAGGCTGCGGAGGTGGACATCAAGAAGGATAATCATGTGTTGATGGTCAACAAGCCCTCCTTTAAGAAAGGTAAAGGTGCAAAGAAGCCCTTCAAGAAGGGCGGCGGCAAGCGCAATGCCCCTGCTGAGAAGAAGCTCAAGGCTGGTCCTAAGCCGGACACTGAGTGCTTCTATTGCAAGGACAAGGGTCACTGGAAGCGCAACTGTCCGAAGTACATAGTGGACAAGAAGGCTGGCACCATCAAAGGTATATTTGATATACATGTTATTGATGTTTTCCTTACTAGCCCTCGTTATAGTGCCTGGGTATTTGATACTGGTTCAGTTGCTAATATTTGTAACTCGAAACAGGAGCTACGGAATAGACGGCGGCTTGCGAGGGATGAGGTGACGATGCGCGTTGGCAACGGATCAAGAGTTGATGTGATGGCCGTCGGCACACTCTCCTTAGTTTTACCTTCGGGATTAGTTTTAAACCTTAATAAATGTTATTATGTGCCTGCGTTGAGCATGAACATTATTTCTGGATCGTGTTTATTGCAAGACGGTTATTCATTTAAATCGGAGAATAATGGTTGTTCTATTTATATGAGTAACATGTTTTATGGTCATGCACCCCTTGTGAATGGTTTATTTCTTCTAAATCTCGAAAGGGATGAAACACACATCCATAACATTGAGGCTAAGAGATGCAAAGTAGATAGTGATAATACTACTTATTTGTGGCACTGTCGTCTAGGTCATATTGGTGTAAAGCGCATGAAGAAACTCCATTCTGATGGACTTTTGGAGTCTCTTGATTTTGAATCATTTGACACATGCGAACCATGCCTCATGGGCAAGATGATCAAAACCCCGTTCTCCGGTATGATGGAGCGAGCAACAGACTTGTTGGAAATCATACATACCGATGTATGCGGACCGATGAGTGTTTCGACGCGCGGTGGATATCGCTATTTTCTCACTTTTACCGATGACTTAAGTAGATATGGGTATATCTATTTAATGAAACATAAATCTGAAACGTTTGAAAAGTTTAAAGAATTTCAGAATGAAGTGGAGAACCATCGTAACAAAAAGATTAAGTTTCTACGATCCGATCGTGGGGGCGAGTATCTGAGTTATGATTTTCTCACGCATCTTAAAGCGAGTGGAATCGTTTCACAACTCACGCCACCCGGAACACCACAGCGCAATGGTGTGTCTGAACGCCGGAATCGAACCCTATTAGATATGGTCCGATCGATGATGTCTCTTACTGATTTGCCGTTATCATTTTGGGGTTATGCATTAGAAACCGCTGCATTCACTTTAAATAGGGCTCCATCTAAATCCGTTGAGACGACACCGTATGAACTGTGGTTTGGTGCTAAACCTAAGTTGTCGTTTCTTAAAGTTTGGGGATGCGAAGCTTACGTCAAGAAGTTGATGCCGGACAAGCTCGAACTCAAAGCGGAGAAATGCGTCTTCATAGGATACCCTAAGGAAACTATTGGGTATACCTTCTATCACAGAACCGAAGGCAAAGTGTTTGTTGCAAAGAACGGTTCCTTTCTTGAGAAGGAGTTTCTCTCGAAAGAAGTGAGTGGGAGGAAAATAGAGCTAGACGAGGTTATTGAACCTTCTCTTGAATTGGAGAGTAGCGCAGCACCTGAAATTGTTCCAGTGCCGCCTGCACCAACAATAGAGGAAGCTAATGACAAGGATCATGAAGCTTCGGACGATGCTGCTACTGAACGTCGCAGGTCGACAAGGTCGCGTGCCCCTCCTGAGTGGTACGGCAACCCTGTCTTGACTGTCTTATTAGTAGAAGACAGCGAACCTACGAACTATGAGGAAGCGATGATGAGCCCAGACTCTGAGAAATGGCTAGAAGCCATGAAATCCGAATTGGGATCCATGAGCGAAAACCAAGTATGGACTTTGGTGGACCCTCCTAGCGACCGAAAGGCCGTTGAGTGCAAATGGATCTTCAAGAAGAAAACGGACGCGGATGGTAATGTTACCGTCTATAAAGCACGGCTTGTTGCGAAAGGTTTTCGACAAGTTCAAGGTGTTGACTACGATGAGACTTTCTCTCCCGTAGCGATGTTTAAGTCCATTCGGATTTTATTAGCAATTGCTGCGTTTCATGATTATGAGATATGGCAGATGGATGTCAAGACTGCTTTCCTCAATGGCAACATTGATGAAGAGTTGTATATGATGCAACCCGAAGGTTTTGTCGATCCTAAGGATGCTGATAAAGTATGCAAACTTCAGCGTTCCATTTATGGACTGAAGCAAGCGTCTCGGAGTTGGAACCTTCATTTTGATCAAGTGATCAAGAGCTTTGGATTTGTTCCAAATTGCTACGAAGCTTGCATCTACAAGAAAGTGAGTGGGAGCTCGGTGACGTTTCTGGTACTATATGTGGATGACATATTGATTATTGGAAATGACATCGACATGCTTAACGATGTGAAGAGTTATTTGAACAAGTGTTTTTCAATGAAAGACCTGGGTGAAGCTGCTTATATATTGGGCATCAAAATCTATAGAGATAGACAAAGACGCCTGATAGCTTTAAGCCAGAGTACATACCTAGACAAAGTTCTGAAAAGGTTCAGGATGGATAAGGCATTGAAAGGTTCAGTGCCTATGTTGTCAGGTAAGATATTGAGCAAGGCTCAGTGTCCAGCTACGGTAAATGATAGGGAAGCTATGAGCAAAGTGCCTTATGCCTCGGCCATAGGTTCCATCATGTATGCCATGCTGTGTACTAGACCGGATGTGTCCAATGCTCTTAGTTTGACGAGCAGGTATCAAAGTGATCCAGGAGTGGAACACTGGACAGCCGTGAAGAACATCCTAAGGTACCTAAATAGGACTAAAGAAATGTTCTTAGTCTATGGGGGTGATGAACAGCTCGTCGTAAAAGGTTACGTCGATGCTAGTTTCGACACCGACAAGGATGATGCTAAATCTCAGACATGATACGTGTATATTTTGAATGGAGGAGCTGTGAGCTGGAGAAGCTGCAAGCAAAGCGTGGTCGCGGGATCTACAGTAGAAGCGGAATACATGGCTGCTGCAGAAGCGTCAAGTGAAGGAGTTTGGATCAGAAACTTCATCACTGAGCTTGGCGTGGTTCCAAGTGCATTGGACCCACTGGAGATATTGTGTGACAACACTGGCGCCATAGCACTCGCTAAGGAACCAAGATATCATCCAAAGACCAAGCATATCAACCGCAAGTTTCATATAATCCGAGATTATATAGCAGATGGAGATCTGAAGATCAGCAAAGTACATACAGATCTGAATGTCGCAGATCCTTTGACTAAACCTCTTCCACGTGTAAAACATGATCAGCACCTCAGTGCCATGGGTGTGAGATTGTTGCCAAATGTAAACTAGATTATTGACTCTAGTGCAAGTGGGAGACTGTTGGAATTATGCCCTAGAGGCAATAATAAAGATGTTATTATTATAATTCTTGTTCATGATAAAGTTTATATTCCATGCTAGAATTGTATTAAGCGGAAACATTAATACTTGTGTGGTTTGTGAACAACACTGTGTCCCTAGTACGCCTCTATGGACTAGCTCATTGATCAATGATGGTTAAGGTTTCCTAACCATAGACATGAGTTGTCAATTGATAATGAGATCATATCATTGGGAGAATGATATGGTGGACAGACCCAAACTAAGCAAAGCTATTAGATCGTTTCATCGTGTTTGTCTTTGCGAAGCTTTTCTCATTTCAAATATTGTATTCCTTAGACCATGAGATAATACAACTCCCTGGTATCGGAAGAAAGCTTTGAGGTCATCAAACGTCATCCTATGAGAGGGTGATCACAAAGGTGTCTCTCAGGTGATTGGAAAGTATCTGTTGGGTTGTATGTATCGAGATGGGATTTGTCCCTCCCAAGTCGGAGAGATATACTTCGGGCCCACTCGGTAATCGATATCAACACCGCTTGCAAGCATGTGGTTAAGGAGTTAATCACAAAGTGATATCGGATTACAGAACGAGTAAAGTACTTGTTGTGAACGAGATTGAACTAGGTATGACGATACCGACGATCGAATCTCGGGTAAGTAAAATATCGCGAGACGAAGGGAATATATATATGGGATTGATTGAATCCTGGCATCGTGGTTCATCCGATATGATCATCGATGAATGTGTGGGAGTCAATATGGGTGCCCAGACCCCGCTGTTGATTATTGATGGAAGATCATATCTGCATATTCTCGAACCCGCAGGGTCACACACTTAACGTGTCTCGACGCTAGGATAGATTGGATACTTGGTTTATGAATTTTGTTCGGAGTCTCGGATGGGATCCAGGACAGCACGAGAGGTTCCGGAGTGGTCCGGAGAATAAGATTCATATAAGGCAGTGCAGTTTTTGGAGTTCGGAATTGTTCCGGGTTAATCGGTATTGTACCGGAAGCTTCTAGAACCTTCCGGAAGGGGACCAACGTGGCCCCACCTTCCGGGAGGGGGCATGGGCCTATGAGGGAGTGTCCTGGCCGCATTGGTCCAGGGGCACAAGGCCCCATAGGGCCCAGCCGATCCTAGATAAGTTTAAATCGTTTAAACTAGAGATAAGATAGGGTTTCTAGAAGGGAGAGTTTAAATCGTTTAAACTAGAGATAGGCTTGGAGGATGGGCAAGGGCTGGCCGCATCCCCCCTCTATATATAGAGGGCTGGTGCGCCCCCTCCCTACCCCACACACCTTCCTCCAAACCCTAGTAGCCCTGCTGCCCTCCTCTCTCCCTCCCGACTGTTTGTAGGCGAAGCCCTGCGGCAGAAATTCTCCACCATATACACCACGCCGTCGTGTTGTAGATCCAATCCATCTCTCCACCATACTTGCTGGTCCGAGGAAGGAGGAGACGTAGAGGTGCTGCACGTGTGCATCTCACGGAGGCACCGCCACTTGTGGTGCTAGATCGGATCGGATCGCGAGAAGGAGAAGCGAGTACGACTACATCACCCACATTCCGACGAACGTTCCGCTGTGCGAATCTTCAAGGGTATGAAGATCTAATCCAATCTCTCTCGTTGTTTGCATCTCCTAGATTAGATCTTGGCTTTCCCTCTGTTCGCTTCCGTAGAAAATTTTGATTTACTATGCTGCGAACCCCTTCAGTAAGTAGGTGCAACCCCCGCGTCTGAACTACGGTGGCCGTGGTGGTGTTGATGGGGGTTGAAGACTTCCTCGGGTTAGTATCAACCTGGCCGCATGGGCACTACCCCGCCACGCCGTGGTGAATGCTTCTCGGGCGCCAGGTACACTCCCTCTGTCTCACATCTGCTTCTCCCTCTGTTTATCTTTCTCTACTTAGTATCACACGTTGAATATTGTTCAAAACCAGTGGTATGGGCTCACTTGTTAATACATTAGAGAATCTGTGGCTATGTGCTACATTGAGTTTCAGTTGGAGGAAGTTTTACTTATTCTTGGCATGGGATGATCTACAGGTGTTTGCTTAAATTGATTTGATACAAAGTTTCCTGAACTACTTGTTCACTGCTGTAATTGAAGGATTCAGTGATAAAACCCTAATCACTGGTACTACTGTGTACATATCTGTTGGCTAATGCTTGATTCATTGACTTGATTTACTAAATCATGTGATTTATAAATGATGTGTTTTCAAACAGAAATGATTCCTATGAAAATTTGGTAGGAAAATGATTTGAAATAATACCCATATCGATGTAACTCATTCTTTTAACATGGGCATTTGATGTTGATCTTAGCTAGTGATTTTAGTGGCTTCTGATATTAGAATCTTCCTATTGTGGTGCCTCCATCTGGAGTGTGCACAGTGGTGTTCTTAGTATTATGATCTGTTGCTGGATTAATTAGCTATTGATTGAGATGATTCCTAGGTGAATTACTAGGAAAATGATTTAGATATTGATTGATTCCTATTTTATTATAGGAAGATGATTTACTTAATGATCTCTGTCATGTGTGGCTTAATAATAGACAGTGTTATATTCACTGTCTTTTCTGAATCAAATGTCTACTATGATTCCTAAATTCATTTAGGAAAGTGATTCTTTGATTCTTAGTAGATATGGATGAACCTGTTGATATAGAGGTGCTACCCAGATGGGATATGCCCTGTACCAGCAGTGTGGTGAGTATAGATCTAGTTTGAACTAGATCCATTGGTCTATGATGCTGGTCTGAGAGTGTGCTAGGTAGAAAATAATGTTTTTACTTGTTGCTTTCTTTCTTAAATGATGGATAATCACTAAGTATGATTCCTACAGTGCTTGGGAAAATGATTTGCTTATCTAATTTGTTGGAAATTGTACTTGTGGTTTTATCATAGAGGAATAACTCTGATGCTGGGTTGCTACTGAGGTGCTACCCATAACTGGGATGTGCCTAGTAGCACCCATCCAGGGATTTACTTTCCTCTAGATGCAAACTGGTAAATACGTCACAATGGTTGTAATTAGTTCTCTGAACATTACTAGAATACATGATGCATGCAAGAGATCGATTAATGCAATGGGGTATTTGTTATTAATAATTACTTGCCATTATTGGTGTTTTAACAGATCTGTTGTAACTTCTGTCCATATTGTCGAATTAAATTTTCATCTAAAGTGTGCTGGATAGAGGGCATTAATACAAACCAGTAGCAATTGGATTCACCTTAATCGGAGTTGTAAGTCTTTTTCTACGATTTAAATAGTGTTTAATGGATTTTAAATCATTTATATAGTTTCTCTTGCCTAAAAATCAAACTAAAATTATATCTGTAATCTCCATGGAATTGTGATTTCAGGGACATATTATTTGTAATTTTCTGAGCAGTACTCGAATTACTATAATTTTAATACTCTAAATAATCCATTAATGTATTTACTTAATTGCTGTAGAACCTTATAGTATTTGCCTAAACCATTTGTATATTGATGATCTACATGGAACCAGCTTTCCATCGGTATATTATTTATATTTTTTTGATATGCAAATAATTTACTAAGAATTTAATGATTTCTAAAGCCATTAAAGCTAATTAAATCACTACGGGGTGAATAATCCGCAAAGGGTGGATCCAACCAGATAATATTAATCTACATTATAGTAGTTTCAATTTGATATATTGTTCATATTTTTCGGAGTTACAGATAATTTCCTATGAATTTATTAACCTAAAGGACCATTAAAACTAATTAAATTACTATAGTAAACGCATATAGTAAAGGTTAGATCTAATGTCATATTAATATTCTACACGTTTTTCTGAATCCATTGATATATTATTTCCTATTTTTGGATCTATGAATCTTTTTATATGATTTTTGCAAGTTTACACAATTTCGTGCAATTTAAATTCAATTTCAAATCGATAAGGAATATTCCCTGGAAATATTCTACCTTGACCAGGACGCTGGGCTGACCTGACTTGACACATGGCGAGATCTGGTTGGCTCGTACCCCTTCGTTGATAAGCTCTAATCTTGATCGTCGGGATTAGATCCAGTGACTAGGTGAGGAGATTGACTCGATTTTGGCTCAGAATAAACAAGAAATAGATCTGTGTTAGAGAGACAAATCCGTAGGTCAAATTGAAAAACTTACAACATGAAAGTTGTGAGGAATCATTAGTCCTACCTTCTCACCAAAGGAATTTGGATTTGAAGAAACGAGCGCGAGTACATCTTAGATTTACACCGTCATATCTGAAATATTGCGGTGCGAAATTCTCTGGCTGTGGTGAATGAAAAGAGGTGAGGTTTGTCGGGATTGAAAGATTTCAACGAGATCTACAACTTTCGTGTTTTGTCCAAAAGCAAACGACGAAGTCTAGATGGGTGAATAAACGAAATAAGATTCGGATCTGTGTAGATTTGGCATTTTGAGAAGGGAAACTCATAGAGCTATGGCTCCACGGGTTTATATGGATCTTTAGGACACTCTATAGATAGGTCTTGGAGTAAGGAGCAAGTAGAAACAAACGGAAGTCGATTCGGAGTTATAGATAAAAAGATATAAGAGTTTGAATAGAGATAGGTTTGAGAAAAACTGATCTGCACGGAAATTAAAGCAACTGGGATCGATCCTTCTCCTATAAGCGCGTGGGCGGTCCGGTCAGACGCTAGCTGGGCCGCCGGCTGGCCCATTAGTTTTTTTTTCTTTTTTTCTATTTTCTATTTATGTGTTTGCCTCATAACTTTTGCATACGAACTCCAAATGACACGATTCTTGTTTTTAAAATTTTCTAAAATCGAATAGATCATTGTAGGATCATATTTATAATCTTTTTACTAGTTTGCAAATAGTGAATTTATAAATCCGTGTATATTTCATTTTATTTATATCTTTATTTGTTTGTATTTAATTCATAACTTTTTCATAATAGCTCCAAATGAGCTCAAATTTGTTTCTAAAATTTTGTAATATTCATTGGATATTTTTAGGCTATAATTTAGCAATAATCGTTGCTTTAGCAATAGTGAGTTTTTATAAAACCAATTTAATTCCTTTTAGAAATAAAGGTGCACATATCAATTAGGGTTTTAGGTATTTATTTCAATTTGAGAATTGTTCATGATGCCATGATGCAATGAAATGCTTAGGAATGACATGTAAAAACATTTTTTTTCTAGTCACAGTTTCTAAAATCTTGGGATGTGACAGAAACACCTCCAGTATTAAGTTGCAAGCAACAGACAACTGCTTTAGGCAAAGTGTGTAAGGTAAACAATCCACTTGTTCCATGAACAAGAGACCGTTGCTTTCTCCCTAGTGGCAACAACACATCTACAACCAAAGAGATTTCTGTCACTTCCCTTGGAAACTAGAGGCATGAACCCACTGTCGAGCATAAATACCCCTCCTGGAGTCACTATCAACTACTTGGCCAAGATAGCTACTAACAATGGAGAGCATGCAAGATCACAAACAACACAGACATGGTAGAATCAAATGCACAAAACCATCTATCAATCTGACATAGTAATCTCAATATCCATCGGATCCCCGCAAACACAACATGCATGATTACAAATAGATTAGATCTTGATCATGAACGGAGCTCACAAGATCTATACATGAAAGCACAAAGGAGGAGATACAACCATCTAGCTACTACATGGACCCATAGTACAAGGTGAAACTACTCACGCTTCATACCGAAGAAGAAGGCCTTCGGAATGATTTCCCCTCCGACAAGTTGCCGGGAAGAACTTCAGCCCCCCCGATTACGGTGACCCAGCATACCACTGCATGATGTAGTACACTATAGTCGTTGACATAAAACTAATGAAACACCGTTCACGAGTATTACATCCCTCAGAGTGGTACAACAGAAACACAACAGGTCGAAGACATGACTATAGGTTACAACTCAACTCTTTACACAAGATCCAGAGAACACTCTAGGTTAAAGAGAGAGAAAGAAACTTCTTACAAAGAAGCATTAGGAATAAATAACTCAAAAAAAACTATCATACTAATAGGACTAGTATTTTAACTAATGGTCTAGCATTGCTGCTATGGCAATACACTATAGAAATAGGTTCTATAACTAGAGATTATTTTCCTATCTAATCAGTAACTTCGTCTTCACTTGAGTTGATGTATATGTTGACTTTCTTCACTTCATTGAAGACCTTTAGCTTCTGGTGATGATTCTGTAGCATAACCTGATGTAGACATCATCTGTACTGGCTTTAGAACCTAGCAAGGGTTAAGAAGATACTTTGAGTACGAGTGTACTCAGCAAATTCACTCGAAAAGGAGTGTTTGATGCACTATATCTACAGCCGTAGATCATAGGTAGTAAGCAATGCAGGATTTTGTAAACATTTCTTCAAAGGTTGCTTTATTCTGAAAAGCTATGTCTGACAGCCTTCACGGGTTTACCAGAACTTTCATGGATTTCCTTTCCCGCCACGTTAGCAGCTCCTTCCCGGAGCAGGGAGTAATAAGTTACAGTTCTTACACTCTATAGAGGTGCGTTACTTTACCCATGAGAGATCAACTCCTTGTTGCACAACCGGGCAATCTTTCCCGTCCACACTTCCTATGGTGTGGGGCCCAGTAGATGATCCAAGCCAATCACTGCCCCCTTTGCGACCTTGCATGCCTCCTTGGTGTACACCATGCCCACATAATGAATTACGGCAATGGTTTGTACAAACCGTTAGATGCAAGAACTATCGTGGGACAATGAGGGTTCCCACCCATATGTTGCATATCCTCTACGAATTACCAATTAATATGCACGCTACAAGGATAACAACCACGACCTGCACATCCCGCTACATGCGAGAGGAAGAAGATACAGCTGACTTCTCCGTCCCATTCCAAATCTCATGGTTAACTCGTGATATACGACGCAAGAATCACTGGCGAAATTGGTTGTTAAGTCCTAGATAATATGTTCCTTTACCACCGGAACTTTCATAGTAGGTTATTACCTCATGGTAATTAACCTATAATCATATGATTATGAAAACAGTGTTTTCTGACCTTTTTCAAATGCAGGTGATGACAACACTGGATTTGCAAAATACTTTACAGAAAATAATCAAAGGACATGAGCAAGTGTGAACTTGCCTTTTGTGATTGCAAGATTATGCACTCACGGTCTTCGAGACAATATAAAAGATCCAATATCTGAAATCGGCATCATTGGTCCCGTAAGGACTAATGTTTAAAGAAGCAAGATGCTTTTATGCATAATTAATGCTATGCATTTTGTAAAACTCCCAAATTGAATCCCCAATACTTTGAGTGAAGTGAATTCACGTGATTCTTTTCAGAGTTGGTTTATCTTCAAATTTTACTTTATAAGTAATGACCTTTATAAGGAACCTAAGTGTTAACAATCCAAAATATGTAAGTATAGTATAAAATGATGTGATTATGGTTAATTGTCATGTGGTGACTATGATAAAAGTCCTTGGGATTGAGTTGTTAAGAGTTGAAGAACTTATTATAAGATTGTTATTTAAAGTGGAAAAAAGAATAACATTTGAAGAAAAGATTTCCTTTATAATGTTTAAGCAATCTTCATTGTTAATAGAATGTGATCAATGCCTTCTGGAATTTGATTGATTAGTTTGGACTTGAGATGCATTATGTTTTAATTGAAATAGACCAAAGTTAACTATAAAAACATAAGTAGTGTATTAGACATGATGTTTATAAGCTTTGAGACTAAAGTTAACTTTTAAATGTTGGAGATATGCCCTAGAGGCAATAATAAATATTGTTATTATTATATCTTTGTGTTTATGATAAATGTTTACATTCATGCTATAATAGTATTAACAAGGAAACATTAATACTTGTGTGATTTGTAAACTAAATTAGAGTCCCTAGTAAAGCCTCTTTATAATACTAGCTTGTTGGTTAATAAATGATTGTGGTTTCCCCATCATGAATATTGAGATGTTATTAACAACAAGATCATATCATTAGGAGAATGGTATGATGGACATACTCCTATAGATAAGCGTAGCATAAAGATCAAGTCATTTTAATAGTTCAATTGCTATATGCTTTCTGATACATAGTAACCTAATTCCTTCGACCATGAGATCATGCATATCACCTTCACCGGAAGGATGCTTTGATGACATCAAACACCACACCGTAACTGGGTGGCTATAAAGGTGGCATTGAGTGTACGGAAAGTATTGGTTGAGACACATGGATCAAGAGTGGGATTTGTCCATCCATATGTCGGATAGCTATACTCTGGGCCCTCTCGGTGGAATGTCATCCAATTAGCTTGCAAGCATGTGACTGGCTCACAAGGGATCACATATCACGAGAACGATAAAAGAGTACTTATCAGTAACGAGGTTGAACTAGGTATGCAGGGATACCGACGATCATAACCTCGGATAAGTAAACTATCATGAGACAAAGGGAAATTGGTATCGTATGTAAGTGGTTCATTCGATCGCAAAGTAATCGTATAAATATGTGGGAGCCATATGAATTTCCAGATTCCTCTATTGGTTATTGTTCGGAGCAGTGTCTCGATCATGTCCGCATAATTCACGAACCGTAGGGAGACACACTTAAGGATTCGACGTTGTTGAGTAGTTATGGAATGATGAGTAAGAGACCGAATGTTGTTCGGAGTCTCGGATGGGATCTGGGATATCACGAGGAGATCCGGAATGGTCCGGAGAATAAGATTCATATAAGGAAAGTCCTGTTTTGGGGTTGGAGAATGGTTCCGGTGTTTTCATCGGGAATGTTCTAGAAGGTTCTGAAATGTCTGGCACTCCGGAGGGGAAGGGTACATGAATGTGCCATAACAAGTTGGAATGATTGCATCATGTACTATGTGTCATCGCTGAACAAAATAAAGGGATAAATCAAATCCTAGTTTGAAAAGTCAAACGCCAATTTGAAAAGTCAAACGGCTATTTTGTTTGGTGGAGGGAGAGTAGGAAACCTACTTGGGAGGAGTTCCCTCCCTCCACCGCCGGCCCACTTGGAGACCGAGTTGGGGAGGGACTCCCCTCCCCTTGGCGCGCCCCCTCCACCTATATAAGGAGGGGCAGGGCTGCCCCTCCAAGACACAACACCACGCCCCTCTAAACCCTAACCCTAGCCGCCGCCCACCATAGCCGCCGCCTAGGGCAACTCGCCGCCGCCGCCTAGGGCAAACCCTAGCCGCCAGCCTTGCCTCCTCCCTGGTGCGTCTAAACCCTAGATCACCGAGGATCTCTCATAGTCCACCATACTCGCTCCGGCTTAAGGCGAAGCCCTGCGAGATCTCCCCTCTACTTCCGGTACCACGCCGTCGTGCTACCGGAATCGCGAGGAGAGTGCTACAACCTCTGCTGCCTGCTGGAACAAGGGAGAGGAAGGTCTTCGTCGAGTACCGAACGTGTGACCGACTGCGGAAGCGCTGCCGGAACGCAGCGCCGGAAGGATCGTCTACGCGATCTTGAGATCGGAAAGAGTACGACTACATCACCCACGAGAATCCGCTCTCGTCAAACACTTTGGAATCTTCGAGGGTGAGTTATTCTATCGACTCGTTGCTACAATCTAGTAGATAGATCTTAGCTTGTTTGTTTGTATGCGGTAGAAATTTTTTGTTTTCCATGCTACGAACCCCTAAGTGGTATCAGAGCCGTGTCTATATGTAGATCTGTTGCACGAGTAGAACACAATGGTCATTGTGGGCGGTGGTGCTTTTATTATCAATTGCTTCTTGTGTACTTTGCATCTTGCGGTATGATGGGATGAAGCGGCCCGGGCTAACCTTACATGACATCGTTCATGAGACTTGCTCCACGCTCAACATGCAACTTGTATTTCATAAGTGGCTTTGCGGGTGTCTGTCTCTCCCATTATAGTATAGATCCAATTTACAACAGGCACTTGATAGTTCAAACATCAACGTTGTGGTTCTTGTTCATAAGTTAGATCGACACTTATTGAAAGCCCCAAACCACGTAAAACATGCAAAGAAATTAGAGGCGTCTAACTTAGTTTTGCAGGGGTGTGCTGTGATGTGATATGGCCATGATTGTGATTATATTTGATGTATGCAATGTTCCTTATTGTAAGTTGGCAACCGGCAGGAGCCATATTGTTGTCTTTAATTTATGTTAAGACCCACGTGTCTATTCAAAGTAGTTGTAATAGTTGGAGCCGGTGGACGACAACCATGGAGCAGCGTCATTGACCTTGATGCAATGCCGGTGATGATGGAGATCATGTTCGTGCTTGAAGATGGAGATCGGAAGCACAAAGAAGAAAGGCCATATCATATCACATATTATGAATTGCATGTGATGTTAATCCTTTATGCATCTTGTATTGCTTAGTTAATGACGGTAGAATTATAAGATGATCTCTCATGCACATGAATTTCAAGTTCTAAAGTGTTCACCCTTAGTAAGCACCGTTGCTAAAGCTTGTTGTTTCGAAGCACCACGTGATGATCGGGTGTGTTAGATTCCGCAAGTGTATACAATGTGAGCAAGCCAGTTTTGCTCATGCGGAAGCTAAGGTTTGATCTTGACGGGCCTAGCATGTACAGACATGGTCTCGGAACACAGATCACCGAAAGGTAAAGCATGAATCATATAGTAGATATGATGAACATGTCGATTGTTCGCCATTGAAGCTACATCAACTCTCGTGATGATCGGTGTTGATGTGATGGATTTGGTTCGTGTGATCACTAAAAAAATGTGAGGGATATTGTTTTGAGTGGGAGTTCACCTAGATTAGTTTAACTATTAATTAGAACTCAATTTGTCATAAACTTAGTCTAAAGTATTGCAAATATGTTGTAGATCTATGGCGGCCCCTCCCATCAATTTTAATGTGTTCCTAGAGAAAGAAAAGTTGAAAAACAATGGAAGGAACTTCGCGGATTGGTTCCGCAATTTGAGTATTGTCCTCAATGCTGGTAATTTGACCTATGTGCTGGATGCACCGCTGGGTGACCCGCCTGCAACTGATGCTACCAATGAAGTAAAGAATGTTTACCTCGCTCGGAAGACTCAGTACTCCATAGTTCAATGTGGTATCTTGTATGGTTTAGAATCAGAGCTTCAGAAAAGGTTTGAGAATTCAGACCCACATGATATTGTCCGTGAACTCAAATTGATCTTTGAGACTCACGCGGCAGTTGAGAGCTATGAGGCTTCTGAAAAGTTCTTTAACTGCAAGATGGAAGAGGGCAGCTCCGTCAGTGAGCATGTGCTTAAGATGTCTGGGCACGCAAACAAACTTCAAAGATTGGGTATAGTGATTCCTAATGCTTTGGGGATTCACCGTGTCCTCCAATCACTAACACCAAGTTACAAGAACTTTGTGATGAACTACAATATGCAAAGCATGAACAAGCAGTTGCCAGAACTCTTCTCCATTTTAAATTCTGCAGAAGTGGCGATCAAGAAAGAGCACCAAGTGTTGATGGTCAATAAGACCACCAAATTCAAGAAAGGCAAGTCTAAGCAAAAGGGACACTTCAAGAAGGGTGGTAAGAAAGTTACCGCACCGACGAAGAAGACCAAGGCTGGACCCAAGCCTGATACAGAGTGTTTTTACTGCAAGGGAGAAGGTCACTGGAAGCGGAATTGCCCAAAGTACTTGGCGGATTTGAAGAACGGCAACATCAAGAAGAAAGGTATATCCGATATACATTTTATTGATGTGTATCTCACTAGTACTCGTAGTAGTGCCTGGGTATTTGATACTGGTTCGGTTGCTCATATTTGTAACTCAAAACAGGTGCTGCAGAATAAACGGAAGCTAGGGAAGAACGAGGTGACGATGCGCGTGGGAAATGGATCAAAGGTTGATGTGATCGCGGTCGGCACGCTACCTCTTTATCTACCATTGGGATTAGTTTTATACTTAAAGAATTGTTATTTGGTGCCTGCGTTAAGCATGAACATTATATCAGGATCTTGTTTATTGCGAGACGGTTACTTGTTTAAGTCCGAGAATAATGGTTGTTCGATTTATATGAGTAATATGTTTTATGCACATGCACCTTTGATAGATGGTCTATTCTTATTGAATCTTGATAGTGGGAATACACATATTAATAACATTGAAGCTAAACGTTTGAAATCGAGCGATAACTCGAACTATATGTGGCACTGTCGTCTTGGTCACATTGGAGTGAAGCATATGAAGAAACTCCATTCCGATGGACTTCTTGAATCACTTGATTTTGAATCACTTGAAAGATGTGAAGCATGTCTGATGGGTAAAATGACTAAGACTCCATTTTCTGGTATGATGGAGCGAGCTACGGACTTATTGGAAATCATACATACCGATGTGTGTGGTCCAATGAGTGTAGCATCGTGTGGTGATTATCGTTATGTTCTTACCTTCACGGATGACTTGAGTGGATACGGGTATATCTATTTCATGAAACATAAGTCCGAAACTTTCGAGAAGTTTAAGGAATTTCAAAGTGAGGTTGAGAATCAACATAACAAGAAGATTAAATTTCTACGTTCTGATCGTGGAGGTGAATATCTAAATTACGAGTTTGGCGAGCATTTGAAGAAATGCGGAATACTTTCACAATTGACACCGCCGGGAACACCATAGCGTAATGGTGTGTCCGAACGTCGTAATCGAACTCTCTTAGATATGGTTTGTTCTACGATGTCACTTACAGATTTACCGCTATCATTTTGGGGTTATGCATTAGAAACACCCACATTCACTTTAAATAGGGCACCATCTAAATCCGTTGAAACGACACCGTATGAATTATGGTTTGGGAAGAAACCTAAATTGTCGTTCCTTAAAGTTTGGGGTTGCGAAGCCTATGTAAAGAAGTTACAGCCGGACAAGCTTGAACCCAAAGCGGAAAAATGCGTCTTCATAGGATACTCGAAGGAAACTATTGGGTATACCTTCTATCATAGATCCGAAGGCAAAATCTTTGTTGCCAAGAATGGATCCTTTCTAGAGAAGGAATTTCTCTCGAAAGAAGTGACTGGATGGAAAGTAGAACTCGACGAGGTTGTCAAACCTTCTCTCGAAATTGCGAGTAGCGCAGCACCAGAAGAAGTTCCTGTGGTGCCTGCACCAATAAGAGAGGAAGCTAATGATGATGCTCATGAAACTTCGGTTGAAGTTGCTACAGAGCCTCGCAGGTCAACGAGAACTCGTACCACTCCGGATTGGTATGATCCCGTTATGAGTGTCATATTGGTGGACAACACCAATGACCCCGTGACATATGAGGAAGCGATGATGAGCCCAGATTCCAATAAATGGCAAGAAGCCATGAAATCCGAGATTGGATCCATGTATGAAAACCAAGTATGGACTTTGGTGGACTTACCGGATGGCCGGAAGGCTGTCGAGAACAAATGGATTTTCAAGAAGAAAACAGATGCTGATGGTAATGTTGCTGTCTATAAAGCTCGACTTGTCGCAAAAGGTTTTCGACAAATTCAAGGAGTTGACTACGATGAGACTTTCTCACCTGTAGCGAAGCTAAAGTCTGTGAGGATTATGTTAGCAATCGATGCATATTACGATTATGAAATATGGCAGATGGATGTCAAAACAGCGTTCCTCAATGGAGACATTGATGAAGAGTTGTATATGATGCAACCCAAAGGTTTTGTCGATCCTAAAGATGCTAACAAGGTGTGCAAACTTCAAAGGTCCATATATGGATTGAAGCAAGCATCCCGAAGTTGGAATCAACATTTTGATAAGGTGATCAAAAGTTTTGGTTTTATACAAACTTATGGAGAAGCTTGTATTTACAAGAAAGTGAGTGGGAGCTCTGTAGCATTCTTAATACTATATGTAGATGACATATTGTTGATTGGGAATGATGTAGAACTTCTTAATAGTGTCAAGGAATATTTGAATAATAGTTTTTCAATGAAAGATCTTGGCGAAGCAGCTTACATATTGGGCATAAACATTTATAGAGATAGATCGAGACGCCTAATATCATTGTCACAAAGTACATATTTGGACAAAGTTCTAAAGAGGTTTGGAATGGAAGATAGCAAGAAAGGGTTCTTACCCATGTTGCCCAATACGACCTTGAGTAAAACTCAAAGTCCGACAACGGCAGAAGATAGAGAAAGGATGAGTAAGACTCCCTATGCCTCAGCCATAGGATCTCTAATGTATGCCATGCTATGTACTAGACCCGACATTGCATATACTGTTAGTTTGACTAGCAGATATCAAAGTGATCTAGGAGTGGATCATTGGACAGCGGTCAAAAACATCCTTAAGTACTTGAGAAGAACTAAGGATATGGTTCTTTCTTATGGAGGTGATGAATAGCTCGTTGTTAATGGTTACACCGATGCTAGTTGGAACACCGATCCGGATGATTCTAAATCACAATCTGGATACGTATTTACTTTGAATGGTGCAGCAGTTAGCTGGAGGAGTGCAAAGCAAAGCGTTGTGGCGAGATCTTCAACTGAATCGAAATACATGGCTGCTTCGGAGGCTTCACAAGAACGATATGGATGAAAGAGTTCATTACAGAGCTCGGTGTGGTTCCAAGTGCGCTGGACCCAATGTCTATCTACTGTGATAACATGGGCGCCATAGCCAATGCGCAAGAACCAAGGTCACACAAGAAGTTGAAGCACATCAAGCTACGTTTTCACGCTATTCGAGAACATGTCCAAGATGGGGACATAAAGATTTGCAAAGTACACACAGATCTGAATGTGGCGGATCCATTGACTAAACCTCTCCCGAGGGCAAAACATGACCAGCACCAAACTGCCATGGGTGTTTGGTATATTACCATGTAATCTAGATTAGTTGACTAGTGCAAGTGGGAGACTGTTGGAGATATGCCCTAGAGGCAATAATAAATATAGTTATTATTATATCTTTGTGTTTATGATAAATTTTTACATTCATGCTATAATAGTATTAACAAGGAAACATTAATACTTGTGTGATTTGTAAACTAAATTAGAGTCCCTAGTAAAGCCTCTTTATAATACTAGCTTGTTGGTTAATAAATGATTGTGGTTTCCCCATCATGAACATTGAGATGCTATTAACAACAAGATCATATCATTAGGAGAATGGTATGATGGACATACTCATATAGATAAGCGTAGCATAAAGATCAAGTCATTTTAATAGTTCAATTGCTATATGCTTTCTGATACATAGTAACCTAATTCCTTCGACCATGAGATCATGCATATCACCTTCACCGGAAGGATGCTTTGATGACATCAAACACCACACCGTAACTGGGTGGCTATAAAGGTGGCATTGAGTGTTCGGAAAGTATTGGTTGAGACACATGGATCAAGAGTGGGATTTGTCCATCCATATGTCGGATAGATATACTCTGGGCCCTGTCGGTGGAATGTCATCCAATTATCTTGCAAGCATGTGACTGGCTCACAAGGGATCACATATCACGGGAACGATAAAAGAGTACTTATCAGTAACGAGGTTGAACTAGGTATGCAGGGATACCGATGATCATAACCTCGGATAAGTAAACTATCGTGAGACAAAGGGAAATTGGTATCGTATGTAAGTGGTTCATTCGATTGCAAAGTAATCGTAGAAATATGTGGGAGACATATGAATTTCCAGATTCCTCTATTGGTTATTGTTCGGAGAAGTGTCTCGATCATGTCCGCATAATTCACGAACCGTAGGGAGACACACTTAAGGATTCGACGTTGTTGAGTAGTTACGGAATGATGAGTAAGAGACCAAATGTTGTTCGGAGTCTCGGATGGGATCCGGGATATCACGAGGAGATCCGGAATGGTCCGGAGAATAAGATTCATATAAGGAAAGTCTTGTTTCGGGGTTGGAGAATGGTTCCGGTGTTTTCATCAGGAATGTTCTAGAAGGTTCCGGAATGTCCGGCACTCCGGAGGGGAAGGGTACATGAATGTGTCATAACAAGTTGGAATGATTGCATCATGTACTAGGTGTCATCGCTGAACAAAATAAAGGGATAAATCAAATCCTAGTTTGAAAAGTCAAACGCCAATTTGAAAAGTCAAACGGCTATTTTGTTTGGTGGAGGGAGAGTAGGAAACCTACTTGGGGAGGAGTTCCCTCCCTCCACCGCCGGCCCACTTGGAGACCGAGTTGGGGAGGGACTCCCCTCCCCTTGGCGCGCCCCCTCCACCTATATAAGGAGGGGCAGGGCTGCCCCTCCAAGACACAACACCACGCCCCTCTAAACCCTAACCCTAGCCGCCGCCGCCCACCATAGCCGCTGGCACCTAGGGAAACTCGCCGCCGCCGCCTAGGGCAAACCCTAGCCGCCAGCCTTGCCTCCTCCCTGGTGCGTCTAAACCCTAGATCACCGAGGATCTCTCATAGTCCACCATACTCGCTCCGGCTTAAGGCGAAGCCCTGCGAGATCTCCCCTCTACTTCCTGTACCAGGCCGTCGTGCTGCCGGAATCGCGAGGAGAGTGCTACAACCTCCGCTGCCTGCTGGAACAAGGGAGAGGAAGGTCTTTGTCGAGTACCGAACGTGTGACCGACTGCGGAAGCGCTCGTTAAACACTTTGGAATCTTCGAGGGTGAGTTATTCTATCGACTCGTTCCTACAATCTAGTAGATAGATCTTGGCTTGTTTGTTTGTATGCGGTAGAAATTTTTTGTTTTCCATGCTACGAACCCCTATATTAAAAGGGTAAGTAAACTTAAGATGTAATATGTTTTAATTATTCCCAAGTTTTAGATTTATGATAGGTATAACTAAGGTGTGGAATTATTCACTTTCTATTTAAGTGAATGATTAGATTAAATTTGTTTTGCTATTATGAAAAGAATATGTATTTATTTAATGGAAGCATAATTAGATGATCTTAGTAATTTGTTAGAATTTGAAGTTATGTTAATAACGATTAAAATATAATGATTATTCACCATATTATATAAACCCAAAAGCTAAAAAGTGCTCGGTGGCTACCTATCACTTCCGAGCCTCCGATTCGTGTCCGTCCGATGCTCTTAATCACGGTCAATCACGCCCTGGTTAGGCGAGGCGTTCCGACATCCCCACCTGGTAGCAGAAATTCTCCACACACTCCACACCCGATCCGCCGCCGATCACCGCCGTGCACCTCCTCACACCTCCACCTTCCCCACATCGGTGGCAACCTGCACCACCCGGCGACCATCCGGTATCCCGCACCTCTGGCGCCCCCTCCCAACCTTCCTACTCCCACCTGGGAAGGGCCTTGAAGCCGGTGGAGACGTTGCTACAGCAGTCGCCGGCGAAGGAGCATGCTCCCAGCAAGAGGACGTGGTGTCTTTACGCAGTTGTTGCTGGGGTTGGAGATCAGCTGCTGGACGCGATGTACTTGATCCGGCAGGCGGTAGGGCTCACCTACGGCCTCCTCTGGGTCTCTGTCCCGCTCGTCGATGCCGTCTAGATCGCCCTTTGAGTGTCGCGCATTTTTCTCTCTTTCCCGTTGTGAAATCAATCCATGTAGTGCACTGCTCTAGTCAATAGTTATGCCTGAACTGAATTTGCAACCCGTGTGAGGAAGTTTGCGGGATCCATGACTGAATCCTCCTACCTGCATGAGGAAAACTACGCTTCTTATCGTTGCAGGCTAGTTTTATTTTAGTTGGAACCTCCTTTGTTTTCCTATGACTGGGTGCTAGCATATTGCAGTTTCTGAGTTATTTTGGGACCGTAAAGATGAAGATTTCTTTCAAGTCTCTTTGATTGAGCCATTGACTGAGTCATACGAATGTTGCACCTAAAAAGATCATGCATGATATAGCAATAATTAATACTCCCTCCATCTGAAAATAAGTGACTTGCATTTGTCTAGATTCATATCAAGTCACTTATTTTTAGATGTAGGGAGTAGTTCTTTTCAATTTATATTACGAGCAACATTTTCTAAGCAAATCAACACTGAATATTGCTGCCATGAGGTCCATTGACCTATATTTGCTTATTACGAATGAATGATCTTGTTTACTGTCATTATGTGGGATTTTGATGGTTAGGTTGTTGGCTATTTTGACCAGCGTAGTTTACTAGTATTATACGTACCTATTGAAGATTGACGAGGAAGAATTCGGTGGCCATGGCATGCTGCTTCAGGGATTCGGGACTAGAGGGATGGAGCTGCTTGTACTATAGCCCAATGACCATGAGATCACCTCGAATGCCGCGCAGGCGATCTTGATATCTACGGCGTCATCAGCTCTAGGTCTAGCCTCATTCACTTTAATAAGAGGAGAATCTCGCTTGGATCCTAGATGTGAAGAGATATGCGAGGAATCATAGGCCTGTTGCGCACCGTGTGGGATCTCCTCAGCGACCTCGCCATTGAGAGAGGCGACAACCACCTTGTTGGTGGAGGGCTAATGCATCCTTCCCCTCCCCCCGTTAGTAGTGTAGTAGGTGGAGGAAGCGAACCCATGGACCTCCAACTGCTATTCAAGGTGAGGGCTCTCTTTCGTCCCCTTGTTCCTGATTTTATACGCATATATTTGATTTAGTCGTCATGTATTTTCTTGTTCCTTCGAGTTTTCACTCTTTGAATGTTGTGTCCAAACATTGATTTGTTTTCGTGAGTCTCCATGAGCTACTCAATTATTGTGCATAAAGGATCTTGCTGTTGTAGAGGGATATTGACTACATAAAAGTCACATGGCCTTAGATACATGGCTTAATTAAGCTTGTCACAACTTACTACAGTTAAGTTCATATTTCCATACCCTGGGTTAGGACCAGCATAACAGATTGCTGATGTGCTTGCTCATGTTTGTTGTTTTCTTAATCCTATAATTTAGTGTTTATTAGTACAAAACAAAGAAGCCTACCAACAAGCCACAAAATATTGTTTGTTCATCAATTCAATGTGTTGTGATACTCTTTTACTGTTATTTCTGGCTATTTCGGCTCAGTTTAGAAACTAATTCATTTGTGTGTTCATCATTAATCAGGAAGATTATGATAATTTGACGAAGTCACTTCAGGCGAATAAACCTTCATGGCCATCCTTGATGATGAAGGTGTGGTTCTTGCCTTCTCTTTTGTTTTACATGCGTCATTTATTCACTAAGAACAGAAACATGGGAGAAGAAGTCTTTAACACTAACATGTATAAACTATACAACTAGCATGTTTATTGTCGGTATGCATTAGTTGGTTTTATCCTATGGTTTAGTAAGTTGTATACTAGATTTCATTAAGTTGTTTTGTTCAACATGCTTAAGTTGTCTCCAGAATCTAACTAAGTTGCAGTATGATTTTAGTTAGTGTTTTATCCTATGTTTTATTAAGCTATATATTGGATTTCATTAAGTTGTTTTGCTCAATGTGCTTAAGTTGTTTACAGATCTAACTAAGTTGTTTTCATTGTCAGTATGCATTAGTTGGTTTTATCTTATGGTTTAGTAAGTTGTATACTGGATGAAGGAAACTAATCATACATGGCCATCCAACTTAGGGGTTTAGAGGTACATACAACTAATCGTGCATGCTGATCCAACTTAGGGTTGGATAAAGAAATTAATCATACATGGGCATCCAACTTAGGGGTTTAGTGGTATTGAATTAATGGTACATGCATATCCAACTTAGGGGTGGATAAAACCAACCAATCATATGTGGTCATCCAACTTAGGGTTTTAATGGTACATGCAGTCCAACTTAGGGGTGGATAAAAGCAACTAATTATACATGGGTATCCAAGTTAAGGGGTGGTACATGCATATCCAACTTAGGGGTGGATAAAAGCAACCAATCATACATGGGTATCCAACTTAGGGTTTTAATGGTACATGCATATCCAACTTAGGGGTGGATAAAGCTACTAATTATACATGGGTATCGAAGTTAGGGGTTATATATGCAACTAATGGTACATGCATATCCAACATAGGGGTGGATAAAAGCAACTAATTATACATGGGTATCCAAGTTAGGGGTTATATATGCAACTAATGGTACATGCATATCCAACTTAGGGGTGGATACAAGCAACCAATCATACACGGGCATTAAACTTAGGGGTTTAGTGATACATGCATTATGGGTGGATAAAGCTACTAATTATACATGGATATCCAATTTAGGGGTTATACATGCAACTGATGGTACATGCATATCCAACTTAGGGGTGGATAAAAGCAACTAATCATACATGGGCATTCAACTTAGGGGTTTAGTAGTACATGTGCATATTAGGTGTGGATAAAAGCAACTAATCATATTTACATATCCAACTTAGGGATGGATAAAAGCAACTAATCATACATGGGCATTCAACTTAGGGGTTTAGTGATATATGCACATCTTAGATGTGGATAAAGGCAACTAATCATATTTACACATAAAACTTAGGGGTTCACTAGTACATGCAGATCCAACTTAGAGGTTGACAAAGGAAACTAATGATACATGCAAATCCAACTTAGTTTTTTTATTTGGGAAAATAACTTTCCTATTGAAGTTGAGAAACTTGACTTGAAATTGAACAACTTTAACTACTAATGCGGTGTAGTTTTTTTCTTGCAGATTATTGGAAAGTGGAGCAAACATAAAGCATCAATTTTGAAGCACATAGAAATGGATCCTGATGTGTGCATATTAGTTAACTATACTACCTTTGTTCCTAAATATAGTACATTTTGGAACAAAGTTAGTAGATGCCAGTGTTTAGCAGATCTTTTTGTGAAGCTAGCTTTAAGATTACCTGATGTCAGTCTGGTATATATTTTGGGCTTTATGCATCCCATTCGAAAGTTTCATGAAACAATATTTTCCAATTGGTTAGTTGGGTTGCTACTCGTATGCAAATAACATTATGTAGAGCCTTTATTTTCATGTTTATTGATTGTATTTCTTTCATATGTAACTAGAGGTTCCGTAATTGTGATTTTGGGAACAAATCCTTCTTTCAGATGGGATGTGTAGGGGAACGTGGGTTGGTTGGCTTGGTTACACTGGTGACCCACGTACCGGGACAACGTGCGGAGACCATGTTTCCAAAAATAGATTCACGTGATTTGAAACTTCCTATTTTGGGCGAGTGCCTAGTTGGACTATCCAGCCCCCGGGTGCTGGCTAGATGTGTCCTTATATAAATGGGTGATACCCAATGTTTATTTAAAAGGATTATTAATAAGATTTTTAAAAGAATATTTTAAAGTTAAGAGTAATACTTAAATTTGATTATGAATTTAAGTTATGGGTTTGGAATTTAGTACAAAGACACTAATTGCTCAAGGTTTTAGAAGAATTGTGATTATTTCTTACTTCACAATTATTTTTAAAGAATTCACAAAATAGGTATTAGATAAGGATTTATTATTTAAAATACAAAAGACTTTTCCAATAATATATTTAATATTTTTCTAGTGTAATATATTTATTCAAGACCTTAAAAATGAATTTTATATATTTTTAAGTATTATCTTTATTTTTATAAAATTCATCAAAGAATTAAGTGTCTTTAAATATTTGCTTTATGTTTTATTTGTAAAACTCTAAATTAGTATTTTTATGAAATAGTAGAGTTATTTTGATACACAAAAATGATTTTTTATTTATTTTTAGGGTTTTTGTTTTATTTTATAACATTTCATTTAAGATTTAATGGTGTTAATAATTATTTTACTTTATATTTATTTTAAACAATTAAAATTATATTTTTATTAGGTAGATATTATTTTTGTGGTCATTTTGATATATCATATGTATTTTTGGGATTTTTCTATATTTTTCTAGGGTATAAATTATGTTCAGGGGTAGTTTGGTCATTTAGTGATTTGATAAATATCTTATTTTCTTATTTTTCCTTTTGGAATTGGGCCAGGCTTACCAATGGGCCCATTTGGACCCAACTTGGCCCAACTGGCTTAGGGTCAAACCCATCCCGGCCCAGCCATCCCACCACTCTCTCTTACATCTCTCATTCTTGTTTCTTTCCCCTCCTGGTTGCTGGCGATGCCGACGTCGTCGCCCGCACGATTCCAGCGAGGTAGGCCGTTGTGGTCGCCGCTGATGGTCGTCGGGGCTTCTCCTCCCTCAGACCGACCTGTTTCTCCAATTGGATTTGTTCTTAAAGCCCCCTCGAGATCGCCCCTTCCATCTTCTATGTGTCTAGGGTTTCGGTATCCTGGTTCCGCCGAGCTCCAGTGATAGTTTGATGTCTTCCTGGTGGTGGATTGAGGTTGGTGAAGATATGATGGTGGTGTAGCTGGGGTCATTCTCTTATATTCTGATGTCGGTGGGACGGCAGTAGGTGCAACCCCGGCGTCTGAACTACGGTGGCCGTGGTGGTGTTGATGGGGGTTGAAGACTTCCTCGGGTTAGTATCACCATGGCCGCGCGGACACTGCCCCGCCACACCGTGGTGAATGCTCCTCGGGAGCCAGGTACACTCCCTCTATCTCACATCTGCTTCTCCCTCTGTTTATCTTTCTCTACTTAGTACACGTTGAATATTGTTCAAAACCAGTGGTATGGGCTCACTTGTTAATACAATAGAGAATCTGTGGCTATGTGCTACATTGAGTTTCAGTTGGAGGAAGTTTTACTTATTCTTGGCATGGGATGATCTACAGGTGCTTGCTTAAATTGATTTGATACAAAGTTCTTTCCTGAACTACTTTTTCACTGCTGTAATTGAAGGATTCAGTGATAAAACCCTAATAACTGGTACTACTGTGTACATATCTGTTGGCTAATCCTTGATCCATTGACTTGATTTACTAAATCATGTGATTTATAAATGATGTGTTTTCAAACAGAAAATGATTCCTATGAAAATTTGGTAGGAAAATGATTTGAAATAATACCCTATGGATGTAACTCATTCTTTTAACATGGGTATTTGATGTTGATCTTAGCTAGTGATTTTAGTGGCTTCTGATATTAGAATCTTCCTATTGTGGTGCCTCCATCTGGAGTGTGCACAGTGGTGTTCTTAGTATTATGATCTGTTGCTGGATTAATTAGCTATTGATTGAGATGATTCCTAGGTGAATTAATAGGCAAATGATTTATATTTTGATTGATTCCTATTTTATTATAGGAAGATGATTTACTTAATGATCTCTGTCATGTGTGGCTTAATAATAGACAGTGTTATATTCACTGTGTTTTCTGAATCAAATGTCTACTATGATTCCTAAATTCATTTAGGAAAGTGATTCTTTGATTCTTAGTAGATATGGATGAACCTGTTGATATAGAGGTGCTACCCAGATGGTATATGCCCTGTACCAGCAGTGTGGTGAGTATAGATCTAGTTTGAACTAGATCCATTGGTCTATGATGCTGGTCTGAGACTGTGCTAGGTAGAGAGTAATGTTTTTACTTGCTGCTTTCTTTCTTAAATGATGGATAATCTCTAAGTATGATTCCTACAGTGCTTGGGAAAATGATTTTCTTATCTAATTTGTTGGAAATTGTACTTCTGGTTTTATCATAGAGGAACAACTCTGATGCTGGGTTGCTACTGAGGTGCTACCCATAACTGGGATGTGCCTAGTAGCACCCATCCAGGGATTTACTTTCCTCTGGATGCAAACTGGTAAATACCAGATTGGTCAAAGATGCACTGACTATTTCCTAAACTGTAGATGGGAAAAGATATTTCTTGTGGCTTTTACAATATCCAATGATGAGTATACACCCCACTTGGGTGTATCTCTGAGGATTCAACTTAACCAACAAATCATACTCATAGACTAAATAAAAACAGATAGATGGTATGATCTGTTTGTGACTCACCAACTGGATGATGTTGGTGTTGTAGATGTGTTCTTGTCTTGATGATGCCCTTGCTGAGATAATCTTTGATCAGGTGACTCTCCTCCTCCTTGTCACCTCCTTGAACACCTCCTGGTTTGTCCTTGATTAACACCTGAACTTCTCCCTCCTCAAATGACCATTCTGGTAGTTGAGTTGGTGGTTTTTTTATATGAATGGATGGTGGCCTAGTTTGTGGTTGTGGTTGCTGAAACTCTCAGATTCCTGTGATGTTCTCAGTTGGTTTGGTAGTGATGTTATAAGCTTTAGAGAGGAAGCACTCTCTCTGCTACGGCTTGGAAGATAACCCCCTTCCCTGTGAGTTCCTGTGTTGACAGCAAGGTTTGCTTGCATGAAGTGACTGTGTTGTGTGCCTGTTGGTGTCATTTGTGGATCGGATCAAGTGAAAACTTGATATTTGCTGTCAATTCACCTTTTTACCACTTCATCTGGCTTTGGTGAAACTTGCCCCTGTACTAGCCTATGATGCACTAGTCTGAGGCTACACATTTGATAAGAACAATGTAAGATCCCTCCCTTTATAAAGGTAAGGATCCCTGTGATTGCAATGCTAGTCCCTGGATCAATGCTAGCATACATAGCTTAAGATGAAGTACACAGAAACAAAGGTCATTATTACATATCATTCCAGAGACAAACATAGTCTTTTACAAACTCCATGGCCACAGGCCTAATACAAGAGTCCAAATATATAATAAGATAAATAAGTCTTCATCTTCATGTGCCACAGGCAAGCATGTTGAGTGTAGACTCATAACCCCTAATCATCATCACAATAACCTGCAACATCACAAGTTACAGCCATAGTGGGTCAATACATTGGAATAGTATTGGCAAGTGATACCTTAGTAGAATATTAGTAGTCTAGATACTATATGCATTTTGGCTAAGTGTAGCTTAGGCTTGCTTTGCTCAAAATAGGTTTTACCTATCAGTTGAAAACACTAAGTTTTTCTTTGACAAAATCTTTCCCAAGGAACCACCAATAGAAATTGGTGAACCTTCACCCTTGTTCAACCACCAGTTTTTACTTAGAAATTGGGATGAGGAGATTCTTGATAGCTTCCATGTCTTGATGCTCAAGTTGTCCAATACCAAGGACATGGCTAAGTACTTAGATTCTTCCATCTGCAGAGGTTGTGCACTTTCCCCACAAGACTTGATTTTCACCAAGACAGGACCTTTCAGAAGCCTTCCCTTAGACCAAATGGACGCGCTCCAACCTATCATCCCACTACCACCAACTGTCCAAATGGCTAAGTTATTGCAACCTATATGATCCAGGCAGAGCCCATAATGCCATGTGGCTGCATTAGAAGCTTCTTAACATTTGGCCTCTCAAATCCCTTTGTTCCTAGGTGGCTTTCCACAAGTTAGATACACAAGGTAAACCATAGACATGGGCCTTGTGTAACCACTCAACACAAACCATTCTTTCCATTCCACCCAGGTGTTTCATTCACTTAGTTGTTTTATTAAGCAAAACTCAAGTCCAAAGACTTAGAAATATTTTCTCATAGCATGAATATATAACCACCCTTGGTTGCTACTAGCTAGGCTAAGCATGGCATTGATAAGCATCTTAACTTAGAAATTTCTAGCAATTCTACAACTACTAGGATTTCCCAAGCATAACACATAGATCAAAATATTCATGCAAGTCTAGCAAAATATTTCTAGTGCATAGTTGAAAAACATAGGAATAAAATCATGAAGCACCACTTGCCTTGGTAGTTTGGGGAGTAGCAACAATCTTCACAATCACAATCACTATTTGCACCAAAATCTACACATAAAATAATGGCACAAAATCACATACACAATATATACAAGCAAAAATACATGAATGTATGCAAAATGCCATGTGATGATTTTCTACACCAAACAAGACAAGTGCACAGAATTGAATCATGAACAAGTCCAAAATAAGCCCAATAAACTTTATTTTATTAACAAAACATTTTTCAAATAATTACTATACACAAATTATGCCTACAAATGTTTCTGTAAAAACAACCATTTTCACAGAAGCAAAACATTAAACACATTGCATAAATAGAAGGGATTTTCTCTCCTGATTCCAATGGTATAAAATTTGTCAAATTTGAACGTGGGAATCAAAAGTTATGAATTTTACAAGTTTGAACATCTAATAGATCTAAATTCAGATTTTAAATCAAACCTACAGACATGCGGCGTGTTCTGATTCGTCGATACCGCTTCATGTGGATCGATCAACGAGGGTCGTTAGATTTAAGTGGCAGCGCACGGTCAGATCTGTGCGTAACGGTTCGAGTAAGTGATCTAATCCTGAGCCTCTAATCCAGATCTAACGGCTGCGAAGCTTGCGACCAAAGACTGGCGGCGCTAGCGGCGGCGAGTGGCAGCGGCGGCTCTGTCAGAGACGTTGCCGATGATTTAGGTCACGCGGGAGAGGGTGAAGTGGCTTACCGAGTTCACCGTGTGTTGCTGATGCTCAAGGTAGGCTTCGTTGGCGAAGGGGCGCATCGTGGATGTCGCTGGAGCTCGTCGGAGTCATGCACGGCGTCGGGTGCTTGCAGACAACGATGTTGCCGAGGTTCTGCGTCGCCCTAGCACGAGTCAGTGGCATTAGGGGGTGCGCATGGTCACGGTGAGCAAGATGGTTTCAAGGAGAAGACAAGGGGCACTCAATTCTTACCGCTATTGCTCGTCGGAGTTGAGCGGCGGCTCTGGTGGTTGCGGCCGTGAACGAAGACGATGACCTGGCACGATATAGAGCAAACAGAAAGTGTGAGAAGATGCGCACGGGGAAAACAGACAAGATCGTATGAACGAGAGGTGAAGGGGAGCACGGGGTTCACCGGAATAGGTCGCCGGAGTGCGTCGGGCAGTGGAGTTGCAGCTCGAATTGCCGGCAGCCTGGTGGCAGAGTGGGGGTGCTGAGTGAGGGGAAAGACTTGCGGTGCAGAGGGGTTTAAGTAGGCAGGGGCTCTACAGGAAACGCCTGTGGAATCAAGGGCAATTACGCCGCGCGATCAACGCCAGCAACGGCCAGCGGCAACGTGTTCTTCGCGAGATTTGGGGAAGATGATGGTGACATGGATGAGCCCAGTGGTCAGCGTGAGGGGGTGTGTGCGGGTGCGGTGAGAAACAGAGGAGAAAGGGGGAACCCGGGTGGGCTGTTTTGCTTGTTGGGCTGGAATGCTGGCGCCATGCCCAGTTGGGTTTTCTATTTCTTTTTCTTTTTCTGAGTTGATTTTCACGAATCATTTTCAAATAAATTCAAAAGCAATTGAATTCAAATCTTTTCTGGATTTTTTGTAAAGTGTAACCTTCATACTTTTGTGCATAAAATCATGTTGTCTCTCTGTACTTGCTTGGTGTCTTTGAGTAAACAAATAAACAGTGCCATAGTTCAAGTTTTTAATAGGTTTTGCAAATGGTTTAAAACCATATTTGTTTTGGTAAATTTTGTCCAAGCCTTGACACACAACCAAACCAACTTAAGAGCAAACTAATCTTGGTTTAAAACAAATATTCCCTCACTTGAGAGTGGCATTAGATCAATGCATGCTCACATAAAATAATAGCACTTAGTGCTTCTGATTTATTGAAATGAGTTTGATATTTGATCCCTAAATGATATGCATGCATGAATGATATGCAACCTTTGAAAACATGATTTTTGGGATGTTACAAATATAACCCCCTTAAGGTGAATCTCGCCCTCGAGATTCGGGTTGGCTAGAAAATAGGTGTGGGTGGTCTTTCCGAAGATCATCTTCTCTTTCCCATGTTGCTTCTTCTTCGGAATGATGGTTCCATTGAACTTTGCAGAATTTGATAGTCTTAGTCCGAGTAACTCTTTCCGCAGTTTCAAGAATCTTGATAGGTTTCTCTTCGTAAGTGAAATCACTTTCCAATTGAACCTCCTCCAAAGGTATAGTATCCTTCAAGGAAGTCTCTTCCATTTCTGGATGGCATTTCTTTAGCTGACACACATGAAACACATTGTGAACAGCAGACAATGACTCTGGCAATTCAATCTCATAAGCTACTTCTCCCTTACAACTCAGAATCTTGAATGGTCCAACATATCTTGGGGCCAGTTTACCTTTGACACCAAATCTCTTCACTCCACGAAGTGGTGACACTCTAAGATAAGCTCTATCACCCACTTCATAGGTGACTTCTCTACGCTTAGGATCTGCGTAGCTCTTCTGTCAGGACTATGCTATCTTCATTCTGTCCTTAACTAGTTTGACTTTCTCTTTAGCCTCTTTGATCAGTTCTGGCCCGAACAAACTTCTTTCTCCCATGCCATTCCATATCAATGGGGTGGTACACTTTCTCCCATAGAGAAACTCAAATGGTGCCATCTCAATACTGGCTTGATAGCTGTTATTGTAAGAGAATTCTGCGTAAGGCAGACTTTCATCCCAACTGGCTCCATAGTCTAGGGCACATGCCCTCAACATATCTTCAAGAATTTGGTTGGTCCTTTCTGTTTGTCCATCAGTCTGAGGATGAAAAGCAGTGCTGAATTCCAACCTCGTTCCCAACGACTCATGTAGTTGCCTCCAAAAATGAGAAGTGAATTGAGTTCCCCTATCAGACACAATACTCTTGGGGTACTCCATGTAGACATAAAATTCTACTCATATAGATCTTGGCTAACTTAGCACTTGTGTAGGTTGTCTTCACGGGTATAAAATGAGCCACTTTAGTTAAGCGATCCACTACTACCCAAATAGAATCATATCCTGACCGGGTCCTTGGCAATCTGGTAATGAAATCCATGCCAATCTTGTCCCACTTCCAATCAGGAATAGGTAGTGGTTGTAACAATCCTGCTGGTTTCAGATGTTCTACTTTCACTCTAATACATACATCACACAAAGCAATATGTTCGGCGATGTCCTTCTTGAGATTGTTCCACCAAAATCTTTCTTTCATATCCATGTACATTTTGGTGTTACCCGGATGAATGGAATATGGTGAGTTGTGTTCTTCTTGTAAAATCAGTTTCCGAAGTTCCAGATCTTGTGGAACACAGATACGTTTTCCATGCCATAAAGTACCCTATTCATCTTCATGGAATCCTTTGGCTTTTCCCTTGCCAATCTTTTCCTTAATCTCTTCAATTTCCTTATCTGTCTTTTGGGCTTCTTTGATTTTGTCCAACAAAGTGGGTTGAACCTCCAATGACATGAGATGTCCTTCTGGTACAATCTCCAATCTGAGATCTCTAAATTGAGCACACAGATCATCTGGCAATTCTCCCTTAGTAAGGCCATTCACAAAAACCTTACGGCTTAGAGCATCCGCTACAACATTTGCTTTACCGGGGTGGTATTGCAAACTCAAGTCATAGTCCTTGATGAGTTCTAGCCATCTTCTTTGTCTCATGTTAATTTCTTTCTGGGTGAAGATATACTTCAAACTTTTGTGATCTGTGAACACTTCACATCGCTTTCCCAAAAGCTAGTGTCTCCATGTTTTGAGTGCATGGACAACAGAGTCTAACTCTAAATCATGAGTTGGGTAGTTTACCTCATGAGTTTTGAGTTGTCTCGAGGCATAAGCCACAACTTTCCCTTCTTGCATAAGTACTGCACCTAATCCATGATGAGATGCATCACAATACACTTGGAAATCTTTCTCCAAATCTGGCAGACATAAGACTGGTGCTGTCACTAGTCTCTTCTTCAATTCTTGGAAACTGAGTTCACATCCTTCAGACCAAGCAAATTTCTTGTCTTTCTTTAGTAACTCTGTCATTGGCTTAGCTATCTTGGAGAAATTCTCAATGAACCTTCTGTAGTATCCTGCCAAGCCAAGGAAACTACAAACCTCTTTCACTGACTTAGGAGATTCACATTCAGTTACAGCTGAAACTTTAGCAGGATCAACTACTACACCATCTCCTGACACAACGTGTCCAAGAAATCCAACTTCATTCAACCAAAACTCACACTTGCTGAATTTGGCATACAGCTTATGCTCCCTAGGCTTCTCAATCAAACGCAAATGTCCTTCATGCTCTTCTTTGCTCTTGGAGTAGATCAAAATGTCATCGATGAAAATGACAACAAACTTGTCAAGGAACTCCATGAACACCTTGTTCATCATATTCATAAAGTATGCTGGTGCATTGGTCAAACCAAATGGCATCACGGTGTACTCATACAATCCATACCTAGTGGTGAAAGCTGTCTTAGGTATGTCTTGTTCTCTTATCTTAAGCTGAAAATATCCTGATCGGAGATCAATCTTTGAGAACACACAAGCTCCTTCTAACTGATCAAACAAGTCATTGATTCTAGGCAAAGGGTATTTGTTCTTGATAGTCACCTCATTGAGTGAGCGGTAATCTATGCATAACTCCTATCCTTCTTTTCCATAAACAAAACTGGTGCCCACCAAGATGAAGAACTTGGTTGAATAAATCCTTTCTGCAACTGTTCTCCAAGTTGTTTCTTGAGTTCTTTCAATTCGTCTATTGACATCTTGCACGGTCTCTTTGCTATTGGTCCAGATCCTGGTAGCAAATCAATAATAAACTCCACATCTCTATCTGGTGGCATTCCCGGCAATTCTTTCGGAAACACATCCGGATATTCACTCACAATTGGCACACTGTCTATGCTAACCCCCTTAAGAGAATTAAGCTTACTCCCTTTCGATTCAAAATTAGACTTGAATCTTATCCGTTTCTTTTCCGGGGTTGTGAGTGCAAAAGTTTGATTGGCACAATCTAGTACTCCTTCATACTTGGTCATCCAATCCATTCCCAAAATTACATCCAGTCCTTGGGAATCTAGGATTATCAGACTCACTGGAAACTTATGCTTTCCATACTCTATTACTAGATCCCGTCATCCAAGACTTACTATCATATCTCCACCTGGAGAACTTACTTTTATTGGACACCCAATGTTTTCAGTTGAAAACCCATTTCTATCAGCAAATGCTTTTGATATAAATGAATGTGATGCACCAGTATAAAAAAGAACAAGTGCTGGAATAGAATTGAGTTTGAACTTACCAGCCACGGCATCTAACTCTTCATAGATTTCCTCCACATTGATGTGGTTCACTTGCCCCTTCTGGAAAGGGTTGGGATTGTTGGGTCCTTCAACTTTCTTTTCTGGGCATTCATTTGCATAATGCCCCATCTTCTTGCACTTGAAACACTCAACCTGACTAAGATCCTTCTTGATAGGCTGGCTTCCACTACCACTTCCACTTCCATTATGGTGGCTCTTATATCCACTCTTGTGATTCTTGTACTTGTCATTGTCATGACTATGGTGGTGCTTGTTGTCATGATGACGGTTGTGGTTGTGGTGCTTGTTGTACTTTCCATGCTTGTGGGATCCAGAATTCCCACCATCATCATAATGGGAACGCTTGTGAGACGATCCCGAGTTGTGCTTGTCAGAGTGCTTCCTCTTCCTGCTTTCAACCTGGTTCATCTTGCTCTCCAAAATAGCAGCCTTGTCACAAAGGGACTGATATGTGGGGACATAGGTCACAACTAACTGCAGGTTCAATTCATTGTTCAATCCCTCAAGGAACTTTTCTTTCCTCTTAGCATTAGTGTCAACTTCATCCGGTGCATAACGCGCCAGATTGTTGAACTCCTCAATATATTCAGCCACGCTGCGGTGGCGCTGCTTCAAGTTATGAAATTCCTTCTTCTTCAAACTCATCACTCCGGATGAGATGTGAGCAGTACGGAAACCATCTTCAAAGATATCAGATGTCACATCCTCAATGGGAGTGGTGATCTGGAAGTTATCCCACCAAGTGGTTGCTGGTCCTTCCAACAAGTGTGCTGCAAATCTGACTTTCTCTTCATCAGTACAGCCAATAGTTACCAAATCTTTATTCACTGAGCGTAGCCAATCATTGGCCACCATGGGATTAGTAGTTCCTGAGAACTTTGCTGGACTCAGTCTTAAGAATCTGGTAAGCATGTCAAAACCCGGTGGGTTGTTGTTATTATTGTTGTTGTTGTTCTGATTCTGTATGAACGTGGTCATCATCTGCATCAACTGCGTCTGAGTTGTCATCATCTGATGCATCTCAGGGGTGATATTGTTGTTGTTAGGGTTGGGATTGGCATGTCGAGGAGGTATCTGTGGTTTTCAATAAGGATAAGAATGAGATACCCATAGATGCTATCATGCACAATACATCACATAAACAATCACCAAACATGCATCATAGTACTAAAAGTTCAACAACATAGACAACAAGTTTTGAAAAGTAAACACACCAATAGCAAGCCATCCACATGTTGGATGGTCATTGCGACTCAATAATCAAAAGTATGGTAAATATAAGATAAATGAGTAGTCATCACTACTCCTCTGCATCAACCTCCTCGTCGACAAGTGTAAGACCTGCATTATCCATAGCGGTCTTGTACTCCTCGACATTGGTGGTCAAGGCCTCTACCTTGGCTTTGAGAGCCCTCTTCTGTGAACGAAGTCTCTCAATCACCACCTGCTGATGCTCGAGCTCAAAGTCCTTGGCCTCTAGTTCTGAAGTCATGTCTCGAATCCTCTTGTTCCTATCTTGGACTCTCTTCTCTTGACTCTTGAACTTTCTATCCTGACTCTCAAACTTGGCCTCCATCTCCTTGACTATCTCATCTTTCTCTGCGAAGAGCTTGTCCTTCTCACGAAGCTGCACCTGGAGTTCGTCATTGCTAAGCATGACGTTGGTCCTATCAGTATCTAGGTGCCTAAGAAGAACCTCTAAGTCCTGGAGGTATAGACGAATAGGCTCTGCCGTCTCTCTAGCAGTATCCTCGAAGTCAATGGCCTCACCATCCTCATCACGTCTACCGAAGGCGTGGAAGTGAGTACCTCTAATCTTCCGAGAGTGTCTCCCTAACAAGCGTCCAAGCAAATCCTGCATGACTACCTCTAGGCCTCTCTCCTTGTCATCATGCATGATCTTGAAGGTGATGGCCTCCGTGGCTGGCTCACTCTGGCGTCCTGGCTGAGTAACCTTGAAGCCCCAAAGGTCCTTCCTCTCGAACTTGGTGAGGGGAAGCATCATGATGGTAGGAAGTGGGAGATTGAGCAAACTAGTGAGCTCAATAAGACGAGTGCCAAAACGAGTTCCCTTGAACTCTTCAGCCGTGCTGATAGTAACATTAGGCATCTATTTTATAAGATAGAAAAAGTTAGAATCAACATACATAGAGATGAATCACAAAACAAGGCATCACATGCATATCTTTGACAATCAAAACACACAAGTCATGGCATACATAAAACCATTACAAGCATCCAAGGTTCAACTTATTTTAGACAACATTTGGAAAATAAAAATGATAAGTGTGGTGGTCCAACTAACGAGGTACGTTAAAGTTTCATCTCACTTGCCAAGTTGGCTAACAGGGCATCTCTAGAGTCCATGATGTCATTTCTTAAACGTTGGTTGGTAGCCTCTAACTCTTGGGTATGCTTCTTTTCTTCCCTAAGGTCATTCTGGGTGTTGAGCATTCTGCACTTGATTCTATCACCAAGGTCTTTGATGGCCTTCCAAGCTGCATCCCTTGCTGAATCAAAGAATGCTGTGTGCATCACTGAGTTGGTGACCATGCAGAATCCTGATTCCTTGTGGTTGTCTTCCTTGTTTTTATACAAGTGAAGTTGCACCCACCAGTACTCAACTCCTTCATCCATCACAGGAAAATCTTTGTTCACAGCTGCACCATGTATTCCCATGGCAACCATGAGGTCCTTGAGAGCCTTGGGGAATTCTATCTCACATTCCAAAGTCATAGTCATGAGTGGTCCCTTCCTCATGGCTTGTTGATGGAGTTCATCTACAAATAGAGATGAGAAAGAAGATTAGAAAAGTTTACGAGAAGAAAAAAGAGAAGTGTGGAAGTTGTTGAAATTTTTTCCTTAGTGGTTTCCAATCCTAGGGTCATAATCCTACAGGCAACACAGTGCTCTGATACCATCTGTAAGATCCCTCCCTTTATAAAGGTAAGGATCCCTGTGATTGCAATGCTAGTCCCTGGATCAATGCTAGCATCCACAGTTTAAGATGAAGTACACAGAAACAAAGGTCATTATTACATATCATTCCAGAGACAAACATAGTCTTTTACAAACTCCATGGCCATAGGCCTAATACAAGAGTCCAAATATATAATAAGATAAATAAGTCTTCATCTTCATGTGCCACAGGCAGGCATGTTGAGTGTAGACTCATAACCCCTAATCATCATCAGAATAACCTGCAACATCACAAGTTACAGCCACAGTGGGTCAATACATTGGAATAGTATTGGCAAGTGATACCTTAGTAGAATATTAGTAGTCTAGATACTGTATGCATTTTGGCTAAGTGTAGCTTAGGCTTGCTTTGCTCAAAATAGGTTTTACCTATCAGTTGAAAACACTAAGTTTTTCTTTGACAAAATCTTTCCCAAGGAACCACCAATATAAATTGGTGAACCTTCACCCTTGTTCAACCATAAGTTTTTACTTAGAAATTGGGATGAGGAGATTCTTGATAGCTTCCATGTCTTGATGCTCAAGTTGTCCAATACCAAGGACATGGCTAAGTACTTAGATTCTTCCATCTACAGAGGTTGTGCACTTTCCCCACAAGACTTGATTTTCACCAAGACAGGACCTTTCAGAAGCCTTCCCTTAGACCAAATGGACGCGCTCCAACCTATCATCCCACTACCACCAACTGTCCAAATGGCTAAGTTATTGCAACCTATATGATCTAGGCAGATCCCATAATGCCATGTGGCTGCATTAGAAGCTTCTTAACATTTGGCCTCTCAAATCCCTTTGTTCCTAGGTGGCTTTCCACAAGTGAGATACACAAGGTAAACCATAGAAATGGGCCTTGTGTAACCACTCAACACAAACCATTCTTTCCATTCCACCCAGGTGTTTCATTCACTTAGTTGTTTTATTAAGCAAAACTCAAGTCCAAAGACTTAGAAATATTTTCTCATAGCATGAATATATAACCACCCTTGGTTGCTACTAGCTAGGCTAAGCATGGCATTGATAAGCATCTTAACTTAGAAATTTCTAGCAATTCTACAACTACTAGGATTTCCCAAGCATAACACATAGATCAAAATATCCATGCAAGTCTAGCAAAATATTTCTAGTGCATAGTTGAAAAACATAGGAATAAAATCATGAAGCACCACTTGCCTTGGTAGTTTGGGGAGTAGCAACAATCTTCACAATCACAATCACTATTTGCACCAAAATCTACACATAAAATAATGGCACAAAATCACATACACAATATATACAAGCAAAAATACATGAATGTATGCAAAATGCCATGTGATGATTTTCTACACCAAACAAGACAAGTGCACAGAAATGAATCATGAACAAGTCCAAAATAAGCCCAATAAACTTTATTTGATTAACAAAACATTTTTTAAGTAATTACTATACACAAATTATGCCTACAAATGTTTCTGTAAAAAAACCATTTTCACAGAGGCAAAACATTAAAAACATTGCATAAACAGAAGGGATTTTCTCTCCTGATTCCAATGGTATAAAATTTGTCAAATTTGAACGTGGGAATCAAAAGTTATGAATTTTACAAGTTTAAACATCTAATAGATCTAAATTCAGATTTTAAATCAAACCTACAGACACGCGGCGTGTTCTGATTCGTCGATACCGCTTCGTGTGGATCGATCAACGAGGGCCGTTAGATTTAAGTGGCAGCACACGGTCAGATCTGCGCGTAACGGTTCGAGTAAGTGATCTAATCCTGAGCCTCTAATCCAGATCTAATGGCTGCGAAGCTTGCGACCAAAGACTGGCGGCGCTAGCGGCGGTGAGTGGCGGCGGCGACTCTATCAGAGACATTGCCGACGATTTAGGTCGCGCGGGAGAGGGTGAAGTGGCTTACCGAGTTCTCCGTGTGCTGCTGATGCTCAAGGTAGGCTTCGTTAGCGAAGGGGTGCACCGTGGATGTCGCTAGAGCTCGTCGGAGTCATGCGCGGCGTCGGGTGCTTGCAGACGACGATGTTGCCGAGGTTCTGCGTTGCCCTAGCACGAGTCAGTGGCATTAGGGGGTGCGCAAGGTCACGGTGAGCAAGATGGTTTCAAGGAGAAGACAAGGGGCGCTTGATTCTTACCGCTATTGCTCGTCGGAGTTGAGCGGCGGCTCTGGTGGTTGCGGCCGTTAACGAAGATGACAACCTGGGGCGATATAGAGCAAACAGAAAGTGTGAGAAGATGCGCACGGGCAAAACAGACAAGCTCGTATGAACGGGAGGTGAAGGGGAGCACGGGGTTCACCAGAATAGGTCGCCGGAGTGCGTCGGGCAGCGGAGTTGCAGCTCGAATTGCCGTCAGCCTGGTGGCGGAGTGGGGGTGCTGAGTGAGGGGAAAGACTCGCGGTGCAGAGGGGTTTAAGTAGGCAGGGGCTCAACAGGAAACGCCTGTGGAATCAAGGGCAATTATGCCGCGCGATCCACGCCAGCAACGGCCAGCGGCGAAGTGTTCTTCGCGAGATTTGGGGAAGACGATGGTGACGTGGACGGGCCCAGTGGTCAACGTGTGGGGGTGTGTGCGGGTGGGTGAGAAACAGAGGAGAAAGGGGGAACCCGTGTGGGCTGTTTTGCTTGCTGGGCTGGAATGCTGGCGCCAGGCCCAGTTGGGTTTTCTATTTCTTTTTCTTTTTCTGAGTTGATTTTCAGGAATCATTTTCAAATAAATTCAAAAGCAATTGAATTCAAATCTTTTCTGGATTTTTTGTAAAGTGTAACCTTCATACTTTTGTGCATAAAATCATGTTGTCTCTCTGTACTTGCTTGGTCTCTTTGAGTAAACAAATAAACAGTGCCATAGTTCAAGTTTTGAGTAGGTTTTGCAAATGGTTTAAAACCATATTTGTTTTGGTAAATTTTGTCCAAGCCTTGACACACAACCAAACCAACTTAAGAGCAAACTAATCTTGGTTTAAAACAAATATTCCCTCACTTGAGAGTGGCATTAGATCAATGCATGCTCACATAAAATAATAGCACTTAGTGCTTCTGATTTCTTGAAATGAGTTTGATATTTGATCCCTAAATGATATGCATGCATGAATGATATGCAACCTTTGAAAACATGATTTTTGGGATGTTACAAACAAATATTATTTATTTGGTGAAATTTGCCCCTTCTGATTTAAGCTCAATGATGAGACAAACAGTTAGGATAAAAATACCATATGAAGAAGTGGGCTTAGGAACAATAGTTTAGGATTTTCTTTGTATTAAATATTGTAATTTTTTTCTGTTTGAATATTGTAAAAACATTATATTATTGTAATTTATTCAATAAAGTTTACTTAATTCTTTTTTATTTTCCAATTCTTTTGTAAAGACAATGTCATATTTATTTTGTGGTAATAAAGAGTTCTCTTATTTAACTCAGCAATGTAATTCCTTTTTCTGCTTATATGATTCCTGATACTTTACTTTTATTCATTTATTGTAAAAGATCAATGTAATATTATATGTACATATATATATATATATATTAATAAAGAAACCTTTTTATATCATTTTTGTAATCAATTCAATTTAAGTTATTAAATGTTTCTAATTTCCATTTGTGAATTTTATAAATTCATTTGAATTTTATATTTGAAATTCAAATACATGTTTGAGCAACTTTTCCCCTAAACAATGAATTCTATAAAGGTCATGTCGAAAACTATCACACATGCCCTGATGTTTTCATCAGAGCAAGAGAGATCTCGATCCCTCTACAGCTTCTTTAGTTTTGCGCGAAAATCCCCCGGATTTTCTTATGCATGAATGCAATGCACAAACATGTGTCCTGTCTATTTCGAGGTGCTAATCCTGGGATGTTACACCGATCTACGGACGATGGTGGCGGCGGCTATAGACAGTTTCGTGGAGTTTTGATCAGGTTCCTAGGTTTCTGCATCAGGGGCTTCTTATAGGCGAAGGGGCGAGCTAGGGGGCCACCAGGGCGGCTCTGTAGGGGTTCGTAGCATGGAAAACAAAAAATTTATATCGCATGAACACACGCAAGCCAAGATCTATCTACTAGATTGTAGCAACGAGTCAATAGAGTACTAACCCTCGAAGATCCAAAGCGGTTAACGAGAGCAGATTCTCATGGATGATGTAGTCATACACTTCCGATCTCAAGATCGCGTAGACAATCCTTCCGGCGATGCGTTCCGTCAGCGCTTCTGCATTCGGTCACACGTTTGGTACTCGATGAAGACCTTCCTCTCCCTTGTTCCAGCAGGCAGCGGAGGTTGTAGTACTCTCCTCGCGATTTCGGCAGCACGACTGCGTGATGTCAGAAGTAGAGGGGAGATCTTGCAGGGCTTCGCCTTAAGCCGAAGCGAGTATGGTGGAGCAAGAGAGGTGCCCTGGCGATCTAGGGTTTAGAATAACCAAGGGGAGGGGTGTAGCCGACGGCTAGGGTTTGGGGAAACCCTAGTCGGTGACTTGGGAGGAGGCCCTAAGCGGCGGCGACAGCAGCAGGTGGTGGCGCCAGGAGCTAGGGTTTGAGGGTGTGTTGAGAGGGGGCGCCCTACCCCTTCTTTTATAGGTGGGAGGGAGGCGGGTGGAGGGATTTGGACTTCCTTCCCAAGTAGGTTTCCTACTCTCCCTCCACCAAGCAAACTTACCGTTTGACTTTTCAAATTGGCGTTTGACTTTCAAACTAGGATTTCATTTCTCCCTTTATTTTTCCCAGCCAAATGACCTAGTACATGATGCAACCATTCCACATTGTCATGACACATTCATGTACCCTTCCCCTCCGGAGTGCCGGACCTTCCAGACCCTTCTAGAACATTCCTGGTGAAAACACCGGAATCATTCCCGAACTCCGAAACAGGACTTTCCTTATATGAATCTTATTCTTCGGACCATTCTGGATCTCCTCGTGATATCCCGGATCCCATCCGAGGCTCCGAACAACATTCGGTCTCTTACTCATCATTCCATAACTACTCAACAACATCGAATCCTTAAGTGTGTCTCCCTACGGTTCGTGAATTATGCGGACATGATCGAGACACTTCTCCGATCAATAACCAATAGAGGAATCTGGAAATTCATATGGCTCCCACATATTTCTACGATTACTTTGCGATCGAATGAACCAATTACATACGATACCAATTTCCCTTTGTCTCACGATAGTTTACTTATCCGAGGTTTTGATCGTCGGTATCTCTGAATACCTAGTTCAACCTCGTTACTGATAAGTACTCTTTTCTCGTTCCCGTGATATGTGATCCCTTGTGAACCAGTCACATGCTTGCAAGCAAATTGGATGACATTCCACCGTGAGGGCCCAGAGTATATCTATCTGTCATATGGATGGACAAATCCCACTCTTGATTCATGTGCCTCAACCCATACTTTCCGAACACTCAATGTCACCTTTATAGCCACCCAGTTATGGTGTGGTGTTTGATGTCATCAAAGCATCCTTCCGGTGATGGTGATTAACATGATCTCATGGTCGAAGGAATTAGGTTACTATGTATCAGAAAGCATATAGCAATTGAACTATTAAAATGACTTGATCTTTATGCTACGCTTATCTATAGGAGTATGTCCATCACATCATTCTCCTACTGATATGACCCTGTTGTTAATAACATCTCTATGTTCATGATCAGGAAACCATGATCATATATTAAACAACAAGCTAGTTTAACAAGAGGCTTTACTAGGGACTCTTTTATGTTTACAAATCACACAAGTATTAATGTTTCCGGTTAATACAATTTTAGCATGGTATGTAAACATTTATCATAAGCATGAAGATATGATAATAACCACTTTATTATTGCCTCTTGGGCATATCTCCAACAGTCTCCCACTTGCACTAGAGTCAATAATCTAGTTTCAAACCTTTGTGTATTCAACACCTATGGCTTTCCGGTGTTGTAAGTACACGATTGCTAGTGGTCAACTGATCTCCGGATCTGACACTTCCAGGTCCGTGTGTAATTGCATGTCTTTGCGTCTCTACGCATCACTCATTCTCTAATGAGATGGCTTTGTATAAATTTGGTCCTTTGGTGAGACCTTTAGTTCTTTGGGGTTAAAACATGTTGATAATATTGTCGTACAATATATCTTCATAGTATTATCCCGTTGTGAACTACACCTAGTTTGATAACAAACTATTTGACACAAATGCCCTCTTTAGCTGCTATAATAGCAGTCATATACTTAGCCTTTTTGTTGTAATATCTGTCACGATGTCTTAACTTTGGAACTCATCCAAATCCATTATGGAACTTACTTTCCATTATATTGTGCCACCCTTAGTTTAGATTGAGATAAACTTAATTTGTACTTTGTGACAAAACTAGTATCAATGTAGTACTTTTACAATGAACTAACCATCTATTTGTCACTTCTACAAAATAATATACTCTTAGTTCTTCCAAAAGATCATAAGAATATCCTTACTATCATCCAATGATCATCTTATGAATCATTATGGTATATGCTCATAACATTTAGAGCATATGACATATCTGGATTTGTACATATCACAGTATGATTGATATAAATACTCTTTGTGATTTCATACATCAAGTATCATCAATATTGAACTCATTCAATCCTTTCTGTGTGACAAGAACCTTTCTTGTAATTTCTATATTGAACTCATTCAATATATCATCTATGTACTTTCGGCACAACCATATTAGCGTCTATTGATGCCAAATATTTGGGTTTTGCCTAAGTCTTTCATCGGGATGAAATTCTTAATATGTGTTAACAAAAGATATATCATTTCCAATCAACAATATGTCTTCCACATAATGTATTAGAAACATGTCTTAGCGCTCCCACTTAATTTCTTGCAAATGCAAGCATCTTCATCGTTTACGACGAATTTAAACTCCTTTAACAGTTTCATCATAGTGAAGATTCCAACTCCGCAATGCTTACTTCAACAATTGAAGTTTGCATATGCTTTTAGCATCCTTTGAATTAACAAAACCCTATGGACCGTGTTATGCACATGTCCTAGGTAACAATTCTATTAGAAGAACTTGTTTTGCTTATTCAACTACCACATAACAAAATTATATGTAGTGGTTGCTACATTAATCCGTCTAGACTAAATGTCGCTCTGAAAGATCAAATCTTGTCATAGTTAACCTTTGAACATTGTTGTGAACTCTTTCCCAACATGTCGGCTATTTCATAGGTGTGAAACATCCATGTCTATTTCTTTATAGATCCAAACATAACTGCAATGTCTTACACCTTTCTCGAGGGTCCTTCAAGTTCAAAACTTGATTTCTCGTGTATGGAACTATCACGGATTTTATGGCTTCAAGCCATTTTATGGAGTTAGGGCCCATCATTGCTTCTTTGCATGTAGTACGTTCATTATTCTCAAATAATGATTCAACCCTCAAATCTTGGTATTTGATTGTTTACTCGACCTACTTGGTTCAATAAAAACTTTGACCTCCGTAACCACAACCTTTGAGGCACGTGAGCCATGAGCATTGTTGCTGCCTTCGGAACACTTTTCGGCGCTGCGCAACTTTGCACATATAGCTAAGGTTCTTTTAACCTTATAAAAGTTCTATTGTCCTCCCACTTATCTTTTCACGAAAAATTCCTTCTCAAAGAAACCTGACGTTCTAAGTGATAAACACTTTTATCTCCGATGTTATGGAGGAATACTTATCAGTTATTCGAAATAACATACAAAGACAGGTTCATCCGACTTTGGTTGCAAACATCTTTCTTATGCATAGCATACCAATGTTTAAGAAAGGACAACTTGGGTTTTATCCCAAACCATAACTTTATATGGTGTCATTTCAACGGATTATGATGGAGCTCTTTTCAGTGGAAAAAACGGTAGTCTCTAAAGCTTTTAATCTTTAAAATATGATGGCAGTTTTATGAATTACACCTTTGATCTTACCATGTCAAACAAGGTTTAATTACATATCTCGAACACTCCATACTCTTATGGTGTTTCGGGAAATGCAAATCCACAGAACGATTCCTTAAATCTTAGGTATTATGCTAAAATTGTAACTCAAATATCTTCCTTTATGATCTTATCATAAACTATTTATATTCTTGTTACAATGATTTTGCACTTCATCTTGAAAGTCTTTGAACTTTTCAAATGTTTCATACTTCATCCTTATTAAGTAAATATTCATATATTCACTCAAATTTTCGGAGAAAGCATATGAAGTTGAAATCCATCGCTCTTGACTACACATAATGGACTTCATACAACAATATGTACAAGTTCCAAAAAGCCAGTCATTCGTTCCCTTTTGGCCTATGAACGAAGTTTTAATTATCTCTAGGAAAGTTTCACAAGCCTCATTTGATCAAAAATCAAAAGACTCAAAAATTCCATCCACATGGAGTTTCTTCATGTTTTCTTTCCAATATAATTTAAACGGCGATGTCACTTCCTAAGTGATCTTTCAATCAATTTGTCTTTCGACATTTTTAGCACTAGTTTTATGGATGTAATTTCTCCAACGAGATTTGTGAATCATCCATCTTTTATGGATTACGGCAATTATTTGAACAACCCTTTTGTTCTTATAATACCTGATAAAACAAATCTTGAAGGCAAACTTTGATGTTTAACGAACAACACAATAACCCTTTATTTGTTCTCGATGAACATCATCACATATTCTTTTGCTAGTTACTTAGGACATTGTAGTTCATGAATTCTGTTGTTTCGTATGACGATTCATACTAACAAATTCAGTATCCAATACTTAAGAACTACATTGTTTAACAAGCAAAGAATACAACCATAACATGTATATCCTCTATATACCTAAGCTGAACAATTCTAGTCTTTTCTTTTCTGCCATATATTTATGAGATTCTCTTTCAGTATTTCTTTTTATGTTTGAAAGAATCTATCAACATCAATAGTGGAGTCATATACATGACACATAGTCCAAATCATGTATAGTTAAATACCAATGTCTTTGGACTTGCACTTTGAAGTAGATCACCATCATCAAATGTTTGGTGTTCTTTCAAATTTCTTTCTTTAGTAATCTCTTGGTGTTATTTTACCTACATCAAATATTCACCCTTATCATGGAATTATCCATGATCAAGCTACTTTTAGCTTATAACGGTGAATCGTGAGTATAATGTTGCTCTCCAAAACCTTTTGGAGGATTAGGACAACTAGTGTCTCCAACCTTTTGTAAATTCTCATCAAATATGGAACATTAACTTTGTCATATTATACTCTATCATGTTGTAATCAAAACATCATTTCAGATATCGCAATATCTTCCATACATGATGGTTTCTGAAACAACTCTTTCAACACCTAGATTACCTTGATATTGAAACTATCTTTCGAATATCAAGAATCATGGAGATAAACATGATACTTATATACTAACACTGGAATTGTTACTCTTGATTTAATACCAACTATTAAACTTCACGGAGTAATCGAAACTTACTGAAAGTTTGCAATGGGACTTTTAAACTTTAAATTAACACTTCAAAACAATACGATACCAGTTCATAAAGTAACTAACCAGAATTCTATAGTTCTATCATCTCAGTTAAAACTAAGAGCAAGGTGGTAAACGGATGCCAATGACTACAATAACTATGCAAATTCACTTTGATTTAATTTATGATAAATACTGTTCAACTTTTAATCATATTGCTGTTGAACTCCCACTCAAAACAATATCCCTCACATTGTTTTAGTGATCACATGAACCAAATCCACCACATCAAAACCGATCATCACGAGAGTTGATGTTGCTTCAATGGCGAACAATCAACATGTTCATCATATCTACTATATGACTCATGCTTTACCTTTCGGTGATCCGTGTTCCGAGACCATGTCTGTACATGCTAGGCTCTTCAAGATCAAATCTTAGCTTCCGCATGAGCAAATCTGGCTTGCTCACGTTGTATACACTCGCAGAATCTAACACACCTGATCATCACGTGATGCTTCGAAACAACGAGCTTTAGCAATGGTGCTTACTAAGGATGAACACTTTAAAACTTGAAATTGTGTGCTTGAGGGATCTCTTATAATTCTACCATCGCGAACTAAGCAATACAACATGCATAAAAGGATTAACATCACATGCAATTCATAATATGTGATATGATATGGCCTTTCTCCTTATGCTTCCGATCTCCATCTTCAAGCACGAACATGATCTCCATCATCACCGGTATGGCGTCAAGGTCAATGGCGCCGCTTCATGGTTGTCATCCACCAGCATCAACTATTACAACTACTTTGAATAATAGACACGCGGGTCTTAACGGAATTTAAAAGAAAACCATATGTCTCCTGCTGGTTGCCAACTTACAATAAGGAACATTGCATACATCATATATAATGACAATCATGGCCATATCACATCACAGCACACCCCTGCAAAACAAAGTTAGACGCCTCTAATTTTTCTTTGCATATTTTACGTGGTTTGGGGCTTTCAATAAGTGTCGTTCTAACTTACGAACAAGAACCACAACGTTGATGCTTGAACTATCAAGTGCCCGTTGTAAATTGAATCTTTACTATGATGGGAGAGACAGACACCCGCAAAGCCACTTATGCAATACAAGTTGCATGTTCAGCGTGGAGCAAGTCTCATGAACGATGTCATGTAAGGTTAGCCCGGGCCGCTTCATCCCACCATACCGCAAGATGCAAAGTACACAAGACGCAATTGATAATAAAAGCACCACCGTCCACAATGACCATTGTGTTCAACTCGTGCAACAGATCTACATATAGACACGGCTCTGATACCACTCTAGGGGTTCGTAGCATGGAAAACAAAAAATTTCTATCGCATGAACATACACAAGCCAAGATCTATCTACTATATTGTAGCAATGAGTCAATAGAGTACTAACCCTCGAAGATCCAAAGCGGTTAACGAGAGCAGATTCTCGTGGATGATGTAGTCGTACACTTCCGATCTCAAGATCGCGTAGACGATCCTTCCGGCGCTGCGTTCCGGCAGCGCTTCCGCATTCGGTAACACGTTCGGTACTCGATGAAGACCTTCCTCTCCCTTGTTCCAGCAGGCAGCGGAGGTTGTAGTACTCTCCTCGCGATTTCGGCAGCACGACGGCGTGATGTCGGAAGTAGAGGGGAGATCTCGCAGGGCTTCGCCTTAAGCTGGAGCGAGTATGGTGGAGCAAGAGAGGTGCCCTGGCGATCTAGGGTTTAGAAGAACCAAGGGGAGGGGTGTAGCCGGCGGCTAGGGTTTTGGGAAACCCTAGTCGGCGACTTGGGAGGAGGCCCTAAGCGTCGGCGGCAGCAGCAGGTGGTGGCGCCAGGAGCTAGGGTTTGAGGGTGTGTTGAGAGGGGGCGCCCTACCCCTTCTTTTATAGGTGGGAGGGAGGCAGCTAGGAGGAGGGAGTCCTCCTCCAACTCCTCCTCCTTGGCCGGCGGGTGGAGGGAGTTGGACTTCCTCCCCAAGTAGGTTTCCTACTCTCCCTCCACCAAGAAAACTTGCCGTTTGACTTTTCAAATTGGCGTTTGACTTTCAAACTAGGATTTGATTTCTCCCTTTATTTTGCCCAGCCAAGTGACCTAGTACATGATGCAACCATTCCACATTGTCATGACACATTCATGTACCCTTCCCCTCCGGAGTGCCGGACCTTCCAGACCCTTCTAGAACATTCCTGGTGAAAACACCGGAATCATTCCCGAACTCCGAAACATGACTTTCCTTATATGAATCTTATTCTTCGGACCATTTTGGATCTCCTCGTGATATCCCGGATCCCATCGAGGCTTCGAACAACATTCGGTCTCTTACTCATCATTCCATAACTACTCAACAACATCGAATCCTTAAGTGTGTCTCCCTACGGTTCGTGAATTATGCGGACATGATCGAGACACTTCTCCGATCAATAACCAATAGAGGAATCTGGAAATTCATATGGCTCCCACATATTTCAACGATTACTTTGCGATCAAATGAACCACTTACATACGATACCAATTTCCCTTTGTCTCACGATAGTTTACTTATCCGAGGTTTTGATCGTCGGTATCTCTGCATACCTAGTTCAACCTCGTTACTGATAAGTACTCTTTTCTCGTTCCCGCGGTATGTGATCCCTTGTGAACCAGTCACATGCTTGCAAGCTAATTGGATGACATTCCACCGAGAGGGCCCAGAGTATATCTATCCGTCATATGGATGGACAAATCCCACTCTTGATTCATGTGCCTCAACCCATACTTTCTGAACACTCAATGCCACCTTTATAGCCACCCAGTTATGGTGTGGTGTTTGATGTCATCAAAGCATCCTTCCACTGATGGTGATTAACATGATCTCATGGTCGAAGGAATTAGGTTACTATGTATCCGAAAGATTATAGCAAATGAACTATATTAAATGACTTGATATTTATGCTACGCTTATCTATAGGAGTATGTCCATCACATCATTCTCCTAATGATATGACCCTGTTGTTAATAACATCTCTATGTTCATGATCAGGAAACCATGATCATATATTAACCAACAAGCTAGTTTAACAAGAGGCTTTACTAGGGACTCTTTTATGTTTACAAATCACACAAGTATTAATGTTTCCGGTTAATACAATTTTAGCATGGTATGTAAACATTTATCATAAGCATGAAGATATGATAATAACCACTTTATTATTTCCTCTTGGGCATATCTCCAACAGGCTGCACCCCCCAGGCGTGGGGTGGGCCCAACCGCACGGCCAGGGGGTGTTGCCCCCTGGTGAACCTTTTCCATCTTGTCTTCTGGCTTTATGTTGCCGATGATAAAATATTGACTTTGGCTTTTGTCCCGTCTAATTCCTAGAATATTGATTTTCTGCCTTTCTGGAACCAAAAACAGAAGAAAACAGGCAACTAGCAGTATTGCAACTTGTTAATAGGTTAGTTCTAGAAAACATATAAAAACACCTCAAAGTGTAGACAAAGCAAAGCAAAGTAGATACTAAACAAGCATGGGACATAAAAAAATATAGATATGTTTCTGACGTATCAAACCTCAAAGGGGTCCAGCAGCTAGCCGGGCGAATTGCGGCACTCAACAAGTTCATCAGTTGAATGGGTGAGAAGGCCATCCCCTTTTATCAACTGCACGAGGCCGATAAATTTGAGTGGACGCTAAAAGCATACGATGCATTCGAGGACCTCAAACGTCTGCTCTCCACATCACCCGTCTTGGTCACACTGAATGAGAGGGAGCCCTTGCTGCTATACATAGCAGCCACGCATTAGGTGGTCAGCACCGCACTCGTGGTCTAACGACCCGAAGATGGCAAGACCCATGGGGTCCAGCGCCCAATCTACTACCTCAGCGAGGTACTGACCCCGACAAAGCAGAGGTACCCTCACTACCAGAATCTCTCCTACGGCATATTCATGATGGCGCGTCGGCTGAGCCACTACTTTCAAGAGCACCAGATCGTGGTCGTCAACGACTCCCCGCTATCGAACATCCTGAACAACCCCGAAGCCACGGGGCGCGTAGCCCTATGGGGCATCGAGTTGTCTCCTCGAGACATCATCTACGAGTGGTGCATCGCCATCAAATCCCAGGTCCTCCCTGACTTCCTCGTCCACTGGATGGAGCTTCAGCTGCTAGATACTCCGGACATGTCGCAGTCCTGGACGATGCACTTCGACGGCTCCAAGCGCGAGGCTAGAGCAGGGGCCGACGTCATACTGACATCCCCCCAAGGCGACAATATGAAGTATGTCCTTCGGATAAAATTCCATGCCTCCAACAACGAGGCCGAATACGAGGTCCTCATCCATGGTATGAGGATGGATAAGGTGTGCAGTGCAACACGCCTTGTCATCTATGGAGACTCGAACCACGTCGTCCAGTAGACGATGAACGAGTGCGACGCCCATAGTGCTAACATGATCGCATAACGTGCGCTCTACAATTCACTCGAAGGGGACTTTGATGGCTGCGACCTTCAGCATGTTGGCAGGGAAAGCAACGAGTAGGCCGAAAAGCTGGCCAACATTGGCTCTACCTATGCTCGGGTGCCACCAGGAGTGTTCCTCGAACAAATCTGCATACCCTCCATCAAGAGGAAATTCCCAAAATATTCAGCCAAAGAAGCAGAGCACTCAGGGGCTACGCTAGCCGAAGGACAAGAAGGACATAAAAAGCTCGACATGGAGGTCGAGTTGGTAAGCCTTATGCAGGTCAAGGTGGTTGAGGAAACATGGACGCAACCATACCTCCGCTACCTCATAAACAACCAGCTGCCTGAGGACCCGACAGATGCCCGGCGCATAGCTCACAGATCAAAGGCCTTCACCATCATCAATGGCGAGCTATACAAGAGCAGCATTTCGGGTGTGATTCAACAACGCGTCACCATCGGTGACGGCAAAAGCATCCTCCTAGACATCTACGAGCTGGCTTCTACTGCCCAACCGCGATGAACGATCCAAAGGAGATAGTCTAGCGGTGCAACACCTGTCAGAGGTACGTAGACAAGCCGCACGCGCCGGGATCAGAGCCGAGGCCTATTGTAGTGGTCTGGCCTTTCGCCCAGTGGGGCCTTGACATGATTGGAAAACTGCCAAAGTCCTCGCTAGGGGGCCATGTCTTCCTCCTGGTAGCAGTCGACTGATATGTCGGAAACGTATCTACAATTTTGATGTTCCATGCTTGTTTAGTATCTACTTTGCTTTGCTTTGTCCACACTTTGAGGTGTTTTTCATATGTTTTCTAGTACTAACGAATTAACAAGTTGCCACAGTGCCAGTTTCCTGTTTTCTACTATTTTTGGTTCCAAAAAAGCTAGTAAGGAAATATTCTCGGAATTGGACGAGACAAAAGCCAAAGTCAATATTTCACCGAGGAGAACACGGAGTCCAAAGGAGAGACGGAGGGGCGCCGCAGGGCGGCCACCCCCTCCTAGGCGTGGCCTAGGGTGGGCCCGTGCCTGGCTAGGGTGTGGGCCCCCTAGCTGCCTCCTAGCCTCGCCTCTTCGCCTATAAGAAGCCCCCGATGCCTAAACCCTAAGCACCCGATCAATATTCCACAAAACCGTCTGTAGCCGCCGCCACCATTGTCCCTAGATCAGGGGGATCCGAAGCTCTTCCTGGCACCCTGCTGGAGGGGATATCATCACGGAGGCCTTCTTCTTCATCATGCCAGCCTCCGATATGAAGCGTGAGTAGTTCCACCTTGGACTACGGGTCCATGTAGTAGCTAGATGGTTGTATCTCCTCCTTTGTGTTTTGATGTCTAGATCTTGTGAGCTCCGTTCATGATCAAGATCTCATCTATTTGTAATCATGCATGTTGTATTTGCAGGGATCCGATGGATATTGAGATTACTATGTCAGATTGATTATTGGTTTTGTCTTATTGATTCTATCATGTCTGTGTTGTTTGTGATCTTGCATGCTCTCCGTTTTTAGTAGCTATCTTGGCCAAGTAGTTGCTAGTGACTCCAATAGGGGTATTTATGCTCGATAGTGGGTCCATGCCTCTACTTAATCAAGGGAAGTGACAGAAATCTCTATGGTTGTAGATGTGATGTTGACACTAGGGAGAAAACAACGGTCTCCTGTTCATGGAACAAGTGGATTGTTTACCTTACACACTTTGCTTAAAACAGTTGTCGGTTGCTTGCAACTTAATACTGGAGGGGTTTCGAATGATAACCTGAAGGTGGACTTCTAGTCATATATGCAGTTGTATGGCGGTCTATGTATATTGTTGTATTGCCCAATCAAATCTCATAGGATCTTTATGTCTAGTATTGCATTGTTATGACTTGCTCAGTTCCTGTCAATTGCCTCGCTATAATTTGTTTACCCTTCATGCCATGTTGTTTGTTTAAGGAGAGCACTTCTAGTGAACTATGGAAACCGTTCCAATCTTTACCATTGATACATCTTCCACTGTTATTGTTTACTTGCTGCAAACCACCATTACCTTCCACACCATACGTTTAATCCTTTGTTATAGCAAACCGGTGAGATTGACAACCTCACTGTTAGTTGGGGCAAAGTCTTGAGTTTTTGTTGTGCAGGTTTCCACGTTGCTTGCAATACCTTTGGGACGTTTCCTTCCTCCTACTGGTTCGATAACCTCGGTTTCTTACTGAGGGAAAACTTGCTCATGTGCTGCTTCATACCTTGCTCTTGGGGTTTCCCGACGAAGTGCTGCTGCATGCATCAAGACTTTCTGGCGCCGTTGCCGGGGATGCTAAGGACATCTTCACAAGGGGAGTCCTCCTCAATCTTTCCCTTTACTTTGTTTTTAGTTTGCTTAGTTTCTTTTTCTTGGTTTTGTTTGCCTCTTTTTATCAAAAACTCCAAAAAAATTAGTTTAGTTTGGTTTGGTTTGATTTTTCTTATCAAAAACAAAAAAAATTAGTTCCTACTCTAGTTGCCACCTTGCTCTGGCTCACCATGTTGTTCCCCAAGTTCACCCTGAAGGACCTTTCAATAGGTAGTGGCTCCATAATTGGGAAAGATAATATCGAAGAATTCTTTAATCATGTTAGCAAGCATGATGATATTGAGGATAGATCTATAGCAGAACTTGCTCCTAATTATGAAATTGTTGCAGCTTCTTTAGTTCATATGTTGGAGGCTAGGTTTGTTAGCCTTAACCCCATGATGCAAATTTTGTTCCTAAAACTAAAAGAAGAAAAGAATGCTGAAAAGAGAGAATTTACTCTTGAAACCTTTCTAAAAGAGTTCCATGATGTTGCTAAGGAAGCCAAAAAGGTCTTTGAGAAATTTTAATATGCTAGGCTCATGTGTAGATGTTGTGGGTACTTTAGATAAAACCAAACCTAGAGAGGAATTCAAGATACCCATATCCTTTAAGCTTGTTGGGATGCATGAACCCATTGAAATTAATTTTGATTGGATTGTTCCTAAAAATCCTTTTTATGAAAGTAGTAAACCAAAGAGAGATAAGAAGGGATCCTCCAAAACTCATTTGGATGATATACCTCTCATTGTTGAAGACTTTTCAAGTATTAATCTTAATTCTTCATTTGAAAATACTTGATTTGTTGCTTCGTGTGCCTAACTTAAAGGCGTTAAAGAAAAGTACTTGTTGGGAGATAACCCAAGAGTTTTCTTGAGTCTTGGAAGTTATTACTTCAGTAATGACCTCTCCTTATCATTTTGTTTGCTTTTTGTGCCAAAAATGACCTCTAATGAGAGGGAAATAAGATTTGGGGAGTTGTTGTCCCAAAACAGATTTCTTCCCTCCATCATAAAAAATCGTGAGGAGACTGTGTAAGTCGGATTGAGGTGAAAATTTACGAATAAATCCCCCAGTATGTTATCCAACTTTCACTAGTTCAAAACTTTTTGATTTGAGCCACATAAGTTCTTCTAAAAAATTGGTTTCTACCCGCTGGTATATTTTGACAGATTTCCGCCATTATTTGCATTTGCTTCTTATTGATTCCTGTTTGGGTTATTTTTGGGAAATTGAGCTTTTTAAAGGAGTTGATACAGTAGCTTGTGTTTTTAATGAAAAATTTTGCTGTTCCAAAGCTAAACCTAAAGGTCTATTATCTTTTGAATACACTAATGTTGCTAATAAAGATTGTGTGAAGTTTTGTACTCCCTCCGTTTCACGGCTTAAGGCATCCTCGTTTTGCGTGTTTTTCTTTGACCAAGAATTACTCTAAATACGTAAAGAGTTTTGGTATAAAACTAGTATCACTGGAAAGTATTTTTCAATACGAATCCAACGATACTAATTATGTAAAATATAATCAAGATTTTGTTGCTCAATTCTTTCGGTCAAACTTTGCTTTGGAAAGCGTGTGCGCCTTAAGCCCTGAAACGGAGGTAGTATAAAGGAAAATTTTTAGGTGTTGAGAGAGAATGATGTAATAAGATGAAGAATGGACAAAATCTCAAGCTTGAGGATGCCACCCCGGTGTCACCCCAAGAAATATCCAAGAGGTACAAGCATCAAAGCTTGGTGATGCCCAAGGCATCCCCTTCTTCATCAATAAAAAGCTAGGTCTTTCTAGACACTTCATTTTTATTGTTTCATGCACTGTTGTGTTGTTCTTGGAGATTCTTAGTTTTTGTTTGCTTTGCTTAGTTTGTTTAGTTTGCTTGAATAAATTAGTTTGGACCCCCATTCTCGCTGTGTTGTTTCAAATAAGTTGATTGGTGTTGGAAAGGAGTAGAAAGTTCTTGCTTGGAAGTGCAAGAGGAGCTTGCTTTGACTGTGACTTAGACTTTAGCATGTCATGCTAGGTGTTGTTTTGACCTTATGCTTAGTGACTATTGCTGTAGCATGACTTGTTCCAAACAATTAGGATTGCTTAGTGTGCCTTGAAGGAATCATGCGTTGTTTTAGCATACAAAAGCATAGTATTGTGGTATTCTCCTTTGATGCTTTGTTTGGGTTGACTTGGCACATGCTCACACCATGTTATGACTATGAACAAGTCACCATAGCCTCTATGATCATTTAGTCCTTGACTTGTAGTACCACTCTATGCTTTGATTAGTAATATTTTTCGCTCTGCATGATTATGGCCATTATTGCTCTCTTAGTTGGTTGCTCCCAGTCTTTTGCTAGCCTCCACTTATATGAATAAGTTCTACTCATGCTTCCAACTCCCAAGAAACCAAGTTATTCCAAAGTGTCCACTATAAATTCCTATGCATGGTGTGTTACACCATTCCAAGTATATTCTTGTTTTCAGCTATCTTCCAATTTATAATTATTTTTTTATGTGAAAACTTAGTGATTAAACCTCTCACGAACTTGACGGCACACTTTATATTCTTTGCCCCTAATAAACTTGAACCATTGTGTAATCTATGTTGTATATGCCTGCACTTATATGTTGGAATTAGCAGAACCATGTTTTCATGGGGAACGTTTTCAACATTGCACTTGTAATTTGTACACATTTGATATCATGCTCTTTTGTCTATGGATGTCACCGATGTGAAATAAAAAGGGCGCTTGTAAGTCCATGGAGTTATGTATTTTGTGTTAGAGAAATGCCTGGGCCGCTAGCCTAAGCCATGCTTAATCATGGTGGAAACTTGCATCATCACCATAATGAGCATTCTGTGAAGCATCCTCAATAAAAACCTATGCAAATAGCAAATAAAAATATCACTGAGATGCTCATTGTCTGCTTGCCCTGCCATTTTGGTTATGGGATAGCTCCTGTACCATGTGCAAGGGGTACCCCGTTGGCGGTTCTCTATGATACACATGTACTTACTATGGCAAGAACTTACATGTGACTATAGTTGAGTAACATGAGGTGCGGCCCTTGTATTCAAGGGACATGATATTGCCAACTTATACTTTGTCAAGCATATACTCCATAGTTTGTTCACTTTAACCTTAATCACTTCAAGATGCTTATGATAGGGGCAATGAGGGCTGAAAGCTAACAAGAACCATAATTTTTGGAAGCTCTTTTTGAAACTTGAAATCCCTGCTTCCCTTTATGAAGGGACTTTCTTCCACTATTATATTGAGTCTCCACCTTATACATTTAGGCACCATTAAGAGAGCATAGTTGCCATTCTTAGTTCTATGTGCATTGTCCCAAAACTTATAGATTGATGCATATTGTGATATTGCTTGTTCTTGTGCTATTTGTATCTAGTCACTCTTATGAATTTAGAAGGTGTCATGTGCATCTATTTTCTACTCTATGAGGGACAAGCTGAATGCCACTATGCCATGTTTTCTGTATGTGAAACAAACAAATGTTTTTCAATGCATGTTATTCATGATATTTGTTTGTAGCCTTTCATGTTGCATGCATAGTTACTTTGTCTTACTGTTAGAACTAGATGACCCACAAGTATAGGGGGTGTATCGTAGTACTTTCGATAATTAGGAGTGTTGATCCCAACAAGGAGAATAAGGTGCTGAACAGTGGTATGGAGTAGGAAATCCCTGTGAATACTTAGCAAACGGATTTTTAGTGGTTTTCTGACAAGGCAACAAAACAAGGAGCAAGTAACAAAGGTAACAAACAAATGGAGCAAGTGGACCAATCCTTTCTTAGCAAAGGACAAGCTGGTGGAAATACTTATAAGGACCAAACGTTCTCGAGGACACATGGGAATTCTGTCAAGTGCTTTCGCTTCAAATAGCTGAGTACTCTTCTCTGTTGTTGTAAGTGTTCTATGGGTGAACCTGTGCTAACATACCGACCTTATTTGGACTAATACATACTTGTGATTAAACCCCCTGCAAACATCCGTAACTACAGGAAAGTAATTAAGATATAAATCTAACCACAGCCTTAAACTCTGAGATCCTACACTCCCTTGTGCAAAGGTGTCCTAACGGGGGTTCAGGTTTCTGTCACTCCAGCAACCCCACAATTAGTAGCCAAATACACAATGCACTCCCCTAGGCCCATAAATGGTGAAGTGTCATGTAGTCGACGTTCACATGACACCACTAGAAGAATAGCACCACAACTTAAATACTAAACCATTGAATAATAACTCAACATAGATTCACTACTAACAACATGACTTCTCCCATGTCCTCAAGAACTAAACGAACTACTCACAAGACATCATATGGATCAAGATCAAAGATGATATGGTAATGGATAACAATATGAACATAAACAATAATCCAATGGTTCCACTCACAAGCATCAACTACAATAGTAATCAACACCGGGAAAGTTTCCCCTAATGAACTAAAGCAATATCCAACACAATTGTTACAATGAGACGGAGTGGTGATGATGGTGTTGGTGGAGATGATGGTGTGGATGATGATGATGATCCCAATGAAGCCTAGCTTGATGATGGTGTTGATGGCGACGGCCTCCCCTCTTCGGGAAGGAATTCCCCCGGCAGAAATCTGTCTGCCGGAGAGATCTTTCTCTCTCGGTGTTTTCCGCCCCCCAAAGGCGGCAGAAATCTATCTGTGGTCGCTCCCCTAGGCTTAGGGTTCCATAGGGAAGATTTAGGCGAAGGGGCGGAGTTGGAGGCCGGGCAGGCGGGCCACACCTGCCCTAGGCGCGACCTAGGGTGGGCCCGCGCCTAGGGGTGTGGGCCCCCTGTGGCCCCTCTTCGGTCCTCCTTCTGGCTTCCTTTGTCTTCTGGTAAAATAATATGTTTCCATTTTTTCTGGTATTTTTCTGATCTTCGCGAAATTGCACCGAAACGCCTTCTTTTCCATCAGAATCCAGACTCCAGCAGTCCATCCTCCAAGAATCATCCAACATGCATAAACAGATGAAAAGCCATAAGTAATACCTCATAATAAGACAAATACAAATGAATAGAGGTAAATTATGATATACAATGGTGATGCAAATTGGGCGTATCAACTCCCTCAAGCTTAGACTTCGCTTGTCCCAAAGCGGAAACTGAGCTCAGTAAACATGTCCACAGGTTTATGGAGTAAAGTGTCGATAAAAGAATACGAACAAGAAGCATCACACTTACCATTGCACAACTCATAGAAGAAGGCAACTCACCATTATATAACTTAGCTTGCATCCAAGTACAGCAGTCACAATAGAGATGCATAAATATGAATCATAATTCGAATTGGCAAACTTGTTCTTTGTTAGAGAACACCTGGCAAACAGTTTCACAATTTTTTTTTGTAGAAGTTTCAAAACGGGAGCACTCTTTGCTCAAAAAGGTTTTTCACAAGTGAAGGATTTCAAAGTAATACTCAGTAGATAAGAGTTTTGTGTAAACAAGGAAGATAAAGAACATGATTGAATAAATCACCATATGAATGCTTGAAACACAACAACTCAAAAGCTTGCAGGATATAGAGAGGAAGTAGGTTGACTGACTCAACTTGGAAGTGGGAGAAAGGTCCCTTAATAGAGGGAAGCAGGGATTACAAGTCATAAAGAGCTTCCACAAGATTATGGTACTTACTAGCTTTGAGCCCTCATTGCCCCTATCATAGGAATCTGGAGATGATTAAGGTTAAAGTGCACAAAGATGGAGTATATGCTTGACGAAATATAAGTTGGCAATCTCATGTCCTTGAATATGAGGGCCACTCCTCATGCTACTCAACTTTGGTCACAGGCAAGTTCTTGTCATTATAAGTATTTGCATATCATTGAGAACCGCCAATGAGGTACCCCTTGCACATGGTACATGAGCTTTCCCATAACCAAAATGGCAAGGCAAGCAAACAATGAGCATCTCAGCGATCTTTTTATTTACTATGTGCATAGCTTTTTATTGAGGATGCTTCATAGATATCTCACTATGGTGATGCTGCAAGTTTCCACCATGATTAGGCATGGCTTAGGCTAGCGGCCCAGGCGTTTCTCTAACACAAAATACAGACTCCATGGACTTACAAGTTCCCTTTTTATTTCACACCATTGACATCCATAGACAAAAGAGAACTATATCAATTGTGTACAGAGTACAAGTGCAATGTTGAATACGTTCCCCATGACAACACGGTTCTGCTAATTCCAACGTATAGATGCAAGCATATACAACTTTGATGGCACAATGGTTCACGTCTATTAGGGGCAAGAAAATAAGGGGTGCCATCAAGTTCATGAGAGCTTTACTAACTAGTTTTCACATAACAAAATACCTTTTTAATTCGAAAGATAGATGAAGCTTGAGAATTTGCTTGGAATAGCAATAGCTACTAGGTAGATATGGTGGACACAAATGGCAAAGGTTTTGGTTCAAAGTGATTGGAAACATGAGAAGTATGCCTTCTCAAAACAGGTTTTTGGCTAGCAAGGCTGGGTAGCAAGCAAGAGAGTTGAAAGAAACAAGCAAACATACAAGTAATAAAGCCAAACATGCAATCTTCCTTGAAGACACAAAAGATCTTAAATAAATAATACTAAGCTTATGAGCCAACAAGAAAGAAAACAAATGATACAAAATACCTGTAAGCTTTTTCTCTTTTTCTCTTTCAAAGTAATGCTACTGACTAGAACTCGGTTTGCCAAAACCAATTTAGGTCCACTTGATGCTCCCAAAATGGTGCCAATACTGATCAACAAGATCCATCATATAATAGAGATTGCAAACTAAAATAAGAAGTGCAAAAAGTAAAAGATGAGACTTCTCATTAATATTCAATAAAGGCACTCACACCAAGGGATACACAAGTAATCAACTAAAGGAGAGATACTTCCTCATGCAAACCCTCTCTACCATAGATATGAATCCACTAAAAAGATAAAAGATAATGGTGGTGATACCGCGACACTCCCCCAAGCTTGGAACAAGCCAAGGGGATGCCAAACCTGATGACGAATTACTCCTTTGGTGGTGGTGGTGTTCTCTTAATAAGCTCTTCAATCAGCTTTCTTAACTCCTCGAACTCAAAAGTAAGAGTATGGATTAGCTCCGAGTTTTGCTCTATATGGTTCATGATCATGTCAGACCGAGAATCCCAGTCCTTGTTATTCTTTCCCCACTGTTCATCCTTACAATGATCCTTCTCTGCATTGTTAGAACGGGGCATATCCCAAACCGAAGGCAAGTTCCCTTTGGGCACATGTTGGTATTGATATTCATGTATAAGTGTATGGAAGGGTCTCTTGTTACGTGGAGGAGTTGACTGTGGATTGTAGAAGAGACGTGGAGGTTTCCCTCCTGTGGACATCCGTGTTGTCCTCTTAAGCTTGATAGGGGTTTCCACCACTCCTATGCTTGCAACGGTAGCGCGAGTGTCCGGTTGCTTGTCCTCCTCCATGTCACCTTCATACCCTACCAAAATCTCCTCCACCTCGGGGACTTGAGGTTCTTCTTCCTCGGGCTTCTTGCCTTTGTCGTTGGTGGAGGCCATGGTGCTCTAAACTTGAGAAGATTTCCTGACAGAAACAGATTGAAACGAGAACATGACGAGAACATGATAAACGAACCTCGGGGGATCCGGGGGTTATATATTACGAAGTTTCAAGGAATAAGGAAGGTACTGACACGGAAACGAGGCGAAGACGAAGTTCGAGGGTGGAACACCCCCTCCAGGCGTGGCTAGGATGGGCCCGCGCCTGTGGTGGGTCTATCCACCCCGGACTCTGTTTCCTCTTCAGTTCCGTCTTGTAGTCTTCCTTATGTATTAAAAACATCAAAAATATAAAAAGATTGGAGTTTCACGAACCTTCTATTTTCACCACTTTTACCGATTCAATGACGAACTCTGCAGATTCCTTTTCTCTTTCTTCTGAAAATTTCCTTCATACAAAACCCTTGCACAAACTCAATGACAACATTAGTGTAAGCAAAAACAATAACCCTTTAGGTACACACTTCAACTGAAAACCCATCAAAACAAAAGCTTCTGTAAGAGGCAAATACAAAAGATGGCAGAAATCTGTCAAAAGAGACCAGCAGGTAAATATTGATTTTTTCGAAGACCTTCCGTTGCTCAAATCAAAAAGTGCAGGACTGATGAAAGTTGGGTAACAACCTGGAGAACAAGATCAGAAAAATGCATCTCCATCCGAAGTACTGAGCTTCCTCACAATTTTTTACAATACAGCACAAAAATCTGTCCCAGGACAGCCACTTTCACAACTCCTCTACTTCACAAAAGTAGTTGGACTTGACACAAAAACCAAAACAAAAAGGATAAGGAGCGGTTATTACTGAGGTAATAACTTGCAAGACACGACAGAACTCTTGGGTTATCTCCCAACAAGTACTTTTCTTTAATGCCTTTAAGTTAGGCTTGAAACTTTCAAAGATGCTCACATAGGATATATATATTTGAAGTGAAAGACAACATCAAGAAGCAAATAACCAACACACTTGAGTATAACCCACTTCCTATGCATGGGAGTATCATAAGAAAATGAATTGTTGAAACAAAAGGCCACAAGCATAGGAAGACAAAACAGATGCAACTTCAAAGCTTTCAGCATAAAACGGGGAAACTTAACATCATTGAGACGCATAAAACCATGTTTCCCTCTCTCATAATAACTTTTAGTAGCACTATGAACAAAGTTTACAATATAACTATCACTAGCAACAACTTTATCATTAGAATAAGCATACTTATAGTCATCAAAAAGAGGTCCAAGGTCATAGACTGGATCAATAGAAGCAAGTTGTTCCATCCTGAAATCTTTTTTAGGCAAGTTATTTTCACAAGGAGCTTTAGCAAATTTGGAAAAGTTAAACTCATAAGAATCACCATCAAACTTAGTTAAAACTTTTTCCTTCTTACAATCAATAATAGCTCCACAATTGTTCAAGAAAGGTCTACCAAAAATGATAGGAAAAGTTTTTCTAGCTGCTGAATTAAGCACTAAAAAATCAGCAGGATATTTAATCTTACCATAGAGAACCTCCACATCTCTTACAATACCAATGGGGCAAATGGTTTCCTTATTAGAAAGGTGCATAACCACATCAATGTCCGCAAGCTCACAAGGACCAATCTCATGCATAATTTCCCTTTAAAGCTCATAAGGAATAGCACTAGAACTAGCACCAATATCACATAAACCATAGTAGCAATGATCACCAATTTTAACAGAAAAGCACAGGAACACTAGATTTTCTAGCCTTACTAGGATGAGAAATAATATTAGAGGCGTCTTCACAGAAGACAATGTGCTCATCCTCTATATTCCTAGTGATAGTGTCTTTCACAATAGCTACCACAGGTTCATCACTCAAATGCTTACCATGCTCCACAGTTTTCTTTGTACCTTTGTTATTTGCACTAATAATCATAGAAATACTCCTTTACCTTAGCTGGGAAAGGCATTTTCTCAACATGAGGTTCAGGCTCAATATGATTAGTAGTACAAACTTGAGTACTTCTAACGGAAACATTATTAACAACAATAAGGAGCATGGTACTTATTCCACTTCTTCTTTGGAATTTCAATGTAAGAGGCAAAGGCTTTAAAATAGTTGGCAATACTTTGGCAGTCAAGACCAAACTCATTGCTAATATCACGGAAGTCATCAATTCCCATAAAAGATTTAATGCATTCATAATCATAGTTGATACCTAACTTCCTTCCTTTGTCATTCTCCCAAGCTTCAGTGTTATCTTGAATACGGTCTAAGAGATACCATTTAGCTTCTTCCTTCATACATGTGAATGATCGAGCACAAGAAGCATCTAGTAGATCTTTATCATGAAGAGAAAGCCTAGCATAAAAGTTATTGAGAATAATATTGTTAGGGAGTTCATGAATAGGACATTTAAGCATTATTAACTTCAATCTCCCCCAAGCTTGAGTTGTACTTTCTCCATCAAGAGGCCAAAAGTTATATATAAGATTTCTATACTTATGAATTTCACTGGGATGATAAAATTTAGAGTAAAAGAGAGATGTTATCTCCTACCATTCCATGGATTGTCCCTTCTTCAGCAGCTTATACCATTCTTCAGCTCTCCCTTTCAAGGATATGGAGAGTAACTTCTTCTTCACCTGTTCAGTTGTGATACCTGCACACTTAAACAACCCGCATAATTCATGGATAAAAAGCAAGTGATCACCAGGATGGAAAGTTCCATCCCCAAAATAATAATTATCCATAACATGATTAATAATACTTGTAGGTATCTTAAAAGGATCTTTCTCAATAGGTGGTGGTTCATCTACTACCCTAGCAGTGGTAGTAGTTTTCCAAACAGAAAACCAAGTGGGTTATCCATATTGGAAACAAAGTAACAAGCAGTAACAAGGGCAATATTCACCATAAAAGTTTCCCTTACTAGTTCCAATCTTCAATAGCGCTTCACTCCCCGGCAACGGCGCCAGAAAATAGTATTGATGACCCACAAGTATAGGGGGTGTATCATAGTACTTTCGATAAATAGGAGTGTTGATCCCAATGAGGAGCAGAAGGTGTTGAAAAGTGGTATGGAGTAGGAAATCCCTGTGAATACTTAGCAAACGGATTTTTAGTGGTTTTCTGACAAGGCAACAAAACAAGGAGCAAGTAACAAAGGTAACAAACAAACAGAGAAAGTGGCGCAATCCTTTCTTAGCAAAGGATAAGCCGGTGGAAATACTTATAAGGACCAAACGTTCTCGAGGACACATGGGAATTCTGTCAAGTGCTTTCACTTCAAATAGTTGAGTACTCTTCTCTGCTGTTGTAAGTGTTGTGTGGGTGAATCTGTGCTAACATACCAACCTTACTTGGACTAATACATACTTGTGATTAAACCCCCTGCAAACATCCGTAACTACAGGAAAGTAATTAAGATATAAATCTAACCACAGCCTTAAACTCTGATATCCTACACTCCCTTGTGCAAAGGTGTCCTAACGGGGGTTCAGGTTTCTGTCACTCCGACAACCCCACAATTAGTAGCCAAATACACAATGCACTCCCCTAGGCCCATAAATGGTGAAGTTTCATGTATTCGATGTTCACATGACACCACTAGAAGAATAGCACCATAACTTAAATACTAAACCATTGAATAATAACTCAACACAGATTCACTACTAACAACATGACTTCTCCCATGTCCTCAAGAACTAAACGAACTACTCACAAGAAATCATATGGATCAAGATCAAAGATGATATGGTATTGGATAACAATCTAAACATAAACAATAATCCAATGGTTCCACTCACAAGCATCAACTACAATGGTAATCAACACCGGGAAAGTTTCCCCTAATGAACTAAGGCAATATCCAACACAATTGTTATAGCGGGACGGAGTGGTGATGATGGTGCTAGTGGAGATGATGGTGTGGATGATGATGATGATCTCGATGAAGCCTAGCTTGACGATGGTGTTGATGGCAACTGTCTCCCCTCTCCGGGAAGGAATTCCCCCGGCAGAAATTTGCACTGTTAAAAAATTCGTCCGATATGCCGATTAATCGTCTGATTTATCGCTACTGGAGGGTGACCGATATGCCGTTTTTTGATTCATCATCTGATTTTCCAATTTATCGCCCGATAAATCGGCCGATACGCTGAAAAGTCGCCAATTTTCAGCCGACCGATAAATTACCGATAAGCGATATCCTTAACATTGGAAATTTGTATGCCACAGATATCTTTCTCTCTCGGTGTTTTCCGCCCTCCAGAGGCAGCGGAAATTTATCTGTGGTCGCTCCCCTAGGCTTAGGGTTCTGTAGGGAAGATATAGGCAAAGGGGTGGAGTCGGAGGCCGGGCAGGTGGGCCACACCTGCCCTAGGCGCGACCTAGGGTGGGCCCGCGCCTAGTGGGTGTGGGAACCCTGTGACCCCTCTTCGCTCCTCCTTCTGTCTTCCTTCGTCTTTTGGTAAAATAATATGTTTCTATATTTTTCTGGTATTTTTCTGATCTTCGCGAAATTGCACGGAAACGCCTTCTTTTCCATAAGAATCTAGACTTTGGCAGTCCATCCTCCAAGAATCATCCAACATGCATAAACAGGTGAAAAGCCATAAGTAATACCTCATAATAAGACAAATATCAATGAATAGAGGTAAATTATGATATAGAATGGTGATGCAAATTGGGCGTATCACAACTCCATCTTTCATGCACATGTTTAGAGTTCTTTGATCCCAGCTTTCAATGCTTGCAAATGGTTTGATCTTGGTTTTGATGGTGCATGTCACCTGAAAAATTATTCTTTTATCACTTACCTACTCGAGGACAAGCAGGAGTTAAGCATGGGATGCTTGATACGTCGGAAACATATCTATAATTTTGGACGTTCCATGCTTGTTTAGTATATACTTTGCTTTGCTTTGTCCACACTTTGAGGTGCTTTTCATATGTTTTCTGGTACTAACCTATTACCAAGTTGCCACAGTGCCAGTTGCCTGTTTTCTGCTGTTTTTGGTTCCAGAAAAGCTAGTAAGGAAATATTCTCGGAATTTGACGGGACAAAAGCCAAAGTCAATATTTCACCAACGAGAACACAGAGTCCAGAGCAGAGACGGAGTGGCACCGCAGGGCTGCCACACCCCACCCAGGTGCGGCCTAGGGTGGTCCCGCACCTGGGCAAGGTGTGGGCCCCCTGTTCGCCTCCCAGCCTCGCCTATTCGCCTATAAGAAGCCCCCAATGCCTAAACCCTAAGCACCCGATCAATATTCCAGGAAACCGAATGTAGCCGTCGCCACCATCGTCCCTGGATCGGGGGGATTTGAAGATCTTCCCGGCACCCTTCCAGAGAGGAGATCATCTCGGAGGCCTTCTTCTTCATCATGCCAGCCTCTGGTATGAAGCGTGAGTAGTTCCACCTTGGACTATGGGTCCATGTAGTAGCTAGATGGTTGTATCTCCTCCTTTGTGCTTTCATGTCTAGATCTTATGAGCTTCATTCATGATCAAGATCTCATCTATTTGTAATCATGCATGTTGTGTTTGCGGGGATCCGATGGATATTGAGATTACTATGTCAGATTGATTAATGGTTTTGTCTTATTGATTCTATCATGTCTGTGTTGTTTGTGATCTTGCATGCTCTCCGTTGTTAGTAGCTATCTTGGCCAAGTAGTTGCTAGTGACTCCAAGAGGGGGTATTTATGCTCGATAATGGGTTCATGCCTCTACTTAATCAAGGGAAGTGACAGAAATCTCTACGGTTGTAGATGTGTTGTTGCCACTAGGGAGAAAACAACGGTCTCGTGTTCATGGAACAAGTGGATTGTTTACCTTACACACTTTGCTTAAAGCAGTTGTCTGTTGCTTGCAACTTAATACTGGAGGGGGTTCGGATGATAACCTGAAGATGGACTTCTAGTCATATATGCAGTTGGATGGAGGTCTATGTATATTGTTGTATTGCCCAATTGAATCTCATAGGATCTTTATGTCTAGTATTGTATTGTTATGCCTTGCTCAGTCCTGTCAATTGCCCTGCTGTAATTTGTTTTCCCAGCATGCCATGTTTGTTTATCTAAGGAGAACACCTCTAGTAAACTATGGACCCCAGTCCAATCTTTACCACTAATACATCTTCCACTATTACCGTTTACTTGCTGCAAACCACTTTCACCTTCCACATCATACAGTTAATCCTTTGTTACAACAACCGGTGAGATTGACAACCTCACTGTTAGTCGGGGCAAAGTCTTGAGTTTATGTTGTGCAGGTTTCCATGTTGCTTGCAACACCTTTGGGACGTTTACTTCCTCCTACTGGTTCAATAACCTCGGTTTCTTACTGAGGGAACACTTGCTGCTATGCTGCTTCATACCTTGCTCTTGGGGTTTCCCAACGAAGCATTGTTGCTCGCATCATCGACAAATTCTCCAAGTGGATCGAGGCCATGCCCGTCACCAACCATAGTGGAAAAACGGCCATCAAGTTTTTCGAGTCCACTGTCTACAGGTTCGGAGTACCTCATAGCATCATAACGGACAACGGATCGAACTTCATCTCAAAGGAATTCCAAAGCTTTTGCGCGAACCTCGGAATCAACCTATCCTACACCTCGATGGCGCACCCGCAAACCAATGGATAGGTCGACAAAGCTAACGGCCTCATCGGCAACGGCATCAAGAAGCGACTACTACGCCTACTCGAAAAGCTAGCGGGAGCCTGGGGGACGAGCTACCCTCTGTTCTTTGGAGCCTGTGCACAACGCCAAACAGCTCAACCAGCTATATGCCCTTCTTCATGGTGCAAGGAGCCGAAGCCATGCTAGCTGCTGAGGTATGCTACAAGGCCCCACGGGTCGTTGCTTACAGCGAGGACGAATCATCGGCCGCACTCGAAGACGCTGTCGATACGCTCGACGAGGCACGTGACATCGCCACGTCTCGCTCAGCGGTGTATCAGCACAGCCTCCACAACTACCATAGCCGCCGACTGCGTCCAAGGTCCTTCGTCGAAGGACACCTCGTCATGCGACTGAAGCAAGAAGGGCACAAGAAGCTAGAGTCACCCTAGAAAGGACCCTACATCGTCACCGAAGTCATCCCAGGTGGCGCCTACCGACTCATGGACGTTGCATCAGGAGTCGAATACTCCAACCCCTGGAATGCCGCATGACTACGACGCTTCTACCCCTAGTTACCCTTTACTTTCAATAAGGCTATTCAGCCGAACAATGTACCTCCTCGTTTGCGATGAATAAAAGCTAAGTTCCTTGGCCCAAAAACTTTTTCCCCTTACATTATTTATCACTAAACACGCTCGGGGGCTGCGCCTCACCTTACGACTTCGTCGATTGCCAACAATGCATATAACCTGAGTAGCTGACCACGTCAGGCTAATGAAAGGGATATTCACATTACATAATCATACAATGCACTACGTGACAACACATACAAACTTTACAATGGGAGTTACAAGCCCACTCGAATAAATACAGACTTTACATTATCTTGTTTTTGTTTACAGGGCTTAACTGTGCTGGAGCAGAACGTTTGTTCGCTCCTCAAACACATCTACAATTTCTTCAGCATACTGCGCCACAGCCGAATAATGCGGACGCATATCCCACGCCATGCCATCTGGAGGTGGAGGTGGACTAGTCGCTATCTCTTTGAGGTCAACATCGTGATGATGCAGTCAAACAAGTGACAGCGCTGCCTTCATGCCCGCCACCAGTTGATGACACACCAACTCCTTGACATGGCTTCCGTCGTGAAACTTTCCAAGAAGACCCAAGAAGCTGGAGGGAGCCAAATCCAAGGGGAACATCATCGCCCAAATCGCCGCAAGTGACGCTCTCACTCGCTTCAACACCCAAAGAACATGGTGGACGCGATCTTGCACCGTCTCAAGGACAATCGCTCGATCGCGATCCATCCATAAGAAACCGCCGGCTTCCAGCTCTTATTGCGTCAAACAATTCATTTGAATCGCTACACGTTTTTCTCTTCCTTCGGAAGAAAATTCACAACTGCACACAAGCAATGGATAAGCTCACAGAAAAAACTGGTCCACTCGAAAAGACAATGAGTCCATGTAACTTACATTGGAGTTGCTCGCCAATCTACCGAAACTCTTCAAGCAGAAACTCCTCCCGGGCAATGGCTCGCTCAGCCTTCGACTTCCACACATCTGTGTGACCGCGGATGCTAAGAATGTCCTTCTCCAAGCTCCGGACACAATCACGCAAAAAAGGCAACTGCGATGACTCGCCGAACGATGGGCGAGAGGCAGACGCAAGAGAAGGTGTAACCGCCAAGGCTGCACCCGAAGGACCCTAAGGGTGCACAGGAAAACATCAAAATCACAAAAACTTGAAAACGGTCAAAAGGTGCATTCATATATACATAAATTAAGCCACAGCGTGGCAGAGTGACACTTGTTACAAACGAAGGCATTACATATGCAAAACACAAAAGGCAAGCTAAGCTAGCTACAAAGAATAAAGGGCCTAAGCGCCAGCACCCGGAGCGGCTTCAGAGCCAGACTGCCTACTCTTGGCCGCCCGCTATTGTTCTAATGTGTAGTCAGCCAGGAGGTCTATCATCTTCGGCCCAAAATGCTTACAGCGGGAGGCAAAGGTGGCAAAAGCTACCTCAGAGCCATCCACCGCAGTCGGCATCTTGGACATGACCTACGTCAGATCAAGCTGAGCTCCAGATGCCAGCGCCATTGCCAGCCCCATTGCAGCTCGAACCCCCTTCTGCGTGCTTGTATTTCGTAGGAGCATCATCCGCCAGAGCCTCTGCAAGGGAGTCGAAGTCCTCAAGGGCATTGCCCTTGGGATTGATCTCCTTGTAGAAGCGAGTAAGTGCCTTCTTGGCTTTATCGAGCACCTCCATGGATGAGGTGAAGCGATCTTCAATCGCTGCAACGGCATCCGCCAGAAGATCACCGTGCTCTAAGGCATCACAATCAAACATAACACCTGAGGCATATGCAAAGGAAACGACGAACTCATCATATGAGGAGGAAGAAATCGCAATCAAAGCATTTAACACTCAAAAGAATTGCAAGGTGACCTACTAGAGATAGCCTTGACAGCAGCCATAAGCTTTTCAGCCATGGCCTTCTCCCGGGTCATTGTGATGGCCACGAGCTGCTGCTCACGGTCTTCAGCCTCCTTCTGCTGGTGCTGGAGGGCCTCTACAGCATCTTTCGCCTGCTTATCCGCTTTGCCGAAACACTTTTCAAGAGCGTTCAACTTGTGGAGAGCGCTGTTGTTCTCATCTGTAGAAGGGGCCAACAAAAGGGTGAATACAAGGAAAAATTTTAAGGACTCGAAACAAAGCAAAAGAAACCTAGGTACCTCGAAGCTGCTTGAGCTCGCCTTCTAGTGAAAGGTGCCGCTCGATTAGGCTATTGGCATCACGCACAAAGGGCTGCAAAGAAAAGAGCAAGCAAGCTGAATAAAAAGGCTCGGGGGCTCCTCTCATGCAAAAGAAGGAAGACACTTACGTGGTCTACTATAGACTCCAAAGGTTTTGATATCGTCTTTCGCATAACAAGTGCACGAGCCTCCCACCTCACGGAGCTCGAATCCTCGTCACCGGAGTTGGCCACCATCTTGGGAAACAAAGACGTCGGCTTCGATTCCGCGATCATCTCTTCGCTTTCCTCCTCAAGGGACTCCTCTGAGTGATGATTACTAGCACTTACAAAGAACCAGATCAACAACGAGCTAATACTTAGCACATGAATAAAGTACCAAGATTGGACCAGAGCAACTTACGGTGGAATGTTTGACAAATTGAAGACATGAGCCTTCTTCTTCTTCTTCTTCTTGGCTATTGGCTGCGGGGCCACCACCTGAATAGGCACCACAGGAATGGGTGCAGAGGTCGCACCCTCATCCCCGTCGTGCTGCTCAAGGAAGGACGGACCCTTCGGCGTTGGTGGCGTCGCCCCATCCGAAGTTTTGCTCTGGGACCTCTTTCGGGTCTGCCCTTCACTTGGCTCAGGGGCTTCCGCGGAAGGAGACTGCATCGGGGGAAGCTCGGATTTGGATTCCGCCTCTTTGTGTTTTAGCGCATCCGCGTACTTCTCAGGTAGAGGAGGCCTCATCCCTGCTACCTTGAGACCCTGCAAATTGAAGATAAGAGATGCAAAATTATAAGTACTGATAGTAAACAACACACACTCGAAAAATAGCCTAGGGAACGGCCTTCTTGGCACTGAAAGGGGTAGTCAAGGACTTCCCCGGGAGATCCTCATCAGCTTTTTACTTCAGCAGAGGCCGAAGAGCCTTATCAAGGTCACCCAAAGACATTTCCTCAGGCAACACCCTTGTGGGTCGTTGGGGTCAGCATACAGAAACATCGGGTGCGCCCTCGCTTGGTGCGGTTACACCTGACGCTTGAGGAAGGTGCGGATGATGTTAACACCATTGACCTCTTTGCCGGCCACCAACTGGAGAGCTTCCACCCGCTTGTAGAGCTTCTCCACCTCTTCAGATTCACCCTCCAAGATGTCGTTTCCCCATGACCTCTTTCGGATGATATCTTGGTTGGAGTCGAAGGGGGCGAGCCCGTAATTTTGACCATCCAACTTAACGTCGCGGATGTAGAACCACTTCCTGCGCCAGTACTGGACGGACTCGCAAAGGGAGAAAGAGAAGAACTGGACAGTGGAACTGATAGATATTCTGCAGCCACCCAGTGGATAGACACCACCGGTGCCAGATTGCCTCTTCATGGAGTAGAGTCTCTGGAAGAGGACAAAGTGAGGCTTGATTCCGAGCCAGCACTCACAAAGAGTAATAAAACAAGCGATATGGAGGAGAGAATTGGGAGACAGATGATGAAGCTGAATCCCGTAGAAGAAAATAATCCCACAAAGAAATTCGTGGTCAGGCAAAGAAAGACCACGGATGACAAAGGCGTAAAACATCACCCGAAACCCTTCGGGTGGGCGAGAGATTACCTCTTGGCTCGGGAGGATGGCGTCGTCCTTCTCCTTGGAGATCAGATCGGCATCACGCAATTTGCGCAAATCCGAGTCGCGCATCTCCGTGTGTTGCCACCCGTTGTCGGTGGTGCGGCTTGGAGCAGCGGTTTTCTTTCCGGGGCCAGTGGCGCTGGAACCCGCTGCAGTGGAGGAAGTCCTCTTGGGCTTGCCTATCATGGAGCGACGAATGCGGCGATGCGAATGCAGAAAAGAAGAGGGAAATACGCGGAGGACGTCCAATGCGCAGTGAAAGCAAGAGCTCAGGAAATGGTGGAAATGGCAAAGAAGCAGAGGCAAATTGCGAAGGGTAAATTTCATTGTTTCCCCCACGGTATAAAAGGGCGAGGACGATGCAGCAGAGCCGTCGATTGAGAAGCCCTAACGCGTGCCTCAGATCTCATTGTCCATGTGTCAGCACCAAACTGAACCGTCGCCAGCATGCCGTCCACTACGGGCGGAAATCGAGGAGATGCCGTAACTTTTGCCACGCTACGCGTGACTAGCCAAAATCAAGTGGGATCCACGGTTGTTCCGTTGCATCGTCTCTGTTTCCGCAGACGGTTGAGCTCACCGGTCGTCATCAATGATGTCATCAAAGCGAAGCCAGCAACGGCTCCAAGATTTAGACTGGGCATAAAAGTACTTACTCGAGTCTATGACTCAACCAACTACTCGGGGGCTACTCCTATCAGCAGCGCTGGCCGCACACCTGAGAAAATACTAAGGTAACGACACCTTGAAAAAAAATTCGAGTCCCACGTCGAGTCTGCGACTCCACTACGGACTCGGGGATACTCCCATAGGGAGCGCTAGTCGCGCATTTCAAAAATTGTGTCCTTCAGACTAATAATGGAAACAAGTTCGAATGGCTGAACTAAAGTCTCTGCTCGAGTCTACGACTCGAACAGACACTCAGGGGCTACTCCCATAGGGACCGCTGGTCGCGCACCCTATAAATAATTCGACTGAGCACCTTTGGATCAAATACGACAAAAATCTTTTGGGAACTTTGCCCAAATTAACACTAAGTGAGAAATAGTCTCCTTGGTCACCCGAAACACCTCCGCGGTGATAAAATTTCGGATGATGTGTCTGCGACGCAAACATAAGCCCTACAGATATCATCTCATGGCCTGGTAACGCACTCGACTGCGCTCTGCCAGTAAATTCCCATGTCAACAGGCACGATGAAAATCCTGACGGACGCTTTGGGTACATCGTTTGAAAAACACTGGGATTCTAATCCTATAAGACCTCAACGTCCTGAGTCGAATCGCACCAGCATTCGTACCAGATTCGAGTGCGGGGACTCGAGGCTGATGAAGATCATGTTGTTTTGTCCTATGACAGTTAACTGACCCTGATCCGTCGGGTGAGTCAGGCACACGCATCAATAATCCCTATGAACTAAACATTTCTTCCAAAGAGATAGGTTCAAATACAAAAGCACCCCAAAGATTATAGAGTCTCCAGTCGAATATGCGATTCAACTGAACACTCGGGGGCTACTGACAAGGATATACCCTACGGGTGCACAACGTTGGTATACCCGGTCTAGCCCAAGGAAGGCCCATGTGAAGACTTGTAGTCCAGGAAGATTTCAGGTGGCCCAAGCCCATGGCGAGTTCGACTCCTTGGAGGACAAGTCTAGTTGTAGATAGAATTTCAAAGGGTTCAACCCTAATCTGTAATCGACTCGACCTATCCCGGGACCTGGCCTATCTATATAAAGGCCAGGAGGGTACGACGAGAAGGACCTGAACACCTCATACACACACTTCCACGCCAGATTGCATCTGCGCACCCCTGTAACCTTCGGTTCCACCGTAATCAAGAACAGACAAGCAAGAGTAGGGTTTTCCCTCTGGGGGCCTGAACCTGGGTAAACCTCGTGTCCCCATGTTGCTTGCCTGTTAACCGCTTCACGACTTCTAGCATCCCCATCTTCTCCAAAACCCAAGTCCATAACAATGGGTATTGACGAGTCAAACCCTCGTCAGAATCTTAACTATGGTGGGAGAGACAGACAACCGCAAAGCCACTTGTGCAATACAAGTTGCACGTTGAGCGTGGAGCAAGTCTCATGTACGATGACATGTAAGGTTAGCCCGGGCTGCTTCATCCCACCATCCCGCAAGATGCAAAGTACACAAAAAGCAAACGACAACAAAAGCATCAATGCCCACAAAACCATTGTGTTCTACTCGTGCAACAGATCTAGACATAGAGTCAGCTCTGATACCACTGTAGGGTTCATAGCATGGAAAACAAAAAAATTCTATCGCATGAACACATAAAACCAGGATCTAATCTATGGAAAGCCAAGATCTAATCTACGTGATCGGTGCAACCAGATTGTAGAGAACTAACCCTCATAGATCCAAAGTGTTAACGATATTAGATCTCATTGTTGATGTAGTCGATCACTTGTTGATCTCAAGATCATGTAGACGATCCTTTCGGCACCGTGTTTCGGTAGCGCTTCCGCAGTCGGTCACACGTACGGAGTTGATGAAGACCTTCTCCGCTGACCCAGCATACCACTACATGATGTAGTACACTATAGTCGTTGACATAACACCAATGAAACACCGTTCACTAGTATTACATCCCTCAGAGTAGTACAACAGAAACATAGCAGGTCCAAGACATGACTATAGGTTACAACTCAACTCTTTACACAAGATCCAGAGAACACTCTAGGTTAAAGAGAGAGAGAAAGAAACTTCTTACAAAGAAGAATTATAAATAATCAACTCAAATCTAATATACTAGTAGACTAGTATCTAAACTATTGAGGCTTGCATTGCTGCTATTGCAATACTCTACAGAAGTAGGTTCTATGGTTAGAAATTCTATTCTTATCTAATCAGCAACTTCGTCTTCACTTGAGTTGATGTATATGCTGACTTTCTTGACTTCATTGAAGAGCGTTAGCTTTTGATGATGATTCCTGGAGCATAACTTGATGTAGACGTCGTCTGTACTTGATGTGCCTACCGGGGTATACCCAGCAGGACGCTTCCGACTGGCCCAGAAACTGGCGAGTGGGCCTGCAGGACGGCGACTGGATCAAGGCCCGGTGTAGATCCAAGCGACTGGAAGCTGAAGGCCCAGGCGAGTAGATAGGCCCAGTCGGATTAGGTTAAACAAGCACCGAATCCTTAACTAATTCGGTTGAGATATGTAAACCCTAGGGGAGGTGAGCCTATATAAACCTCCCTGCGGGGCGTGTAGAGATACGTTCCATCATACACCCAAGCGACTCGCCGCCTAGCCATCGAGCTCGCCCATTGTACCACCTTCATAATACAATCTAGCAGCAGTAGGTCTTTACCCTCCGGGGGACGAACCTGGGTAAAACCCTATGTCTCTGCCCTCATCTCGCACCGCAGATGGCAGGCCGCCCTTGACCCTCGTTCTACTACTCGCTGCCGATTGCAGCATCTGCCGTGACCATTCCCACGACAGTGGCGCCCACCGTGGGGTCTGGCCGGTCCGGCCGGTGTTCTGCGGCGAGATCCAATCTGCCCATCAACGAGACGGTCGCCACCGGCCGCATGATAGCGATCAGCGAGATCCTCCAAATCTTGCTGAGAAGCTACGTCCCGGCGGCGCAACCCGTCACGCACAGCGTGATCCTGCCGGTCGGCACGATCAGCCTCTTCGTCAGCCTCACCGATGTCATCGACTCGGAGGACTCGGCCCACATCCGCGAGTCGCTGCCACGCGATCGGCTCTCCGAGAGCCAGATCCGCACGGTCCATCGCCTCGCCTCAGAGTACAACTCGGCCCACAGCAACATGGCCAAAAACTCAGCGGCCGCAGAAGACGCGGCCCTCAACGACGACGCCGACTCGGCGACCCCGGCGTCACTCGCCGGATCCATCACCGCGGCTTCACCCGCGGGCTCCATGACCCAGGTCTCCAACATGGGAGTCTTCGAGGACCCCTCCATCCTTGGGATCTTCGACTTCGACTCCGGATCAGAAAATTCCACCGACCTCCGCGACGGGACCGGTCGCCACGCCGCGACCTACATGGCGACCGGCACCGATCCGCCAGAGGATCCTTTCTCCACCCCGATTCCTCCTAACGCCACGACAACGGAGGTCGAGGAACTCCGCCTGAAACTGGCGGAGGCAGTGCGCAAGGAGCAAGCCGAGCGCGAAAAATTTCGCCTCGAGCAGGTGACGGCGCAGGAGCTATCGCGCTATCACCAGCAGCGAATCAGGTCACGCCTGAACCCCACTGTCCAGGGGCGCGCCCTGAACTTCGACGACGAAAACGACCCAGCCCGTGTGGCCGAGCGCGTGATCTGCGAGAACGCGCCACCAGGAGGAAGCGCTCGGCCCCCGCCAGGGTCGACGGCGATGGGCGCCCCACCTCCACCCAACCGCACACCCCCCAGGGACCAGCCACGGATAGTAGTCTCCTCACGAGAGCGAGACGCAAACGGCCTCCCACTGTTCTCCACCCCGATGGACAACCTCGTGGCGGGCCGAGCAGCAGCCGACAACATCACGGCCACCGGCGACGGCGCCCTACAGATCCAGTACGTCAGGGCCCTGCTCGCAAAGGCCGTCGAGCAGCAAAACGCAGGCGCCGACTCGCAGGGTCGAGTGTACTCGCGTTCTTCGGGAAGCAGAGCGGCCTCGAGCGGCCGCCCAATGGCGGCAAAGACCCTCAACTGCCCGCCACTAGAGCCACTGCAGCTCCAACACCGACCCACGAACGCGGCGCTCTCCACCAACGACCCCAGGCCAGCGACCAACTTCGTCGCCGCCAATGGTCAACCCATCGATGCCCGCACCCACATCATCAACAACCAAAGCTGGCGCGCACGCCAGCCCGACGACCTGCAACACACCCTAACCAATCGCCGCGACGGTGAGCCAATGGGGTCGCTCAGTCGACTCGGCCCCAAGTGCTTCGGACCAATGATCCCAGGCGAGAAGTACCCGCCAAACTTCAAGACGCCGAACGAGATAGAAAAGTATGATCCCTCGTACGACCCCGCCGTCTGGCTCGATACATACCTCATGGCGATGGGGATTGCAGGCCACACCGGCCTGCTAGCTGCCAGTTACCTCCCCCAGATGATGGAGGGGACGTGCAGGCAGTGGATCAACACCCTCCCCCAGGATAGTATCGACTCCTGGGAGGAGATGTGTGACGCCTTCGTCAGGCACTTCGAGTGCTCCTACACCCGCGCCACCACCATCGAGGACCTGGAGCGATGCGTCCAGGGACCTCGCGAGTCGACCCGCAACTGGGTGCAGCGGTGGCAAGAACTCTGGTACAACGCGGTCGGCATCCACCCAGACACCGCGATCCATTGCTTCAAGACCTCGTGCCGCTACGAGCCTTTGCTCGCCAAGCTCAAGTGACACTCTCGCACACTCGACAACATACCGGACCTCCTCGAGATCGGCAAACGGTACGCGGAGGAAGACCCAAACCAGGAAACTGACGACGAGTCGGGAGGTCAACGCCGCACGAGTGGCAATGACAGCGGACGACGGTCCGACCTACGCTACAGCAACACTCGCCTCACCGGCAAGCGCCGCAGTGACGGGCGAGTCGACTTCGTTGCCAACGCCGGGCACGCACAACGCGAGCCCAAAAGCTTCCGCCGCGACAGAGGACAACGCCGCGACGGCGGCAACTACAAGGCCAAGCCAAGGTTCGACCCTGTGACCCTCCTTAACCAACCTTGCGCGTTTCATAGCAGGGACGGGAAGCCCGCAACACACACAACCGCCGACTGCCACACCCTCAGGGAGATCGAGAAGGCACGGCGAGCACGGGAGGACCCGCCAAATGGCGGAAAATTCGGCAAAGTCGCCGGCTCACTCCATACCTTCACAGGCTTCAACACGAAGCGCGAAAAGAAGGTCATCACCCGTGCTGTCGCCGTCAATGCGGTGGCTCGGGTGGATGTTCCCCAGTTCCTCAACTGGTCGGAGCAGCCCATCACCTGGAGCCGCCAGGACCACTCGCCGTGCATCGAATACCCAGGCCGAGTCGCCCTGGTGGTCAAGCCTAAGGTCGGCGACTACTGGCTCCCCAAGACATTGATGGACAGCGGCAGCTGCATCAACATCCTGTACCTGGACACCTTTAGGCGGCTGCGGCTCCCGCAGTCGATGATCGAGACAACCCACACCATGTTCCATGGCATCGTCCCCGGTCGGAAGGCGCACCCGATCAGCAAGGTCACGCTGCCAGTCACCTTCGGCACACCAGCAAACTTCCGCACCGAGCGGATCGTCTTCGAGCTGGTGCCCTTCGACAGCCCCTACCACTGCATCCTGGGGCGCCAGGCATTCGCCAAATTCATGGCAGCGCCACACTACGCGTACAACGCGATGAAGCTCCCCGGGCCATGCGGCGTCATCACCATCAACGGCGACCCCGACATGGCCACCGAGTGCGAGGCCAAAGGAGCCGAACTCGTCGATGCCGTCATCGCGGCAGAAACCAACCACGCCGATGAGCTCGCCAAGTACGCGAGCGGGGTCAACAACGACGACCCCACCATACTCAAGAAGCCCAACTCGGAGGGCGCAAATACCTCAACCTTCGAGGCAACGACGCACACCCGCACCGTCGAGCTGGTCCCAGGCGACTCCAGCCAGACGGTGACGATCGGGACGAGCATGAGCCCAGCCTAGGAAGGCGCGCTCATCGAGTTCCTCCGTGAGAACAGGGACATCTTCGCATGGAATCCCTCTGACATGCCTGGTGTCCCTAGGGAGCTCGCTGAGCACAAACTAAACGCCGACCCCAAAGTGCGACCCGTCAAGCAGTCGCTGCGGCCCTTCAATGAAGAGCGCCGCCGAGCAATCGCCGAGGAGGTGCAGCGTCTACTCGCTGCAGGCTTCATCCGGCCAATCAAGTACTCCAAGTGGCTGGCAAACCCAGTCCTGGTCGAGAAGAAGAACGGGACCTGGAGGATGTGTATCGACTACACAAACTTGAACATCGCCTGCCCAAAGGAGCAGTTCGTCCTCCTGCGGATCGACCAAATAATGGATTCCACCGCGGGCTCGGAGTCGCTATGTTTTCTCGACGCCTACTCCGGATACAACCAGATAAAAATGGCTGTCGAGGACGAGGAGAAGACGGCGTTCATCACGCCATTCGGAGCCTTCTGCTACACCGCCATGACCTTCAGCCTCAAGAACGCCGGGGCGACCTATCAGCGGTGCATGCAGGAGTGCCTCGCGAGCCAAATTGGCCGCAACATCCACGTCTATATCGACGACGTGGTCGTAAAGTCCGCTCGCCAAGGTGATCTACTCGCCGACCTGGCGGAAACGTTCACCAACTTGCGAAAATACAAGATAAAGCTTAACCCAGGCAAATGCACCTTCGGTGTACCAGCAGGGCAACTACTGGGTTACGTCGTCTCCAAGCGCGGGATCGAGGCGAACCCCACCAAGATCGACACGATCTACTGACTCGGCAAACCCGAGTGCCTGCGCGACGTCCAGAAGCTGGCCGGGCGAGTAGCGGCTCTCAGTCGCTTCATCCCCCGCCTGGGCGAAAAGGCGAAGCCCCTATACCGCCTGATGCGCAAGAACCCCACATTCCAGTGGGACAAGGAGGTGGATGACGCGCTTCGCGACCTCAAGAAGGTGCTACTCGCCGCACCGCTACTCGCCGCCCCCGCCGACAAAGAACCCATGCTGGTTTACGTCACGGCTTCCGAGCGGGTCGTCAGCGCCGTCATGGTCGTCGAGCGACCGGAGGAAGGAAAGGAGCGCCCAGTACAGCGACCGGTGTACTACATCAGCGAGGTCCTCACCGAGTCGCGCCAGCGATACCCGCAGTTCCAGAAGCTGGTATACGCGGTCTTTAGAGCACAGCGGCGCCTGCCGCACTACTTCCAGGAGCACCCGATCACGGTCGTCTCATCAGCACCGTTGCAGGACATCATCCGCAACCGCGAGGCGACCGGGCGGGTCGCCAAGTGGGCCGTCGAGATCGGCGTCCACAACATCAAATACGAGCCACGAAAAGCGATCAAGTCGCAGGCCCTAGTGGACTTCATCGCCGACTGGGAAGAAGCCCAGCAGCCAGAGAAGTTGCCATACCTCCATTACTGGAGCCTGCACTTCGACAGCTCCAAGAACGCGGACGGCGCAGGCGCAGGGATCGTGCTAACTTCACCGAAGGGCGACATGCTCCGCTACGTCCTCTGCCTCGACATCACACCCTGCACCAACAACATGGCCGAGTACGAGGCCTTACTCCACGGCATGCGAGCCGCCAGGGATATGAACGTTAACCGCCTACGCTGCTACGAAGACTCCGACCTCGTCGCTGGGCAAGTCGCCGGCAACTGTGACGCCGTCTCCCCCACCATGGCGGCGTACCGCCAAGTAGTGGACAAGCTGGGCGGGCACTTCGCAGGCTACTCCGTCGAGTGGATCGATAGGCGGAAGAACGAGGAGGCCGACGCACTCTCTCGCATTGGGTCGGCTCGACTCGCACCACCCGCCGGCGTCTTCCTCGACACAATCACCAAGCCATCAGTCTCTCCCCCGAGGGAGATCGACATCCGAGTCCCGCTGCAGCCAGAGGCAGCCCTGGTCGCACTCGTCACCGAGCCAGACGACTGGACCAAGCCCTACGTCGCCTACCTGGAGGCTGGCACCTTGCCGGCAGACGATACGGATGCCCGGATGATCGCACGCTGGTGCAAATCCTTCACCATCATCGACAGCGAGCTCCACAAGCGAAGCGTCACCGGCGTGTTCCAACGCTGCGTCCAACTGGCCGAAGGACGCAAGATCCTCCACGACATCCACTCCGGCGACTGTGGCCACCACGCCGGCGCCCGCTCCCTGGTCGCCAAGGCTATGCGGCACGGCTTCTACTGGCCCACCGCACACGCCGACGCTGTCGACATCGTCCAGCGGTGCACCGGGTGCCAGAAGTACGCCAACCAGACGCACGTGCCGAGCTCGGCGCTGAAGACAATCCCCATCACCTGGCCATTCGCCGTGTGGGGCATGGACATGGTAGGCCCCTTCAAAAAGGCTCCTTCCGGCTACACCCACCTCCTGGTCGCGGTCGACAAATTCACAAAGTGGGTGGAGGCCAAGCCAGTCCGGAAATGCGACGGGAAGACCGCCACCAAATTCCTACGCGAGCTCATATATCGCTACGGGTTCCCAAACAGCATCATCACGGACAACGGCACCAACTTCGCCAAAGGAGCCATGGCTGAATTCTGCGAGGAACACCACATCCGGCTCGATCTCGCATCAGTCGCCCACCCGGAATCCAACGGCCAGGCGGAACGGGCCAATCAAAGCATCCTCCACGGCCTGAAACCGCGACTCCAAGTACCACTCGAGCGCACCGCCGGGTGCTGGGTCGAGGAGCTACCCTCCATCATCTGGGGCATCCGCACCTCGGTTAACAGGTCGACAGGATTCACCCCCTTCTTCATGGTGTACGGCGCCGAGGCAGTCATGCCCACCGACCTTGAGCACGACTCGCCAAGGGTCGTCCACTACACGGAGGCTGCGAACGAACTCGCACGATAGGATGGAGTCGACCAACTTGACGAGGCACGCGACCTAGCTCGCTCCCGCACCGCCATCTACCAACAAGGACTCCGCCGCTACCACAGCCTGCGGGTGAAAACTCGCACCTTCCAAGAAGGCGACCTGGTGTTGCGTCTCATCCAGGACAAGAAGGGCATGCACAAGCTTTCCTCTCCGTGGGAGGGACCATTCACCATCGGGCGAGTACTAGGAAACGACGCCTACTACCTCATCGACGTCCGCGGGGACGGCAAACTCGACGTCAAGCGACAATGGAATGTAAACCTCCTACGGAAGTTCTACTCCTAGAGCCCCACATATGTACTCTCCAGTCGCTATGAAATAAAAAGAATTGGTTACCGCAAATTGTGCCTACTATCTGTGTCTTGTGCCACTCGCACTCGTAATAACAGCGTCAAGCTAACCGCAGAAGTCAACCTCTGGTACGGCGATCGGCACGACTAAGTAGTGCGATGCAAGAGCACTGGGTAACCTCAGGTTTTGCATCGTCCACGAACAACGCCTACCCGGAGCCCCATTGGAGTCGCCCAGCCCGACTGGCTCTACGAGCCAAGACAACTGCCTTCGCTTCTCACAGCGACCATGATCCTCCGCATCCTCGACATAGCGACTCGAACGGCCAAGTACCACGCTCGGGGACTGACGACCAGTTCAGCACGAGCGGCTCGGGAAAATGCTAAGTATGAGAGCATGCCCAGGACTCGCCATGCGACTGGCCCAACAGGCCAGGCAGGAGTGACGCGCTCGAACTAACGCGCCAAGTCCTCACCCACCCTCGAGTCGCGCCTAGAACAACCAAGTACCACGCTCGGGGACTCGGCCACCCGACCCCGTTCACGCAAGGGAAAACGGTGAAGTACAGAGCGCTCAAGGGAGTCGCCTTGCGACTGGCTCTTTGAGTCCGGGCGAGTCGACCACAATAACAAAACATTCAAAAACCACAAACAAATCACACACGAGGTAAACCCCACCAAAGGGTGGACGCGCTCGGGGACTCGTTCAAACCTCAATCACAAAACACATGACAAATCCCAAAACAGACACGATGTCTCATTCAATAGCATGTCGCATTGTCTCAAATTACAAAATATGCCCAAACGGCAGACCTGCTACTAACGCCCTAGGGCAAACTATCCTATTCCGCAGGCTTCGACGACGACTCGCCAGCACCCTGGAGATTGCGGATGAACGGCGTGTACGGGTTTGACGGGTACGTCGTCAGCTCACCCGCCATCGTAGCGCGGAAGGGCTGCTTGACCTTGAAATCCCGGTGCTGCGGCTCGGGGTCGTTAGGTGCGACGACCGTCTCCTGGTATGGAAGGAGGTCGTCCATTTCCCAGACACACTCGGAGAACATTGTGGCGCGGTCCGTCAACTTGAGCACCTCGGAGAGCTCCACTGCGCCAGTCGATGACGGGTAGCCACTCGTCACGTCGTCGAGGTCGAAGTCCTCTGGGAAATGAGCAAGCCCAAGGCTAAGCGCCGTCGTCGCCCCGCGCCGGAACGCCGATCGCGTCATGAAATCAACGACCGAGGGCGCTTTCTCCAAGTACTTCCACACCTCGACGAGGTCGCTAGGAATTACTTCCGTGGGCGATATCTCTTGGAGGTAGGCTCGGATGCATATCGCCGACAACGTCGCCGAGTCGACAAGCATGGCCACGCATTGCCGCGCGTCGAACGAGCTCGCCTCTTCTGTGCTATCAAGGATGCGACCTACGAATAGAGGATAACAGTGAGTACGTTGGATATCGCAAAAAGGCACATGCAGGGGCAGATACACTTACCAATCAAGGGGCGGGAGAGATCCGTGATGAAGCGTTGAAGCGAAGTATAGTCGTCCTGAAGCCCAGCAACAAGGGCGTCGGACACTTTACGTTCCTCTGCGGCGGCCGTAACGGCGGCCTTGGCTCGCCCATCCGCCGAGCTTGCTTCCTCCTTCGCATCCCTCAGCTCGCGCTCGAGATCGGTGATCCTCTTCTCAGCCGAACTCAACGCCGATTGCGCCGTCGCCAACTCAACCGCGGGGACAAGTCCCTGGCGAGCTTCCTCCACCTTCGCGGCAGCTGCCTGAAGCCCCTTATTCGCCTCTTGGATGGCGGCCAGTTCTTTCTCCGCGCGGTATTTCGCTGCCAATCGGTCAGCTGACTCACGTTGCAGACCCTGCACACAATTCAAACAGTTAACCAAGGCAAAATCCTAAGTGCCCACCCGCTGAAATTCAGCGAGTGCGCACTCGGGGACTGGCAATCAAGAAATCCTAAGTGCCCACCCGCTGAAATTCAGCGAGTGTGCACTCGGGGACTGGCAATCAAGAAATCCTAAGTGCCCACCCGCTGAAATTCAGCGAGCGCGCACTCGGGGACTGGCAATCAAGAAATCCTAAGTGCCCACCCGCTGAAATTCAGTGAGTGCGCACTCGGGGACTGGACGCAAAAAATAATAACAAGACACTAAAAGAATCAGACCGCTGCAGCACACCGGCCTGATCCTCGGGGACTGGACATACCTGGATAGCTGCGCCAAGCATGCCGTGAAGTTGTATCGCATCCACGGACGCTAGGAGAGCCGGCGTGTGCCCACGACGCTGCTCGACCTCCGCATCGGCGACCCCAGGTGCACGGCTCGAGGGCGAAGTCCCACTCGCTGTAGCCGATCTGGCCATGAAGCGCGGGAACATGGCGATGGAGGCACCGGCACCAAAGGAAACCGGCTCGGTCACTCCAGGCGAAGGAGCACCCTCCTTTGTGGGTACGTCCGCCTCCATTGCGGGTTCATTCGGCGCGACCGCCGTGTTGTCGGAGATTGTGACGACATCGTCACCCTTGGCCTTCTTGGCGCCATCCGCAGGGACGACGACTTCGTCCGCCTTCCTCTTCCGGGAGGGATCCTCTTCGTCGATGACGGGTGGCACCTTAGCCACGGTCGGATGGCCTATCTTCTTCGCTCCGGTCCTACAAATCGATCGCGTGAGCAAGATAATTCAAGCTGCTATAAAAGACAAAGGTAGGCGAGTGAACTCACTTGGCGACTGGAATGAAGGGTAGCCCGGTGCGGATGCCGGCCGGCTTCTCTTGTTCAGGGCCCAGTCAGCGGCTGAGCCCCATCTCCAGGACATCGCGTGCCCAAGACACGGAAAGCTTCTTCATCGTCGAGGCCGCAACGGGAGCCTCTGGGACATCTTCGGCAGGAGCTTCCCTGCAAGGTGAAGCCGCCGCAGCCGGAGCATCCCCTAGCCCAGAGAATGGGGCAAATGGCGGAGGCATCGAGGCTAGTGGTACCTCGACAGTGGCCGTGTCCAGCGCGGCTGCCGTCGGTGGCGCCTCGTCCTTGGCCGGGCTGGGGGCGTCGGAGCTGCTCGCCGAGTGCGGTGGCGAGGCCGGCCTCATCGGCTTCGTCTTCTTCTTCAGAGGGGCCTTCGCCTCCTTCTCCTTCTCCTTCTTCTTCTTCTTTGACGGACTAGCCTAGCGGCGCGAGGTGGTCTCCGGAAGTTCGTCATCGTCATCATGACGCTCGAGGCTTTTACTCGCCTCAAGCTCACGCTGACGCTGCCCGCGGGTCTTGCGGACCAGCGGGGCGACCTCCTCCTCGGATTCGTCGTCGCCGTTGCTCTCGTCACTCTCGGTGTCGCCCTTGGCGGGAGGCGACTCGCCCATGTCCTGGATGGACGAGCTCGAGTTCTCATCATCTGAAGGCGGGAGCCATCCTTCCACCACTTGGAATAGCTGCAATAAATACAAAATGAAATTAGAATGACCGCGACTGCAAAAACTGCGACTGCGAATGATGCGAGGCGATTACCGTTGGGGTTGGATGCTTTGCGGTGTAGGGGGCGACCCCAGCCTTTGCGTCCAGGTACACCGCTTGGGTGATCTTCTTCAGTGCTGGGGTGTAGTCCTCGAGCTTCCACTCGGCTAGGCTGGACTTCGTCGAGTCCTCCCGGCCCGTGTATTGGTACATGTAGTGGTCGCGCCGAACCAGAGGGACGAGCCGCCGCCCGAGCCAGCAGTTATATAAGTTGATCGTCTGGAGGCCCTTCTTCTTCAGACCGCAGATGGTTTGAAGCATTTCGTCCACGACCATCCGCTGGTCACTGGGGAGCTTGCCGACTTGGAGGCGGCGCGGTTCGAATTGGTTGGCGGAGTATCGTGGGATCGCCACCTCGCCCTCTGGGTCGCCTCAGCAACGTAGAACCAAGACTTCTTCCAGTCGCTCGCTGCCTTGGCGGGCAGCATCAAGTCAAAGAATGAAGCCTTCGAATTTAGCTAGAATGTCAGGCCGCCCGCGGCAAGCATTGGGCCGCCCGCTTCCTCGCGGCTGATCCATCCGTGGAACAGATCTTGCCATAGAGGGAAATAGGGCCGGCAGCCCAAGTAGCACTCGCAGAACGCCACGAAGATGGCGAGCTGCTCGATGCTGTGAGGACCCAGGTCTGATGGCTGGATCCCGTAATAGGCGCAGAAGCGCCGGAAGAACAGGGACGTAGGGAATCCTAGCCCCCGTTCCAGGTGGCTGGTGAAGCAGATGAATTCCCCCTCGCGCGGGTTCGGGGTCACCTCTCCGGCCGCGGGGATGCGCCAACAGCCGGCGCGCAGGATCCCGGCCTCCTCGAAGGACGCCAGCTGCGCCCTCGTACACTTAGATCTACCCTAAGGCTCGGTGGAGAGGGACATGGCGAAAGGATTTGTGGGGGGTCGGAGGATTTCGGGTCGGCTGGATCGCGATGCGAGGGAAGGCGAGAGTGCGTGCAATCGGAGGAAATGGCGAGAAGATGGTTCTCTGATCGCCTGCCATTCCCCTTATATAGCGGTTGTTACCCGCCAAATCAGGAAGCCGTTACTACGCGGTGATTACGCCAAAAGTTACCGTTGGATTACCCCAACGGCTAGTTTGACCACGCTTAACGGTCCAACTTCAGCCACTCGGCTCGCCGACCCGATCACTATGACAGTGTTTCGCCGACTCGACTCGCCAAAGCTACGATCAGAATGACTAGTTTTCTCCTTTATACAGGAGCCCGCCGACGATTCGACTGGATGTCTGCTCTGAAGCCGTATACTCCGACTGCCGGCAGCCACCTACGCCCAATCGACGAGGGCCTCGGGGACTACTGATGGGGATGTGCCTACCGGGGTATACCCAGCAGGACGCTTCCGACTGGCCTAGAAACTAGCGAGTGGGCCTGCAGGACGTCGACTGGATCAAGGCCCGGTGTAGATCCAAGCGACTGGAAGCTGAAGGCCCAGGCGAGTAGATAGGCCCAGTCGGATTAGGTTAAACAAGCACCGAAGCCTTAACTGATTCGGTTGAGATATGTAAACCCTAGGGAAGGTGAGCCTATATAAACCTCCCTGCGGGGCGTGTAGAGATACGTTCCATCATACACCCAAGCGACTCGCCGCCTAGCCGCCGAGCTCGCCCATTGTACCACCTTCATAATACAATCTAGCAGGAGTAGGTCTTTACCCTCCGGGGGGCTGAACCTGGGTAAAACCCTGTGTCTCCGCCCTCATCTCGCACCGCAGATGGCAGGCCGCCCTTGCCCCTTGTTCTACTACTCGCTGCCGATTGCAGCATCTGCCGTGACCATTCCCACGACAGTACTGGCTTTAGAACCTAGCAAGGGTTAAGAAGATACTTTGAGTACGAGCGTACTTAGCAAGTCCACTAGAAAAGGAGTGTTTGATGCACTATAACTACAGCCACATACCGTAGGTCGTAGGCAATGCAAGTTTTCGTAAACATTTCTTCAAATGTTGCTTTTATTCTGAAAATCTATGTCCGTCAGCCTTTGTGGGTTTACCAGAACTTTCATGGAGTTCCTTTTCTGCCGCGTTCGCAGCTCCTTCCCGGAACAGGGAGTAACAAGTTACAGTTCTTACACTCTGTAGAGGTGTGTCACTTTACCCATGAGAGATCTTAGCTTTGTTGCACATCTGAATTGTAGGTTCGTTCGCACTTCCTTGGTGTGAGGCCCAGACTAAGATCCAAGCCAATCACTGCCTTCTCTGCGACCCTGCATGTCTTCTTGGTATACGCCAACCCACCTATTGAATTACGGCAATGGCAGTACAAACCGTTCAGATGCCGGAACTATCGTGGGACGTTGAGGGCTCCCACCCATATGCTACATATCCTCTACGAATTACCATAAATAATATGCATGCTACGAGTGATAACAGCCACGACCTGCACATCCAGCTCCATGCGAGAGGGAAAAGATACAGCTGACTTCTTCGTCCCATTCCAAATCTCATGGTCAACGCGTGATATACGGCGCAAGAATCACTGGAGACATTGGTTGTTAAGCCCTAGATAATATGTTCCTTTACCACCGGAACTCTTATAGTAGGTTATTACCTCATGGTAAATAACCTATAATCACTTTATTATGAAAATAGTGTTTTCTGTCCTTTTTCAAATGCAGGTGATGACAACACTGGATTTGTAAAATACTTTACAAAAAATAATCAAAGGACATGAGCAAGTGTGAACTTGCCTTTTGTGATTGCAAGATTATGCACTCACGGTCTTCAAGACAATATAAGATCCAATAGTTGAAATATGCATCATTGGTTCGGTAAGGACTAATGTTTAAAGAAGCAAGATGCTTTTATGCATAAATAATGTAATGCAAGTTGATAAACGCGAATCCCGAGGATAACGTTGTTCTATGGTTTGGATACTGAAAAGGGTTTCCTTGGAATGTGTTGCTCTTTTAGATTAAGTTTCACACATGTGCTTCTTATTAAGGCTTGTGAGTGTGTGGAAAACAACATGTATTTATACATCAACAAAATACACTGTATGGAATGCTACTCAAGGTTGCTTACATCTTAATTGTTTATCTTCAAGTTTTACTTTACAAGTAATGTCACTTATAAAGGATTTAAGTATAAATAATCTTATTATACAAGTATAGTATAAAGTAAGGTGTTTACTATTAATTGTCATATGTTGATTGAAGTGGCAAAACGAATAACCTTTGAAGAAAATCTTATTCAACTAATTAGAAGCATTTAAGCTTTTAAGTTAACCTTATGAGGTGTTATTTCTAGTTATAGTCTTTAAGTAAGAAAGAATTACCTTTACTGGAATAATGATATTAGTAGTATTTCAGACTTATCTATCTTGTTTTTTAACTGGGTTGGTTTGGTATTAAGATGCTTTATAACTTAATTATAACAGATCAAAGTTAACTATAAAACATGTAATAAAGTATTTAGTTGTAACATCCCAAAAATACTAAACTTGGATCATCAAACTCTAATCATCAAATTTAGGGTTAACAAAAACTTTGCTAAATAAAAATATGAAAGCATGCATGTGAGTATGCATTTCATTTTGGATTCTTTTGAACCAACTTGTTTGTGTGTTCCTTTGCTTGTAAATGGATGCTTAGGTGAAATAAACATGATCTAAACAATTCCCAAACTTTTCTCAAAGACAAGTAAATCAAAACAAATAAGGGAATGGTCATTTTGACCAATTTAACTCCCATGCCTACTTTGGCTGTCTCAAACTTTCAGAACTTAACAAAACCTTTTCTGGATCTTTGCACCCCTTGATTGTACTCATAACAAAGTATCAAGGCCCACTTTGTGATCATCCAGAAACATTCAAATGCATAGTTTAAAGGACAGTTCAAAATTGAATCTTTATCATATGGAAAGATCCCACTTTTTCAAAAAACCACTCAAACAAGCTCAACTTTCAAAACCCAAGCATCTGCAGACTCACCAGCACCAACCTAGCACACCCACCAAAAATCTTTTCAAAATTCAAAACTTGAATTCTTGCGGCAATTTCATCAAACACATTGCAGACACAAATCATCAAAATCTTACACTATTGTGAGCAGTGATTGAAGCCTAACTTGTTCCCTATCTAGCTCACAACCATCTCAGTAGATCATCTAGCAAGTTAAACCAAGCACTAGACTCACTGTAAGCTGGGCAATGACATCAATGGTGAACAGCCGAAGCTCACCATGCCACCCCAGTGGAGACAACAAGCTAGGAGGAGATTTAGCAGTGCCAACCTTGTCTAGGAGGCAGCCCACCATCCACCGCCACTCCCTGTCCCAGCCGCGAGCGTTGCCATACCCTGGACCACAAGCACGAACCACGCCCAGCTCGCCAGCAACCATGCCGAGCATGCGCCAGAGCGTCACCCTCGACCGAAGCCCACAGACCGCGCGCCGCCCTCGCCACGTGCATACATGATCGCCACCGACCCAGGAGACCGCCAGACATCACCGTTCGCCACCCATGACGCACAGCCACCGCTCACCGTCGAAGACGCCGCCTCTGCCGTGCAGAGCATCACGCGTTCCAGACCAAACCGCACCGCCCCTATGCACGCATTAAAGCCGTAGAGAATCGCCAGGAGACCACCAAGCGATTGCCACCGCCGGCCATGCCTCTAGCCGCCCGTAGCCATGTCGCCACCGACGCCTGCCCATCCCGTTCGGTCTCGTCATCACGACTATAAATAGAGGCCACCCCCGGCCGAATTGAGCATACCATCTCACTCCCCTCTCCTCACTAATCGTGTCACCCCGTTCCCGGAGCAAGGCAAGCAGCACTTCGCCGGAATTTCACCGGAGTCTGCCGCTGCTGGAGAAGAAGGGGGCCAGCGATTGGAGCCGCCCCAGGAGAGGCTGTCGGTACCAGGAGGTTCGCCGTTGTCGACTTCGTCATTCGCCCGCCTCGCAGACCCTCGCCTGAACCCCGGTGAGCCCCCAACGACCCCCACTGGCCGCGCTAGGTTTCTGTCTCGCCGGCGTTGCCCAGCGTCGACGATGACCCTCAGCCGTTGGATTAGAACCAGATCGAACGCACCATATCGCCCCATACCGCTTCGCACCCCCTCATCTCACTAACGCGTGGGGACAACCACTTAACCAGCCTGCGTAAGCGCTGTGCTTAGCAGGACGGCCCAGTATCACTTCCCGCGCAACCCAGTTATTTGAATTTAACCTTTTCCATTTTATTTCAAACACACTTCTGTACCCAGTTTCAAAAATCAACCCAGGTCGATTCATTGAACCAAATTGAATGAAACCAATTTTGTTAGAAAGGTCTGGGAATGCTGAATCCAAGACCGTTGGATTCAAGTCATTTGGATCTATAGATCATCCTTGGTAAAAATAACAAGGCAGAAGCTTTTCTACATTCAAACATTTTTCAAATTAAAACCATAATAGCTTTTGAGTTGATTCCAACTCTCAAAAATCACATTTAACCATACCTTTCAGAATATATAAAAATATATAGGTTTACTTATAGAAATAATGTTCAAGTAATAAAAGAATGCTACATAGGAATTTCTAGTCATTTTATTTAATTAAAATAAAAGGGTAAAACCTTATTAAATTGTGAGACCACTTTAAATCACATTCCCATGGACTAAAATATGTGGTGATGACATGTGTCAACATGATCCCATGTTTGGTTTGGAGAATATTAAATCTTAAGTAGTTTTTCAATAAGTAGGAATTACTTTTCTAAAAATAAAAGGAATTAAACCAAGCTTTAATCTTGTAATGTTAGTGATGATGCTAGATCATCTATATGACCCTTGTGTGTGATGAATGCAAGTAGTTAAGTATTGTTTGGTGATTGTGTACATCGTATTTATTTATAGACGCTAGTACCGACCAAGGATACGAGGAAGAAGGAGGATTCTACGAAGAAGAAGCCGAGGAGAACTTCAGCCACTGCTCTGCACAAGGCAAGCTAACACTTGCAAGATACTCTACTTTAGCAAGCCTTAATATACAAGTTAACCTTGCAAGCCTAATACTACTAGTTGAATGTGCAAGCCAACACTTGCAATTTAGCAAGCTTATACTGATATTGATGCAATTCAATACTTGCTTGCTACCATGCCCACTATATGTCTTAAGCATAGATGATCCTACCCACTTGATAAACCAATCCTAGTTTTTACTTACAAGCTTATTACTTTATTTCTTTATCAAAGCTATTCCTTAGAGTTTACTTCAGTGAATTGTAGATACTAGAAAGATATTTGAAGGTTGCATAAAGAGCATAAAATTTGGCCTAAGATAGATAATCTTGATGTCATCCTAAGGCATGATATTGAACTTAGTTGAAACTCCACTAGTTTACCACCCCTCATTAGTGCTTACCCCCACTTGTAGATGCTAGTGCTAAGCATAAAACTTGATCAACATTAGATGGGAATACTCGGTGAAAATGGTTATGAAAACCTTAGAATGATGGATCATTCTACTGAGATGTTTTGACATGTGTTTCCAAACACCTTATGGTTTTGGTGATGAAAATGTTGAGGCATGAGCCTTAGCCCTTTATAAAACTGATGGTTGTCTGGATGCGATACCCTTCCAATTTTATCGTACAACCACAATACCCAAAGATTGGGTAGGGCTTAACTGGAAACTTATATACCTTAGTATTAGTTCCCTCACGGCCAAGGTGTGAGCTGAGGCTACCTTGTGAAGATTGTCCACCTGTGCAGTACCCGACAGTTGGTCATGGTTGGGAGGCCAAACTCACAGGAGAGGTGCTTATACTAGGGCGTGTAATTGAAAGGTTAGGATTGATTATCCGCATACCGAGTATGGTGAATTCAGGATTTGTTCCTGATGGATGTATCGAATGTTGTGGTGAAAGTGTACAATCTCTGCAGAGTGTCAAACTATTCGAATAGCCGCGTCCGCGCTTATGGACAGTTGGAGTGGCCATACTGTTCCCCCGTCAGACTTTTCAAAATGACTTGTGAAATGAATTAAGACTTTGACTTGACCACAACAGAGTTGTGACATGAGTTACAAGATCCCATTTAGGTGTTATAAAAATGTGACTAGCTTATCTTGCTTCTGAACTTAGTAGAGATAAATCCGGCTTCTTGCAAAACAACCCTAGAGCCTAGAGTCCTATTATCAAAAAACCCTTCCACTTGTTAGTATTAGTTTGCGAGTACTTAAAGATTACTCATGGCTTTGCCCCTTCCTATTCCCGTGGCCAGACTATAAAGAGGAGTACTTGGAGGATGGACCCCAGGAAGGTTACGACAACTAGGATCATCTCCCATCGTCAGCATTGCCTGTGACCCCGAAGATGGAGATTCGCCTACGTTACCGTTATTATTACTTATTCCGCTGCTTGAAGTTGTATTAAGAACTGGATCATGAGATTCCTATTTGTGTAAGAACTTATGTATGGTTTGTAATGGATGATGTACTATGGTATCCAATTCTGTTATGTCTCGCAGAAATGGTAATCCTGGGATTGCGATGTATGGCATAACAGGCATCTAGGATTAAAAATCTGGGTGTTGACATTAGTATTATATTTAAAGTTTGGTAGACTAAAGTTAACTTTAAAACATAGATGGAATTTAGGTGTAATGCTTGTTATACTTATGTCTTGTTCACCTTATGATGTTTCTTGAAAGTTACTTAAGAATGGCATTATTTTTAGTTGGTAATGGTTTCTTTACATTATAAATGTACAAAGGAATTTATAGACCTAAAATGGTGTGGTTAAGGTTTATGTATAAATAAACAATATTATTTACTACTTATGAACTCACTATAGTGTTTTCATTTGTTTATAAACTTGTGGTTAAAGTAAAGGAATAGGTTTTATCTCTTTACAAATTATTCTTGGAGATTTTACATTAAATAAGAATTCTTTTAAAAAGTAATCTACATTAATGGTTGAGAATTAATTCAATAAAATTGTATTTAAAATGTTTTGAACCATTTTAACTTCATATTTTCAATATTTAAGACTAATACTATTTATTAGACTTAATTAGCTAATTTTTAGAACTATTAGCAATTTTTATTTACCCTAATGTGACTTATTAATTAAGGAAATAAGTTTATATTTAAGTTATTAAAGTTGTTTAACTTTTTATTTAACTCAAAAGTGGAATATCACATTTTTAACATGTAGGTATTATTTTTGTGATAATTTTGATATATTACATTTATTTTTGTGATTTATAAATAATAAGATATGATTTTAATAAGGTTTATTACTTTATAAATACTTAATAATTAAAATATATTTAATTAAGTGAAATAATAATGTATAATTATAATTTTAAAGTATAATTCTTATTTTTCTATGATTTGTAGTATTTTATTTATATTTTTAACATTTACCATTATTAAAATATTAATTATCAAAGTATTATTACTTATAAAACCTTTATTAAATAATATTTATTTAAATAATCATCATAATAATTTTTAATAATAGTTTTAAATTGTAGATTTTATTTTTCTAAACATTTTCATATATTATATGTATTTTTCTGATTTATAAAATAAAAGTTATTAATGAAACAAGATTTAATCATTATATTATATTTCAGGAATATTCATATTTAATCTTATAATGTTTATCTATTTCCTAAACAGAAATTACTTTTTACACTCACATGGGATCTACCCATGGTCACAGACATGTGGGGCTTAGGCCACATCATAGGCCACATCAGCAAAGACCAGTCAACAGGGTGAACCTAGTCAAGATGACGCAAGCAGGACGTCATCATGACGTCACACAAACTCTCACCCCCAGATCGAAGTTCAATCGTTCGACTGGGAGGATGCTTGCATGCGGAAAGGGTGTTGCTGGACGCGGACGAGCACGCTGAGTTGAATGGTGGCGGCGCCGCTCCGTTTTGGTCGTCGGAGCTACTCCGGCGACCAATAATTGCGATGGTTGACGGCGGTGTTCGGCTAAAACTTAAACTAGGAAGAGAACAAGAAAAGGGAGAGCACTAACATGCTCAGAGCATTACCAGGAATCCCGTGGAGTAGTCGGCGAGACGGGAGATGGTCGGAATCACTAGGAACAGCGTCGACTGGCGACAGAACATCGGTGATGGTGAGCTCGATTTAGGCCGAACATCGTCGATTCCTCTGGGGAAATGAACAAGTTGAGCAAGGGAAGTCGATTGGTAGTCTTGGCTTGGCCTGGGACAGCCGGAGACGATGGGAACAGAGATGTCCGGCGAGCTAGGGTTTCGATCCAGAGAAAAGACAGAGAGGAAGAGAGTGGCGAGTGAGAGAGGATGAGATCGAGCAGGGGTGTCGCCGTGGCCTTCTTATCGTCCTCTGGGACGGTGGCGGGCATCGCGACGCTCGGCTGACGACAACGGCGGCATCGGGCGGCGGCGAACCCCTCCAGCGAGGTGCTTGTGACGCACGAGGAAGACGATGATGGATATTTTGCGGAAAACCCCTGATAAAAAATCCAAACTCAACCCGCAGTCTGTTGGTGGTCCACCAGTCAGTCAGAGAGGAAGGCAGGCTGGGCTGGTCTTGGGCTGTTACCGGGCTTCGGTTGGGTGGCTGGAGTTGCTCGTGGGCGATAGATAAGAAAGAAGGGTAATGGGCTTCGGCCTGGTTGTAGTTTTTTTCTTTATTGTTTCCTTTTCTCTTTTCTGTTTTATTTCTAGGTTTGAATATTACACATTTGATTGAAATTTCTTTATGGAATTTATTTTCTGAATAATTGCAGTAATATTGAAGTTATTAAGAATCAATTGGTGAACTTTTATTATATATTGTTTAGGGTTTCTTTATTTTCTTTATATAGATACCTTTTCTATTATTATTTGTGAGGGCCTTTAATATGAATTTAATTGGGCATAAATTCATAAACTTATTATAGAATGTATTACTACTAACTAATGAGATTTTATTCTTATTAATACATAATATTAAGGCAACTTTTATGTTTAGTGATCCTTCATAAGTATTTGATACATAAGGTTCTAAGTATTAATAAGGTTTGAAATTATAAATGCTTAGGGTTTTAGGATTCTTAATACATTTATATTCTTTTGTTGATATGAATAAAGATTAATGGTTAATCATATTGTCTTTATGCTTGAGACCAGAATGATGTTATCATATTGATTTGATTTCCTCCAATCACTCCCATCCTATAGATGAAATCTAAAACTAGCATCTCTGTTTATCTCTTCTTACTTCTTTCTTTTTAAGCCTTAGGTGAATGCTATAATCAGGACAAGAGTTGATAGGTCAAGAATTGATAGGTTAAGAATTGGTGAATCAATAGTTGATTTCTCAATATTGAAGAACAACAAACATGAGGATAGGATTCAATAGAGATGATAAAGATTGATATGGAAAGAAATATATATGGTGAATGATCTTAACTTTGGTTTCTTTCCTACTCAATCTCACTAGAGAGTTAAAGTTAGGTATTTCCATGATACTCATGGTATAAGTAGATGAGATTAAGATATAGTTGTTACATTCTTATTATTTGTGTTATATTTATAATTTAGTATTCATGAGTGATTATAATGAATACTATGATATGATCACCTAAGGATCAAATATAAATCATTAAGTAATGTATTAGGGTTTAGTTTTATTCCATTTTATCTACCCTTAGATCAAATCATGTATACCCAAAATAAGGTTTTAGCAAAGGTCATATTGAAACTTATCGCAGTCAACTTGATGATCTACTTCAATTCCATCAGGTTAAGAGAAGCTTCAATCACTTCGACAAGTTTTTATTTAAAAGCGCGAAAATTATTCAGATTTCCTATGCATGAATGCAATGCACACATCTGTGTTCAGCTTATTTCTAAGCTCTAATGTTGGGATGTTACACCTTCCTCTCCCGGTTCCAGCAGGGCAGCGGAGGTAGTAGATCTCCTCGGAATTCCAACAACACGACGATGTGGTGGTGGTGGAGGAGGAGAGATTTCTGTAGGGCTTCACCTAAGCCAGAGCAGGACGATAGAGAAGAGAGAGGGGTGCAGCGGCTAGGGTTTAGGCTCTAGGGCAAGGGTGCGTGGAGGGTGCGCCCCCACCCCTCCTTATATAGGTGGGGGTGGTCGACCAAGGGTTCCCAACCCTAGCCGTGTCTCCCCAACTCGGATAGCAAGGGGAGAGTCCCTCCCCATCTCGGCTAGCAAGGGGAGAGGTGTAAACTTGCCTTTCAACTTTTCCCTTTCTTTCCCAAACTAGGATTTGACTTTTCAAACTAGGATTTGACTCCAACTTCCTAGTGCTTGGCCGAGTTGCCCTTGGGCTTGGTGCAGCTAGATCCTAGGGCATGTCGCATCCCAAGTGACCCCTCCCGGGGTGGTGGTTCCTCTAGAACATTCTAGAAGTATCTGGTCAAAACACCAAAACTTTTCCAAACCCCGGAAAACCACTTTCCTTATATGAATCTTATTCTCCGGACCATTCCGTATCTCCTCATGTTTTACTAGATCCAATCCGAGACTCCGAACAACATTCGGTCTCCAACTGATATTCCATATCTACTTAAAAACATCGATTCCTTAAGCGTATCTCCCTACAGTTTGTGAACTATGCAGACATGATCAAGACACCTCTCCGTCAATAACCAATAGAGGGATCTGGAAATCCATATGGCTCTCACATATTTCAACGATGACTTCGTGATCAAATAAACCATTTACATACGATACCGATTCCCTTTGTCACGCGATACTTTACTTATCCGAGGTTCGATCGTCGGTATCTGTATACCTAGTTCAACCTCGTTACCGATAAGTACTCTTTACTTGTTTCGTGATATGACATCCCCTGTGACCTAGTCACATGCTTGCGAGCCAATTGGATGACATTCCACCGAGAGGGCCCAGAGTATATCTATCCGTCATATTGATGGACAAATCTCACTCTTGATCCATGTGCTTCAACACATACTTCCAGAATACCCAATGCCACCTTTATAACCACCTAGTTACGTAAGTGGTGTTTGATGTCATCAAAGTACTCATCCGATGATGGTGATTAACGTAATATCATGGTCGAAGGATTAGGTTACTATGTGTCTGAAAGCTCGTAGCAAGATGAACTTAATGACTTTGATCTTATGCTACGCTTACTATGGGTGTGTGTACATCACATCATTATCCTAATGATACGATCTTGTTATTAATAACATCCAATGTTCATGACGATCAGGAAACCATGATCATCTATTAATCAACAAGCTAGTTTAACACGAGGCTTACTAGGGACTCTTTTGTGTTTACAAAACACACAAGTATTAACGTTTTGGGTTAATACAATTATAGCACAGGATGCAAACATTTATCATAAAAACAAATATATAATAATAACCACTTATTATTGGCTCTTGGGCATATCTCAGGTGATTCATAACTCAGATTGTGTGACAACCTCGGGCCTAAGGATTAGCTTGATTGAGACATAAAAATGACAACTTTTTTGTTAAATCTCAATATGGGTCATTTCGACTCGCTAAGCACTTTAGCCAAATCCATGTAAATTATAATAGCATCATCATGCTCATGAGAAGTGGAACCGAGTCATACTTTTACATTAGTTTAAGTTGTGTGTCCAGCACAACCTCAACAACTAAGTATATATAGTATGAGCAACATGAATATATAGTTTCATAACTAAATCACATATTTAATGGTACATATCATATGTTCATACAAGCACAATCTAATAATTTTATGAATATATTAGGAATTACATCATACTCCCTCTGTTTCAAAATATAAGATGTTTTAGGTTTATGAAGCAAATGTATCTAGAGGGTATGTAGGTTCACTATTTACACACTAAAATAAGGCTAGATACACACAAACCTAAAACATCTTATATGTTAAACAGAGGTAGTACATGATTGCTTTTATGGCATATTTCCAACATTGCGGTCTGCTTTGGCGTGCGCTACCGCCTCGCATGCGAACACCTCAGCGTGCGCTATTATAGTGTGGTCGGCCTCCATAGCCTTTCACCTCTGCGTCCTCTCCTCGGACCCCACACGGTCTAGGCGGCCTGCATGCGCCAACCACTCAATCGCCATGAACACATGACAACCAACGTCGCCGTGCATAGTGTCGTAGGACTCGACGATGGCATATTGCTCGTTGCTCTTCTCCTGCATGGCTTCCTCGGGCTCATCATCGATGAAGTCGTCATTGTCCTCCTCCATGTCCATCGCCACCGCCACCGCCTCGGCAGCCGCCTGAACGACGTGTTCCACCTCCATTGCATCGTGTGCCGCACATTCACGCGTGACTCGTGTGGCGTTGTGGCGCAGCCTGCGAACTGCCACTGTGGTGGCATTGCGTTGCACCTTCTTAATCGCCTCCTTGTCCATGGCGTTGCGCATCTCGCGCACCTTGTCAATAGCAGCTTCTCGGGCCACCGCCTCCACCGTCGCCTGGGCGATGACATGGCTGATCTCCCACACCTCAGTTGCGGCGGCATCGCGCCATCTGCTGGACCACCTCCTCCAGTGCCTATTGGGCCACCTCGCCTTGACGCTTGAAGTCTTATGCCTCGAATTGCTGGGCCAGCTCCGTCGCCTGCAGCTCCACATCGTGCTTTGATAGTTTCGGGTAGCAGGCGCGACACATCTTCTTGATGTGGTACCAAATGCCTATCTTACAGCGAGGCATGACTGCTCAGGTTGGTTGGCTTGTGTTTGTCTTGGTGTGACCTCTCGCGGCCGCGGCTGTAATTTATAGCTTGTGGCCTGAGCGGGCAACACCCCGACACGGGAGTTTTCCTGCCATGGACGAGAAACGACCACGACGTGCACGGGAAACAGAAGCCAGCGAGTACAGGAACCCCAACAGCCGCGCGAGAAGCCGACAGGATGGTGCGCGATGGGGCGTCGCCATTAACTTCAAAGGTCAAGATGCGTGGCTCTTGCTAGGCGCACCTCATGACTTAAATGGACCACGACCGAGGCCCGATACAAATAGACTAAAACGGACCGTTTGAATGTCTTAGACGAGTAGTGCCGCTGCAGATTTCAGCAGCCAGGAGAAAATGAACATTTCCGGTTAGGTGAGAACAGTGTCAGGATTTGGGACTTTCCCAGGAAGCGTACGAATTCAGTGTCTCGGCAGTGTGTCGACGGACATTTCAGTCCAACCAAGTGCGCCAGCACGTTCGTCACGCATTTTGTCAAAGCTCAGCATGGATTCTTTCCGGTGTCTATCTGTAACTGGATGCGTGCATTCCTCACCAGTCCGCGCGGTCGATTTTCCTGTTTTAGTACAAATGAAGTACAGCACCACCTTGTTTTGCGAGGGAATCAAAAGATGTTACTAGACCACTTACGAGAACACACGAACAGTAAAATTTATTCAGCATCACTTGCCCTTGGGAGTACAATTTATTAAGCACTAAATGAAACACACACACTTGATGAAACTCTGACAGACAGAAACACACATACGTTACGAAACTGACGGTGTCGCAATTCACTTCGATTTGGAGGCGCTCCAGGCGAGCAGGGTGCGCAAGAACTCGAGCATCTTGTCGGCGTCATCCGGCACCACGCCCTTGGCCGCCTCCGCGGCACGGAACCGCTCCTCCCACTTGGCCAGCAGCGGCATTCGCGCCGGGTCGATGAGCCTGCGGCCAATCATCTTGTCGACGGCCCCGAACCACCCGAGGTAGCCGCCGAGCACGACGTCGACGAACCCGATGCTTTCCCCGCCGAAGAAGGCCTTCCCTCCGGAGCAGTCCGCGAGCGCGCCCTCCAGCGTCTCCAGCGCCGCCACGGCGCGGGACACCGCCTCCGCCCTCTCCTCCTCCGTCTTGCACGTGAACAGCATCACCTGCCACGCCGACCCGACCTTGTCGTCGACGTAGGCCGCCCAGAAGCGGGCCACGGCGCGCTCGTAGGGGTCTGCCGGGAGCACGGACGGGCCGGTCCCGGCCCAGACTTCGTCGATGTACTGCACGATGACCTGGGACTCGTTCACGGGGCGCCCACCGTGGAGGAGGACGGGCACGCTCTTGTGCACCGGGTTGGAGCCCAGGAGGAGCGCGCTCTTGCTGCCCAGGTTCTCCTCCACGTACTCGTACGGCAGAGACTTGAGGTTGAGCACCACGCGCACCCTGATCACGTACGGGCTCGTCCACACGCCCAGCAGCTTCAGCTCGCCGCTTCCTGCCATGGCTGAGTCTTGATTGCTTGATCTGGGGAAATTTAAGGAGATCGGTGCTAGCTCCTGTGTTGTGGCGTGGACGAAAATGTTTGTACACTAGAAAGCTCGGGTTGTGGCCTGGTTATACGTGTTAGGCTATGTGGGGGTTATATATAGGAGCAGGCAATGGAGTACTAGTTGTTTGAGTAGCACCTGGACGTCTTTGATAGACACGTACAGTACGTTCCTTTGTTTGAAAGTTGGTGACTATGTGGCGTCAGCATTGACGTGTTAATCGGATGGTAAAGTCCATAGGATGGCAAATTGTTCTTTTTTTTGTCCTAAGAAAAGTAGTAGCAGCCACCATTGAAAAACAGGGGAAAATGTATAGCAGCCATACTTTCTAACTTTTGCCGGCCTTTGGTTTTGCTATGTGCAAAACCTATCTAATCAAGCTCTCGTGGTGTGATCCCCATATGTAGATAATTGGAGACCGATCAAAGCTGCGTGATTTGAAACCTATTAAACCTGCATGATACTGTCTCCTAGTTTTTTTTGGAATCAACGCAAAAATACTTTTTTTTATAAAGAAGCTTGATTAGAAGTGTCATACGTGACGAGAAGTGACAACATTATTCAGTTCTAGCAAGGTTGATCTTTATGTGCAATGTATTGTGAAGATTCTTATGCAGGCAATTTCTTCTTTATGTGCAATGTATTGTGAAGATTCTTATGGAGGCAATTTCTTCTTTATGTGCAATATACTTGTTCTCCTTGCGGCGTTCCTTCTCGAGCCTGGTAGCGGCGAGAGCTCTCGCTGCTACCCGTCGGCCAGCGCGATTGTCCGACTCAACTTTTCGCTCCTCCCGCGTCAGATCCTTTGCAAACTTTTTCGGCCGGCCGGCCAGAACATCGGAGAGCACACCATCAACCATGGTGATGGAATCCATCGTCTTCCTTGCCGCTCCCGTCAGTGGAAATTTGAGAGGTTTTTTGCACGGAGAATTGGTGTAATTTCTGTGCTACTGGCGGGAGGGGCTGCCAAAGATAAAGAGAGATGATGCGCGAGGACAAACGTGCTGTCCACGTCGATCTAGGCGAGACCTAAATTTAGTGTATGGATCAATCATGTGTGTTTGTCTGGATGGATCGTCCCGCCGTGCATCTGTCTGCTAGTCCGGTCGGACGAGTTCGAAGCGCAAGGATGGATTAGGTGGCCCGGTGGAGATCAAGAAAATGGTCAGGACTTTCTGCGGAAGCCGTACGAATTCAGTGTCTCAGGCAGTGCACCGAGGCCGACATTTCAGTCCGACCAAGTGCGCCAGCACGTTCGTCGCACGTTGGTCACGCATTTTGTCAAAGCTCAGCATGGATTCTTTACTGTGCCTATCTGTAACTGGATGCGTGCGTTCCACACCACTCCGCGTGGTCGATTTTCCTGTTTTAGTAGTACCACCACCTTGTTCTAATCAAGCTGTGTGATTTGAACCTATGAAACATGCATGCAACTGGCACCTAGTTTTTTTTTTTGGAAAAAAGACATTTGTCAGCGCAATTTTTGACGGGGGCATTTGCCACTCGCATGCAGGTGCTGATGGAGAGAGGCAAGCACGACTAGAGGAACGCTAGATCGACACACGACCAGAGGAACATTGGAGAGGAAGGAGCTCGCTGGAAATTAGGTGGGATCTTTCTTAGAGATATTTTAATCGCTTAATATTCGGGAAGGGGAGGGGTCATGATTATCAACAGTAGCAGTAGGATGTTAACTTTGGTCAACAAAAGTGTGTTAGTACTTTATCTTTTGGTGTAAGGATTCTGCACGATGTCTGCCCGATATGTGAACATGTGTGATACTCTGATGTCTACTTTCAATGACAATATTTTTATGATTCTTTTGCAACTTCTGAAGCTTTTTTTTAGATCAAAAGGGCCCCTAACAGGGAGCCCCGGTTCCACTATAAATGAAACCAGCCAAAAACAGAGTTATACACATGAGTAGCAATGAAAAAACAAAGGCACTAACAAGACTCAACTAAACAGAAACTAAAGCATAACCACCGCGCACATCCACAGATTGTTTTTGCAACTCCAAAACCAACTGACTCAAACTTTCCTCCAGTAACACTCGATGACATTCTTGAGGGCCTCCCTAGTTTCTTCAATAGGAAGCAGACCAGACGGCTTCTGAGACGCCGAGGACTGAACCCAGAAAGGCATCAGTGGCGAGGCAGCTTGGACTCCAAGGATGCACGACGGCGTAGAGGGGCGGATCAGCACAGTAGTGGCTGCAGACTCACCCTCTAGGACAGAGGGAGCAGCTACCTCCACTCCAGCGCACTGGGATTTTTGTACCAGCGATCCACCACTCCCGAAAAGAGATCCACCTGGGAAAGCATGTTTTCCCTGAAAATTAGCCGCCATTTCTTGAGCGTTTTGAGGATGCGCCACCAAACCTGTTTCATAGAGATCCAAGTCTAGGAGTCAAAAATCAAAGCATTCCTAAATTTCCAGATGCTCCAAAGTACCGCAACACAAATGGCATTGAAAGTTTGATGCTTCTTTTTTTAGATCCAAAACCTAGAAATAGACAGGTAATCATGGCCACATTCAAGCTTAAAGAAAGTAGAGACTATTTTCCAGGTGTTAGAAGCTACAATACATTTGAAAAACAAGTGATCAATAGACTCCTCCTCATTACAGAAAACGCAACAAGTAGGTTTGCCCAGATTTCTTTTCTGTAGGTTATCTCTTGTCATTAATTTGTTGTTAGCAAGAAGCCACAAAAAATATGAATCTGTGGAGGAACCACAAGAGACCAAACAGCCGGAATGTAAATAGGGGTGACCCCTCTATAACTAATTATGTTATAACAAGAACTAGAGGACAATTGAACATTTGCAGTGTAATGCCATATAAGGGAATCACAATCAGAAGAAAATGAAATGCTACTAGCAACCTGAATCAATTCCAACCATTGGTCATGCAGCCTAGGGCTAAAGTTTCTGCGAAAAGTGAATTTGAATGAACTTCCATCCCAAACTTGATGGATGGTATCCATTTGTTCATTGCAAATACAGTAAACCTCCTAGAATTGCACAGACAAAGGAGATGTGCCAAACCAGATGTCTTCCCAGAATCTAATCTTAGCCCCATCCCGAACAACCCATTTGTGGCCAAACTAGACAGCTCTAACAGCCCACATGAAACCTTTAAAGAAAGTAGAAGAACTTGCACTCCCACAGCAGAAGATGTTTGGGTTGTTTAAATTGTACTTGGCCTCCAAAATGTTTTTCCAAAGTTTATCTCCAATGTTAGTATACCTCTTAAGCCAAGAGGAAAGCAAGCAGATGTTAACATCTCTAAGGTAGGGAACTCCTAAACCCCCTTGGATTTTGGGCATACATACCAAGTTCCAATTCGCCAGGTGCAACTTCCTCTTATCTTTGGTATCATTCCAAAGACAATTATCCATCTGGGAATTAATGAGGTCTAAGGCCCATTTAGGAAATTTGAAAAAAGGACATAAGATAGAAGGGAATGCTAGCAAGGCATGATCTAATTAAGACTAACCTTGATGCATAAGAGAGAAGTTTCCCTCTCCAACCTGCAATTCTTTGCAAAATTTTATCAATGATAGGTTGGAGGTCCTCTCTCCTAAGCTTATCGTAATGAAGAGGCACTCCCAAATATTTAATGGGGAATTGTCCTAAAACACAACCCATGATTTCACTTAAAGCCTCAGCTTCAGCAACCACCAAGTTAATGTAACATCCCAGCATTAGAGCTTAGAAATAAGCTGAACCCAGATGTGTGCATTGCATTCATGCATAGAAAATCCGAATAATTTTTGCGCTTTTAAACAAAACTTGTCAAAGTGATTGAAGCTTCTCTCAACTTGATGGAATTGAAGTAGATCATCAAGTTGACTGCGATAAGTTTCAATATGACCTTTGCTAAAACCTTATTTGGGTAAACATGATTTGATCTAAGGGTAGATCAAATATAATAAAATGTCAATCATAATGCATTGCTTAAATGAATAATATCTGATCCTTAAGGGATCATATCATAATATTCATCACCACAACTCATGAATGCCAAGTTAAGATTACAACTTAAGTAATAAGAATGTACTGACTAATCCTGACCTATCTTATTCTTATCTATCCTTACTATGAGTATCATGGTAATATCTAACCTTAAACCTTTAGAGAGATTAAATAGCAAGGAAATCAAGTTAAGATCATTTACCACATATCTTTCTTTCCATAAGAATCTTTATCATCTCTATTGAACCTTATTTTAATATCTATTATTCATCAATGTTGATTAATCAACTATTGATTCACCAATTCTTAAACTATCAATACTTGAGCTAATAACTCTTGTTCTTATCATAGAATTCACTTAAAACCCTTTAAGGATGGAGGTAAGGAAAGCTATATGGTAATACTAGATTTAAATATGATTTATAGGATGGGAGTGTTGTAAGAGAATTAAATCAATAGGATTATTGATAGAGTTAACTCACTCCTGAAATGATAAAAGAGTATCTGAGGTAAAGATTACAATGATGAGTATTGAAGTTAGATAATAGGAGTAATTTTATGGGATCAAGTATGTATAGTCAAAGAATAATATCTCTTAACCCAATAGAAATATCAAGAAGATGATTCCAATACAATTGTAATGTTGTATTAATGAAGCCTTGACTAGCTCATTAGAAACCTAAACCATAAGGGATCAAAGGATTATTATGGTCATGCTTTAGTCACCAAGATTGAATGCTTATATCCTGTATAAATAATATTGGTGGGTAAAACTTGATTAAACTCTAATATGACATATTGGAGCCAAGTAAAGATAAAATTGTATGATTAAGAAGATGTTAGGGCAGCATTGAATTACAGAGTTAGTATCTTCCTCTGAAAAAAGAGTAAACACTTGAGGTGAAGTAGGATTTGATGTATATCAAATTATAAACCCATCTACTGGAGTAATATTAGTGGTGGATGATTATGGAAGAATAGGAATAAAGTTAGAAGTAGCTATTGTTAGATTGGGGGTTATCAACAGAAGAGTAGTTGATATAACCAAGTCTGGATAGGTGAAGATCATGAAAAGCTTTAGTGTCAAACTCATTGGATTCATCAATGAGTTTAGAAGAATAAAAAATGGATGAGAATATTCTTTGGGAAGTAAATCTCATCAGGTTAGCACATGATGATGGATATGAAGGAGTAGAATATCTAGGAAAGGAATTCCTTAATCAGAAGTCCAGAATTATGAATTATGGAAGATAGTAATTCTTGGTAAACACTAAACCCCAAATCTTTGACCACACATATAATCCATTTCATCTGATTGATCTATCAACCTATTTCCACAATGTTTTATAGGAATATTTCCTATAACAAATCACTTAAGCACATCTCTATCAATTCCAATTATCATAACTATATGTTCTTAGGAGTTATCTTTATCAATTATTTTCCATCAGACATTCCAGTTAATAACTTCCTATTTTAAAAGGTGCTATCATTAAAGATCACAAACAAAAAGACAATATGCTTAGTCATAAACTTTTATCAACAAAAGAACATAAGTTTATTAAGAACCCTAAACTCTAGGGTAAGCACTTACAATTCAAACCCTAACTCCTATGTTAATTATAATAGAATATATAAATTGTTATTTCCTAAATTGATGGGAGTAATATTAACCAAATAATTTCCTTTTGTATCTGAGGCATCAAATGAGTATATAGGATCATTATATAAAAATTTCCATCCAAACGAGTTAACTAGAATTAAGTTTTATAAATAAATAAAGAAATATCATTTAATAAAGCCATGGTTTAGTATAGAAAGAAAATTAATTCCCAAGGCTTCTATAAAATATTAAAAAGGGTTCATATAAAAAGAATAAAGAAAATAAAGAAAAATATAAAAATATTCATCCTAAAGGCTTACAAAATGAATCTCAATCAATATCAATTGTTGTTGCAAGTATTTAGCAAATAGACTTTGTTAAAAAAAAGCTCAAATCAAAGATTTAAAATACAAATTTGAAAAGAAAAACAGAAAACAGAAAAGAAAAACAAATAAAAACAGTTTCTGGCTGTGGCCCATTTCTTTCTCCCTATCTACCGCTCACTTTGCAAAGGCCCAGCAGCCAGCCCAGCTCGTCCTCTTCTGTGACTGACGGGTGGGACCAAAGAAGGATCGCGGGTTGAGAGGAAAGAATTGTCAGGGGGTTTTCTACAAAACTATCGTCGTCATCCTCACGCACACAGGCAGCTGCGTGCGCCCGCTGATGTCGTCCGCCTTCGTCAGTAAGAATCGACCACCGTGATGCTCGTCGCTGACCCTAGGAGGAGTAGATAAGACCGCCGCGTCCTCCTCTATCCTCTCATACCAATCTTATCTTCAATCTCGCTCTCTAGACCCATCTCTCTTCCTCACCTGAAACCCTAGTTTGTCGGAGTTCGTCGTTCCGGTTAGGTCCGACCACCCCTCGCCTCGTTGTAACCACCGTTGGACGCGCCGTCGTGGTCTTACTCACCTAGGACCAGGCATGGAAGCTAGCGCGCCGTGAATCATGTGAAATCGAGCGTTCCTTTTCATCGGCCGTCGTGGCCATTATCGTCGATTCGCCATCGTCACGCCTCCCCAAGTCTCCTCGACCTCTCTATCATCATCAGGGTAAGCTTGCGCATCTCTAGACCCTAATTTCGCTTGCTAATTCTCGATGTAGACCTAATTTCGTTAAGCACCGCCGTTAGCCGTCGTAGAAGCCCGTCGCCAGTGTATTTCCGATGACCACTAGGTAGCGGTGTTACCACCAATAGGTTCGCCTTGGTTCCCTCTGTCTAATAGCATCGACCTTGTTCACCGGAGCACAGTGGTTCTCCGCCGGCGACCATCCTCTGGTGGTGGAGGCCAAGCTCATGTCAGCATGACATCATGCTGGTGTCATTCTGCCACCTCAGCGTGGTTTGACCTAGTCTCTGTCTCGTGTGGCTGATGATGTGGCCATAGGCCCACTGGTCAGTGACCTAGGATAGCTGTGGCTGTGGTATAAAAAGTTATTTCTTTTTAAGAAATAAAGAAAGGATATAAACCCAAATTTAAATTTTCCAGAAATAAAATAAAATCATTAAATCTTATTAAATCCATAACTTTTGTTTTATAATTCAGAAAAATATGTATAATATATGAAAATGTTTAGAAAAATAAAATCTATCAACTAAAACTATTATCAAACATTATTGTAATAGTTATTTAAATAATAATTATTTAATAAAGATCTTATAAGTAATAAAACTTATAAAATTCATATCTTATTATTTATAGATCATAAAAAATAAATGTAATATACCAAAATGATCACAAAAATAATACCTACATGTTAAAAATATAATATTCCACTTTCGAGGTAAATAAAAAATTAGATACTTTAATAACTTGAATTTAAATCTATTTCCTGAATTGTTAATTCATACAAGGGTAAATAAAATTTGTTAATATTTCTAAAATTTCCAATTTAGGTCTAATAAGTAATACTAGTCTTAAATATTTAGAATATAAAGTCAAATTGGTCCAACACATTTTAAATATAATTTTACTAAATTATCATTCAACCAGAAGTGTAAATCATTTACTAAAAAAATTATTATCCAATATAAAATCTCCAAGAATAAATTGTAGTGAACTAAAACCTATTCCTTTACTTGAACCACAAGTTTATCAACATACCAAAACACTATAGTGAATTCATATGTAGTTAAATAATATTATTACCTTGTTTATAAATTATAACCACTCATCTATAAAAAGGTAAATGATTCTATTCCATTATAAAATCAAGAAACCACTACACCAAATAAAAGTGCAACCATTCTTAAGTAACCTTCAGGAAACATTACAAAGTATGCAAGGTACAAATATCATAAGCATTACACCTTAAATCTATCCATGTTTTTAAAGTTAACTTTAGTCCACAAGACTTTAAATATAATACTAAAGACTTTGTTATGTGTCTTATAGTTAACTTTGGTCTGTTATAATTAAGTTGTAAGGCATCACAAGCCCAAACTATTAAAGCAAGCACAAATAACATCGACCAGACTTAACTAACCACAAAGATTGTTTAGACCTTAGAAAAGAAATCTTTTCTTCAAATGTTATTCTTTTTGCCACTTCAAACAACAAATCTTAAGATAGTATCCCCAAATCTTAACAATTAAACTTAAGAACTTTCATCATAGTCAACAGATGATAATTAATAATAATCACATTGCTTTAAACCTTACTTGTATATCAGGATTGTTAATACTTAAAGTTCCTTATAAATGCCTATACTTGTAAAGCAAGATTTGAAGATAAGTCAATTCTTATATAAGTAATCCTTGAATAGCATTCCACAATTTTGTATCTTACTGTTGTGAAACTTATATAATTACATATTTTTTCACACACACTCACAATCCCTAATAAGAAGCACAAGTGTGAAACTTATCTAAAAGTACAACACATTTCAAAGACATCATTTCTAGTATCCAAACCCTAGAACAATGTTATTCCAAGGATTCACGTTTATAAAGTGCATCACATTACTTATGCATAAGAGCATATTGCTTCTTTAAACATTAGTCCTTACCGGACCAATGATGCTGATTTCAGATACTAGATCTTCTAAATTGTCTTGAAGACCGTGAGTGCATAATCTTGCAATCACAAAAGGCAAGTTCACACTTGCTCATGTCCTTTGATTATTTTCTGTAAAGTATTTTACAAATCCAATGTTGTCATCACCTGCATTTGGAAAAAGTTCTGAAAACACTATTTTCATAATAATGTGATTATAGGTTATTTCTCATGAGGTAATAACCTACTACGAAAGTTCCGGTGGTAAAGAAACATATTATCTAGGACTTAACAACCAATGTCGCCAGTTATTCTTGCGCCGTATATAACACGTTAACCATGAGATTTGGAATGGGACGGAGAAGTCAGCTGTATCCTTTTCCTCTTATATGGAGGCAAGACGACCTTAACGTGACGTTGTGATTCCTTGTGCGGATCCAACATATGGGTGGGCACCCTTACGCCCCACACTTTTGGTGCCTAGATTATCTATGAATGGTGTTTATGGATATCATCCATTTAAATGGTACTCGTCCGGGCATCACCAGGTCATAGAGTCTTCGGAAACTCATCAGGGTTTTAGCCTACCCGAAAGGGGGCTTAATGGAAGTGAGCCAGCCCTGAAGGATTGTGCAGACATATGAGGTCGCGGAGAGGGCAGTGTGTAACACCCTCGGAATCGGCCCTATGCAAGTCTCAGTGATTCCCGCCAAACCCGCATAGAAACGATTCAAAGGTGCCCACCAGGCACTTGCGTGCAGGTGGAAAACGAAGTAATATCATTACACATTAGTCCACGATGGATCCCACAGAACAGATATATACAACAATGACTCAAAGAGTCAAGAATACAGATATACAGTACAAAGATCCAAATCACCCTGAAAACGATACAATGTCCGACTACGGACAAGATGCAAATGGGGCTAAGAGCCCTGAAGAATAACCAATGGCGTCCATAACCCTGCCCAGGCCAAGCCGGAATGGTAACCCTGCTAACAACGTCGATCTCAAAACCTGCTTCAACAAAAGGGGTGCCGACAAAGGGCAAAGGAAAAAAGAGAACGCTCAGTACTGAGGCCAGTACACGGCGAGACTAGAATTCGGCGGTCCTCGCCTACATAGGTATGGTGGACTGAAGCGGCAGCGCAGCATGCACTAAACAACCTATAGAGACTCAATACAGCTGGCGGCTATCAGATAGGGATAAGAAATACCTATTCGGATCCAACCTGAAACTATCACCAAGCATACCCATCCTGGTATTTCCCCCTCGAGACCAAACGAGGAAGTCAACCGAGGAACTCACACAGTTGGCAGTTTTATTCATTTCGTTATAGTTGCGGCAATTACTAGTCAGATATAGATAGCATGAGTCATCCTGATATAATAAGCAGTGGGCAGTTTTATTCAACCATTTCGTTGCAGTTGTAGTACTTACTAGTCAGATACATATAGATGAGGCATCCCAAAACCCAGCAGTTGTTGGTACTTTTATTTAGCCTTTCCGTTGTAGTTGCAATACTTACTAGTCAGATACAATGGTAACAGGTGACAACCCAAACAGCAATTGTTGGCATTTTTATTTAGCCATTCCATTATAGTGAAGCTGATTACTAGTCATTATAAAGTCAAATTTATAACACTACTTTAGTTATAGTTGTCTATGATCGAGATACTGTGCTCCAAGTCGTCCATAATCGCGGACACGACTTTCAGAAAGTTTTAACCCTGCAGGGGTGCACCAAAGTTTCCACACGCACCTACACCCTTGTTGTCAGATCAGGTAGGTACAAGATCACAAAACATACACCCAACGGTATGTCGACGGGGTTTCGGACACGACGTTTCCCAGACCCAAAGCAAGCACATGGGGGGCCACCCCACTAAGTTACCCGTAACGAAGTCGACCGGTCTCCGAGACGGACCCAGAGGTTTGTGTCAATGGCTGTAAACGACTGGGAACCCGAAAGTGTGACTGGGCTTGTCAATACCACGAAAACATTCCACTTACCTAAATAGTACAGGCGCTCCACGCGCAATCGTAAATAAAGCAGTAAGGCATGGCATAAGTACAGGATAGTAATAAAGCCCCAAACTACTTTGTGGCCCCCGGTACAGTACTTTGAAATCAGGTACTAGTCGATGGGGGTGCCCACACACCCCACCTGTGGTTAGCGCGCTCGATCTCGGAACAGGTGTCAAGAACTCGGGGTCCTACGGGACACCAGTGAGCGGTTAAAAACCAAATATTGTATATTACCCACCGGTGCCTCTGCATTTACCTACTTTCAATTTTAGTTATTAAACAGTGATTAAATCCATGATCATCTTCAACATTAAACATATGGCAATACTCCAACCACTGTGGTACTTGACGACACGCGACAGCACTTGAGCAAGCGACTACGACACGCAAGTCCAACTATCTACCAAACAACAGGTAGTAGGATGTGTCCAAGGCAATATAAGGCTGCAAGGGATATCCCGGGTACGAAAACTAGAGCATCGCAACATAGATAGCAATAGATCACAGGAGGAAATAAAGACTATAAAAGTAAAATAGGTAGAAAGGGGGAGATTGCTTGCCTGAAAACATTGCCGAAGGTTCATCCGAAGATCGGGATGAAGCTCACATCAACTCATCGGCCTAATCCGTGAAGAAGCAGTGCACTAAAAGAAACGTCGGATGCACTATTTAATACTACGGCAAAAGATCGGGCATGAGGCATATATGATGTATGACATGGCAAAGATGCGATGCAATTAGGCAATATTAAACGGAACCGGGGTCCCGACAATTAATTAATAGGTTTATGTTGTTTAGATAACCCGCAATTTAAATGTTGTCTTAACATGGCAAAACATAGTATCGGTTCGCTACACAAATTTAAATGGGGCCAAAGTAAGACTAGAATCGCCCGCATATGGACCCCATATTTAATTTAGGTGAATCCTCCAAATAGCCCCAAACTCCCACAAACATGTATGCATGCATGACCAATTTAATATGCAACAAGTATATATTATATATTATAAAAGTATTGGTCTCGAAAAAGGGGTCACACTTGGGTTTCGATGATCTTGGTTAGGGTTCGACGGGGTTCGATCTCGCCGGGATCGGTCTTCGGGGGAGGACTTGGCGTCTGGGGTGTTGGCCCTCGGGGTGGTAGAACTTGGCAGTAAGGGTGCACAACATCGGGAGATCTTGTCGGCATCAAAGGCGAAGGTAGCCGGTGTGGGCATTCCAAACACCACTTTAACATGCCCATACACCCACCGATGTCAGGCAGCAACACGCCCTGGGTAGCAGAAGCATTTGCAGAATCAGAAACACAACCGCAGCAGGCAGCGTGGCATCTCTTGGCACATGCTGGAGGCAGAGCACACGAGAGGTCGATGGTGGCCTGGCGGATAGATATCCTGGCGACGCTGTCGGAGCAGGAAGGCGACAGTGTGGCGACGCGCCGGTGGCGACGGGATCGAACTGCAGGGGTGGAGGCGACATCGGCAGGAGGCGCACGGTGCCAGCAATGGGGCCGCACCAGAGGGAGGCGATGGGACGAGCTCTGGGAGCGTTGGCAGAGTCGGCCAGAGGAGAGGCGTCATTGAGGTTGCGGGAGCGAGGCCACGGCGGCGACGAGGGTGAGGGGCGTCGGTGGCGGTGAGGAAGCGGTTGAGCGGCTCGGCGTCGGGCGGATGCTGGCCGGACAGAAGGAGGCCGAGGAGGAGGCGACTGGCGCTGGAGGAGGGAGTGGCCGGCCGGAGGCGACGGGCACCGCGCGGGAGCACGAGGCGACGACACAAGCTCCTGCAGAAGAGAAGCGGGGGGAGGGGCGCCGTTGGGGAGAGGAAGGTCGGCGTGGACGCGCAGGGTCGGCGGCGGACAGGCCCGAGCTCGGGAGGGAACCAACGGTGGCGGCGGTTCCAGGTGATATAGGATCGAGGGGTGGGTCGACGAAGAGAGGAACGGGGATTGGGGATCGGGATTGTGGGGCCCGGGTGGGATCTCGCTGCGTGGTGTAGGCAGAGGTGCGAGGTGTTGTGTGCGTGCGTGGTGTTTGCGTGTGTGGTGTTGCGTGTTCGCGTGAGGGAGTGGGGATGGTTGCGCGCGTGTCCTGGGTGGCGGCGGCAGGGTGGGGGAGAGGAAGGATTAGGGTTAGTTGGGGTAGTCTAGGGTTTGGGTTTATTTCCTGGGGTTGTAGGCCCATAGCTGGACGGGCCTTTTGGGCCTGACCGGTGGTCGGCCTCCCCCAGTTTATAAAAATATGTTGTTGTTGTTTTTTTTATGTATTTTATTTTGGATACTATTTTGATAAATAGTTTAGACAAAATAAAAGATTTGGACGGACCGACGGTTTTGGTTTGCACAAAGGAGGGAATATCTAGAAAACAAAATAAGCTTTTAGCAAGATAGTTTTAAACAAACAATATGCATGTAGATGTATGATGGTGCACAGAGACAAGACACACGATTTCTAGTAGTGGTTTTACCCGGGGTGCTACACAGTGATTGGTTTTGATCATCTACTGGGTCCCACAACAAGGAATTGTGGACGGGTAAGCTACCCGGTTGTGCAACAAGGAGTTGATCTCTCATGGGTAAAGTAACGCACCTCTGCAGAGTGTAAGAACTGTAACTTGTTACTCCCTGTTCCGGGAAGGAGTGCGAACGTAGCGAGAAAGGAACTCCATGAAAGTTCTGATAAACCCGTGAAGGCTAACGGACACAGCTTTTCAGGATAAAGTCAACCTTTGAAGAAATGTTTATAAAAAGTTGCATTGCCTATGACCTACGGTCTGTGGCTGTAGATATAGTGCAACAAACACTCCTTTTCTAGTGAACTTGCTGAGTACGCTCGTACACAACGTATCTTCTTAACTCTTGCTAGATTCTGAAGCCATTAAGACGACCTCTACATCAAGTTATGTTCCAGGAATCCACAACCAAAGCTAAAGCTCTTCAACAAAGACAAGGAAGTCAACATATACATCAACCCAAGTGAAGATGAAGTTATTGATTAAATAGGAATATACTCTCTAGCCAAAGAACCTATTTCTATAGTGCATTGCAATAGCAACAATGCCAACCCCTTAGTGAAAATACTAGTCTTAAAAGTATAATAGTTAGTGCATTATTTATATTTGATTCTTCCTTGTAAGAAGTTCTTTCTCTCTCTCTTTAAACCTAGAGTGTTCTCTGGATCTTGTGTATAGAGTGAGTTATAACCTTTAGCAATGTATTGGACCTGATGTGTTTCTGTTGTACCACTCTGAGGGATGTAATACTAGTGAACGGTGTTTCATTGGTGTTATGTCAACGACTATAGTATACTACATCATGCAGTGGTATGCTGGGTCACCGCAGTTAATAGGCACTAACTCACTTTTATCATAGTTGATTTTCATGCCCGAAACCTATTCGAAGCAGGTGAGCACCCATTTGAGGTTCCTAACTAACTCAATGTCATTATCCACAAACAGGATAGTATCATCTGCGTGTAGGGGTTCGTAGCATGGAAAACAAAAAATTTCTACCACATACAAACAAACAAGCCAAGATCTATCTACTAAATTGTAGCAACGAGTCAATAGAAGAACTCACCCTTGAAGATTCCAAAGTGTTTAACGAGAGCAGATTCTCGTGGGTGATGTAGTCGTACTCTTGCCGATCTCAAGATCGTGTAGACGATCCTTCCGGCGCTGCGTTCCGGCAGCGCTTCCGCAGTCGGTCACACGTTCGGTACTCGATGAAGACCTTCCTCTCCTTTGTTCCAGCAGGCAGCAGAGGTTGTAGCACTCTCCTCGCGATTTCGGCAGCACGACGGCGTGGTACCGGAAGTAGAGGGGAGATCTCGCAGGGCTTCGCCTTAAGCCAGAGCGAGTATGGTGGACTATGAGAGAGGCCTTGGCGATCTAGGGTTTAGAGGCACCAAGGAGAGAGAGCTAGGCCGGCGGCTAGGGCTTGGGGAGAGCCCCAACTCGGCGGCTAGGGCAAACCCTAGGGCGGCGGCGACTTGGTGGAGGCCGGCGGCTAGGGCTAGGGTTTTGGTGGAGAGAGGTGTAGGCTAGAGGGGGCACCCCTGCCCCTTCTTTTATAGGTGGGAGGGCGCCGGCCAAGGGGAGGGAGTCCTCCCCCAAGTCGGCCTCCTTGGCCGGCGGGTGGAGGGAGAGGAACTCCTCCCCAAGTAGGTTTCCTACTCTCCCTCCACCAAGCAAAACTGTCGTTTGACTTTTCAAATTGGCGTTTGACTTTTCAAACTAGGATTTGATTTATCCCTTTATTTTGCTCAGCCATGATACCTAGTACATGATGCAACCATTCCACATTGTTATGACACATTCATGTACCCTTCCTCTCCGGAGTGCCGGACCTTCCAGAACCTTCTAGAACATTCCCGATGAAAACACCGGAATCATTCCCCAACTCCAAAATAGGACTTTCCTTATATGAATCTTATTATCCGGACCATTCTGGATCTCCTCGTGATATCCCGGATCCCATCCGAGACTCCGAACAACATTCGGTCTCTTACTCATCATTCCATAACTACTCAACAACATCGAATCCTTAAGTGTGTCTCCCTACGGTTCGTGAATATGCGGACATGATTGAGACACTTCTCCGAACAATAACCAATAGAGGAATCTAGAAATTCATATGGCTCCCACATATTTAACGATTACTTTGTGATCGAATGAACCACTTACATACAATACCAATTTCCCTTTGTCTCACGATAGTTTACTTATCCGAGGTTTTTGATCGTCGGTATCTCTGCATACCTATTTCAACCTCGTTACTGATAAGTACTATTTTCTCGTTCCCATGATATGTGATCCCTTGTGAGCCAGTCACATGCTTGCAAGCTAATTGGATGACATTCCATCGAGAGGGCCCAGAGTATATCTATCCGTCATATGGATGGACAAATCACACTCTTGATCCATGTGTCTCAACCCATAATTTCCGAACACTCAATGCCACCTTTATAGCCACCCAGTTACGGTGTGGTGTTTGATTTAATCAAAGCATCCTTCCGGTGATGGTGATAAGCATGATCTCATGGTCAAAGGAATTAGGTTACTATGTATCAGAAAGCTTATAGCAATTGAACTATTAAAATGACTTGATCTTTATGCTACGCTTATCTATAGGAGTATGTCCACCATACCATTCTCCTAATGATATGATCTTGTTATTAACATCTCAAATGTTCATGATCAAGAAACCATGATCATCTATTAATTAACAAGCTAGTATTATGAAGAGGCTTTACTAGGGACTCTAATTTAGTTTACAAATCACACAAGTATTAATGTTTCTGGTTAATACTGTTATAGCATGAATGTAAACATTTATCATAAACTCAAATATATAATAATAACTACATTTATTATTGCCTCTAGGGCATATCTCCAACAGTCCCCCACTTGCACTAGAGTCAACTAATCTAGATTACATGGTAATATACCGAACACCCATGGCAGTTTGGTGTTGGTCATGTTTTGCCCTCAGGAGAGGTTTAGTCAACGGATCCGCCACATTCAGATCTGTGTGTACTTTGCATATCTTTATGTCACCATCTTGGACATGTTCTCGAATAGCGTGAAAACGTAGCTTGATGTGCTTCAGCTTCTTGTGTGACCTTGGTTCTTGTGCATTGGCTATGGAGCCCATGTTATCACAGTAGATAGACATTGGGTCCAGCGCACTTGGAACCACATCGAGCTCTGTAATGAACTCCTTCATCCATATCGCTTCTTGTGAAGCCTCCGAAGCAGCTATGTATTCCGATTCAGTTGAAGATCTTGCCATAACGCTTTGCTTTGCACTCCTCCAGCTAACTTTTGCACCATTCAAAGTAAATACGTATCCAGATTGTGATTTAGAATCATCCGGATCGGTGTTCCAACTAGCATCGGTGTAACCATTAACAACGAGTTGTTCATCACCTCCATAAGAAAGAACCATATCCTTAGTTCTTCTCAAGTACTTAAGGATGTTTTTGACCGCTGTCCAATGATCCACTCCTGGATCACTTTGATATCTGCTAGTCAAACTAATAGCATATGCAATGTCGTGTCTAGTACATAGCATGGCATACATTAGAGATCCAATGGCTGAGGCATAGGGAGTCTTACTCATCCTTTCTCTATCTTCTGCCGTTGCTGGACTTTGAGTTTTACTCAAGGTCGTATTGGGCAACATGGGCAAGAACCCTTTCTTGCTTTCTTCCATTCCAAATCTCTTTAGAACTTTGTCCAAATATGTACTTTGTGACAATGATATTAGGCGTCTCGATCTATCTCTATAAATCTTTATGCCTAATATGTAAGCTGCTTCACCAAGATCTTTCATTGAAAAACTATTATTCAAATATTCTTTGACACTATTGAGAAGGTCTACATCATTCCCAATCAACAATATGTCATCTACATATAGTATTAAGAATGCTACAGAACTCCCACTCACTTTCTTGTAAATACAAGCTTCTCCATAAGTTTGTATAAAACCAAAACTTTTGATTACCTTATCAAAACGTTGATTCCAACTACGGGATGCTTGCTTCAATCCATATATGGACCGTTGAAGTTTGCACACCTTGTTAGCATCTTTAGGATCGACAAAACCTTTGGGTTGCATCATATACAACTCTTCATCAATGTCTCCATTGAGGAACGCTGTTTTGACATCCATCTGCCATATCTCAGAATCATAATATGCAGTGATTGCTAACATAATACTTACAGACTTTAGCTTCGCTACTGGTGAGAAAGTCTCATCGTAGTCAACTCCTTGAATTTGTCGAAACCTTTTTGCGAAAAGTCGAGCTTTATAGACAGTAACATTACCATTAGCATTTGTTTTCTTCTTGAAAATCCATTTGTTCTCGACAGCCTTTCGGCCATCCGGTAAGTCCACCAAAGTCCATACTTGGTTTTCATACATGGATCCAATCTCGGATTTCATGGATTCTTTCCATTTATTGGAATCTGGGCTCATCATCGCTTCCTCATATGTCGCAGGGTCATCGGTGTTGTCCACCAACATGACACTCATAACGGGATCATACCAATCAGGAGTGGTACGAGTTCTCGTTGACCTGCGAGGTTCTGTAACAACTTCAACCGAAGTTTCATGATCATCATCATTAGCTTCCTCTCTTATTGGTGTAGGCACCACAGGAACTTCTTCCGGTGCTGCGCTACTTGCAAGTTCGAGAGAAGGTTCGACAACCTCGTCGAGTTCTACTTTCCTTCCAGTCACTTCTTTCGAGAGAAATTCCTTCTCTAGAAAGGATCCATTCTTGGTAACGAAGATTTTGCCTTCGGACCTATGATAGAAGGTATACCCAATAGTTTCCTTCGGGTATCCTATGAAGACGCATTTTTCCGCTTTGGGTTCAAGCTTGTCTGGCTGTAACTTCTTTACATAGGCTTCGCAACCCCAAACTTTAAGGAACGACAATTTAGGTTTCTTCCCAAACCATAATTCATACGGTGTTGTTTCAACGGATTTAGATGGTGCCCTATTTAAAGTGAATGTGGCTGTTTCTAATGCATAACCCCAAAATGATAACGGTAAATCTGTAAGTGACATCATAGAACGAACCATATCTAAGAGAGTTCGATTACGACGTTCGGACACACCATTACGCTGTGGTGTTCCCGACGGTGTCAATTGTGAAAGTATTCCGCATTTCTTCAAATGCTCGCCAAACTCGTAACTTAGATATTCACCTCCACGATCAGAACGTAGAAATTTAATCTTCTTGTTACGTTGATTCTCCACCTCACTTTGAAATTACTTAAACTTCTCGAAAGTTTCGGACTTATGTTTCATGAAATAGATATACCCATATCTACTCAAGTCATCCGTGAAGGTAAGAACATAACGATAACCACCGCGCGATGCTACACTCATTGGACCACACACATCGGTATGTATGATTTCCAATAAGTCCGTAGCTCGCTCCATCATACTAGAAAATGGAGTCTTAGTCATTTTACCCATCAGACATGCTTCGCATCTTTAAAGTGATTCAAAATCAAGTTATTCAAGAAGTTCATCGGAATGGAGTTTCTTCATACGCTTCACTCCAATGTGACCAAGACGATAGTGCCACATATAGCTCGAGTTATCGCTAAATTTCAAACGTTTAGCTTCAATGTTATTAATATGTGTATTTCCACTATCGAGATTCAATAAGAATAGACCATCTATCAAAGGTGCATGTGCATAAAACATATTACTCATATAAATCGAACAACCATTATTCTCGGACTTAAACAAGTAACCGTCTCGCAATAAACAAGATCCTGATATAATGTTCATGCTCAACGCAGACACCAAATAACAATTATTTTAGTATAAAACTAATCCCGATGGTAGATGAAGAGGTAGCGTGCCGACCGCGATCACATCAACCTTTGATCCATTTCCAACGCGCATCGTCACCTCGTTCTTCGCTAGCTTCCGTTTATTCTGCAGTACCTGTTTCGAGTTACAAATATGAGCAACCGAACCAGTATCAAATACTCAGGCACTACTACGAGTACTAGTGAGATACACATCAATAACATGTATATCGGATATACCTTTCTTCTTGATGTTGTCGTTCTTCAAATTCGCCAAGTACTTTGGGCAATTCCGCTTCCAGTGACCCTCTCCCTTGCAGTAAAAGCACTCGGTATCAGGCTTAGGTCCAGCCTTGGTCTTCTTCGTCGGTGCGGCAACTTTCTTACCACCCTTATTGAAGTTTCATTTTTTGCTTAGACTTGCCTTTCTTGAATTTGGTGGTCTTATTGACCATCAACACTTGGTGCTCTTTCTTGATCTCCACTTCTGCAGATTTCAACATGGAGAAGAGTTCTGGCAACTGCTTGTTCATGCTTTGCATATTGTAGTTCATCACAGAGTTCTTGTAACTTGGTGGCGGTGATTGGAGGACACGGTAAATCCCCAAAGCATTAGGAATCACTATACCCAAGCTTTGGAGTTTGTTTGCGTGCCCACACATCTTAACCACATGCTCACTGACGGAGCTACCCTCTTCCATCTTGCAGTTAAAGAACTTTTCATAAGCCTCATAACTCTCAACTGTCGCGTGAGTCTCAAATATCAATTTGAGTTCACGGACAATATCATGTGGGTCATGGTTCTCAAACCTTTTTTGAAGCTCCGATTCCAAACCATACAAGATAGCACACTGAACTGTGGAGTACTGATTCTTCCGAGCGAGGTAAATGTTCTTTACTTCATCGGTAGCATCAGCTGCAGGCGGGTCACCTAGCGGTGCATCCAGCACATAGGTCAAATTACCAGCATTGAGGACAATCCTCAAATTGCAGAACCAATCCGCGAAGTTGCTTCCATTGTTTTTTCAACTTTTCTTTCTCTAGGAACGTATTAAAATTGATGGTAGGGGCCGCCATTGATCTACAACATATTTGCAATAGTTTAGACTAAGTTTATGACAATTTGAGTTCTAATTAATAGTTAAATTAATCTAGGTGAACTCCCACTCAAAACAATATCCCTCACATTGTTTTAGTGATCACACGAACCAAATCCACCACATCAAAACCGAACATCACGAGAGTTGGTGTAGCTTCAACGGCAAACAATCAACATGTTCATCATATCTACTATATGACTCATGCTTTACCTTTCGGTGATCCGTGTTCCGAGACCATGTCTGTACATGCTAGGCTCGTCAAGATCAAACCTTAGCTTCTGCATGAGCAAATCTGGCTTGCTCACGTTGTATACACTTGCAGAATCTAACACACCCGATCATCACGTGGTGCTTCGAAACAACAAGCTTTAGCAATGGTGCTTACTAAGGATGAACACTTTAAAACTTGAAATTTATGTGCATGAGGGATCATCTTATAATGCTACCGTCGTTAACTAAGCAATACAAGATGCACAAAGGATTAACATCACATGCAATTCATAATATGTGATATGATATGGCATTTCTTCTTGTGCTTCCGATCTCCATCTTCAAGCACGAACATGATCTCCATCATCACCGGCATAGCGTCAAGGTCAATGGCGCCGCTTCATGGTTGTCGTCCACCAGCTCCAACTATTACAACTACTTTGAATAGACACGCAGGTCTTAACAGAAATTAAAGACAACCATATGGCTCCTGTCGGTTGCCAACTTACAATAAGGAACATTGCATACATCAAATATAATCACAATCATGGCCATATCACATCACATCACACCCCTGCAAAACAAAGTTAGACGCCTCTAATTTTCTTTGCATATTTTTCGTGGTTTGGGGCTTTCAATAAGTGTCGCTCTAACTTACGAACAAGAACCACAACATTGATGTTTGAACTATCAAGTGTCTATTGAAAATTGGATCTATACTATAATGGGAGAGACAGACACCTGCAAAGACACTTATGCAATACAAGTTGCATGTTGAGCGTGGAGCAAGTCTCATGAACGATGTCATGTAAGGTTAGCCCGGGCCGCTTCATCCCATCATACCGGAAGATGCAAAGTACACAAGAAGCAAATGATAATAAAATCACCACCGCCCACAATGACCATTGTGTTCTACTCGTGCAACAGATCTACATATAGACACGGCTCTGATACCACTGCAGGGGTTCGTAGCATGGAAAACAAAAAATTTCTACCGCATACAAACAAACAAGCCAAGATCTATCTACTAGATTGTAGCAACGAGTCGATAGAAGAACTCACCCTCAAAGATTCCAAAGTGTTTAACGAGAGCAGATTCTCGTGGGTGATGTAGTCGTACTCTTGCCGATCTCAAGATCGTGTAGACGATCCTTCCGGCACTGCGTTCCGGCAGCGCTTCCGCAGTCGGTCACACATTCGGTACTCAATGAAGACCTTCCTCTCCCTTGTTCCAGTAGGCAGCGGAGGTTGTCGCACTCTCCTCGCGATTCCGGCAGCACGACGGCGTGGTACCGGAAGTAGAGGGGAGATCTCGCAGGGCTTCGCCTTAAGCCGGAGCGAGTATGGTGGACTATGAGAGAGGCCTTGGCGATCTAGGGTTTAGAGGCACCAAGGAGAGAGAGCTAGGCCAGAGGCTAGGGCTTGGGGAGAGCCCCAACTGGCGGCTAGGGCAAACCCTAGGGTGGCGGCGACTTGGTGGAGGCCGGCGGCTAGGGCTAGGGTTTTGGTGTAGAGAGGTGTAGGCTAGAGGGGGCACCCCTGCCCCTTCTTTTATAGGTGGGAGGGCGCTGGACAAGAGGAGGGATTCCTCCCCCAAGTCGGCCTCCTTGGCCGGCGGGTGGAGGGAGAGGAACTCCTCCCCAAGTAGGTTTCCTACTCTCCCTCCACCAAGCAAAACTGCCGTTTGACTTTTCAAATTGGCATTTGACTTTTCAAACTAGGATTTAATTTATCCTTTATTTTGCTCAGCCATGATACCTAGTACATGATGCAACCATTCCACATTTTTATGACACATTCATGTACCCTTCCCCTCCAGAGTGTCGGACCTTCCGGAACCTTCTAGAACATTCCCGATGAAAACACCGGAATCATTCCCCAGCTCCGAAACAGGACTTTCCTTATATGAATATTATTCTCCGGACTATTCCGGATCTCCTCGTGATATCCCGGATCCCATCCGAGACTCCGAACAACATTCGGTCTCTTACTCATCATTCTATAACTACTCAACAACATCGAATCCTTAAGTGTGTCTCCCTACGGTTCGTGAATTATGCGGACATGATCGAGACACTTCTCCGAACAATAACCAATAGAGGAATCTGGAAATTCATATGGCTCCCACATATTTCAACGATTACTTTGCGATCGAATGAACCACTTACATACGATACCAATTTTCCTTTATCTCACGATAGTTTACTTATCCGAGGTTTTTGATCGTCGGTATCTCTGCATACCTAGTTCAACCTCGTTATTGATAAGTACTCTTTTCTCGTTCCCGTGATATGTGATCCCTTGTGAGCCAGTAACATGCTTGCAAGCTAATTGGATGACATTCCACCGAGAGGGCCCAGAGTATATCTATCCGTCATATGGATGGATAAATCCCACTCTTGATCCATGTGTCTCAACCCATATTTTCCGAACACTCAATGCCACCTTTATAGCCACCCAGTTACGGTGTGGTGTTTGATGTCATCAAAGTATCCTTCCGGTGATGGTGATAAGCATGATATCATGGTAGAAGGAATTAGGTTACTATGTATCAGAAAGCTTATAGCAATTGAACTATTAAAATGACTTGATCTTTATGCTATGCTTATCTATAGGAGTATGTCCACCATACCATTCTCCTAATTATATGATCTTGTTATTAACAACATATCAAATGTTCATGATCAAGAAACCATGATCATCTATTAATTAACAAGCTAGTATTATGAAGAGGCTTTACTAGGGACTCTAATTTAGTTTACAAATCACACAAGTATTAATGTTTCTGGTTAATACTGTTATAGCATGAATGTAAACGTTTATCATAAACACAAAGATATAATAATAACTACATTAATTATTGCCTCTAGGGCATATCTCCAACACTGCGTATTGCAGACTAATGACACCTCCGGGGATAAGCTGAGTACACATACCTCGAATAAGATTATTATTTGCAGATTTTGCCAACATACGAGTGAACACATCAACATCGCAGTTGAAAAGGATGGGGGACATGGGGTCCCCCTGCCTAAGCCCTCTACTAGTGGTAAAGAAATTACCCTCAACAGCATTAAGCTTGACTCCAACGGATCCCCCTCTGGTGGCAAGGTGAATCCAACTAGAAATTTTAGGACCAAAGCCTCTCAAGACCAGGACCTCATCCAAGAAATCTAAGTTCACTCTATCAAAAGCTTTTTCGTAGTCCAGTTTAAGAACAACCCTTTCTCACTGCCACGAACAGCAGAGTGAAGGAATTCATGAGCCGTAACTACGCTTTCAAGGATGAACCTACCCTTAATAAAAGCAGTCTTATTGGGAGCAATGAGAAAATCCATGATCAAACCTAGCCTATTAGTCAGGACCTTAGTGAAAATTTTAAAAATACAGTTAATCAGACTTATAGTCTGAATATTTTCATGGTGGAAGCATCAGGGTCTTTGGAAATGAGGGACATAACTGCAAAGTTGAGCCTGTAAATATCCAAATTCCCCTCATAAAAATCCTTAAACAAAGCTAGGATATCTACCTTAACTACGTCCCAAAATTGTTGATAAAACATGAAAGAGATACCATCTGGGCCCGACGCTCCATCTGAGTAGGAGCCAAACATAGCCTTTTTGATCTCCTCCTCATAGAAAGGAGCTTCCAACTCGGCGTTATGGTCAGAGTTAATTTTTTCCTCCGCAAAGAAAAAGTCAGAATCCAAAGAGAAACCTGACTTAGCCTCAGCTCTAAACAGGTTTTTAGAAAAGTCAGTAGCTACCTCTAACATATTTGAAATCTCCAAGGTAGGACCCTCGGGCCCTTCCAAAGAGGAAATCATAGTTTTCCTACGGCGTTGATTAGCCACAACATGGAAGTAGGAAGTGTTTCTATATCCCTCAACTATATCTCTATCCCTAGATCTTTGTTTGGCTTTAGTTTCCTCCTTAAGCCCAAGTTTCTGCATTTCTAGATTAATTTCTTTAAGCCTAGCAAATTCAGAGTCAGAGAGAGTTTCAAATTTAGCTTTAATGTCTAAGTTGTCATACTCTTGGATCATCTCTTGTTTAAGCTGTCTAAGGTCAGCCTATATGTTCCTACTCCACCCTTTGGTGGTTATTCTAAATTTTGTCGTCTTTTACTGCCACCTATCAATAGCAGTGGAACTCTTGGTGGGGGAAAGCCAAGATTTGATGACAAGATCTCTAAAATCCTCTCTAAGGATCCACCATTTCTCAAACTTATAAGTAGCAGGTTTATGTGAGTGATTAACCCCTGAATCCCACAGGAGAGGGGTGTGGTCACTCCCAAGCCTGGTAAAAGCTTGAGAAGAAGCTAGAGGGTACATAGCATTTAGTTCAGTATTACAAAAAAATCTGTCAATAGTTGACATAATTAGATTTTCCTGGTTATTAGCCCAGGTAAACTTCCTATTAGAAAGTTTGACCTCCATGAGGCCCCAAAGTTCAACCCAAGCATTGAACTTGTCACACCATTTATGATTGACAATCCCATTGCTCTTGTCTTCTTGGAACCTAACTAAATTAAAATCTCCACTAACAAGGGTTGGCAAGCAATTGTCTATGAAGAGAGAATGCAATTCCGAAATGAATTCATCGTTTCCTTCTTCATAAGGAGATCCATACACATAAATATGTCTCTAGACTTTATTATCCAACTTATTCCTTAAAATACAGGAAACAAAAAACATTTGATGTCCCAAGAAAGTACTTCAAAAAGATCAGAATCCTTCAAAAAGATCAGAATCCACCCCAACTAGAATTCCACCAGCAGAGCCATTAGCTGGGAGATGGTTCTAGACAAAAATTTCTATTGAAACTAATGGAATCCAAATAAGAGGTAGATAAGGTCTCTTTTTTAGTTTCCTGGAAGGCCACAATGGAAGCATGAGTTTTAGCTAGTGTGTCGGTAATGCATTTTTTCCTATCAGGAGCATCAGTCCCTCTAATATTCCAACCAAGACTATTCATAATAAAATTCTTTTCTTAGGGTGCTTGCCCCGTCTATGTCTACAAACTGTAACCCAGCCAAGCTCACTATCAAGTATCCCTCCTAACCGTGCCTCAGCATCTGTAGGAGTTTTAGGAGAAGAAGGAGAGAGACAACACCCAACAGCAGTGTGGCCCTCAGGAAAAACACTCTGAGATGAAAAGGTAGAATGAGGTTCTGAAGAGAAAGGCAATAAAACTTCAGAACTCTCAACAGGAGGATTAGTTGACTCATCAAGTTCACCACAATCAGACTCTCCGATAGTCATACCAAATGACAGAGCCATGCTTTTTAAAGAACTTTTACACAAAACATTAAAAGGGTCAGCGTCAGTTATATCTTTGAAAGTTGCAGCAAGAACTTCAAGGTTCTTTCATTTTTCTGCTCTTGAGAAAGTTCCAAAATCGACTTCCCAGCATTGCCTATAGTCCTAGCACTCTGCCTAGCACCCAGCACTGGCCCCCATTGTTTGTTTTTCTTCGGGATCTAATCAGTCACTTGATTTTCCAGCTCCATGCCTCTTTTGCTACTATTCTCTTGTATCGGTTCCAGCACCGCAGTTGCCTCAGCAGTTTCTGAATCATACACAAAGTAATCCTAGTCATCAACTAGCTCCATATCTCTCAGCAGGTTCTAACACTTCTCCTCTTCCCGGGAGTCAGTCACCAACCAACCCATGATGTCCCTCCTAGCTGATTCCAAAAAAGCAAGGAGTGTGCCATCTTGAACAGTTTCAGTACCAGCCTCGCAGTGACTAGGTTCTGCAACTTGACTGGTTCTTTTACCCTGCAGCGATGTCGTCCCTCCACCTGTGACAGTCTTTCCAGTACCCATACCTCCCGTAGAAGGCTGCCGAGAAGATTGTTTCTCCATATCCATGGTAGCAGATTTAATGGGATCAGCACCAACTTGATTGTCTAGGTCATCAGGGCCCTCATCCACATTCTCCTCAAGAAATTCAACAGAGAAAGAAACGGAATAATGCTACTTCCTAACCTCGAACACGTGGCTATCTGGAACCAAGTGGGGCTCTTTGCACTGAACCCTCACTCTGACAACCTCAAAGAGGTTCTGAAACATCCCATTCCAGTCCACATCCACCAAGATCCCTATTACATAAGTAAACTGAGCTAACATGTTCCACTTGCACCACTCTGGCTTGTGGCCTCTCAGTTGAATCCAGATCTCCTGATTCTCTCCCACAGACTGCAGTTCCCCATCCTAGACTTCCACATTTACAGTAACCCCATCTTTCACTAGGCCAAAGCATGGATAACCAACTACATCTTCTACTGGGAGGTGGGGAGGGAACTTGACAAGAAAGGACCAATCATCTAGCTGCCTAATCTGCCAAGGCCAAGTAGTTTTGTAGATAACTACAAACTCCTGAGCCAGCTCCTCTTTGTTGATTTCACCAGCCTCAATGAACACAATCCCCACATTTTTTGCTCCCATATCATTGTTGTTGCTTTCAGGAACCTCCACATGGAAGAATTCCAGCCCTTGAGCAGCTTTTCCATAAAGCTTGGCAGCAGGCAAAGCTAGCTTCCTCACTGGACACTTGTCTTCCTTGTGGTTTACCATCTTGCATATGAAAAAAAAGGAGCAGAGGGGAACTGAGACTTGTTATGGCCAGGTTCCCCACAGGTAAAGTAGACCACATCCAGGTAACTATCTTTTGACCTTAACTGATTCTCTCTCCCTGAGTTTTGATCTTCAATCACCACAACTTTTCCCTTCTTCATATTCCCTTGTTGCTTGTTACTAGCCTGCTGCAGATTCTGCTGGAATTTCCCCAACTGCTGCTGTTGCACAAGCTGCTGCCCTTGGTTTTGCATAGGATGCACACCTAAAATTGGCGGCTGCTGTTGCAGTTGGAATGGCTGCAGAAATTGCTGCTGTGATTGTATCTGAGGGAACGATGGGGGTTGTTTTTGAGAAGAATTAGAACCAGACCAAGCACCCTGCGGATTGACCCACCGATTAGAAGGAAACTGACCAACAGGGAACTGGTTATTGAATCCCCAAGCAGGGGGAATCCAAAACCGAATCCCAAGCTCTGCTGCGACTGAGGGACAAATTGCGGCTGAGATTGTTGTTGGGATTGCTGGTTCTGCCAAGCTCCACCTTGAGCACCCATCCCCTCATGCTGATTATTTCCTCCACCTCTCCAAGTTTTGAAGCTTCTGTTCATCAAAGTGTTCAGATACTGTGTACTGTGTTTGTGAACATCTTTCTAAATCTTGTGCAAGTTCTGAAGCTCGTGCTACTGCCAGCTTTTGTATGGGATCACAATTTAAAGTTTGATGAGAATGAGAAGAACACTAACTAGTTCTTAGGTTCTCTGGAGAATAATCACTAACTAGTTCTTACATTCTGTGAAGAAAAAATCAGATTTCTTAATTTATGAGCTTAACTAATTTGTGCATTGCATACAACATTACGCAACAACTTCAAGCCTGACAAGGGATCTCGTCTCTCTATGTGAATCATCTGAACTTCTTGCGTCATCTCGTCCGCGTTCAGGACTCGAGCAGCCGCCGACGGACCAGAGCGCCGGAGTTTAGTAGGCATGGTCGTGAATCATTGCATCTTCTCGTCATTCACCTACTTGTATGCTTGTCGTCGTTCACCTCGCCAGCCGCCTGATGGGGCAACATGCACCAGCAGCTATGTCCAATGCGCCGTAGTGTGTGTCTTCGGATGAGCCGCCGGCGCTGCCGGAGATTGATGATCGTACCGCGCCGGGCCGCCGCGTCCTCCGGAGATCAAGCGATCGAGGAAACAAACTGACTAGTAGCTGTATACCTAGGCTAGTCAAAACGAGAGACAAGTACAAGATTCAGAGTCGAGGAGATAAGTTAGGTTGTATGCTTTTAGATTTGAGATGCCACGAGTCATTTGTTGTAGTTGATCCACACCGATCAGTCCGTGGACCAGGTCCGATATAATTTTTCTCTTGAGCAACCCGTGTTTTCTGCAAGAAACTCAAAAAAATATGGTGTAATTTCTGTACGAAGAAGTGGTGGCGTTTGATAAATTCCGCCAACGAAGTAGTGGTTTGATGCTATTCAGATACTCTTTTTTTAGATACTCTTTTTTTTTAGACAACGGTGCAATGAATTATGTGTGGTACTGCTCAGTGCACTTCAGCTTCTCATTAATCTTATTTTGTTGGACCAAATATATGTGCTGGCCCATTATAATCCCATAGGAAGAGACAAAAGGAAACAATAGAAAGGCCCAACCAGCACATGGCGCAACCACGCTCTTAATCAAGGAACGTCTGCAAGAACTCAAGCACCTTATCAACATCCTCAGGAAGTACACCCTTCACCGCATCCTCCATCCTGAACCGCTTGGCCCACGCGGCCAGGTTGGGCGTCCTCGCCGCGTCCATGAGCTTGACGCTGATCATCTTCTCGATGACCACGAACCATCCCAGGTAGCTGCCGAGCACGACATCGACGAACCCGATCCCGTCGCCGCCGAAGAATGGCTTCCCCAGGGAGCAGTCCCTGAACGCGCCTTCAAGCGTCTCCATGGCCGAAACTGCGCGCACCGCGGCCTCCATCTTCTCCTCGGTTTTACGCGCGAACAGGATCGTGAACCACGGGGACCCAACCTGCAGAGAACATGAGTTGCTTTGGGCTTAATTACTTCCACACCAGATGACCAGAAGAAAGAATTTCGCGTGGTGGCGAGATGTGACGACGGTGCGTCGTGTACTTCACCTTGTCGTCGACGAAGGCGGCCCAGAAGCGGGCGGTGGCGCGCTGGAGCGGGTCGGCGGGGAGGACGGTCGGGCCGGTGCCGGACCAGGCCTCGTCGATGTACTGCACAATGACCTGCGACTCGGGGATGGCATTGCCGTTGTGGATGAGGACGGGTACCTTCTTGTGCACGGGGTTGGAGCCGAGGAGGAGCGCACCCTTGTTGTGGAGGTCTTCCTCCACGTACTCGTAGCAGATCCCCTTCAGGTTGAGCACGATCTGCACCCTGTTCACGAACGGGCTGTCCCACACGCCCAACAGCTTCACCTCCTCTCCTATTCCTCCCATTGGCAACCCTTGGCTCTGGATCTTTGAGTTCTTTGGGAACGTGGTAGGAGTAGCTAGTGATGGGATTTTGTATGTCCAAGACGAGAGGTTATAAACGAGTGGAGGTTTCAGAGTTTCAGGGGTTCATGGACACAAAATTAGGTTGTTTAATCCCGAGGTTTTTGTATACGTTTGGCGATCAGGTCGTTGAATTATTTGGAGCTGTGTCAGTCAAGAAATGAACGTGCCAACTAAATAAGCATGATATATAGCGCACAGCGTGTCTCGCGCTATTTGGGAAAAAGAAAAGAACGAAGAAAAGCGCCAGTAGGTGCCGTGCTACACACATCGGAATCGGATCATCACATGTAGTATATGCGTATTGCACTTGCACATGCGCCTCGCAAGCTGTCTTAAAATGTGCAACTACCAGTTCAGGCAATCATTCAAGCCCGAGAGGTGCCGTGCTGCACACATTGGATGGATCGTGACATATACGTGGGCATGTGCCTCTCGAGCTGTCGCAAAATGTGCAAACTAGCGCTTCAGGCAATCATTCGTACCCGCAGCAACCACAAGCTTTGAACCTAAGACAGGTGATCGAACAAGCTTGGCTGTTGCTTCAAGTTTTTAATGGTCTAACCATGGTTCGCCGGTTCGATGGCTGGTTCTTTAAGAAGAAAAATACTCCTTCCACCTCAAAAAAATATCGTATATTTTTCGAAATTTTGTACTAAAATAGTACTAAATCACTGATATTTATTATGAATCGTAGGGAGTAGTAGTAATAACTACAACAAACAGATAAATAGTACTACGTAAAACTTCCTATTGCAACCATACAACGGTACAATTTCTTTTAAATAGAAGGCGTTAGAGCCCGTCTTTATAAATAAAGCCTCAGGGGACCAAGATATCGGTACAACAAGTTCGACTGGACAAAACCAAGAGAGGATACGCCAGAACAAACCGGTAGTTAAGAGGGCACAACAAAGTGCAAGGTGCCGCGCCAACACAGATCTAGAAACTAACACAAAGGCCACCACGAAAGGCACATGCATGAAGGATGGGGAGCACAGCGTCGCAAGGAGTCCCGCTACTCCAGCTGCGATGAACCACTAGGGATCCTACCTCTGGTTAATTGCCACAAGAAGAACTTGATCTTCAATGGGGTCCTAAGATCCCACGGGTCACGAAAACGGAAGACCCATGTGCCTTCATGCAAGGCAACGTGCGGAGAGGAAGTCCCTCTACTCCAGCTGCGATGAAGCTCGGTGATCTTGCGTTTGATACATCAATCAAGGATGTGAATGCATCTCGGTCCTTCTTCCGGCTCAGAGGATGCCACAGCTGCAGATAGACAACAATTTTGTATAAGCAATCAGGAGGAGTTCTGATAAAGATACCCTCAATTAAAGCCCAGCTCCTAATATTCCACAAGGCCCAAAAAATGTCCGCAAACGCAATTATCCAAAGGAAGCATTTGTATTGACCGCTCACCTCACCCCCCTACACTAGAGAGAAGAAGTGAGCAAAGGATCTAGGAGCCCAACTACTCCCTAGAGCTTCCCGAAGGCAAGCCCAATTTTTTTAGCAAGGATACAGTTGAAAAAATATGTGGTTTTGATACTCGGGGATTCTGCAAAGAGGGCAAAGACCGTAACCAAGGCCATGTCGATTCTGCACCTAGTCCCCACTAGGGATCCTACCCCTGGCGAACTGCCACAAGAAGAACCTGATCTTCAGCGGGATCCTAAGATCCCATATGTCACGAAAACAGAGGACCCCTACGGCTTTAAGAAAGGAAGCGTACAGAAAGGAAGTAGAGAAGACCCCTAATGGTTCTAGCATCCAAGACAACCTATCCACTACTCTCTTTCAATTGGATCAAATGTCCTCCTAAAAGTTGGGGGACCATCCATACTCGAGCGGACAGAAGCCACCAAAATGTCAGGATTGTGACATATAAAAAACTACCTAGGGTAAACAAGAGACAAGGGTTCCTGGCTGATCCATCTATCAATCTACAACCTTATTACGACCATTCCCCACAAGGTGCCTATCACCGATGCTAAGGAGTTGTCTGCCTCGCAGGACCGATTTTCAAAGTTGGGAGCCTTAGTTAGGCCTGATGGCTCCTAGACCTGCTCTTTGCAAATACTTCTTTTTCGTAATGTTTAACCATAGACCCCCTGGTCATTAAAAAACTTCTAGGCCCATTTACCCAGCAAACACTCATTCATCATTTTGGTGTTTGTGAAGCACAACCCACCCACATCCTTAGAGGTGCAAACCGTGCCCCACTTCACCATATGGTACTTTTGTTTATCCATGTATTTAGCCCAAAAGAAATAAGATCTAACTTTCCAGGGGTCTACCATTTTTTCCACTCTCAGTTTCAAAGGGTCAAACACATACATGGACAATCTAGATCCATCCACTGGCAAGACCAAACGAGCCATAGGAAGAGAACCCAGTTGGTAGTCAAGCATAAATGTCGTACGAAGCTAGGTCTCCACATCAAATCCCAGTATAAAAAACCTCACTTTTGGCAAAGTTGATTCTAAGCCCTTACATGGCCTCGAAGCATAAAATAATAAACTTTAGATTCATAATGTCCCGTAGGTCATTACAAATCATAATCAGCATGTCATCCGCGTATTGTAAATATGACACTCCATCTTCCACTAGATGAGGAACCACACCACGAATGTGTCCTGCACTTGCTGCTCCATCTAGCATGGAGGCCAAGGCTTCAACCATGTAGTTCAAAGAGTTAGTGACAACGAGTCCCCTTGATGAAGGCCTTGAGCATTGCAGAAGAACGGACCTTGTTCCCCATTGATGTTTTTCGTTGTTTGGCCGCCTTTCACCATTTGCATTACCCAACTAACGCAAAGCGGGTCAAAGCCCTTTCTCCGAAGGACTTTTTCCAAAAAAAAGTCCAGACTGACTTGGTCATACGCTTTTTCAAAATCAATTTTGAAGATGACCATTTCTTTCCCACTAGATTTAGCTTCGTGTAACATTTCATAGAGTACACCAATTCTGTCATGGATACCACGACCATGAATGAAGACCGACTGTTGTTGATGAATAGTTTTCTGAGCAACCGAAGACAATCTCGTAGCTAGAACCTTGGACAAGAATTTAAATACGACATTAATCAACGCAATAGGCCTAAATTAAGAGATACTATCAGAATCCTAGACTTTAGGGATCAAGGAGAGGACCCCAAAGTTCAAACACTGCAAGCTGGTGAAACCCCTAGCAAATGAATCAAGCAGTAGGAATAGTTGTTGTTTGACTAATCGTCCAGAATATTTTGTAGACGAACATTGGAAGGCTGCCAGGGCCAGAGGCGGTGTCAGACTTAGTCGAGTTCCCTGTAGCTCAAGTTTAGACATCAGGAAAGGGGCTGTGAGTGCCAAATTTTCCTCCCGCAACACCAGCGTAGAGGAACAAATGTTCTGGGCAATAGAGGCCCCTCCTCTACCGTGGATCCTAACAATTCTTTATAGGAACCATAAATATGCTCCTGAATACTCCTAGGGTCCAAGATCAGGTTTTGTCCATCATTTAGGACCAAAATACGACATCTACGACACCTGCCATTAACCACCACAATTTGTTGTTGTCTTCCCCTTTGCTGCCAGTAAATCTCTTCACGGTTAAGAATGAAAACTATTTATTTTTCTCGTAGGTAGAGAGAGCCCCATTTTGACTCGGGTAAACCTACAACATCAGCTTTATCATCCAAAGATTTAATATTTTTCATAAGGTTAGTTTTTCTCTTGCATAGCACACAGTCAAAGTTGCCTCCCAGCCACGAAGATATAGGAACACAAGAGACGAACACATGCTACAAAAGATAAAGTTGGTCACAAACAGGGCCATACTAACGTGGTGGATGCATTAGTGTCTTATGACACACTGCAAAGACAGAACCAGTGAGCTTAGGGAGAGAAGCCATTGTTTCTCGAAAAAGAAACGCTTAGGTTGAACCACTGACCATTCATCAGAATCTAGAATCAGCAGACAATGGTCAGAATCCTGCCACGATCGCAGTACAACTTTTTTCGAACACAGCAATACACATTTGTTAAATGTGCAAAGTCCCAAAACAACTACTCCAATCTAGACTTGGAGTAGCTTTTCCAAGTCTCAACCAGAACGCAGCTGACCACAAGCGTGAACTGCACAGGATGTGGTGACTGGGCGCCAGAGCGGGAACTGCGACATAGAGACTCCCTTTAAAAAATGACTAAATATTACATGGATCCGCCGCTGACTAGTCGCCACTCAAATTCATGCTCCACGGGCCAAAAACTTTTCATCCCGCTTGCTTCCTTAGGTCTCTTTTTTTGTTGGACCTTTGTTTCATCTTGTTGGACTACATGTTGGGATGTTGTCTTGTTAAACTTCTGTTATTTTGTTGTTGTGGTTGTGTTTTGTTAGAACCCTCGCTTCACATAAGCCCTTGCTCGCCCATGCCAGGGAGCCTCGCTCTAGTTTGTCCATACGTGGGCCTGGCCCACTGTGGGACACTTCATGGTCGTATCGATATGAGAGTAAGATATAAGCTAGCTCAAGTTTGTTTCAGTTCATAAGCTAGCTAGCTCTTAGCGAATAAAACGCTCGCTCACATTCATATTTGCGCGTTCACAAGATTAAAAAATGTTCGTTAGGAAAAACGCTTATGCTTCCTCCTATCATTTAGCATGAATTGATCCTTCTAGTGGACCAAAAGATCAAATTCTAAAAAGTAACGTACTAAAAAAATCAACCACAAGGAGATTCACAGCATGGACACGAAGTACCGTCGATTGACTCAGTGAAGCAAGTCTAATTAGTACGGCTACAGACCTATGATGGCCTCGCGGGATAGGACCTGCAGAACAAGTAAGAGTAGGATGTTTATCTACTAACAAGCTTGTTTCTCACATGCAAATCGACCACCAGGAGATTTAAAATAGGCGGAAAAGGTAGTCGTGGATATGAAGTACCGTTGATTCTTCACCGCAGCGGTAGTCGTATGAGTACGCCCACAGAGCGGCGGTGGCCCGACGGGATAGGCCACCGCTTTGCGGCTCCAAGCACTCAAACGTCTTCCTGAACCTGCTCCGCCGATGATTTCTCTCTTCTACCTCCTAGTGTTCTCCTCAATTTCTCCCCTCCCCTTCAAACCTACCTCACCCCTTTTCCTCGACTAGCACTGTTCAGAAAATCCTGCTCGAGCTCTTCTAGAAGAGTCAAGTACGGGGAGGGAAAAGGTAATGGACGACTTAACGGGAAGGGAAAAGCTAATGGGATTATATTAGTGGTCCCACTTGACATTGTCTTGGGTCCTTTTGTTGGGTAACCGTTATGTATGTCTGCTACACAAAACATAAATAGTGATATTTCAATTCAAAAATACAAAAAATATAAAAAAATTCTATAATATTCTTTTAAATTGTCATATCAAACATATGTATTAATTAAAAATTAATCTATTTTAATATTCCAAAACTAAATTGTTAAATACAAAATGTTAAATAAATTGAAAATTTTAAATTGCAAAATTTTAAAGTGATTCTAAAATATGCATCCATCAGTATATTTTATTTTTAAATATTTGTTTAATTGTAAATTGAAGTTTTGTTTCCTTGTTTCATTAAGTCAAAAATTTGAAATACAACACTATATCAATCCTAAAACAAAACACAAATTACAAACCTACTTACAAAAATCAACAACACTAGACGAACTCTCCAACTCTCCCACCCTTATCCCCTTCCCCTTGATAAAACTCAGTTTCAATATTGCATGCAACTCGTATGAAAATCAAAAAATATCAGTTACAAACCTAATTGCAACTCTACCACCTTGTCCTCCCCCTCCCACGACAAAATCCATATTTAAGTCTACATGCAACCTCCTTTCCTAAGAAAAGCCAGTTTCAAGTGCTCATGCAACTCGTTAGGGATCCCGAGGAAAAACTAGTTTCAAGTCCACATGCGACTCATATGAAAACCAAAAAATCTCTATTACAAACCTGAAGGGAATATGCCCTGAGAGGCAATAATAAAGTGTTTATTATGTGTATTCCAAGTATATGATAGATGTTTATTTTGCATGCTATAATTGTATTAATACGGAAACGTTAATACATGTGTGTTTAATAAACAAACAGAAAGTTCCTAGTTATGTCTCTCTCATAAACTAGCTCGTTGATTAACAAGATGATCAAAGTTTCCTGATCATAGACATTGGATGTTGTTAATAACGAGGTCACAACATTAGTGTAATGATGTGATGAACATTTATCCGAAGTATAGCATTACGATCAAAGTCATTGAGTTTATATTGCTATAACAACTTACAAAGTGATCCTAATCCTTAGACCATGAGATCATGTCAATCACTAACACCGGAAGAGTTTCTTGATGACATCAAACGTTACACCGTAACTGGGTGATTATAAAGATGGCTTCAGAACTACTAAAGTGTTATGTTGAGGCTCATGGATCGAGAGTGGAATTTGTTCATCCCGATGACGGATAGATATACTCTGGGCCCTCTTGGTGATATCACATTAGTTAGCTTGCAAGCAAGTGATTTGATCACTAGAATGTTATATCATGGGAACGAGAAAAGAGTGCATGTCGGTAACGAGATCAAACTAGGTATGGAGATACCGATGATCGAATATCGGACATGTAATATATCGTGAAACAAAGGGATTAAGATACTAGCATAAAAGGTTCCGACGATCATAGGAAAGTCATCATTGAATGTGTGGGAGTCAGTATGGATCTCTAGGTCCCGCTTCTGATTATTGATCAGAGAAGGGTCTCGATCATGTCCGCATTATTCGCGAACCGTAGGGTGGCACACTTAAGGGACACTGACATCTAATTGGAGCAAAATTTCATGCCGGAAAGAATAACAAGCACACGAATTTATTTCACTAGATACCGAAACAGGTTTTTGAGTGAAATTGCAGAAAGTGTTTTTGCATGTGAAATGGAATACTAGCAAGGGGTTATATATGAATGTTTGTCCTTAAAGTAATTGACAAAATTCTGAATAAATAAAAGGAGTTTTATTTAATGAGTGTTTGCATTAAATTTGGTGGAAATTTAATAGCAATTTTGAGTGGGATTTTGAGTGGAGGGAATTGAAGAGGTTTTTGTGAGTGGAGTGTCCACCCACATGAATGAAGGAGGGGAGGGGGCAGCCCCCATAGCCGACGGCCACCCCCTTGGGTGCCCCCCTTCCTCCTATAAAAGGCACCCCCTCTCCTCTCTCTCACTCACACCTTCTCGTGAAGGATATCTCTCCTCCTCTAGAATTTATCCTTCATGGTCTCGGACTAGCGAGATACATGTTCTCGGTGGCTATTCGGCAAGAAAGAGTTGTGCTTCCGCTCGATCTTGAGAGGAGACGGAGGTTTCTCGGTGTCTTGTACATGTGTGCGAGCACGGATGCACTGCTGTTTTGCGGTGCTAGGACTTCCTCTCGATCTTGAGATCGGCAAGAGATCGTCTACATCAACCACGAGTTTAACTCGTTGAGCTTTGTCAGTCTTCAAGGGTATGTTCTCTACAGGTATACATCCGCCCGTTGTTTGTATCTAGAAGATAGATCTTGGTACATAGTTCCCATCATAGGATTTTTTTGTTTTCTATGCTGCGAACCCTACAGTGGTATCAGAGCCGGATCTATGCGTAGATGCTTTACACGGGTAGTACACATATGAGTATGTGGGCGATGATGATCATGTTGTTGCTTCTTAGTTGTAATTTTTGATATTGGTGGCATAGTGGGATGAAGCGGCCCGGACAAACTTTACATGTCCTCGCACATGAGACCTGTTCCACGCTTGACATGTAACTAGTTTGCATAAGTAGCTAGCGGGTGTCTGTCTCTCCTACTATAGTCAATATCTATTTTGCAACGAGTTGTCAACAATTTGGTTATCCTCGTTGTGGTTCATGTTCGTAGGTAAGAACGGTTCTATCTTCGAAAGCCCTAAGCCACGTAAAACTTGCAATGGATAAATTAGAGGCGTTTAGTTTAGATTGTTGCTGGGCTAGTATTATGATATGGTGATGTTGTAAGTAGAAGTATGATATGATACTCTTACAACATACATAACGTGTAAGTTCCATAGACCTTGGCCTTACACATAAAGGTATGATAGTGATCATACCGTAGTGCACATGATAGAGATCATATGCGGGAACCATATCATTTCACTAATAAACATGTGATGTTTGATAGCATCTTATATTGCTTGTTTGGCATTTTATTAGCATAATAAGATGATCTCTTATTTAAATATCAAGATAAGAATGTGTTCTTCCTTTAGTATGCACCGATTATGTTTTCGTCGCTCCAAGACATCACGTGATGATTGGGTGTTCTTGGATCCACGACCATATTTCGGGTGTAAGACAGTTACATACGCGAGTACTAAGATTCTAACTTGGCGAGCCTAGCATGTACAGACATGGCCTCGGAACATGGACCGAAAGGTTAAGCATGAGTCATATAGTAGATATGATGCCCATTTGATGCTCGCCTTTGAAGCTACACCGACTCACGTGATGATCGGACTTGGTGTAGTAGATTTGGTTCATGTAATCACCAAAAAGGCACGAGGGATGTCGTTTTTGAGTGGGAGTTCATTCATAATGTGGATTAGTTGAACTCAATCTATCATAGACTTAGTCTAAACTTTACAAATTTTGTTGTAGATGGCACCACCTGCTTTTAATTTCAATATGTTCATGGAGAAGGAGAAATTTGCAACGAACGGTAGCAACTTTACCGAATGGGCCATGAATTTGAGGATTCTCCTCTCTGCTGCACAAAAGCAATATGTGCTAGAAGCGCCGCTAGGCCCCCCACCTTTCGATGATGCCCCTGACGAGGAGAAGAATGTCTATCAGACTTGTCAGGAGGACCACAACTTAGTTCATTGCGGCATATTGTATGGGATAGAGCCGGAACTTCGAAAGCGTTCCGAAAACGGCAATGCATTTGATACAATGGGTGAGTTGAAAATGATTTTTGACACACATGCTGTTATAGAGAGCTACAATGCTTCAAAAAAGTTCTTTAGCTGCATGATGGAAGAGCATAGCTCCGTAAGTGAGCATGTACTCAAGATGTCGTGTTACGCCGATAAGCTTGTGTCCTTGGAAATAACGATTCCCATTGATTTAGGCATCCATCGTGTTCTACAGTCTCTGCCACCTAGCTATAAGAGCTTCGTGATGAACTATAATATGCAAGGCATGAAGAAGTCTCTCCCCGAGCTTCTGTCAATGCTTAAAACTGCAGAAGTGGAGATCAAAAAGGAACATCAAGTGTTGATGATCAATAAGAACACTGGTTTCAAGAAAGACAAGAAGGGAAAACGGAAGGGAAGTAAGGGCGGCAAGTCGGTTGTCGTGCCTAAAAAGAAACCCCGAGTTGGACCTAAGTCTGATACCGAGTGCTACTATTGTAAGGGGACTGGCCACTGGAAGCGCAACTGCCCCAAGTATTTGGCAGACAAGAAGGTTGGCAAGGCAAACAAAGGTATATATGATATACATGTTATTGATGTGTACTTGACTAGTGCTCGCAGTAGCACCTGGGTATTTGATACCGGTTCAGTTGCTAATATTTGTAACTCGAATCAGGGGCTGCGGAACAAGCGACCGCATATATGTGTGTCGGCAATGGATCAAGCGTTGATGTGATCGCTGTCAAAATGCTGCCTCTCCACTTACCGTCGAGATTAGTAATAAACTTGAATAATTGTTATCTGGTGCCAGCACTGAGCATGAACATTGTATCTAGATCGTGTTTGATGCGAAGTGGTTATTCATTTAAATCCGAGAACAATGGTTGTTCTATTTATATGAATGAAATCTTTTATGGTCATGCATCGATGATGAATGGTTTAGTTCTATTGGATCTCGATAATAGTGTTACACATATTCATAATGTTGATGCTAAAAGGATTAAACTTAATGATGATATATCCGCATATATGTGGCACTGCCGTCTAGGTCATATTGGCGTTAAACGCATGAAGAAGCTCCATTCAGATAGACTTTTGGGATCACTTGATTTTGAATCATTTGATACATGTGAGCCATGCCTTATGGGCAAGATGACTAGAACACCGTTTTCTGGTTCAATGGAACGGGCGACAGATTTATTGGAAATCATACATTCTGATGTATGTGGTCCAATGAGTGTGTCGGTGCGAGGTGGATATCATTATTTTGTTACTTTCACGGATGATTTGAGTAGATACGGTTATATCTACTTGATGAAACACAAGTCTGAAACCTTTGAAAAGTTCAAGGAATTTTCAGAATGAAGTGGAAAATCATCGTAATAGAAATATCAAATTTCTACGGTCCGACCGTGGAGGTGAGTATCTAAGTTACGAGTTTAGCACTCACATGAAAGAGTGTGGAATTGTTTCACAACTCACACCTGCCGGAACACCACAACAAAATGGTGTGTCAGAACATCATAATCGTACTTTATTGGATATGGTTCGATCTATGATGTCTCTGACGGACTTGTCATTATCATTTTGGGGTTATGCACTAGAAACTGCTGCATTCACTTTAAATCGGGCACCATCAAAATCCGTTGAAAAGACACCATATGAATTATGGTTTGGAAACAAACCTAAGCTATCATTTCTTAAAGTTTGGGGATGCGATGTTTATGTGCAGAAACTTCAACCGGATAAACTCGAACCCAAAGTGGAAAAATGCGTCTTGATAGGATACCCTAAGGAAACTATTGGGTATTCCTTCTATCATAGATCCGAGGGCAAGGATTTTGTTGCCAAGAATGGATCCTTTCTAGAGAAAGAGTTTCTCACGAAAGGTGTGAGTAGTCGGAAGGTAGAACTCGAAGAGGTTATTGAACCTTCTCTTCAAAGTATGGAGAGTAACGCAGCGCCGGAAGTCGTTCTAGAGTTGGCTTCACCAGTTGAAGAGGGAACTAATGATAATGATCATGAAACTCCAAAAGAGAGTACTACCAAACCTCGCAGGTCTAGCAGGACGCGTGCAGCTCCCGAGCTGTACGGAAATCCTGTCATAAATTTCATGGTTGATGAAAATGATGACCCTACGACGTATGAAGAAGCGATGATGAGACCGGATTCCAACAAATGGTTAGAAGCCATGAAATCCGAGATGGAATCCATGTATGAAAATCAACTTTGGAACTTGGTAGACTTACCTCACGACCATATGGCCGTGGAGAATAAATGGATTTTCAAAAGGAAAACTGATGCTGATGGTAATGTGACCGTCTATAAAGCTCGAATTGTCACAAAGGGGTTTCGACAAATTCAAGGAGTTGACTACGATGAGACATTCTCTCCCGTAGCGATGCTAAAATCAGTTAGGATTGTGTTAGCAATTGCTGCATATTTCGATTATGAGATATGGCAGATGGATGTCAAAACCGCGTTTCTCAATGGTAATATTGAAGAAGAGTTGTATATGATATAACCAAAGGGTTTTGTCGATCCTAAGGATGCTAACAAGGTGTGCAAGCTTCAGCGATCCATCTATGGATTGAAGCAAGCATCACGGAGTTGGAATCTCCGCTTTGATGAGGTGATCAAAGAGTTTGGATTTGTCCAAACTTATGGAGAAGCTTGTATTTACAAGAAAGTGAGTGGGGGCAATGTGGCATTTCTGATACTATATGTGGATGACATATTATTGATCGGAAATGATATAGATCTTTTAAACAGTGTTAAAAGTTATCCAAACAACAAATTTTCAATGAAGGACCTAGGTGAAGCGTCATACATATTAGGCATAAAGATCTATAGAGATAGATCTATGCGCCTAATAGGGCTTTCGCAAAGTACATACCTTGATAATATTTTAAAGAAGTTTAAAATGGACAAAAGTAAGAAGGGGTTCTTACCTATGTTCCAAGGCATGACATTGAGTAAGACTCAAAGTCCGGCTGCAGCGGAAGAAAAAGAGATTATGGACAAAGTCCCTTATGCTTCAGCCATAGGCTCTATAACATACGCCATGCTATATACAAGACCGGATGTGGCACATGCTATTAATTTGACTAGTAGGTACCAATCGGATCCAGGTTCGGAACACTGGAAAGCGGTCAAGGATATCCTTAAGTACTTGTGAAGAACTAAGGATATGTTTCTTGTATACGAAGGTGAAGAAGAGCTCGTCGCTAAGTGTTATGTCAACACTAGCTTTGACATCGATCCGGATGAATCTAAGTCTCAATTCGGATACGTATTTCTCATGAATGGCGGAGCGGTTAGTTGGAGGAGCTCCAAACAACCTGTGGTGGCGGGATCAACAATGGAGGCCGAATATGTTGCTGCTTCAGAAGCGACTCAGGAAGCAGTTTGGATGAAGGAGTTCATATCCGAACTAGGTGTGGTTGCAAGCACGTTGGACCCAATGGTGATATATTGTGACAACAATGGTGCCATTGCCAATGCTAAAGAACCAAGGTCTCACAAACATTCCAAGCATATTAAGCGCCATTTTCACTCCATCCGCGAGCATGTCAAGGATAGAGATATAAAGATTTGTAAAGTACATACGGATCTCAATGTAGCAGATTCGTTGACTAAAACTCTCCCTAGAGCAAAACATGATCTACACCAGAACTCCATGGGTGTTAGATACATCACTATGTAACTAGATTATTGTCTCTAGTGCAAGTGGGAGACTGAAGGGAATATGCCCTGAGAGGCAATAATAAAGTGTTTATTATGTGTATTCCAAGTATATGATAGATGTTTATTTTGCATGCTATAATTGTATTAATACGGAAACGTTAATACATGTGTGTTTAATAAACAAAAAGAAAGTTCCTAGTTATGCCTCTCTCATAAACTAGCTCGTTGATTAACAAGATGATCAAAGTTTCCTGATCATAGACATTGGATGTTGTTAATAACGAGGTTACAACATTAGTGTAATGATGTGATGAACATTCATCCGAAGTATAGCATTACGATCAAATTCATTGAGTTTATATTGCTATAACAACTTACGAAGTGACCCTAATCCTTAGACCATGAGATCATGTCAATCACTAACACCGGAAGAGTTTTTTGATGACATCAAACGTCACACCGTAACTGGGTGATTATAAAGATGGCTTTAGAACTACTAAAGTGTTATGTTGAGGCTCATGGATCGAGAGTGAAATTTGTTCATCCCGATCACGGATAGATATACTCTGGGCCCTCTCGGTGATATCACATTGGTTAGCTTGCAAGCAAGTGATTTGATCACTAGAATGTTATATCACGGGAACGAGAAAAGAGTGCATGTCGGTAATGAGATCAAACTAGGTATGGATATACGGATGATCGAATATCGCACATGTAATATATCATGAAACAAAGGGATTAAGATACTAGCGTAAAAGGTTCCAACGATCACAGGAAAGTCATCGTTGAATGTGTGGGAGTCAGTATGGATCTCTAGGTCCCGCTTCTGATTATTGATCGGAGAAGGGTCTCGATCATGTCCACATTATTCGCGAACCGTAGGGTGGCACACTTAAGGGACACTGACATCCAATTGGAGCAAAAGCTTCATGCCGGAATGAATAACAAGCGCAGGAATTTATTTCACTAGATACCGAAATAGGTTTTCAGGTGAAATTGCAGAAAGTGTTTTTGCATGTGAAATGGAATACTAGCAAGGGGTTATATGTTAATGTTTTTCATTAAAGTAATTGACAAAATTCTGAATAAATAAAAGGAGTTTTATTTAATGAGAGTTTGCATTAAATCTGGTGGAAATTTAATAGAAATTTTGAGTGGGAGTTTGAGTGGAGGGAATTGAAGAGGTTTTTGTGAGTGGAGTGTCCACCCACATGAATGAAGGAGGGGAGGGGGCAGCCCCCATGGCCGGCGGCCACCCCCTTGGGTGTCCCCCTTCCTCCTATAAAAGGCACCCCATATCCTCTCTCTCACTCACACCTCCTCGTGAAGGATCTCTCTCCCCCTCTAGAATTTATCCCCCATGGTCTCGGACTAGCGAGATACATGTTCCCGGTGGCTATTCGGCAAGAAAGAGTTGTTCTTCCGCTGCATCGCTGGAGCGAGGAGGCAGAGGTTGCTCGGTGTCTTGTACGTGTGTGCGAGCACGGATGCGCTGCTGTTTTGCGGCGCTAGGACTTCCTCTCGATCTTGAGATCGGTAAGAGATCGTCTACATCAACCACGAGTTTAACTCGTTAAGCTTTGTCGGTCTTCAAGGGTATGTTCTCTACGGATATACATCTGCCCGTTATTCGTATCTAGTAGATAGATCTTGGTACATAGTTGCCATCATAGGATTTTTTTGTTTTCTATGTTGCGAACCCTACAAAACCTACTTTTAACTCTACCACAAGTCCACCCCTTATCCCATGAGAAAAGCTAGTTTCAAATGCACATGCAACTTATATTTGAAATGCAAAAAGTCTCACTTACAAATCTACTTGCAACTAACCATTTATTCCCTTCCTCCTGAGAATACCCTGTTGCATGCCAATATGCAACTCACCCCTTGTCCTACGAGAAAAGCCAGTTTTAAGTTCATATGCAACTCATATTCGAAATACGAAAAAATCTTAGTTACAAATCTACATGGAACTCACCCCTTGTCCCACAAGAAAAGACAGTTTCAAGTCCACATGCAACTCATATTTAAAATGCAAAAAATCTCAGTTAGAAATCTACTTGGAACTCACCCGTATACCCTTCCTCTTGAGAATATACCCAGTTGCATGTCTCCATGCAACTCACGCCTTTTCCCACAAGAAATGCCAGTTTTAAGTCCACATACAACTCATATTACCCATATACCCTTCCTCCTAAGAATACCCAGTTGCATGCCGACATGCAACTCACCCCTTCTCCCTTAAGAAAAGTCAGTTTCAAGTCCACATGCAACTCATATTCGAAATACAAAAAATCTCAGTTACAAACCTAATTCCAACTCTACTACTCGTCCACCCATTATCCCTCAAGAGAAAAGCCAGTTTCAAGTCCACATGCATCTCATATTAGCCAGTTTCAAGTGCACACACAACGTGTAGGTAACCCCGAGTAAAAAAAGGTAGTTTCAAGTCGACATGCAACTCATATTCAAAAATACAAAAAGTCCCAGTTACAAACCTACTTGCAACTCTACCATCCCCCTTCCCAACCCTCGAGAAAACCCATTTTTTAGTCGATATGAAACTTGTATGAAAATACAATTCCAAGTTTATAGTTTCGAGCGCACATGCAACTCATTGGGATCCTGAGAAAAAGGCTAGTTTCAAGTTGACATGCAACTCGTATCAAAAATAAAAATTATCAATAACAAACCTACATGCAACTCTCCCACCCCCTCCTCCTTTCCACGAGAAAAGCAAGTTTCAAGTCAACCTGCGAATACTATAAAAAGTCAAGTTACCGACTTACAATAAGGAACATTGCATACATCACATATAATCACAATCATGGCCATATCACATCACAGCACACCCCTGCAAAAAATTTTTAGACGCCTTTAATTTTCTTTGTATGTTTTACATGGTTTGGGGCTTTCAATAAGTGTCGTTCTAACTTACGAACAAGAACTACAACGTTGATACTAGTATTGTCAATCACCCATTGTAAATTGAATCTTCACTATGTTGGGAGAAACAGGCACCCGCAAAGCCACTTATGCAATACAAGTTGCATGTCAAGCGTGGAGCAAGTCTCATGAACAATGTCATGTAAGGTTAGCCCGGTCCGCTTCATCCCACCATCCCGCAAGATGCAAAGTACACAAGAAGCAATCGACAACAAAAGCATCAACGCCCACAATGACCATTGTGTTCTACTCGTGCAACAGATCTACATATAGACATGACTCTAATACCACTGTAGGGGTCCGTAGCATGGACATCCAAAAAAATTCTATCGCATGAACACACACAAGCCAAGATCTATCTACTAGATTGTAGCAACGAGTCATAGAGTACTCACCCTCGAAGATTCCAAAGTAGTTAACGAGAGCAGATTCTCGTGGATGATGTAGTCATTCACTTGTCGATCTCAAGATCGCGTAGACGATCCTTCGGTCACACGTTCGGTACTCTATGAAGACCTTCCTCTCCCTTGTTCCAGCAGGCAGCGGAGGTTGTAGTTCTCTCATCACGATTTCGGCAGCACGACGGCGTGGTGTCGGAAGTAGAGGGAGGATCCCATAGGGTTATGGTTGAGAATTAGGGTTTCTGGATATCTAGGGTTTAGAGGCCGAAGAGGAGGACGTGGCCAGCGGTGACTAGGGCGGCGACGGTGAGCCGGCAGCGGCGCGAGGCGGTGGCGCGGCGGCGGCTTGGAGGCGGGGTGGTGGTGTTATGTATTGAGGGACAGCCCTCTCCCCTCTATTTATGAGAGGGAGGACAGCTTGGGAGAGGGGAGTTTGAATCCTTCCCCAACTCCCTCTCCTACTAGGCTTGTGGTGGAGGGAGAGAAGGATTCTCTTCTTTCTCCACTAGGAAACATTGTCCCAGTTTGACTTTTCAAACTTGCCTTTTGACTTTCAATTTCCGAGTTTGATATCACTCTTTATTTGCATATACCTTTGACCTAGGACATGATGCAAACATTCCACTTAGTCATGACACATTCATGCACCCTTACCCTTCCGATCCGGTGAACCTTCTAGACCCTTCTAGAACCTTCTGATGAAAAAACCGGAATCATTTCCAAACTCCGGAATTGGACTTTCCTTATATGAATCTTATTCTCCGGACCATTCGGGGTCTCCTCGTGATATCCCGGATCCCATCCGAGACTCCGAACAATATTCGGTCTAACTACTTACATTCCATATCTACTAAACAACATCGAATCCTTAAGTGTGTCTCCCCATGGTTCGTGAATTACGCGGACATGACCGAGACACTTCTCCGATCAATAACCAATATAGGAATCTGGAAATTCATATGGCTCCCACATATTTCAACGATTACTTTGCGATCGAATGAACCATTTACATATGATACCAATTTCCCTTTGTCTCTCTATATTTTACTTATCCGAGGTTTGATCATCGGTATCTTTGCATACCTAGTTCAACCTCGTTACCGATAAGTATTCTTTTCTCGTTCCCGTGATATGTGATCCCTTGTGAGCCAATCACATGCTTGCAAGCTAATTGGATGACATTCCACCAAGAGGGCCCAGAATATATCTATCTGTCATATGGATGGACAAATCCCACTCTTGATCCATGTGCCTCAACACATACTTTCCGAACACTCAATGCCACCTTTATAACCGCCATTTACGGTGTGGTATTTGATGTCATCAAAGCATTCTTCAAGTGATGGTGATTAACATGATCTCATGGTCGAAGGAATTAGGTTACTATGTATCAGAAAGCTTATAGCAAACGAACTATTGAAATGATTTGATCTTTATGCTATGCTTATCTATAGGAGTATGTCCATCATACCATTCTCCTAGTGATATGATCTTGTTGTTAACAACATATCTATGTTCATGATCCATAAACCATGATCATCTATTAACCAACAAGCTAGTATAAAGAGGCTTTACTAGAGACTAATTAAGTTTACAAATCACACAAGTATTAATGTTTCCGGTTAATACTATTACAGCATGAATGTAAACATTTATCATAAACACAAAGATATAATAATAACTACTTTTGTTATTGCCTCAAGGGAATATCTCCAACATGAATATAGTGCCATTCTGACAATTCTCAAGCACCTTGGCTTTGGAAACACCTTCCTAGGCTTGATCAAGAAAATCCTCTACTCTGCCTCCACCTCCATCATCCAAAATGGAGTTCCAGGAAAAAACATTACATGCAAGAGAGGTGTCAGACAAGGTGATCCCCTCTCCCTTATTGTTTGTCTCTGCAGCAGAACTCCTCCAGGTTTTCATCAATGATGCATGGTAGAATAACATGATCAGTCTACCAATTGATCAATCATTTGGACAATATTACCTCATCATTCAATATGCTGATGACACCCTTCTGATTATGCCAGTTGAGGAAACTGAGCTCCTCAACCTTAGGGACATTCTTGAGAAGTTCACCGAAAGAACTGGACTAAAAATCAATTATCACAAATCCTCATGCTCCGCATCAACATTTCCAATGAGAGATGCAACTCCTTGGCCAACTTATTTGGGTGCAAGACTAAATCCTTCCCCTTCACCTACCTTGGTCTCCCTGTGGGTACTACCAGACCCAGGCTAGATGATCTCATTCCCATGATATACAAGATTGATAAGAGATTGTCAGGTATCTCCAGCCTCCAATCCCACTGCTCCAGGTTTGAGGTTATCAGATCTGTTATATCAGCAATGCCAAACTACATTATGTGTGCATTGAAAGTCCACAACACACATACTGACCATGTTGAAAAATCCAGGAGAACCTTCCTTTGGCATGGAAAAGATATTGATAAGCAGGGTAAATGTCCTATACAATGGGAAAAAGTCTGCATGCCAAAAGATGCTGGTGGACTGGGAGTCCTGAGCCTCAAAGAGCAGAATCAGGCCCTTCTTATGAAGAACTGTAGGGGTTCGTAGCATGGAAAACAAAAAAATTCTATCGCATGAACACACACAAGCCAAGATCTATCTACTAGATTGCAGCAACGAGTCGATAGAGTACTAACGCTCGAAGATTCCAAAGCGGTTAACAAGAGCAGATTCTCGTGGGTGATGTAGTCGTACACTTGACAATCTCAAGATCGCATAGAGGATCCTTTCGGCGTTGCGTTCCGGCAATGTTTCTGCAGTCGGTCACACGTTCGGTACTCGATGAAGACCTTCCTCTCCCTTGTTCCAGCAGGCAGCGGAGGTTGTAGCACTCTCCTCGTGATTCCGGCAGCACGACGGCGTGGTGTCAGAAGTAGAGGGGAGATCCCGCAGGGCTTCGCCTAAGTTGAAGCGAGTATGGTGGAGTAAGAGAGGGCCTTGGCGATCTACGGTTTAGAGGAACTAAGGGGGGGTGGTATAGCCGGCGGCTAGGGATTGGAGAAGCCCCAACTCGGCGGCTAGAGGAGCCCTAGGTGGCGGCAACACTTGGAGGGGTGGTGGCGCCTAGATCTAGGGTTTGGGTGTGAGGGGTAGGGGTAGGGGGCGCCCTACCCCTCCTTATATAAGTGGGAGGGGCAGTTTGGGAGGAGGGAGTCCTCCTCCAACTCCTCCTCATGGCCGGCGGGTGGAGGGAGTGGGACTTCCTCCCCAAGTAGGTTTCCTACTCTCCCTCCACCAAGCAAACTTCGGATTTGACTTTTCAAATTGGCATTTGACTTTCAAACTTGGATTTGATTTCTTTCTCCATATTGCCCAGCCAAGTGACCTAGTACATGATGCAACCATTCCATATTGTCATGACACATCCATGTACCCTTCCCCTCCGGAGTGCCGAACCTTCCAGACCCTTCTAGAACATTCCTGGTGAAAACACCGGAATCATTTCCGAACTCCGAAACAGGACTTTCCTTATATGAATATTATTCTTTGGACCATTCCGAATCTCCTCGTGATATCTCGGATCCCATCCGAGACTCCGAACAACATTCGGTCTCTTACTCATCATTCCATAACTACTAAACAACATCGAATCCTTAAGTGTGTCTCCCTACGGTTCGTGAATTATGCGGACATGACCGAGACACTTCTCCGATCAATAACCAATAGAGGAATCTGGAAATTCATATGGCTCCCACATATTTCTATGATTACTTTGCGATCGAATGAGCCACTTACATACAATACCAATTTACCTTTGTCTCATGATAGTTTACTTATCCGAGGTTTTGATCGTCGGTATCTCTGCATACCTAGTTCAACCTCGTTACTGATAAGTACTGTTTTCTTGTTCCCGTGATATGTGATCCCTTGTGATCCAGTCACATGCTTGCAAGCCAATTGGATGACATTCCACCGAGAGGGCCTAGAGTATATCTATCCATCATATGGATGGACAAATCCCATCTTGATCCATGTGCCTCAACACATACTTTCCAAACACTCAATGCCACCTTTATAACCACCCAGTTACGGTGTGGTGTTTGATGTCATCAAAGCATCCTTCCGGTGATGGTGCTTAGCATGATCTCATGGTCGAAGGAATTAGGTTACTATATATCAGAAAGCATATAGAAAATGAACTATATTAAATGACTTGATCTTTATGTTGTGCTTAACTATAGGAGTATGTCCATCATATCATTCTCCTAATGATATGACCCTGTTGTTAATAACATCTCTATGTTCATGATCAGGAAACCATGATCATATATTAACCAACAAGCTAGTTTAACAAGAGGCTTTACTAGGGACTCTTTTATGATTACAAATCACACGAGTATTAATGTTTCCGGTTAATACAATTATAGCATGGTATGTAAACATTTATCATAAGCATGAAGATATGATAATAACCACTTTATTATTGCCTCTTGGGCATATTTCCAACAGTCTCCCACTTGCACTACAGTCAATAATCTAGTTTCAAACCTTTGTGTATTCAACACCTATGGCTTTCCGGTGTTGTATGTACACTATTGCTAGTGGTCAACTGATCTCCGGATCTGACACTTCCAGGTCCGTGTGTAATTGCATGTCTTTGCGTCTCTACGCATCACTCATTCTCTAATGAGATGGCTTTGTATAAATTTGGTCGTTTGGTGAGACCTTTAGTTCTTTGGGGTTAAAACATGTTGATAATATTGTCGTACAATATATCTTCATAGTACTATCCCGCTGTGAACCACACCTAGTTTGATAACAAACTACTTGACACACATGCCCTCTTTTGCTGCTATTATAGCAGTCATATACTTAGCCTTTTGTTGTAGTATCTGTCACAATGTATTAACTTTGGAACTCATCCAAGTCCATTATGGAACTTATTTTCCATTATATCGTGCCATCCTTAGTTTAGATTGAGATAAACTTAATTTGTACTTTGTGACAAAACTAGTATCAATGTAGTGCTTTTACAATGAACTAGCCATCTATTTGTCACTTCTACAAAATAATATATTCTTAATTCTTCCAAAAGATCATAAGAATATCCTTACTATCGTCCAATGATCATCTTATGAATCATTCTGGTATATGCTCACAACATTTAGAGCATAGGACATATCTGGATTTTTACATATCACAGTATGATTGATATAAATACTCTTTTGTGATTTCATACATCAAGTATAAATCTATACTTGAATCTTTGTTTCACTTACCAATTGTCAACACACTTGAATATATCATCAACATTGAACTCATTCAATCCTTTCTGTGCGACAAGAACCTTTCTTGTAGTTTCTATATTGAACTCATTCAATACATCATCTATGTACTTTCGGCACAACCATATTAGCGTCTATTGATGCCAAATATTTGGGTTTTGCCTAAGTCTTTCATCGGGATGAAATTCTTAATATGTGTTTAATAAAAGATACATCATTTCCAATCAACAATATGTCTTCCACATAATGTATTAGAAATATGTCTTAGCGCTCCCACTTAATTTCTTGCAAATGCAAGCATCTTCATCGTCTCTGATGAATTTAAACTCTTTTAACAATTTCATCATGGTGAAGATTCCAACTCCGCGATGCTCACTTCAACCATTGAAGTTTGCATATGCTTTTTTAGCATCCTTTGAATTAACAAAACCCTTTGGACCGTGTTATGCACACGTCCTAGGTAACAATTCTATTAGAAGAACTTTTTTTGTTTATTCAACTACCATATAACAAAATTATATGTAGTGGTTGCTACATTAATCCGTCTCGACTAAATATCGCTATGAAAGATCGAATCTTGTCATATACAACCTTTGAACATTGTTGTGAACTCTTTCCCAACATGTTGACTATTTCATAGATGTAAAACATCCATGTCTATTTCTTTATAGATCCAAACACGACTGTAAGGTCTTACATCTTTATCGAGGGTCCTTCAAGTTCAAAGCTTGATTTCTCGTGTATGAAACTATCACGGATTTTATGGCTTCAAGCCATTTTACGGAGTCAGAGCCCATCATCGCTTCTTTGCATGTAGTCGGTTCATTATTGTCAAATAATGATTCAACCCTCAAATATTGGTATTTGATTGTTTACCCGACCTACTTGATTCAATAGAAACTTTGACCTCCGTAACCACAACTTTTGAGGCACGTGAGCCATGATCATTGTTACTGCCTCTGGAACACTTTCCGGCGCTGTGCAACTTTGCACATATAGCTAAGGTTCTTTTAACCTTATCAAGGTTCTATTGTCCTCCCACTTATCTTTTCACGAAAAATTCCTTCTCAAAGAAACTTGACGTTCTAAGCGACAAACACTTTTGTCTCCGATTTTATGGAGGAATACTCAACAGTTAGTCGAAATAACATACAAAGAAAGGTTCATCCGACTTTGGTTGCAAACATCTTTCTTATGTATAGCATACCAATGTTTAAGAAAGGACAACTTGGGATTTATCCCAAACCATAACTTTATATGGGGTCATTTCAACGGATTATGATGGAGCTCTTTTCAGTGGAAAAACGGTAGTCTCTAAAGCCTTTAATCTTTAAAATGTAATGGCAGTTTTTATGAATTACACCTTTGATCTTACCATGTCAAACAAGGTTTAATTACATATCTCGAACGGTTCATACTCTTATGGTGTTTTGGGAAATGCAAATCCACGGAACAATTCCTTAAATCTTAGGTATTATGCTAAAATTGTAACTCAAATATCTTCCTTTATGATCTTAACATAAACTATTTATATTCTTGTTACAATGATTTTGCACTTCGTCTTGAAAGCCTTTGAACTTTTCAAATGTTTCATACTTCATCCTTATTAAGTAAATATTCATATGTTCACTCAAATTTTCGGAGAAAGCATATGAAGTTGAAATCCATCGCTCTTGACTACACATAATGGACTTCATACAACAATATGTACAAGTTCCAATAAGCTAGTCATTCGTTCCCTTTTGGCCTATGAACGAAGTTTTAATTATCTCTAGGAAAGTTTCACAAGCGTCATTTGATCAAAAATCAAAAGACTCCAAAATTCCATCCACATGGAGTTTCTTCATGTTTTCTTTCCAATATAATTTTAACAGCGACGTCACTTCCTAAGTGATCTTTCTATCAATTTGTCTTTCGACATTTTTAGCACTAGTTTTATGGATGTGATTTCTCCAACGATATTTGTAAATCATCCATCTTTTATGGATTACGACAATTATTTGAACAACCCTTTTGTTCTCATAATACCCGATAAAACAAATCTTGAAGGAAAACTTTGATGTTTACCGAGCAACACAATAACCCTTTATTTGTTCTCGATGAACATCATCACATATTCTTTTTCTAGTTACTTAGGCCATTGTAGTTCATGAATCTTGTTGTTTCGTATGACGATTCATACCAACAAATTCAGTATCCAATACTTAAGAACCACATTATTTAATAAGCAAAGAATACAGCCATAACGCGTATATCCTCTATATACCTCAGCTGAACAATTCTAGTCTTTTCTTTCCTGCCATATATTTATGAGATTCTCTTTTAGTATTTATTTTTCTGTTTGAAAGAATCTATCAACATCAATAGTGGAGCCACATAGTCCAAATCATGTATAGTTAAATACCAATGTCTTTGGACTTGCACTTTGAAGTACATCACCATCATCAAATGTTTGGTGTTCTTTCAAATTCCTTTCTTTAGTAATCTCTTGGTGTAGTAAACATTTTACCTACATCAAATATTCACCCTTATCATGGAATTATCCATGATCAAGCTACTTTTAGCTTCTAACGGTGAATCACGAGTATAATGTTGCTCTCCAAAACCTCTTGGAGGATTAGGACAACTAGTGTCTCCAACCTTTTGTAAATTCTCATCAAATATGATGTAACATCCCAAAAATACTAAACTTAGATCATCAAACTCTAATCATCAAAATTAGGGTTAACAAAAACTTTTCTAAATAAAAATATGAAAGCATGCATGTGTGTACGCATCCCATTTTGAATTCTTTTGAATTGCCTTGTTTATATGTTTCTTTGCTTGTAAAAGGATTCTTAGGTTAAATAAACATCATCTAAACAATTCCCAAACTTTTCCCGAAGACAAATAAATCAAAACAAACAAAATGAGTGAATGGTCATTTTGACCAATTTAATTCCCATGCCTACTTTGGCTGTCTCAAACTTTCAGAACTTAACAGAAACTTATTTGGATCTTTACACCCCTTGATTGTACTCATAACAAAGTATCAAGGCCCACTTTGTGATCATCCAGAAACATTCAAATGCATAGTTTAAATGACAATTCAAAATTGAATCTTTATCATATGGGAAGATCCCACTTTTTCAAAAACCACCCAAACAAGCTCAACTTTCAAAACCCAAGCATCTGCAGACTCACCAGCACCAACCTAGCACACACACCAAAAATCTTTTCAAAATTCAAAACTTGAATTCTTGCAGCCATTTCATCAAACACCTTGCAGATACAAATCAAACAAAATCCAAACACTATTGTGAGCAGTGATTGAAGCCTAACTTGTTCCCTCTCTAGCTCACAACCATCTCAGTAGATCATCTAGCTAACTAAACCAAGCACTAGCCCCACTGTAAGCTTGGAAATGCCATCAATGGTGAACAGCCGAAGCTCACCATGCCACCCCAGTGTAGACAACAAGCTAGGAGAGAAACTAGCCGTGCCAACCTTGTCTGGAAGATCACCCATGCCTCACCGCCCCCTCTTGACCAGCCCTGCCTCGAAGACACCGACCAGAGCACCTAGGAATGCCGCGCCCGTGCCTCTGTCAACCATGCCGAGCATGCGCCAGAGCGCCACACTCGACCGACGCCCACAGACCGCGCGCCGCCGTCGTCGTGTGCATACATGATCGCCACCAACCTAGGAGACCGCCATACATCCCCGTTCGTCGCCCCATGCCGCACAACCACCGCTCGCCGTCGAAGACGCCGCCTCTGCCGCGCAGAGCATCGCACGTTCCAGACCAAACCGCACCACCCCTACACGCGCATTAAAGCCGTAGAGCATCGCCAGGAGACCACCGATCGATCGCCACCGCCGGCCATGCCTCTAGCCGCCCGTAGCCATGTCGCCACCGTCGCCTGCCCATCCCGTTCGGTCTCATCGTCGCGACTATAAATAGAGGCCACCCCCAGCCGAATTGAGCACACCATCTCACTCCCCTCTCCTCACTGATCGTTCTACCCTGTTCCCGAAGCAAGGCGAGCAGCACTTCGCCGGAATTTCACCAGAGCCCGCTGCCTCCGGAGAAGAAGGGAGCCAGCGATTGGAGCCGCCCCAGGAGAAGCTGCCGGTACCAGGAGGTTCGCCGTTGTCGACTTCGTCGTTCGCCCACCTCGCTGACCCTCGCCTGAACCCCGGTGAGCCCCCAACAACCCCCACTGGCCGCGCTAGGTTTCTGTCTCGCCGGCGTTGCCCAACATCGATGATGACCCTCAGCAGTTGGATTAGAACCAGATCGAACGCACCACATCGCCCCATACCGCTTCGCACCCCCTGTCTCACTAACGCGTGGGGGCAGCGACTTAACCAGCCCGCGTAAGCGCTGTGCTTAGCAGGCCGGCCCAGTATCACTTCCCGTGCAGCCCGGTTATTTGATTTTAACCTTTTCCATTTTATTTCAAACACACTTCTGTACCCAATTTTAAAAATCAACCCAGGTCGATTCAGTGAACCAAATTGAATGAAACCAATTTTGTTAGAAAGGTCTGGGAATGCTGAATCCAAGCCTGTTGGATTCAAGTCATTTGGTGTTGGGGAGGTAACCCCAGATAGGGTAAAGACGGGGAAAGACGAGGGTACGATCCCCGTCTGGTTTCCGAGTTACAGTCTAAGTCGGCCGAATCCTGTAGAAGTCGGCCGACATATAAAGGAGAGAGACCCGTATATTTATGTTAAGGCATTACCCGGCCGAGATGTGGCGTAAGTCGGTCGGGTTAGCCTGAGTGATCTTGATGCAGGTGAGGGACGATCCGAGTTATGCGAGGAGAGACCGAATGATATGAAGCTTGCAGGAGAAGGAGAAGCCTGAAGTCAAACCCTAGCAGCAAGCTAGGGGGAATCTGGACAGAGCCAAGCGCTAGGGACAAAGGCGCAGAGCGACAGAGAGGCAGGAGGAGGTCACGGAGGTGACAGTCCAGACGCCCGAGGCGCACAGGAGGGGCCCTCTGGAACCTTGCCGTCATTAGAGGGGCGACAGGGAAAGGGGAGCACCGAACTACTATATTGGGACAAGCATATTCCTCGAATATGCTTGCCACGTCAGCCCTAGAGGAACCCAGGGCTCTCCTTTATAAGGAGAGGGCTGGACTCAAAAGGGGGATCGACTAAAGTTAGAGCCGTTAGGCTGGTAAAGTTCTTCTCTTCTCCCTGTATACAGCTCAAGGAGCACTTGTAGCCCAAGGAAGAAGAAATAAAGATCTTGGCCTTAGACTTCTGTGTGTAGAATCAACTACATCTTCCCTCCCCAGATCCCTCTAGCATCCATTGGCCCCATACTTTAGCCTACCCATGGCATCTGCCGTGCCACCACCACGACATTTGGATCTGTAGATCATCCTTGGTAAAAATAACAAGGCAGGAGCTTTTCTGCATTCAAACATTTTTCAAATTAAAACCATAATAGATTTTGAGTTGATTCCAACTCTCAAAAATCACATTTAACCATACCTTTCAGAATATATAAAAATATATAGGTTTACTTACAGAAATAATGTTCAAGTAATAAAAGAATGCTACATAGGCATTTCTAGTCACTTAATTTAATTTAAATAAAAGGGTAAAACCTTATTAAATTGTGACACCACTTTAAATCACATTCCCATGGACTAAAATATGTGGTGATGACATGTGTCAACATGATCCCATGTTTGGTTAGGAGAATATTAAATCTTAAGTAGTTTTTCAATGAGTAGAAATTAATTTTCTAAAAATAAAAGGATTTAAACCAAGCTTTAATCTTGTAATGTTAGTGATGATGCTAGATCATCTTAGGACCCTTGTGTGTGATGAATGCAAGTAGTTAAGTACTGTTTGGTGATTGTGTACCTCGTATTTATTCATAGACGCGTCCGCGGTTATGGACAGTTGGAGTGGCCATTACTGTTCCCCCGTCAGATGTTTTCAAAAGACTTGTGAAATTAATTGAGACTTTGACTTGACCACAATAGGGTTGTGATATGAAATACAAGTTCCCACTTAGGTGTTATAAAACTTCAACTAGCATTCGTTGCTTCTAAACTTAGTAGAGATAAATCTGGCTTTTGCAAAACAACCCTAGAGCCTAGTGTCCTATTATCAAAAACCCCTTTCACTTGTTAGTATTAGTTTGCGAGTACTTAAAGAGTACTCATGGCTTTGTCCCTGGCTATTCCCATGGCCAGACTATGAAGAGGAGTACCTGGAAGATGGACCCCAGGAAGGTTACGACAACTAGGATCATCTCACATCGTCAGCATTGCCTGTGACCCCAAAGATGGAGCTTCTCCTACGCTACCGTTATTATTACGTATTCTACTGCTTGAAGTTGTATTAAGAACTGGATCATGAGATCCCTATTTTTGTAAGACCTTATATATGGTTTGTAATGGATGATGTACTGTGGTATCTAATTCTGTTATGTCTCACAAAAATGGTAATCCTGGGATTGCGATGTATGGCATAACAGGCATCTAGGATTGAAAATCCGGGTGTTGACAAGTTGGTATCAGAGCCATCCTGACCATAGGAGACCCTAGTTGGACTGGACGTTTGAATCAAAAACTTAGTTTCCAAAACCAAAGAAAGCAAATATTTACAAAAACTTACTCTCATTCTTATCCCTTTGAATTCTTTAATGAAAATTCATGTTCCTCAAAAACTCTTGCAAAATACATAAAATTTTGACACACTTGATCACTCTACTAACTTACTCATCCTATATTCTTATAGATGGACGTGAAGTATAGCAAGTTTTATTAGTTGGGGAATGGAGGAGAACTTATCTTTGAGAGGGATTTGGACCAGCTTTCGGAACTTCTGGAGCGTCCGCACCCCGAGTTCTTCGGAGCTCAGCTCAATGATCAAGGAGGAGAAGATCTGCAATGGCTAATTGTTGCAAGTCTCCGAGGAAAGATTGAACCTCCCACTGCTGAGGGAATTCAGTTTACCTTAAGAGAGAACAACTGGCTCGACGGACTTGCCAGGGCCATGCAGGAAGCTCTTTCTCGACTGTGTGGGCAAAGTATCAACCAAATCAAGGATACTCGCTTTGAGTTTTGCCCAAGGCGTGATGCTAATGGACAACCACTGGAAGCCCCATACCACCCCGAGCTAAAGACCCAATTGGACCACCTCAGCTTCATGATGTACGATCGTCAGAAGGAGTTGGATAACTTCCGTGATTACTCCAATCACAAGTCTGCCATCATCAAGACGAAGGACCAAACCATCGCCATGCTGGCAAAGGATCGCAAATCTCGCCGCCGTCAGCTCGACAAGAAGGAGCGCATTATTGCCCGTCTTCGCCACCGTATCTCATCTTTGGAGGAGACCGTCCACGAGAGAGACATGCAGTTGGAGGAAAGGGAGAATGCCGGAGAGGATCTTCGTGGAGACCCCTACTCCTATCTCAGCGATGACGATGATTTTCTGAAGGATCAGGCTATGGACTTCTTCACCGATGAGGACGATTTCGCCTTCATCGATGATGATGAGGATGATGAAGCCACAGATTTCAAGGAGTAGTACCACTTGAGCACTAACGTAGTGAGTAGTATTCGGTCCCACTGTATCGTAGTTTTCAGAATGGTTCTTAAAACCATCTGTTTTTCTTTGTTGTGGTGTGTGTTGTACTGTGTGCTATGAATGAATGAATGAAAAGCAAGTTACTAGAAAATCTGAGTCAAACTCTAAAAACTTTTCAAAAAACCAGAACCTTAGAAATTTCCCTCTTTTCTCATGATCTATCTCAATCTTCAGATGCCACGCGGAGGAAGTGGTTCATCCCCATACCCGATGTTGCAGATCCTGCAAATGTTGACCTCTGACCGCGAAGCTGAAAGAGCGGAACGTCAAGCCAACCTAGCCACCCTGCAACAGATAGCTCAGCTAGCCCACAACAACCAAGGCCACGGAAATCAGGACAACCATGGATCTAAGCTCAAGAATTTCCAGAATACCAACCTACCTGTCTTCACTAAGTCAGAAGAGGCCCTAGATGCTGATGATTGGCTGCAGACCATGGAAAATAACCTAGAAGTAGCCGGAGTGGAAGCTAACGAGAAAGTTCTGTTCGCCACCCACTATCTAGCCGGAGATGCCAGGGCATGGTGGAACAGTGTGCATGCAATGACCGGAGGACAGATGATGACCTGGGAGGAATTCAAGGTCAAGTTTAGTAGAACCCATGTGCCACCGGGTTTAATCAAGAGAATGAGAGACGAGTTCAGAGAACTAAAGCAAGGAAAGATGACTGTAGTAGAATACCGTGACAAATTTTTGTCATTAGCTAGGTATGCCCCGGATGAGATCGACACCGAAGCCAAGAAGAAAGAAAGATTCCTGAATGGTCTGCATGATGAGATGCAGACAGTGTTAGTCAATATCCCCTTTGCTGATATTGAAGCCCTTGTCGACTCTGCCATTCAGATGGAAGGAAAGATCAACCAAGCCAATGAGAACCGCAAGCGTCGCATGATGCATCAACCAGGAACCCATCAGACCCCAAAGTATCGCCCTAACCCATCTCCAGGATTTGCCCCAAGAACCAACAGACCCCCGATGAACCGTCCGACCTATCCCAATCGTGGAAACCCAAGGCCTAGAGGAAATCACAACAACCCCGGCAACTCTAGCAATTTCAACTGTGCCCCACCCAAATTCAACAACAACAATGCTACCGCCAACACCAACACTGCCCTGAGGACTGGAAGCAATGCTGTGCCTGTAGCAGCAAAGGACAAGTTGCAGGTGACTTGTTATGACTGTGGAAATAAAGGTCACTATTCCAACGAGTGCCCCAACAAGAAGAATGCCGCAGCACCAAATGCCAATGCCCCAGCTCAGCAGGAGCGTCGTGTTCAGCCCGGAAGAAGCTTTGCCCCAGGGAATTTGCTCAACCGCAATGGCCGTCTTTTTCTCATGCATGCTGAAGAAGCTCAGGAAGCGCCAGACGTCGTGCTGGGTATGTTTTCTGTTAATTCAGTACTTGCAAGAGTGTTGTTTGATTCTGGTGCATCGCACTCATTTGTCACCGAAGAATTTGCATGCACTAGTAAAATTCAACCAACCAAACTGAAGCATGTCATGATTGTTCAAATTCCCGGATCAACCACCAAGGCTAGGCAAATTTGCAAAGCCGTCCCTATCCGAATCCATGGCATAGATTTTTATGCAAATCTGATAGTACTCGGAACTAAAGGTTTGGAAGTAGTACTAGGAATGGATTGGATGTCCAAACATAAAGGATTAACTGAATGTGCCAAGAAAGCCATAACCATGACCAGTACATTCGGAATATCCGTCGAGCATATATCTGAAACCTTACCTCGCCAATTCAAGTGCAACAAGAGTATAGCCCAACCTACCATTGACCAAGTCTGGATAGTCTGTGAATACCCCGATGTATTTCCAGATGTTTTGCCCGGTATGCCCCCAGATCGGGATATCGAGTTTATCATCGAACTAATCCCCGGAACCGGACCCATAGCCCAGAGACCATATAGTATGAACCCGTCTGAGCTAGCAGAACTGAAGAAGCAACTGGATGCCATGCTGGAAATTGGATTGATTCAACCAAGTGCGTCACCATGGAGATCACCTGTCTTGTTTGTGGACAAGAAAGATGGAGGTAACCGTTTGTGTACGGATTATCGGAAGTTGAATGATGTCACCATCAAGAACAAATACCCCTTGCCCAAGATAGAAGATTTGTTTGATCAGTTGACCGGTGCCAAAGTGTTTTCTAAGATTGATCTTAGAACTGGCTATCATCAACTCAAGATTCGTGTAGAGGATATTCCCAAGACTGCCTTTACCACCAGATATGGATTATACGAGTATACCGTTATGTCTTTTGGATTAACCAATGCCCTCGCTTATTTCATGAATCTCATGAATAAGATTTTTATGGACTTCCTGGATAAGTTTGTCGTTGTTTTCATAGATGACATTCTGATTTATTCCCAATCAGAAGAAGAACATGAGCTACACCTAAGGACCATTCTTGGAACCCTTGGAGAGCATCAGCTGTATGCAAAGTTTAGCAAATGTGAATTCTGGTTACAGGAGGTAGGATTCCTCGGTCACATTGTATCAGCCGGAGGAATTGCCGTTGACCCTACCAAAGTGAAAGATGTAGAGGATTGGCAAGCCCCAACCACTCAAACCCAAGTTCATGCATTTCTCGGATTGGCGGGATATTACCGCAAGTTCGTAGAAGGATTCTCGAGTATCGCCAGACCCATGACCCAATTGCTGAAGAAGGACAAGAAGTTTGAATGGACCGACAAATGTGAAGCGAGTTTTCAAGAACTCAAGAGGAGATTGATTTCAGCCCTAATCTTGATCATGCCGGATATCACGAAGCCCTTCGATGTGTATTGTGACGCATCCAAGATCGGTCTCGGATGTGTGCTAATGCAAGAAGGCAAAGTTATATCTTATCTATCTCGACAACTGAAGCAACATGAGCAAAATTACCCAACCCATGACCTCGAACTCGCAGCCGTAGTTCTAGCCCTGAAGACATGGAGGCATTACCTGATGGGAAACCGTTGTGAGATTTACTCGGATCATAAGAGCCTGAAGTATATATTCACTCAGAAGGAGCTGAATATGAGACAGAGGAGATGGATTGAGCTAATCAAGGATTACGACCTAGACATTCACTATCACCCTGGTAAAGCCAACGTGGTAGCAGATGCCCTTAGCAGATTGCCGTGCCGCTTGAACTCCATGATTTTCAAGGAGCAACCAAGCCTGCACAAAGAGATGGAAGATTTTTGAATAGAATTAGTGAGTAAAGGATTTTTGGCTAGCATAGAACTTTAACCCACTTTGATCAGTCAGATTAAAGAGGCGCAGAAGGGAAATGCTAGTATCGACGGAATCAAGCATCGTATTGGTACAGACAAAGTACCCGGATTCACCGAGGACGAAGAAGGAGTTCTGTGGTACAAAGGACGCCTTTGTGTACCAGCAGATTCTGAGTTGAAAGAAGTTATTTTGAAGGAGGCTCATGATACTCTTTATTCTATCCATCCCGGAGGAACTAAGATGTATCAAGATTTAAAAGAGCAATTTTGGTGGCATAAGATGAAGAGAGAAATTGGAAGCTATATCGCCAAGTGTGATATATGTCAGCGAGTCAAGGCAGGACATCAAAGACCCGCTAGATTGTTGCAACCATTGCAGAGTCCGGAATGGAAATGGGATTCCGTTGGAATGGACTTTATCACCGGACTGCCTACTTCTAGTAGGGGAAATGACTCTATCTGGGTCATAGTGGACCGATTGTCCAAAGTCGCCCATTTCTTGCCCGTCAAGACCACATATCAGAGTTCGAAGCTAGCGGAGTTGTACATCGCTAGAGTAGTTAGTTTGCATGGAGTCCCCAAGAACATCGTATCGGATTGAGGAACTCAGTTTACCTCGAGATTCTGGAAGAAAGTCCAAGAAGGTTTAGGAACCCGACTAGATTTCAGTACCGCTTTTCACCCTCAGATTAATGGACAAACGGAGCGAGTAAACCAAATACTCGAAGATATGCTGAGAGCATGTGTGCTAGAATATGGATCCAAGTGGGAAGACTGTCTGCCGTTTGCAGATTTCTCATACAACAACAGTTATCAAGCCAGTTTGCAAATGTCCCCATTTGAATTCATGTACGGAAGGAAGTGTCGCACCCCTTTGAACTGGTCGGAAGTAGGAGAGAGTCAGATTTTCGGACCCAACATCCTACGAGAAGCACAAGAGAAGGTTCACAAGATTCGTGAGCACCTCAAGACCGCCCAGTCTAGACAGAAGAGTTACGCCGACAAGAGACGTCGAGACCTCGCCTTCAACATAGGAGATTTTGTATATCTGAAGGTGTCGCCATTAAAGGGAATTCAGCATTTCCAACTCAAAGGAAAGTTAGCCCCCAGATATATCGGACCCTTCAAGATTCTGAACCATCGAGGAGAAGTGTCGTATCAATTGGAACTACCCGAAGAGATGTCAGCCGTGCATAATGTGTTCCATAACTCGTTACTTCGCAAGTGTCTCGAAGTCCCAGAGAAGACCGAAGTGTTCAAGAATATCGATCACCGGACCATAGAGATCAACGATGACCTGACCTATCCCGAAGTACCCATCCGTATTTTGGAAGAAGCTTTCAGAACTACCCGAACCTGAAGCATCAAGTTTCTCAAGATTCAGTGGAGCAACCACACCGAAGAGGAAGCTACCTGGGAGCGCGAAGATCACATTAGGACGGAGTTTCTCGATCTCTTCAAATCCTAGGTAATCTTTTCGTCCTTTTTCAAATCTCGGGACGAGATTTTGTTTAAGGGGGGAAGGTTTGTAACATCCCAAAGATACTAAACTTAGATCATCAAACTCTAATCATCAAAATTAGGGTTAACAAAAACTTTTCTAAATAAAAATATGAAAGCATGCATGTGTGTATGCATCCCATTTTTGAATTCTTTTGAATTGCCTTGTTTATATGTTTCTTTGCTTGTAAAAGGATTCTTAGGTGAAATAAACATCATCTAAACAATTCCCAAACTTTTCCCAAAGACAAATAAATCAAAACAAACAAAATGAGTGAATGGTCATTTTGACCAATTTAACTCCCATGCCTACTTTGGCTGTCTCAAACTTTCAGAACTTAACAGAAACTTATTTGGATCTTTACACCCCTTGATTGTACTCATAACAAAGTATCAAGCCCCACTTTGTGATCATCCAGAAACATTCAAATGCATAGTTTAAATGACAATTCAAAATTGAATCTTTATCATATGGGAAGATCCCACTTTTTCAAAAACCACCCAAACAAGCTCAACTTTCAAAACCCAAGCATCTGCAGACTCACCAGCACCAACCTAGCACACACACCAAAAATCTTTTCAAAATTCAAAACTTGAATTCTTGCGGCCATTTCATCAAACACCTTGCAGATACAAATCAAACAAAATCCAAACACTATTGTGAGCAGTGATTGAAGCCTAACTTGTTCCCTCTCTAGCTCACAACCATCTAAGTAGATCATCTAGCTAACTAAACCAAGCACTAGCCCCACTGTAAGCTTGGCAATGCCATCAATGGTGAACAGCCGAAGCTCACCATGCCACCCCAGTGTAGACAACAAGCTAGGAGAGAAACTAGCCGTGCCAACCTTGTCTGGAAGATCACCCATGCCTCACCGCCCCCTCTCGACCAGCCCTGCCTCGAAGACACCGACCAGAACACCCAGGAATGTCGCGCCCGTGCCTCTATCAACCATGCCGAGCATGCGCCAGAGCGCCACACTCGACCGACGCCCACAGACCGCGCGCCGCCGTCGTCGCGTGCATACATGATCGCCACCAACCTAGGAGACCGCCATACATCCCCGTTCGTCGCCCCATGCCGCACAACCACCGCTCGCCGTCGAAGACGCCGCCTCTGCCGCGCAGAGCATCGCACGTTCCAGACCAAACCGCACCACCCCTACACGCACATTAAAGCCGTAGAGCATCGCCAGGAGACCACCGATCGATCGCCACCGCCGGCCATGCCTCTAGCCGCCCGTAGCCATGTCGCCACCGTCGCCTGCCCATCCCGTTCGGTCTCATCGTCGCGACTATAAATAGAGGCCACCCCCAGCCGAATTGAGCACACCATCTCACTCCCCTCTCCTCACTGATCGTTCTACCCTGTTCCCGAAGCAAGGCGAGCAGCACTTCGCCAGAATTTCACCAGAGCCCGCTGCCTCCGGAGAAGAAGGGAGCCAGCGATTGGAGCCGCCCCAGGAGAAGCTGCCGGTACCAGGAGGTTCGCCGTCGTCGACTTCGTCGTTCGCCCACCTCGCCGACCCTCGCCTGAACCCCGGTGATCCCCCAACGACCCCCACTGGCCGCGCTAGGTTTCTGTCTCGCCAGCGTTGCCCAACGTCGACGATGACCCTCAGCCGTTGGATTAGAACCAGATCGAACGCACCACATCGCCCCATACCGCTTCGCACCCCTGTCTCACTGATGCGTGGGGACAGGGACTTAACCAGCCCGCGTAAGCGCTGTGCTTAGCAGGCCAGCCCAGTATCACTTCCCGCGCAGCCCGGTTATTTGAATTTAACCTTTTCCATTTTATTTCAAACACACTTCTGTACCCAATTTTAAAAATCAACCTAGGTCGATTCAGTGAACCAAATTGAATGAAACCAATTTTGTTAGAAAGGTCTGGGAATGCTGAATCCAAGCCCGTTGGATTCAAGTCATTTGGATCTGTAGATCATCCTTGGTAAAAATAACAAGGCAGGAGCTTTTCTGCATTCAAACATTTTTCAAATTAAAACCATAACAGCTTTTGAGTTGATTCCAACTCTCAAAAATCACATTTAACCATACCTTTCAGAATATATAAAAATATATAGGTTTACTTATAGAAATAATGTTCAAGTAATAAAATAATGCTACATAGGCATTTCTAGTCACTTAATTTAATTAAAATAAAAGGGTAAAACCTTATTAAATTGTGACACCACTTTAAATCACATTCCCATGGACTAAAATATGTGGTGATGACATGTGTCAACATGATCCCATGTTTGGTTTGGAGAATATTAAATCTTAAGTAGTTTTTCAATGAGTAGAAATTACTTTTCTAAAAATAAAAGGATTTAAACCAAGCTTTAATCTTGTAATGTTAGTGATGATGCTAGATCATCTATAGGACCCTTGTGTGTGATGAATGCAAGTAGTTAAGTATTATTTGGTGATTGTGTACCTCGTATTTATTCATAGACGCTAGTACCGACCAAGGATACGAGGAGGAAGGAGGATACTACGAAGAAGAAGCCGAGGAGAACTTCAACCACTGCTCTGCACAAGGCAAGCTAACCCTTGCAAGATAATGTACTTTAGCAAGCCTAATGCTACTAGTTGAATGTGCAAGCTAACACTTGCAATTTAGCAAGCTTATACTGATACTGTGCAAGCCAATACTTGCTTGTCACCATGCCAACTATATGCCTTAAGCATAGATGATCCTACCCACTTGATAAACCAATCCTAGTTTTACCTACAAGCTTTATACTTTATTTCTTTATCAAAGCTAGTACTTAGAGCTTACTTAAGTGAATTGTAGATACTAGAAAGATATGTGAAGGTTGCATAAAGAGCATAAAATTTGTCCTAAGCTAGATAATCTTGATGTCATCCTAAGGCATGAGATTGAACTTAGTTGAAACTCCACTTGTTTACCACCCCTCATTAGTACTTACCCCCACTTGTAGATGCTAGTGATAAGCATAAAACTTGATCAACATTAGATGGGAATACTTGGTGGAAAAATGGTTATGAAAACCTTGGAATGATGGATCATTCTATTGAAATGTTTTGGACATGTGTTTCCGAACACCTGATGATTTTGGTGATGAAAATATTGAGGCATGAGCCTTAGCCCTTTATAAAACTGATGGTTGTCTGGATGCGATACCATTCCAATTTTATCATACAACCACAATACCCGAAGATTGGGTAGGGATTGACTAGAAACTTATATACCTTAGTATCAGTTCCCTCACGGCCAAGGTCTGAGCTGAGGCTACCTTGTGAAGATTGTCCACCTATGGAGTACCCAAGATGACAGTTGGTCATGGTTGGGAGGCCAAACTCACAGGAGAGGTGCTTATACTAGGGCGTGTAATTGAAAGGTTAGGAATCATTATCCGCATACTGAGTATGGTGAATTCAGGATTTGTTCCTGACGGATGTATCGAGTGTTATGGTGAAGTGTACAATCTCTGCAGAGTGTCAAACTATTCGAATAGCCGCGTCTGCGGTTATGAACAGTTGGAGTGGCCATCACTATTCCCCGTCAGATGTTTTCAAAAGACTTGTGAAATGAATTGAGACTTTGACTTGACCACAACGGGGTTGTGATATGAAATACAAGTTCCCACTTAGGTGTTATAAAACTTCAACTAGCATTCGTTTCTTCTAAACTTAGTAGAGATAAATCTGGCTTTTGCAAAACAACCCTAGAGCCTAGTGTCCTATTATCAAAAACCCCTTTCACTTGTTAGTATTAGTTTGCGAGTACTTAAAGAGTACTCATGGCTTTGTCCCTGGCTATTCCCATGGACAGACTATGAAGAGGAGTACCTGGAAGATGGACCCCAGGAAGGTTACGACAACTAGGATCATCTCCCATCATCAGCATTGCCTGTGACCCCGAAGATGGAGCTTCGCCTATGCTACCGTTATTATTACGTATTCCGCTGCTTGAAGTTGTATTAAGAACTGGATCATGAGATCCCTATTTGTGTAAGACCTTATATATGGTTTGTAATGGATGATGTACTGTGGTATCCAATTCTGTTATGTCTCGCAAAAATGGTAATCCTGGGATTGCGATGTATGGCATAACAGGCATCTGGGATTGAAAATCCGGGTGTTGACATATGAGAACATAAACTTTGCCATATTATACTCTATCATGTTGTAACCAAAACATCATTTAAGATATAACAATATCTTCCATACATGATGGTTTCTGAAACAACTCTTTCAACTCCTAGATTACCTTGATATTGAAACTATCTTTCGAATATCAAGAATCATGGAGACAAACATGATACTTATATACTAACATTGGAATTGTTACTCTTGATTTAATACCAACTATTAAACTTCACGGAGTAATAGAAACTTACTGAAAGTTTGCAATGGGACTTTTAAACTTTAGATTAACACTTCAAAACAATACGATACCAGTTCGTAAAATAACTAACCAGAAATTAAAACTAAGCGCAAGGTGGTAAACGGATGCCAATGACTACAACAACTATGCAAATTCACTTCGATTTAATTTATGATAAATAGTGTTCAACTTTTAATCATATTGATTTTGATCTCCCACTCAAAACAATATCCTTCACATTGCTTTAGTGATCACACGAACCAAATCCACCACATCAAAACCGATCATCACGAGAGTTGATGTAGCTTCAATGGCGAACAATCAACATGTTCATCATATCTACTATATGACTCATGCTTTACCTTTTGGTGATTTGTGTTCCGAGACCATGTCTGTACATGCTAGGCTCGTCAAGATCAAACCTTAGCTTCCGCATGAGCAAATCTGGCTTGCTCACGTTGTATACACTCGCAGAATCTAACACACCCGATCATCACGTGGTGCTTCGAAACAATGAGCCTTAGGAACGGTGCTTACTAAGGATGAACACTTTAAACTTGAAATTTGTGTGCTTGAGGGATCATCTTATAATGCTACCGTCGCAAACTAAGCAATACAGGATGCATAAAGGATTAACATCACATGCAATTCATAATATGTGATATGATATGGCCTTTCTTCTTGTGCTTCCGATCTCCATCTTCAAGCACGAACATGATATCCATCATCACCGGTATGGCGTCAAGGTCAATGGCGCCGTTTCATGGTTGTCGTCCACCAGCTTCAACTATTACAACTACTTTGAATAGACACACGGGTCTTAACGGAATTTAAAGACAACCATATGGCTCCTGCCGGTTGCCAACTTACAATAAGGAACATTGCATACATCAAATATAATCACAATCATGGCCATATCACATCATAGCACACCCCTGCAAAACAAAGTTAGACGCCTCTAATTTTCTTTGCATGTTTTACGTGGTTTGGGGCTTTCAATAAGTGTCGTTCTAACTTACGAACAAGAACCACAACGTTGATGTTTGAACTATCAAGTGCCTGTTGTAAATTGAATCTATACTATGATAGGAGAGACAGACACCCGCAAAGCCACTTATGCAATACAAGTTGCATGTTGAGCGTGGAGCAAGTCTCATGAACGATGTCATGTAAGGTTAGCCCGGGCCGCTTCATCCCATAATACTGCAAGATGCAAAGTACACAAAAATCAATTGATAATAAAAGCACCACCGCCCACAATGACCATTGTGTTCTACTCGTGCAACGGATCTACATATAGACACGGCTCTGATACCACTGTAGGGGTTCGTAGCATGGAAAACAAAAAAAATCTATCGCATGAACACACACAAGCCAAGATCTATCTACTAGATTGCAGCCACGAGTCGATAGAGTACTAACCCTCGAAGATTCCAAAGCGGTTAACGAGAGCAGATTCTCGTGGGTGATGTAGTCGTACACTTGCCGATCTCAAGATCAAGTAGACGATCCTTCCCGCCGTTTCGATCTGGCGGGTTAGGTGTCGGGTTGGGCGGCGGGTTGGGCGCCTGCTGGTCCACGTCGCTCTGGATGACTACGGCGCATTGATAGCGCTTGTAGATTGGTCTGCTGTTGCCGCAGCTTTCGGATTCGGAACCGTAGGTCCCTTCATCCGATGGCGGATCGCACAGGTCGGAGTTGCAGGTGCTGCTGTCGTAGGAATCATCTGTTGATGATGTTGTGCGTAGCACGGGGTGCGGGGTCCATGAAGAGGGCCTGATTGATGGTAGGGGCACCCGCTCAGGGAGGCGGAGGGTGCCAGTTTTCCCCACCTGGAAGCAGAATCTCCCGAACAGGATCGCGAGTCCGTCGCCTACGGGCTCAAAGTCCTTCATGGTGGCCGGTGAGTGGGCGGTGAAGTCGAAAGCGCCGAAGAGGAGGTGACTCTCCGTCACCACAGAGTTGTAGATCAATCGGGTTGGGACCGTCACGATCGCACTATCAGCGTCCCCAGTTCCCACAGACGGCGCCAATTGACGAGGTTTGATCTCATCAATGCCCATTGTTATGGACTTGGGTTTTGGAGAAGATGGGGATGCTGGAGATCGTGGAACAGTTAGCAAACAAGCAACACGGGGACACAAGGTTTACCCAGGTTCAGGCCTCCGGAGGGAAAACCCTACTCCTGCTTGTCTGCTCTTGATTACGACGGGACCGAAGGTTACAGGGGTGCGCAGATGCAATCCGGCGTGGAGGTGTGTATGCGAAAGTATGAGGAGGAGCTCTAGGTCGTGCCCTCCTAGCCTTTATATAGACTCAGGCAGGTCCCGGGCATAGACCTAGTCAGTTACAGGTTCTAGGGTTTTACCCCTTTGAATTTCCTATCTACTCTAGTCTTGCTCTCCAAGGATCCGAAAGCGTCATGGGCCTTGGCCACCTGAAAATCTTCATGGGCCAGCGTATAATTGCCGTGGACCTTCCTTGGGCTGGACCAGGTATGCTGAGATCATGTACCCGTGGGGTATAACCATGTCAATAGCCCCCGAGTGTTCAGTCGAATCGTAGATTCGGCTGAGGACTCTGCAATCTTTCAGGTGCAACTATGTATATCAATAGTTCCTGTGCAGGGATTGTTGATGCGTGTGCCTGACTCACCCGACGGATCAGAGTCAGTTAACTGTCTTAGGATGAAACAACACGATCTTCTTCAGGTTGGAGTCCCTCAACTCGAACCCGGAACATATGCTGGCGTAATTCGACTCAGGCCGCGGAGGACTTACAGGAGTGGAATTCCAGTGAATTTAAGTGATGTACCCAACGCATCCGTCGGGATTTTTCATCGCACCTATTAGCACGGGTTTTTACTAGCAGAGCGCAGTCATGTGCGTTGCCAGGCCATCAGATGATATCTATAGGTCTTATCTTTGTATCGCAGACACAACATCCGAATGGTTATTACCGCGGAGGTGTTTCGGGTGGTCAAGGAGAACGTTGCTCACTTGATGTTTAGTTGGGGCAGAGTTGCCGAAAAGTTTTTGCATGTTGATCCGAAGGATCGCGGTCGAAGAATTCATAGGGTGCGCGACTAGCGCTCCCTATGGGAGTAGCCCCCGAGTGTATGTTCGAGTCGTAGACTCGAGCGGAGACTTTAATTCAGACGTTGTTCAGTTGTAAGTCCGTAGGACACAAGAAAAATCGGATGATTAAATCCGTCCTCCCTATGGGAGTAGCCCCCGAGTCCGTAGTGGAGTCGTAGACTCGACGGAGGACTCGAAGTAATGTTTTGCTTCTATTCATCTTTCGGGTGCGCGGCCAGCGCTCCTGATAGGAGTAGCCCCCGAGTAATTGGTCGAATCGTAGATTCGAGTGAGTACTTTTAGCTTTGAAGCTGAAGAAATTGTAGCTGTTGCTAGTATAGCTTTTGATGACGTCAGTGCTGACGATCGATGACCTCAAACGTCTGCTGTGCCAGAGATGACTTGACTGGACGAACGTGGGTCCCACTTGCTGACCTTGAATTGACCGGTCACGCGTGGCGTGGAGATAATTACGGCGTTGCCTCGATTTCCATGCGTAGTGGACGGCGTGTTAGCGACGGTTCGTTGTGATGCTGACACGTGTATGGCCAGATCTGCCGTTGGCGTTAGGTCTTCTCGATGGACGGTTGCCGTGCGTCGTCTTTGTTGTTATAATCATTGGGGAAAGCTGCAGTTTGTTTTCACCGCATCTATTCTTGTTTTCACTGCCTCCTTGTGCTCTAATAGTTCTTGCTGCGCGCTGGAATATCCTTGCACATTTCCTTCTTCCCTTCTGCGCTCTCACCGCCTGCGCCGCCGCACCGCGATGGGGAAAACGAAGAAGTCATCATCTGCGGCTGGTACCAGCGCCGCCGGAGGGAAGAAAGGCGCCACCGCTACCCGTGTCATCGACGGTGGTTGGCGGCGATCAGAGACGCGGGAGAGTGACCTCCGCAGGCTTCGCGAGCGAGGCTTGATCCCACAGGATAGGGAGGCCGTCAAACTCCCAGGCAACAAGGTAATCCCCCGTCCCCCCGCTGGGTATCGGGTTATGTTCCTTGCCTTCGTTATTCGTGGGTTTTCCTTCCGAGTCCATGATTTCCTTCGTGGGCTGATCTTTCTCTATGGCATCCAACTGCATCATCTTTCCCCCAATTCTCTTCTTCACATTGCTTGTTTTATCACCCTCTGCGAGTGCTGGCTCGGCATCGAGCCTCACTTTGGCCTCTTCCGGAAACTCTATTCCGTGAAGAGGCAATCTGGTTCGGATAGTGTGTATCCCATTGGGGGTTGCATCATCTCCCTCAAGGCCAATATTCTTTTCTTTTCTTTTTCCATGTCCGAATCTGTCCAGTACTGGCGGAGGCGATGGTTTTACATTCGCGACTCCACAGTGGCTGGGCAGCATTTTGGTCTTGCTCCTTTTGACTCCTCCCAAATAATCGAGCCGAAGAGGTCCTGGAAAAACCAGATCTTGGATGGCGAGGTAGCGGAGATAGAGGCCCTCTACCGTCGGGTGGAGGATCTCCAGTTGATTCTGGAGAAAGAAGTAAACGGTGTGGATATCATCCGCATGTTTCTCGAGCGTCGGGTGCAGCCCCTCCAGGCTAGGGCGCACCCAATGTTTCTTTATGCTGGGCGCCGTGATCCGACGTGAGTTTCGGCCGAGAAGATCTCCCAGGGAGATCTCGACAGGGCCCTTCGTACGCTGCTGAAGTACAAGGCTGGAGAGGATATCCTGGGGAAGTCGCTGACTCCGCCATTTTCTTCTACGCTGGCCATTCCACATGTGTAGATTCGTGCGCGTAGTGCTTTTGTTGGCTGCATGTTTATTTTCTCTTGTTTGCTAACAACGTTTCTTCTTTTCTGCAGAGCTTCAAGGTGCCGGGCATGGTGCCGCCATTGCCCGAAATCTTTCTGGATGCTCCGGATAATGATGTGGTGGATTCCATGTCTGAGCTGCCGTCGGCACGATCTCCGGCTGAAGAGGCCAATGAGTCGAGCGAGGACCATACTCGCAAACGATCACGGAGTTCCAGCGAGTCTTCGTATGCTTCGACTCCTCCGACTCCTAGGAATCCTCTGTGTCTTGAGCGTCATAGTGATGGGCATGGAGGCTCTTCCTCCCCTATTCCTGCTCTTCCTGTGCGGGCTGTAGCGCCGCACCCGCCAGCAAAGCGGAAGAAGGAAGAAAAGAAGGAAGAGAAGAAGGAAGAGAAGAAAGAGTAGAAGAGGGTCCGAAGGACCCCTCTTGTCTTCAACCTGAGCGAGCTTGACTCGTAAGTTTCCTCTACACTGCGTTTTCTTTACTGTTTACTTTGCTCTTGTACTAATTTGTTCGTGTGCAGGCACTCTTCCAACGACTCCTCTAGCGATGGTGCTCGGGAGATGATGGGGGAGTCGAAAGTCGCGTCTCCTCCTCAGACGGTGGCGACTTCTGAGGGCGCTGCTCCGAACCCTCTTCTGCAGGAGGTGCAGGTGGTTGCGCCTCAGAATTTTGCCGGCGGACCGTCGACGTCGCCATCGGATCATGTAAGTCTCCTGCCACGGGGGAGCCCCCGCGCGTTTGTAAAAGAGTTTTCTTGTTTTGTTCTTTGAGTCTCGGGGGGAGCCCCCGAGCGTTTTCGTGTGTGTCTTTTGCTTCTGTTCTTTTCTGTTGGGCGTAGCCCCCGAGTCCTTTTTCTGACTGGTAGGTCTTCTTCCTGTAGCCTTTTGTGCAGGATGCCAAGCGACTGGTGCAGGAGCACCTGGTGCTGGAGGCCAGCCTCAAACAGCTTCAAGGTACTGTTATGCCTTTGATGTTTGCTTCTTCGTGTATTCTTGTCCTGTTATCTGACACCTGTATTTTTTGGATGCAGAGAAGCATAATACCTCCCTTCATGAGATCGATGCTCTCAAAAAGAGCCTTGGTCAAGCGGAGAAGAAGGCCGAGGTCGCCCTTGGTGCAAAGGAGCGGCTCGAGCTGGAGCTGTCTACTACGGTCGAGGCTAAGGAGCGCCTGCAGTGGGAGTCCACGGACCGCGAGGAGCAGCTTGCCACTGCTGCGGCTGCGCGTGAAAGAGAAGTGGCTGGCAAGCTCATGGCGGCTGCCAAGGCTGTTTCGGGTAAGTATCTTCACTTGCATCTTTTTGTCTTTCTTCTACGGAGTTTTTGCTCATTGCTTCTCATTATTATCTCAGATGTCGCGGGCATCGAGTTTGACCGCGGTGCTCTGGAGCACGGGAGTGCTCTAGATGATGCTACTGCAGCGGTCGAAGATCGCTGCAGCACCATCATCAGTTCACTTGCCAAGGCCAAGGAGGTCCTTGGCCGCTTCTACAGGGAGCTTGTCCCCAAGGGCGCGGCCCTTGATGATGTTGACGCCCTGGCGGAGGCATTGTCAGTCGAAGCGCCTGCGGCGTACAAGCGCAAGCAGAAGGGCATCGGCGCATCTGTCGGGCTAGCGATGGCTTTGGCGGCTGGAGCGGAGCTGGACCTTCCCCAGATCACCTCCCGGATGCCGACGACTGCGGATGGATCCGAGGTAGCCTTCGCTACCTATTCTGCTCGCTGTAAGCGATATGGGCCAAAGCTGATTGATCTGCTGGCCGAGTAGGCGCTACGGCAGCAGGGGGAAGCCAAGGCGAGGCAATCCGGCTCCGAGGCGACTCAGGGCGCCGCGTCTTAGGCGCTGTAGCTGTAGGATAGTTTGTAATTTTCTTTTGCTGTAATTATGTTGAGGAAACAAAATCCCTGTGCCACGTAGTGGCATTTATCCACTTAATGAATTTTGTTGAGTTGTGTTCTTCGTCGTCTGAGTGTTTATGTCCTTTTCTTTTCTGCTGCTCTAGGTTCCTTCAGGTGCTGATCCCGTTGACACCTCGCCTGCAGCGCGGCTGCGGCCATCTTTGGATGATTCATAACAACTTGCTTTTCTCCGAGACCGTGTTCGTAGTCTTGAGAAGGAGTTGCTTGGGGTGCGTGGTCACGCCGATGTTTCGAAGTCCAAGGCAGATCGCGGTGCAGCCAGAGAGGAGTATTTGATGGCGGAACTGCTTCGACTGTCTGAGCAGCTACAATGTAAGTTGTTCTTTGTTTCGAGCTGCAGCTCAGTTCTTCGGATGTGCCTGCTGACCTTGTGTCTTATTTTGGTGCGGGTGTCGCAGGTGCTAATCTTGCTCCAAGGGAGGAAAAAGAGTGTGTCGCTGTTCGGGTCAATTGCTTGACTCAGCAAGACATGGAAACCGGCGGGTTCTTCTGGATGGATCGTGACCGTGCTATGGTCCTTGCGACGGTGCAAGATCATGTGCACCAAGTTTCGCGGGTGCTTCGTCAGGTGCAGACGTCGCTTGCGTCGATGCTGCATGTTATGTTTCCTTTGGATGTCGTGCCAACAAACCTTGTTGGTCTTCTGTCGAAGTTTTGGAATGTGAATAATGTCAAGGAGTTGGTGCGGCAACAGCTCGTCGCAGGAGTGAAGGCTGCGTTGTCCCTTGTGAGGCTGCATCGCCCTGATGTAGATTTGTCTGCTGTAGCGGCTGGGCCACTTCTTCGGCCGGATGGTGGTGAGTGGGACATGCATCCGCATTATGCGGCTGTAAGGCAGTATGCCGAACAGGTCGTAGATTTGTTTGAGCAGCGTGCTCAAGTTATTCTTCAGAATAGGTAGTACCTGTAAAAGAGATAGATGTAAAATTTATATGTACGTGTCTGGGCGCGTTTTGCCCCTTTGTTATAAAGATGCAATTGTTTGTTTGAGCACGTAGTGCTTTGTTTGCGCACGTGTCCTTTTCGTTAGTCTGACGTGATCGTCTACTCAGGTATACACGTGTTATCCTCAGTCGATGAGATCGTGAGGTGGGGGAGCCCCCGAGTGCGTTTGTAGCATGTAGTAAAGGTGTAAATAGTAAAACGAAATTTTTGGGGCGAGACACTTAGCTTTATTTATATCGTAATGGAGGAAGTATAATGTTCGGCTGAGTAGCCTTGGCTGAATAGCCTTATTGAAAGTAAAGGGGTAGATAGCTAGGGGTAGAATCGTCGCAAGTGCGCGATGTTCCATGGGTTGGAGTATGCGACTCTAGACTCCACGTGCTTGAGGCGATAGGCGCCACCTGGGATGACTTCGGTGATGATGTAGGGTCCTTCCCATGGTGACTCGAATTTCTTTGGTCGCTCTTGCTTGAGTCGCAAGACGAGGTCTCCTTCGACGAAGGACCTTGGGCGCAGTCGGCGGCTGTGGTAGTTGCGGAGACTCTGCTGGTACACCGCTGATCGAGCTGCTGCTACGTCTCTTGCCTCGTCGAGTGTGTCGACAGCGTCTTCGAGTGCAGCCGTGGATTCGGCTTCGCTGTAAGAGACGACCCGGGGGGCCTGGTGGCGTACTTCGGCTGGTAGTACGGCTTCGGCTCCATGCACCATGAAGAACGGCGTGTAGCCGGTGGAGCTGTTTGGCGTAGTCCGCAAACTCCATAGGACAGATGGTAGCTCTTCCGTCCAGGCTCCGGCCTTTCGTTCGAGTGGGCTCATGAGGCGCTTCTTGATGCCAGCGCCGATTAGGTTGTTGGCCTTTTCGACCTGCCCATTCGTTTGCGGGTGAGCCACTGAGGCGTATGTGATGTTGATCCCTAGGCCTTCGCAGAAGTCTTGGAATTCTTTGGATATGAAGTTCGATCCATTGTCGGTGATGATGCTGTGTGGTACGCCGAACCTGTAGACAATGGATTCGAAGAACTTGACGGCGGTCTTGCCCTTTTGGTTGGTAACCGGCATGGCTTCGACCCACTTGGTGAATTTATCGACTGCGACCATGAGGTAAACGTGCCCCCCTTTCGAGGACTTTGGCAGTTTGCCGATCATGTCGAGGCCCCATTGAGCAAAGGGCCAGGCTATAGGTATGGGTCTGAGCTCTGACCCGGGTGCGTGCGGTTTGTCGGCGAACCTTTGGCACCCGTTGCATCTTCGGACGATGTCCTTTGCATCGCTCATGGCCGTTGGCCAGTAGAATCCAGCTCGTAGAGCTTTGGCGACAAGGGAGCGGCTGCCTGCGTGATGGCCGCAGATGCCCTCGTGGATGTCTTGGAGGATGGTTTTCCCGTCACCGATGGTGACGCACCTTTGTAGTACACCCGTAATACTGCGCTTGTACAGCTCGCCATTGATGATGGTGAAATCTTTTGACCGGCGAGATATGCGTCGGGCATCCGTTGGGCTGTCAGGCAGCTTTCTGTTTATCAAGAACTAGAGGTACGGTCGTGTCCAAGTTTCTTTGACTGCCATGACCTGCATCAGGTTGACTATAGCGACCTCTGTGTCCAGTTTCTCGGGTCCTTCGTGTCCTTTGGGCAGCGCAGCCCCCGAGTGTTCTGCTTCTTCGGGTGATCCCTTGGGGAATTTCCTCTTGATGGATGGCACGCAGATCTGTTCGAGGAACATACCTGGTGGCACCTTTGCGTAGGTGGAGCCGATGTTGGCGAGTCTATCGTCCTCCTCGTTGCTTTCTCTTCCAACGTGCCGAAGCTCGCAGCCGTCGAATTCTCCTTCGAGTGTGTTGTAGAGTGCGCGGTACGCGATCATGTTTTCGGCGTGTGCGTCGCACTCGTTCATCGTCTGCTGGACGACGAGGTTGGAGTCACCGTAGATGACCAGGCGCGTTGTGCCGCAGATCTTTGCCATCCTCATGCCGTGGATGAGGGCTTCGTATTCGGCCTCGTTGTTGGAAGCTCGGAATTTCATCCGGAGGACGTACTTCATCTGGTCGCCCTGAGGGGAGGTCAATATGACCCCGGCTCCTGGTCCAGCTTCACGCTTGGAGCCGTCGAAGTGCATCGTCCATGATTGCGACATGTCTGGGGTGTCTGGCAGCTGCAGCTCCATCCAGTGTACAAGCAAGTCCGGGAGGACTTAAGACTTGATTGCGAGTCGCTTCTCGTAGACGATGTCTAGGGGTGACAGCTCGATGCCCCATAGGGCCACGCGTCCTGTGGCCTCTGGGTTATTCAGGATGCTGTTCAGGGGTGCTTCGTTGACGACCATCACCTGGTGCTCCTGGAAGTAATGGCTCAGCCGTCGAGCCGTCATGAACACGTCGTAGGCGAGTTTCTGGTAGTGAGGGTACCTCTGCTTTGTTGGCGTCAGTACCTCGCTGAGGTAGTAGATTGGGCGTTGGATCCCATGGGTCTTGCCTTCTTCAGGTCGTTCGACCACTAGCACGGTGCTGACCTCCTGGTGTGTGGCTGCTATGTACAGTAGCAGAGGCTCGCGCTCCTTTGGCGTGACCAAGACGGGCGAGGTGGAGAGTAGCCGTTTGAGGCTTTCGAACGCATCGTCGGCTTCGGGCGTCCACTCGAATTTATCCGCCTTGCGTAGCAGCTGGTAGAATGGCAGGGCCTTCTCGCCCATGCGGCTGATGAATCTGCTCAACGCCGCTATTCGTCCTGCGGCTGCTGGACACCTTTGAGGTTTTTCGGCTTCTCCATTGCCATGATGGCCCTGATTTTCTTCGGGTTCGCCTCGATCCCTTGCTGAGAGATGAAGTAGCCAAGTAGCTGGCCCGATGGGACGCCGAAGGCGCACTTTTCGGGGTTGAGTTTGATCCTGTAGCGATCGTCGATGAGCGTTCTTGCCTCCCTGGTTTTGATGACTATGTCGTCGACATAGACTTGGAAGTTGCGACTGATCTGGTCCTTGAGGCATGCCTGCATGCATCGCTGGTACGTGGCACCTGCGTTCTTTAGCCCGAAGGGCATTGTGTTGTAGCAGAACACTCCGAACGGTGTAATAAACGCCGTTTTTTCTTGATCTTCGACCTTGAGTCGAATCTGGTTGTAGCCTAAGTAGGCGTCGAGGAAGGAGAGTTTCTCACATCCTGCGGTCGAATCGATGATCTGGTCGATCCGAGGAAGAGGGAAGTGGTCCTTTGGGCAGTGCTTGTTCAGCGACGTGAAGTCCACGCACATCCGCAGGATATCCGTGTCCTTCTTGGGAACCATCACTGTATTTGCGAGCCACTCGCTTTCTTTGATCTCCCTGATGAAGTCTGCGGTGAGTAGCCTGTTTATTTCCTTCCCGATGGCTTCGGCCCGTGGCTCGGACAGTCTCCGGATGGACTGCTTGACGGGCTTGGTGTCTGGAAAGACGTTGAGTGCGTGCTCGGCGAATTCCCTGGGAACTCCTGGCATGTCCGCAGGACACCAGGCGAAGATTTCCCAGCGCTCACAGAGGAATTCGACGAGCGCGCTTTCCTATGCAGGGCTGAGGTCGTTGGCGATCAGCGCCGTCTTGGAGGCATCCGTCGAATGGACCTGCACCTTCTTTGTGTTGACGGTGGAGTCGAAGGACATGTCAGGTGCGTTTTGTCGTGCGACTGGGGGTGCCCCATTGTCCGTCACCTCGTGGAGCCTTACGAGTTCCTCCTGCATGCCGAATGATTGGGAGATTCTGTTGAAATCCCTGTCGCATTGGTCTGATCGGGTGAAGCTCCCGTGGATTGTGATGACGCCCTTCGGCCCTGGCATCTTAAGTAGCAGGTATGCATATTGTGGGACAGCCAAGAACCTTGCGAATGCTACACGCCCGAGGATGGCGTTGTACTGTGATGGCCAGTCCACCACTTCGAATTCGAGTCGTTCGAGTCGGAAATTGTCCGGCTTGCCGAAGATGACGTTGAGCCATATTTTGCCTAGGGGGAATATGCCCTTTCCTGGGACAATGCTGTGGAACATTGTATCTGACTGTTCCAGGCTGCACTGCGGGATCCGCATTGCTGCTAGAGTACTTGCGAACATCATATTGATGCCGCTGCCGCCGTCCATGAAGACGCGGCTCATCTCGAAACCTCCGATCTACGCCTCCAGCACCAGGGTAGCATGACCTGGGCGAGGGATCTGGCAAAGGTGATCCGAACGACTGAACGTGATGCAGGACTCTGATCCGCTGAGGTACTCAGGGATGGCGGGTGGAGTTGCCACGGCCAGGTTGATCTGTCAGGTGATTTTCTTCTGCACCCTATTCGTGGGGCGCCCCTTCTGGATCATCAGTGCTCCTTTCGGCGGGGGATACCCGTTCCCAGCGTTGTTCTGTGCTGGTGCGACTGGTTGGTTTGGGCCTCCCACAGGTGGCGGTGGAGGAGCTCCATGCGCTATCTCACCTGGCGCGGGTGCGTTCCCGAATCCAGGAAGTGGAGCTTGCTGCCTCATCTGGACCATGCTCTCGCTGAGTTTTTGGAACTCGCGGTAGTCCTTGAGCATGTGGCTTGCCTTCTTCTTGCCATCCTGCTTGTCGATGTAGAAGTGGATGGTGCATGGACCCGAAAGTTTTTCGTATGCGGAGGGTCTGTTATCGCGGTCGCGGCGCTACCACGACTGCGCTGGGCGTCCTCCATCGCGGAAGTTTCCTCCGCGGTATCCTCCGATGTTGCGGTTGGCGTCGTTGCGGCGATCGGCGTAGACGGCCGCGAACATGTCGGGTCCATCGCGATCGTCGTAGACGCGCGATCTTCTCTTGCTACGGCGCTCTCGTCGTCGGCCGTAGTCGTCCTCTTCTTTCGATTGTGCTCGGTGGATGGAATCTTCGCCGTCAGCCCACCTGTTGGCGATGTCCATGAGGTGGTCGAGTGTTTTGGGCTTGACGCGCCCGAGTTCCTCCTTGAAGTCTTGGCGCTTGACGCCGTACCTAAAGTCGTCGATGGCCCTCTCCTCGGAGATGTGCGCTGCGGAGTTCTTGGTGTTGGACCAGCGTAGTATGTACGAGCGAATGGATTCGCCCGTTCGTTGAGTGCAGGCCCGCAACTCTTCGATTGAGGCGGGCCTCTTGCCGGTGCCCTTGAAGTTTCGGATGAAGCTGTAAGCTAGCTCATCCCAACTTCGGATGGACCCTGAAGATAGGCTGCTGAGCCAGATCCGGGCCGCTCCTGTCAGCTGCAGCTGAAGGCATTGCATGGCGGTTTCCTTGTTTCCGCCGTGCAATTTGACGGATGACAGGTGGTCGCTAAGCCATGCCTTTGGGTCTTGTGTGCCATCGAACTTCGGAGTATCCGAAGGAAGCTTGAAATTGCACGGCATCTTTGTTCGTCGAACAGATCTGCTGAAGCATCGGGCTTCGTAGAGTTCTCCTTCGTCTTCGTCCATCTCGGATTCAGACGAGCATGCGCGCTTGGCTCGCGCTTTGTCGATTTTGCGTTGTGTGAGTGCGTCCCTGGCATCGTAATCGCGGTTGCGGTGACGCGAACTCTTCTTCCTTCGAGGAAGGTCATGTTCCTCTTCTTCGGATGAAGGGGTGGGGCTGCGGTCGAACCTGGCCGGAGCTTTCTTCTTCGGCTCCGTGGGAGCTTCCTGGTGGAGTGCAGCTCCGACGAGTCTGAGTCCGGTAAGTGCGGACTTGTGCATGGCTCTTTTCGGGTCCCCCTCTGGAGGTGGGTGGGCTGCGAGGTACGCAGTGGCTGCCATGATCGCAGCCTGCGGAATTTTCAAGATGACGTTGCCGTCGGCGTCCATCTCCATGAAGGATGTGTGGAGGGTTCGGGTCACCTCATGGCGCTCCTTGGGATCCATGTTCTCCATCCGAGAGTGGTGCTTGTTGCCTTGGTTGTCGTTCGAGGTGGAGCCGATGCCCATGGCGGAGAGCGCGGCTCGTCGCGCGCTGGACTCTGAGGCTGCCTGCTTGCGTTTGTCAAGCACCTCCTGCATCTTGACCTGCTTCTTGTGCTCCTCGATCAGGAGCAGATGGTAGGCCATCAGCAGATCCCGGGAGGAGTCTGCAGGCAGGACTATGTTGCCTGCCACGGCGTTGTGTGTCTGGGCCCATCCTTCTTTGCTAAGGCGGATGACATGGCCATTGTTTTCCCCTTCGGTGGGGGGACTGGCTTCTTCTATTCCCGCCGTTTCGATCTGGCGGGTTAGGTGTCGGGTTGGGCGGCGGGTTGGGCGCCTGCTGGTCCACGTCGCTCTGGATGACTACGGCGCATTGATAGCGCTCGTAGATTGGTCTGCTGCTGCCGCAGCTTTCGGATCCAGAACCGTAGGTCCCTTCATCCGATGGCGGATCACACAGGTCGGAGTTGCAGCTGCTGCTGTCGTAGGAATCATCTGTTGATGATGTTGTGCGTAGCACGGGGTGCGGGGTCCATGAAGAGGGCCTGATTGATGGTAGGGGCACCCGCTCAGGGAGGCGGAGGGTGCCAGTTTGCCCCACCTGGAAGCAGAAGCTCCCGAACAGGATCTCGAGTCTGTCGCCTACGGGCTCGAAGTCCTTCATGGTGGCCGGTGAGTGGGCGGTGAAGTCGAAAGCGCCGAAGAGGAGGTGACTCTCCGTCGCCGCAGAGTTGTAGATCAATCGAGTTGGGACCGTCACGATCGCACAATCAGCGTCCCCAGTTTCCACAGACGACGCCAATTGACGAGGTTTGATCTCATCAATGCCCATTGTTATGGACTTGGGTTTTGGAGAAGATGGGGATGCTGGAGATCGTGGAACGGTTAGCAAACAAGCAACACGGGGACACAAGGTTTACCCAGGTTCAGGCCCTCGGAGGGAAAACCCTACTCCTGCTTGTCTGCTCTTGATTACGACGGGACCGAAGGTTACAGGGGTGCGCAGATGCAATCTGGCGTGGAGGTGTGTATGCGAAAGTATGAGGAGGAGCTCTAGGTCGTGCCCTCCTAGCCTTTATATAGACTCAGGCAGGTCCCGGACATAGACCTAGTCGGTTACAGGTTCTAGGGTTTTACCCCTTTGAATTTCCTATCTACTCTAGTCTTGCTCTACAAGGATCCGAAAGCGTCATGGGGCTTGGCCACCCGAAAATCTTCATGGGCCGGCGTATAATTGCCGTGGACCTTTCTTGGGTTGGACCAGGTATGCTGAGATCATGTACCCGTGGGGTATAACCATGTCATCTCCCCCTGTGTATATATCTACCACCTGTAATTTAACCCCTTTTTATAAATAAAAAATGATGTAGTGGGGACTTCCCCCATTGCCTTTAGCGTAAAAAAACTAAGGGTTGTTTTTCCGTACTAGACAAAAACAGACATGCCAGAACTATTTGGATCTCTCCGGTGGAGATGCCCAACCACCCACCTATTATTTTAGCCCACAAGCCAGTCCGCCAAATAGAGGAGAAAATGAGTCACCCCATTATGGCACCGTTAGGATAGGGAAGGATAGCGACCCAAATATTGTTCGGGGCATGACCCAAACGAAAAAAACGAACTATTTGGACCGTTGATTTGATTCGTGACGCTAGAGATGTTCTTAACACTTTACTTGATGTTGAGCAGGGCGTAAGCATAACACCCCCTGTCTTCTGGGGAAATTGATTTCAGAGGTCAGGCCCACTGGAGACCACTTTTGATTTTTTTTTAAGAACCAAATATTTAACAAAAATATCTACATGTAGCCAGCAATATGAAATACAAGTATGCAAATTTTCAAAGAAAAATACATTATATCTTGGGTGTAGAAAAAATACAAATATGATAAATTTTAGGAAAACTGAGACCCATTTAAAAATTGCACTGTTCGGATCTGAAATTTTCTATTTTTGTTGAGGCCGGAATACAAATTACTTTCACACAAAAAATTGTACGCGCATATTATAAATCATTATCTACATCCTGATATTTATTTTAAATTTTTTAAGTCTTTAAATTTAAACTTTCGAAAGAAAAATATCCAGCATGGTGAACGGGCTCCAAATTGACGTTCTCCCCTGTCTCTTCCTGTTTGTGGTTCCGGCCATTTCAAATAAAAGATAACGCAACGGCAACTGCTTCCTCTCTCCTCCACCCCACCCCGTCCTGCCCACTCAATCCCCGGCCTCACTTCGGCCCTTCCTCCCCACGCCATACATCCAGCCTCGCGCCGCCTCATCGAGATCGATGGCGGAGATCGACCCGAGCAACGGAGGCGTCTCCGCTCTTCTGTCGGTACCCTCCTCCACCTCCCCCGCTGCCCCCATCAGCCCGTGGTCGCCGCTAAACCAAGCGCGGCGGCACTGACTCCTTCTCATCGCCGGTAGCGCTGATCCCGAGTAACAGAAGATCCTCCTCGTTGGCTGGAGCGCCGCGCCAGTCGCCGAACCTTTGATGAGCCCCATCTGGTCCTCGACTCCGGATGCTCTGATCCCGGTTCACCGAATTCCTCGCCGCCGCTGGAGCGCCGAGACAGTCAACAAACTCCGGTGAGTCCTCCTCGTCTTTTGTTTTTTTTTCTCCCTGAGCAATCGTGGTCGTGGTAGAGGCACCGGGTACTTGGGCCGTTTTGTAACTATTATAGGCCTTTTTCCTGGGCCGGATTTAGTAGCTTCTGCTTGAGAAGCCCGAGTCGACGCTGAAGGAAAATCCTATATATGGCTACTAATCCACCTGAAAAAACGATTAACCAACGTCTTTTACCGCTAAGCCTTCTACTCATCTCCCCCCTCCAGTTTCCGCCTGAGCGCACTCGTGATCGTGGTCTCCTGCCACCTGCCATGGATCTTTTCCTACACCACTTGCTGCAGACCGATTGGTTACATCCCTGCACCTCGCAGCACTACTGCTTCGCGTGTCTCACTGCAGTATGCCCGCACTGCTGCCCTCATCACAACGCGAGCCATCACGGCGCGGACGCGCGGGAGCCTGCATTTGTACAGTTCTTTCAATTCATTAATGCATCTTTATTCTTTATGATGATTGATGATTCTTGTCTTTTACTGTCTGAATTTCGGTCGTTTGTTGATCAGTTCTTTAAGGGAAAGTCGATTCTTGAATTTAGTGACGACGCTGCTTTTGCAGTTCTTGGTTTCTTGTTCTGTTAAACTGTCTGTTGTTTCTTGAACAGTTCTCTTCTTTCTTGATGATTCGGTAATTGTCCAAACTCTTGACGTACGCCAGTTAGTTCTTTACGGATGCTTTCATGGTAGTAACTTGTTCGATTGACATCCACAGGTCGGGTCAGCGGGTGGCGCCCCCGCCATACGCTTGCCAGACTGCGCAGGCTGTGGATTCAGCCTGAAAGGAATCCAGAAGCTCGTCTCTGGTGGAGCGAAGTGGATACCCATCACCGCTCCGGCGCAGGACCGGAGAGTAGGGGGGACGTGCTCTGAGTGCGGAGGTCAAAGCAGGAGAAAAAAGAAGTTCTGCTCTATGGCTTGCAGGGTACGAAAAAATCTGTTTGATTACACTATGTCCTGCGAATCATAATCCACACATTCTAGAATTCAAAGCTAAATATCAGCATGCTCATGCCCTACATTCTGAATCACTTATTCAGTAGCTGACACATATGTTGTGCTCCACCTGACATAATACCCTGTTTGTTTCAACTTTCAAGAACTGGTCCTCCAAACAGAACCAGGAGCATTTGTTTTAATAGAAATGATTGCACGCACGCACACATTTCCCTCCCTCCTCATGCATTCCAGATAGCTGGTATGAACATCTTGTACACATTCTAGGCAAAGAATCAATTTATCTCTGGAACAGACTAGATAGCTAAACAAGTAGCATGCTCTACTTTTGCTTCCTTTTGAGAAGAAATTATTGAACATGTTCTGGTAATACAAGTAAGCAGAGTTAAGGTCCTCATGTGCACAAAATGAATGGTTAAGCAGGTGAGTTATAAGGCTAACTTTCAGGTCATACACATCACTAGTGAAATTTGAATTTTAACCATGGTACCACTGTCAACATGCTGTGACATCAAATTGGCAATTATATATGATAAAATCTGCTATTTAGTTTCTGGGTTACTTGGTCAGGAGTGGACAACCAATTAAGCCTTATTCTCAGGCGGACCACGGACATATCATGGAGGAAATTTTTAAGTGAGTCTTCCAAAGCTAACTTATAAGATTTCCTTGTGTTTTCAGGGCTCGCACGTTGGAGATGGGGAGCTGGGTGTAGCAATGGTTCAGCATCTGGAGACCAGGGCAAACCAGTTTGGTCAGCCGGTCCATCAGCTTGACACAATCTGTAGGGTTTGCAACCGGTGCTTTTGCTCCGCATTATGCCCAGATCACTTGGAGCATCAGGGACATCACGGCGCTACTGCAGCAGACTTGGTGCACATTCACCATACGCATGGCATGGCATTCGTGGACGCCGTTGATCTGGAGGGCGCCAATCTCCCTGAGGGATTTGGCGACAGTGTCCAGGTGACCACTGGGCTGTGCCTTCCATACTTGATTGTTATATGTGCATTCATGCCTTAATTACCTCACACTGTTTTAACGCAGAGCCTGGAGGAACCTGACACTGGTTTGGTGTTGTACCCAATCCACCGCCGGCCCCTCCACCAGGTAGATGCACTTGGTGATCCAGACGTGCAACCATGCACTCGAGAAGATTGCTGGGAGGTGACACATGGCGGGGTTGAGTTTTGCTCACTGCGGTGCCTGAGAGGCTGAGATGTTAGGAGTAGTCAGAATGTATTTTCAGTGGTAAGACAGATGACTCGAGAGGATCCAAGGTTAGGAATGGTGTGATGCCAGCGCAGGGTGAAATGTGTCTTCCTCGCTGCGTTTTGTCTGTTGGCTTGGCTCCATGGCAGCTGTTCTTAGACTCTGTTCTTGATGCCTTGCTGGTGCACTTTTTGTGAACTTGGCCTGTAATAACCTTGTTAGGATAGTTTCCTCAGTTGCATATATTTTGGGTCTTGGGATAGCTACAACTTGGTTATGCTGACGTTCTGGTATGAGGAATGAAGCATTGGGTTTTGATGCCATGTACAGAAGATTCAGTGGTTGGCAGTTAGAATTTGGAAATAATACGGATTTCTGTGCCCAAGTACAGTACGAAAATAGCATTTGGGAATCTAATTTTCCGTGCTTCTTATGATGTTTTTTGTTTTTTTTCCTTGGAAGCTTCTTATGATATTCTGACTTCTGAGTTTAGCAACTTGTTTTTCACATGTAAACTGCATATTTAGTTTTAGAATCGGGAGAAACAAGCTACTACCTCCATTTCAAGGAATAAGGCGCACGCGCATTCCAAAACAAAGTTTGACCGAATAAATAGAGCAACTAAAGTTTGATTATATTATATAAAATTAGTATTGTTGGATTCGTATTGAAATGCACTTTCCCATGATGTTAATTTTATATCAATATTCTTTACATATTTAGAGTAAATATTGGTCAAAGAAAAAATACGCAAAACGAGGACACCTTATTCCTTGAAACGGAGGTAGTATAAGTTTAACATAAGTTGCAAACACGAACATCAGTGAATCTGAATTGGGATTCCTGGATTACGGGTGTGAAAATTAGAACAACACAAATAGGCGAAAGAGGATTAGGATTTGTGAACTGAACTGGCGGTCGTCAGGTTAAGCACTCACTCGGGCTGTTCGTGTGGAAATACTCGAGCTTGGACCTCGAATGGAGACCCTCCGCAGTGTCGCCTCCCGGATACCACAGTGGCAGAGTGCCGGGAGAGCTTCCCAGCGGCGAGGTCACCGCCAGGCGCCAGCGGCCAGCCCCTACCCTGGGAGGCAGCGCACAACGGTCGCCGTCTTGCCGAGACAGAAATTACAAGCCGGCCTCAGCTCACACTATGGCACGTCAAAGAATTGGAGGCATTTTTTTGAGGCACTATTTATAACTGTTTTTAATTTTAATATTTTTTAAAACTTTTAAAAATAATGCCTTAAATTATGAACTTTTGGAGGCAGTTTTTAATGCCGCTAATAGTTAAGTCTTTTGAGGCACTAGTGCTTCAATATTTTGAAAAGTAGAGGCACGGTGACTCTATGTTAAACTATGTGTGGCACTTTATTTATGTCTCAAAAGGTCCAATATTTTAGAGGCACTATTTATCAAAATGTCACTAAAAATATAACATTGAGACATAAATGAAGTGGTATACCTTTAGGGGCACTCAAATGTGTCTCTAATGGTTAACCAATTATGGCATCATTAGTTGTGCCTCAAATACATAGTTTTTTAAGACATAAATAAAAATGCCATAAATGGTTTGCCTTTAGAGGCACTCAAATGTGCCTCTATTGATAAACCAATTGTGCCACTTTTAGTTGTGCTTCAAATGAACTATTTTTTAGGCACATCTAATAATACCCTTAATAGTTAGCCATTTGAGACCTGTTATCATTTGGGCAATTTTAGGTGTACCTCAAATGAGATACTTACGGAACACTTCATTAATTCATATCATTTAAATTATCATAATGGTTAGATCTAAAGTACTATTTACGGTTGGGATTTAACCAAAAAAAATTAGTCATGTTGACACGATGTATATTGAAAAGGTTACGTGGTTCAGTCTAGGTTAATACGATCGTCAGGCGTAAAGATACACCTTGAAGTGTGGGAATAATACGACTGGGAAATAGATATACGTCAATCCGATTTTTTTTCAGAACTTTTTGTAACTCAAAAATATAAGTTTTGATTTATTTTTTAAAACCAGGATCATTGGAGATAGAGATTATACTCATAAATTAAAGAAAATAAAAGGGCCCCACGTATATACCACACGAACACGACTCGGCCGGTCAGCGACCCTTTCTCTTGCTCTCTCGTTCCCCTTCTGGCTCGCGACCCGCCGCGCCGCCGCCTGCCGCTCCTACGCCCGTCGCCGGCCGCATCTGCCACCACCTCCCGCCAGCGGGGCTCAGCCTCGCTCACTTCTTCCGTTTTCCCGCCGCCGCGACGCCTTCCCGCTCACATGCGCACGCCGCCACAAAATCCTAGCCACCATGGCTCGAGTCACCAGCGCGGTTGCACCCCCGATCCACAGCTGCTCCCCTCTGACTCCTGCGGCTCCTCTACATCGCCTCGACCTTGCTTTATCGTCCACCTCCAGGAACCCCTAGCGCCGCTCAAATCGCGCCAACGAAGATGCTGCCAGTCCCGGTGCAGCTTTCGGTACGCCGCCTCCTCCTACGCGGCGCGGAACGCCCCCAGCCACGTGCGGCTCCCGATGCCTCCTGGTGCGCCGTTGCCACTTGGACGGGGATGACAGCGACCTGCTGGTGCTCCTCTCCCCGACCATGCTGTCGGCCCGGCTCTATCTAGCCGCGACGACGAGGATGGCCTGCTGCTGCGGCTCTGCCCCGACGAAAGTGACGATGACGAACTGCTGCTGTAGGCCAAACCTACTGCCTCCACACTGATGAGTTCACTTGATATGTCCAATGAAGATGCAAATTCATTGAAAGGAGGGGAGACCCTGATCTACGGCCATGAGACACGCCGCGGCCCCGAAAGGCACTGCGGATAGGCGGCGGCGACCAGCGGCAGGATCCGGCCATCTCCGACGAGTTTGGGTGAAAGAAGGGGCGGTGGGAAGAAGAATGGCGGTGGGAGAGTGAGCGGAGGCGTGGGGAATTTTTTCTCATCATCCGCGCGGCCGAGCTAATATAGAAGAAGGGTGGAAATTTTTAGAGGGCGAAATCCTATATTTACTCTTCTAAAGCCAATTAGGAATCAGTTATGTGCTACTTCAGCCGTTAAATAAGCAAATTTGCTTATCCGTTCGCGAGAAGGGAATGGATTAGAGATGGGCATCTGAGGCCGACCAATTCCGATATGGAATGTGTCAGTTTTGTTTTGTGTGAGGGCATGTACAATGCTAGAGAAGATGAGTCTTTTCTTAGCCCTTCACATAATCTAAAAAAGGTAACAAAAATAAGTTGTACAATGTGTTATCTCTTATTGTCATCTCTAATAATTAATGTGAATTGACTAATTATAGTAAAAAATTATGTTGATAAGAGAAGACATAAGGTACAATGGAGAAAAATAGTCTTCTCTTATTTTTAAGGGATCATCCCTTAGCTAAGGGAAGACAACCTTCTTTTTTTTTATTCTCTCTCCTTCAACTAAGAGAAAATCCGACGTGGCAACGGTAAGAGAAGGCTGATGTCACCGCATTGTACATGCCCTAAATCGACCCACTGAGAAAACGACCTTTGTCCGGTCTTGACCAGGTTTCAGCGGAGGTATCCAACGGCGACACTGTCTTGTCCAGTTTGAATGATTATTGTACACATTTTAATGAATTTAAAATGGCAAATCCACTCTCAGACCGGTCGGTAGTTTGCAAATTCTGGCAGGAAGTGTGAATGCATGATGTCAGCCATATTAGAATCATTTCGAAAATTTAAAATATCTTGTAGATCAAACTATTTGTCTGATTTAAGATTCATTTTTACCGTTGGACTAGTCGCGACGAGATCTTCAAAACTAGATCCCATGTTGATATGTTTCAATAGAAAAAAATCGGACCAAAAAATTATCCACCCTAAACACGTGAGTTATCCATTGCATAATATGTAAGTTATCCATCCACTAACACATAAGTTACCCACTGATGTCTACGTACGCTTCTATTCTTGTAGATATGTTGGGCCTCTAAGTGTAGAGGTTTGTAGAGCATCAGCAAGTTTCTCTTAAGTGGATTACCCAAGATTTATCGAACTTAGGGAGGAAGAGATCAAAGGTATCCCTTTTAAGCAACCCTGCAATCAATATACAAGAAGTCGCTTATGTCCCCAACACGCCCAATACACTTGTCAGGTGTATATGTGTACTAATTCGGCGAAGAGATAGTGAAATACAAGTAATATAGATGATTATAAGTGGTAATTGCAATCTGAAATAAATATGGCAGAAAACAAACATGTAGCATGACTTGTTGTAAACGGTGTTTTAATGCTTAGAAATAAGGCCTAGGATCATACTTACACTAGTGTACACTCTCAACAATGATCACATAGTTGAACACATAAATATATATTTTCTTCACTATGCTACCATGAACTACTCTCCGGTTGGATAACTCCAATCCACGGTAGGGCTACAAAAGCACTCTTTAAAGTTCGCATTCCTCATTTAGATAACCCCACACTGTTACCTTGAGCGCTAGATGGTTCCAACAAACATCACAATTTCATAGAGCCATCCAACTCAAATTATACTCATAATAAGTATTTCTGCAATCTTTAGCCGAAGTGCCACACGGTGTGCACACGGGCAACTTTACACACATGGGGAAAAGCGGAGATTACATTAAAGCACTTGAGTAGCAGAGTAGCATCTACTTATTCAACTAGATTACAAAGCTACCGGTAGAGCCCTTAGTCCCGAGGGAGAACTACTCCCTCCTTATCATGGGAGTTAGCAACGACGATGGAGATGGCGGTGAAGTCAATGGAGATGGCTGTGAAGTCGATGAAGATGGCTCCGGGGGCAATTTCCTGTCCCAGCAGGGTGCCGGAACAGAGACTTCTGTCCCTCGAATCTCCTCTTCGGTGGCGGCGGCTCTGCGGAATTTTTCATGGACGGAGGCTGAATGATTTAGGGTTTTTGCGTCGAGGGCTTTATATAGGCGCAAGGGCAAGGTCGGTCGAGCCACGAGGGCCCACACCACCTGGTGGCGCCACCCCCTGGTCGCGCCACCATATGGTGTGGCTACCTCGTGGCGCCACTTCGTCTCTCCTTCAGACTCCGTGTCATGTCGGGCAAAATAGGAGCTTTGGCTTTTGTTTCATCCAATTCCAAGAATATTTCTTTACTAGCTTTTCTAAAACCAAAAACAGCAGAAACAGGCAACTGGCACCGCGGAATCTTGTCAATAGGTTAGTTTTAGAAAATGTATAAAAATATCTCAAAGTATAGACAAAACATAAGAAAGTTGATATAAAACAAACATGCAGCATCAAAAATTATAGATACGTTTACGACGTATCACCCACCATAAAAACGTGTTGAATATAGTTGTTCTCGCATACGTGTTTAGAAAGTTTAATTGAAATGCAGTAGATTAGTTGTTAGGGTACTAAGGCTTCATTCCCATCAATTTGTTATCGTCGACGAGCGATGAAGCCTCGATACACTAAAACTCTTCGAGGCTTCGTCACCTGTACGCCACAGTAGAGAGGATAGACAACAAAGTCGAGCCGCTAAAATACTAGTTGCGCGCCATGTTGTTCACTACGACTTAGTGTGGTCAGTGATTGGGCATAAGACCCCATTTATTTATATCATATGCAAAAGAAGCCGAAATTTAGTTTTTTAAAGAAATTATGTTTGATGTATGGCGCGGTTGCCTTTCGAGATTGAGTAGTCCGTATGCTGCAAGAGCGGCGATGGGCGACGAGGCCGAGACATTAGAATAAATTTTTATATTCTATCTATGGTTAATTTTTATAGTGGTGGATAACTTACATATTATTGAGTGGGTAACTTACATGGTGAAGCATGGATAACTCTCGTGTTACTGATGGATAACTTGTGGGTAAACAAAAAGTTACATATCCATAACATGTTATTTATGGATAATTTTATAATGGTGAATAATTTATATGTTATTGGGTGAATAACTTAAATGTTGAAGTACGTATAACTCGCGTGTTACGGATGGATAACTTTTAGTCCAAAAAAATATTAGAACATACCAACAGGGGATCTAGTTTCGAAGACGTTATCGCGACTAGCATAACAGTAAAAACAGATCTTAATTTGGACAGATGGTTTGATCTAAAAAATATTTTAAATTTTCGTATTTAAATTGAGCTAGCTGATTAAAAATCTTATCGCTCAATTTTAAAAGGTACCGTGCATGCATTTGCTAGACAGATTGATATCCGAACGCCCGCTAGGTTTCTATGTTTTCAGACTGGTCGTTACTCCATTTAAAAAATTTGTCCACAATTAAAGTAATTTAATAGTCCACAACCAACAACATATTTCACAATCAAAGATTGCTAACAAATAAATAAAATTATAAGTGATGACTAGTGGCTTAGGGAATCTCCTTCGGAAAGATCTAAACCATTCGACCGCGTTCTAATCAGTCCGCATGAATAGCTGGGCCAAAATGCGATGTCCCTGTGAGACGACCCATCTGGACCGACGCAAGATGGACGGCCCATTTAGGCATCAAATTTGGGCCACAAATGGCTCTGCACGGACAAACGCGGAAGTTGGACTGTCCGGTTGTTGTAGCAGACTAGCCTAGTTGGCAGTCACGCAATGAGCCTTCTTCTATCCCCTCTCTCTTGGGCTGGCCAAACAAAATAGGACAATTTGAGTTGTCCCGCTATGCGCGGCTGCTGGACAAGCCGAACCATGACTATTATCCGAGACACGATCCAAACGGACAAAAATGGACAGTTTAGGTTGCCTGTTTGGATGGAGATGCCCTTATATAGAAACAATCAAATTTGTTTGAACTCGATTGTGAGTGTTGCAATTGACGGATTTTATGTTGTACATAGAGGAACTTGTCGAAGGATGCTGGCTCTAGGGTCAGATTAATTAGTTGACCTTTAAATTCCCATCCTTTATCATACTTATGTCATCATGCTCATCCTTAACGAGTATAGTGTTTCTGTTCATGACCACCCTCTTGATCACACTTCAAGTTGGCCTTTCATCCCTCCACTAATCCCCAACAGATGGGTTGCATGCTCTCGGTGTGGTCATGGATGAGGGTGGCCGCTACCATCAGGATCTTCTTATCATCGCCGGGGTCGTCATCAGACTATGAACGAAGAACGAAAAGAAAATCACAGCAAGGGGACACAAATTTAACGTGAAAAAACCTCTCCAACAAAGAGAGGAAAAAACACGGGCGCCAGCTAGCGAAACTTCACTATATCGGTGAGTGTTTACAAACGTCGGGGATTTAACAGATGCAACTCATCTCAACCGGCGGCTTACAAGAGGTTTATATATCAGTGGAAACCAAGGTCTTCGACGATCCGTACCGGCTTGGGCCGAGTGGAACGAGTCTGAACTTGGCCTATACTTTGTAAAATTTTGATCAACATATAACAGTTCAGCCATGCAGCCCAAGCCTACGGCGACGGGCCTTGCTCCACTCGTCAGAAGTTGGCCTATACTTTGTAGAATTTGGATCAACATATAACTAACTCCACCTTGAGACAAAATTCCTTCTTGTAGAATGATACGTCCATTTTGGATCACTATTTTATATCATAATTTACTATTATTCATTGATATATTTCATATTAAGAGATGATACTTATGTTATTTCATCTATTTTGCATGTTTGATGAATTTTGGAGGATGAACCGCCGGAGTCGAGATTCTAATGGAAAAGCGCTAACTAGATGCAATATTTCCGAAGATCAGAAAATCCCAGGAAAATATACGGAAATTCCTCTATTTTCAGAAGACGAAGATAGCCAGAAGGAGAAGTGGAGATGGGACACAGGGGGCCCACACCACCCGCAGGAAAGGGTCCCCCTGGGCTGTGCCACCAGGTGGTGTGGCCATCCTGGCCCACCTCTGGCATCGCCCTTTAGTATATATATTCCTCCCAAAAACCTAAGACTCGGGGGAGCGACCACAGAAAGATTTCGCCGCCTCTGCGGGGCGGAAACTACAGAGAGAGAAAGAGCTCTCCGGCAGGCAGAAATCTATTGGGAAAATTCCTTCCCGGAGAGAGGAGATCGTTCCCATCAACACCATCATCAAGCTAGACTTCATCGGGGTCATCATCATCCTCACCATCATCTCCACCAGCACCATCACCACCACGCCGTACCGCTGTAACAATTGGGTTGAATCTTGCATAGTTCTTAGGGGAAACTTTCCCGGTGTTGATTACTTGTTGTAGTTGATGCTATTGAGTGGAACCATTGGATTATTGTTCATGTTCAGATTATTACTTATCATTATTTCATCTCTGATCTCGATCCATATGATGTCTTGTGATTAGTTCGTTGATTTATTGAGGACATGGGAGAAGTCATGTTGTTAGTAGTGGAATCATGTTGAGTAATATTTAATGGTTTGATATTTAAGTTGTGGTGCTATTCTTCTATTGGTGCCATGTGAACGTCGACTACATGATACTTCACCTTTATGGGCCTAGGGGAATGCATTGTGTATTTGGCTACTAATTGTGGGGTTGCCGAAGTGATAGAAACCTAAACCCCCGTTAGGAAACCATTGCATAAGGGAGTGTAGGATCTCAGAGTTTAATGTTGTGGTTAGAGTTTAATTCTTGAAAGGGGTATAATCACAAGTATGTATTAGTCCAAGTAAGTTTGGTACATTAGCATAGGTTCACCCACACAACACTTGTCCAACCAAAGAAGATTAATCAACTATATGAAGAGAAAGCATTTGACAATATTCCCATGAGTCCTCGAGAACGTTTGGTCATCTTAAGTAATACAACCCGCTTGTCCTTTGCTCAACAAAGGATTAGGCCACTTGCTGCAATTATTATTATTGTCTTTTATTTACTCGCACTTTATTTATCTGCATTATCAAAAAACCCTAAAAATCCATTTGTTAGTATTTACAGTGAATCCTTGATACAAACCACTTGTCAACACCTTCTGCTCTTCGCTGGGTTCGATACTCTTATTTATCAAAAGTACTACGATACACCCCCTATACTTGTAGGTCATCAAGGCTATTTTCTGGCGCCGTTGCTGGGGAGTGAAGCGCTATTGAAGAGTGGAACTAGTAAAGGACATTTCTACTGTGAGTATTGTTTTTATTTATGTCTGTTATTTTATTTCAATATGGATAACACACTTAGTTTCCTAATTTGGAAAGCTACTACCACTGCTAAGGTAGTAGATGAACCACCACTTGCTGAATTAGATCCTTTTAAAATACCTAGGAAAATTGTTGATCGTGTCATGGATAACTGCTATTTAGGAGATGGAATTGTCCATCTTGGCGATCATTTGCTCTTTATACATGAATTACGCAAGTTGTTCAAGTGTGCAGGTATTACAATGGATCAAGTTGAGAAAAATCTATTCTCTCTATCATTGAAAGGCAAAGCTGAGGAATGGTATAAGCTACTAAAGAATGGCCGATCTATTGAATGGGAGGAAATTGTACCTCTCTTTTATTCTAAATTCTATCCTCCTAGTGAGATTCATAAAGATCGGAATCAAATATATAACTTTTGGCCTCGTGATGGAGAGAGTAATGCCCAAGCTTGGCGGAGAATGAAGTTACTAATGCTCAAATGTCCCATTCATGAGCTCCCCAATAATATTATTATTATTAACTTCTATGCAAGGATTTCTCTTTATGATAAGGATTTATTGGATGCTTTTTCTGCTGAATCATTTACACGTATGAAAGAAGAAGCTAAATGGGATCTTCTAGACCGTATTCAAGAGAATACTGAAGCATGAGAGAATGACAAAGGAAGAAAGTCAGGTATAAATTATGATTATGAATGCATTACATATTTTATGGGAACTGATGACTTTCATAATATTATTACTGTGTATGGTCTTGATTCTCAAGTTCTTGCAAATTGATTTAAGGCCTTTGACTCTTATATTGAAATTCCCCAAAAGGAATGGAACAAGTATCATGTGCCATACAAATATATTGTTAACTGTGTTCCTGCTAGAAATATTGAAGTTTGTACTGTTGATCGTATTTTTCCTGAACCTTACATTGAGAAAATACCTTTTCCTGCTAAGGTAAAGGAGCATTCTATGATAACTAGTATGGTTAACATAAGTACAAAGAAAGCTGTAGAACCTGATGAACAAATAAATGTTAAACCTGCAGTAGCAATTGTGAAAGACCTTGTCACTAAAAATGTAGAAGATGGACACATTATCTTTTGTGAAGATGCTTCTAATATTGTTTCACATCCTACTAGAACTAGGAAAGCTAGTGTCCCTATGCTTTCTGTCAGAATAGGTGATCATTGCTAATTATGGTTTATGTGATATTGGTGCAAGTTCAAGTGTTATTCCTTATGAGCTTTACAAAGAAATTATGCATGAAATTGGTCCTTGTAAACTTGAAGACATTGATGTGGTTATTTACCTTGCTAATAGAGAGACCATCTCTCCAATTGGTATTGATATGTGGAAGTTCTTTGTGGTAAGACTACATATCCTGCTGATTTTTTAGTACTTAGTTTAGCTGCTAGCAAAGCCTGTCCTATCGTTTTTGGTAGACCTTTCTTAAATACATGTGGAGCTATTATAGATTGTAGGAAGGAGAAAAATTTAACTAAATTTGATGGAGAATCTTATGAGTTTATTTTTTCCAATTTTTTTAAAGATCCTTATGAAAATGAATTGCCTGATGAGGATTTTAGAGTTGAACAACTAGATTCTATTTCTCTTGCTCCTAACAATACTTTGTAGCAGTATGTGGAAGACCACGAAAGTGAGATCTTCATGGAAGAAATAAATGAGATTGACGAGATTCTCCTTCGTCAACCCAAGATGCTTAAGCATAATCTACCTGTGGAAGATTTGGGTACCATATTACCACCTAAAAAGGATTCGGTTTTAGATCTGAAACCTTTACCTAATGATCTTAAATATGCTTACATTGATGATAAGAAAATATATCATGTTATTATTAGTTCAAAACTTTTAGGAAAGGAAGAGGAAAGATTCTTAGAAGTAGTGAAGAAACACCGAGGAGCTATGGGTTATACTCTTGATGGTTTAAAAGGGATTTCTCCTACTATATGTCAGCATGCTATTAATATAGAACCTGATGCAAAACCAGTTTTTGAACATCAACGCTGTTTAAATCCTAAGATGAAGAAAGTGTTAAGAAATGAGGTATTAAAACTCCTTGATGCTAGTGTTATTTATCCTATTGCTGATAGTCAATGGGTTAGTCATGTTCATTATGTCCCTAAGAAAGGAGGAATTACTGTTGTGCCTAATTAAAATAATGAGCTTATTCCTCAAAGAGTAGTAGTTGGTTATATGATATGCATTGATTTCAGAAAGGTAAACAAAGTTACTAAGAAAGATCATTATCCATTACCTTTATTGATCAAATGTTAGAAAGGTTGTCTAAGAAGACTCATTTCTGTTTCCTTGATGGGTATTCTGGATTCTCTCAAATTGCTGTTAAACAGCAAGATCAAGAGAAAACCACTTTGACATGTACTTATGGAACTTATGCTTATAGGCGTATGCCTTTGGTTTGTCTAATGCTCCTGCTACTTTTCAAAGATGTATGTATGCTATCTTTCATGGTTTTTGTGAAGAAATTGTGGAAGTATTCATGGACGATTTTTCTGTCTATAGAACTTCTTTTGATAATTGTCTGCACAACCTTGATAAAGTTTTGCAGAGATACGAGGAAACTAATATTGTTCTCAATTGGGAGAAATGCCACTTCATGGTTAATGAAGGAATTGTCCTTGGACATAAAATTTCTGAAAGAGGTATTGAAGTTGACAGAGCCAAAGTTGAAGCAATTGAGAAAATGCCTTGTCCTAGGGATGTTAAAGGTATTTGTATTATCCTTGGTCATGTTGGTTTCTATAGGAGGTTTATTAAATATTTCTCTAAGATATCAAAACCTCTTACTAATCTTCCCCAAAAAGATGTACATTTTGTTTTTGACGATGATTGTAAGGAAGCTTTTGAAACTCTAAATAAAGCTTTAATTACTGCTCCTATTGTCCAACCACCCGATTGGAATTTACCCTTTGAAATTATGTGTGATGCTAGTGATTTTGCTGTAGGTGCTATTCTTGGACAACGAATAGATAAAAAGCTGAATGTTATCGATTATGCTAGTAAGAATCCTGATGCTGCTCAAAATAATTATGCTACTACTTAAAAAGAGTTCTTAGTTGTCGTCTTTGCTTGTGATAAGTTTAGACCTTATATTGTTGATTCGAAAGTTACTATTCATACCGATCATGCTGCTATTAAATACCTTATGACAAAGAAAGATGTCAAGCCCAGACTTATTAGATGGGTGTTGCTTTTACAAGAGTTCGATCTATATATTGTAGATAGGAAAGGTGCTGAAAATCCCGTTGCTGATAATTTGTCTCGATTGGAAAATATTTGTTTTGATCATATGCCTGTTAATGATAGTTTTCCAAATGAACAGTTGGCTGCAATAAAGGTAAGATCGCGCGAGAGTCCTTGGTATGCTGATTATGCTAACTTTATTGTTTCCAAGTATTTCCCTCCAACCTTTACAGCCCAGCAAAGAAGGAAATTATTTTATGATTTGAGGCATTATTTTTGGGATGACCCACATTTATATAAAGAGGGAGTGGATGGTATTATGCAAAGATGTGTTCCATAATATGAACAACAAGAGATATTGAGAAAATGTCATGGTAGTGCTTATGGAGGACATCATGCTAGAGATAGAACCGCACAAAAGGTTCTACAATCAGGTTTTTATTGGCCTACTCTTTTTAAAGATGCAAGAAAGTTTATTTTATCATGTGATGAATGTCAAAGAGTTTGTCATATTTCTAGATGCAATGAAATGCCTATGAATTATTCTCTTGATATTGAACCATTTGACTATTGGGGATTTGACTTTATGGGTCCTTTTCCTCCTTCAAAAGGTTATACTCATATTCTTGTTGTTGTTGATTATGTTACTAAGTGGGTATAAGCCATACCTACAAAAAGTGTTGATGGTGAGACCTCTTTAAAAATGCTTAAGGATGTTATTTTTCCTAGGTTTGGAGTGCCTAGATATCTTATGACTTATGGAGGTTCTCATTTATTCATTGTGGTTTTAGGAAGACCCTTGCTAAATATGATGTTAATCATAGAATTGCTTCAGCTTATCATCCCCAAAAAAGTGGGCAAGTAGAATTATAAAATAGAGAAATTAAAAATATCTTGCAAAAGACTGTTAATAGATCTAGAAAAATTGGGCTAAAAAGTTGAACAATGCTTTATGGGCTTATAGAATTGCTTATAAAAATCCTATGGGAATGTCTCCTTACAAAATGGTTTATGGAAAAGCTTGTCACTTGCCTTTAGAATTGGAACACAAAGCTTATTGGGCAGTGAAAGAATTGAATAGAGATTTTAAACTTGCTGGTAAGAAAAGATTGCTTGGCTTGAGTTCTTTGGATGAGTGGAGAAGTGAAGCTTATGAAAATGCTAGACTCTTCAAAGAAAAAGTAAAAAAATGGCATGATAGGAGAATTCTTAAGAGAGAGTTCCATGTTGGTGAGAAAGTTCTTTTGTATAGGTATCTCTTAGATTTTTTGCAGGAAAATTACTCTCAAAAAGGGAAGGGCCCTTTATCATTGAAGAGGTGTATCGTTCAGGTGCAATTAAAATTTCCTCATTGAGAGACAACACTACGCAAGTGGTGAATGGTCAAAGGCTCAAACATTATATTTCTGGAGATTCTTATAATGAATATATTGATATTATCCAAGTGGTGACTCTAGAAGAATTTATTAAAGACCAAATTCAGGAATTTACAGAGTCCGTTTTTGAATAGGTAACAATTCTGGTAAGAAAAGGTTCGCGAAAAACTTTCCAATTTATATTTTTGCAGCTTTTATTTAATATGGAAAATAATGAGTCAAAAGAAGGACGGAAACGGAGTCCGGGGGGCTCACACCACCCCTTGGCACGGGCCCACCTGGTGGTGTGGCCACCCCGGAGCTCGTCTCCGACCCGTTTTCTCCCAGTACCTTACTTTTGTCATTAAACTTTGTGATATATAATCCCCCGAACCCGCCTAGGTACATATACCGTTTGCTCGCTGTGTTTTTGTTTTGATCTGTTCTATTCAGATGTCGTTCCAGGGTTCGTTTTTGGAGGACTATGAGCTGCGACGCCGATGCAAGCTCCTCTGCGATCTTGAGCAAGGGACTTTCATTGGATGGGTGGAAGAAGAAAGGATCATAGCTAGGCGCGAAGACATGGATTGGAGCATCGAGGAGGAAGTAAATAACATGTCAGCAAGCATGGAGGGACAGATTGCTGCAGGATCAAGGGCAAGAAAACCTACTCTTGTAGGGGCAACTAACACTGGCCGTGCTTTTTCTCATAATATGTAGGGGCTAATACCACCAGTTCCAAGCCTCATTTCATGCCCTGCAGTAGTGGAATCTCTTCGAGACAATGATGATTTTTGTGATAAGTATCGAGTTCCGAGGAGAGAGGTGGAGATACCTCAAGAGGAGAATAATAGGCTTCGCAAGATGCTGGAGAATTTTCTCACCCCAAACAAGAAAACACCACCACCACCAAAGGAGTAATTCGTCATCAGGTTTTGGCCTCCCCTTGGTTTGTTCCAAGCTTGGGGGAGTGCCGCAGTATTACATCATTATGTTTTATCTTTTTACCTTTTTAGTAGAGTCATATCATGAGTAGAGAAGTTATCATATAGGATGGTTTGCATTGTGGAATTATCTCTCCTCTAGTTGGTTATCTATGTATCCCTTGGTGTGAGTGCCATTATGGAATATTAATGAGAAGTTTCGTCATTTACTTTTTGCACATCTTTTTTAGTTTGCAATTACTGTTATATGATTGATCTTGTTGTTAGTATTGGTATCACTTTGGGAGCATCAAGTAAATTTAGTTGGTTTTGGCAAACCTAGCTTTGGTCATTAGCAACACTACTTTTAGAATTGAGTGGAAAAGAGAAAAGTACTTGTAGATATATTATTTAATTTTCTTTCTATCTTGATTGGATCATAAGCTTAGTATTCCCAAGCTAAGATTGTTTGTGCTTCCAAGGAAGATTGCATGATTGTTTCTATCACTTGTATGTTTGCTTGTTTCCCTCAACTCTTATGCTTGCTACCTAGCCTTGCTAGCCAAAAACCTGTACTGAGAGGGAATGCTTCTTGTGCATCCAAGCCTTGAACTAAAACCTATGCCATTTGTGTCCACCATATATAACTATTAGCATTGTTGCTATTCTAATTAAATTCTCGAGTTTTATCTATCTTCCAAATTAATTTTTTTTGTTATGATAAAATTAGTTAGTAAAGCTCTCACAAACTTGATGGCACACTTTATTTTCTTGTACTTAATAAATTTGAACCATTGTGACTGTGTTATGATGCTTGTATGCTTGCAAATTATAAGTTGGGAGTTAGCAAAACCATGCTTTCATGGGGTCCGCTTTCAACATTGCACTTATTTATTCAGTTGATATCATGTACTTTTGTTTATGGATGCCAGCGGTGTGAAATAAGGTGGGAACTTGTAAGTCCATGGAGTATGTATATGTGTTAGAGAAACGTCTGGGCGGCTATCCTAAGCCATGCCTAATCATGGTGGAAACTTGCAGCATAACCATAGTGGCATTCTATGAAGCATCCTCAATAAAAAACTATGCAAATAGTAAATAAAAAGATCGTTGAGATGCTCACTATCTGTTGCCTTGTCATTTTGATATGGGATAGCTCCTGTGTCATGGGGCAAGGGGTACCCTGTTGGCAGTTCTCTATGATACACATACACTTACAATGATAAGAACTTGCTTGTGACCAAAGTTGAATAGCATGAGGTTTCGGTACTTGTAATCAAGGGGCATGAGATTTTCAACTTGTGATTTGTCAAGCATATAACTCATATTTTCCCTCACATTAACCTTAATCACTTCAAGATGCTTATGATAGGGGCAATGAGAGCTCAAAGCTAGTAAGTACCATAATTTTTGGAAGCTCTTTATGAAACTTGAAATCCCTGCTTCCCTCTGCGAAGGTCCTATCTTTTACTTTTAAGTTGAGTCAGTAAACCTATTCCTTTATATCTCAAGCAAGCATTTGAGTTGATGTGATTCAATCATCCATATGTTGATTTATTCAATCTTGTTTCTTATGTTCCTTGTTTTGCACAATGCTCTTATCTGAATGAATATGACTTTGAAAGCTATCATTGTCGGTGAAAATACCGTTATGTTTGAGAAAGAGACTCCTGCAATATAAACTCCATTATAAAAGCTTTGCTCAAAACTAAGTATGATTAGTTAATTGTTCTTTGACCAAGAACAAAGTTTGCCATCACCAATTATGATTTTCTTTGTGCATCTTTATGGTGACTCCCATACTCGTTGCAAGTTAAGTTATATAAGAGTGAGTTATTTTCTATTATGATTTGTGTATTGATAAATGTGATGCTTCTTGTCCGTATTCTCTTTATTGACACTTCACTCCACAAAACTGTGGTCATGTTTACTGAGTTCATTTTTCCCTTGGGGACAAGCAAGGTCTAAGCTTGGGGGAGTTGATACGTCCATTTTGCATCACTATTTTATATCATAATTTACTATTATTCATTGATATATTTCATATTAAGAGATGATACTTATGTTATTTCATATATTTTGCATGTTTGATGACTTTTAGAGGATGAACCGCCGGAGTCAGGGTTCTGATGGAAAAGGCGCTGACCAGATGCAATATTTCCGAAGATCAGAAAATCCCAGAAAATATACGGAAATTCCTATTTTTCAGAAGACGAAGATATCCAGAAGGATAAGTGGAGATGGGCCACAGGGGGCCCACACTAAGCCCCAGGCGCAGGTCCCCTGGGCGGCACCACCAGGTGGTGTGGCCACCCTGGCCCACCTCTGGCATCTCCCTTTCGTGTATATATTCCTCCCGAAAACCTAAGACTCGGGGAGCGACCACAGAAAGATTCCGCCGCCTCTGCGGGGCGGAAACTACAAAGAGAGAAAGAGCTCTCTGGCAGGCAGAAATCTGCCGGGGAAATTCCTTCCCGGAGAGGGGATATCATTTCCATCAACACCGTCATCAAGCTAGACTTCATCGGGATCATCATCACCATCCTCACCATCATCTCCACCAGCACCATCACCACCATACCGTACCTCTATAATAATTGTGTTGAATCTTGCATAGTTCTTAGGGGAAACTTTCCTGGTGTTGATTACTTGTTGTAGTTGATGCTATTGAGTGGAACCATTGGATTATTGTTCATGTTGAGATTGTTACTTATCATTATTTCATCTCTGATCTTGATCCATATGATGTCTCGTGAGTAGTTCGTTTAGTTCTTGAGGACATGAGAGAAGTCATGTTATTAGTAGTGGAATCATGTTGAGTAATATTTAATGGCTTGATATTTAAGTTGTGGTGCTATTCTTCTAGTGGTGTCATGTGAACGTCGACTACATGATAGTTCACCTTTATGGGCCTAGGGGAATGTATTGTGTATTTGGCTACTAATTGTGGGGTTGCCGGAGTGGCAAAAACCTAAACCCCCATTAGAAAACCATTGCACAAGGGAGTGTAGGATCTCAGAGTTTAATGTTGTGGTTAGTTTTCTATCTTAATTACTTTCTTGTAGTTGTGGATGCTTGCAAGGGGTATAATCACAAGTATGTATTAGTCCAAGTAAGGTCGGTACATTATCATAGGTTCACCCACACAACACTTGTCCAACCAAAGAAGATTAATCAACTATATGAAGCGAAAGCACTTGACAATATTCCCATGTGTCCTCGAGAACGTTTGGTCATCTTAAGTAATATAACCGGCTTGTGCTTTGCTGAAGAAAGGATTGGGCCACTTGCTGCAATTATTATTATTGTCTTTTATTTACTCACACTTTATTTATCTGCATTACCAAATACCCCTAAAAATCTGTTTGTTAGTATTTACAGTGAATCCTTGAACCAAACCACTCGTCAACACCTTCTGCTCCTCGTTGGGTTCTACATTCTTATTTATAGAAAGTACTACAGTACACCCCCTATACTTGTGGGTCATCATAGCATCAACGGAAAAAATCTCCCTAAACAAACAAAGCAAATACTTTCAGCGCCATTAGCCACTTGGGATAATCAGTTAAACCAACTAAGTTCGAGTAAAGCAAGCTCAAACTTAGCAATAGGAACAGGTTTAGTCATCATATCAGCAGGATTATCATGAGTGCTGATCTTGCATACCTTTAATTTACCTTGAGCAACAGTGTCTCTAACAAAATATTACTTGACATCAATGTGCTTAGTTATCTCATGGAACATATGATATTTTGTAAGGTATATGGAACTTTGACTGTCACAAAACAGAGTAATGCAAGAATCATCTCCATAAAGCTCAGCAAACAAACATTTCAACCAAACAGATTCTTTGCAAGCTTCAGTTATAGCCATATATTTGGCCTCAGTAGTAGATTGTGCAACAACAGTCTGCAACATAGCCTTCCAGCTAATAGCACAACACAACCACCAACATTAAACACATAATTTGTGAGGGATATTCTCTTATCCAAATCGGCAGCAAAATCTAAATCCACATAGCCAACGAGTCCCTCACCGGTCCTGCCAAACTTCAAACAAGCATTAGAAGTGCCAAGAAGGTACCTAAAAACCCACTGAACAACCTTCCAATGTTCTTTACCAGGTTTAGCCATGTATCTACTTATAAAACTCATAGCATATGATAAATCAGGATGAGAACAAACCATGGCGTACATCAAAGAACCAACAGCACTAGAATATGGCACCTTTGACATGTACTTAAACTCTTTATCAGTAGTAGTACAATGAGAAACTAACAATTTAAAATGAGGAGCAATAGGAGTACTAACTGACTTGGCACCATCCATATTAAAACTATGAAGAACTTTCTTAATGTAACTTTTCTAACTAAGAAACAACAAACCATATTTTCTATCTTGGGTAATTTCCATACTTAAGATCTTAGCAGCTTCAAGATCCTTCATCTCAAACTCACTACTTAGGTGTGCCTTCAAAGTAGTGATTTCTTTCATGCTCTTGGCAACAATTATCATATCATCAGCATATAGCAGCAGGTATATAGGTGATCCATCAACAAACTTAATATAAACACAACTATCATATTTAGACCTATCAAAACCATGTGAGATCATAAACGAATCAAACCTTTTATACCACTATTTTGGAGATTGATTTAAGCCATAAATATACTTATTTAATTTGCACACAAAATCTTCTTTACCAGGAACTATGAACCCTTCCGCTTGGTCCATGTATATTTCCTCATCAAGCTCTCCATGCATAAAAGCAGTCTTGACATATAACTGCTCAAGCTCAAGATCACGCATAGCCACAATACTAAAGAAAGTGTGAATGGAACTATGCTTTACAACTGGGGAGAACACATCATTGTAATCAATACCTGGAATCTGGTTGAACCCTTTGGTTACTAACCTTGCCTTGTACCTTGAAGGCTCTTCGGGAGACAAACCTTCCTTTTTTTGAAGATCCACTTGCAGCGGACCGCCTTTTTTTGTTTGGGCAAGCGCACAACATCCCACGTGCCATTTTTCTAAAGCGATTGAATCTCTTCTTGCATAGCAGAAACCCACTTCTCGCGATCAATGGATGCAATGACTTCATTATATGTAGCAGGTTCAGTATCGTTCTCCACCTGTTCAGCATAACTCAAAGCATAATGAACAAGATTACACTCTTCAATTAAACGAGGACGAGGACCATAGTTATGCCTCAGTCTATCAACATCAATGGACTCATGTGGCTGCTGTAAAACAGTAGGTGAGTGTTGAACAACAATATCATCAATATTTTCCTCATGTGTATCTTCAACGATAGCATCATTATCAATAGTTTTCTGCAGGTTCTCCACCTGCACACTAACTCCCTCCTCTCCAACAGCAATAGGAGAGGTATCTGATGGCAAGCTATCATGATACATAATGGACTCATTCAAAACAATGTTTCTACTTAGCAAAATATTTTTTAGTTTCAGGATTCCATAGTTTATATGCTTTAACTCCTGAACCATAATCAAGGAATATGCACTTAACAGCTGATGGTGGCTTGGTTGACATAGAGCCTGTTGGGAGATCCCAAGAGCAAGGTGTGATGAGCACATCAGCAAGTTTTCTCTCAGTTTGTGAAACCAAGGTTATCGAACCAGTAGGAGAAAGGAAACAGCTCCAAAGGTGTTGCTAGCAACTTGGAACCTACACAACACAACCACAGAACTTTGCCCCAACTTACATCGAGGTTGTCAATCTCACTGGTTTGCTGAATACAAAGGATTAAACATATTATGTGGAAGATAGTAATGCTTGAAAAAAGTAAACAGTGAAAGCAAACAGTAGATGGTGTATCAATGGTAAAGGAATGGACCGGGGTCCAAAGTTCACTAGAGGTGTTTCTCCATAAGATAAATAGCATGTTGGGTGAACAAATTATAGTTGGGAAAAGATAGATTGAAAATGCATATGCATGTACAAGTCATGAAAGATCCTATGGGATTCGTTTGGGCATTACAACATAATACCTAGACCGTAATCCAACTGCATCTATGACTAATAATTGACCTTCAGAGTATCGTCCGAACCCCCTCCAGTATTAAGTTGCAACCAATAGATTATTGCCTTAATCAAAGTGTGTAAAGTAAGCAATACGATTATTCCATGAACAAAAGATTGTTGTTTTCTCCCTAGTAGCAACATCACATCTACAACCTTAGAGATTTCTGTCACTTCCCCAGATTACTTTTTTTAGGGTAAAACAGTAGGGCAAAAAAACCCACTGTAATTTTTTTTATATTATAGAGAGTTACAAAAGAATATTTACAAACTCAATCCACCTCAAAGAAGAGGGATAACATTCTAATCAACTATCTCCTCTCTAAATTGATTTCAATCCAAACTTTAAGGCCCTAATGATACTTCTTCTTAATTCTATAAAAGGACCCATCTTAATTCCTGGGCTACAATAGCCTTCCAGTTCTCCATCGACGCATGCTGATTATTGAAAATTTCATTATTTCTGCAAATCCAAATGCCCCAAGTTCCAAGTATCAGGATTTCCATTGCAAAAGGGACATTAAGATCTTTTTAAATACTGTCTAAGGCTTCAAAGATATTTTGATCAGCCATAGTGACCTATGAAATTTTAGCCTAGCAGGCTCTTGCAAAGGGGTAAGATCACAAATAATCCCTCTTGGATTTACAAGCATCTACTTGTCCAAGATAGACACTAACAATGGAAAGCATGCAAGATCACAAATAACATAGACATGATAGAATCAATAATCAATCTTGAACATAGTACTCAATATCCATCGGATCCCAACAAACACAACATGTAGGATTACATAAATATGATCTTGATCATGAACAGAGCTCACAAGATCTAAAACATGATAGCACAAGGGAGCAGAAACAACCATCTAGCTACTGATATGGACCCATAGTCCAAAGGTGAACTACTCACGCATCACTCTGGAGGCATGCATGGTGATGAAGAAGGCCTCCGGAATGATCTCTACCCTCCGGCAGGGTGCCGAGAAGAGCTTCAGATCCCCCCGATCTAGGTATGATGGTGTTGGAGATATGCCCAAGAGGCAATAATAAAGTGGTTATTATCATATCTTCATACTTATGATAAATGTTTACATACCATGCTAAAATTGTATTAACTGGAAACATTAATACTTGTGTGATTTGTAAACATAAAAGAGTCCCTAGTAAAGCCTCTTGTTAAACTAGCTTGTTGGTTAATATATGATCATGGTTTCCTGATCATGAACATAGAGATGTTATTAACAACAAGTTCATATCATTAGGAGAATGATGTGATGGACATACTCCTATAGTTAAGCGTAGCATAAAGATCAAGTCATTTAATATAGTTCATTTGCTATAAGCCTTTTGATACATAGTAACCTAATTCCTTCGACCATGAGATCATGTTAATCACCATCACCGGAAGGATGCTTTGATGACATCAAACACCACACCGTAACTGGGTGGCTATAAAGGTGGCATTGAGTGTTTGGAAAGTATGTGTTGAGGCACATGGATCAAGAGTGGGATTTGTCCATCCATATGACAGATAGATATACTCTGGGCCCTCTCAGTGGAATGTCATCCAATTAGCTTGCAAGCATGTGACTGGCTCACAAGGGATCACATATCACGGGAACGAGAAAAGAGTACTTATCAGTAACAAGGTTGAACTAGGTATGCAGAGATACCGATGATCAAAACCTTGGATAAGTAAACTATCGTGAGACAAAGGGAAATTTGTATCGTATGTAAGTGGTTCATTCGATCGCAAAGTAATCGTAGAAATATGTGGGAGCCATATGAATTTCCAGATTCCTCTATTGGTTATTGATCGAAGAAGTGTCTTGGTCATGTCCGCATAATTCACGAACCGTAGGGAGACACACTTAAGGATTTGATGTTGTTGAGTAGTTATGGAATGATGAGTAAGAGACCGATGTTGTTCGAAGTCTCGGATGGGATTCGGGATATAACGAGGAGATCCGGAATGGTCCGCAGAATAAGATTCATATAAGGAAAGTCCTATTTCAGAGTTCAGAAATGATTTCGGTGTTTTCATCGGGAATGTTCTAGAAAGGTCTGGAAGGTCCGGCACTCCGGAAGGGGAAGGGTACATGGATGTGTCATGACAATGTGGAATGGTTGCATCATGTACTAGGTCACTTGGCTGGGCAATAGGAAGAGAGAAATCAAATTCAAGTTTGAAAAGTCAAATCCGAACATTGTTTGGTGGAGGGAGAGTAGGAAACCTACCTAGGGTAGGAATCCATCTCCTCCCACCCGCCGGCCATGAAGAGGAGTTTGGGGAGGACTCCCTCCTACCCAAACCGCCTCTCCCCACCTATATAAGGAGGGGTAGGGCGCCCCCTACCCCTCACACCCAAACCCTAGCTACAAGGCACCACCACCCTCCAAGTGCTACCGCCGCCTAGGGCTCCTCCCAAGTCGCCGAGTTGGGGTATCCCAAACCCTAGCTGCCGGCTACACCTCTCCCCTTGGTGCCTCTAAACCGTAGATCGCCAAGGCCTCTCTCTTACTCCACCATACTCGCTCCGGCTTAGGCGAAGCCCTGCGAGATCTTCCCTCTACTTCTGACACCACGCCGTCGTGCTGCCAGAATCACGAGGAGAGTACTACAAGCTCCGCTGCCTGCTGGAACAAGGGAGAGGAAGGTCTTCATTGAGTACGGAACGTGTGACTGACTGCAGAAGCGCTGTCGGAACGCAGCGCCGGAAGGATCGTCTACGCGATCTTGAGATCGGCAAGTGTACGACTACATCACCCACGAGAATCTGCTCTCGTTAACCGCTTTGGAATCTTCGAGGGTGAGTGCTTCTATCGACTCGTTGCTACAATCTAGTAGATATATCTTGGCTTGTTTGTGTGCATGCGATAGATTTTTTTTGTTTTCCATGCTATGAACCCCTACAGTGGTATCAGAGCCGTGTCTATATGTAGATCTGTTGCACGAGTAGAACACAATGGTCATTGTGGGCGGTGGTGCTTTTATTATCAATTGCTTCTTGTGTACTTTGCATCCTGCGGTATGGTGGGATGAAGCGGCCCGGGCTAACCTTACATGACATCGTTCATGAGACTTGCTCCACGCTCAACATGCAACTTGTATTGCATAAGTGGCTTTGCGAGTGTCTGTCTCTCCCATCATAGTATAGATTCAATTTACAACGGGCACTTGATAGTTCAAGCATCAACGTTGTGGTTCTTGTTCGTAATTTAGAACCACACTTATTGAAAGCCCCAAACCACGTAAAATATGCAAAGAAAATTAGAGGCGTCTAACTTTGTTTTGCAGGGGTGTGCTGTGATGTGATATGGCCATGATTGTGATTATATATGATGTATGCAATGTTCCTTATTGTAAGTTGGCAACCGGCAGGAGCCATATGGTTGTCTTTTAATTTCGTTAAGACCCGCGTGTCTATTCAAAGTAGTTGTAATAGTTGAAGCTGGTGGAAGACAACCATGAGACGGCGCCATTGACCTTGACGCCATACCGGTGATGATGGAGATCATGTTAGTGCTTGAAGATGGAGATCGGAAGCACAAGAAGAAAGGCCATATCATATCACATATTATGAATTACATGTGATGTTAATTCTTTATGCATCTTGTGTTGCTTAGTTCACGACAGTAGCATTATAAGATGATCCCTCAAGCACACAATTTCAAGTTTTAAAGTGTTCATCCTTAGTAAGCACCGTTGCTAAAGCTCGTTGTTTTGAAGCACCACGTGATGATCGGGTGTGTTAAATTCTGCGAGTGTATACAACATGAGCAAGCCAGATTTGCTCATGCGGAAGCTAAGGTTTGATCTTGATGAGCCTAGCATGTACCGACATGGTCTCAGAACACGGAATACCGAAAGGTAAAGCATGGGTCATATAGATGATATGATGAACATGATGATTGCTCGCCTTTGAAACTATATCATGTCACGTGATGATCGGACTTGGTGTAGTGAATTTGGTTCGTGTGATCACTAAAACAATGTGAGGGATATTGTTTTGAGTGGGAGTTCAACAGAAATATGATTAAAAGTTGAACACTATTTATCATAATTTAAATCAAAGTGAATTTGCATAGTTGTTGTAGTCATTGGCATCCGTTTACCACCTTGTGCTTAGTTATAATTGAGATAATAGAACTATAGAATTCTGGTTATTTACTTTACGAACTGGTATCATATTGTTTTAAAGTGTTAATCTAAAGTTTAAAAGTCCTATTGCAAACTTCCAGTAAGTTCCGGTTACTCCGTGAAGTTTAATAATTGGTATTAAATCAAGAGTGACAATTCCAGTGTTAGTATATAAGTATCATGTTTGTCTCCATGATTCTTGATATTCAAAAGATTGTTTTAATATCAAGGTTATCTAGGATCTAAAAGAGTTGTTTCAGAAACCATGATGTGTGGAAGATATTATAATATCTGAAACGAAGTTTTGGTTGCAATATGATAGAGTATAATATGGCAAAAGTCATGTTCTCATATTTGATGAGAATTTGCAAAAGGTTGGAGACGCTGGTCGTCTTAATCCTCCAAAAGGTTTTGGAGAGCAACATTATACTCGTAATTCACCATTATAAGCTAAAGTAGCTTGATCATGAATAGTTCTGTGATAAGGATGAATATTTAATGTAAGTAAAATGTTTACTACACTAAAAGATTACTAAAGAATCGAATTTGAAAGAACACCAAACATTTGATGATGGTGATATGCTTCAAAGTGCAAGTCCAAAGACATTGGTATTTAATTATACACACTTTGGACTATGTGTCATGTGTGTGACTCCACTATTGATGTTGATAGATTCTTTCAAACAGAAAAGGAAATACTGAAAGAGAATCACATAAATATATGGTAGAAAAGAAAAGACTAGAATTGTTCAGCTTAGGTATATAGAGGATATACATGTTATGGCTATACTCTTTGCTTATTAAACAATGTGGTTCTTAAGTATTTGATAATGAATTTGTTGGTGTGAATCGTCATACGAAAAAACACAATTCATGAACTACAATGGCCTAAGTAACTAGCAAGAGAATATGTGATGATGTTCATCGAGAACAAATAAAGTGTTGATGTGTTTCTCGTTAACATCAAAGCTTGCCTTCAAGATTTGTTTTATCAGGTATCGTGAGAACAAAAGGGTTGTTAAATTAATTTCCGTAATCCATAAAAAATGGATGATTTACAAATCTCGTTGGATAAATCACATCCATAAAACAAGTGTTAAAAATGTCGAAAGACATTTGATTGAAAGATCACTTAGGAAGTGACATCGCCATTTAAATTATATTGGAAAGAAAACATGAAGAAACTCCATGTGGATGGAATTTTGGAGTCTTTTGATTTTGATCAAATAGCTCTTGTAAAACTTTACTAGAGATAATTAAAACTTCGTTCATAGGCCAAAAGGGAACGAATGACTAGCTTATTGGAACTTGTACATATTGTTGTATGAAGTCCATTATGTGTAGTCAAGAGCGATGAATTTCAACTTCATATGCTTTCTCCAAAAATTTGAGTGAATATATGAATATTTACTTAATAAGGATGAAGTATGAAACATTTGAAAAGTTCAAAGACTTTCAAGATGAAGTGCAAAATCATTGTAACAAGAATATAAATAGTTTATGATAAGATCATAAAGAAAGATATTTGAGTTACAAGTTTAGCATAAAACACCTAAAGATTTAAGGAATCATTCCGTGGATTTGCATTTCCCGAAACACCATAAGAGTATGGAGCGTTCGAGATATGTAATTAAACCTTGTTTGACATGGTAAGATCAAAGGTGTAATTCATAAAACTGCCATTATATTTTAAAGATTAAAAGCTTTAGAGACTACCATTTTTCCACCGAAAAGAGATCCATCATAATCTGTTGAATTGACACCATATAAAGTTATGGTTTGGGATAAAACCCAAGTTGTCCTTTCTTAAACATTAGTATGATATGCATAAGAAAGATGTTTGCAACCAAAATCGGATGAGCATATCTTTGTATGTTATTTTGAATAATAGTTGAGTATTCCTCCATAACACCGAAGACAAAAGTGTTCGTCGCTTAGAACGTCAAGTTTCTTTGAGAAGGAATTTTCCGTGAAAAGTTAAGTGGGAGGACAATAGAACTTTCATAAGGTTAAAAGAACCTTAGCTATATGTGCAAAGTTGCGCAGTGTCGAAAAGTGTTCCGGAGGCAGCAACAATGCTCATGGCTCACATTCCTCAAAGGTTGTGGACACGGAGATCTAAGTTCCTATTGAACAAAGTAGGTCGAATAAACAATCAAATACCAAGATTTGAGGTTTGAATCATTATTTGACAATAATGAACCGACTACATGCAAAGAAGCGATGATGGGCCCTGAATCCGTCAAATGGTTTGAAGGCATAAAATCCGTTATAGTTCCATATACGAGAGATCAAACGTTGAACTTGAAAGACCCTCTGAAAAGGTGCAAGACCCTACAGTCGTATTTGGATCTATAAAGAAATAGACATGGATGTTTCACATCTATGAAATTATCGACATGTCGGGAAAGAGTTCACGAAAATATTCAAATAGTTTACTATGACAAGATCCGATCTTTCATTAAGCGATATTTAGTCTAGATGGATTAATGTAGCAACCACTACATATAATTTTGTTATGTGGTAGTTGAATAAACAAAACAAGTTCTTCTAATAGAATGGTTACCTAAGATGTGTGCATGACACAGTCCAAAGGGTTTTGTTAATTCAAAGGATGCTAAAAGCATATGCAAACTTCAATGGTTGAAGTAAGCATCGCGGAGTTGGAATCTTCACTATGATGAAACTATTAAAAGAGTTTAATTTCATCGGAGACGATGAAGATGCTTGCATTTTCAAGAAATTAAGTGGGAGCGCTAATACATGTTTCTAATACATTATGTGGAAGACATATTGTTGATTGGAAAAGATGTATCCTTTTATTAACATAGGATAATAATTTCATCTCGATGACAGGCTTAGGCAGAACCCGAATATTTGGCATCAATGTTTATATGGATAAATTGTGACGCCAATATGGTTGTGGCAGAAGTACATAGATGAGATATTGAATGAGTTCAATATACAAACTACAAGAAAGGTTCTTGTTGCACAGGAAGGATTGAATAAATATTTAAGTATTTTTGATACTTGATAGATAAAATCACAAAGAGTATTTTATCAATCATGCTGTGATGTGTACAAATCCAGATATGTCCTATGCTCTAAATGTTATGAGCGTATACCAGAATGATTCATAAGATGATTATCGGACGATATTAAAGATATTCTTATGATACTTTAAAAGAACTAAGAATATATTATTTTGTAGAAGTGACAAATAGATGGTTAGTTCATTATAAAAGTATTACATTGATACTTGTTTTGTCACAAAGTACAAATTAAATTTATCTCAATCTAAACTAAGGGTGGCACAATATGATGGAAAGTAAGTTCCATAATGAATTTGGATGAGTTCCAAAATTAAGACATTGTGACAGATACTACAACAAAAGGCTAAGTATATGACTGCTGTTATAGCAGCAAAAGAGGGCATTTGTGTCAAGTAGTTTGTTATCAAACTAGGTGTAGTTCACAGCAGGATAGTACTATGAAGATATATTGTATGACAATATTGTCAACATGTTTTAACCCCAAGGAACTAAAGGTCTCACCAAAGGACCAAATTTGTACAAAGCCATCTCATTAGAAAATGAGTGATGTGTAGAGACGCAAAGACATGCGATTACACACGGACCTGAAAGTGTCGGATCCGGAGATTAGTTGACCACTAGTAATCGTGTAAATACAACACTGGAAAGCCATAGGTGTTGAAAACACAAAGGTTTGAAACTAGATTATTGACTCTAGTGCAAGTGGGAGACTGTTGGAGATATGCCCAAGAGGCAATAATAAAGTGGTTATTATCATATCTTCATACTTATGATAAATGTTTACATACCATGCTAAAATTGTATTAACCGGAAACATTAATACTTGTGTGATTTGTAAACATAAAAGAGTCCCTAGTAAAGCCTCTTGTTAAACTAGCTTGTTGGTTAATATATGATCATGGTTTCCTGATCATGAACATAGAGATGTTATTAACAACAGGGTCATATCATTAGGAGAATGATGTGATGGACATACTCCTATAGTTAAGCGTAGCATAAAGATCAAGTCATTTAATATAGTTCATTTGCTATAAGCTTTCTGATACATAGTAACCTAATTCCTTCGACCATGAGATCATGTTAATCACCATCACCGGAAGGATGCTTTGATGACATCAAACACCACACCGTAACTGGGTAGCTATAAAGGTGGCATTGAGTGTTCGGAAAGTATGTGTTGAGGCACATGGATCAAGAGTGGGATTTGTCCATCCATATGACGGATATATATACTCTAGGCCCTCTCGGTGGAATGTCATCCAATTAGCTTGCAAGCATGTGACTGGCTCACAAGGGATCACATATCACGAGAACGAGAAAAGAGTACTTATCAGTAACAAGGTTGAACTAGGCATGCAGAGATACCGACGATCAAAACCTTGGATAAGTAAACTATCATGATACAAAGGGAAATTGGTATCGTATGTAAGTGGTTCATTCGATCGCAAAGTAATCATAGAAATATGTGGGAGCCATATGAATTTCCAGATTCCTCTATTGGTTATTGATCGAAGAAGTGTCTTGGTCATGTCCGCATAATTCACGAACCGTAGGGAGACACACTTAAGGATTCGATGTTGTTGAGTAGTTATGGAATGATGAGTAAGAGACCGAATTCTGTTCGGAGTCTCGGATGGGATCCGGGATATAACGAGGAGATCCAGAATGGTCCGTAGAATAAGATTCATATAAGGAAAGTCCTATTTCGGAGTTCGGAACTGATTTCGGTATTTTCATCGGGAATGTTCTAGAAGGGTCTAGAAGGTCCGGCACTCTGGAAGGGGAAGGGTACATGGATGTGTCATGACAATGTGGAATGGTTGCATCATGTACTAGGTCACTTGGCTGGGCAATAGGAAGAGAGAAATCAAATTCAAGTTTGAAAGTCAAATCCAAACATTGTTTGGTGGAGGGAGAGTAGGAAACCTACCTAGGGTAGGAAACCATCTCCTCCCACCCGCAGGCCATGAAGAGGAGTTTGGGGAGGACTCCCTCCTCCCCAAACCGCCTCCCCCACCTATATAAGGAGGGGTAGGGCGCCCCCTACCCCTCACACCCAAACCCTAGCTACAAGGCGCCACCACCCTCCAAATGATGCCGCTGCCTAGGGCTCCTCCCAAGTCGCCGAGTTGGGGTATCCCAAACCCTAGCCGCCGGCTACACCTCTCCCCTTGGTGACTCTAAACCGTAGATTGCCAAGGCCCCTCTCTTACTCCACCATACTCGCTCCGGCTTAGGCGAAGCCCTGCGGGATCTTCCCTCTACTTCCGACACCACGCCGTCGTGCTGCCGGAATCACAAGGAGAGTACTACAACCTCCGCTGCTTGCTGGAACAAGGGAGAGTAAGGTCTTCATCGAGTATCGAACGTGTGACCGACTGCGGAAGTGCTTCTGGAACGCAGCGCCGGAAGGATCGTCTACGCGATCTTGAGATCGACAAGTGTACAACTACATCACCCACGAGAATCTTCTCTCGTTAACCGCTTTGGAATCTTCGAGGGTGAGTGCTTCTATCGACTCGTTGCTACAATCTAGTAGACAGATCTTGGCTTGTTTGTGTGCATGCGGTAGAATTTTTTTGTTTTCCATGCTACGAACCCCTACAGATGGTGGCGGTGGCTACAGACTATTTTGTGGAAGATTGATTGGGTACTTAGGGTTTCTGCATCAGGGTGAATTTATAGGTGAAGTGGCAAGGTCGGAGGAGTGCTAGGGGGCCCACACCAGGTGGCGGTGCGCCCCCCTAGGCCGTTCATCCCTAAGGTGTGGCTGCCCTTCGGACTTTGTGTTCTCTCCAGTAAAATATTGACTTTCGCTTTTGTACCGTCTAACTCCGAGAATATTTCCTTACTAGCTTTTCTGAAACCAAAAACAGTAGAAAACAGGCAACTGGCACTGTGGAATCTTGTTAATAGGTTAGTTCTAGAAAACGTATAACAATACCTCAAAGTGTAGACAAAACATAAGACAAATAATATAAAACAAGCATGGAGCATCACAAATTATAGATACGTTTATGACATATCAAGCATCCCCAAGCTTAACTCCTACTCGTCCTCGAGTAGGTAAGTGATAAAAAGAATAATTTTTGAGGTGACATGCACCATCACAATCTTGATCAAAGTATTTGTAAAGCATTGATAGCTGGGATCAAAGTACTCTAAGCATGAGCATGAAAGATGTAGTTCTAACAATAAGACATAGCAACTATGTTGTAACATGAAAGGTAACACAAACAAAAGATCATGGATAACAATGCATTGAAAGACATTTGTTTGTTTCACATATATAAAACATAATAAGAATGGTATTCAACTTGTCCCTCATGGAATAGCAAAACATAAATGCATATGACACCTTCAAAGTTCATAAGGGTGACTAGATACAAATAATTTAAGAACAAGCAATACCATCATTATGAATCAACCAATAATAAGCTTTGGTACAATTCACATAGAAGTAAGAATGACCACTATGCTCTCTCAATTGGTGCATAAAGATAGAAGATGGAGACTCAACATAAAAAGTAAAAGATAGGCCCTTCATAGAGGGAAGTAGGGATTTCAAGTTTCATAAAGAGCTTCCAAAAATTATGATACTAATTAGCTTTCAGCTCTCATTTCCCCTATCATAGGCATCTTTGAAGTGGTTAAGGTTAAAGTGAAACAAATATGGAGTATATGCTTGACAAATCATAAGTTGGCAATCTCATGTCCCTTGAGTACGAGGGCCGTTCCTCATGCTACTCAACTTTAGTCACAAGCAAGTCCTTGTCATTGTAAGTATATGTGTATCATAAAGAACCGCCAACGGGTTACCCCTTGCCCCATCATACAGGAGCTATACCATATCAAAATGACAAGGCAACAGATAATGAGCATCTCAGCAATCTTCTTATTTACCATGGGAATGGTGCTTTTTTCTCTTCTCCTCTTTTTTATTTCTTTTTTCTTTTTTCTATCTCTTTTTATAAGAAGAATGCTTCATAGATTGCTCATTATGGTTATGCTGCAAGTTTCCACCATGATTAGGCATGGCTTAGGATAGCCACCTAGGCGTTTCTCTAACACATATATAATACTCCATGAAATTACATGCTCCCCTTTTATTTCACACCCGACATCCATAAACAAAAGATCATGATATCAACTGGGTAATATGTACAGGTGTTGAAAGTGTCCCCCATGACAGCATGGTTCTGCTAATTCCCAACTTATAAGTGCAAGCATATAAAACATAGATGACACAATGGTTCAAGTTTATTAAGTGCAAAAAGTAAAGTGTGCCATCAAGTTCGTGAGAGCTTTAATCACTAGTTTTTCTCATAACAAATTAACTTTTTAATTGGAAGATAATTAATCACAAGAATATACTTGGAATGGTGTAACACACCATGCATAGGAATTTATAGTGGACTCTTTGGAATAACTTGGTTTCTTGGGAGTTGGATGCACGAGTAGAGCTCATACTCAGTACAAGTGGAGGCTAGCAAAAGACTGGGAGCGACCAACTAAGAGAGCAATAATGGCCATAATCATGCAGAGCGACAAAACATTATTAATCAAAGCATAAACTGATATCACAAGTTAAAAAATAAATGATCATAAAGGCTAATGGTGACTGGTTAATAGTCTTAACATGGTGTAAGCATGTGGAAAGTCAACCCAAATAAAGCATAAAAGGAGAATACCATAATGTTATGCTTTTGTATGCTAAAACAACGCATGACTCTTTCAAGGCACATTAAGAAATCTCAATTGTTTGAGACAAGTCATGCTACCGCAATAATCACTAAGCATAAGGTCAAAGAAACATATAACATGACATGATAAAGTCTAAGCCATAGTCAAAACAAGCTCCTTTTGTACCACTTTAAGCATGAAACTTCCTACTCTTTTCCAACACCAATCGACTTATTTGAAACCACTCACAAAGATAATACTCAATAAAGATCAGTGAGCATGACTCACAATACTTCAAAGGAGAACTAAAAAGTTCTAAGCAATAAGCACAAGAAAACTAAAGCTAAGCGTAGAGCTAGCAAAAGAGAACGCTCATAGAACAAAAAGAATGAAAACTTGAGTGTTCTAGACAATGAAGAACTAGGTATGACTTCTCCAAAATAGGAGTTTTGGGGTCCGAACAACTTATTCAGCAAACAAAGCAAAATAAAACTAAATACAAAAGCAAATACGCTCCAAGAACAATAAAAAGTGCATGAAGCAATAAGAGTGAAGCGTTTTGGAAGAAACCCTGAGTTTTTTATTGATGAAGAAGGGGATTCCTTGGGCATACCCAAGATTTGATGCTTGTACTTCTTGAATATTTCTTGGGGTTACATGGGTGGTATCCCCAAGCTTGAGCTTTTGTCCATTCTTCATCTCATCACATAATTCTTCCCCTACACTTGAAAATTTCCTTCATACAAAACTTCACACAATCTTCATTAGCAACATTAGTGTAATCAAGATAATAGGTCTTCGGGTTTAGTTTCAACACAAGTAAAACTTCTATTATAGCACAAGATACTGTAGAAACTCCTTTTAGAAATCTCAAGAGATCAAAGAGAACTCAAAAAGAAACCGATAAGAGGCATATGCAAATAATGGCACAAATCTGTCAAAACAGACCAGCAGGTAAAAACCGATTTTTTAGAAAATCTTCTATTGCTCAAATCAAAAAATGTTGAACTAAGTAAAGTTAGGTAAATAACAGAGTCACAATCATAGAAAATTACAGCTCAATGTGACATACTGGGATTTTTCACGAATGTTTACAGTGAAGCACAAAAATCCGTTACGAGACAACAACTCCCCAAATCTTACTTCTCTCTCATTAGAAGTTATTCTTGGCACAAAAAATCACACAAAAAGGATAAGGAGAGGTTATTACAGAGGTAATAACTTCCAATACTCAACTAAATATTTTGAGTTATCTCCCAAGAAGTACTTTTCTTTAACGCCTTTAAGTTAGGCATAGAAAGCAAGAATCAAGTATTTTCAAATGAAGAAGCATTGTCATCAACTTTCATTTTAATAGTAGAATCAAAAGATATCTTCTCTCTCTTTATAGAGAAGTATTCTATACCTTTCTTGAGTGGAAATTGATATTTAATGGTGCCTTCTTTCATGTCAATAATGGCACCAACAGTTCTAAGAAAAGGTCTTACCAAAGTAATAGGACAAGAAGCATTGTATTCAACATGCAAAACATAGAAATCAATGGAGACATTGGCATTGTTAACCATAATAAGAACATCATTAATCCTACCCATAAGTTTCTTTTTAGCATTATCATCAATATGGACATCTAAATAATAATCTTCCAATGGTGGTAAATCAAGTATTTCATAAATCCTTCTAGGCATAATAGAGACACTAGCATCAAGATCACATAAGGCTTTGAGATCAAAATCATTAAATTTCATATTAATGATGGGTTCCCAACCATCTTCTAATTTCCTAGGAATATAAGCTTCATGTTTCAATTTTTTTATTAATTTTAATGAGAGCATCTATAATGTGTTTTGTAAAAGCCATATTCATATTACTAGCATTAGGACTTCTAGCAAGTTTTAGTAGGAACTTAATTACTTCAGATATATTGCAACCATCAATATCAAAATCAAAATATTCATTCATAGTAGTAGGACTATTATCTCCCATATTTTGAAAAATTTCAGCATTTTTATTGGAAAAGGTTCCATTGGGTTTAGGCATTGCTGTAAAAGGAGTGGGGACTTCATGTGGTTTGCTAGAATCAACATTGGTGGTGGTAATAGTGCAAATACTATTATTTCTAGCAATTTCATCTTCTCTTTCCCACTTAGCATGCAATTTAGCTAGCAGTCTAACATTTTCATCAATGGTAACTTGTATGGCATTAGTAGCAACAAATAGGCTTTCCACAGTTTTAGGTTTAGCAGCCATTTTATTAATTAAAGAGGATTGTGCTTCAGACAAAGATGAAATATTTTTCTCAACATTCAAAAGCTTTTCCTCCATAGTTTTTTTGAAAGTAGTTTGCTAAATAATAAAGTCTTTAAGCATGACTTCAAGTTCAGAGGGTGCACTTCTATTGTTGTTGTAGGAATTTCCATAAGTATTACCATTATTGGGAGGATAAGGCCTATAATTAGTATTACTAAAATTATTCCTTTAGGAATTGTTGCTAAAATTATTATTTCTAATGAAGTTCACATCAACTTGCTCTTATTGAGCAACCAAAGAGGCTAAAGGAACATTATTTGGATCAATATGAGCTTTTCCATTAACAAGCATAGACATAATAACATCAATCTTATCACTCAAAGAGGAGGTTTCTTTAATAGAATTTACCTTCTTACCTTGTGGAGTTCTCTTAGTGTGCCATTCAGAATAATTAACCATCATACTATCAAGGAGCTTTGTTGCAACACCCAAAGTAATGGTCATAAAGGTACCTCCAGCAGTAGAATCCAATAAGTTTCTGGAAGATAAATTCAATCATGCATAAAATGTTTGGATAGTCATCCAAGCAGTCAGTCCATGAGTGGGACAATTATTCACCAAATATTTCATTCTTTCCCAAGCTTGAGCAACATGTTCATTATCAAATTGTTTAAATTTCATTACCTCACTTCTCATAGATATAATCTTAGCAGGAGGATAGTACTTTCCAATGAAAGCATCTTTGCATTTAATCCAAGCATCAATACTATTTCTAGGCAAATATAGCAACCATTCTTTACCTCTTCCTCTCAACGAGAAAGGAAACATGTTGAGTTTAAGAATATCTCCATCTACATCCTTGTATTTTGCATCTCACAAATTTAAACAAAGTTATTAAGGTGGGCAGCAACATCATCAGAACTAGCACCAGAAAAGTGCTCTTTCATCACAAGATTCAGTAGAGCAGGTTTAATTTCAAAGAAAGTAGCTTCAAGAATAGGTGGAGAAATAGGTGTGCTCATGAAATCATTGTTGTTTGTGCTAGTGAAATCACACAACCTAGTGTTTTCAGGGGTATTCATTTTTGCAAGAGTAAAGCAAGCCAACAGAAATAGTAACTAAAGTAGGAGCTAATTTTTTGTGTGTTTTTGATAAGAAAACGTAAACCAAACAAAACTATTTTTTTGTATTTTTGATAAAAAGAAACAAGCAAAAGCAAAGTAAAACAAAAACAAAGTAAAGAGATTGGTTGTGAGAGATCCCCCTTGTAAAGCTGTCCTTATCTCCCCGGCAACGGCGCTAGAAAATCTTGATTGTGGCTCGGTTGACGTAGAGCCTGTTGGGAGACCCCAAGAGCAAGGTGTGATGATCACAACAGAAAGTTTTCCCTTAGTTTGTGAAACCAAGATTATCGAACCAGTATAAGAAAGGAAACAACTCCAAAGGTTTTGCTAGCAACTTGGAACCTACACAACACAACCATAGAACTTTGCCCCAACTTACAGTGAGGTTGTCAATCTCACTGGTTTGCTGAATACAAAGGATTAAACGTATTGTGTGGGAGATAGTACTGGTTGTAGAAAGTAAACAGTGAAAGCAAACAGTAGATGGTGTATCAATGGTAAAGGAATGGACCGGGGTCCACAGTTCCCTAGAGGTGTTTCTCAATAAGATAAATAGCATGTTGGATGAAAAAATTACAATTGGGCAAAGATAGATTGAAAATGCATATGCATATGCATGCACAAGTCATGAAAGATCCTATGGTATTCGTTTGGGCATTACAACATAATACATAGACCGTAATACAACTGCATCTATGACTAATAATCCACCTTCACGTTATCATCCGATCCCCCTCTAGTATTAAGTTGCAAGCAATAATGATTATTGCCTTAAGCAAAGTGTGTAAAGTAAACAATACAATTATTTCATGAACAAAAGATTGTTGTTTTCTCCCTAGTAGCAACAACACATCTACAACCTTAGAGATTTCTGTCACTTCCGCAGATTACTAGAGGCATGAACCTACTATCGAGAATAAATACTCCCTCTTAGAGTTGCAAGCATCTACTTGGCCAAGATAGCTACTAACAACGGAAAGCATGCAAGATCACAAATAACATAGACATGATAGAATCAATAATCAATCTTGAACATAGTACACAATATCCATCGGATCACAACAAAAACAACATGTAGGATTACATAAAGATGATCTTGATCATGAACGGAGCTCACAAGATCTAAAACATGATAGCACAAGGGAGGAGAAACAACCATCTAGATACTGCTATGGACCCATATTCCAAAGGTGAACTACTCATGCATCACTACGGAGGCATGCATGGTGATGAATAAGGCCTCCAGGATGATCTCTCCCCTCCGGCAGGGTGTCGGGAAGAGCTTCAGATCCCCCCGATCTAGGAACAATGGTGGCGGCGACTACGGACTATTTCGTGGAAGATTGATCGGGTACTTTGGGTTTCTGCATCGGGGTGAATTTATAGGCGAATGGGCAAGGTCGGAGGAGTGCGAGGGGGCCCACACCAGCTGGCGGCGCGCCCCCCCTAGGACACGCTGTCCTAGGGTGTGGCCACCATGTGGCCCCCCTTCGGCTGCCCTTCGGACTTTGTGTTCTCTCCGGTAAAATATTGACTTTGGATTTTGTCTCATCCAATTCCAAGAATATTTCCTTACTAGCTTTTCTAAAATCAAAAACAACAGAAAACAGGCAACTGGCACTGTAGCCTTTTTTTAATAGGTTAGTTCCAGAAAACGTATAAAAATACCTCAAAGTGTAGACAAAACATAAGACAAATACTATAAAACAATCATGGAGCATCAAAAATTATAGATACGTTTACGACGTATCAACAGCCCTAGGCTCTAACTTTCCATTATCAACGTGAGCATATGTAGTGCAGCCAAAAACTCTCAACTGTGAATAATCAGCAGGCGAACCTGGCCATACCTCAATGGGAGTTTTCTTCTCAAGTGGAATAGAAGGTGACCTGTTGATGAGGTAACACGCTGTGTTGGCTGCCTCAGGCCAGAAACGCCTATGCATACCTGCATTAGACAACATACAATGAGCCCTCGAGATGATGGTCTTGTTCATGCGCTTAGCCACACCATTCTGCTGAGGAGTATAGGGGATGGTGTGATGCCTGATCATGTCATCGTTACTGCAAAACTCCTCAAACCCATTATAATAGAATTCCATACCATTGTCATTGTCAGTACGTAGTGCCTTTACCTTCTTATCAGTTTGCTTTTCAACCATAACTTTCCACTTCTTAAAAGCATAAAAAACATCAGATTTATGCTTCAGAAAATAAGGCCACACTTTTCTTGAGTAGTCATCAATAATAGTAAGCATGCAATTAGCACCACCAATAAAAGTCTTACGGGATGGACCCCATACATCAGCATGCACATAATATAATATGCCTTTGATGGTGTGAACGGAAGCATTGAATTTAACTCTTTTATGCTTACCAAAAATGCAGTGCTCACAGAACTCAAGTTGCAACCATCAATCAGCTATCTCTTGACCAACTCTGCCATGCCTTGTTTGCTCATATGCCCAAGACGCATATGCCACAGATGTGTTTTACCACAATCATCAGAATCATTAGAAGTAACAACAACAGCAATACCAGGCAAAGTGCTACCTCTTGGAACATATAATTTAGCAGAATTCATATCACCTATCATGTGAATAAGAGAACCTTTTGATACCTTTACAACTCTATGCCCACCGGCATACTTGTATCCATCAACGTCCATGGCACTCAGGGAGATCAAATTTCTGGCCATGCTTGGTATGTGCTTCACCTCACTCAACGTGTGTGTCACGCCATCATGTGTCCTGATCTTAACAGATCCAACACCAACAATATGGCATGGGTTGTCATTCCCCACACGCACAAAATCTCCAGTATGCACAGACTCATATGAACTGAACCAATCTTTGTTATAGCAAATATGAAACGAACATGCAGTATCAAGTATCCATTCATCATCACGAGAAGCACAAGCAGCAAAAATGGCTAAGCATTCACCATCAGAACTATCAGAAACAATAGCAGCCTTACCAGTACCTTCAGACCTATCTTTCGGTTGGTAAGTTCCATTCCTTTTCTCCTTATTCTGCAACTTCCAGTAATCATCAATAACGTGATTAGATTTCTTACAATACCTGCAGAATTTGTCCTTTCCCTTGGACTTTAAACGACTTCTACCCCTCTTTCTCTTATCTCTGTTGCCATAGTTGTTATTCCTCTGCTCGGTCCTGCCACGAACCTATAGAGCCTCAGCCTTGGATGACGTCCCATCTGCACCTACCATAGTTTTCATCTTTTCCCTTTGTTTGAAGGCATCATGTACTTCGGCAAGGGTTAGTTCATCACGGCACAACAATATTGTATCACGAAAATATGTATAGGAACTAGGAAACGAGCATAAGAGTAGAAGAGCTAAATACTCATCATCATATTTTACCTCCATAGACAGCAAGTCTGAGTCAATCTCTTTAAAAACAGATATGTTATTCATTACCGATCCACCTTCTTGCAGCCTATGCGAGAACAAATTCATCTTCACGTTCATCTTACTGGTTAGATCCTTTGGCACACAGATCGTTTCCAGTCTTGCCCACATGGCAGCAGTAGATTTCACCTCCAGTACTTCATGCAAAATATTATTGGACAGATGAAGTTGAATCAAAGACAAAGCCGTATGGTCCTTCCGCTTCTCTTCGGCGGACCAGGTCTTAACATCCTTTTCGCTGAATCCATTCAGCGCTTCATCCAGATCAAAAGTTTAGGCGAGAATCGCCCGCACCTTCACCTGCCACAAGGAGAATCTTATGGTGTAGTCCAACTGTGGTATATCAAACTTCAATGATGACATGTCGCAAACCCTAGATTGGAACCTGGGGCTCTGATACCACTTGTTATAGTTGCGACAAGAAGATAACAAAGAACAAAAATAAAATCAAAGCAAGGGGACACAGATTTAACATGGAAAACCTCTCCAACAAAGAGAGGAAAAAACCACGGGCGCCAGCCAGCAAAACTTTACTATATTGGGGAGTGTTTAGAAACGCCAGGGATTTCACAGATGCAACTCATCCCAACCGGCAGCTTACAAAGGTTTATATATCGGTGGAAACCTAGGTCTTTGACTATCTGTACCGGTTTGGGCCAAGTGGAGCGAGTCTGAAGTTGGCCTATACTTTATATAATTTGGATCAACATATAACAGTTTGGCCATTGGTGATGCGCTCCAAGGTTCAACGAGGAGTCTAAGCCTACTATCGCCAAATGTGCTTGTCCTAGCCGACTCTTGGAAGAAAACCAGAGCAAACAAAGAACCTTGGTGATGATGTCGTATGAGGCGACAGTGGCGACCAAGGCAAATACACGACTCGACGGTGGGACGACGGGGATGGCTGGGCTTCTTGAGATCTTACAGCGGTGCCAACTACTACCAAAGTGGCAAGAGGACTATCTACTGGATGGTGAATAAAGACCGGCGATGCTGCGGCTACGGGGATGGAAAGATATCAGCATAGGAGGCCGACGACATCGCTGGCGCACATGGGTGGAGGTCAATTTGGGCAAATGGTTTTTCGAACCATTGGAGAGCTCGTTCTAGGGGAAGACAAGCGGGTGGTGCGTCCGGACATGCACGTTGTGCGCGTCGATGCAAAGTCATCCCAAATTTGGGCTCGAAATTGGTCGTCATAGACCGGTCTAGGTAATTTGGGTTGCACCGCTTGGCCATGTCCCCTGTCCATTCGTACACGATCGCTTAGTTTATTGTCGTTTGAGTCGGCCTGGTGAAGATGCCCTTAGGGGCGCGGAAGTCTCACAGCTAGTCCGTGGTGGTCGGCCAAGAAACACATATTTCTGTTTTTTCCTTTTTTTACATTTTCTGATTTTTTCTCCTTTTTCTGCATCCTTTTTGTTTGTATTTATATTTTTATTTTCTCTTTTTTATTTTTTTTACCTTTTATTTTATTTTATTTTATTTGTTTCCCTTTTTTGTTTATTGTTTCAAATTATATTTGTTTATGTAATTCGGAAAATATTTATGTTTTTTATAAATATTCATAGATTCAAAAATAGGTACAATAATTTGAAATAATGTTCATGATGTCCAAGTAAATTTTCATGGGTTTAAACAATCGTACCCTATTCCACCAAGGCCTTTAAAATTTTTAGATGTCAAGTTTGACCAAGTGTATGAAGGGTTTCGCGGCATAGTAAATCAAAATTTTCTACGAATGCGAACAGAGGGAAAGCCAAGATCTAATCTAGGAGATGCAAACAACGAGAGAGATTGGATTAGATCTTCATACCCTTGAAGATTCGCACAGCGGAACGTTCGTCGGAATGTGGGTGATGTAGTCATACTCGCTTCTCCTCCTCGCGATCCGATCCGATCTAGCACCACAAGTGACGGTGCCTCCGTGAGATGCACACGTGCAGCACCTCGACGTATCCTCCTTCCTCGGACCAGCAAGTATGGTGGAGAGACGGATTGGATCTATAACACGACGGCGTGGTGTATATGGTGGAGAATTTCTGCAGCAGGGCTTCGCCTGCAAACAGTCGGGAGGGAGAGAGGAGGGCAGCAGGGCGGCTAGGGTTGGAGGGGAAGGTGTGGGGGGTTGGTGCGCCCCCAGCCCTCTATATATAGAGGGGTGGGCGCAGCCCTAGCCCCTCCCCCAAGCCAAGGCCGGCAGCCCCAAGGAGGAAGAGTGGGGGGCAAGGAAACCCCCCTTCTAGAAGCTCTATCTAGAGTTTAAACCTCTCTTGGCCGGCTGGGCCCTATGGGGCCTTGTGCCCCTGGACCAATGCGGCCAGGGCACTCCCTCATAGGCCCATGCCCCCTCCCGGAAGGTGGGGCCACGTTGGTCCCCTTCCGGAAGGTTCTAGAAGCTTCCGGTACAATATCGATTAACCCGGAACAATTCCGAACTCCAAAAACTGCACTGCCTTATATGAATCTTATTCTCCGGACCACTCCGGAACCTCTCGTGATGTCCCGGATCCCATCCGAGACTCCAAACAAAACTCATAAACCAATTATCCAATCTATCCTAGCGTCGAGACACGTTAAGTGTGTGACCCTGCGGGTTCGAGAATATGCAGACATGATCTTCTATCAATAATCAACAGCGGGGCCTGGTAACCCATATTGACTCCCACACATTCATCGATGATCATATCGGATGAACCACGATGCCAGGATTCAATCAATCCCATATATATATATTCCCTTCGTCTCGCGATATTTTACTTGCCCGAGATTTGATCGTCGGTACCGTCATACCTAGTTCAATCTCGTTCAAAGCAAGTACTTTACTCGTTCCGTAATCCGATATCACTTTGTGATTAACTCCTTAACCACATGCTTGCAAGCGGTGTTGATATCGATTACCGAGTGGGCCCGAAGTATATCTCTCCGACTTGGGAGGGACAAATCCCATCTCGATACATACAACCCAACAGATACTTTCCGATCACCTGAGAGACACCTTTATGATCACCCTCTCATAGGATGATGTTTGATGACCTCAAAGCTTTCTTCCGATACCAGGGAGTTGTATTATCTCATGGTCTAAGGAATACAATATTTGACATAAGAAAAGCTTCGCAAAGACGAACACGATGACACGATCTAATTGCTTCGCTTAGTTTGGGTCTGTCCACCATATCATTCTCCCAATGATATGATCTCATTATTAATTGACAACTCATGTCCATGGTTAGGAAACCTTAACCATCATTAATCAATGAGCTAGTCCATAGAGGCATACTAGGGACACGGTGTTGTTCACAAACCGCACAAGTATTAAAGTTTCCGCTTAATACAATTCTAGCATGGAATATAAACATTATCATGAACAAGAATTATAATAATAACATATTTATTATTGCCTCTAGGGCATAATTCCAACAGTCTCCCACTTGCACTAGAGTCAATAATCTAGTTTACATTTGGCAACAATCTCACACCCATGGCACTGAGGTGCTGATCATGTTTTGCACGCGGAAGAGGTTTAGTCAACGGATCTGCGACATTCAGATCTGTATGTACTTTGCTAATCTTTAGATCCCCATCTGCTATATAATCTCGAATTATATGAAACTTGCGGTTGATATGCTTGGTCTTTGGATGATATCTTGGTTCCTTAGCGAGTGCTATGGCGCCAGTATTGTCACACAATATCTCCAGTGGGTCCAATGCACTTGGAACCACGCCAAGCTCAGTGATGAAGTTCCTGATCCAAACTCCTTCACTTGACGCTTCTGCAGCAGCCATGTATTCCGCCTCTACTGTAGATCCCGCGATCACGCTTTGTTTGCAGCTTCTCCAGCTCACAGCTCCTCCATTCAAAATATAAACGTATCCTGTCTGAGATTTAGAATCATCCTTGTCGGTGTTGAAACTAGCATCGACGTAACCTTTTACGACAAGTTGTTCATCACCCCCATAGACTAAGAACATTTCTTTAGTCCTATTTAGGTACTTTAGGATGTTCTTCACGGCTGTCCAGTGTTCCACTCCTGGATCACTTTGATATCTGCTCGTCAAACTAAGAGCATTGGACACATCTGGTCTAGTACACAGCATGGCATACATGATAGAACCTATGGCCGAGGCATAAAGCACTTTGCTCATAGCTTCCCTATCATTTACCGTAGCTGGACACTGAGCCTTGCTCAATATCTTACCTGACAACATAGGCACTGAACCTTTCTTTGACTTATCCATTCTGAACCTTTTCAGAACTTTGTCTAGGTATGTACTCTGGCTTAAAGCTATCAGGCGTCTTTATCTATCTCTATAGATTTTGATGCCCAATATATAAGCAGCTTCACCTAGGTCTTTCATTGAAAAACACTTGTTCAAATAACTCTTCACATCGTTAAGCATGTTGATGTCATTTCCAATAATCAATATGTCATCCACATATAGTACCAGAAACGTCACCGAGCTCCCACTCACTTTCTTGTAGATGCAAGCTTCGTAGCAATTTGGAACAAATCCAAAGCTCTTGATCACTTGATCAAAACAAAGGTTCCAACTCCGAGATGCTTGCTTCAGTCCATAAATGGAACGCTGAAGTTTGCATACTTTATCAGCATCCTTAGGATCGACAAAACCTTCGGGTTGCATCATATACAACTCTTCATCAATGTTGCCATTGAGGAAAGCAGTCTTGACATCCATCTGCCATATTTCATAATCATAAAACGCAGCAATTGCTAATAAAATCCGAATGGACTTAAACATCGCTACGGGAGAGAAAGTCTCATCGTAGTCAACACCTTGAACTTGTCGAAAACCTTTTGCGACAAGTCGTGCTTTATAGACGGTAACATTACCATCCGCGTCCGTTTTCTTCTTGAAGATCCACTTGCACTCAACGGCCTTTCGGTCGCTAGGAGGGTCCACCAAAGTCCATACTTGGTTTTCGCTCATGGATCCCAATTCGGATTTCATGGCTTCTAGCCATTTCTCAGAGTCTGGGCTCATCATCGTTTCCTCATAGCTCGTAGGTTCACTGTCTTCTACTAGCAAGACAGTCAAGATAGGGTTGCCGTACCACTCAGGAGGGGCACGCGACCTTGTCGACCTGCGACATTCAGTAGCAGCATCGTCCGAAGCTTCATGATCCTTATCATTAGCTTCCTCTATTTTTGGTGCAGGCGGCACTGGAACAATTTCAGGTGCTGCGCTACTCTCCAATTCAAGAGAAGGTTCAATAACCTCGTCTAGCTCTACTTTCCTCCCACTCACTTCTTTCGAGAGAAACTCCTTCTCAAGAAAGGAACCGTTCTTTGCGACAAACACTTTGCCTTCGGTTCTGTGATAGAAGGTATACCCAATAGTTTCCTTAGGGTATCCTATGAAGACGCATTTCTCCGCTTTGGGTTCGAGCTTGTCCGGCATCAACTTCTTGACGTAAGCTTCGCATCCCCAAACTTTAAGAAACGACAACTTAGGTTTAGCACCAAACCACAGTTCATACGGTGTCGTCTCAACGGATTTAGATGGAGCCCTATTTAAAGTGAATGCAGCGGTTTCTAATGCATAACCCCAAAATGATAACGGCAAATCAGTAAGAGACATCATCAATCGGACCATATCTAATAGGGTTCGATTCCGGCGTTCAGACACACCATTGCGTTGTGGTGTTCCGGGTGGCGTGAGTTGCGAAACAATTCCGCTTGCTTTAAGATGCGTGAGAAAATCATAACTCAAATATTCGCCCCCATGATCGGATCGTAGAAACTTAATCTTTCTGTTACGATGGTGTAGGGGTTCGTAGCATGGAAAACAAAAATTTTCTATCGCATACAAACAAACAAGCCAAGATCTATCTACTAGATTGTAGCAACGAGTCGATAGTGGAACTCACCCTCGAAGATTCCAAAGCGGTTAACGAGAGCAGATTCTCGTGGGTGATGTAGTCGTACTCTTTCCGATCTCAAGATCGCGTAGACGATCCTTCCAGCGCCACGTTCCAGCAGCGCTCCCGCAGTCGGTCACACGTTCGGTACTCGACGAAGACCTTCCTCTCCCTTGTTCCAGCAGGCAGCGGAGGTTGTAGCACTCTCCTCGTGATTCCGGCAGCACAACGGCGTGGTACCGGAAGTAGAGGGGAGATCCCGCAGGGCTTCGCCTTAAGCCGGTGCGAGTATGGTGGAGCTTATGAGAGAGGCTATTAGTGGTCTAGTAATTAGACACACCAATTAGAGGGCTCTAAACCAATTAGAAGGCTCTAAACCGAAACAGCTCTAAACCGGGGTCTAGGTCTAGTTTCTAGTTTAGAGGATAGGAACTTGTGTGTCTTGTGTTGTGTTGGGAGGGGAGCCCTGCCCCTCCCTTTATAGGTGGGAGGGCTGGCGCGCTAGGGGAGGGAGGGAGTCCCTCCCCAACTCGGCCTAGGGCTGGCCGCCGGCTTGGGGAGGAGGACTCCTCCCCCAATTCGGTTTCCTCCTCTCCTCCCACTTCCCAAAAACTGCCGTTTGACTTTCAAACTAGCCGTTTGACTTTTTCAATTTAGGATTCAATTTAATCCTTTATTTGGGACAGCAAGAACACTTAGTACATGATGCAATCATTCCAACATGCAATGACACATTCATGTACCCCTTCCCCTCCGGAGTGCCGGACAATCCGGAACCTTCTAGAATATCCCCGATGAAAACACCGGAATCATTCCCGAACTCCGAAACGGGACTTTCCTTATATGAATCTTATTCTCCGGACCATTCCGGATCACCTCGTGATATCCCGGATCCCATCCGAGACTCCGAACAACATTCGGTCTCTTTCTCATAATACCATAACTACTCAAACAACGTCGAATCCTTAAGTGTGTCTCCCTACGGTTCGTGAATTATGCGGACATGATCGAGACACTTCTCCGAACAATAACCAATAGAGGAATCTGGAAATTCATATGGCTCCCACATATTTCTACGATTACTTTGCGATCGAATGAACCACTTACATACGATACCAATTTCCCTTTGTCTCACGATATGTTACTTATCCGAGGTTATGATCGTCGGTATCTCTGCATACCTAGTTCAACCTCGTTACTGATAAGTACTCTTTTCTCGTTCCCGTGATATGTGATCCCTTGTGACCAAGTCACATGCTTGCAAGCTAATTGGATGACATTTCACCGAGAGGGCCCAGAGAATATCTATCCGTCATGTGGATGGACAAATCCCACTCTTGATCCATGTGTTTCAACCAATACTTTCTGAACACCCAATGCCACTTTTATAGCCACCCTGTTACGGTGTGGTGTTTGATGACATCAAAGCATCCATCCAGTAAAGGCAATATGCATGATCTCATGGTCGAAGGAATTAGGTTACTATGTATCAGAAAGCATATAGCAATTGAACTATTGAAATGACTTGATCTTTATGCTACGCTTGTCTATATAGGAGTATGTCCATCACATCATTCTCCTAATGATATGATCCTGTTGTTAATAACATCTCTATGTTCATGATCAGGAAACCATGATCATATATTAACCAACAAGCTAGTTTAACAAGAGGCTTTACTAGGGACTCTTATTTTAGTTTACAAATCACACAAGTATTAATGTTTCCGGTTAATACAATTATAGCATGGTATGTAAACATTTATCATAAGTATGAAGATATGATAATAACCCATTTTATTATTGCCTCTTGGGCATATCTCCAACAGTCTCCCACTTGCACTAGAGTCAATAATCTAGTTTCAAACCTTTGTGTATTCAACACCTATGGCTTTCCGGTGTTGTATGTACACGATTGCTAGTGGTCAACTGATCTCCGGATCTGACACTTCCAGGTCCGTGTGTAATTGCATGTCTTTGCGTCTCTACGCATCACTCATTCTCTAATGAGATGGCTTTGTATAAATTTGGTCTTTTGGTGTGACCTTTAGTTCTTTGGGGTTAAAACATGTTGACAATATTGTCGTACAATATATCTTCATAGTATTATCCCGCTGTGAACTACACCTAGTTTGATAACAAACTACTTGACACAAATGCCCTCTTTTGCTGCTATAATAGCAGTCATATACTTAGCCTTTTGTTGTAGTATCTGTCACAATGTCTTAACTTTGGAAATCATCCAAATCCATTATGGAACTCACTTTCCATTATATTGTGCCACCCTTAGTTTAGATTGAGATAAACTTAATTTATACTTTGTGACAAAGCTAGTATCAATGTAGTACTTTTACAATGAACTAACCATCTATTTGTCACTTCTACAAATAATATACTCTTAGTTCTTCCAAAAGATCATAAGAATATCCTTACTATTGTCCAATGATCATCTTACGAATCATTCTGGTATATGCTCACAACATTTAGAGCATAGGACATATCTGGATTTGTACATATCACAGTATGATTGATATAAATACTCTTTGTGATTTCATACATCAAGTATCAATCTATACTTGATTATTTGTTTCACTTTACCAAATGTCAATACACTTGAATATATCATCAACATTGAACTCATTCAATCCTTTCTGTGCGACAAGAACCTTCTCTTGTAGTTTCTATATTGAACTCATTCAATATCTTATCTATGTACTTCTGGCACAACCATATTAGCGTCTATTGATGCCAAATATTTGGGTTTTGCCTAAGTCTTTCATCGGGATGAAATTCTTAATATGTGTTAATAAAAGATACATTATTTCCAATCAACAATATGTCTTCCACATAATGTATTAGAAACATGTCTTAGCGCTCCCACTTAATTTCTTGCTAACGCAAGCATCTTCATTGTCTCTGATGAAATTAAACTCTTTTAACAGTTTCATCATAGTGAAGATTCCAACTCCGCTATGCTCACTCTAACCATTGAAGTTTGCATATGCTTTTAGCATCCTTTGAATTAACAAAACCCTTTGGACCGTGTCATGCACACGTCCTAGGTAACCATTCTATTAGAAGAACTTGTTTTGTTTATTCTACTACCACATAACAAATTATATGTATTGGTTGCTACATTAATCCGTCTAGACTAAAAATCGTTATGAAAGATCAAATCTTGTCATATACAACTTGTTGTGAACTCTTTCCCAACATGTCGACTATTTCATAGATGTAAAACATCCATGTCTATTTTTTCATAGATCCAGACACAACTGTAAGGTCTTACACCTTTCTCGAGGGTCCTTCAAGTTCAAAACTTGATTTCTCGTGTATGGAACTATCACGGATTATATGGCTTCAAGCCATTTGACGGAGTCAGGGCCCATCATCGCTTCTCTGCATGTAGTCGGTTCATTATTCTCAAATAATGATTCAACCCTCAAATCTTGGTATTTGATTGTTCATCCGACCTACTTGTTTCAATAGGAACTTGGATCTCCGTGACCACAACCTTTGAGGTACGTGAACCATGAGCATTGTTGCTGCCTCCGAAACACTTTTCGGCGCTGCGCAACTCTGCACATATAGCTAAGGTTCTTTTAACCTTATCAAAGTTTCTATTGTCCTCCCACTTAACTTTTCACGAAAAATTCCTTCTCAAAGAAACTTGACGTTTTAAGTGACAAACACTTTTGTCTCCGATGTTATGGAGGAGTATTTAACAGTTATTCGAAATAACATACAAAGACAGGTTCATCCGACTTTGGTTGCAAACATCTTTCTTATGCATAGTATACCAATGTTTAAGAAATGACAACTTGGGTTTTATCCCAAACCATAACCTTATATGGTGTCATTTCAACGGATTATGATGGAGCTCTTTTCAGTGGAAAAACGGTAATCTCTAAAGCTTTTAATCTTTAAAATGCAATGGCAGTTTTATGAATTACACCTTTCGATCTTACCATGTCAAACAAGGTTTAATTACATATCTCGAACGCTCCATACTCTTATGGTGTTTCGGGAAATGCAAATCCACGGAACGATTCTTTAAATCTTAGGTATTATGCTAAACTTGTAACTCAAATATCTTCCTTTATGATCTTTATCATAAACTGTTTATATTCTTGTTACAATGATTTTGCACTTCATCTTGAAAGTCTTTGAACTCTTCAAATATTTCACACTTCATCCTTATTAAGTAAATATTCATATATTCACTCAAATTTTCGGAGAAAGCATATGAAGTTGAAATCCATCGCTCTTGACTACACATAACGGACTTTGTACAACAATATGTACAAGTTCCAATAAGCTAGTCATTCGTTCCCTTTTGGCCTATGAACGAAGTTTTAATTATCTCTAGGAAAGTTTCACAAGCGTTATTTGATCAAAATCAAAAGACTCCAAAAATTCCATCCACATGGAATTTCTTCATGTTTTCTTTCCAATATAATTTAAACGGCGATGTCACTTCCTAAGTGATCTTTCAATCAATTTGTCTTTCGACATTTTTAGCACTAGTTTTATGGATGTGATTTTCTCCAACGAGATTTGTGAATCATCCATCTTTTATGGATTACGGCAATTATTTGAACAACCCTTTTGTTCTCATAACACCTGATAAAACAAATCTTGAAGGCAAGCTTTGATGTTTAACAAGCAACGCAATAACCCTTTATTTGTTCTCGATGAACATCATCACATATTCTTTTGCTTGTTACTTAGGCCATTGTAGTTCATGAATTGTGTTGTTTCGTATGACGATTCACACCAACAAATTCAGTATCAAATACTTGAGAACCACATTGTTTAATAAGCAAAGAATATAGCCATAACATGTATATCATCTATATACTTAAACTGAACAATTCTAGTTTTTTTTTTCTTTTCTGCCATATATTTATGAGATTCCCTTTCAGTATTTCCTTTTCAGTTTGAAAGAATCTATTAACATCAATAGTGGAGTCATACATATGACATATAGTCCAAAGCGTGTATAATTAAATACCAATGTCTTTGGACTTGCACTTTGAAGTAGATCACCATCATCAAATGTTTGGTGTTCTTTCAAATTCCTTTCATTAGTAATCTCTTGGTGTAGTAAACATTTTACCTACATCAAATATTCACCCTTATCATGGAATCGTCCATGATCAAGCTACTTTTAGCTTATAACGATGAATTATGAGTATAATGTTGCTATCCAAAACCTTTTGGAGGATTAGGACAACAAGTGTCTCCAACCTTTTTGCAAATTCTCATCAAATATGAGAACATGACTTTTGCCATATTATACTCTATCATGTTGCAACCAAAACTTCGTTTCAGATATCACAATATCTTCCACACATCATGGTTTCTGAAACAACTCTTTCAGATCCTAGATAACCTTGATATTAAGGGAATCCTTTGAATATCAAGAATCATGGATACAAACATGATACTTATATACTAACACTTGGAATTGTTACTCTTGATTTAATACTAATTATTAAACTTCATGGAGTAACCGGAACTTACTGAAAGTTTGCAATAGGACTTTTAAACTTTAGATTAACACTTAAAACAATACGATACCAGTTCGTAAAGTAACTAACCAGAATTCTATAGTTCTATTATCTCAATTATAACTAAGCGCAAGGTGGTAAACGGATGCCAATGACTACAACAACTATGCAAATTCACTTTGATTTAGTTTATGATAAATTGAGTTCTAATTAATAATTAAATTAATCTAGGTGAACTCCCACTCAAAACAATATCCCTCACATTGTTTTAGTGATCACACGAACCAAATCCACCACATCAAAACCGATCATCACGAGAGTTGATATAGTTTCAATGGCGAACAATCGACATGTTCATCATATCTACTATATGATTCATGCTTTACCTTTCGGCGATCCGTGTTCCTGAGGCCATGTCTGTACATGCTAGGCTCGTCAAGACAAACCTTAGCTTCCGCATAAGCAAATCTGGCTTGCTTACGTTGTAGTCACCCGCGGAATCAAAGACACCCGATCATCACGTGGTGTTTCGAAGCAGCAAGCTTTGGCAACGGTGCATACTAAGGGTGAACACTTTAGAACTTGAAATTTATGTGTATGAGGGATCATCTTATAATGCTACCGTTGTCTACTAAGCAATACAAGATGCATAAAGGATTAACATCACATGCAATTCATAATATGTGATATGATATGGCCTTTCTTCTTTGTGCTTCCGATCTCCATCTTCAAGCACGAACATGATCTCCATCATCACCGGCATAGCATCAAGGTCAATGACGCTTCTTCATGGTTGTCGTCCACCAGCTTCAACTATTACAACTATTTTGAACAGACACGCAGGTCTTAACAGAAATTAAAGACAACCATATGGCTCCTGCCGGTTGCCAACTTACAATAAGGAACATTGCATACATCAAATATAATCACAATCATGGCCATATCACATCACTGCACACCCCTGCAAAACAAAGTTAGACGCCTCTACTTTCTTTGCATATTTTACGTGGTTTGGGGCTTTCAATAAGTGTCGTTCTAACTTACGAACAAGAACCACAACATTGATACTAGCATTGTTGATCACCCGTTGTAAATTGGATCTTTACTATGCTAGGAGAAACAGGCACCCGCAAAGCCACTTATGCAATACAAGTTGCATGTTAAGCGTGGAGCAAGTCTCATGAACGATGTCATGTAAGGTTAGCCCGGGCCGCTTCATCCCAACATACCGCAAGATGCAAAGTACACAAAAAGCAATCGACAATAAAAGCATCAACGCCCACAATGACCATTGTGTTCTACTCGTGCAACAGATCTACATATAGACACGGCTCTGATACCACTGTAGGGGTTCGTAGCATGGAAAACAAAAATTTTCTATCGCATACAAACAAACAAGCCAAGATCTATCTACTAGATTGTAGCAACGAGTCGATAGTGGAACTCACCCTCGAAGATTCCAAAGCGGTTAACGAGAGCAGATTCTCGTGGGTGATGTAGTCGTACTCTTTCCGATCTCAAGATCGCGTAGACGATCCTTCCAGCGCCACGTTCCAGCAGCGCTCCCGCAGTCGGTCACACGTTCGGTACTCGACGAAGACCTTCCTCTCCCTTGTTCCAGCAGGCAGCGGAGGTTGTAGCACTCTCCTCGTGATTCCGGCAGCACAACGGCGTGGTACCGGAAGTAGAGGGGAGATCCCGCAGGGCTTCGCCTTAAGCCGGTGCGAGTATGGTGGAGCTTATGAGAGAGGCTATTAGTGGTCTAGTAATTAGACACACCAATTAGAGGGCTCTAAACCAATTAGAAGGCTCTAAACCGAAACAGCTCTAAACCGGGGTCTAGGTCTAGTTTCTAGTTTAGAGGATAGGAACTTGTGTGTCTTGTGTTGTGTTGGGAGGGGAGCCCTGCCCCTCCCTTTATAGGTGGGAGGGCTGGCGCGCTAGGGGAGGGAGGGAGTCCCTCCCCAACTCGGCCTAGGGCTGGCCGCCGGCTTGGGGAGGAGGACTCCTCCCCCAATTCGGTTTCCTCCTCTCCTCCCACTTCCCAAAAACTGCCGTTTGACTTTCAAACTAGCCGTTTGACTTTTTCAATTTAGGATTCAATTTAATCCTTTATTTGGGACAGCAAGAACACTTAGTACATGATGCAATCATTCCAACATGCAATGACACATTCATGTACCCCTTCCCCTCCGGAGTGCCGGACAATCCGGAACCTTCTAGAATATCCCCGATGAAAACACCGGAATCATTCCCGAACTCCGAAACGGGACTTTCCTTATATGAATCTTATTCTCCGGACCATTCCGGATCACCTCGTGATATCCCGGATCCCATCCGAGACTCCGAACAACATTCGGTCTCTTTCTCATAATACCATAACTACTCAAACAACGTCGAATCCTTAAGTGTGTCTCCCTACGGTTCGTGAATTATGCGGACATGATCGAGACACTTCTCCGAACAATAACCAATAGAGGAATCTGGAAATTCATATGGCTCCCACATATTTCTACGATTACTTTGCGATCGAATGAACCACTTACATACGATACCAATTTCCCTTTGTCTCACGATATGTTACTTATCCGAGGTTATGATCGTCGGTATCTCTGCATACCTAGTTCAACCTCGTTACTGATAAGTACTCTTTTCTCGTTCCCGTGATATGTGATCCCTTGTGACCAAGTCACATGCTTGCAAGCTAATTGGATGACATTTCACCGAGAGGGCCCAGAGAATATCTATCCGTCATGTGGATGGACAAATCCCACTCTTGATCCATGTGTTTCAACCAATACTTTCTGAACACCCAATGCCACTTTTATAGCCACCCTGTTACGGTGTGGTGTTTGATGACATCAAAGCATCCATCCAGTAAAGGCAATATGCATGATCTCATGGTCGAAGGAATTAGGTTACTATGTATCAGAAAGCATATAGCAATTGAACTATTGAAATGACTTGATCTTTATGCTACGCTTGTCTATATAGGAGTATGTCCATCACATCATTCTCCTAATGATATGATCCTGTTGTTAATAACATCTCTATGTTCATGATCAGGAAACCATGATCATATATTAACCAACAAGCTAGTTTAACAAGAGGCTTTACTAGGGACTCTTATTTTAGTTTACAAATCACACAAGTATTAATGTTTCCGGTTAATACAATTATAGCATGGTATGTAAACATTTATCATAAGTATGAAGATATGATAATAACCCATTTTATTATTGCCTCTTGGGCATATCTCCAACAGATGGTTCTCCACTTCATTCTGAAATTCCTTGAACTTTTCAAATGTTTCAGATTTATGTTTCATTAAATAGATATACCCATATCTACTTAAGTCATCGGTAAAAGTGAGAAAATAGCGATATCCACCGCGCGTCGAAACACTCATCGGTCCGCATACATCGGTATGTATGATTTCCAACAAGTCCGTTGCTCGCTCCATCATACCGGAGAACGGGGTTTTGATCATCTTGCCCATGAGGCATGGTTTGCATGTGTCAAATGATTCAAAATCAAGAGACTCCAAAAGTCCATCAGAATGGAGTTTCTTCATGCGCTTTACACCAATATGACCTAGACGACAGTGCCACAAATAAGTAGTATTATCACTATCTACTTTGCATCTCTTAGCCTCAATGTTATGGATGTGTGTTTCATCCCTTTCGAGATTTAGAAGAAATAAACCATTCACAATAGGTGCATGACCATAAAAGATGTTACTCATATAAATAGAACAACCATTATTCTCCGATTTAAATGAATAACCGTCTTGCAATAAACACGATCCAGAAATAATGTTCATGCTCAACGCAGGCACATAATAACATTTATTAAGGTTTAAAACTAATCCCGAAGGTAAAACTAAGGAGAGCGTGCCGACGGCCATCACATCAACTCTTGATCCGTTGCCAACGCGCATCGTCACCTCATCCCTCGCAAGCCGTCGTCTATTCCGTAGCTCCTGTTTCGAGTTACAAATATTAGCAACTGAACCAGTATCAAATACCCAGGCACTACAACGAGGGCTAGTAAGGAAAACATCAATAACATGTATATCAAATATACCTTTGATGGTGCCAGCCTTCTTGTCCGCTAAGTACTTCGGACAGTTGCGCTTCCAGTGACCCTTGTCCTTGCAATAGAAGCACTCAGTGTCTGGCTTAGGACCAGACCTGAGCTTCTTCTCGGCAGGGGCAACGCGCTTGCCGCCGCCTTTCTTGAAGGGCTTCCTTGCACCCTTACCTTTCTTGAAGGTGGGGGGCTTGTTGACCATCAACACATGATTATTCTTTTTGATGTTCACCTCCGCTACTTTCATCTTAGCAAAGAGCTCAGTGATCATATCAGTGGAACCAATCTGATTGTGATCAACTACAAAACTTTTGTAGCTAGGAGTGTCAATCTTGAGCTCCTCTGGAATCTTGCAGTCTAGTTGCTCAAGGCGTTGAGTGTAGCCCGACATCTTAATGGCGTGCTCACTAACGGAACTCCCTTCCTCCATCTTGTAGTTAAAGAATTTCTTAGAGATCTCATATCTCTCAGAACGGGCTTGAGTCTGAAACATGTTTTTCAGCTCCTCGAGAATCTCAAAGGGCCCGGCGAACTCCTCAAAACGATTTTGAAGATTCGATTCCATAGCATACAACATGGCGATCTTAATCAAATCATAATCATCCTTGCGCGACTGATAAACAGCTTTTTCATCAGCCGGCGCATCTACAGCAGGGGTGTCACCTAGCGCTTTCTCAAGGACATAGTCCTTTTGTCCGCCAGCGAGAATGATTCTCAGAATGCGGAACCATTTGGTGAAGTTAGACCCATTGTTTCTAAGCTTTTCTATCTCAGATAAAACATTGAAGTTGAAGTTGGACTTGGCCATGTGATCTACAGTATTTGCAAGTAAAATTTAGACTATGTTCATGATAAATAGTTCAACTTAATCAAATTACTAGATGAACTCCCACTAAATTCAACATCCCTCAAGTTGTTTAGTGAACACGATCCAAATTCACCACACCTAATCCGATCATCACGAGAAGAGATGTGGTTTCAATGGTGGACAACGAAGTGTCGATCATATCATTCATATGACTCATGCTTAACCTTTCGGTTCTTGTGTTCCGAGGCCATGTCTGTACATGCTAGGCTCGTCAAGTTAGACCCAAGTATTTCCGCGTGTGCAAAACTGGCTTGCACCCGTTCTATGTGAGCGTAGAGTCTATAGCACCCGATCATCACGTGATGCTTGGACACGACGAACTTTCGCAACGGTGCATACTCGGGGAGAACACAGTTTTTATCTTGATCTTTAAGTGAGGAATCATCTTATAATGCTACCGTCGCGATCTAAGCATAATAAGATACATAAAAGGATAAACATCACATGCATATAACTTTAATGTGACATGGTATAGCCAATCTTCACGCAATGATCTCCATCTTGTGCGTTCCGGCATGATCTCCATCACTCCACCATGATTGCCTCCACCACGAATAGCAACTACAACTATTGCTAACTACTTAGCGATAAAGTGAAACTATTACATGGCGCATAAGAAGTTGACACACAGGTCATACACAATTATAAAGACAACCATATGGCTCCTGCCGGTTGTGTACTCATCGACATGCAAGTCGTGAAACATTACAAAACATGATCATCGCATACAATATACACATCATATCTTGGGCCATACCATATCACAGAAAACACTCCCTGCAAAAACAAGTTAGACGCCTCTACTTTGTTGTTGCATGTTTTACGTGGCTTATGGGAGTAGATGCTAAGAACGATTCTTACCTACGGAAAGCCACAATGGTGATATTATGGTTACCAAACTCCGGTGTTAATCCCATGACAACTATAGTGAGAGAAACTGACATCCACCAGCCGCATGTGTGGAACAAGCCACACGTCAAGTGCGGAGCCGGTCTCGCGAACGACGTCGCGTAAGGTTGGCCTGGACTGCTTCAATCTCACTATCCCGCGTCATAAGAAGAACACAAACAAGAGGCTTGCAACAGAAAACATCAACGTCCGCAACAACCATGTTGCGTTCTACTCGTGAAACACATCTACGCATAGATCTAGCTCTGATACGACTGAAGGGTTTCGCGGCATAGTAAATCAAAATTTTCTACGGATGCGAACAGAGGGAAAACCAAGATCTAATCTAGGAGATGCAAACAACGAGAGAGATTGGATTAGATCTTCATACCCTTGAAGATTCGCACAGCGGAACGTTCGTCGGAACGTGGGTGATGTAGTCGTACTCGCTTCTCCTCCTCGCGATCCGATCCGATCTAGCACCACAAGTGGCGGTGCCTCCATGAGATGCACACGTGCAGCACCTCGACGTATCCTCCTTCCTCGGACCAGCAAGTATGGTGGAGAGACGGATTGGATCTACAACACGACGGCGTGGTGTATATGGTGGAGAATTTCTGCAGCAGGGCTTCGCCTGCAAACAGTCGGGAGGGAGAGAGGAGGGCAGCAGGGCGGCTAGGGTTGGAGGGGAAGGTGTGGGGGGTTGGTGCGCCCCTAGCCCTCTATATATAGAGGGGTGGGCGCAGCCCTAGGCCCTCCCCCAAGCCAAGGCCGGCGTCCCCAAGGAGGAAGAGTGGGGGCAAGGAAACCCCCCTTCTAGAAGCTCTATCTAGAGTTTAAACCTCTCTTGGCCGGCTGGGCCCTATGGGGCCTTGTGCCCCTGGCCCAATGCGGCCAGGGCACTCCCTCATAGGCCCATGCCCCCTCCCGGAAGGTGGGGCCACGTTGGTCCCCTTCCGGAAGGTTCTAGAAGCTTCCGGTACAATATCGATTAACCCGGAACAATTCCGAACTCCAAAAACTGCACTGCCTTATATGAATCTTATTCTCCGGACCACTCCGGAACCTCTCGTGATGTCCCGGACCCCATCCGAGACTCCGAACAAAACTCATAAACCAATTATCCAATCTATCCTAGCGTCGAGACACGTTAAGTGTGTGACCCTGCGGGTTCGAGAATATGCAGACATGATCTTCTATCAATAATCAACAGCGGGGCCTGGTAACCCATATTGACTCCCACACATTCATCGATGATCATATCGGATGAACCACGATGCCAGGATTCAATCAATCCCATATATATATATTCCCTTCGTCTCGCGATATTTTACTTGCCCGAGATTTGATCGTCGGTACCGTCATACCTAGTTCAATCTCGTTCACAGCAAGTACTTTACTCGTTCCGTAATCCGATATCACTTTGTGATTAACTCCTTAACCACGTGCTTGCAAGCGGTGTTGATATCGATTACTGAGTGGGCCCGAAGTATATCTCTCCGACTTGGGAGGGACAAATCCCATCTCGATACATACAACCCAACAGATACTTTCCGATCACCTGAGAGACACCTTTATGATCACCCTCTCATAGGATGACGTTTGATGACCTCAAAGCTTTCTTCCGATACCAGGGAGTTGTATTATCTCATGGTCTAAGGAATACAATATTTGACATAAGAAAAGCTTCGCAAAGACGAACACGATGACACGATCTAATTGCTTCGCTTAGTTTGGGTCTGTCCACCATATCATTCTCCCAATGATATGATCTCATTATTAATTGAAAACTCATGTCCATAGTTAGGAAACCTTAACCATCATTAATCAATGAGCTAGTCCATAGAGGCATACTAGGGACACGGTGTTGTTCACAAACCACACAAGTATTAAATTTTCCGCTTAATACAATCTAGCATGGAATATAAACATTATCATGAACAAGAATTATAATAATAACATATTTATTATTGCCTCTAGGGCATAATTCCAACAGTGTATACTAAAAACTATAAACTATTATAATACTATAAACAGACATAACACGCAAATATTTATCATAATGTATCAAATGATACTGATCTAACACCGTACATGTTAATACTTTTTTTCAATAATCTTGATCAAACTTGACACTGTTTGACTTCCAAGGAAATTTATACGCCCTATATTAGGGAATAGAGGTAGTAGGTCCTTGGATTCAAAAAATCTTTCTTTCATATTATGTTTTGTTCACGTAGTTTAAAAATAATGTATTGAACCTGTGAACCATGTGAACATTTTCTCTGAATCTCTGAACACTATTTTAATCCCCATGAACATTTTCCTCAAGCCTGATGGACATTGTTTTTAAGCCATTGGAATATACACGGTACACATAATTTTTTCTCCATCCTTCATCTTTATCAATTAGCACATCCTCGATTATTTTGTATGTTTCTATCACCCTTATTTTAGATAAAAATCTGCTCATAGTACATCGTGTGTGCTAGCTCCTCTTGAAACTGTTTGAACTTTGAATCAGTATGGACCGACTCAAAATACTTCTCAATTTCGAAGTGTGTGATATGAGGTACGGTTGAATGGAAAGAACTAAATAAGCGAGTATCTGCTTTCTCAACTACTTTATCACAAAGAGCAGTTTCATATAGAACGAACTGGTACACGCACGTCTAGGACAGGAGAGAGGCGAACCTATCTAAGGTTTCGTCCCTCTTGTCGGCAATGTCGTCGGTTTGCTTCATCTCCGGTGGCCCTAGTGTCTTAGAAGTGTGGCGGACCACGACCTCTCATCGACGGGAGGTTCGCGTTCTTTATTTAGACTAATTTCAGTATCTTTTTCAGGATGTGAAAATTAGAATAAGGTTCTTCTCATTCTATCCTCGCTCCGATGGTGCGCCTAGCGCCGGCGGAAGACGCGCGCAGTCGTGTGTCCGACGGATCTCTTGAGATTCGGTCGTTTTTCATATTTTTGGTGTGGTTTAAGGTTAGTCTCTTCTGATTACGATTGCTATCTTTGATGATGGTTATTGGTCTGGTGCGTTGGTTCTTCGGGATCTTAGCATCAAGAATTCTCGTGCGTTTACTACAATAAGCTCTGCTACGATAAGTTTTTGCCCGACTCCGATGATGGAGCGGCTAAGATGACGGCGTGCCTTCGGCTCATGCTAGTGTATGTAGTTGTCACTACATGGTATGTTGACCCATTTGTAATGTTTATTATTGTTGGGCTTCTTTACTTTGAGGTTTGTAATCATCTTGGAATATCGTAAGATTCTAGGACACTTATTATTTTAGAATTTCAAGCAATGTCAAACAAGAATTCAATGAAAAGGAGTGATGAGGAAGGAAAGATACCATGTGGCGCGATGTTGGCCGCGCCACTCATGCTCTTTCATCCCTCCAAACTCCGTTTCGCCTCCGTTTTTACTCCAACTCTTTATCTTACCCTAAAGACCTTCAATATATACCTCTCTCTGGCGATATAATCTTGCACCGAGTCTTTTCAAGACAAACAACGTTTTCTAGATTCTATCTTTCATACTCCTATATACAAAGCCTCCACCATGCATGCCCTTGTGGGACTCCTACCAATGCTCCTCCATGCAAGATGATGACAATGAAGCTGAAGGGCTTAGCCCCACGTCACCATGGGAAAGGAGCAAGAAGAGGAAAGACCATGAAGATGAGGAGGAATATGTCCCATCCAAAGAAGAGGAAGAAGAATATGATGATGATGATGATGATGAATAGGACCACAAGCACATCCCAGAAGCTGATCACAAGGGGAATCTCTGCCCCTCTCCTATTCCTACTGTTGTTGTAAAGGTCGAAGCGCCTACCGTGAAGACCAAAATGATGACGCACATGAGTTCTAGTGGAAAGGTCCCAATAAATTTCCTTGATTCTAGAAATCTTGTTGCTAATGTTAATCATAGGGATTACATGCATTTCCCAAACAAAGATCTTCCTGGAGAGTGGGATAGACACCTTGTCAAGAGGAAGCAGAAAGGATCAATCCTGGAGTGGAAATCTTGCAAAGAGGAAGTTGGCCAAAAACTTTGGGAAGAGTTTTCTCAATCTACAAAGAAGTTCCAATAGGCTTACAACGTCATGATGGGCATCGCCAGGGACCTTGAGACACACTATGACACTCGTGCACCCAAGAAGGGCGAGAAGAAATAAAGACCTACAACAACGTAAGCTTGGGGATTTTCACCTGGTCTTTTATGCCTTTTATTTTATCTTATTGATCTAGTTATAGTTTTAGTTTGGGAGTATTTTCATCTTTTATCTTAGTATATGAAAGCTCTTATAGCATTATCATGTATCCTTGGTTGAGTGGTTTATTATGAAAATATAAAGTATGGTGTCATCCATGGTTCCATTACTTGGAAACTTATGGATAACACTCATGCAAATGATCACACCATGTTTAGAATTCACTACTGGATGAATATTAAATTTGGATTTTGTAGGAGAGATGTGGTCTTGTAGGATAAAAATGTAGGAAGAGATGCTGACAGGGGGCATGAGATACTGTAATTCATTGTTAACCACAATTTTCCAACTAAGATATTTAAGTATCTTGCAATAGACTTTAAGATAAAGAAAAGAAACAGAGAAAATAATAGAAAAGGAAAGTAACAAAAAGAAATATCTATTGAAACATCCATGAATAACATGTGTGTCATTGAGGTTATCATTGATTAGACCGTTTACTGATACCACGTTTAGTGGTGAAGGTGTTCACCTGTCCAAAAATACTAGGGCATGTGGTTTAACTTCATGTCTATCTTGTTTTTGCTATTCTCCTCTTTTAGTTGGTTATCCTATGAGAGTTTATCTCTTTTGCAAAGTCATGTAGTAAAATTTGAATAGTAATACAATGGTTACTGTTGCAAGTTAATGTGAAGGAAAACATGACTCAATTATCCAACATGCAATGGTTATGCTAGTTAAAAAGTAAGATATAGTTTCTAGAGCTTATATTTATGTTGTCATCATTTGGATGTCTATTAGTTTGTAAATATTTATAGGTAATTGAACATGCATAAATTGATGATACAATGCTCGTATTTCTATTAGCAAACATAAGCTAATTGATGCATGATATGATGTATTCACTTATTTTCTTGAGGACGAGCAAATGTTTAAGCTTGGGGGAGTTGACACGACATTTTGTATCATCATACTAGCCACATATAGGATTAGTTTATATTGTTTTTTGCATTAATACATGATTATTTATGCCTTTTTAGATGATTTATTATGGGACTTTTCTACAAAGTACCCTATTTAGGTATTTAATTTCTGGGAGGCAGGAAACCTCCTTTTTAGTATTTTGATGTTTTAGGGACTTTCTGGACACCAATTAATTCGAGAAAAAATAACATGATTTTTTTAATCGGGAGAAGGGCATTGGAAACACGTGATAGGATCCACAAGGGTCGAACAAGACCTAGTGGCATGCCCCATACCCTGGCCCACGCCACATAGGCTTATTCCCTCCTCGAGTGTCCCCTCGCCTCCTCCTTTTACATATGCCTCCGCCTCAATATAAAACATATGACTATTTTTTCCATGATTTACAAAGGAAATAGTAGAGGTGAAAGTCTTCTCCTACTATGGGAGAGGGTAGATCCTACTACTCCGAGGCTACCAGCGAGGGGTAAATCGAAGCCATCGTCATCACCAACTCTTTCTTGGCATAGGAGGAGTCTCTCGATCATCCATCTCCATCTCCCCAAACATCAGCACCATCTCCATATCGAGATCAACATCATCCAACTCATAGTTTGTGGTAGATTGAACCCTAGAATATTGTTTAAGTGATATGTGCATGATTGTGCTTAGTAACTTGTCATTATTTTATGGTGAAGCTATACTTTTAGATTGCGTTGTAATCGATATGCCACTAGTCCGTGTCATGTTTCACTGTTGTGAGTAGTTCTCCATGTTTCCAAGGGCAAAGGATGAATTGGTAATGATTTCCATATAGTATGCAATGAGTATTTGGTTATGTTTTAATCTTTTATGTGGTTCTATGATGGTAATATATGAATGTCGAATGCATGTTACTTCACCCTTATGGGTTCATAGGGCTGCATATTAGTGTAATAAAGAGAGTAGGAAGGGATGGAATGACATAAACCGTGTCCTAAGACTTTGAGTTGTAGCAGGGGGTTCTTGATCAGGGACCTTAGAACTTTAAGAAATGGTTTAACATTTATGTGTTAATGAATCTTTTATTTGCACATGAAAATGGCCTTAGGACCAATCATTAGGGGTGTACTTGCACCTATATTTGGGTGCACCTGTTTTAGGCTCTATCCAACGAGAATAAGATCTGACAAGATACTTACCATATTGTTTAGAAATCTTTATACTGAGTGAATACATGCCTCCCTTAGGAACTTTTTGACATACAGAACACATACTTGATCGTGTCCTTTTGTTGCATAGAGGACGTATTTATCTGAAAATAGCATTTACTTTCTTGCAATTTAATTTACAGTAATTACCTTTCTACAAACCATAAACACAAAACACAAAACTTCTGCATATTTTAATATTTTGATTATTGAACTTGCTAACCAATACCTTCAGATCCTTGTGGGTTGGATAATATTTTCTATATTGAAAGATACTACAATAGATCTCCCACACTTGAGAGACATCAAATGGTCAATTCCGTATTGAGATCATAATATTCTAGGAGATTAAATAATGTAGTATGTATAAATGTTGTAATCCACACAATAAATTTCTACATCTTCCAATTGGCTAAAACATTTAGTTCCAGGAACAAATATCCATGTTGCAAACATTCTTACAAAATACTCCGGGCTTAGTCAGTGGATCAGCAGCCATGTCTACACCAGGTAAATACTCTACACAAATTGTCTTTAACCTATTAATAACATGGAGAGTGTAATGGTACCTGTCCTCAATATGTTTGATTTTGCTATGAAATTTAGGATCCTTTGAGACCTTTATCGCTGCCTGATTGTCACAATATATAGTCACCGGATTTGAAGCATTATCTATCACCTTGAAAGATGCAATAAATTCTTTCAACCGTACTCCTTCCTTCACAGCTTCATATGCAGCAATGTATTTTGCCTCCATTGAAGAAAGTGCCACAAAATCTTGCTTTTTTTGCTTCTCCATGAAATTGTACATTCTGCTAGTGTATCCAGACATCTACTTTTGGTCATCAAGATTGTGGTGACCCATCATACCACTGCATGATGTAGTACACTATAGTCGTTGACATAACACCAATGAAACACCTTTCACTGGTATTACATCCCTCAGAGTGGTACAACAGAAACACAGAAGGTCCAAGACATAACTATAGGTTACAACTTGACTCTTTACAAAATATCCAGAGAACACTCTAGGTGGAAGAGAGAGAAATAAACTTCTTACAAAGAAGAACTAGAATAAACAACTTATAACTAGCATACTAATAGACTAATATATGAACTATTGGGCTTGCATTGATGCTATTGCAATACTCTACAGAAGTAGGTTCTATGGCTAGAGATTATACTTCTATCTAATCAGAACCTTCATCCTCACTTTAGGCGATGTATATGTTGACTTCCTTGACTTCATTGAAGAACTTGAGTTTTTGGTGACGATTCTCTTGAGTATCAGTTGATGTATACATCGTCTATTGGCTTCAGAATATAGCAAGGGTTAAGAATATACGTTGAGTACGAGCGTACTCGGCAAGTTCACTAAAAAGGAGTGTTCGATCCACTACCTACAGCCACATACCATAGGTCATAGGCAATGCAGGTTTTGGTAAACATTTCTTCAAAGGTTGCTTTTATTCTGAAAAGTTATGTCCATCAGTCTTCACAGGTTTACCAGAACTTTCGTGGAGTTCCTTTCATGCCGTGTTTGTAGCTCCTTCCCGGAACAGGGAGTAACAAGTTATAGTTCTTACACTCTGCAGAGGTGCGTTACTTTACCCATGAGATATCAAATCCTTGTTGCACAACCGAGCAGCTTATTCCCGTCCACAAATCCATGATGTGGGGCCCAGTAGATGATCCAAGCCCTTCACTTCCCTTCTCCGTGACCCCATATGTCAACATGATCCTTCGGGCCGAGCTACATCTCTGTTAAGCCCCCTTTCGGGCAAGATATAAACCCGATGAGTTTCCGAAGACTCTATGAGCCGGTAATGCCCCTGGAAAGCTCCATATATGTCTGACTATACCTCTGGCGGCCGCTCATAGATATTCTAGACACCAAAATTGTGGGGCCTAAGGGTGCCCACCCATATGATGGATCCACACAAGGAATCACATCGTCACATTAGGTCGTCTTGCCTACATATGAAAGGAAGAAGATCCAGCTGACTTCTCCATCCCATTCCAAATCTCATGGTTAACACGTAATACACGGTGCAAGAATCACTGGTGACATTGGTTGTTAAGTCCTAGATGATATATTCCTATGAAGTGGTACTCTAACTGCCAGACTTAATAGATTAGCTGATCACCCTGGATCAGTAACCAATAGTTCACATTATTATTGAAAATAATGTTTTCTAACCCTTTTGAAATGGAGGTGATGACGACATCTGATTTACAAATACTTGATAGAACATAATCAAATGACATGAGCAAGTGTGAACTTTCCATTTGTGATTGCAAGATTATGCTCTCGTGGTCTTCGAGACAATAGAAGATCCAACATCTGAAATCAGCATCATTGGTCCAGTAAGGACTAATGTTTAAAGAAGCAATATGATGTGATGCATAAGTAATGAAATGCATTTTGTAAAACTCCCAAAATGTGTCCCCAACATTATAGTGAATTGAACTTAAGATTTGGTTTATTTTCTAGTTTACTTCACAAGCATATATCCTTATGAGAAATATAAGTCTTAGCATACAAAATGTAAAAGTAGAGTACAAATCATTTTAAGATTAGAATTAATTATTATGTGGTAATTATGATGAAAGTCCAGGTGTTGGGTTGTTAAGAGTTGAAGGACTTATTATAGGGTTACTGTTTGAAGTGGCAAAAAGAATAACCTTTGAAGACAATATTGTTTGTGAGAAGTGTATCAAGTTTGACTAATTCTGGTATTAAGTTTATGGTTTCTTATATTTATAAATGATGTTGAGTTATCATAATTTTGGTTTGGTTTTATAACAGACCAAAGTTAATTATAAAAGTAAAGATGAATTTTTAAGTCATGATGTTTAAAGTATTTCAAACCAAAGCTAACTATAAAAACAGAAATTAAGGTGTAATGGTCTAACTTATTATCAAGCCCTAAGGCTTTGATAAATATACTTAATAGTGTGAGACCATTCACTTTTAATTGAAGTGAATGATGAGTTTAAAATTTGAATTGCTATTATGAAACTAGTACACAACTTATTGATGGAAGCATAATTAGGTGATATTATTAGTTTGTTAGATTTTAAAGTCATGTTAAGTATGGTTGAAGATAAATATTATTCACCCTTAATAAAAGTGAACGATGCATAAGGTTAGCTTAATTGTTGTTGGTTTAAATTTGGATTTAATATTTCAAAGGAGTATTATAAGTTTAATAATTTACATTTAAGGAATTATGGTTATGGTTTTGAATTTGGTACCTAAACTTGAAGTATTTAATGTTCATAAATGAATGTGATTATTTCTTAGGAAATAATTTTAAAGGATTAACAAAACAATTATATTATTGTAAGGAAATTTATTACTTTAGAACCTTAAAATGTTTTAGGAATAATATACTTATAATTTTCAGGTACAATATACTTATTTAAGATGTTAGAAATGAATTTTATTTATTATTAAGTTTTATCTTTATTTTTATAAGATTCTTCAAAGGATTAAATGTCCTTAAATATTTACTTCAAGTTTTATTGGTAAATTTTTTGACTTAGTATTTTTATAAAATAGTAGATTTATTTTTATAATCAAAAATATTTTTTTTCATTTTGTGGACTTTTCTTTATTTTTTAATTTTAACTTAGGGTTTTGGTATCTTTAATATTTAGTTGTATCTTATTTAACCTAAATAAATAATGTTATATTTTTCTTAGGTAGATATTATTTTTGTGATCATTTTTATATATCATATGTATTTTTAGGATTTTTGTACATTTTTTAGAGTTAAAATACTCATAGGGTATTTTAGTAATTTTTTAATTGCTTTGTAGGTTTACTAAACCAATTCGTTTGAATATGAGCATGACCCATGGGCCGGCCCAACCCTGGCTCAGCCCATCCTAACTAGTTGGGCTCAACCACCCTTGCGATCAACTGGGTCGGTCTATCCGACCCAGACCCCCTTCATGCTCTCTCTACTCTCATCTCTCTTCTCCCGTTGGCGACCTCGAGTCGCTGATGTTGTTGCTTGCGGTTTTCACCGGCTATAACCTCTCTAGCCGCTGTTGTAGGGCACAAATGAGTCGCTGTTTGAAGCTCCACCCTTTCACCGACGCAATTTGCCCCTCTCGCTCTCACGCGGTCAAACGCTTACCCTACTAGTGTTAGGGTTTGGCGATGTGCCACCGCCGCTCGCTGGGATTACTCCAGTGCCTGCTCGCTCGGCGTGGTCGTCATCCAAGGGCTGGTGCAGGATGTTGTGCCCCTCATGGGTGCTCCCTGTGCCGCCCTGGTGGTGTAGCGCGTCGCTGAGGGACATGCTGGTGCTAGTGTTGCTGCTTCAATGCCGGCGCCACCCCTTTGAGGTCATCATAGACTCCCTGGTAAACTTTTCTCTACCTCTCTTACTTCTCTCTTCTACTGCCATTGCAATCCCACTAGTGACACATTATCTGAACTCTAATTATGGTTCCCCCTCTGTTGTTCTATCCAAAGTCTTCTAAGATTTGTCCAACAATGTTTGTTGAGCATGGTTGCTCAGCAAAATTTATTTCCAAAGCTTTTAGGGATGCTATGGTTCAGCTGTTATTATATTAGTTTAGTTTGGGTTCAGATTTTGTTCATACAATCCATGGATTTCCTTCTAAATTGGTTATAGTAGATATGTTTGGTTTCAAACATGTGTTTGAATTCAATTTAATGGGCTCCTAGTGTAATCTGATGAATTCATGGTATGCTGATAATATATTGAAACTTGCCTCTATGAGCAGCTTCTAGGATCTACTATACTGTATCTTAGCTTGAATGACTATTTTCTAAACAGGATAATTATCAAGAATCAAAGTGGTTTTGGATATAAATATGATTCCTATAAAATTTGGTTAGGAAAATGATTTGAGGCAATTCCGTGTGGCTGTAACTCACTCTTTTAACATGAGAATTTAATACTGGTCTTGGCTAGTGAATACAGTAACTTTTGCTATTAGAAGTTGCTACTAGGGTGCCTCTATCTAGGGTGTGAACAGTGGTGCTTCTATTATTATGATATGTTGTCATTAGAGCTAATTGATGGATGAAAACATCATGTTGGAATACCTTTGTGTGGATTGAGGTGTAGTCTGTGATGCAAACAAGCTGAGGCTTAGAAGCACATGTTATCTTGAGTAAATAAGGTGACCTTATAAATGATTCCTAGACTATTTGTCTAGGAAAATGATTTATGTGATATTTGTACTTGCTTGCAGATGAGGTTAAAATCTGTCTCTTGATGATGAGGTGATTTAGTTAATTATAGTGGCCTTATTAGTTATGAGATTGATATTGTGGGACCTTACCAAAGGGTGCACAGTAGCATGACCATAATGAGTATGGTATGCTACTACTTTGACTAATATAACTGGTCAAAGGTCATTTGTTCTTGATGATTTATGTGTGCAACAAGTTCTAGCCTATGATGCAAAGGCTAAGGCACAAAATTTAAATAAGAAGAGATGCTTGTGTGCCCCAAAGCTCTATGATGAGCCTTGCAAAGAATTTATATGCAAGACTGCGAGATCCCCCTTTAAAAAAATATTTCATATAAGAACAGATGATATGATTGATCATAGGAATCGATATTTACCTGGTACTACACATGTTGCTGAAATGTGTTTATAAACTTGTGGTTATTATTGATCAACTGCTGGTGCAAACCCTCTCCTTTTAGCTCCTGACTTGATCTATTGGATCTGCTACTGCTTCTCTTTTGGTAAACTTTCCCCTCCTTGCTCCTGTCCTTCTTCTGGTGCTCCTGGGTCTTGATTTCCCCTTTTTCTAGATCTTGTATGGCTCCAGGGAGCAACCGGAGTTAGGGATGTGATGATATGGTGGATCTGATCTATGTGGTTATTTGGGTGCTAGGCAGGAGAATTCCTGGTGGTGTGCTAAGAGCAGTGTATCCTACTAATGAACTAATGGCGTAAGAGTGGTTCTTGTCTAAGTGTGGTGGAAATGAATGTGTTATTACTGGGGAGATGAGAATGGTGTGCTAGATATGGTTGATTCACTCTTATCTCTCTTTGAGACTTCCTTGTGCTGACAGCAGACACATGCAGTTGTGTGTATGCTGCTTGCCTAGTAGCCTACACTGTTGTAGATCAGCACAAGTAATTGTAGTGATTTTACTTCTTCCTTTCTACCTCCTCTGGTGAAACTTGTGTATGACCAACTAATCCTTGCTATTGCTGCCCTGCACTTCCTATGACTGCTACCTACACTCCAGTTACTTGATCTTGTTCCTGGTATCCTCTGAGTCCTTTGATAGTTGTTGCGGTGATATGGAGAGCCTACTGGATAGCTTGGTGGTGATCTTAGGATGGAAAGAACTGGTGGTATACATAGCAGTTGTGGTGCGGCTGTGCTACTTCTTTTATATGTGTTTGGCTATTGCTGCTATGTTGACAGCACACAACCTGCATGCAGTGACCATGCCGCTTACATGTGGGCTCCACTTGACCCAAGTTTCAAGGGTTGAGATATTTTCCTGAAGATTGTTTTGACTGATCATTTGGTATTATCCTGGTTTGTCTATTTCCTACTTTTATACTGGTGAAACTTGCCCCTGCCTATGATGCATAAGCCTGAGGCAAAAATTCTGGATAAGAACATATTTTACATTGGCCCATTTTTTTAATACTACTCAATGATGACCAAGAAATGCATTTCATTGCCAACCCGAGAGTACAATTACCCCCATAACCCCTCTTTTCAATTTGTTTGTTGTTTGTTGTTTTTGTTTGTAGGGATCAGGAATATGAAGAAACGATTTAGAAGATGAAGAAAGTGAATATGAGTTTAGTTTTAGGGTTTTTACTTTATTCTTTTATAATTCACTTTTTCATTTGTGAAGTGTAAAACATTATATAATTGTAATAAAGGAATTATTTTTATTTATTCATTCTTCTTTTGTAAAGAAATATTGTATTGTTTATTTTAGTTAATAAAGTTAATGTTTTCCTTCAGTTGCAATTTGTACATTTCTCTTATTCCTTTATTATAAAGGATGGTGTGGTATATATATATATTTCTCTTATATTTAATACTTCTCTTTTATTTCATTGCTTTAACCATTTATTTTATTGATTTGTTTCAATTTACTCAATTGTAATCATGATTGTATTATCATATTATATTATAGAATAATTCAATTCTTTTCTTTTGTATTTTTAATACTTGTGATTATTTATATCTTAATCATAAATAATATCTCAATTCTGCATTTATAATTGTAACACCATTTCCAGTTATAATTCTATTTTCAATTCTTTTACAATTCAAATATATCCTTTGAATATTAAAATTTGAATTGCTTTCCCCTCAAACACAGAAGTGCGGTAAAGGTCATGTCGAAATCCATCACACATGCCCTGACGTTTCCATCGGAACAAGAGAGATCTCGATCCCTCTATAGCTTCTTTAGTTTTGCGCGGAAATTCCCCGGATTTTCTTATACATGAATTCAATGCACACACATGTGTCCTCTCTATTTCTAGGTGCTAATCCTAAGATGTTACAAAGATCACCTTGCCAATCACCATCAGTAAAATTCTGCAGTTGAAGATTGTGTCCACTAAAACATAAAAAATAATCCACAGATCCTTTGACATAACACAAATTATTTTTAATCCGTTTCCAATGTTCAACTCCAGGATTAGTTTGATACCTAATCTACAACCCACGACATGACACAAATCAGGTCTAGTGAATAACATAGCATACACCAAAGAACCCAATGTAGACAATTAAGGAATACTGCTCATTTTTTCCTTTCCCTCGGGATTTTTTAGCACACATTTTGCCACAAAATTTAGGTCCCCTAAGAATAGGTACTTCAACAGACTTGCAAATTTCCATAGAGAATCGCTTAAGTATAGTATTGAGATATGCCTTTTACGATAAACCCAAGAGTCTCTTCCTTTAATCTCTCCCAAAACATTGGAAGCTTCACCCGTATCTTTGATGTCAAATTTAGAATACAACTAGATTTTAACTTCCATTAGTATATATTTATAATTAGACACAATGAGAATATCATCAACATAAAGCGACAACAATACGAATTTATCTTCCACTGTTTTGAAATAAATGCACTGGCCACCTTCCATCATTGAAAAGCCGTATGATGTGATAGCATTATCGAAAACAATATACCACTGATGCGAGGCTTGCTTAAGACCATATATTGATCTCTTCAACTTACAGACCTTTCCTTCACACCCTTTTTCCACAAACCCGTTTGGTTGGTTCATGTATATTTCTTCCTCTAATTGTCCGTTTAAAAATATAATCTTTACATCTATTTGATGTCATTCCATATCATAATAAGCGCTTAAACCACTAATTATCTGTACAGAGGTAAATTTTGCTACAGATGAGAAGATTTCCACAAAATCAATTCCTTCCTTTTGTGTAAATCCCTTAGCAATAAGCCTTGCTTTATATTTATCTACCTGGCCAGATGTATTCAATTTCCTTTTAAAAATCCACTTAGAACCCATAGCTCTTGAGTCGTTTGGTAATTCAACAAGTTCCCAATTTTTTTTCCTTCATGGAGTTTAGTTTCTTTTGCATAGCTTCCATCCAAAGTTTAGACTCTGGACTTGTGGGGCCTTAAAGGATTTTGGTTCGTCCTCCAAAGTTCGAAATTTAGTGTACTTCCCTCCAAAACATAAAATACTCATCTAGATAGGATTGTGCTCAAGTGTTCCTACCACTTCTCCAAGGTATGCTAATTGAAGTAGTGTGATTAGTATTTGGACCAGCATCATTGTATTCATGAACTGTAGATTCAGTACTTGACAAAACATTATTTCCAGGTTGTACCAAGAGTTCCACCCTTGCATGCTTTGCAGGGCGAGGTGTGTCCTGTCGTCCCGATCTAGGAAAACAACATCATCACTTTCAATTAATTTATTGTTCTCAGGGTCATAAAACCTATAGCCATTAGAACCTGCCGCGTAGCCAAAAAAAATTCCCGAGGTGCTTTTAGGTTGCAACGTAGTGGGCAACTAACTAGGTACTCTACTTTGAGCATTACAGCCCCAAATAGCCAAATGGCACAACAAAGGTTTCTCCCCTTCCACAACTCATAAGGTGTTACTTCTACTGATTTGGAAGGCGAGTGATTAAGGAAATATGGTAAAGTATGTGAAGCTTCTCCCCAAAACGACAATGACAAATCAGAATAAGCCATTCCTTCTTTACGCTGCTCCATTCTATTGTGGCATATGATAAAGTATAATGATGAATAATTCTGTTTTCTTTTAAAAATATTGTCTAATATTTCTGACGTGTATTCTCCTCCATGGCCAGTTCTAAGAATTTTAATCTTCTTGTTTAACTGATTTTCCACTTTCGTCTTGAAAACTTTAAACGATCTGAAACCTTCCGATTTGTGTTTTAGTAGATACACATAACCGTACCTTGAATAATTATCTATAAATGTAAATAGATTTTTTGCCCACCCAAAGTTGGTGTGAAAAAATCATTGCAGATGTCAGCATGAATAATACTACAGCAACTTGTTCGGTGGTCGGAACAATTATTGTTTCCAGAAATATTCCTCACTTCTCTCCCCCCCACCCCCCAAAAATCAATTGTTTTAATATATGTCATTAAGAAAATAAAGACCTTCATGTCTATCGCCTGCATGTACTAGTTTACCATCTAGCAGAATCTTAGCTTGACCATCTCCAAACAGTGTCTTATAGCCAATGACTTCCAATTTCGAAACATAAATTGTATTTTCTTCTCATGTTCCATGAAAACAGGGTATTTTCCAAGACTAGTTTTCCTCCATTAGGGAGTTTAAGTCCATATTTTTAAATTCCAGGCTTGTCTGCTTTAGCACTTGTTTCTAAATAGACAAATTTATTTTCCCTTGGAATTGTTTTTAAAGATACGAAACTATTATGTTTAGCAATGTGCACGGCAGGCCCTGAGTCTACAACCCAACTTTTATGAGAAATAGTAGTAAATAGAGAATCAGTGCCAACAAAAACATCGGTAATACCTTCAGGAAATCGATTCCCCTTGCCGATGTCTTCTCTTGTATTATTTTTCTTGCTGTTATTGGGCTTCCTCCTTTTGGGGCATTCTAATCTGAAGTGTCCATAATCACCACAACCATGACATCGTAAGTCGTTGTCAAAATCCTAAGAAGAGTTGTTATAATTGTTGCGTTGTCCTTTATCCCTTCTATCATCAAAAGAGTTGTTATAGTTGTTGCATTGTCCCGTGTACCTTCTATCATCTCTGTAAGTCCTATCCCTTTTATCATCTTTGTGAGGCCTCTGATCTCTCTAGTCTCTATCTCTTTTGCCGTTGGGAAATGATACTAATCAGCCGGGGGATAACACCGTGCGATCTCTCGGGTCTCGCTGCCACGCCCCCTACGCATGGAGGCACAGCGCATTGCACGGGGTGGGAACCATGCACATTCCTTCTTCCTTATCTCTTACTTTTCTTCTCGCCTCTAATCGCAATCCCATGCGTCGTGCTCATGCAAGCCCGCCTCCACCTGCTACCTGCATCACTGCTGTGCGGCTGTACTAGGAGCTCGCGCGGTCGCCGTCGGCCGGCCCACATGCGCCTCGCATCGGTCGCCGTCGGCCGGCCCACACCCATTGGCGGGAGCGCTCCACTCCTACGACATGCTCCTACCGCTCGTCTTTGGTGTTTCCCCGTGGAGCTCCGCCGGAGTTGTTGCCGATGGACTGAGACAACATCAGATTGCTGTAGATTGATCTCCGTGAGAGCACCGCAGAACTTGCTGCTGATGGACGAAACCCACGCCAGGTTGCTTCTTATGGATCTCTGCTCTACGGGGTGCGAGGTCATGGTCTGCAGCCATGGCGGTCAAGGCATGCAGTTGCGTGGTTGCCCTCCTCCGCCCGACTTTTTATAGGGATGTAGATTTTTATTGTATTTTCTTTGCTACATTCTTATATTTTTTTAGCTACATAACAGTAGTTGTTTTGCTACTTTTTTCCATTCTTTAGTTGCTACAGTGTTTTACGTAATTTCTTATCTAGAAAAAATGTTTCAATGATGCTACAATGGCACAATACTTTTGCTACTACTGTTTTATGGTTTTGCTACAATAGCGCAAATGTTTCGCTACGAGTTCTCCGGTGAAATTCCGCGAAGTCATGTTTTGCTATGTCAGCACAATTTTTTTGCTACAACCTTTTTATGGGTTTGCTATAATAGGGTAACGATTTTGCTACGAGGTCGCCAGTGAGATCTCTCGGCGGAAGTCTCTGGCGAGGTCGGGTTCGCTATATTAGCACAAATGTTTTGCTACAATCTTTTTATGATTTTCCTATACTAGCGCAAAGTTTTTTCTAGAAGGTCTCTGGTGAGGTCTCCGGCGAAAGTCTCCGTTAAGGTCGGATTTGCTACATTAGCATAACTTTTTTCTATAAAGTCTCCGGTGAAACAGTCTTTTCAATTCTTTAACACAGACCGTTTTCCGCTACATGTAGAAAATTCTGAACTATTTATAACAAAAACATGACTATTCATAGCAAAAGCAGAATGAATAGACTGGAAGGAGATCTGACCGTCGGTCTGAAAAGATCGGACGGCTAGAGACCCGGGGATTGAAATTTCCACCCCGGGGGACGTAGCACTGCCCTTTGCCATTGATCTTATCCCTGAGATCTTGTCCAAATTTCCTTTTCAGTAAGTTTCTATTGTTGCCTTGGTTTCTATGTTCACCAAGGTGACCTTGTCAGCGCGTAACTCCCCGATAGGTGTTATGCTCCAATTTGTTGATACAGATACCCTGCCTCCGATGTGGATTGTGTTACGGACAGCTGACTAATCCGATCTGGGATCGGTACTCGCGGCAAGGATATATATTCCCGTAGGGAAGTGAGCAATCGATCTGAGATTCCGTGGATCCAACAACACCAACAATGCTACACCTACGGGCTGGTATTTACAAAAACTGACTTACATGATGAGGTGGAGAGCACAGATTAGTTACGGTTCCTTCAAGCACGGAAGGAAAAAAGATATGCACCACTCCCCATCCCCAACCTCATCCCCTAAGATTTTTCCGTAAGAATTTTTTTTTAGGTGTAGCATTATTGCAACAACACCGACCTCCTATCAAAAAAAAAAAAACAACACCGACCTTCCTCGATTTTGTTCTGCAATCACAATGCCGCCCCTGCGCCGAATCCGCCGAGTCCACCGATCGGCGCCGTACGGCAAAGACTGGCTATGCAGTTTCGCTTACGACGCGGCCGAACCAGGGATGCGAGTGACGATGTGGGTAACACCGGCACGACCCTGCCCGACGACGCGCTCTCGGCAGTCTTCGCGCGGTTCTCAGACACGACGGACATCGTCCGGTGCGCGGGCACATGCCGGCGCTGGGGCCGCGTGGTTGCCAAGGTGGCAGTCACCCTCTCCCACGCCCTGCCGCCTCTCCCTCGCCTCGCCCTGGGCTTCTTCCACCAAGAAGCCACCGCCCGTCACCACCCACGCAACCCCTGCTTCGTCACGACGGCCTCTGGCACCCATCTCCTTGGCTTCAGCGGCCCCTCGTCCAGCGCACTGTCGGAGGCCATCCACGACGCCGGCGGCACATTCTTCGAGTTGGCTCGTTCGGTGGCATCCCGCAATGGCCGTCTCGTCCTCGAGCTCCCACATAAGAGGGGTCTCAAGCTCTGCGTCTGCAACCCCATGGCAGGCGACATGGCCGTCCTGCCGGTGCCGCCCCTCTCTGGCGATGGCAGCCCCGGATCCTACGTGTGTACATTGCTCAGTGGCGATGACCTCGACCCACCGCGCCCGTCGCGCACCTTCTTCAGCGTGCTCGTCATCTACAACAGTCGCCGGAAGTTTACTGCGCTGCGCTCGTACAGCTCGGAGACCGGCTGCTGGAGCAGGCAGGTTAAGATGGCAGGTCCGAGGATCGACGGCAAGGAGCTACGCAAGTTCAGCCAGGGAGTTGTGTGTCAAGCTTCATGCACTAGCCAACGTAATCAAAAGTCCGAACTGATGGAAAGAGCTAGTGCAATCCACTTATACAGTTTAACACCCCCTCTCACGTGTGACGGGGAGAAGTCAGCACGTGCAACTGGAAGAGAGCGACGGCGCGCGAAACTCACGTATGACTCGAGAGGTCTATACGTGGACATAGAGGGGTCAACAGCAATTTTAGGATAAATTGCGAAAGCCAGGACTCGAACTCGAGACCTTGGACTCTCATACCATGTCAAGCTTTATGCAATAACTAACGCAACCAAAAGTCCAAACTGATGAAAAGGGCTGGTGCAATCCACTTATACACTTTAACATTGTGCTCCGCGGTGTGGCCTACTGGGTCCGCACGCTGCTGGCAGTGCGGTTTGACACGCCGGAGCCCATGGAAGTTGCCGTGCCGACGGATGGGACAGCCAGGAGAAGCTCCGGTTGCTAGGCGTCTCGCCGGACAAGAAGTTACTGTTTATTAGGTCAGGAGTTAATTATAAGCGCCTCAGTAGGGGAGTAAGAGTCTTTGAACCCTTTGGGGGTGATGATATGTGCTCTGGCAAGTGGGGGAGAAAATATTGGTTTCAATCGACAGAGTTCAAGTTATCGGGAGGTTACCCCATTCGCCTGCGGTGGTTCTGCGAGAAAAGCGGCGTCCTCTTGTTCACGATTGGCAAAGGCAGCGGTAATCCTGGGACGTTTGCGCTGAATCTCGCGACGCACGAGGTCGAGAACAACACTGCTACATCTACGGACGGTAAGAAAATCCTCCGTAGATGTAGTATTATTGGGTCGAGAAAGTAGCCGGTGGTGTCGAATGCGATGCGTGGGAAAACTTTGTTGGGTATGAGATGGACGGGGCGGCTTACCTTGCGTCCATGCCATGCCCCTGACCAAATGCCAATGCTGCATAGAAACCTTATCTGGATCAGAAAGAGAAATGCAAAAAATCATCGCGTCAGTTTCAGTATAGGTGTCAATAAGTTCAGGTTCAGTTAGAAGTGGCAAACTCAGTTAGCGCGTCAGCTAGTTTTCAGGGTTTTTTGGATAGCATATGATGATTTGGTAGTCTGCTTGACCCGATCATCGCGTTTGTATCCCGACCACCCGGACAAGGGATGCCACGTTCACTCGTGGGCATCATATGTAGCAAGACACGGTCGATCTTGCATGAATAAAAGTGAAGAAAGAAAGCAGAAAAGCTGCACTGTTGCACGCATCACAAATCGATTGCCTGCTCTCTGAATCTTGTTCTAAGTTTTGCGAGTGGGAGGCCACAGCCCACGTTGAAGTCTAGTGTGCCGGCTTCATCTTGGCGAACTCGACTAACCTGTCGACGTCCGGCAGGACAGCCTTGACCGCGTCCAGCGCGCCGAAGCGCTCCATCCACGCCGCCAGGAGAGGGCTCTTGGCGTCGTCGAAGAGCCGCATGCCGTATAGCGCCGGGCCGGCATGGACCCAAGCGACCAAAGCCCCGAGCATCACGTCCAGGTATCCAACGCTATCGCCACCGAAGAATGGCTTTCCCTTGGAGCATGTCTTGAAGGCCGCCTCCATGGTCTCGACCGCCACGAACGTCTGCTTCAGCCCCTCCGTCTTCTCCTCCTCCGTCTTGCCCCTCGCCGCCTGCAGCCACGACGCCAGGAGCTGCACGCGCACACATACACATCGCGTAAGATAATAACCAATAACTTCTGACGCAAATACAGGGCGTGATATTGCTAAGCTACGACGATACCTTGTCGTCGATGAAGGCAGCCCAAAATCGAGCCACTGCGCGTTCGCATGGGTCGGCGGGGAGCAGAGACGGGCCCGTGCTGCAGAAGACCTCGTCGATGTACTGCTACTGCACGATGACCTGGGAATCGCAGACGGATTTGCCGTTATGGATGAGCACAGGCACTTGCTTCCGTGCCGGGTTGGACGAGAGGAGGAGCTCGCTCTTGTTGGCGAGATCTTCCTCGACATCCTCGAAGTCCAAGCCCTTGAAGCTGAGCGCGAGTTTCACTCGCAGAACGAACGCGCTCCCGAAGGCGCCGAGCAGTTTTAGCTCGTCTCCTCCGCCGGCCATTCTATTGTTGTTCTCCATTGTTCTCCATTGTGGGAACTGCGTATATGTACTTCACGGATTGTTTGGCTCGTTCTACAGACTACAGGCGCCAAAGATTCTCCGGCGACTCCAATGTAACAATTTTGACCTGATTGGTCGATTCCAAAATTACCTCTTGGAGTTTGTAAACAACAGTCCAGTCGAGATGCGTAAATCTGGGAGAAGTAGAGACTTTTGAGTCCTTTCTGGCATGTCGTGTCGATGCGCTGTGCCCCAGGTCTCAGGGTGTGTAATCAAGTTTAGTTGGAAAAGATCTGAGGGGTGAAGGAATCCAGTGCATAGATCTGGACGGATTGGGTCGACTAGGTGAAAATGGTCTTAGCAAGTATAATAAGACGACATCAGCTAGCTATAATACCGGATCAAATGGTCTTAGAGCAAGTACAATACTCCCTTCGTCTCGGTTTATAAGACTTACGTATATTTTTAGGTTGACAAATTAACCAACTTAGCACGAGGTACATATGATAAAAACTATATTATTAGAAACTTTAAATTTTATATTTTCTAATAATATAATTTTTATATTATATAATTCATATTATATAGCTCATGCGGACGACCTACGTATACGCATAAGTCCTATAAACTGGAATAGAGGGAGTAGATTCTACTACTCAGCATGCTATAAGCAAATCCACGTAAACAAGATCTTAGGTGGAGCTGAGAGAAAGAAAGAGAGAGAAAGGAGCAGGCTCTTGAGCTAGCGCAGGCTACAGCGCAATAACCAAAGTAGGTGTACAGCCAGCATGCAGCCTAAAGTGAGACGTTTGGCCGGCTGCATGCATTGAATGCATGTGTCTTGTGTCTTGCATGTAAGTCCAAGAATTAAAAAGTTAAATAATTAAACATTGAATAAAACCAACCCTTGTAGCTAGCTTATTGTACGGTGCTTACTCTACAACGACCGTATGTGACATTGCATAGAGCATATAGCCGGCAGCGGGCTATGTTATTGTTCTTGCTCTTAGCAAGTACTCTCTCCATTCCAGAGCTCAAGGCGTATATTTCTGAACATGTTTATTAAAGAGGGCTGCGCATGTACATTAGTAGTTTCCATCCGTGCCCCTCAATAACCGGCTAGTAACTGCCTTCTTTTATTTCTCCCTCTTTAACCACATCAGTCTGCTCTTTAAACTCTCTCATGCATGCATCGATTTCGACCAATCATGCACCGGTTTTAGTGGAAACGAATTGGAAGAAAAGTCAATTTAGCATGCATAGAGAAGTGAATTCCATGCGCATGCTGTGGGGGGTGAGTTAATTGCCTCGCGTTTCTTTAGACCAGTCACAATAGGGAGTATCATATAGTAGTATCATGCATATGATACTAGTATATGATATCATCTCCACAATGCATAGTATCATATAGTACTAGTAGTATCATAGACTTGGTGTATTTATTGTTTTATAGAATCTTAATGTAAAATTGTGGACAAGATTTGTTTAGAATTAATTTTTCTAGTTTTATGTGCTATGATACCGTATCTACCTATGATACCAATACAATCTCTTTCATCATTAATTACTATGACACATAAGCATGTGATGCATGATACCACCTATAATACCCCCATTGGGGCTAGTCTTAGGACGTTGGAAACGACGGGAGGGTATTTTCGGAAGAAACAGGCTAAACTTTGCCCCGCGTCTTAACCCGTGGCCCGTGGCTAAAAACTGAATTTTTTTATACGCCCTAACCTCTGGAATGGAAGGAGTAGTATAATAAGACGACCGAGGATGCTATGGCTACTACTACTAGAGGAGGACATTGCTACAGCTACTCACCGCCGTTGTCGTGGCTACCGTTGCCGCGACCATTATTGTCGCGGCCACCGTTTTCGCTGCCGCCGGTCCCGTCGATCGCCGTTCTAGCCCGCTGCTAGAGGTGTTCGCGGAAACGGTCGCGCCCCAGGCCGCGAACCACCCCCTTCCCGCCGCCTTCCTGCGGTCCTCCATCGCCGGGTTTGCTAGGGCCTTCTCCATCTCGGTGGCTCAGTGGTCCCTCGCCTCCTAGTCGGCGAGCTCCCTCGCCGCAACAATAGAAAACGCCAAGCGCTGGGCTTCTATCTCAGCCGCGAGCAACTCCGTCGGAGCCGGAGCCAGAGCCGGAGCCGAAGCACCATTGGGCCCGAAATCCAGCGCCTGCACGATCTACAGGGGGACGGCGATCGCCTCCTCCTCCTTTCCCTCCTTAGCCTCCGGCTGATCCACCTCCTCCCCCTCCTCATCGGCGTTCTCCTCCACCTCCGTCTTGTCGCTGTGGACGAGACCCTAGCGGCCGCAGCCACATGCTCCTCCTCCGCCACCGAGTCGGCCACGTGCTCGCGCTGCGCGCTTTGGTTGCGTGACGAAGCTCGCGGACGACGACCTTGACGGCCTCCTTGGACACCTCCCCCTCCTTGGTCATGGCCGACAGATAATGTTCCACTTAGTAATCCTATATTTCTTCTTATGTTCATCACTTTGCCAAAAGAATAGTGAACGATCGAAATCTAATCGTTTCATTATACCCTTCCGTATTTCAAGGAAAGATAATATGAACATAGACATACTTATTAGAATGGAATTAATTAAGACCAGTATATATCCGCTTGATAGTAACTTCCCCCGCCAACATCTTAATTTACCCTCACATCTGCTTTCTACTGGGTTCCATTCGGAATTGCAAAGCCTTCTATGGTGTATAAATACTCCAAGGTATCTAAACGGTAAAGACCTCAACTCGTAGCCAAAAATCTCTATACGTTTGTTCCTGTTCAACAGCCTTGCCAAAACAGTAAACTTCACTCTTGTGGAAATTAATTTTGAGACCCGAAAGTTGTTCAAAAATGCAAAAATTAAGTTTCATATTAACCACTTTATAAAAGTCATTTTTTATATAAATTTTTTATCGTTAGCGTATTGTAGAATAGACACTCCTCCTCTACCAGATGATGTATGAGTCTAGAAACAAACCGATTATTGACCTTTTCTTTTTCTTTTACTTAGGCAGTGCACGTAATAAATACCAAACAAGGGAAAAACCGGAAACAAAACATCTAACGTAAAATTCTATACGGCAAACCTATGCTAAGTAATTTAATAGTATCTTAAAGAGATCTAAGCTCTCTGGATTTGGAGCTCTGTCCTTGCTTTGATCTCTCTGTGCTATGTGAGGCCAGGATTTATGAGTCATGGTTGTGTGCCTTTTTCTTATACCGGAGGCGTGCACCGATGTTCTTTTTAACTGTGTGTATCGAACTTAGCTGTGGGTCTCTTCGTGTGGGGCATTGTATTGTGTGTGTCGCCATGGTGAGGCGTTGGGGGTAAAGCAGTCTGTTGTACTCCCTTCGTCTAGAAATAAATGACTTAGATTTGATCTAGATTCGTATGTATCTACACGCATTTTAGTGTATGTATGTACAAATCTAGATAAATAAAAGTCACCTATTTACGGACTGAGGGAGTACTATTTTGGCACACAACAATAGTGTTACTAGGAAGTGTATGCTATGTTTTCTATCATATGTAAAGTCATGGCAAGAATAAATGGTAGAAAGATCCACTATGTATCACATCTCGTGTTCATGCCAAGGTACAGGTCATGCAGACTAGACCGTAGATCCGAAAAGAACATGTACCGCCAAACAGTCATATACCCAATGTGCAGTAAAATGAATCAACCTGCATAATATTTAGAGTAACAGAATATAAAAAAAACAGTCACTCTAAACATACCTACTATCTACGGCGTGTCAAAGCTTTTCATTGAACAGTCCATAGACATTCTAGCTCTGCTACTTTCCTTTTAACATGCCATTAACAAATACAAAACCCACTAACAATTTCAATATTATCCTTACTACACAGCATATCATTATCATGATAAAGTTAGTTAGAACAGCTAACTTTTTTCTTCTCAAGATAGTTAGAACAATTAACTCATTGCAACGAACTGATCAGAAAAATACGAATGCAATACTTACTCACCGAGAAAAAAATAAAGACAACTCCTACTACATAAAAATCAACTTCTTAAAAGAAACACAAGCATGCTGTTTCTCCAAGGCCGACGCGACCCCCGAACGTGTGACCAAGCGTCGTCCACTACATTATTACAAGACACAAACCAGCCAGAACAAAAATGACAACGATCAAAAAAATAAAAATAACCAGGTGTTCTCCCGAAAACAACTTTGTCCCTGCATCCCCGCACTGCGGACTGGGAGACCTCACCACGCCGCAGCCTTCTCCACCCACACTTCGTCAGCGCGGTGGCGGCGATGGCGTACGGACATCCTCATGCGCGTGGAAGCAAAGGCGAGGCTAGCAACAAATCACGGCGGCGCATTTCGTAGTAACGGCGGTCTGACTTAGTGGCATCAGATCCAATGTCCAGCCACTTGACGAAGCAGCGACATGGTCGTCCGCTGCTAGGATCTGTCGTAGCGTTGTTGGAGTGCAGCCGGTGGCGCCTTACCCACCCATATATGAGACCATAAGGACCCCCCCCCCTCTCATGGACTGGGCGAGACATCTCTAGCGCAATACCACCTCCACCGGCGGACGAGGAACATGGAAAACCACTTTGGTTGGCGTAGTTGGCAATGCCCTGCTGCAGTACGGCGGCGAGACTTCACGGGCCCTCTCGAGATCGGCCGAGCCAGTGAAGGACTAGTGGATACTGATGTCGGACGGACCTAAAACGGATGCATGATATTGTGATAACTACCTGAGATAAAGTTTTACCAACATCAGTTTCATGATGGCATGTTAGTGGTGACCCCGTCTTTCTCCAAGCTAACTTGTTTTTATCATTTGGATGAGCAACCAACATGTTAGTGGTTATTATAATAGTTTAGGATAGTTGGGACTCTATCCTAACTTAACTTGTACTTCAAGATGATCCCTATACGTCTATATATACTCGTCCATAAGGCTCAATAATACATCCAACATATTCCGCCAATTCCCTCTCTATCATTTTACATGGTATCAGAGCGGCAAGATCCTTGACCTAGCCGCCGCCACATCCACCTAGCGTTGCCGCCGCCACTTTCCAAACCCTAGCGCCGTCGCTCGCCATGGCGTCGCGCTAGCCGAGCAACACGCTTCCGCCGCTCTGCCCCCGGGGAGGTCGATCTCTATGATCTCCGCCGGAGGCCGCGCAATCCGTACGCAGGGTTCGTCCGCCGATCCGTGATCGGCTGACCTGTAAGTCTTTTTTTTCGATCTCTTGATCGGTTTTGTTTTTTGGTTTACCGATCTTAGATCGGATTGTGTCGCCCATCGCCGTCGTCATCTCCACGCCTCTACTCCGACCATCGGCACCGACGATCTACATCACGCTTGTGCGCCTGCCCTCTCCATTGCCGCGCCTGCCTCAGCAGGCTGTTGCGTCCTCACGGCAGGCTGCCGCGCACCGCGGACGGCTGCTACGCCTTCGTTGGAAGGCTGCCGCGGATGCCCTCCTCGGATCATCTTCATCTTCATCATCCGGGACTTCACTGACAATGCCGCCATCGAATCCGATCTACGCGTTGTCCATGCCATGGCGCATACGGCGCACCGTCGGTCTGATCAACCGATCTCGCGCCTGTCTACGCCAAGCACGTCCCCGAGTATGCGCCTACCACCGATCGATCTACGGGTTGCCGTTGTGTCGCCCCTTTGGGCCGCAGCGCCGCCCCCTTTGGTCCACGCTACCGGCTTCCAACGCGCCTTCTTTGGCGTGTACGTCGCTGGTGGTCTCCTAGCCGCTGCACCGACTTGCGCCCTACAGCTATGCCGCCCCCTCGGGTCGTAGCGTCACTGCACGCAGTCTACTTCGTTGTCCTCACGCACCAATGTTCTTGGTTTTCACCGCGCCATCTCCTCCCGCGTGGGTCACCGCCGTCTACGCATGGTCTTCGTCACGCCGCCAGGTTCTTCCTCGCCTACTTTGAGCACTGCCGCCGCACTTCACAAGGTAACCTACAGGGCGATCTCACGCCGGCGCAGGTCCCGTCGACTACCCCATTGCCACTCCAGAAATCCAACATGACTATCCCAGGTCACTGTTGTTTTTGCCACCTTCTACGTCTTCATCCACTACAACTTCATCGTCAGCGTCATCGTCTCATCCCCGACTACATCACCTTCTACTCTACTCCGATAACCGTCGACAGCGTCGACATCTCTCCTTTTGCCGCTCTGCGCGTCGCAACCGCTTTGGAGGCTTCCTTTGCTAGTCTTTCTGACATGGCGACAAGTTCATGATGGTCCCTGCTCCCGCACGCCTGGTACTGGCAACACCGGGAGTGCCTTTGTCCCTAACGCGTTCCCGAGTCTGGCAAGCTCGGGTCGGTGCCTCATCTTCATTAGCTTCGATTAAGTCTTCTTCGGCATCGACCCCTCTACAACTGCATCGATCGCGTCACCGACGTGTTCTTCTTTGCATACTCGGTTCTGGTAGAACCGGAGTGTGTGTTCGTCCCTAATGTGCGCCTAGTTCTGGAAAAACTATGGCCGTACCTCGTCCTCGACGGCTCGGGCTGCATCAGCTTCGGCATCGATGTCCTCGATGACTGCCTCGATGTGTCTCCGTCATCCTTCTCGCGCACTATGCGCATGCGGCTTCAAGTGTGGTTACCTCGACACCGGCATCCCCGGCCACGACATCGACCTCTCGCAACGGCTACCCCGACCTCGGCACTACCCAACGCTCTTGGCTCCCTCGACATCCGCACAAGGGCTACCACCTCGCTTGAGCATCATCAGCTTCCTTTACAGTCCAAGCTACTGCGACACGACACCGTCCACGACGTTCCCGCTCCTACCGCGGGGGGATGTTAGCTCACTGGTTCTACTTCGGTTTATCTCCAGTCTGACCGTCTGCAATGTTCAAGTTGTTCACGACGCTACCGCTACGACTGTGAGAGAATGTTAGAGTATTGTATGTATATGGTTGTTATGGTAGTTTAGGATAGTTAGGACTCTAGCCTAACTTGACTTGTATTTCAGGATGATCCATGTACGCCTATATATACTTGCCCATGAGGCTCACTAATACATCCAACATATTCCACCAATCCCCTCTCTATCGTTCTACACAGCGAATATAACATTAAGCAAGCTCTTGGATTGCGGGAGCGAAGTTTTTTTTTGGTAAAATCTCAGCGTTTTGGGGCTAATGATAAAATAAACAGTGTTAGAAGGAACTAGACATGTTTTTTGATACAGTAGAAGTGGTTCAGCTTGAGAATTCCGGAAATTCATCCCTGATAGGGATCAAACTTCGGTCACTAGGATGCGTCAACTACGATTCAACTACTAGCCTACTGCCTCGTTCTCTTTTGGCGCTAATGATAGCGATACCTGTGGGTGTCATAGCCTTATTGAAATGTTTTTGTGGACACCTTTATTCATGCTAGGGTTCCAGGCAAAAACTCTTGACCGTCATGGTCTCCACGGGCGGCAGCGCGATGGATCGTTAGAGCATCTCCACTCGTTGGACGAACCTAGGCCAAAATCCGAACCTTTTTTTGGCTGGACGGAACTTGATTTCGGCCTGGATACTCCGAGTTTCCCACTCGCGTACCCAGGCCGAGATCCCAGGCAAATAGAAAACAGCGACATATTTGAAATTTTTATCGTTCTCGCCAGCAAGAGCTCGGCCACAAGGTGTTCGACAGAATTAATGCCCATAAGTGTAGCGACAGATTATTACAGAACAGGAAAAATGACTCGGCCATCTCTCAGTCGTCGATGGGGATGGGCTCCTGCGGCGTGGTCGGCTGTCTCGCCGGCGGACGCTGACTAGTTGGAGGAGGTGGACGCATAGCTCGGCATGTGGGCGTTCGGCGCAGGGGCATTCATCACAGAGGAAGGGGAAGGCGTGATCTCGCCCTAGAGAATGGCCTGGCGTTGCGCCATGTACCAGGCCTTGACCGGCGAGCTCATGTTCGACGTGTCCTCTCCGTCCATCAAGAACTTTAGATCCGTGTTCCGCTTCTTGGCGGCGTAGTTGGCCTTCTTCTCAGCGTAGTTGGCCTTGAGGAGGGCCACATTTTCCCCTTGTGTCTCGATCAGCTCCTTCCAGCGCTCGTTGGTCTTCTCGGCCCTCTTCTCGGCGTGTGCCCGCATGTCGGTGATGCATTTCTCGATCGAATCCTGGAGACGCTCGGCGGGAGGACCGGCGGCTTTGAGCATCTTCACCTTCTTCTGGCCGATCTCTGGCCTTCCTTCGCCGGCAGCAGCTGGAGGGGCCTCTGGGTTGTAGACGCCATCCTTAGTCTTGGAGAGGCTCAGGGAAGTGTCCCGCCATTTTTCGCAGCTCTCGATCTCCTCGAATACATGATGGAACTTGAAATCCATCTTCATGTCCACTCGAAACAAAGCAAGTGCATGACGAAGCTGCAAAATGGAAGTGTGTCAAAATGGAAGCGAGTGTACGACGAAGCTAGTGTTCGCGAATACCTTGTTGTCCATGCTTTCCCCACTGGCTTGTGTGTGTTCCACCTCTTCCACGCAGCTGTGCCACTTGCTGCATGCAGTCTGAATGATCGCCCAATGGTTGGTAATAGCCTTCTCCCCTCCTCCATGTGAATTTTACGATACTTCGGATCGCAAATGCAACGCTCGTCGAATGCTAGCTTCACGGGTCTCCAATAGTTGTCGGAATTCTGGTTGGCACTGGTGATCGGATCCATGCTCACCGTTTTCCAAGCTTCGGCGAGACAGGTGTCCTCGGCCACGGTCCACTTGATCCGACTGTCCGCCGAAGTGCCCGGCTTCTTCTCCCCCTTGCCTTTCGCCAGCAGCACAGCTTCACCCTCGGTGTCCTCTGCCTGTGTCGGCTCGGCCTGTGTCTCCTCGGCGTCGATGTCGGCAAAATCCTTAGACTCGATGCCGTGCTCGGCGTCGGCCCGATTCTGTACTTCCGTGAAGAAGGAGGGGTGGTTGGAGGCCGATCCTGTTGCGATCATGTCCTCCATGTACGTCTCGGCCAACATGTCGGCCGGCAGGGCGACCGACATTCCGCCGAACATGTTGCGCGCGTCGGCCTCGCCATAGGTTCCTTGCGCCGAGCTTCCGCTGAAAGGCAGTGGTCCACGACGCAGCGCGGGGCCTGCGTACGCCGGAGAGGTGGACTAGGGGAGGTTGATGTCCACGTTGAAGGCCGAAGGAGGGCGCGGCGCCAGGCAGGGGAACACCATGTTGAGGTTGAACCCGCCGTCGAACTCGGAGGACGAGGAGTATCTCTGTCAAGCAGTCGTCTGGCTCTCCTGGAAGCCGGTTGGAGAGATCGGCGAGAATCCGGCGGGCGAGCCGACGTTCGCCTGGTTTTCCCAGTGGGGTGGGTATGGCGCCGCCATCAACGCCAACCTCGTCGCCGCTGCCTGTTTCGCCCTCACGGTCGCCTGCTCTTCCGCCGCCGCCTTCTCTTGTTCTTGCCGGAGCTTCGCCCTCTCGGCGTCCTGGGTAGACGAGTGGAGATGCTCTTACTCTCTTGAGATGTGGTTGTAGAGCTCTATTTTCTCAGTCTAGTTCCGGTTACTTTAGTGACGAGTTTTGACTTTCTGTGATCTCTCTGTAAAAGGTTCTCCCCATAATCTGGTTTTCTATCTACTCCCTCCGTTTCAAAATATAAGATGTTTTAGGTTTGTGAAGAAGATGAATCTAGACTTGTTTTAGTATGTAGGTTCACTCAACTTTGGAATGAATCTACACACTAAAAGTAGTCTAGATTCATTTTCTTCACAAACCTAAAACATCTTATATTTTGAAACGAAGGAAGTACTAATCTATGGTGCGGTAGGTACATCTCGGAATTTTCCGTCCAACTCTTCTCTGGACGGATTTTCCCCTGGCGGTTTGGTGGTATTACACCACTTGCCCCCGCCAACTGGAGTATACTAAAGAAAAAACAACCGTCGCGGTCTGACTCTCCCTCTCCATCCCCGAGCGCAGCACCCCTCTCGGGCACCAGCACGCCGCTGACCACCCATCCCGTAAATCCCCGACCTCGGAACCTCCCCAACCCTGCTACTCGTTGGCGCAGCCCAGCGACCTCTCCGCGGATGATTTCCCCAACGACATAGCCTCCCTACGCCCCCAATCCAGGCGGGCGCCGCGGGAGCCCCTGGCGAGGTGTCGATCCGGATCATGGGGGCCGACGAGGCGGCGGGTCGTCGTCGTTTGAGAGGTGCGGCGAGGAGGGGGTCGTCGAGGAGTGCAACTCGACCCTTCCCCGTGCATCAACAACCACCACGGCGAGGGAACCGCGGGCGCTGCCGCAGAGCACTCCGTCGAGGTCATCGGGCACGTGCGGAACCTGATGGCGTCGGCTGCCGGCGCGTCGGCGCTGGAGGTCCCGTCGGGCGGCAGCGGGACGACCATGCGCGTGCACGGGGACGCGGGCGACTGCCACAACTTCAGTGCCAAAGGATCTCCGGTCACTGGAGCATCCGACCTCCAGAGCATTCTGCCGCCGCCGTCTAATTTGAGCCATAGTACCTGATCCCAAACTTGAGCCACTGCGTTCCTTATCTCCTCCCGGATTCATTCCAATGACGGCCTGGATCCACCTCCAGAAGTTCCTGACATGTTTAGGCCAGTATCCATCGCAGCTGCCGACCTTTGCAGGTAAAATTGCTTTCTGTCAGACCCACAAAATTGGTCCCATCTCTTGTGTGATATGTAGAAGATCAACGAACTAACTTCATGATAAAATCAGCACCAAGCGAATCTAGCATGGAAATCATGGAAACTTCTACTTCATTGATGGGTTATTAGGTTGGGAGTAATAAATGTTTCAGTGTGGTGCTAGATGAGAAAAAGGTGCAGCTCTTGTGGCATTCTGTACGTTCTGTAAGAGCCACTGAATTCTGATTTGCTATTGAATATTCACTTATTCAGATTTTTGTAGAACACTTACTAAGATTATTATTTAACTATTTTGTTGTATAAGGTATTGCTCTTGGCGAGAAACTAGATGGTGTATAACAAACTTGGTGCAGGGGAAAGAGTAGATTTGGATTGTAAAATGTCTTCTAAAGTCTGAACTATAGAAGTTTGTATTTCTATTATTTGAGGAAGATAAACTTCTACTCGTTTGATGTAGTATATCTAGGGATGGGCAAAACCGCTTTGACTGATTTCACCGGTTTGGGTCAGTTTATTTTTTTGAACTACATTCGTGAAGGAAAATGAGCTGGCACCACATTAGCCGGTTTAGACGGGTTGTCCGGTTTCAATTTTTGCCCACCCCTAAGCATATCATTGAATTACGCCTTCCACGTTATTGTGGATTCGATGCTTCTAAAGTAATTCCTTCCATCGGTTCCGACATTGCTGCCATAAGTAATATTGCCAGACGATGTCGCCTTGGGTTCATTTTTCTCTGCAATTAGTTATTGGTAATGCATATCACACGGTACTGCCTCTAATGATCCTATTTAGTTTTTGTTCGGTGGATGCAAATTTTATTTCGGTTTATGATCTGTTCTGTACTGGGCTTTTTCTTTTTAATTTCTGAAATTGGATCTGATGATTCATGGATTTTTGATCCTTTGTTTCCTCGAGGAGTTCGTGTCCAACGCATCTGATGTACTCCATATGTGTTTCTCTGTTTCTTCTTCTTTTCCTCTGACATGTGTGTTTGACTTGTGTGTTCGTCGTATTTATCAGAGATGGACAGTTCGTAGCTCACTATTGTGATGTCAAATTTAGAGCTTGCACATATCCAAATTATGACTGCAGCCGCTTGATAAAACCTGAATTTAGACCCTGACGGACACGAGCAAGCTGGATGCGCAATAAGACGCTCTCCATCATCGACAGCGGTGTCGACATGAGTCATTATGAAGACATATCATTATGGGAGGCGTCGGCTTGCCCGAATTTTTCTGGCGAGCGGGAAGAGGGTGTGCGGGCTGCGGTAGAGGTGAGGATTGGTGGCGAGGTAAGGGCCATCTCTATCCCCAATGCTCATCTCCATCCAGCACCGACGAACTGCACTTCGAGAAGAAACTTCGGAAGATAATTGCACTGAGTATCGAAAAATCGAAAAAGTACTCAACTCAAGCTCGAGGAAGGTGTCAGCGACGAGCATTCCATGATCAACATCAGGCTCACGGAATAGCTGGATGATATGGTCTTCAGTGGTAGGCTCCTCCGAGATGGCCATCCGTTCATCCGGCAGTTCGACCAGGGTCTCTAACTGGTGCAGGTTCGAAAAAGTAATGTGTTGCTGTCTGTTTTGATCTGACCGCATGGTCTTGTTTTAGTCCCTAACTAATGTATCAGCACTATACAAAGCTTAATTCTTTCCTTTGTAACAGTAAAAGAGGAACAAACACACTACTACAAATTCAGTGGATTCTGGATTGAGTAAACGCTTATGATTCCTTGAAGCAATTGCTGTAATATTCACATGCTCTGATTGGATTCACTTTTTTAAATCACTTATCTTAATTGGAAGTACTTGCTTTTCTTATTTGGTGTTGCCGACAGTTGGTTATGTTATTGGCATCGGTATGTGCAGAAGCACTGAATTTTTTAAGGCCAGCGTCAAGCTGCCCATGCATATTTTATTAGTGAAGGAGATTTTAAAATTTATAAGCATAGGCAATGCGTTGTGCATATGCCATTGTAGAATTTCAATTTCTTCCAAATTTGCAAAACTTCCCAACTTATCCTTACCTGCCAATATTCTTTTCTCCGATACTATGCCCCTGCCTTGTGGTAATGAGATACTAAGTGACACCGTTGAAGGAGCGAAGACTGCAAAGATATTTTTTGTTTAATCTATGACATGTTTTGTTTTTTAGAAGTGTACGGACGTAAGTAGTTATAATTTGACTACCATGTCAAAGATATATTTTCTTTTTTGTGTTCTGTAGCATATAAGATGCAGTATCTCTTTTGAAATATGCGACTAGGATACAATGGAATTGTCTAACATGTCCTCCAAAAAATAATTATTCACCATGGCAAATCGCTCTCTTCATGGAATAAGACAACAGCTATCTATTATATGTATTATTTTCACTCACTGCAAGGGAACATTTATGTGATGAGCCAGGAAACTAGAACTTCTTTGATGCCAATCCTGGGCAAAAAGGCCCCAAAATTCGAGGTTATTGATCAAAAGGAAGCAAAGGAACTAATTTTGAATGTAAAACAGAACTATGGTAATACGTTTGCTGCAAACTGTGTTTGAATCTTGTATACTGAGAAAACCACCAAGGAGTTTGGTTGTCAATTAAAATGACGAGAGACTATAGCCATGCACGGGCATTTAACTAGTATTCATAAATTCAGCAATGCCATGATGCAAGAGTCACATGACATACGGGCTCCGATCTGATGATACACTTCGTGGCATGACCAGTCTATTGAGCCGTGGCCGTGGCCGCGGCTGCAGCCTGCGCCTGCTTCATCTTGGCGTGCTCGACCAACCTGTCGACGTCCGGCAGGACAGCCTTGATCGCGTCCAGCGCGCCGAAACGCTCCAACCATGCCGCCAGGAGAGGGCTCTTGGCGTCGTCGAAGAGCCGCATGCCGTACAGCGCCGCGCCGGCGTGCACCCAGCCGACCAAAGCCCCGAGCGTCACGTCCAGGTATCCAACGCTGTCGCCACCGAAGAATGGTTTTCCCTTGGAGCATGTCTTGAAGGCCGCCTCCATGGTCTCGACCGCCACGAATGTCTGCTTCAGCCCCTCCGTCTTCTCCTGATCTGTCTTGCCCCTCGCCGCCTGTATCCACGACGCCAGGAGCTGCACGCGCGCACATACACATCGCGTCAGATAATAACCAATAAGTTCTGACGCAAATACAGGGCATGACATTGACACTGCTAACTACGGCAGATATATACCTTGTCGTCGATGTAGGCGGCCCAGAAGCGAGCCGCAGCGCGCTCGAATGGGTCGGCTGGGAGCAGAGACGGCCCGGTGCCGCGGAAGACCTCATCGATGTACTGCACGATGACCTGGGAATCGCAGACGGGCTTGCCGTTATGGATGAGCACGGGCACTTGCTTCTTCGCCGGGTTGGACGCGAGGAGGAGCTCGCTCTTGTTGGCGAGATTTTCCTCGACGTCCTCGAAGTCCAGGCCCTTGAAGCTGAGCGCGAGCTTCACTCGCAGGACGTACGGGCTCCCGAAGGTGCCGAGCAGCTTCACCTGGTCTCCTCCGCCGGCCATTCTCTACTAGCGCAGTGTTGGACTCTGTCTAGCTTGTGTTTTGCTCCGTTGTGCTGTTGGTCGGAGCAGTGGGAATGGGAACTGGGTATATAATGTAGTTCACGATTTGTTCGGCTCGCTAGGGAGGCCGAAAAGAAATCCTCCTGGTGACTCCAACGCAACAATGTTTGACCGGATTGGTTGATTCCAAAACTAGATCTTGGAGTTTGTAAACCACACTCCTGCCGAGATGCGTATATCTTGGAGAAGAAGCCATATGGAGTCAATCTGTCATGTGCGATGTGAATGCGTTGTCGATGGACGCCGGCCGGCCGGTCTCTGAACATTAATCAAATTCAGTTTGACTAGATCTGGGGAGTGAAGGAGCCCACTGCGAGTTGGAAGAAAACAAACAAAATGAAGACTATTTTGCCACGGCACCGAGAGCTAGTGTTTCAAGGTTAGTACTACTTCGGTTTTTTTTTTCCGAAATGGGGAGCGGAGCCCCGGCCTCTGCATGGAACCACATTGTTTGACAAAGACTATTATAAAGATTATACAAACCGGAATCGTTAAAGCAAAACACTGAGCAAAAACGATAAATGTATCGCTAGCTCCCAAACAAGATCTATCAAACCCATATCTACCTGTTTCGATACCGCCCATGGTCACCTACACTGTTGCCACTCGCCAAGAGAAGGTGGAGTGCCTTGGCGCGGTGACACAAACACAAGAAAAAGGAGCCCTAGAACCGCTCAGCATATCCACGGAGTTGCACCCACGCACACACTCCGGATGTCGCCGCCTTCATAATCTTCCGCCAACCCGTCGCCAGCATGTAGATCGATGCGCAGACTGTCGCCAAACCAGCCACCGACACCACCTCGGTGCCAAGCAGCACCCCTCCCCCCTCCCCCGCACGCTAGCCGCTCCACCCCTCCTACCGCTTCCATCCAACACTGCTCCACAAACGATGCTCCCAGGAGAGAATGCGATACCGACACCACGGCACCGCCATCGCCCGACCCGAAGATCTTAGGGTTTCCCCCGGAGTAGCACGAGTGAGGTCGACACAAAGTGCACGGCGATGCCTTCATCAAGGTAACGACGTGGTAACACCGCCATCGCCTGCCAATGGCTCGGCTTTCACCGGCACCTAGGTCTCCCCGCCTCGCTACTGGGACTGGAAGACGGATCGCGAGATCTGCCAATCCAGCCGCACGACGGCCACTTTCGACTGAGAAGATGACCACCTCCACCAAACCCAGGGCCTCCGCCCCGGGAATCCTCATCATGCAAAGTAGGCCACAAAAGACCTCCGGATGACACCGGCCGACGTCGAGGAGACGATGAAGACCGATCTAGGAACCCTAGATCTCGCCACCACCCGCCGCCCTGCCGCCCAGGGACCGCTGTCATCAGAGCTCACTGACCGCCGTCCACCCGCCATCACTGCTATAGATCCGCTGGAGCGCCACCGCCGTTGCCTGTATCTCAAGCCGCTGCCGCCATGGAAGCGACACGCGAGAGGACGAGGGCCCCGCCACCGCCTCGCCGCTGGAGCTTTGTCCGGCGGCTGATCCGGAAGCAGCGGAGAGGATGGGCGAGCGGGAGGGGGTGGCTGGCCGGGGGCGGGTGTCGACCCAGTGCGGCGGCGGCAGCACCGCACAGGGTCGGGAGGAGGAGGAGGGGTCGGGAGGTTAGTACTTCGTACAGTACCAATTACCAGCTGATACAGATTTAATCACCGTACGAGTATATACACAAGTGAAAATATTACCAAGAGTCAAGACTCAAGACTGAAGATATACAAACTCAACAAGGCGAATTGAATTAGTACATATATTTCTGTATTCCGCTACAAATTCTGTACTGTATTATTTTCTGTCTTTATAGAGGTTCAGAAACGCAAAGGTAGGCACGCTGCGTTGCGTTACGGGATTAGTTATCTCCAGCTGCAACTGCGGCCACGGCCTCTGCTGCCTGCTTCATCTTGGCGAGCTCGACCAGCCTCTGAACGTCCGTCATGACCGCCTTGGCCTCGTTCAGCGCGCCGAAGCTCTCCAACCACGCCGCGAGGAGAGGGACCTTGGCAGCGTCGAAGAGCCTTGCGCCGGAGAGCGCCTCAGTTGCGTGCACCCATGGGACCGCAGCGCCCAGCACGATGTCGACGTAGCCGACGTTATCGCCGCCGAAGAAGCTCCCACCCTTAGAGCACTCCTCGAGGCCTCCCTCTAGAACGTCCACCGCAGCTAACGTCTGCTTCAGCCACTCTGCCTTCTCGTCGTCGGTCTTGGCCATGAACATCTTTTGCCATGCCGCCAACAGCTGCACACATGGACATGCAAATCTCATGACATGTATGCGAGATGTAATTACAGGATATATAGTGCAAACATCCAGTAGTAAGCACCTTGTCTTGGATGAACGCTACCCAGAAGCGAGCGACGCCACGGTCGTAGGGGTCCTCCGGGAGGAGGGCTGGGCCGGCGGCGGCGAAGGCTTCGTCCAAGTACTGAACGATGATCAGAGACTCGCAGATGGGCTTTCCGTTGTGGATCAGCACCGGCACCGTCTTGTGCACGGGGTTGGAGGTCAGGAGGAGGTCGCTCTTGCTGCCAAGATCCTCTTCAACGTTCTCGAAGCTCAGACCCTTGAAGCTGAGCGCGAGTTGCGCTCGCAGGACGAACGGGCTCGCCCACGTGCCCAGCAGCTTCAGATCTTGTCCGCCTCGGGCCATCTTCTAGTAGTACTACTTCGTCTATGTGTATGATCCAAGCCTTAAGATCTACTCCTGTGTTCTGTGGTCGTGATGAAGAAGAGCTATGTATATTTATGAATAATTATCAGTGCTGTGGGCCTGCGCGGCACTGGTGTGTGGTGACTGTTGGTTGGTGGTCGGTATCTCTGCACTATGCACGACGACCATAAGTAAGACTTTCCACATCGTTACACGCAGGAAATCCTCCGTTGATATGGTAAACTCAACGTTTGACTAGATCGGTTGCTTCATTGTTAATCTTCATTTGTTAATTAACGTCTGAAAATGTGACACATGAAGTATCTGTCTTGGAGAACAAGCCAGAGGAATTAGTATACTCTCCCTAGCACTACTCATGGGCGCCGCCGTCTTCTCTCCGGTGTGAATCGGGCCCCGACGACGCCGCTGCGGCGGAGGTCCATTCCACCTCGCCGTTGGACAGTTTGGCCTTGGCACTGATGTTTTCTGCTTCCCAGAGGTCCTCTTTGATGATCGCCAGCCTTTAGAGCTACCGCGACATAGTCTCTATCGCGGCCGCTGGAGCCACCTCTTGCCAGCCGCACGCAAGGTGTTTGACGGTGTGTTTCTTTGGCCCAAATTTTTTGTTTTTGTTTTATCATTTAGTTTAGATAGTTGATAAATGATTTTATATGTACTGTCAGAGACGGATCCAGGGGGCGAGGGTTGGCCAGGCCCCCGCCATTGATCGGCCACCCCCGATGAACACTTACACTAAATTGTGGCCGATCGCTGTTGTGAAGCTCGGCGTTCTTGATGTCCTGCGCACACGCCGCCTGCCACGCCGATTGGAAGGTTCCAATCTAGTGGCGGTGGCTGGTGTTGCGGTCAGGGATTTCGGCAACCCAGGTCCCCCACTATTGCTGACGCACGCCGTGGTAATGGCTTGTCAACGGCGATGGGAGGCCGGGTGACCTCGATCTCCGGCCACGGGGAGCCGTGGCCCCGAACGTCGCTACAGATTGGCGGCGGTGACATGTGGCTTGATCCGGCCATCTCCGGCGGATTTGTGTGGAAGGACAAGTGGCGGGGAGCAGAACGACGGCGGCGAAGAAGAGCGGTGGACTTTTTCGCATCGACCGCGAGGAGGAGCAAATATGAGAGAGAGGGGGCCGAATTTTTTAGAGCCGGATTCCTATATTTGCTCATCTAAAATCTTTTAGGGGTTCGGTTAGGTGCTACTTTGGCTGTTAAAGGAGCAAATTTGTTCATCCGGCCGCAGAAAGGAGATGGGTTAGAGATGCTCTTATTGTGGCAAAAAAATTGTATCCTTATAATATCTCTTCTGTCCTTCGATCTTGGCGAGCTCGTCCAGCCTGTGTATGATGTTTTTTTAATGGAAAGGTCCAGAAGGGTCTGGAGTTTCATTCCAATGGTGGGGTGACTTTTACAAAGAGGCATACAAATATAAATAAAATTACGTTGAAGCCCCTGCAAATAAAAACTAGCACCTTAACTAAGATTGCAAAAGCAAACGGATCCAAACGAACTGCCGGCAACAAGCTGCACAGCGGCGGCGCCACCGCTGCACCGAACGGGGACAAAACCACTTGGTTGGGCAGGGGCTGAAGTGTCGCCGCAAAGCAGCAGAGAAACCTCACACAGAGGTAGACGAAGCTCGAGCAAACACCATTGCCGAGCGCGAGCGGCCACCCATTTGGCCAGAGATAGTGGCGGCGGACCAAGCCCCCCGCTTGAGCAACATCGCCGAGAGCAGAAACTCTGAAGGTTCCCACAAGCTATGATCCGAGACGGCAACCTCCCCTCTACTCTTCACCACCTCCTCACCTCCACGGTCGTCTAGGTTGGATGGAGTAGCAGCAGCTGAAATGGATCGTATGGGCACCTAGAGGGGGGGTGAATAGGTGCTACTCAATTTTTAGCTCTTTTTCAATTTTAGGCTTGGCATAAAGTAAATTCTCTAGATATGTAACTACTAGAATTTCCCTATATGCAACCCTAGCTACTAAGAACATAAAGAGAGGATCGAGGGAACCGTAGTGGAGCACACAGAGACACAGGGATTTGTTTTACCGCAGTTCCTTCCTTATTAAGGGAAGTACATCTGTGTTAGAGGGGTGGACGGTTCTAAGACCACCACGCCATAATAGGCCTCACCCTATTCTCCGATGGATCTCGCCACGAAAGGCCTAATCCACATTCTCCACTATTGGTACCCTTCGAGGCGGGAACCGATGCCTTTACAACTCTACCAGGGCACACACCCATAACTGAACTGGGGACTCCCGTAATGACAACAAACTGTCACAAGAACAAGGATTATCAATATAATCAAAAGCAAGGATCTAGATATTTGTAAGAAATACTAGATCGGAGATTCTCCAAACGAATGGAGAGGAGATGAAGCGCTTGATTGCAGTTGTTGAAGATCGAGTCCTCCTCCTTCGATTTCCCAAGGGACGGGGCCTTTGAGTGGATCTAGGTGGAGCTCTCTTGGATGAAGGTTGCAGATCAGATCTTGACTTTTTCGAATGAACCAAGAGCTTTAGCAGGAGGGGGAAGGCATGCTTAAATAACCCCTGCCCAGATCTGGCCGTTGAAGAAGTTTGGGGGCGGATTATCCGCCGTCCACTAGGGGCGGATTATCCGTCCTGGGGAAAAACTCCGCCCCCAGGACGGAAACTCCGGGGGAAAGTCCGTCCCCCATACAGAGAGCAACGGAGGTCCAGACTTGGCGAAATTCCTCGAGGGGCGGATTATCCGCCCCCCTCAAGGGGCGGACTATCCGGCCTAGGGGAAAACTCCGCCCTCGAGCCGGAAAGTCCGGGGGAAAATCCGCCCCCCATATAGAGAGCGATGTAGGTCCAGACTTGGAGAAAATCCTCGAGGGGCGGATTATCCGCCCCCCTCAGGGGGCGGACTATCCGCTCGTGTCGGAAAATCTGACTGATTCTTCGCCCGCTCTTTGGGGGTTGCGCCCTTTTGGGTAAGCGGAGGGGCGGATTATCTGCCCCCCAAAAGCAGATTTCCTTTTCCTTTTTCAATGTGAAGTTCTGCAGCACTTCAACACACATTAAATAATTCTTAATATTGTTATCTAACACACAAAACACTAGGGATTATGAAATGTTATTTTAGCAGCGCCGCCCTGGGAACAACAGCAACGCAGAAGGAAGAGGGAGCTGGTCTTCTGCCACGGCAGTCCTGCCTTCTTCCCCTTGCCTCCATGGCCGGCTGGAAAAAAGGGGGAACCCGCTGCAGACGAATTGAGCTTATTGACCTCGCGTGCCATTGGGGGAACCGCGGAACGACGACCACTAGCCCTTGCATCACGCATGAAGGACTCAGGAGCAGAGGATGGGTGATGGGTCTTCTGAGCTTTGTTGTAGATTTTCTTGGGCCTGTGAACACCATCCAAATCAGTGCCAAAGTCCTCAAGGGGCAACATATGCTTGATGAGCATCATAATGAAAGGGGCATATGGGATGGAGAGCCTGTTGATCATAGCATCCGTCATCTCATGATATATATAGTCCATGGCATCCAGTTTGTAACCTGTAGCTGAACCAGAATTGGTGGCACACTCGTGAGCAAATGCGAGGAGAGGTACCAGGTGACCGTGGATCTTGTCATTGTTGCCCCCACTAGGAGATATGCTTTCCCGAAAAATGCCAACAAGGGAGGCATACAAAGGAGAGAGTCCAGCGAAAGTGCCAGCAATACCATCAGATGTTAGACATAGAGCAAGCACAGTGTCCTTGGATGGCTTGAGTGGAGAAATGATGCGGTGGCCAGAAGGAGTATCACGGCCATGGAAAGCATACCCAAGAACCTGCCCAAAAATGCGGAAGTCCAACTGAATCATTGTTGTCCCGGTCATCCACTTCATTGTACGGCGCTCATCACCGCAAATCACAAGTGTCGAGAAAAACTGCCTCACCACGAAGAAATCATAGTTGCATTGGAGAGTCATAAGGTGGTGAAGCCCCATCTTGTTAGTCACATCCAAAGCTTCAAGGAGTCTTGCCTTGGATTGGGCCTCAGTCATATTGATGGGGTGCATGGGGCGAAGCTTGAGAGTGGCATACACATCATCATGAATAGCCCGAAAGTGTGCATTCCAAAACATCGAGTCCTCTGGAGGACCATCACTGTCAGCCTCATCATAGTAATTAGTTTGGCGAATGGAGGCATATTGAATACTGTCCATAGCCTTGTAATTGGGTCGCGACTGTTTGCCCTTGCGAGATGCAGTCCTCTTGGTTTTCTTTGCTGCCTCTGCCATCCGTTCAGCCTCTCTTTTGCTCTGCGAACTTCTGTTTCGTCAATGAACGTCCCTTCTGCAGTGGGCCTGAGATAACGGGCATGGGGACGACGAGTGAAGGTCTTAGTATCCTTGGAACCACCTCTGAAAAGCATGAGAGGGATAACATGGAGATAAGCACACACACACACAAGTCCAGGAGAAATGTTACAATAGTAGAAAAACAATCCATGAGCCAAGGGTGTGCATTGTGGAAATCAGAACCAAACCAGACCAGGTTTTAATCTCTAGGCCGGATTATCCGGCCCTGGCAGGGGCGGATAATCCGCCCCCCGGAAAAAAATTCTGGAATGGCCCAGATTTACCAAGGCAAAACAGATCTGGCACGAGGGTTGCAATACTACTGATTCTAACAAGTAAGGGAAACACATAGGATCTTCTACAACAAGATTTCCACCAAGAATAATGAATCCCATACAAAAGGAGAGAGATGAGGGAGTTACCCTCACTCATTGGAGGAAAATCACAGAGGAGAAGATACCCAGAGGCGAGGGGAAGAAGATCCGGGGAGGGACCAAAGAATCCGGTGGTAAAATCGACTCCGGAGAGGGGCGGAAGCTCCGGCGGCGGCTGGGGGCAGAGATAGGGTTGGGGGAGGGCTGGCTGCTCTGTTTTAGCCTGGCCTCCCCGACCCAGCCCTTTAGAGGCAGAAAATGCCCGGGGCGGATAATCCTCCCCCCACTTGGGGCGGATAGTCTGCCCCCCTCTGAATTTTCTGTAAAGACAGATTCGGGCCAGAGCATCCTTGCAAAACCCCTCGATGGTGTATAGAGGACTTGTATGCAAGAATATATGGTTCAAGGAGGGAAAAAGGCTTGGGTTTAGAGCAACAAACTGTGATGGTACTACACACCCAAAGTTGCAATAACAAATCAAACAAAAGCCAAAGTTGGGTGTGTTTTCCATAAGAATAAAAGATATGCAAGAAAATCCAAAGAGAGCCATTAGAAACCAACTCTTCTCAAGGAAGAGAGCGGTGGCCGAAGACACCATGTTGGAGCGCATGGCATGACACCGTGAAGATGTATCTTGAGTTCAAAACCAATGCTCATCAATAACCCACATATCACAAAATGATATTAAGGGAAATGATTTTGTCTTGCTATCGGCATTATGGGGGAGGGTTAGCCCAATCAATTAGGACCACACTCCCCTATGTGTATGCCCGCATCTAAACCAAATACATGAATAAGAGCAAGTGAGTGTGCAAGGGTAGTCAATCCAAGCTCCTTGAATCTATGATATTTAGCTCATTCCTCAAATAACAAAATTTTGCTTCATCAAGAGGCTTCGAGAAGATATCAGCAAGTTGGTTCTTCGTGCTCACAAAGGACAGTGCAATATCGCCACGAGCAACATGATCCCGAATGAAGTGATTGCGAATCTCAATATGTTTTGTTCTTGTATGCTGCACCGGATTGTAAGCAATTTTGATAGCACTTTCATTGTCACATAAAAGAGGCACTTTGTCACAATTAACACCATATTCCTTTAAAGTTTGCCTCATTGATAATAATTGTGTACAAGCACTTGTAGCAGCAACATATTCAGCTTCGACGGTTGAGAGTGATATGCAATTTTGTTTCTTTGAAGACCAACACACTAGAGACCTGACCAAGAATTGACATGCACCAGAAGTTGATTTTCGATCATCTTTGTCACCAGCCCAATCTGAATCAGTGTAACCACATAGAGAGAAACTTGAACCTTTGGGATACCATAAACCAAAATTTGGGGAATGAACCAAATATCTGAAGATTCGTTTGACCGCCACTAAGTGGCTTTCTTTAGGAGCGGCTTGGTACCTTGCACACACTCCTACACTGATATCGGGCCTACATGCGCAAAGGTAAAGGAGAGAGCCGATCATGGATCGGCATACCTTTTGGTCCACATCTTTACCCTTGGGATTAAGCTCAAGATGACACTTTGTTTGCATTGGAGTAGCAACGCCATTGAGATCCGTCATCTTGAACCTCTTGAGCATGTCTTGGATGTACTTAGATTGATCAATAAAAGTTCCCTCTCTAAGTTGTTTGATCTCGAAACCAAGAAAGAACCTCAATTCTCCCATCATAGACATCTCAAACCTGTCAGTCATAAGCTTTGAAAATTCATTGTTAAAATCTTGGTTAGTGGAGCCAAAAATAATGTCGTCTACATATAGTTGGCATACAAAAAGCTCCCCATTAACCTTCTTAGTAAAAAGAGTGGGATCGATTTGCCCAACTTCGAATCCACGGTCTAACAAGAGCTCTTTAAGGTGCTCATACCACACAGGTGGGGCTTGTTTAAGGCCATAGAGCGCCTTATCGAGTTTGTAGACATGGTTCAGGAATTTGGGATCCTCAGAACCCGGGGGTTGCTTGACGTATACCAACTCATGTAGTGGACCATTAAGAAACGCACTCTTAACATCCATTTGCTGTAATTTAAAATTATGATGAGCTGCATATGCAAGAAGGATACGGATGGACTCAAGACGCGCCGAGCATAAGTCTCACCAAAATCAATTCCTTCCACTTGAGAGAATCCTTGAGCCACGAGTCTTGCTTTGTTCCTCACAACAATGCCATTTTCATCTTGTTTGTTCGTGAAAATCCACTTGGTGCCGATAACATTGCGGCAATCTTTGGGTTTCTCTACGAGCTTCCAAACTTTGTTGCGCTCGAAGTTATTTAATTCTTCATGCATTGCAACTACCCAATCAGGATCTTCAAGAGCATCAAATAACTTCTTTGGTTAAACCATAAAAATGTGAGCTTGATGATCACAGAAGCTTGCAAGTTCTCTTCTAGTAGACACCCTTCTTCCTAGATCACCGACAACCTTGTCAAGAGTGTGACCCCTTAGCTCAAGGTTTCGATCAGCACGAGCCTTGCGGCGAGCCTCAATGTCCTTATTGTTTCTAGAAGGAGTTGATTCAACATTTGTATCCTTGTCTTGTCCGCTACCTTGCCCTTTATATTGATCTGAGTTAACAACAGGAGCTTGCTGCTGAACATGTTCTTCAGGGCCGGATAATCCGCCCCTTGGTGGGGCCGGACTATCCGGCCTGGGAGATGTGGCTACAACTTCCTCTTCCTTAGAATGCCTGACAGAGCTGGGAGATCCAGGGCCGGATAATCCGCCCTCGGGGGCCGTAGAATCTGGCATGGAGTCTTCTTGGCTGTTCTCTTCTTCTGATCCCCTGGGACGAGTTGGAGTGCCAGGGGTGGATTGTCCGCCCCTTGGAGGGGGCGGATAGTCCGTCCTGGGACTAGCATTTTGTCTAGGAGACTGATGAACTTCAAAAGGTTGTGGTGTTGGTGAAGAGTTTTCTCCAGCAGTAGGAGCTTGTTGATCTTGTGTAGATGAGGGCTCCACTTGAGTGGAGCATTGTCCTTCCCAATCCGCCACAAGGGGTTCCTCAATGGGGCGGAAAAATCCCACACCCATTCTTCTTATGGCATCTTGGAGTATTTCAACATCTGCATCACAAACATCAACTTGCCCCACATAGGAGCCGTTATTTTCATCGAACTCCACACTACAAGATTCTACAACATTCCCGATGAGCTTGTTGTAGACTCTATAAGTGCGGAATTCGGCACCGTAACCAACAAAAATACCTTCTAAAGCCTTGGACTCAAATTTAGACAAGTGGACACCTTTGATAAGAAAGAAACACTTACACCCGAATACCCTGAAGTATGAGATGTTGGGCTTGTTACCGGTAAGTATTTCATACGGAGTCTTATCCAAGATTTTTTGGAGGTAGAGCCGGTTAGATGAGTGACAAGCGGTGGATATGGCTTCAGCCCAAAAATTGTAAGGAGACTTTAATTCAACCAACATTGATCTTGCCATATCCATCAAAGTGCGGTTCTTACTCTCGGCTACACCATTTTGTTAAGGGGTGTATGCAGCGGAATATTGATCTTATCCCCTCTTCACTTAGAAACTCATTCAAAGTGTAGTTCTTGAATTCGGAGCCGTTGTCACTTCTTATTGCCAAGATAGGAACATTGTGTTGACGTTGAACTTCATTGGCAAAGTCAATGACCGTTTGTTGAGTCTCACTCTTTAGCTTGAAGAAATAGACCCATGTATATCTTGAGTAATCATCGATAATGACCAAGCAATATTTCTTCCCACCGAGACTGGCATGAGATGGAGGACCAAATAAATCCACATGAATTAATTCCAAGATTCTCTTTGAAGACACAATAGTCTTCCTCTTGTGGGGAGAGTCATGCATTTTTCCTTCAACACAAGCCCTGCAAACACGATCTTTGGCAAGGAGACATTGTCTTTTAGTCCAAGGATGTGGCCACCCTTGTGGAGACTTTGCAAAGTTCTCATGTTGACATGGGCTAAACGGCGATGCCATAGCCAGCCCATGTTGGCCTTTCTGAATAGGCACATCGGACCCGAAGTGGTTTTCCCTGCAAAGTCCACCACATACAGGTCATTTTCGACGTACCCAACGAAAGCGACCTTTAGAGACTTGCTCCACAAAAGTACCACCAAATCATCATCAATGAAAACAGCAAAACCCATCTTTCCAAGGGCACGAACAGAAAGAAGGTTGTAACCGAGGGTCTCAGCAAGCATGACGTCCACGAGAGAGATATCGTGGGAAACCACAACCTTGCCAAGACCCAATACCTAAGATTTAGACTTATCACCATAGGAGACTGTAATATTATCATGATTGGGACGCATCTCCGTGATGATCTCCTTGCTTCCGGTCATATGACTAGTGCATCCACTATCCAGCACCCATTTCGACCCACCGGAAGCATAGCCCTGCAATAGAGTTACTTCTTGGTTTTAGGTACCCATTTTTCAATGGGTCCTCTCATGTTAGTAACAAGGGTCTTTGGAACCCAAATATACCAAGCAACATATTCGTCAAAAGGACCGACATAATAAGCATAAACATCACCATAATAATCACAAAAGAGTTCATAATTTGGATTGTGAGACCCTGCAAAACCATTATTGTTAGTTTTGTCTTTTGTGACATTATTCTCAGCGGTGCTTGTCTTTGATTGTACATTCTTGGTCTTCTTATTCTTGTTTTTCTTCTTCTTATACTTGATGACATAGCCAAGTCGCTCTTTACCAAGAATTGACTTTTGCTTGCCAATAACCTCATCAAGAACACCCTTATCTTTGGGAGTGATGTCCTTGACAAATCCTTCTTCCACACTAGCATTTTCCTTGTGAATATATGTTGACTTAGATGTGCTAGGAACATCATACTTGGACGATCGAATTTGGAGCTGATCATGTGACTCATTGAGAATGGAGAAATCACTTTTCAACGCCTTGTGAGCGATGTCAAGTTTCTCCAATTCCTCGGAGAGTCTATCATGAGCAGCCCCAAAGTCAATCTTTTCCCTCTTTAACTTCTTTGCTTTGGCGACTGCATTGTCACGTTCCTTAACAAGCTTAGCCACTATTTCTTCGTGTGACTCCTCAATGGACTCAAGCCTCTCTTCAAGAGAAACCCGAGCCTCTTCTTCTTCTTCTAGAGCATATTTTAAGGATGCAATTTCCATTGCATCCCCCTTTCAATTCTTCCCTTTTCTTCGAGGAGAACTTCATTTTGGGCCAGCTGGTCCATAAGAGCCTCAAAACGTATTTTGTATTCACCTTGCAAGTTAGTGAAGAAATAGTCTAAAGCAATAATCTCTTCTTTAACCTTAAGACTAGTAGGATCATCCATGTCAATCATAGCCTTAGGAAAAGAAGAGTTAGAAGTAGTTACCTCGGAACTTCTTGCCATGAGACAAGTACCATTATCGTTGATGACGTTTTCGTTCGGGGAGTAGAAGAGTGATGGTGATGTAGATGTGGTGACTATAGTAGCCACCTCTCGAGAGCTATCATCCTCGTCCTCATCTTCACTTCCCAAAGAATATTCTTCTTGAGCCACTAGAACAATCTTTGGTTGCTTCTTGAAAGGAGCATTATTCTTTACAAACTGTTTCTTGCGTGGAGCCTTTGACTTTTCCTTGAAAATAAGTCTTCCTCCATTATCTTCCCTACGTTGATATGGACACTCAGCTACAAAGTGCAGCCGGTCTCCACAGTTGAAACATGTCCTTATCTTGGGACCATTTTCCTTTCTTCCATAAGATCCACTCTTGCATTCTAGTTCAGATTTAGCCTTGGTCGGGTCTTTCCAAAAGTTTCTAGCATAAAAGGCTAGGTATTGTCCATGGATCCTTTTTATATCCTCGGGACAGTCCATACCTTCTATGACATCTTCATCATGATCAATCACACTAGTCTTCAAGGCCATGTTGACCCCCTTTTGCATCCCCATAGCTCGTGCGCGAGTATCTTCGGCATTCTTGGCAGCCACTTTGAAAGCGGCCATTTCTTGCATTACCTCATTGGATGTCATAAGGTGGTAGTTATGCCTACCTTGGAGACTTTTCAAATCTATGGGCTCAAATAGCATAAGAGCACTGACATACTTGCGCTTGATCCAAGCATCATCAACATGAGAGGCACCATTATTCCTGAAAGTGGTGGCTATTGACTTGATCCTCCTATACATGTCCTCGTGGTTTTCTCCATCCAACATATAAAATCCTTCAGCTTCATTGCTCAAAGCATCATATCTATTCCTTCTCATACTTTCATTTCCGATGAAGAGCTCGGCGAGAGCATCCCAAGCTTCCTTAGCTGTACTAAGATGCTGAATGTGTGGAAAGTCTTTGTCACCCACACCAAGTTGGATCATGTGTAGAGCTGTAGCGTTGAGTTGACTATCAACAACCTATCTTCTTGTTAGATTGTTGGGATCTCCAACATGAAGACCATTCTCGATGATTTTCCACAACTCAATGGAGGAACTGCACACATGATACTTCATCAAAAATCGCCATTGAATGAAAGTAGATGCTGAAAGTTTGGGTGGATCACCCCTATTATATATATGTGGGTGTGGGATAGGTGGATCAGGAGAATACACATGGGAAACCTCATTGTATCCTTCCTTACCACTATCCTTTTTCGAGGTGGAGCTCTTGCTAGTGCCATCACCAACCACTTCGTTATCTTTGGAATCGGTTTTACCCATTTCCTTGGATTGCGGAGTGCTAGCCTTAGAGTTAGATGGAGGTGATGCTACGGATGTGGAGAGACGCATTATCAATTGACGCATATCTTCCATCATAGCCTCCATTGAACTAACCAAGGTTGTTTCCAACATCTTGAGATCGTTCATGGTGACTACCTCCGGAGCATCACTCCCATCTCCCTTGGAACCCATACTTCTCTTAGGCGGTTAAGCTCGAATTAAGAGTCGAGGCTCTGATACCAATTGAAATGGATCGTATGGGCACCTAGAGGGGGGTGAATAGGTTCTACTCAATTTTTAGCTCTTTTTCAATTTTAGGCTTGGCATAAAGTAAATTCTCTAGATATGCAACTACTAGAATTTCCCTATATGCAACCCTAGCTACTAAGAACGTAAAGAGAGCATCGAGGGAACCGTAGTGGAGCACGCGGAGACACATGGATTCGTTTTACCATAGTTCCTTCCTTGTTAAGGGAAGTACATCTGCGTTGGAGGGGTGGGCGGTTCTAAGACCACCACGCCACAATAGGCCTCACCCTATTCCCCGATGGATCTCGCCAAGGAAGGCCTGATCCACCTTCTCCACTATTGGTACCCTTCGAGGCGGGAACCGGTGCCTTTACAACTCTATCGGGGCACACACCCACAACTGAATTGGGGGCTCCCGTAATGACAACAAGCTGTCACAAGAACAATGATTATCAATATAATCAAAAGCAAGGATCTAGATATTTGTAAGAAATACTAGATCGGAGATTCTCCAAACGAATGGAGAGGAGATGAAGTGCTTGATTACAGTTTTTGAAGATCGAGTCCTCCTCCTTCGATTCCCCAAGGGACGGGGCCTTTGGGTGGATCTAGGTGGAGATATCTTGGATGAAGGTTGCAGATCAGATCTTGAATTTTTCGAATGAACCAAGAGCTCTGGCAGGAGGCGGAAGGCAGGCTTAAATACCCCCTGCCCAGATCTGGCCGTTGTAGAAGTTTGGGGGCGGATTATCCGCCCCCCACTAGGGGAGGATTATCCGCCCTAGGGAAAAACTCCGCCCCCAGGTCAGAAAATCCGGGGGAAAGTCCGTCCCCCATACAGAGAGCGACGCAGGTCCAGACTTGGCGAAATTCCTCGAGGGGCAGATTATCCGCCCCCTCAAGGGGCGGACTATCCGGCCTAGGGGAAAACTCCGCCCCCAAGCCGGAAAGTCCAGGGGAAATCTGCCCCCCATATAGAGAGCGACACAGGTCCAGACTTGGCAAAAATCCTCGAGGGGCGGATTATCCGCCCCCCTCAGGGGGCGGATTATCCGCCCATGCCAGAAAATCCGGCTGATTCTCCGCCCCCTCTCAGGGGGTTGCGCCCTTCTGGGTAAGGGGAGGGGCGGATTATCCATGGCCGGCTAGAAAAAAAGGGGGAACCCGCTGCAGACGAAGAGATCCATCGCTCGCCCCGCGTGCGAACACACCACGACGAAAGAACTCCCACCGCCTCCCGGGACCCACAACCCCACGAGCCCTAACTCCGATTCCTCGCCACCATGGCCGGCCAAAGGGAGAGGGAAACACACAGCAGCACCAAGAAAGAGGAGGCAAAACACAACCACATATTTATTCAAAGATGAGGTGGTCGTCGATGTCGCTACCAGCTTCAACCGCAGAAGCTTGTGCGCCTCGCCGATGAACCATAGTGACTGGATGTGGTCGCCATGACCCAGAGCTCCACATCTGGGCATCACGCCCAAAACTACGACCAAACAACCACTACACCTATAGCTAGGGGTCCTATCTACTCCGGCGCCTCCTCTTGCCCATCTCCAGCCGACTAATCTGGCGGAGGGGACAGGGTGATGCCCGGTCGTTGGTGGACAAGGCGCAAAAGAGGCTATAGAGGGATGGCAAAAGAGGTGTATGATCAAATCCTTTACTCTACTATGTGTTGTGTTCGTGTTGATTATTATTAGTGTTGTGGTCATGTGGCACTGGTGTGTGGTGTGTGTTGGTAGTGGGCATCTGTGCACTATGCATCACGGACATAAGTAAGACGTTCTACATCTTTACACGCGCAGGAAATGCTCCCTGGATATGGTAAACTCAATGTTTGACTACTGATCGGTTGCTTCAATGTTAATCTCCATTTGTTAATTAATGTCTGAAAATGTGTAAATAATGCATGAAGTATCTGTCTTGAAGAAGAAGTCGAGGAAGTCTACCAGTCCGATATGTTTCGATCTGTTCATGGAGTTGCTCGGGCCTTAGCACCGTTAACCTTTATCAAGTAGACACCCGATGGTTGTATATAGTGGGGCGCAAGTTATCAGCTGAGTAGTATTGGTAATAATTCTGCATTCCCCCTTCCTCCCTCCCCCTCCCCCACCACCAACCACTCATAAAAACACACACCAAAAAGACAATAAAAATCTAGAAGACCATCTCTTATCTCAGCGCATATGACCAAGCTAGTGCTCTAGTGAGCCGCCGACCCATAAACCAAGTCGGAGGTGTGCTTTGATGTCCCTCCTGTCCCCAAACTTATGAAAGTAAAAACACAAGGATAGTTATGATTGATCTATACCCTTTCATCCATTCCGAACCAAAGGGGTATCTGCTAATCATGGTCATCCTTGTGACTTTAGTTGCGTAAGTTTGGAGGAGAGGGGGACACCAAATAAAAAGTCATTTCCCTTGCTCTATGATCCATAAGCGCGCTAACTGAGAATTCACCCTTTTTCCATTCACCTACTTCAAAGGTTTTCTCACTAAAATCCAACAGTAAGCCCCTAGAATTACGGTTCGCCAAAATCCAATTCCAGCAAAATAGTCCTCCTCGAGGCCATTCAGTTCCACTGAGGTGATGATACATCCCAACACATGACAATCACCATTGGTCTGCATCATGCTACACCAACCACTCATACTAAGGTGAACTCATTCCATCATGTGTATTTTGTTGATCATCATTTGAATGTGATCCTACTTGAGTCAAATGCGTGTTCCATACTCAAGCCACTGCCCATAATCATGATGCCAAGAGGAGGAGACAAGGATGCCCCAGGAGCTAAGAAGCCCAAGTAAGAATCATGGAAAAGAAGATAGAAGAAGAATTGCGGCGCCCGCTCTGGCGCCGCCGGATTATCTTCCGGAACTTTCCGGCACCAGGACCGGTGAACCGGAATTCCCGCTGGAACCAAACCACTCCATCTACCCTTACCTTTGCCCCTAGCACTACAAATAGCCCCATGTGGCTTAGGTCTAGGTAGATAATGAATATAAAGTTGATTTGTCCTAGCCTCCATCTTCCCATAGGGGGAACCTCTCTAGGATCTACATCAAGTACCTAGGTTGTACAAGGCCATCGCCGTTTGAGTGCTCTTTCTATCTTGTGATCTCAATTGCGTCAACCTCTCCCTTTGCGTCTATAGTGATTGCAATCTCTTCACGAGTAGATTCTAGCTGCTCTGGATCGATCTTTCCTTTGTGGATCGATCTCTACCTAGCGGTGTTTTCCATGAGGATTATATCGGGTTGGTGATTCGGGATAACAAGGACAACCCAAGCATGTGTGTATTGCGCGTGTTTGTATCTTTATCTTGTATTCGAGTTGAGTTCATTGTGTTTTTCCCTCAGTCCCTGCCTCAAATTCGTGAAGACTAGGCCAGCCAAGGGTAAATTCACCAAGGGACCCCTATCATATGGTATTAGCAGCTTTTGGTTGCCACGGATTTGACTTCGTTCATCAATTTCCACCATAAATTCAAAAATACCAAAAATATAGCCCCAAATTTCTTTTGAATCGATCTATCTTTTTGGTGAGATTTTAGTGGATTTGGTCCATATATTTGGTGCTTTAGGTGATGATCTTTTTTTCCTACTTTTCCTAGCCCCAATTTGACCAATTATCCTTGTAATCGATGATCAAAACTTTTGGGAGTTCTTGACGAACTCAAATCGGCTGAAGAACCGGTGTATCGGAGCTACCACCGATATTTCTAGTGAGATTCCCAACCTGCTAGAATCTCCGGCGTCGTCGGATTGTCCGCCGAAAACCAGTTTTGCAATTTTTTGATAGTTTTTCCCCGTTGGTGTTGTGTTTCGTGTGTGTGTATTCGACTAAAATTAACAAGCTTCTGCAACCACTCTTCACACTCTTCGACACCACGAAACTCACTTCATTCTCTCCACCACCGGTTGCAACTACGACATCAACAAAAGGTATAACTTTCACCACCCTTATGAACCCCCATTCTTCCTTTTTATGTTACCTAACCTATCGAGAGTATATTATTTTGTGTTTCTGAAGTATTGTACGCTTGGTCTTGCTTAGTGATAGTGTAGAGACAATAGCAAAAGTTGACTCCATAGCATAGAAATCAAGCAAAAAAATATAAAAGAAAATAAGAAAAAGAAATATACCAATATAAAAGAGAGTCCAAAGCTTCTAAGCAAGAGTGCGAGTAAGAGCAAGGCAAACGTGCAAATCTGTTGCTTCTCATTATTTTGGTGAACGGGCTACAGTCTCTCCTTGTGTTGGCACGACACCGAACATTAGTCTTTGTTAGGATCGTTTTTGTTCGTCACTAATTTTTTTCATAGTCATGCTAACCACATCTATCTCCACCATGTGTACATAGTATAGGGTTTTTTGATATTTTGGTCATTTCCTTTTCGCTTTTTGATCTTTTAGATCCTATCCACTTTTGACAATAATCCTTTTTGTTTGATTGTTCCATTTACTATCTACCTTCCTAAACTTCCACCAAAAGCCTTGTGTGTGTCTTGTATTTTGCATTTTCGATTGAACTCATATTGTATCAACTTCACGATACTATCCAAATGATGAGACAGAGGAATACACCTTCTTTATCCTTTTCTGCCATAATATTGTTGGTCTTATGAGACAATGTCTATGGAAAGAGGAGCTAGTGGAAATAGCAACTTCAATAACCAAGATGGCTTCGCCACACGCCACAACTTATGGGCCAACACTAAGAATTTAATGCACAATTTGATAGACTTGAGCACCGTATCAATGGCACTTTCCGAGAGTCCGAATACTGTGACCGGCAACGTCAAGCGGAGCATCACGCTCAATTCCATGCTCTTCACCAAGCTATAGCCAACATTGGTCACCATCATGGACATCATTCAAGATCGTCAATTTCATCTCGTATGTGTTCCTCAAGCCATCATCGTGAGAATTCATGTCACACTCCCATCATGGAGAATCCCACCACCATAATGGGGAACACCAAGCTCGTCATCGATATGACCACGCGGTTGATCCACAAGCTACCCAGCTGCTCCAAGCAAGACATCACCAACACCATGCTCATCATGATCATTATCAACAACAACCTCAAGATGTTTGACAACCTCGTCAATAGAATTACTCACCCCCAAACCAAGATATTATCAAAGTTCTCAAAACAATAGTGACCAACGGCAACAACGCCCCCACAACTATAATGCAAGATGTAACTTCCAAGGTGAACTGGACCAGGATCCAAACGGTGATTAGGAAGGAGAACCACGTGCCCGCTGCTATGATCAACACTACCATCGACATGGACACATTATGAATGCAAATGATCCCAATAAAAGGCGTAGAAGGGACTTCGAACTTCATCAATCTCCCCCACCACCACAACGTGCACCAAGTGAAGCAAGCATGTGACAAGAATGCCACAACAACTACCGTGATCATGACGATAACAAGTTTGGGAAGCTAAAGTTTGTGATTCCCAAGTTCAATGGAGAAGAAAATGCCAATGCATATCTCGAATGGGAACTCAAAGTTGATAAGATCTTCTGAGTCCAGAACTATTCCAAAGAGAAGAGAGTGACAATGGCATCTCTTGAGTTTGAGGACTACGCCAATGTTTAGTGGAAAGAATACCAAAGCCATCGTGAGAAGCAATAAGAACCACCAGTTAGCACTTGGATGGAAATGAAGCAAGTGATGTATGCAAGGTTTGTCCCCAAGCACTATAGACAAGATCTCTTCAACAAACTACAAAATTTGAAACAAGCAACATGATCAATTAAAGAGTTTTACAACAAAATAGAGATGACCATGATGAGAGCCAAAGTGAAAGAACTTGAGGATCAAACAATAACGTGGTTCCTCAATGGTTTGAGCCGCCCAATACGAGAAATAGTCGATTTTCAACCTTACAAGACTCTAGTAGACCTTCTACACCAAGCCACCAAAGCCGAGTGCAACTTGCAAAAGGAAAATGCTTATTAGAAGACCAATGCATACTTTGGTTCCATCGATGCAAATTCCTCCTCCAATACAACAAACCAAGAACCAAGATCATCCAAGCAAACAAAGCCTCCAATGGCATCCTCCTCAAATACAAAAACGGACAGTCAAGTAATTTTCTACAAATGTGGAGAAAAGGGACACAATTCCTATGAGTGCATAAACACAAGAGTTGGGCTTACAGATGAATATGGCGCAACATATTCCATGAGTGGAGAAGAATACGAAGCTTTTGCACAAGCCGCTATTGCAAAGGGCGCTGCAATAAAGGAGGATGACACAATTCTATGCGAGCATGATCCAAGCCCTTCACTCATCATATCACAAGTATTGACAATGCAGTTTGTGCCACGAGAGGACCAATGCCTAAATATTTTCCAAACTCGAGCCGGAATTGATGGAAATTCATAAAGGTAATCATCGATGGAGGAGGCTGTCACAACCTCGCAAGCACCAAACTTTGTGAGAAACTCAAGTTGCCATACATGGAGCACCCTCATCCATATCATATCAAATGGCTTGATGACAATGGAACCCTCAAGATCAAACACAAAAATCAATGTCTCCTTCAAGATTGGCCCCTATGAAGACTCCATCGAATGTGCTGTCGTGCTAATGACCGTGTGTCACATGCTTATTGAAAGACCATGGAAAGAGGAGACATACATGATGGTACTACCAACAAATACTCCTTCAAGTGGAATGACAAGACGTATGTGCTCCAACCTATGATGCCAAGGCAAGTTATTGCTTACAACATGAAGACTTTACCCAAGATACAACAAGCCAAGGACCCTTGTGAGATGAGTGGTGAGAGAGTAAACCACTTTTACGAGAGTGCGTGCCACAAGCCTTAATGGAGTGGAAAAATCATGAGTGCCACATCGTATGCCAATAAATGTGAGGAGAGTGATTTGAGTGTGACCCATACTAACAATCCATCATATAATTCTCTCTCTTTGTTGTCGGTTTTGCAAGGTACCCAAGATAGACCACCACCTCTGAGGAACATACTATAAGATATCCAACCATAACTTGAATACAAGATCAACTACAAGCTCTTCAACAAATTTAAACAAGGCTTTGACACCAAAGATCCGACCGCATAAAAGCTCAGACCATGGGCACATCTCTTTCCTTGCATGATGGAGGAACTTCATCAAGGACGGCTCATTTTCAAGCTAGGGGAGATGATGCAGCTCAACACCTAACAATCACCATTGGTCTACATCATGCTACACCAACCACTCATACTAAGGTGAACTCATTCCATCACGTGTATTTCGTTGAAAATCATTTGAATGGGATCCTACTTGAGCCAAATGCATGTTCCATACTTAGGCCACTGCCCATGACCATGATGCTAAGAAGAGGAGACAAGGATCCTAGGAGCCAAGACGCCCAAGCAAGAAGCATGGAAAAGACGACGAAATAAGGATTCCGGCGCTAGTTCTGGCGCCACCATATTCTTTGCTGAAATGTTCCGACGCCAGGCCTGGCGAACCCGAATTCCCACTGGAACCAAACCAGTCGCCGCCAAAACTTCCGGCGCCCCGCCGAAATCAGCGTAAGTACCATGAACCAGCGACTTCCAAACCGAAAATCATCAGTTTGCGCACTATTTCGGGTTGGATGCTCTTGAATATTGCCTCTATCTACCCCTTCTCCCGTAACACTATAAATAGCCTCATGTGGCTCAGATCTAGGTAGAGAATGAATATTGAGTTGATTTGTCTTAGCCTCCATCTTCCCAAAGTGGAACCTCTCTAGGATCTACATCAAGAACCTAGGTTGTACAAGGCCCTCGCCGTTTGAGCGTCTTTTCTATCTCGTGATCTCTATTGCGTCGATCTCTCTCCATTTGGGTCTCTATTGATTGCAATCTCTTCACGAGTAGATTCTATCGGTTCCGGATCGATCTTTCCTCTGTGGATCTCTACCTAGCGGTCTCTTTCACGAGGATTCTATCGGGTTGGTGATTCGGGCCAACGGGACAACCGATGTCTGTGTGTTTTGCGTGTGTTTGTATCTTTACCTTGCATTCGAGTTGAGTTCATCGTATTTATCGTGTCCCCTCACTCTCTGCCTCAAATATGTGAAGATCAGGACACCCAAAGGTAAATCCACCAAGGGACACCTATCAGGTGAAATCCTGTCGAATTGTTTCATGGATGCCTATGAAATCGGCCCTCTCACTACGTGTGTAATCTTTGAGTTGGCATCTACCCCCGGTCTGCTGACCAGTGTCTACAACAAGTGTCTTGAAAACGCACTTGAGAAAGCGGTCTTTTCGGAATGAGCTTGTAAGCAAGCGTGTCACTCGATAAAGTAGTTGCGGAGTCAATTGCTTGCACAGTTGTCTATTAGCAAGGAGGAGGAGCGAGACGGAGGTGGACGAAGGAGACAGTGGAGGGAGGTGGCCGAGTAAGAACTGGGTATCCGGTAGGTATGTTTCGGATTCCGTATGGTTTAGCGAGGGCTCTGGATAAGCTCAAGCAGTGAGAACTGAACTTTTGGCATGCACAGGATATCCTGTGTATGTGGTTACCGTTGATCTACTCTCAGATTAGAAATAAAACTCTCTCTCCTCTCACTAGATCGAATATTCAAATGGTTTTATAATTAAACTTCTGGTTTAAAGGATACACAATTTCCACGTTTTAGAACTAGATTCAATAAAGTGTAGAAGATTGAGAAGCTGACACAATCCGACAAAAGGTGAAAGAGAAAGAAGGTACACCCATGATGGTAGAATACCTCCATTATTGAGTGAAGCAAGTGGTACAATCTCCATAAAAAGTCGCAAAAGGAAAATACAGTAAACATAATACATATGTGAATGCACACGGCCGAGCAGAGCAGCATAAAAAAGGAGAGGTACGCCTCATTAGTTACTTGCGGCGGCGGCGGCGGCATGAGCATGCATCGCCATGGCAAACTCAACAAGCTTGCCTATGTCCGGCATGACTGCTTCGACCGCGTCCAACGCGCCAAAGCTGTCCGCCCACGCGGCCAAGAGCGGAGTCGTGGCGGGGTCGAAAGTCTTGACTCCCTTCATCGCGTCGCCCGCGTGAACCCATGCGAGGAGGCCGCCGAGCACGACGTCCACGTACCCAGCGCTGTCGCCACCGAAGAATGGTTTTCCCTTGGAGCACTCCTTCAAGGCTCCCTCCAGGGTCTCCACCGCCGCGGCGGCCTGCTTCTTTCCCTCCGCCTTCTCCTCCTCCGTCTTGCCCCTCGACGCCTGGTTCGACGCTTTCAGGAGCTGCAAATTATGCCCATGGCCGACCAAACAATCAACAAGAGGCTCAAAATACTCAAACCAGCGTATCAACTGTCGTGAGATGTATATATACACAATACCTTGTCGTCAATGTAAGAGGCCCAGAAGCGAGCAACGGCGCGGTCATGGTGATCCGCCGGGAGGAGAGAGGGGCCGATGCCAGCGAAGGCCTCGTCTATGTATTGCAAGATGACCGACGACTCGCTGACGGCCTTACCGTCGTGGATCAACACCGGCACCGCCTTGTGCACGGGGTTGGATGCGAGGAGCAGCTCGCTCTTGCTCTTGAGGTCCTCCTCCACGTACTCGTAGCTGATGCCCTTGAGGCTCAGCGCAAGCTGCACTCGCAGGACGAACGGGCTCGCCCACATGCCCAGCAGCTTCACTTCGTTGCTTTCTCCTCCGGCCATTGTGGTGTGTGTGTCTTGTTCAGATCTTGCGTCGTTCTTGGTGTTTGGCTGTTTTGGGGCGGAGGAGACGAGGGAGGGGTATGTATAGATCGACTACACACGCGCAGGGATCCCTCCGCTGCAATGCTATGCTAAAAAATTGTTTGGCTGTAGTATGAAGAGTATTTTAATCTCGGTTTTCAGATTATGTCTTACTCCTACTATATTAATTTTGACGACTTACTGGAAACTTGTTTGACTTGGACAATATGAGCATATCCTTGCCGGCAACCCTTCCAGTTTCTTTATTACAACTGGATCACCACATGCCAGGCTCAAAACTGAACCCATACGCCAGAGACGAATTCGTCAATCTCACTGAATTTCTAGTGGATACCCACAACATGTGTGTATGTTACTAGCTGGGATAATAACGTTTAAAATATCGTGCTATGAGAAAATAGCGCAGGTCTTAAAATCCTCTATTGCGAAGTAGATCTGTCAAAACTTTAGCACCTTTAGGATGTGATCTTAAAATCCTCTATTCCTTCGTTTTTCATCAGTTTATTAAGTAGAAAAAGGGAAAGTTTGACCATTTCCTCCAGAAGCCGTTGACGTCATTACTTGCGTCGTCAGCATGCCGTTTATGTGTTTGGCTTGGAGGACAAGCTGCGTATCAATATTTAAATCAGCATATGATGGACATTTGTGAAACGATATATAGTATAGTAATAACATAACGTAGTGTGTATGCATGATGTTTTTTCAATATCAAGTTGCAATAACTATGATTGCAATCGAGTGCGAGCAAGTTAGTGCCCCTCCCCTCTCCCCTCTCCCTCTCCGTATTTAAGAGTCCCCCTTGAGCTCTTGGGCTGCTCCCGAGCCCTCCTCGGTGGCGCTGCTGGCCGGAGATGGCGAAGGAGGGGTGCCTGAGTAGGTGGTAGGTGTAGGCTTTGGTTTTTGGTTGTCATGGCCATAGGCCGGAGTCTCACTATTTAGATAAGACTGAAAAAATATATTTACATAAATGTTAAAAAAAATGTATACTTGAGGAATCGTCAATTTCTTTGTTAGGTATCCCTTCAGAAAGAAAGACAAGCATTTTAAAGACGATGCATATCACCGAAGGAAGCATCAAGGATTTAAAAGTAATATTTGTGAAAGGGTCTTGGCAGAAAATCTGTTCCAAATGACGCTAACGGACACGTAGCCATGTGAAAGAAGAAATCTCTATTTTGGGAACTACCCTGTTGAAAAGTTCTAGAGGTCCGCTGTGCAATTGATGTGATGCACCTAACAAAAATCTTTGTGTAAACCTGCTAGGCTTCTTGGGCATGTATGAGAAGACAAAAGATACGCCGAAAGCACGACAGGACCAACAACATATGAAAGAATGAGACGGCCTGCATCTAGAGTAGTATCAAGGTCCTGCTAGCTACGCTTTTACCAAAGAAGAGAAGGTAATATTTTTGAATGCTTGAGAAAGTTCTTGTCTGGCTTCTCGGAGAATATAAAGAAAATAATAAATATGGTAGAGAAAAAATTCCAAAACTAAAAATCTCATGACTGCCACGTGCTTATGACACAATTGCTTCTGGTTGCATTCAGGAGGCTTCTATCGGAAAATATTCGAGTACCCATTGTGAAGCTATGTGCTTCCTCAATACAATTTATCAGAAGGTAATCGATCCAGAAATTCTACAAAGGTTACAGAATGATGTGGTATAGTGCCTTTCGAGTTGGTTTCTCCACCATCCTCTTCAATATTATGACGCACCTTCTAGTTCACCTAGTTGAAGAGATTACAATTCCTGGTCATGTATTTCTACACAATATGATCCCTTTTGAGAGATTCAGGGGAGTTTTCAAGAAATATGTTCATAATCGTGCTAGGCCAAAAGGAAGCATCTCCAAGGGTTATGGAATAGACAAGGTCATGAGTTTTGTATTGATTTTATTCCAGAGCTTAAGCCGATTGGTGTTCCTCAATCGCGGCATGAGGGGAGACTGAGTAGAAAATGCACGATAGGAAAGAAAGCAATAATAATTATGGACGGTTATTATTTCACTCAACCATATTACACAATTCTAATTCCACATTGGTGGCTCCGTATATCGAGGAATAGATATTGTACCCTCCAAAAACCCACGAGGGTCTGACTCCTGGATTAAACATGCACACATAGCGACTTTTGGCGGTTGGTTGCAAACATATATCATAAATAACACCACTTTTGAAGATTAGTTGTACTTGTTGGACAGGTCATCATCTTTGACTGTATTGAGTTTCCAAGGGTACGAGCTAAATGGAAATAAATTTTACACGATAGCCCAAGATAAAAAGAGCACCAACCAAAACAAAGGTGTCCTCTTTGATGCAACAAACAAAAATGGAAAAAATGACACATACTATGGTTACATAGAGGAGATATGGGAACTTGAGGATGGACTTTCTTTTAAGGTCTCTTTGTTTTGGTGCAAATGTGTCAAACTGATAGGAGGTAGGGTAAAGGTAGACCAACAGTACGAAATGACAACAATGGATCTCTACAATCTTGAGTATAGATACGAACCATTCGTCTTAGCAAATGACGTGGCTTAGGTTTTCTATGTGAAGGACATGTCTACCGAACCAAAAAAGAAAAGATAAGCAAAAAAGTATTTCATACGATGAGCCAAAGAACCACACAATTCTTACAGGGAAAAGAATCATCATGAGAGTGGAGGACAAGACAGACATGTCAGAAGATTATAATAAGTTCGATGAAATTCTTCCCTTCACAATGAACACTGACCTAAGCATCTTGTTAAATAATAAAGATGCGCTATGGATACGATGAAATCATAAGAAAGGGACATACACGAAGAAAAAGTTTTATGTCCCAACACTAGATGCGGATGTTGGTGATGCGTAATAATATGTTAAACATTTTATATAATTTTAGTTCAAATCTAATCATGTACCTATAGTAACATTGGTCGTTTGGCCTGAAAGCCATGAAACCTCGAACATGATAGGTCATTTGGGAGAAGTTTTTTTGAGATGCAATCAATATAACAAGTTTGATACTTTTTTGCAACTATGTCATATAATATGACACAATACGAAGGTTTTACATTATTTAGATCATTTTTTAATTTGTTATGCCCGTTTCGAACTATGGTCAAAACGACAGGCATGAAGATTCTTAGCTCGGGGTTGAGCCTCGCTAAACTTGTAGTGGATCTCTCATGAAATAGCATATTGTAAACCTAAAAATGATTTTTTTTGTAAAATCATGAGCATGAGATCATGCACATGTAGTTCAAATCTGATCCACTTTCCACCGATTCAGCAGGAATTTATCTTTTCTACAAGGGGTGGACAAAAAGTTTTAAGATACCCTAGTTGGGACATTATCCATACAAGGTGGTCTAGTATTTTTGAAAACTGAGGTAGTACTATTTTGAAACTTTCATTTGGTGGTTGCTTCACAACATCCAACTTTGGGCACTCGGAAAATAGAAAATGGATTTTTGGTGCAACGAAAGGAAAACTTCCTACTACAATATTATTCGCAATCCCATGATGCAGATGCATGAACAATATGGGTACATTATTGCATACTATGCTGTGATTTTGGCCATAACATTGGTTGTTTGGCCTGAAAGCCATGAAACCTCGAACATGATAGCTCATTTTTGAGAAGGTTTTTTGAGATGCAATCAATATACCAAGTTTGATATTTTTCCTTGCAACTATGTCACATAATATGACACCACTCAAATGTTTTACATTGTTTGGATCGTTTTTGAATTTCTTAAGACCGTTTCAAACTATGGTCAAAACAGTGGGCATGAAGATTCTTAGCTCGAGGCTGCGCCTCGCTAAACTTGAAGTGAATCTCTGATGAAATAACATATTGTGAACCTAAAAATATTTTTTGTGAAAAACAGCAGCATCAGATCATGTACCTGTATTTCAAATCTGACTCACATCCTATCGATTCGGCATAAATTTTTCTTTGTCACGAGGGGTGGACAAAAAGGTTTAAGATATCCCGGTTGGGACATTGTCCATGCAAAGTGGTCTAGTATTTTTGAAAAATAGGGTGGTACCATTTTGAAACTTCTATTTGGTGGTTGCTTCACAAAACACCCCGTTTTAGGCACTCTAAAAATGAAAATGGCTTTTTGGTGCGATAAAAAGAAAAACTTCCTCCTGCAACATTGTTCGCCATCCCATGATGCACATGCGTGCACAATATGGGAATATTGTCGTCCTGCATTATTCCCCTGATTGTAAACCCTAATTCTGGGAAAACCCTGGAATCATCTAAGAGGGGTCATTTTGATATTATAAATAAATTTTCAATTAAACTTGCTTAACAATGCACAAGTTTAACACCAAAATGTATATCTCATTTTTCTTAACATTTTGATATATTATACATATTTTGATCACTTAAAATGAATTAGTTATGAATTTCTCCATATTTAATTCATTTTAAATCTTTTTTAAAAACAATTAAAAGCATTTTGGGATTATATAAAATATTCTTATAAAATGTATTTATGATATTTGGTTTCATTTTATTTTATATAAGCATTAATTGAGATTATTAATACTACTCTATCTTAAATAATTAATAGAAAGGACATAAATAGTTTTAGATAACCTTTTTATGGATTAAAAATAAAGGAAAGAGTTTTAAATAAGGTCTATCAAATCTCCACATTTTATTTGACTTCAAATGTGAAATATTTTATTTTTAATGTGTATATTATATTTTTGTGATCATTATGGTATATTATATGTATTTTCTGATTTTTAAATAATAAAATATGTTTTTCCAAGATTTATACTTAATAGAATATTTGTTAAACAATAAAGTATTTAATTTAAGTTGTATAACAAAGTATGATAATAGATTTAAATTCTAGATCTTCTTTTTCTAATTTTTTTGATACATAATACATAATTTTCTGAATTATAGAAGTAATAGATATTGATTTTATTTGATTTACTTATTTTCTAATAAATAAACCTATTCGTAAAGCCCATTTAGTCTCGGTTGCCAGTACCAACCAGGACTAAAGGTGAGCCTCGCAGGCGAATTCCAGCGGGCGACCGGGACCTTTAGTCCGGGTTCGTGGTACTGCCCGGGACTAAAGGGTCACCACTACATAAACTAATTTTCAGTTGCGCCGGTGCCCGCATGTTCCCACTATGTGCCTCTTCACTGTTCTTCTTCCCCAAGCGAGCAGAGTCGGTGATTGAGTGCATAGGAGCACGCGCGCCTGCAGGGGATGAAAGGAGCACACGCGCCAGGACCGTGCACCATCCGCGTCCGCCGTCTTCCCCACAACAAGCGCGTCCTGGGCACCTCCCTCGTAGCCAGCGCTATATACGTGCCCTGGCCACAACCACCACCAACTGCCGTTGTCCTCGTCGTGTCCAGGTACCTCCTCTCCCTCCTCCTCTCCCTCCCTCCTCTTGCTACTAATTAGGGTTAGGGAATAAATTGCACATTATCGAATTGTATAGGCCCTTATTCGATTTGTTTAGGCTCCTGATCAGATTGTTTAGGCTCCTGATTAGGGTTCCTATTTATAGTAATAAGAAATTAGGGTTCCTGTTTAGGCTCCTGATCAAATGGATAACTACTTGATGTTTTTAATTATGATGTAGTGTCAGAGAAATATCCAGGAACTTGTTGCTGTTAATTATGATGTAGTGTCAAATTGATAACTCCTGATCAAATTCAGTATGCATATGGAACATTCTCTAGGAACTTGTCTTGCACATGGAAATTTTGTGTGTTGCAGGTTTGTGTGGTGTAGGTTTAGATGATGAAATGGTTCATGATGATAATACGTTTTTGTGAAATTGATTATGGTTCATGAGGAAATGGTTCACGATAAAATGGTTCATGAGGAAATGGTTCATCATGAAATGGTTTAGATGATCGAGTGTTTTATGTGATCTTTTATTGTTTTTTCCAATGTTGGCATTTTGTACTTGCACGGAAGTAAAATGAGACGCCCATTACGCTGAAATGTTGATTAATTTTCGTTCCAGTGAAAAATGGGCACTCTCCTAGGTCCAATATTATCAAACGTCATGCCAAATTTTTCTGGTGACACTGAGGCACCCCGCCGTCCCCTTTTGGCTCCCTCCCCTACTTTGCAGCGCACCCATGGACCCCTTGCTTCTTCTCCGCACCGCAGGAGACCTCCACCATGACACCACCAACCGTAGTCACTCCGTTCTTGCCTTGGTGCCACTCGAGGATCTAGCGGCACTAAAACTATAATGATCTCGTTAGTAGAGCACTAAAATGATCTCGTTAGTAGAGCACTAAATGTTCAGAAAAATGAGATCTATATTATAGCGTCAAAATCATGCACCATTGGAACAACTATAATGGTCTCGTCAGTAGAGCACTAAAACAACCCTCTCATATGCATATGGGGTTTCGGGGAATGTTATACTTAGAGCATTCCAACTCCATTTAAACTGATGATCTTGTATTTAGTGTTTGTTCCATACCCTTAACAATGGCATTTCAGTCATTGTGCGCATTGCATCGATACCTGTGTTAATTTTTGTAGTTTCCTTTTTGGTGTTCCTATCTTAGGGTTTGCAATCCTCGGACCCTGTTTTAAAAGGACAAGCATGCCTTAGGGTTTCATTTCAGTACAATGTAACTTGTCATATCATTATTCTTTCTTGATGCCATGTGTTGATTGTTTTCCTTCTTTTTTGGTGCTTTATTTTTGTTCTGGATTAGTTAAACTATGGAGAATAAAGATGGTGAAGAGATAATGTTCAACTTTATAAACGATGGAGAAGACAGCTCCCATTATCTGAACGACTCCGGTGAGGGAATGGAGATAGAACCAAGAGACAAAGGTCAAACAAGAAATGAAGGCGAAAAAAGTTGAACCCTTAACAACGTCCGACGAGGTATATTAAGCCTATAGTAATCACTAGATGCAATAATTGATTTGTATATATATATATATATTAACGAATCTTTCTCTTCTTTTAGCCCTCCGGATCGAGCCAATCTGCTAGAAGGCAACGAGGCCCGACCAAAAAGTTTGCCAATCATCAAAGGTTCATGATCGACGAAGTCACTGAAGATGGCCAACCGATTGCTCCCAAAGAGAACGTAAATTTATTTATAAATCAATTTAGAGTTATTGTTAGGGACAATATCCCGATCACCACTCGATAATATAATCAGCCAAAGGTAGATGGATCAGTTAGTTATGTCGACCAAAGATCCAAAGATATGCTTTGGGATACGCTCTTGTCACATTTCAACCTACCGCCAGGTCTCACAGAGTCCCAACTGTCGAAATTCGAGGAGTGGGCTCTAAAGAAGATGGCTACACAATTCCAGACCTTCAAGAAAATATTATACAGTAAATATATCAAGGAAAAAAACTCCAACATTCACTAGACCAATAGAGAAGATACGGGATCACTAGGACGCATCTGTGGAGTACAATACATCGGAAGAAGCTAAGCAAAGGTCAGCAAAAAATAAGGAAAATGCTGCGAAAAAGAAATATCACCATGTTATGGGGATAAGTGGCTACAAGAGTGTCATGCCTAAGTGGGAATAAGATGAGGCCACTCTAATTGATAAAGGGATCACTCCAGCTACATCAGACTGTCCCGAGAGGTCCAAGCATTGGTTTTACATGCATGGGGGATCGTTGGACCCACTAATAGGGAAGTGTGTTGTTGGAAAGAAAGAAATTCTAAAACCCTTGGAATATCTTGTTAAAGCAATAGCCGAAGCTAAAAAGGGAATGTTCCAGCCCGATAGAGATAACGAGCTGACACGCGCTCTTGGGAATCCTGAACATCTAGGACGAACATGAGGCAAAGGTCATGTTCCATGGAGGACTGGGTTTTCCGAGTGTAATGACAGTTATAGAAGCTGTTAGAGAAAAAAAAAACATGAGGCAGACCGGTTCCAGAAGATAGAAAGCAAGAACGAGGAATTGGAATGCAAGAGAAGGAGTGTCAACACCCGGATTTTTAATCCCAGATGCCTGTTATGCCATATATCGCAATCCCAGGATTACCATTTTTGTGAGACATAACAGATTGGTAGCACAGTACATCATCCATTACAAACCATAATAGTCTTACAAATAGTTGATCTCATCTGATTACAATCAAAGCAGCGGAATAGTAATGGTAGCAGGGTCAAGGCTCCATCTTCAGTGTCACATGCAATACTGACGATGCGAGATGATCCTAGTTATCATAAGCGTCCTGCTGTCCATCCTCCTCGTAGTCTCCTTCATAGTCTGGTCATGGGAATAGCCAGGGAAAAAGCCATGAGTACTTTGAAGTACTCGCAAATTAGTACTAAATAAATAAGGCCATTTTAATAGGAATCCTAAGCTCTAGGTTTTTTTGCCACAAGACAATTTTATTTCAACCAGTAACTAGTAATAAAAGCCTAACTTTAGTTGTCTAAGTTACTTAGGTGGAAACCTACTTTCATCTCCACAACTTGTGGGGTCAAGTCAAAGTCACCATTCAATTCACGGGTCATTTTGGAAAACATCTGACAACGGAATAGTATGGCCATCCAACTGTCGATAACCGCGGACGCGGCTATTCGAATAGTTTGAAACTCTATAGAGGTGGTACACTTTCACCACAACATTCGATACATCCGTCAGTAATAACCCTGAATCATCATACTTGGTATGTGGATAATCAATCCTAACCTTTCAATTACACACCCTAGTATAGGCACCTCCCATATGAGTTTGGCCTCCCAACCATGACCATCTTTCATGTTGGGAATAGCATAGGTGGATAGTCACATTCAAAAGGTAGCCTCACCTCACCCTGTTCCGCGAGGGAACCCATACTAAGACACATAAACTTCCAGTCAAGCCCTATCCAAATTCGGGTATTGTGGTTGTACGGTAAAATGGAATGGTATCTAACATGGTTATACCCCACGGGTACATGATCTCAGCATACCTGGTCCAGCCCAAGGAAGGCCCACGACAATTATACGCCGGCCCATGAAGATTTTCAGGTGGCCAAGGCCCATGACGCTTTCGGATCCTTGGAGAGCAAGACTAGAGTAGATAGGAAATTCAAAGGGGTAAAACCCTAGAACCTGTAACCGACTAGGTTTATGCCTGGGACCTGCCTGAGTCTATATAAAGGCTAGGAGGGCACGACCTAGACCTTCTCCTCATACTTTCGCATACGCACCTCCACGCCAGATTGCATTTGTGCACCCCTGTAACCTTCGGTTCCGCCGTAATCAAGAGCAGACAAGAAGGAGTAGGGTTTTCCCTCCGGGGGCCTGAACCTGGGTAAACCTTGTGTCCCCGTGTTGCTTGTTTGCTAACCGTTCCGCGATCTCCAGCATCCCCATCTTCTCCAAAACCCAAGTCCATAACAATGGGCATTGATGAGATCAAACCTCGTCAATTGGCGCCGTCTGTGGGAACTGGGGACGCTGATTGTGCGATCGTGACGGTCCCAACCCGATCGATCTACAACTCTGCGGCGACGAAGATCCACCTCCGCTTCGGTGCTTTCGACTTCACCGCCCACTCACCGGCCACCATGAAGGACTTCGAGCCCGTAGGCGACGGACTCGAGATCCTGTTCGGGAGCTTCTGCTTCCAGGTGGGGGCAAACTGGCACCCTCCGCCTCCCTGAGAGGGTGCCCCTACCATCAATCAGGCCCGCTTCATGGACCCCACACCCTGTGCTATGCACAACATCATCAACAGATGATTCCTACGACAGCAGCAGCTGCAACTCCGATCTGTGCGATCCGCCATCAGATGAAGGGACCTACGGTTCTGCATCCGAAAGCTGCGGCAGCAGTGGACCAATCTACGAGCGCTACCAATGCGCCGTAGTCATCCAAGGCGATGTGGATCAGCAAACACCCAACCCGCCACCCAACCCGCCACCCAACCCGACACCTAACCCGCCAGATCGAAACGGCGGGAACAGAAGAAGCCAGTCCCCCCACCCGAAGGGGACAACAACGACCATGTCATCCGCCTTAGCAAAGAAGGATGGGCCCAGGCACGCAACGCCATGGCGGGAAAAATAGTCCTGCCTGCAGACTCCTCCCGGGACCTGCTGATGGCCTACCATCTACTCCTGATCGAGGAGCACAAGAAGCAGGTCAAGATGCAGGAGGTGCTTGACAAACGCAAGCAAGCAGCCTCAGAGTCCAGCGCGCGACGATCCGCGCTCTCCGCCATGGGCATCGGCTCCAACTCAAACGACAACCAAGGCAACAAGCACCGCTCTCGGATGGAGAACATGGATCCCAAGGAGCGCCGTGAGGTGACCCGAACCCTCCACACATCCTTCATGGAGATGGACGCCGACGGCAACGACATCCCAAAAACGCCGCAGGCTGTGATCATGGCAGCCACTGTGTACCTCGTGGCCCACCCACCTCCGGAGGGGGACCCGAAAAGAGCCATGCACAAGTCTGCATTTACCGGACTCGGACTCGTCGGGGCCGCGCTCCACCAGGATGCTCCTGCGGAGCCGAAGAAGAAAGCTCCGGTCAGGTTCGACCGTAGCCCCACCCCTTCATCCAAAGAAGAGGACCATGACCTTCCTCGAAGGAAGAAGAGTTCGCGCAATCGCAACCGCGACTACGACGCCAGAGACGCGCTCACATAGCGCAAAATCGACAAAGCACGAGCCAAGGGCGCATGCTCGTCTGAATCCGAGATGGACGAAGACGAAGGAGAACTCTGTGAGGCTCGATGCTTCAGCAGATCTGTTCGACGAACAAAGATGCCGCGAAATTTCAAACTTCCTTCGGATACTCTGGAATTCGACGGCACACAAGACCCAAAAGCGTGGCTCAGCGACCACCTGTCATCCGTCAAATTGCACGGCGGAAACAAGGAAACCGCCATGCAATGCCTTCAGCTGCAGCTGACAGGCGCAGCCCGGATCTGGCTTAGCAGCCTATCTTCAGGGTCCATCCGAAGTTGGGAGGAGCTAGCTTACAGCTTCATCAGAAACTTCAAATGCACCAGCAAGAGGCCCGCCTCAATCGAGGAGCTGCGGTCCTGCACCCAACGAACGGGCGAATCCATTCGCTCGTACATACTACGCTGGTCCAACACCAAGAACTCCGCAGCGCACATCTCCGAAGAGAGAGCCATCGATGCCTTCAGGGACGGCTTCAAGCGCCAAGACTTCAAGGAGGAACTCGGGCGCGTCAAGCCCAAAACACTCGACCACCTCATGGACATCGCCAACAGGTGGGCTGACGGCGAAGATTCCATCCACCGAGCACAATCAGAAGAAGAGGACGACTACGGCCGACGACGAGAACGCCGTAGCAAGAGGAGATCGCGCGTCTACGATGATCGCGATGGACCCGACATGGACGCGGCCGGCTATGCCGATCGCCGCAATGACGCCAACCGCAACAGCGGAGGATACCGCGGAGGAAACTTTCGTGATGGAGGACGCCCAGCACAGTCGTGGCAATGCCGCGACCGCGATAACGGACCCTCAGCATACGAAAAACTTTCGGGTCCATGCACCATCCACTTCTACATCGACAAGCAGGATGGCAAGAAGAAGGCAAGTCACATGCTCAAGGACTACCGCGAGTTCCAGAAACTCAGCGAAAGCATGGTCTAGATGAGGCAGCAAGCTCCACTTCCTGGATTCGGGAAAGCACCCGCGCCAGGTGAGATAGCGCATGGAGCTCCTCCACCGCCACCTGTAGGAGGCCCGAACTAACCAGTCGCACCAGCACAGAACAACGCTGGGAACGGGTATCCCCCGCCAAAAGGGGCACTGATGATCCAGAAGGGGCGCCCCACGAATAGGGTGCAGAAGAAAATCACCCGTCAGATCCACCTGGCCGTAGCAACTCCACCCGCCATCCCTGAGTACCTCAGCGGATCGGAGTCCTGCATCACGTTCAGTCGTTCGGATCACCCTTGCCAGATCCCTCGCCCAGGTCATGCTGCCCTGATGCTGGAGGCGCAGATCAGAGGTTTCGAGATGAGCCACGTCTTCATGGACGGCGGCAGTGGCATCAACCTGATGTTCGCAAGTACTCTAGCAGCAATGCAGATCCCGCAGTGCAGCCTGGAACAGTCAGACACAACGTTCCACGACATCGTCCCAGGAAAGGGCATATTCCCCCTGGGCAAAATATGGCTCGTCGTCATCTTCGGCAAGCCGGACAACTTCCGACTCAAGCGGCTCGAATTCGAAGTGGTGGACTGGCCATCACAATACCACGCCATCCTCGGGCGTGTAGCATTCGCAAGATTCTTGGCTGTCCCACATTACACATACCTGCTACTCAAGATGCCAGGACCAAAGGGCGTCATCACAGTCCACGGGAGCTTCACCCGATCGGATCAATACGACATGGACTTCAACAGAATCTCCCAATCATTCGGCATGCAGGAGGAGCTCGTAAGGCTCCGCGAGGTGACGGACAATGGGGTACCCCCAGTCGCACGACAAAACGCACCTGGCATGTCCTTCGACTCCACCGTCAACACAAAGAAGGTGCAGGTCCATCCGACGGATGCCTCTAAGACGGCGCTGATCGCCAACGACCTCAGCCCCGCATAGGAAGGCGCGCTCGTCGAATTCCTCTGTGAGCGCTAGGAAATCTTCACCTAGTGTCCTGCGGACATGCCAGGAGTTCCCAGGGAATTCTCCGAGCACACACTCAACGTCTTTCCAGACACCAAGCCCGTCAAGCAGTCCATCCGAAGACTGTCCGAGCCACGAGCCGAAGCCATCGGGAAGGAAATAAATAGGCTACTCACCGCAGGCTTCATCAGGGAGATCAAAGAAAGCGAATGGCTCGCAAATACAGTAATGGTTCCCAAGAAGGACATGGATATCCTACGAATGTGCGTGGACTTCACGTCGCTGAACAAGCACTGCCCAAAGGTGTTGGAGATATGCCCTAGAGGCAATAATAAATATGGTTATTATTATATCTTTATGTTTATGATAAATGCTTACATTCATAATAGTATTAACAAGGAAACATTAATACTTGTGTGATTTGTAAACTTAAATTGAAGTCCCTAGTAAAGCCTCTTTATAATACTAGCTTGTTGGTTAATAAATGATTGAGGTTTCCATATCATGAACATTGAGATGTTATTAACAACAAGATCATATCATTAGGAGAATGATATGGTGGACATACTCCTATAGAAAAGCGTAGCATAAAGATCAAGTCATTTTAAATAGTTCAATTGCTATATGCTTTCTGATACATAGTAACCTAATTCCTTCGACCATGAGATCATGCATATCACCTTCACCGGAAGGATGCTTTGATGACATCAAACACCACACCGTAACTGGGTGGCTATAAAGGTGGCATTGAGTGTTCGGAAAGTATTGGTTGAGACACATGGATCAAGAGTGGGATTTGTCCATCCATATGACGGATAGATATACTATGGGCCCTCTCGGTGAAATGTCATCCAATTAGCATGACATCGTTCATGAGACTTGCTCCACGCTTGACATGCAACTTGTATTGCATAAGTGGCTTTGCGGGTGCCTGTTTCTCCTAGCATAGTTAAGATCCAATTTACAACGGGTGATTAACAATACTAGTATCAATGTTGTGGTTCATGTTCGTAAGTTAGAACGACACTTATTGAAAGCCCCAAACCACGTAAAACATGCAAAGAAAGTAGAGGCGTCTAACTTTGTTTTGCAGGGGTGTGCAGTGATGTGATATGGCCATGATTGTGATTATATTTGATGTATGCAATGTTCCTTATTGTAAGTTGGCAACCGGCAGGAGACATATGGTTGTCTTTAATTTATGTTAAGACCCGTGTGTCTATTCAAAGTAGTTGTAATAGTTGAAGCCGGTGGACGACAACCATGGAGAAGCGTCATTGACCTTGATGCAATGCCGGTGATGATGGAGATCATATTCGTGCTTGAAGATGGAGATCGGAAGCACAAAGAAGAAAGTCCATATCATATCACATATTATGAATTGCATGTGATGTTAATCCTTTATGCATCTTGTATTGCTTAGTAAGACGACGGTAGCATTATAAGATGATCCCTCCTGCACATGAATTTCAAATCATAAAGTGTTCACCCTTAGTTAGCACCGTTGCTAAAACTTGTTGTTTCGAAGCACCACGTGATGATCGGGTGTGTTAGATTCTGCAAGTGCATACAACGTGAGCAAGCCAGATTTGCTCATGCGGAAACTAAGGTTTGATCTTGACGAGCCTAGCATGTACAGACATGGTCTCGGAACACGGATCACCGAAAGGTAAAGCATGAATCATATAGTAGATATGATGAACATGTCGATTGTTCGCCATTGAAACTATATCAACTCTCGTGATGATCGGTGTTGATGTGGTGGATTTGGTTCATGTGATCACTAAAACAATGTGAGGGATATTGTTTTGAGTGGGAGTTCACCTAGATTAATTTAACTATTAATTAGAACTCAATTTGTCATAAACTTAGTCTAAACTATTGCAAATATGTTGTAGATCAATGGCGGCCCCTACCATCAATTTTAATGCGTTCCTAGAGAAAGAGAAGTTGAAAAACAATGGAAGCAACTTCGCGTATTGGTTCCGCAATTTGAGGATTGTCCTCACAGCTGGTAATTTGACCTATGTGCTGGATGCACCGCTAGGTGACCCACCTGCAGCTGATGCTGCCGATGAAGTAAAGAATGTTTACCTCACTCGGAAGACTCAGTACTCCACAGTTAAGTGTGCTATCTTGTATGGTTTAGAATCGGAGCTTCAGAAAAGGTTTGAGAATTTAGACCCATATGATATTGTCGAGGATCTCAAATTGATCTTTGAGACTCATGCGGCAATTGAAAGCTATGAGGCTTCTGAAAAGTTCTTTAACTACAAGATGGAAGAGGGCAGCTCCGTCAGTGAGCATGTGCTTAAGATGTCTGGGCACGCAAACAAACTTCAAAGCTTGGGTATAGTGATTCCTAATGCTTTGGAGATTTATCGTGTCCTCCAATCACTACCACCAAGTTACAAGAACTTTGTGATGAACTACAACATGCAGAACATGAACAAGACGTTGCCAGAACTCTTTGCCATGTTGAAATCTTCAGAAGTGGAGATCAAGAAAGAGCACCAAGTGTTGTTGGTCAATAAGACCACCAAATTCAAGAAAGGCAAGTCTAAGCAAAAGGGACACTTCAAGAAGGGTGGTAAGAAAGTTACCACGCCGACGAAGAAGACCAAGGCTGGACCTAAGCCTGATACTGAGTGCTTTTACTGCAAGGGAGAAGGTCACTGGAAGCGGAATTGCCCAAAGTACTTGGCGGATTTGAAGAACGACAACATCAAGAAGAAAGGTATATCCGATATACATGTTATTGATGTGTATCTCACTAGTACTCGTAGTAGTGCCTGGGTATTTGATACTGGTTCGGTTGCTCATATTTGTAACTCGAAACAAGTGCTGCAGAATAAACGGAAGCTAGCGAAGAACGAGGTGACGATGCGCGTGGGAAACGGATCAAAGCTTGATGTGATCGCGGTCGGCACGCTACCCCTTCATCTACCATCGGGATTAGTTTTATACTTAAATAATTGTTATTTGGTGCCTGCGTTAAGCATGAACATTATATCGGGATCTTGTTTATTGCGAGACGATTACTTGTTTAAGTCCGAGAATAATGGTTGTTCGATTTATATGAGTAATATGTTTTATGCACATGCACCTTTGATAGATGGTCTATTCTTATTGAATCTCGATAATGGAAATACACATATAAATAACATTGAGGCTAAACGTTTGAAATCGAGCGATAACTCGACCTATATGTGGCACTGTCGTCTTGGTCACATTGGAGTGAAGTGTATGAAGAAACTCCATTCCGATGGACTTCTTGAATCAATTGATTTTGAATCACTTGAAAGATGTGAAGCATGTCTGATGGGTAAAATGACTAAGACTCCATTTTCTGGTATGATGGAGCGAGCTACGGACTTATTGGAAATCATACATACCGATGTGTGTGGTCCAATGAGTGTAGCATCGCGCGGTGGTTATCGTTATGTTCTTACCTTCACGGATGACTTGAGTAGATATGGGTATATCTATTTCCTGAAACATAAGTCTGAAACTTTCGAGAAGTTTAAGGAATTTCAAAGTGAGGTAGAGAATCAACGTAACAAGAAGATTAAATTTCTATGTTCTGATCGTGGAGGTGAATATCTAAGTTACGAGTTTGGCGAGCATTTAAAGAAATGCGGAATACTTTCACAATTGACACCGCCGGGAACACCACAGCGTAATGGTGTGTCCGAATGTCGTAATCGAACTCTCTTAGATATGGTTCGTTCTATGATGTCACTTACAGATTTACCGCTATCATTTTGGGGTTATGCATTAGAAACAGCCGCATTCACTTTAAATAGGGCACCATCTAAATCCGTTGAAACGACACCGTATGAATTATGGTTTGGGAAGAAACCTAGATTGTCGTTCCTTAAAGTTTGGGGATGCGAAGCCTATGTAAAGAAGTTACAGCCGGACAAGCTTGAACCCAAAGCGGAAAAAATGCGTCTTCATAGGATACCCGAAGGAAACTATTGGGTATACCTTCTATCATAGATCCGAAGGCAAAATCTTCGTTGCCAAGAATGGATCCTTTCTGGAGAAGGAATTTCTCTCGAAAGAAGTGACTGGAAGAAAAGTAGAACTCGACGAGGTTGTCGAACCTTCTCTCGAAATTGCGAGTAGCGCAGCACCGGAAGAAGTTCCTGTGGTGCTTGCACCAATAAGAGAGGAAGCTAATTATGATGATCATGAAACTTCGGTTGAAGTTGCTACAAAGCCTCGCAGGTCAACGAGAACTCGTACCACTCCAGATTGGTATGATCTTGTTATGAGTGTCATGTTGGTGGACAACACCGATGACCCTGCGACATATGAGGAAGCGATGATGAGCCTAGATTCCAATAAATGGCAAGAAGCCATGAAATCCGAGATTGGATCCATGTACGAAAACCAAGTATGGACTTTGGTGGACTTACCGGATGGCCGGAAGGCTGTCGAGAACAAATGGATTTTCAAGAAGAAGATAGATGCTGATGGTAATGTTACTGTCTATAAAGCTCGACTTGTCGCAAAGGGGTTTCGACAAATTCAAGGAGTTGACTACGATGAGACTTTCTCACTTGTAGCGAAGCTAAAGTCTGTGAGGATTATGTTAGCAATCGCTACATATTATGATTATGAGATATGGCAGATGGATGTCAAAACAGCATTCCTCAATGGAGACATTGATGAAGAGTTGTATATGATGCAACCCAAAGGTTTTGTCGATCCTAAAGATGCTAACAAGGTATGCAAACTTCAACGGTCCATCTATGGATTGAAGCAAGCATCCCGAAGTTGGAATCAACGTTTTTATAAGGTAATCAAAAGTTTTGGTTTTATACAAACTTATGGAGAAGCTTGTATTTACAAGAAAGTGAGTGGGAGCTCTGTAGCATTCTTAATACTATATGTAGATGACATATTGTTGATTGGGAATGATGTAGACCTTCTTAATAGTGTCAAGGAATACTTGAATAATAGTTTTTCCATGAAGGATCTTGGCGAAGCAGCTTACATATTAGGCATAAAGATTTATAGAGATAGATCGAGACGCCTAATATCATTGTCACAAAGTACATATTTGGACAAAGTTCTAAAGAGGTTTGGAATGGAAGATAGCAAGAAAGGGTTCTTGCCCATGTTGCCCAATACGACCTTGAGTAAAACTCAAAGTCCGACAACGGCAGAACATAGAGAAAGGATGAGTAAGACTCCCTATGCCTCAGCCATAGGATCTCTAATGTATGCCATGCTATGTACTAGACCCGACATTGCATATGCTGTTAGTTTGACTAGCAGATATCAAAATGATCCAGGAGTGGATCATTGGATAGCGGTCAAAAACATCCTTAAGTACTTGAGAAGAACTAAGGATATGGTTCTTTCTTATGGAGGTGATGAACAACTCGTTGTTAATGGTTACACTGATGCTAGTTGGAACACCGATCCGGATGATTCTAAATCACAATCTGGATACATATTTACTTTGAATGGTGCATCAGTTAGCTAGAGCAGTGCAAAGCAAAGCGTTGTGGCGAGATCTTCAACTGAATCGGAATACATGGCTGCTTCGGAGGCTTCACAAGAAGCGATATGGATGAAAGAGTTCATTACAGAGCTGGGTGTGGTTCCTAGTGCGCTGGACCCAATGTCTATCTACTGTGATAACATGGGCGCCATAGCCAATGCGCAAGAACCAAGGTCACACAAGAAGCTGAAGCATATCAAGCTATGTTTTCACGCTATTCGAGAACATGTCCAAGATGGGGACATAAAGATTTGCAAAGTACACACAGATCTGAATGTGGCGGATCCGTTGACTAAACCTCTCCCGAGGGCAAAACATGACCAACACCAAACTGCCATGGGTGTTCGGTATATTACCATGTAATCTAGATTAGATGACTCTAGTGCAAGTGGGAGACTGTTGGAGATATGCCCTAGAGGCAATAATAAATATGGTTATTATTATATCTTTGTGTTTATGATAAATGTTTACATTCATAATAGTATTAACAAGGAAACATAAATACTTGTGTGATTTGTAAACTTAAATTGAAGTCCCTAGTAAAGCCTCTTTATAATACTAGCTTGTTGGTTAATAAATGATTGAGGTTTCCATATCATGAACATTGAGATGTTATTAACAACAAGATCATATCATTAGGAGAATGATATGGTGGACATACTCCTATAGAAAAGCGTAGCATAAAGATCAAGTCATTTTAAATAGTTCAATTGCTATATGCTTTCTGATACATAGTAACCTAATTCCTTCGACCATGAGATCATGCATATCACCTTCACCGGAAGGATGCTTTGATGACATCAAACACCACACCGTAACTGGGTGGCTATAAAGGTGGCATTGAGTGTTCGGAAAGTATTGGTTGAGACACATGGATCAAGAGTGGGATTTGTCCATCCATATGACGGATAGATATACTATGGGCCCTCTCGGTGAAATGTCATCCAATTAGCTTGCAAGCATGTGACTGGCTCACAAGGGATCACATATCACAGGAACGAGAAAAGAGTACTTATCAGTAACGAGGTTGAACTAGGTATGCAGAGATACCGACGATCATAACCTCGGATAAGTAAACTATCGTGAGACAAAGGGAAATTGGTATCATATGTAAGTGGTTCATTCGATCGCAAAGTAATCGTAGAAATATGTGGGAGCCATATGAATTTCCAGATTCCTCTATTGGTTATTGTTCGGAGAAGTGTCTCGATCATGTCCGCATAGTTCACGAACTGTAGGGAGACACACTTAAGGATTCGACATTGTTTGAGTAGTTATGGAATGATGAGAAAGAGACTGAATGTTGTTCGGAGTCTCGGATGGGATCCGGGATATCACGAGGAGATCCGGAATGGTCCGGAGAATAAGATTCATATAAGGAAAGTCCTGTTTCGGAGTTGGGGAATGGTTCCGGTGTTTTCATCTGGAATGTTCTAGAAGGTTCCGGAATGTCCGGCACTCCGGAGAGGTAGGGTACATGAATGTGTTATATCAAGTTGGTATGATTTCATCATGTACTTGGTGTCATCGCTGAACAAAATAAAGGGTTTAATCAAATCCTTGTTTGAAAAAGTCAAACGGCAATTTGAAAGTCAAACGGCTATTTTTGGGAAGTGGAGAGGGAGGTGGAAACCGAGTTGGGGAGGAGTTCCTCCCCTCCACCGCCGGCCCACCTCCAAGCCGAGTTGGGGAGGGACTCCCCTCCCCTTGGCCGGCCCCTCCACCTATATAAGGAGGGGCAGGGCTCCCCTCCTATACACACAACTCCTCTACCTCTAAACCCTAGCCGCCGGCGCCGCCACCTCCTGCTGCCACCGCCGCCCTAGGGCAAACCGCCGCCACCTAGGTCAAACCCTAGCCGCCGGCCTAGCCCCCTCCTCGGCGTGTCTAAACCCTAGATCGTCGAGGGCTCTCTCATAGTCCACCATACTCGCTCCGGCTTAAGGCGAAGCCCTGCGAGATCTCCCCTCTACTTCCGGTACCACGCCGTTGTGCTGCCGGAATCGCGAGGAGAGTGCTACAACCTCCGCTGCCTGCTGGAACAAGGGAGAGGAAGGTCTTCGTCGAGTACCGAACGTGTGACCGACTGCGGGAGCGCTGCCGGAACGCAGCGCCGGAAGGATCGTCTACGCGATCTTGAGATCGGGAAGAGTACGACTACATCACCCACGAGAATCCGCTCTCGTTAAGCACTTTGGAATCTTCGAGGGTGAGTTACTCCATCGACTCGTTGCTACAATCTAGTAGATAGATCTTGGCTTGTTTGTTTGTATGCGCTAGAAATTTTTTGTTTTCCATGCTACGAAACCCTTCAAAAGGACCACTTCCCTCTTCCTCGGATCGACCAGATCATTGATTCGACTGCAGGATGCGAGAAACTCTCCTTCCTCGACGCCTACTCAGGCTACAACCAGATTCGACTCAAGTTCGAAGATCAAGAGAAAACGGCGTTAATTACACCATTCGGAGTGTTCTACTACAACACAATGCCCTTCGGGCTAAAGAACGCAGGTGCCACGTACCAGCGATGCATGCAGGCATGCCTCAAGGACCAGATCGGTCGCAACGTCCAAGTCTATGTCGACGACATAGTCATCAAAACCAAGGAGGCAGGAACGCTCATCGACGATCTCCACGAGACGTTCGATAACCCCGACCGCTACAGGATCAAGCTTAACCCTGAAAGGTGCGCCTTCGGCGTCCCATCGGGTCAGCTGCTTGGGTACTTCATCTCTCAGCGAGGAATCGAGGCGAACCCAAAGAAAATCCGGGCCATCATGGCCATGGAGAAGCCGAAAAACCTCAAGGGTGTCCAGCAGCTCACAGGACGAGTAGCGGCATTGAGCATGTTCATCAGCCGCATGGGCGAGAAGGCCCTGCCATTCTACCAGCTGCTACGCAAGGTAGATAAATTCGAGTGGACGCCCAAAGCCGACGATGCGTTCGAAAGCCTCAAACGGCTACTCTCCACCTCGCCCGTTTTGGTCACGCCAAAGGAGCGCGAGCCTCTGCTGCTGTACATAGCAGCCACACACCAGGTGGTCAGCACCGTGCTAGTGGTCGAACAACCCGAAGAAGGCAAGACCCATGGGGTCCAACGCCCAATCTACTACCTCAGCGAGGCATTGACGCCAACAAAACAAAGGTACCCTCACTACCAAAAACTCGCCTACGGCGTTTTCATGACGGCTCGTCGGTTGAGCCATTACTTCCAGGAGCACCAGGTGATGGTCGTCAACGAAGCACCCCTGAACAGCATCTTGAATAACCCAGAGGCCACAGGACATGTGGCCCTATGGGGCATCAAGCTGTCACCCCTAGACATCGTCTACGAGAAGCGACTCGCAATCAAGTCTCAAGTCCTCCCGGACTTCCTTGTACACTGGATGGAGCTGCATCTGCCAGACACTCTAGACATGTCGCAGTCATGGATGATGCACTTCGACGGCTCCAAGCATGAAGCCGGAGCAGGAGCCGGGGTCATACTGATCTCCCCGCAAGGCGACAAGATGAAATACGTCCTTCGGATGAAATTCCGAGCTTCCAACAACGAGGCCGAATACGAAGCCCTCATCCATGGCATGAGGATGGCAAAGATCTGCGGCGTAAAGCGCCTAGTCATCTACGGTGACTCCAACCTCGTCGTCCAACAAACTATGAACGAGTGCGACGCACACGTGGAAAAACATGATCGCGTACCGCGCGCTCTACAACGCACTCGAAGGAGAATTCGACGGCTGCGAGCTTCGGCACGTTGGAAGAGAAAGCAATGAGGAGGCCGATAGACTCACCAACATCGGCTCCACCTGCGCCAAGGTGCCACCGGGTGTGTTCCTCGAACAAATCTGCGTGCCATCCATCAAGCGGAAATTCCCCAAGGGATCACCCGAAGAAGCAGAACACTCGGGGGCTACGCTAGCCGAAGGACATGAAGGACCCGAGAAACTGGACACAGAGATCGCTATGGTCAACCTGATGCAGGTCATGGCAGTCGAAGAAACTTGGACGCGACCATACCTCCAGTTCTTGATAAATGGAGAACTGCCTGACAGCCCGACGGATGCCCGACGCATATCTCGTCGGTCAAAAGCTTTCACCATCATCAATGGCGAGTTGTATAAGAGCAGTATTACGGGTGTACTACAAAGGTGCGTCACCATCAGTGACGGGAAAACCATCCTCCAAGACATCCACGAGGGCATCTGCGGCCATCACGCAGGCAGCCGCTCCCTTGTCGCCAAAGCTCTACGAGCTGGATTCTACTGGCCAACGGCCATGAGCGATGCAAAGGACATCGTCCAAAGATGCAAGGGGTGCCAAAGGTTCGCCGACAAACCACACGCACCCGGGTCAGAGCTCAGACCCATACCTATAGCCTGGCCCTTTGCTCAATGGGGCCTCGACATGATCGGTAAACTGCCAAAGTCCTCGAAAGGAGGGCACGTCTACCTCCTAGTCGTAGTCGACAAATTCACCAAGTGGGTCGAAGCCATGCCGGTCACCAACCAAAAGGGCAAGACCGCCGTCAAGTTCTTTGAATCCATTGTCTACAGGTTCGGCGTAACGCACAGCATCATCACCGACAATGGATCAAACTTCATCTCCAAAGAGTTCCAAGACTTCTGCGAAGGCCTCGGGATCAACATCACATACGCCTTAGTGGCTCACCCGCAAACGAATGGGCAGGTAGAAAAGGCCAACAGCCTAATAGGCGCTGGCATCAAGAAGCGCCTCATGATCCCACTCGAGCGAAAGGCCGGAGCCTGGACGGAAGTGCTACCATCCGTCCTATGGAGTTTGCGCACCACGCCAAACAGCTCCACCGGCTACACGCCGTTCTTCATGGTGCATGGAGCCGAAGCCGTGTTACCAGCCGAAGTACGCCACCAGGTCCCCCGGGTCGTCGCTTACAGCAAAGACGAATCCACGGCTGCACTCGAAGACGCCGTCGACACACTCGACGAGGCAAGAGACGTAGCAGCAGCTCGATCAGTGGTGTACCAGCAGAGTCTCCGCAACTACCACAGCCACCGGCTGCGCCCAAAGTCCTTCGTCAAAGGAGACCTCGTCTTGCGACTCAAGCAAGAGCGACCGAAGAAATTTGAGTCACCGTGGGAAGGACCCTACATCATCACCGAAGTCATCCCAGGTGGCGCCTATCGCCTCAAGCACGTGGAGTCTGGAGTCGCATACTCCAACCCATGGAACATCGCACACTTGCGACGTTTCTACCCCTAGCTACCTACCTTTTACTTTCAGTAAGGCTTTTCAGCCAAGGCTACTCAGTCGAACAATGTACTTCCTCCATTACGATATAAATAAAGCTAAGTGTCTCGCCCCAAAATTTCGTTCGCTATTCACAACTTTACTTCATGCTACAAACGCACTCGGGGGCTCCCCCACCTCATGATTCCATCGACTGAGGATAACACGTGTACACCTGAGTAGCTGACAACGTCAGGCTAACGAAAATGACACGTACTCAAACAAAGCACTGCGTGCTCAAACAAACAACCAAATCTTTATAACAAAGGGCACAACATGCCCAGTCGAAATATACAAATTTTACATCTATCTCTTTTATAGGTACTACCTATCCTGAAGAATAACTTGAGCACGCTGCTCAAACAAATCTACGACCTGTTCGGCATACTGCCTTACAGCCGCATAATGCAAACGCATATCCCACTCACCACCATCCGGCCGAAGAGGTGGCCCAGCCGCTACAACAGACATATCTACATCTAGGCGATGCAGCCTAACAAGGGACAGCGCAGCCTTCACCCCTGCGACAAGCTGCTGCCTCACAAATTCCTGGAAACGAGTCACGCTCCGAAATTTAGACAGAAGACCAGAAAGGGTCGTCGGTGCAGCATCCAATGGAAACATCACATGCAGAACCGATGCGAGTGAAGTGTGCACTTGATGAAGCACCCGCGACACTTGGTGAACGCGATCCTGCACCGTCGCCAGAGCCATGGCACGGTCGCGATCCATCCAGAAGAACCCACCGGCTTCCATGTCCTGTTGAGTCAAACAATTGACCCGAACAACAACACGCTCTTTCGCCTACCTTGGAGCAAGGTTAGCACCTGCAATACTCACACAAAACTAAGATGCAAGGCCAGCAGGCGCATCCGAAGAAAAGAGAAGCAGCTCGAAAAAACTTACACTGAAGCTGCTCAGACAGTCGAAGCAATTCCGTCATCAAGTACTCCTCTCTGGCCGAACCGCGATCCGCCTTGGATTTCCAAACGTCGGCATGGCCACGCACCCCAAGCAACTCCTTCTCAAGACTACGAACACGGTCTGGAAGGAAAGCAAGCTGCGACGAATCATCCAAGGATGGCCGCAGCCGCGCGGCAGGCGAGGTGTCAACGGGATCAGCACCCGAAGGACCCTAGAGCAGCAGAAAGGCACACTCAGACGGAGGAGAACACAACTCAACAAATTCATTAAGTGCATAAAAGGCCAATACGTGGCACAGGGATTTGTTCATCAACATAATTACAACAAAAGAAGACTACATCTATCCTACAGCTACAACACCTAAGATGCGGCACCCTGAGTAGCCTCGGAGCCAGACTACCTCGCCTTGGCTTCCCCCTGCTGCCGTAGCGCGTACTCGGCCAGCAGATCAATCAGCTTTGGCCCATATCGCTTATAGCGGGCAGAATAAGTAGAGAAAGCTACCTCGGATCCATCCGCAGCCGTCGGCATCCGGGAGGTGATCTGGGGAAGGTCCAGCTCTGCTCCAGCCGCCAAAGCCATCGCCAGCCCGGCAGATGTGTCGATGCCCTTCTGCTTGCGCTTGTACGCCGCAGGCGCTTCGGCTGACAATGCCTCCGCCAAGGCATCAACATCATCAAGGGCCACGCCCTTGGGGACAAGCTCCTTGTAGAAGCGGCCAAGGACCTCCTTGGCCTTGGCGAGTGAGCTGACGACGGTGCTGCAGCGATCTTCGACCGCTGCAGTAGCATCATCTAGAGCACTCCCATGCTCCAAAGCACCGCGGTCAAACTCTATGCCCACAGCATCTGAGAAAAAAAAGAGGGGAATGAACAAAGCATCAAAGAAGAAAGACAAGAAAACCAAAAAAGATGCAAGTGAAGATACTCACCCGAAACAGCCTTGGCAGCCACCATGAGCTTGCCAGCCACCTCTCTTTCACGCGCAGTTGCAGCAGTGGCAAGCTGCTCCTCACGGTCTGTGGCCTCCCGCTGCAGGCGCTCCTTAGCCTCGGCCGCAGTAGCCAGCTCCAGCTCGAGGCGCTCCTTCGCACCAATGGCGACCTTGGCTTTCTTCTCCGCTTGACCGAGGCTCTTTTTGAGAGCATCAATCTCACGAAGGGAGGTGTTATGCTCCTCTGCATTCAGCAAATACAAGCATCAGATAACATGACATGAGTACACGAAGAATCAAACATCAAAGGCATAACAGTGCCTTGCAGCTGTTTGAGGCTGGCCTCCAGCACCAGGTGCTCCTGCACCAGTCGCTTGGCATCCTGCACAAAAGGCTGCAGGAAGAAGACCTACTAGTCAGGAAAAGGACTCGGGGGCTACGCCCAACAGAAAAGACCAGAAGCAAAATACACACACGAAAACGCTCGAGGGCTCCCCCCGAGACTCGAAGGAAGAACAAAACAAGAAAACCCCTTTACAGATGCTCGGGGGCTCCCTCCGTGGCAGGAGACAGATATACTTACATGATCAGATGGTGACGTCGAAGGTCCGCTAGCGAAATTCTGAGGCGCAACCACCTGAACCTCCTGCGGAGGAGGGTTCGGAGCAGCGCCCTCAGAAGTTGCCACCGTCTGAGGAGGAGGAGACACAACTTTCGACTCCCCCATCATCTCCCGAGCACCATCACTGGAGGAATCGTTGGAAGAGTGGCTGCGCAAGGGCAAATTAGCACAAGTACAAAGTCAACAGCAAATAAAAAGCAGTACAGAGGAAACTTACGAGTCCAGCGAGCTCAGGTTGTAGACAGGAGGGGTCCTTCGGACTCTCTTCTCCTCTTTCTTCCCTTCCTTCTTCTCTTCCTTCTTTTCTTCCTTCTTCCGCTTCGCTGGCGGGTGCGGCGCTATAGCCCACACGGGAAGAGTAGGAATAGGAGAGGAAGAGCCTCCATGCCCGTCACTATGATGCTCAAGACACAAACGGTTCCTATGAGTAGGAGGAGTCGACGCATCCGAAGATTCACTGGAGCTCCGCGATCGTTTGCGCGTATGGTCCTCACTCGACTCGTTGGCATCTTCAGCCGGAGACCGCGCCGACGACAGCTCAGACATGGAATCCACCAGTTCATTATCGGGAGCATCCTGATATACTTCGGGTAATGGAGGCGACATACCCGGCACTTTGAAACTCTGCACAGGAGAAGAACAATTTGTTAGCAAACAAACACAACACAATGCAGTCGAAAAATAGCGCCGCGCGCACGAATCTACACCTATGGAACAGGAAGCGAAGAAGAAAACAGAGGAGTCAGCGACTTCCCCGGGATATCCTCTCCAGCCTTGAACTTCAGCAGCGAACGAAGGGCCCTGTCGAGATCTCCCTGGGATAATTTCTCAGCCGAAACCCTCGTCGGATCACGCCGGACAGCATAAAGGAACATCGGGTGCACCCTAGCCTGGAGTGGCTGCACCCGACGCTCGAGAAAAGTGTGGATGATATCCACACCTTTCACTTCCTTCTTCGGAATCAACTGGAGATCCTCCACCCGACGATAGAGAGCCTCTATCTCCGCCACCTCGCCATCCAAGATCTTGTGTTTCCAAGACCATTTCGGCTCAATCTTTTGGGAGGGGTCGAAAGGAACAAGACTAAAATCTTGCCCAGGTACTACGGAGTCGCGAATATAAAACCATCGCCTCCGCTAGTACTGGACATATTCGGACATGGAAAAAGAAAAGAAAGCAGATTGGGCTTGAGGGAGATGATGCAACCCCCAATGGGATAAACACCATCCGAACCGGATTGCCTCTTCACGGAATAAAGTTTCCGGAAGAGGCCAAAGTGCGGCTCAATACCGAGCCAGCACTCGCAGAAAGTGATAAAACAAGCAATGTGAAGAAGAGAATTGGGGGAAATATGGTGCACTTGGACACCGTACAGAAAAAGCAGTCCACGAAGGAAGTCGTGGACTGGGAAGGAAAAACCGCGAATGACAAAGGCAAGGAACATAACCCGATACCCAACAGGGGGACGGGGGATTACCTCATTGCCTGGGAGTTTGATGGCCTCCCTATCCTGCGGGATCAGGCCCCACTCGCGAAGCTTGCAGAGATCACTCTCCCGCGTCTCCGATCGCCGCCAGCCACCGTCGGTGACACGGGTAGCGGCGGCACTTTTCTTCCCTCCAGCGGCGCTGGTACCAACCGCAGACGACGACTTCTTTGGTTTCCCCATCGTGGTACGGCAGCGCCGGCGGCGTGAGCACAGGAAGGAAGAAGGAAATGTGAAGGGATATTTCAGCGCGCAGCAAGAACTCTCAGAGAACAAGGAAGCAGTGAAAACAAGACTAGTTACGGTGAAAACGAACTGAAGTTTTCCCCAATGATTATAAAGACGAAGACGATGCACGACAGCCGTCCATCGAGAAAACCTAACGCCAACGGCAGGATCTGGCCATACACGTGTCAGCATCACAACGAACCGTCGCTAACACGCCGTCCACTACGCGCGGAAATCGAGGCGACGCCGTAATTATCTCCACGCCGCGCGTGACCGGTCAATTCAAGGTCAGACAGTGGGACCCATGTTCGTCCAGTCAAGTCATCTCTGGCGCAGCAGACGCTTGAGGTCATCAATCGTCAGCACTGATGTCATTAAAAGCCACACTAGCAACATCTACAATTTCTTCGGCTTCAAAGCTAAGAGTACTCACTCGAATCTATGATTCGACCAATTACTCGGGGGCTACTCCTATTAGGAGCGCTGGCCGCACACCCGAAAGATGAATAGAAGTGAACTATTACTTCGAGTCCTCCGTCGAGTCTACGACTCCATTACAGACTCGGGGGCTACTCCCATAGGGAGGATGGATTTAAGCATCTGAAATTTTTTGTGTCCTATGGACTTACAACTGAACAACATCTGAATTAAAGTCTCCGCTTGAGTCTACGACTCGAACAGACACTCGTGGGCTACTCCCATAGGGAGCGCTGGCCGCGCACCCTATGAACTCTTCGACTGCGATCCTTCGGATTAGCATACAAAAACTTTTTGGCAACTCTGCCCCAAGTAAACGTTAAGTGAGCAACGTTCTCCTTGACCACCCGAAACATCTCCGCGGTGATAAACATTCGGATGTTGTGTCTGCGACACAAAGATAAGACCTACAGATATCATTTGATGGCCTGGCAACGCACACGACTGCGCTCTGCTAGTAAAAACCCATGCTAACAGGTGCGATATAAAATCCCGACGGACGCGTTGGGTACATCAATTAAATTCACTGGAATTCCACTCCTATAAGTCCTCCACGACTTGAGTCGAATTACGCCAGCATATGTTCCGGGTTCGAGTTGAGGGACTCGAACCTGAAGAAGATCGTGTTGTTTCGTCCTAAGACAGTTAACTGACCCTGATCCGTCGGGTGAGTCAGGCACACGCATCAACCATCCCTACACATGAACTATTGAAATACATAGTTGCACTCGAAAGATTGCAGAGTCCTCAGCCGAATCTATGATTCGACTGAACACTCGGGGGCTACTGACATGGTTATACCCCACGGGTACATGATCTCAGCATGCCTGGTCCAGCCCAAGGAAGGCCCACGACAGTTATACGCCGGCCCATGAAGATTTTCGGGTGGCCAAGGCCCATGACGCTTTCGGATCCTTGGAGAGCAAGACTAGAGTAGATAGGAAATTCAAAGGGGTAAAACCCTAGAACCTATAACCGACTAGGTTTATGCCCAAGACCTTCCTGAGTCTATATAAAGGCTAGGAGGGCACAACCTAGACCTTCTCCTCATACTTACGCATACACACCTCCATGCCAGATTGCATCTGCGCACCCCTGTAACCTTCGGTTCCGCCGTAATCAAGAGCAGACAAGCAGGAGTAGGGTTTTCCCTCCGGGGGCCTGAACCTGGGTAAACCTTGTGTCCTCGTGTTGCTTCTTTGCTAATCGTTCCGCGATCTCCAGCATCCCCATCTTCTCCAAAACCCAAGTCCATAACAATGGGCATTGATGAGATCAAACCTCGTCAATATCGCATCCGAACCCAACTATTAGTTTTTATCAAAGTCAGGTCACATACTTCATTCATCATCATCTTCAACTCATTGTGTCCATAACACATGTCAAAACATTTCAATAGAATGACTCATCATTCCAAGGTTTTCATAATCATTTGTTCCCATCTAGATTGATCAGGATTAACTTAGCACTAGCATCTACCAATGATGGTGTTACTATTTGAGGGGTACTACACTAGTGTTTCTACATACATCAAGCTCCAAGATCTTGATGGCACTTTCCTAAATTTCCACTAATCATCAATTTAATTAACTACTGGACCAACTTTGTAAAAAATATAAAAGGTAAAGCTTGCAAGTAAAACTTGGGGTAGGCAGAAATCAAAGTGGTATCACAAGGGCTTGTAAGTGCAGCTTGCATGGTTTACCTTAGCTTGCCTTGGTTGGTAAGGTGGTCAAAGTTCTCTTCCTCGTCCTCATAGAATTCCTCCTCTTCGTAGCCCGGATTGATACTAGCATCTACAAATAAATACGAGGTACACAATCACGAAACAATACTTAACTACCTCTATTTAACACACAAAGAGTTACTCTAGATGATCTAGTATCATCTCTAGCATTACAAGAAAAGGTGACAAGATTTTATTTATCTTTTTTTAGAGAAGTAATTTCTACTCATTGAAAAGTTACTTAAGATTTAATATTCTCCACTTCAAATATGGGATCATACTGACACATGTCATCACCACACATTCTAATACTTGAGAATGTGATTTAAAGTGGTTGGCCTAATTTACAAAGTTTAACACTACTAATTAATAATATTTTAGGGACTAGAAATGACTATAAAGCCATTCTTTAATTTTGGTCCAGGGCTACTATATGTAAGTATGTATATTTTTACATATTCAGATAGGTCTTGTCCAATGTGATATTTGAGAGTTGGAATCAACTCAAAATCACTTGTGGTTGATTATAGAAAAATGTTTGAAGTGCTAAAAGCTATTCTCTTGTTATTTTGACTGAGGGTGATCTATAGTTTCAAACTATCTGAATCCAACGGGAGTGATTAGAGATTTTCAAAATTGGATTCATTCAATTTGATGTAGTGAATCTTCCTGAAAGGATTTTTAAAGTTACCTACAGTATGGGTTTTTCAAATAAAAGATAAATCTAAATTTGAATCGATGGGCTGCGCGCAAGAATGCTAATGGGCTGGCCCAACTACGCAACGCGCACACAACGGGCTGCTCCGGGGCTGGTCCTACCTATAAGCGGCTAAGCAAACACGAAGCGGTATCAGCTATTCCGGGCCTTACGATTAGAGCGCGATCGATGGCTGAGCGTCTTCATCTCCGTCGCAGGGCTCGCGCGAGACAGAACCCTAGCGCTACGACGGGGGTCGTCGGTTGCTTACCAAGGCTCCAGCTAAGTGCGGCGATGGGGGCGAACGAACGAGTCGACGACGGCGGTTCGACTGGTGGTCGCGGCAGCTCCTGGGGCTGCTCCTAGCGTCAGCTCCTTCCTTCCTCTGCAGCGGCGAACTCCGGTGAAATTCCGGCGAAGTGGTGCTCGCCTTGCTCCAGGGTTGGGTCAGAGAGGTTGCTGGGTGAGAGAGCAGTGGAATGGTGTGTGTTTTGAGGTCGGGGGAGGGCTCTATTTATACTGCTGCGAAGGGGGCATGGCTCGGTCTCGCCGGCGATGCAGTTACAGTGAGCTATAGGCACGACCAAGGGTATTAGGTTGACGCGGTGCTTCAGGGCGATCGTTATACGCACAGTGGCACGGCGAGGCGCAGTCTAAATCATTCTAGAACGTCCGTGCTCTGTGGCGGTACCGTCGGCAATTGTCACGGTGTACGGTGGTCATGGTGTTCGCGCGGTCAAACGATCGTGTCTGGGAGCTTGCTGGAGTCATGGCGAACGTAATGGCTGTAGGGTTCGCAGCATAGAAAACAAAAATTTTCCTACGATGGGAACAACTATGTACCAAGATCTATCTACTAGATACAAATAACGGGTGGATATACATCCATAAAATACATACCCTTGAAGACCGACAAAGCTTAACAAGTCCAAACTTGTGGTTGATGTAGACGATCTCTTGCCGATCTCAAGATCGAGAGGAAGTCCTAGCGCCGCAAAACAGCAGCGCATCCGTGCTCGCACACACGTTTGAGGAACCGAGCAACCTCCGCCTCCTCGCTCCAGCGATGCAGCGGAAGCACAACTCTTTCTTGCCGAAAATCCACCGGGAACATGTATCTCGCTAGTCCGAGATCATGGGGGACAAATTCTAGAGGGGGAGAGAGATCCTTCACGAGGAGGTGTGAGTGAGAAGTGAGAGGAGGGGCTCCTTATATAGGGGAGGGGGGGCAGCCCAAGGGGGCATGGCCGCCGGCCATGGAGGGTGCCCCCACCTCTCCCTCATTCATGTGGGTGGACACTCCACTCACAAAATGGCCCTTCAATTTTCTCCACTCAAAAACCCACTCAAATTCCCATTAAATTTCCACCAAATTTAATGCAAACTCTCATTAAATAAAACTCTTTTATTTTATTCAGAATTTTGTCAATTACTTTAATGACAAACATTCACAAATAACCCCTTGCTAGAATTCTATTTCACATGCGTAACCACTTTATGCAATTTCACCCGAAAACCTGTTTCGGTATCTAGTGAAATAAATTCCTGCGCTTGTTATTCTTTTCGGCATGAAACTTTTGCTCCAAATGGATATCGGTGTCTCTTAAGTGTGTCACCCTACGGTTAGCGAATAATGCGGACATGATCAAGACCCCTCTCAGATCAATAATCAGAAGCGGGATCTGGAGACCCATACTGACTCCCACACATTCAACGATGACTTTCTTGTGATCGTCGGAACCTTTTACGCTAGTATCTTAATCCCTTTGTTTCACGATATATTACATGTCCGAGATTCGATCATCGGTATCTCCATAGCTAGTTTGATCTCGTTACTGACATGCACTCTTTTCTCGTTCCCGTGATATAACATTCTAGTGATCAAATCACTTGCTTGCAAGCTAATCAATGTGATATCACCGAGAGGGCCCAGAGCATATCTATCCGTCATCGGGATGAACAAATTCCACTCTCGATCCATGGGCCTCAACATAACACTTTAGTAGTTCTGAATTCATCTTTAGAATCACCCTGTTACGGTGTGATGTTTGATGTTATCAAGAAACTCTTCCGGTGTTAGTGATTGACATGATCTCATGGTCTAAGGATTAGGATCACTTCGTAAGTTGTTATAGCAATATAAACTCAATGACTTTGATCGTAATGCTATACTTCGGATGAATGTTCATCACACCATTACACTAATGTTGTGATCTCGTTATTAATAACATCCAATGTCCATGATCAGGAAACCTTGATCATCTTGTTAATCAACGAGCTAGTTTATGAGAGAGGCATAACTAGGAACTTTCTGTTTATTTATTAAACACACATGTATTAACGTTTCCGTATTAATACAATTATAGCATGTAAAATAAACATTTATCATAAACAAGGAATACGATAATAACCACTTTATTATTGCCTCTCGGGCATATTCCCTTCAGTCCCCCACTTGCACTAGAGACAATAATCTAGTATGAAAACTTTGCGTATTGAACACTTATGGCTTTCCGGTGTTCCATATACGCAATTGCAAGTGGTTAACATAATCTACGTATCTGACGCTTCAGGTCCGCGTGTATTTGCATATCTTTGCGTCTCCATGCATCACTCACTCTCCAATGAGATGGCATTGTATAAATTTGGTCTTTCGGTGAGACCTTTAGTTCCTTGGGGTTAAACCATGTCGATACTATTGTCATACAATATATCTTTAGTGTTATCCCGTCGCGAACCACACCTTAGTTTGATTTCAAACTAGTTGACACAAATTCCCTCCTTTGCTGCTACTATAGCAGTCATATACTTAGCCCTTTTGTTGTAGTATTCGTCACAATGTCTTAACTTTGGAATTCATCCAAATTCATCATAGAAACTTTCTTTCCATTTCATTGTGCACCCATAGTTTAAATTGAGATAAACTTAATTTGTATCTTGTGACAAAACTAGTATCAATGTAATGCTTTACAATGAACTATTTGTAATTGTTTGTCACCTCTACACAAATATATTCTTAGTTCTTTCAAAAAGATCATAAGAATATCCTCACTATCGTCCAATGATCATTTTATGATTCATTCTGGTATATGCTCATAACACTTAGAGCATAGGACTTATCTGGATGTGTACATATCATGGTATGATTGATCAAAACATTCTCGTGATTTCACTCATCAAGTGTCAAAGCACTTGAATCTTGTTTCACTTATCAAGTGTCGATACACTTGAATCTTGATTTAATTCCTTTCCATGCGACAAGAACCGTTTGTCGTTTCTATATTGAACTCCTTCAATATCTCATATATGTATGTTTGGCATAACCATATTAGCATCACAGTCTATCCACTATAGACATTCATGCTAAATATTCGGGTTTTGCCTAAGCATTTCATCGAAATGAAATTCCTAACCTTTGTCAATAAAAATACATCATTTCTAATCAACAAGATGTCCTCCACATAATGTATTAGAAATATGTCTCTGCGCTCCCACTTAATTTCTTGCAAATGCAAGCATCTTCATCGTCTCCTGATGAAAACTCTTTTTCATCACTGTGAAGATTCCAACTCCGCGATGCTTACTTCAACAATTGAAGTTTGCATGCCCCTTTTTAGCATCCTTTGAATTAACAAAACCCTTTGGATCGTGTCATGTACACGTCCTAGGTAACCATTCTATTAAAAGAACTTTGTTTTGTTTATTCATCTACCATATACCAAATTATATGTAGTGGTTGCTATTTTAATCCGTCCAGACTAAATATCACTATGAAATATCAAATCTTGTCATAGTCAACTCCTTGAACATTGTTGTAAAATACTTTACGACATGTCGACTATTTCATAGATGTGAAACATCCATGTCTGTTTCTTTATAGATCTAAATACGACCGATAGGTTTTTACACCTTTCCGGAGGGTCTTCCAAGTTCAAAACTTGATTTCTCGTGTATGGAACTATCACGGATTTTATGGCTTCAAGCCATTTGACGGAGTCAGGGCCCATCACCGCTTCTTTGCATATACTCGGTTCATCATTGTCAAACAATAATGATTTACTCTCAAATCTTAGTATTTGATTGTTTATCCGACCGACTTGGTTCAATAAGAACTTAGATCTCCGTGACCACAACCTTTGAGGCACATAAGCTATGAGCATTATGGCAGCCTCCGGAACCATTTCCGGCGCTGCGCAACTCAGCACATTTAGCTAAGGTTCGTTAACCTTATCAAAGTTCTATTGTCCTCCCACTTAACTTTTACGAAAAATTCCTTCTTCAAGAAACTTCACGTTTCAAGCGACAAACCCTTTTGTCCTTGGTGTTATGGAGAGATAACCAATTGTTATTCAAAATAACCTACAAATACATGCTCATCCGACTTCGGTTGTAAACATCTTACTTATGTTTAGCATACCAAAATTTAAGAAATGACAACTTGGGTTTTACCCCAAACCATAACTTCCATGGTATCATTTCAACGGATCAAGATGGAGCTCTTTTCAGTGTAAAAGCGGTAGTCTCTAAAGCTTTAATCTTTTAAAACATAATGGCAGTTTTATAAATAACACCTTTGATCCAACCATGCCAAACAAGGTTTCATTACAAATCTCAAACACTCCATACTCCTATGGTGTTTCGGGAGATGTAAATCTAGGTGTTTTCCTAAACTTGCAACTCAAATAAATCCCTTTATGATAAAATCATAATTCATTTATTTTCTTGTTACACTTGTAACTCAAACAAATCCCTTATGATAAAATCATAAACCATTTATTTTCTTGTTATAATGATTTTGCACTTCATCTTGAAAGTCTTTGAAACATTTTCAAATATTTCATACTTCTTTCTCATTAAGTGAACATTCACTCAAATTTCCGGAGAAAGCATATGAAGTTGAAATCCATCGCTTACGACTATACATAATGGACTACATACATCGATATGTATAAATTCCAATAATTTAGTCGTTCGTTCTTCTTTAGCCTTTGAACGAGGTTTTAATTATCCTGAGGAAAGTCTCACAAGCATCACTTGATCAAATCAAAGACTCCAAAAATCCATGAATATGGAGAGTCTTCATGTTTTCTTTCCAATATAATTTAAACGGCGATGTCACTTCGTAAGTGATCTTTCAATCATTTGTCTTGCGACATTTTAGCATTAGGCTTAATGGATGTGATTTCTCCAACTAGATTTGTAAATCATCCATCTTATATGGAATACGGTAATTATTTGAACAACCTTTGTTCTCATAATACCTGATTCAAATAACAATTATTAAAACAAATCTTGAAGTCAAGCTTTGATGTCAACGAGAAATACAAACAACGATTTGTTTGTTTTCGATGAACATCATCACATATTCTCTTGCTAGTTACTTAGGCCATTGTGATTCATGAATTGCGTTATTCCGTATGAAATTTCATACAAACCAATTCGGTATCCAATACCCAAGAACCACATTGTTTAACAAGCAAATAATACAACCATAACATGTATATCATCTATATACCTAAATTGGATATTTCCAATCTTTTCTTTTCTGCCAAATATATTTTATAGATTCTCTTTCAGAATTTTCTTTTTCCTTTTTAAAAGAATCTATCAACATCAAAAGTGGCGCCATATACATGACACATAGTCCAAAGCGTGTATATTCAAAAAATAATACCTTTGGACTTGCACTTTGAAGTAGATCACCATCATCAAAATGATCGGCATTCTTTCAAAATCCATTCTTTAGTAATCTTTTAGTATAGTAAACACTTTACATACATCTTCTATTCATACTTATCATGACGACTTTCATGATCAAGCTACTTTAGCTTATAAAGGCGAATCGTGAGTATAACATTACTTTCCAAAACCCTTTTGGATGATTATGATGTCTAGCATCTCCAACCTTCGTAAATTCTCATCCAATATGAGAACATATATTATACTCTATCATATTGCAACCAAAACATTGTTTCAGATATCGTTATATCTGTCACACATGATGGTTTCTGAAACAATTCTTTCAGCTCCTAGATAAACTTGATATTAAAACAATCAAGAATCATAGAGGCAAATATGATACTTAAGATACTAACACTGGAATTGTTACTCTCGATTTAATACCAATTATTAAATTTCACGGAGGAAATAGAATTTTGCTGAAAGTTTGGAATAGGACTTTAAACTTTAGATTGACACTCAACACAATACGATACCAGTTCGTAAAGTATATATCCAGAATTCTATAGTTCTATTATCTCAATTACAACTATGCATAAGGTGGTGAACGAATGCCAATGACTACAAAAAATTATGCAAATACTCTTTGATTTAATTTATGATAAATTGAGTTCTACTAATCCGAATTAGAAATAAACTCCCACTCAAAAACGACATCCCTCGTGTCTTTTTGGTGATTACATGAACCAAATCCACTACACCAAGTCCGATCATCACGTGAGTCGGTGTAGCTTCAAAGGCGAGCATCAAATGGGCATCATATCTACTATATGACTCATGCTTAACCTTTCGGTCCATGTTTCGAGGCCATGTCTGTACATGCTAGGCTCGCCAAGTAAGAACCTTAGTATTCGCGTGTGTAACTGTCTTACACCCGAAATATGGTCGTGGATCCAAAAACACCCGATCATCACGTGATGTCTTGGAGCGACGAGAACATAATCGGTGCATACTAAAGGAAGAACACATTCTTATCTTGATATTTAAATGAGGGATCAACTTATTATGCTAATAAAACGCCAAACAAGCAATATAAGATGCAATCAAAACATCACATGTTTATAAGTGAAATGATATGGTTCCCGCATATGATCTCCATCATGTGCACCGTGGTATGATCACTATCATACCTTTATGTGTAAGGCCAAGGTCTATGGAACTTACACGCTATGTGTGTTGTAAGAGTATCATCTCATACTTTTACTTACAACATCACCATATCATAACACTAGCCCAGCAACAATCTAAACTAGACGCCTCTAATTTATCCATTGCAAGTTTTACGTGGCTTAGGCCTTTCGAAGATAGAACCGTTCTTACCTACGAACATGAACCACAACGAGGATAACCAAATTGTTGACAACTCATTGCAAATTAGATATTGACTATAGTAGGAGAGACAGACACCCGCTAGCCACTTATGCAAAACTAGTTGCATGTCAAGCATGGAACAGGTCTCATGTGCGAGGACATGTAAAGTTTGTCTGGGCCGCTTCATCCCACTATGCCACCAATATGCAAAGTACAACCAAGAAGCAATAAAATGATCATCATCGCCCACATACTCATATGTGTACTACCCGTGCAAAGTATCTACGCATAAACTTGGCTCTGATACCACTGTAGGGTTCGCAGCATAGAAAACAAAAAAATTCCTACGATGGGAACAACTATGTACCAAGATCTATCTACTAGATACAAACAACGGGTGGATATACATCCATAAAATACATACCCTTTAAGACCGACAAAGCTTAACGAGTCCAAACTCGTGGTTGATGTAGACGATCTCTTGCCGATCTCAAGATCGAGAGGAAGTCCTAGCGCCGCAAACAGCAGCGCATCCGTGCTCGCACACACGTTCGAGGCACCGAGCAACCTCCGCCTCCTCGCTCCAGCGATGCAGCGGAAGCACAACTCTTTCTTGCCGAAAAGCCACCGGAAACATGTATCTCGCTAGTCCGAGACCATGGGGGATAAATTCTAGAGGGGGAGAGAGATCCTTCACGAGGAGGTGTGAGTGAGAAGTGAGAGGAGGGGCTCCTTATATAGGGGAGGGGGGGCAGCCCAAGGGGGCATGGCCGCCGTCCATGGAGGGTGCCCCCACCTCTCCCTCATTCATGTGGGTGGACACTCCACTCACAAAATGGCCCTTCAATTTTCTCCACTCAAAAACCCACTCAAATTCCCATTAAATTTCCACCAAATTTAATGCAAACTCTCATTAAATAAAACTCTTTTATTTTATTCAGAATTTTGTCAATTACTTTAATGACAAACATTCAAAAATAACCCCTTGCTAGAATTATATTTCACATGCATAACCACTTTATGCAATTTCACCCGAAAACCTGTTTCGGTATCTAGTGAAATAAATTCCTGCGCTTGTTATTCTTTTCGGCATGAAACTTTTGCTCCAAATGGATGTCGGTGTCTCTTAAGTGTGTCACCCTATGGTTCGCGAATAATGCGGATATGATCGAGACCCCTCTCAGATCAATAATCAGAAGCGGGATCTGGAGACCCATACTGACTCCCACACATTCAACGATGACTTTCTTGTGATCGTCGGAACCTTTTACGCTAGTATCTTAATCCCTTTGTTTCGCGATATATTACATGTCCGAGATTCGATCATCGGTATCTCCATACCTAGTTTGATCTCGTTACTGACATGCACTCTTTTCTCGTTCCCGTGATATAACATTCTAGTGATCAAATCACTTGCTTGCAAGCTAATCAATGTGATATCACCGAGAGGGTCCAGAGCATATCTATCCATCATCGGGATGAACAAATTCCACTCTCGATCCATGGGCCTCAACATAACACTTTAGTAGTTCCGAATTCATCTTTATAATCACCCTGTTACGGTGTGATGTTTGATGTTATCAAGAAACTCTTCCGGTGTTAGTGATTGACATGATCTCATGGTCTAAGGATTAGGATCACTTCGTAAGTTGTTATAGCAATATAAACTCAATGACTTTGATCGTAATGCTATACTTCGGATGAATGTTCATCACACCATTACACTAATGTTGTGATCTCGTTATTAACAACATCCAATGTCCATGATCAGGAAACCTTGATCATCTTGTTAATCAACGAGCTAGTTTATGAGAGAGGCATAACTAGGAACTTTCTGTTTGTTTATTAAGCACACATGTATTAACGTTTCCGTATTAATACAATTATAGCATGTAAAATAAACATTTATCATAAACAAGGAATACAATAATAACCACTTTATTATTGCCTCTCGGGCATATTCCCTTCAATGGCACAAGGAGAGAGAGGCGCGACGTGTGTACGCGGGATTGGTCGGCGCTCTGGCGCGGCGACCGGCATGGTCTGGCGTTAAATGGGCACACGGCTTTGCTGGCGTCTCCTCGAGCGGTCTTGGGTCGAGGCGTGCACAGACAGAGGCGCTGAGGTCAGGGCTACCTCCTAGACATCATGGGCGAGGGCGGCGTGGTCCGTGGCGGCGTGTCCGCGTCGGGGTGGCAAGGTGAGCTCGAGTACGATTTTTGCACTGCTCATTTGATCGAGTGAGAGAGCTCCTTTGCACGGGCTGTTACCGAGGGCGTTAAAGGCACAACGTGTGAGCTCGGTGAGGTCACAAGTTGATCAAAGGTTTGATCAAAACAATGAATAGTGGTTGAGTTTGTACTGTGATCATCACCAAGTGTTCGATCTAATGGCCGCAAGAACTAAACCATCATATTTTTCAGTGATTTTTGGTGGGTATTCTGGTACTAATCTTGGTAGTCTCTGGGTGCAATGGTTTACTAAGTGGTGAAGGTTTGAGTGGTTTTCCAAAAATGGCTATCTTGATACATAAGATAGATTCAATTTTGAATTATCTCTAAAATGGGTTTGGATTTATTTCTGCAAGGTTGAAAATCTCTATTGGGTTTAGTGTCACTAGTTCTAGCAAGGGGAGAAAATAAATGAAAAAGTTTGTGTTTGAGATTAGTTGCTAGAGATTCTCAAAGTGAGCTAGTGGTTAACTTGGGAACCATTAGGTCATATGCTTTATATTTAGATTTCCTTTTGTTTTAATCTGATTTGGAAATGACCTAGATGATATGGTTTTGATCTTTAAACCATTTCTCATCATTTACAATAATCAAACGTGGCATTGCAAGCATTCATACACACAAGCATTAAGATTTGAATTTAATTAATAAAAGCTTTTGTTAACCCTAATCTTGATTAATTAGGGAAAGATCCTCATTAATATTTTTGGGGTGTTACAACGAGCAACAACAACTGGACGCAATTAGCCAGCAAGGGGCATCTCAGCAACAACAGGATCTTGCATTTGATACTAGTGGCCCATCTCAGAGGAAAAGCAGTGTGGCTTCCATGGAGGTCCTGGCTAATGATGCACTGATGGATTATGCACCGATGGCTCGTTACCCCGTGGATGATATCACGAAGAGGAAAAATTGTGAGATACATCATTCACTGAAGAACATATCCATGAAGGTGGCAATCGTCTTTGCTTTACCTTCTAAACCTGAAGCATGCTTCCATGGTAGTCATATTCTATCTAGCTATGCTCGTGTCGGGGTGGATGAAGTTCTGAAGGGACTTGAGTCACTAGAGCTTGACATCCCTGCAGGTGAAGGGGAGATGACACTAGGAGAAGTCACACATGGTTTCATTCTAAGGAAAAATAAAAACATCATGTTTTTCAGACTCGGCGCCAAGGCCACCGCCTCATCCGAGTATCAATCCACCACCTCCAAGTCCACCCCTCCTCAAAAGGGACCACCCCAGCGCGAGTCCATCTCGATTTGCGGCGCCTCAGCCGACTCCGTCCACTAACTCCTAGGGGAAAAAGCGGAAGAGTACCACAGCTCCACCGACTAGTACTACTCGGAAGAAAGGTACAACAATGAAGAAAGCCAAGCAGGCTCCTCCCAAGTTACCTTACGAAATGACTGATGCGGAAACCGACACGGTCGTGGTTGCCGAAGCGAAATGCCAGTTAGCATGGAAACAATCCCAGCCAAAGGAGAAAATAGATTTGAAAGTCAGGCAACACTTTGTGGACATGCTTGAGCGACCACCATCACATGTGGAAAATAGGCCATCAGACTATGACTGCTGTATTACGAAGACATATAACGAAATGCAATAGAAGAGCAGTAGTAGTGAAAGCGGGAAAAAGGTTCCCCATCTCAAAAAACAGGCAATACAATCGATCCCCCGCTCAAGGTTCCCTATTAGAACTAGGAGGACTTTGCTAGGGCCACTGGTACGAGTGTTTCTCAGCTACTAGGCAACATAGAGATCCCCAAGGCTGATATAGCATGAAATTTGTCTGTGGGAAGCCTATGGTCAAACCTGAGCAGGCTCACATCTACCAAAACAAATACGAAGTTTGCACGAGTGGTACATAAAATTCGCAGAGGAAGGGCGAGAGATGCTCATGGTGGCAGTTAAAATGGTGCATTACTTCCGTGAAGACGCAATATGTATTGAGCTTGAAGAATTGTTTCAGTTATACAATCAAGACGCCCTCGACAAATCTCTCGTCAGTTGCTATTGTATGGAAGTGATTAATTTATTTCTAAAATTGAGTCTCTATCTCAGCTTGTTCATTGCATATAATTATCCTTATTATATTATTTTATACGCTATTATGCAGAATGAAGATTCTTGAATATAAAAGACAATGAATCTTTGACGTTGGGTTCGTTGACCCAGACTTCGTCAAGGACTCAGAGGCTAACTTGCTAAGTTTTTAAAGATCCAAAATTACAAAAAAGAAATACTATTCCGTACAACTTCAGTTGAGTGTTACTATCTTATACACATTTACTTTTGCTTACTCGATGTTAAATATAATTAATAAGTTACTGACATATATGAACGTGCGCAGCTTTCACCGAATTATGCTAATTATTCAAGTTGATACCGAAAGAGTTGATATCATGGATCCATTAAAAAAGACCCTGAGGAGTACATAAGCATGATTAGTATGCTTTAGAAGTAATTTTAATTATTATCTCTCTATATCGGCCTCTTTCATTCATTTCCTGATATCAAATAGTTAGTATTTTTTATTCATTTTTTTACCGGGCAGAGTTTGAAAACGATTCACTGAGGATATTGTCGGTCAATGGAATCAGTAGCTCGTTTTAATCTGATCCCGGTAATTAGTACTAGCTAGGTCTGCGCATATCTTTAATTCAAGTTTTAATATCATTATCATGTTTGATTGTTATTTGGTTGAATTCTATTCTCGCAAAATGCTCGACGCGGCCACATGGAACTAATTTATGTGAATACTGCATTTATGAGTTCCTTCGCACGTCGATCAGTAATCGGCCCATGGATGTAAAATGATTTCAAGTGAGCAAAAAATATATTTACAATTTTGTTTTATGACCATCAATTTTGTTGAGTTTTATTCATATTTTTTATGATAATTAATATATATATTCATATTGATCTTCTTTTTTAAAGATCAAAGATATGCGAGAGAAGCTCCTACCAAAGGACCATATACTAGCAATTCAAGAAAAAATAGTGAGATTTTTGCTTACGGGGTCATATCTAAAACCGGAGAACACTATTGACGCTAATGGCTCCGTATAATTTAATGATCTCCATATAATTAAATAGATGTATATACCAAATTATATATATATATATATGTGTGTGTAAGAGTAGTTATATTATATATGCATCAACGTGTATAGTATGCAGTAGCGTAGAATATATATAACCAGGATTTTTGGTCAACCGGGCTTAAAGCACGGGACCTTCGTTGTACCGGCTGGATAACCGGGATTAGAGTCTATTTCCAACTGGTACTAGAGGTCCTTTTTCTACTATTGTAGTATCACCAATATATTTAAAAATTGGCTACATGGTATAGATCATAAGTACATGACTTTTTCTAAAATGGAAGTGATTGCTTTAATTTGATCGCTATAGATATGTAGAAATGATAAAGTGTATAACGATAAAAAAAATTAAAACTCTTACAGATTTTGGTTTACAGGTATGCTCCGTATTTGGTCCTTGCTCACCGTATGGAGTTTCATGAGCTTTTTACGGAGGTGTGTACTCGATCGTAGGATACGACAAAGGATTTCAGCACTTATCATGGATGGTAGCATAATCTTTAGATTGGCTCTCCACAGTTTTAGGCATTTTTATAATTTCTCGTTCTCATATATAAATCCTTTTTTAGTTTTCTTCCTCAAGACTGAATTTAGACCGACTATGTGTATTTTTATTGAGTGTAATGCTTAAAACTCTTTAAGTGATAAATGACTTTTATCGAAAACCACAGAAACACTAAATTGAAAAAATACAGAGAACACTCCTATGTTCGGCAAATGACCGAACATTGCCAAACGCCAACGAGCGGTCCATTCCTTTAGTTGGCCGCTGTGGCGGCCTCGGCCGCAGCAGCAGACTGCAGCTTCATGGCAAACTCGACCAGCCTGCCCACGTCCGGCATGACCGACTCGACCGTGTCCAGCGCGCCGAAGCTATCCGCCCATGCGGCCAGGAGCGGCGCCGTGACAGGGTCGAAGGTCTTGATGCCCAGCATTGCCTCCATGGCGCGCACCCAGGGAAGGATACCGCCGAGCACCACGTCCACATACCCGGGGTTGTCGCCGCCAAAGAAGCTCTTCCCCTTGCAGCAATCCCTCAGGGCTCCCTCCAGGGTCTCCACCGCCTCGGACATGAGCTTCATCCCCTCGGACTTGTCCTCCTCCGTCTTGCCCCATGACGCCTGGTAATTCGCCTTCATGAGCTGCGAATGCACACAAAAATCCGGCCGGTCAGAGACCATCGTCCCAAAGCTGAAAGCATACAAACACGACGGATCAAACGATAATGTAAAGTATATAGAGTACAGTACCTTGTCGTCGATGAAAGCAGCCCAGAACCGAGCTACGGCGCGCTCGTAGGGGTCCGCCGGGAGGAGAGAGCCGGCTCCGCTGAAAACCTCATCGATGTACTGGACGATGACCAACGACTCGCAAATGGGCTTGCCTCCGTGGATCAGCACCGGTACCTTCTTGTGGACGGGATTTGACTGGAGGAGCAGATCGCTCTTGTTCCTGAGGTCCTGCTCCACGTACTCATAGCTGATGCCCTTGATGCTGAGTGCCAGGCGCACTCTCAGCGCTACCGGCCGGGCTCGCCCACATGGCTAGCAGCTTCAGATCGTCTCCTCCTCCGGCCATTGTTGGTGTCTAACAAGTATTATCAACTCACGGTCCCAACTTTGCAGATAGCTTGTGTGTTTTGGCAATTCTTGCTTCCTTGGTGTTTCTTCGACTGCAGGATAGTGCATAGAACAAGGCCACAAGGGGTATATAAAGAGGCAGCACACACGAGGAATAATATAGCAGTCTAGCAGAGACTCTTCCGCTGGAACTATACGAAGAACAAATTGTGTTGTTCAGAACCCTGTAGAGTAATATGACTTGGACAAAGTCAGTTGACTGAAAAGGCAGTTGAGTGCTGCCTTTCATTGATATAATAGGAGAAAAGTATGTTACAAGCTAGAGAAAACAGGTAAAGAGAAAGAAAATTACAACACGACGACAAACAGGTAAGAAAAAGAGCTTAGATTAGTCAGGTCCCCGTTTGGTGAATTTCGCACAGCCGTCTTCTTCCTGCGTGGAGCCATTGGTTTGCTTCTTCTAGAATCTCTGCGCTGTAGAATTTTATGACTTGGATAAGTTTTTGACTGAAAAGGCAGTTCAGAGCTGCTGTTCATTGATAATAGGGGAAAAGTATGTTACAAAGCTAGAGAAAACAGGTAAAGGGAAAAATACTAGTGATTCAGCAAATTACAACACAACAAACATCTAAAGAAAAAGCGCTTAGATTAGTCAGGTTCCCGTGGTCCTTGGAAAATTTCACATGTCCGAATCTTCTTCCTGTGACGAGCCATTGGTTTGCTACTTCTAGAATCTTCGCGATGAGTTTAGCCATTGTGTCCGCTCTTGCTTCCAAAATTCGCTTGTTTCTGTCCTTCCAGATCGACTACCAAACCAGTTGTGTTAGAGAAATCCAGCTCTTCTGCTTTGATCTTGGGGAGCATACGGCGCGTGCTGGACAGCGACTCAAACAGTGGTTGATGTTGATTTGGAAGGAAACGGGGCGGCAGGTTAATCAAGTATGAACGTGTACATGCTGGCAATCCAACTGCTCCCTCCGATGTATATTAATGACCTTAGTTTTATCTAGATCCGTATATATCTAAATAAATATTTAGATTAGATGCATTTATATTTAAACAAAGTTAATAATATTAATATGGATCGAAGTAAGTAAAATATTTGACCTTTGACAAGTATAAGGAAATCTGCTACAGTCACAAACTTTAGCCTACATTTTTTGTTTCTCATGTGCATCCCTAGTTGGTGCAGAGGCCGGAGAAGTGAAATCCTCCCTCTATTTTAAAAGAGGGTACAAGAAAACGAGTCCTACTCTATCTTTAAGTCCTAGGCTGCCCTCCTCCTAACCCCGTGTGACACCGCCGTCGTCGCACCGGGTCGTCGCTCTCGCCCCAGCCAACCACCCCCACCCGCACGTCCCCCTCCTTTCCGCCGTCGCCAGATCCGTCGCCGGACTAAGTTCCAACGGCGCGGCGGCGGCAGGGCCCCAACCCTCGCGTGCGTCCCTTCCATGGCGACGGCGTCTCGAGTACCGGGCAACGGCGGCGGCTCTCTAGCGGAGCTCCAGCAGTGATGGCGAGTGGGCGGCGGCCGGTGACTTCTGGCGGCAGCGGTCCCTGGGCGGCTGATGATGACGAGATCTAGGATTCCTAGATCGCCGACATCTTCGACTCCTCAACGTTGGCCGGTGCCATCCGGAGGTCTTCCGGGGCCTACTATGCATCACGAGGACGCCCCGGGCGGAGGCCCTGGGTTTGGTGGAGGTGGACATCTTCTCTGTCTAAGATGGCCGGCCTGCGGCTGGATTGGCGGATCTCGTGATCCGTGTTCCAGTCCCAGCAGCGAGGCAGGGAGACCTAGGTGCCGGTGAAAACCGAGCCAGTCGCAAGCGATGGCAGCGTTACCACACCGTTACCTTGATGAAGGCATTGTTGTGCATCTTGTGTCGACGTCCCTCGTGCTACCCTGGGGTAAACCTTAAGATTTTCGGGTCGGCCGATGGCAGTGCCGCGTTGTCGGTATCGCGTTCTCTCCTGAGATCATCGCCTATGGAGCAGCGTTGGATGGAAGTAGCAGGAGAGGTGGAGCGGCTTGCAGGGGTGCTGCTTGGCACCGCGGTGGTGTCGGTGGCTGCTGTGGCGAGAGTCTGTGCATCGATCTACATGCTAACGACGGAGGGTGGAAGAGAATGAAGGCGGCGACATCCGGAGCATGTGCGTGGGCGCCGCTCCGTGGATATGATGTGCGGATCTAGGGCTCCATTTGCTTGAGTTCGAGTCGCCGCGCTCAGGCACTCCAGCTTCTCTTGGCGAGTGATAACAGTGTGAGTGACCCTGGAGCGGGGTCGAAATAGGTAGCTAGGTGTTTGATAGATCTTGCTGGAAGCTGGCGATACGGTTATCATTTTTGCTCGGTGTTTTCTTTTGCGGTTCCGGTTTGTATGATCTTTATAATAACTTTTGCCAAGTAATATGGTTTTAATAATAAATAAAGGCCGTGTATATCAATGGATGCAGAGGCCGGACTCCGCTTCCCATTCAAAAAAGAAATATTTTTTATTCTAAAAAAAGAAACATTTTTTATTTCTCACTTGGCGTTCTATCACTCCATTATTTCACACGACAGTCATAATTATTGCCACAAAGATGTAGCAGGCCTGTTCGGTTGACAGCTCGCACGCGTACTATCTTTTCCCACGCTTTGGCAATGGCAAGACAAAGGCGGGTCCTAGTGGTAGTATCATACTACTAGTATCATGCATATGATACTAATCCATGATACTATGTCTCTAGTGTATTGTATCATATAATAATATCATAGTAATGATATATTTATTAATTTGTAGAATCTCTATGTAAAATGTGTGTACAAGATTTACTTGTCATTATAATTTTTAGCTTTACGTGTTATGATACGGTATCTACTTATGATATACTAACCACCTCTCTCTTTATTAATTATGACGCCACATCAGATTTTTGCTAAGTTAGCATGCATGATATACCTTATGATACTAGCACTAGGACCATTATATCGGACACCGAATCAATTTGGTTCGCTCTATTTGTGGTGCTGACGGACAGGCCGTCTAGACTGAGTTTATTTGTGGTGGCCTATGTTTCCTATAGACCACTTTATTTACGGGTCCTTTTTATCTGTGGAAAGCCATCAAGCTTAAGTTGATTGTCAATCAACGGCCGACGTCTATGTACTATTCTTTTGTCACGAATTTCGTTCCCGCTTGCTGACCGCGGCCTTTCCCGCCATGCCGCGACATTTTCTGTCCGCCTCTTTCTTCCCTCCCTTTGCTCCCACCGAGGGCCGCCCGCAATTATAAAAAAGGACGGCCGTCAGGACAGGGGATCACCAACCACCTCGACATGCCGAACAACCGCCTCCTTGTGACCTGGGGCGATCTCAGCAAGTTCGCCCTCACCGCCCACCCTCTTCCGTTTTACCTTCCCCTCCCCCCGGCCACCGGTGAGAAATGCCCTTTTTGGGAGGAGGACAAAGAGGCTGCCGAGGAGAAGGGCGTGGTATTTGATTTAGTATATAGTGGTGACGTGCCACACTTTTCCAACATCTTTTCTCGCTTAGAGCGCCTCCACTCGTTGGGTGTTCCTAGTCCAAAATCTTTGGCGCTGTTTAATGTTAGACAGATGTAACTTTCGGTCTAGAAACGCTTAGTTTCCCACTCGCGTTTTCAGGCTGATTTTCCGGTTTTGGCCAAATTTCAATCAAACTCGGCGAAATTTGGACAAATATAGACGAGTTCATTAATATTTTGGACGAGTTCGTACATACTACGTCAAATTCGGACGAACACCCGAATTTTACTACATTAGGCTAAAAAAATTAAGAAAAACTTAGAAATACTACTAGGCCTAGCCGATGTCGATGTCGATGCCGAGATGGGGTCTTCGGCGGTTACTGGGGTCTTCGGCGAGCTCTGGGTCGTCCATGGCCGTGATGGCGGCCTGGATCTCCTCCACCATCTCGGTGCCCTCGGGCGCCGACGTTGAGCTTCCAGGTCGGCGGACACCGGAAGTCTGGAGGCGCCATGTAGACGGCATCGTGCAGCAACTGCGCCTCCCAAGGCTATAGAGGCCGCCGGCCGAAGCCGTTCGCCGCCGCCGGGTCGCCGGGTTACCTCTCTGCCATTGCTCTCGCCGAGGTGTTCTTGGCACCGCCGAAGGAGGAGTGTGTGGTTGGGGAGTGGGAATTGTGAGAGTGTGTGTTGCGAACCGGTGAGGGCGCTAGAATTATAGCCGAAAGAGGAAAGATCGGCGAAGACGAGAGGGGTGTAACAGCGTGGGCGGGAAAAAGGGAAACGGCAGGAAGGCGAGCTGGCGGTGGCGCGCCATTACGGCAACGCGATGGACGGTCATTGTCCGGCGGTCCGGCACGGGAGCCGAGGCGACAATATGAGGACGACTCGGCTTCACACGCTGACAGAGCGGTCCATGGGTGGAACTTTTTTTTGCTGATTCTGCTTCGTCCGATGTTCCTAGGCGGTTACCAGTGCCATAGGTTCGGCCTGGAAACGCTAAATAAAAGTTGAGCCAAATCCAACGGTATTCGGCGTCGTAAAAACGCGACTGGACGACGCACAGATGAAAAAATGACTAGAATGGCCTTTCTAAAAATGCCAGTGGAGATGCTCTTATATACACTCATTTGATAACCAGTATTTGCAACAAGTACGATGACTTATATTATTATATTATTTTAGGGAATACAGCGGAAGAGATTCAACAGCGATTTTTATACCATCGCAATGAATTACGTCAAAGAAAAGTTAGAGAAGAATTCGGGAAGTTCGTTTGAAATGAGAGCTTGAGAGTATTTTGTTACGGGATAGAGAGGTATCTTCCAGTTCTTGCTGACCGGTAAATTAAGAAGTTTTACTTTATGCGGCGGCGAAATGCCCTAGTGGCACACCGTTACTCATGGTGCTGTGGCGCGGCTGTAGGCTGATGGTGGCGGCGCAGTGCGCTAGTGGCGGCGTTGTTTCCCATGTTGCTGCGGCGTGGTTGCCCTCTGCGGCCGCGCTGCTCCTCTTGGTGCTGTGGTTCCGAGCCCGATATGCTCGTTCCTTCCGCCAGAAGCCGGCCAATGGTATGGGGATCGCGGTCCTAAGGTTTTTGTGAAACAATGAAGATTTGTTCGTTGCTAGCCCTCCTTGATCTGGTCTCGAAAGATGAGTTTTGAAAGTTTTTGCCGACGAACTCTCATAGACATATCATGCCTAGAGATTGCTGCATCATAAGAAATTCAGTCATATACACATGTGTTTTTCTAGCTGTTTGGTTCTGGAGGGAGTGTTGCGAAGCTCAGTCATTTGTTATCATCATGTGTCATGTCCTTTTATGATTCATAGTGAATCAGATGTGAAGAATGTCATGAAAACAGGTTTGTGACGATAAGGAACTGGTTTCGTGATCTGTGACTCGCAACATCAATTGTTTGTGGATCGACAACACAAGCGGAGTTCACACTCTTACCTTGCAGGGTAAAAATTCAAGGTCTGATCTTAATTAGTTGTGTCTGTCAATGGATTTGTTAAAGGCATTGTTTTGTGAGCGAGGACTTTCTCTAGGGTAAAAACTTATGATCTTTGATCGGACAACGACGATGCTTGCGCACTGTTTCTTTGAAGGCGTCGCTACTGGATTGGTTGGACTACTGATGTTGTCCTGGTGGTGTTAGTGTCGTTGCTACAAGAAATCGATCATTGTAGCGGGACTTTTTTTGTATTTTTTTCTTTCTTTGGTCTATGTGCGTTAGAGCATGTGTTGTTATAAAGCCTAAGTATAATTGGTATATTCGATTATTAATATATTCTCTTTGTCAAAAATATTCTAGAAGCCTATGACATCATTATTGTCATGTAGTTTGCATGGCATGTGCGTCAGAATGTATTACCGGCTTACAACACAAGCTACACTTTTTTTTAAAGTGTGAGGTTTAAGTATTACACTTGGCCTCTACATAACTAGATGCACATAGCTGAACCATGGTCTGAAGCTCAAAAATTAGAAACGAAAAAAACAACATTAAGGAGTCATGGACTGCAAGTCGCCTAAGGAGGGGGAGGACCAATCCTGCGATCATGATGTTATCCATGTTGGGTAAAAGTAGCCATCGCCATGTCATCCAATCACACACACACCTCCGTAAACAAGTCTCGATTTTCTACACAAGATGACCATAAACGGAATATACCTGTGCACCGGTGGATAACCTGCATGAGAGAAAACTTTTGTTATTAAAAATCTTATCATTTCTACATAGCCATATGAACTAAATAATGTCATACACTCTCACCCTAAGAAGAATTCTAAACCTTTTATCAACCCCATGTAACCAATTGCCAAATATATTAGCAAAACTACGTGGGGATACAGTCCAGATGCTAATTGGGTGACAGACCATATAGACCGAGCTAATTTACAATAAAATAATAAGTGTTTTTTGGACTCATCATGCTGACATAAAACACATGTCGCACTTCCATGCCAATTCCTCTCAATAAAGTTATCTTTTGTAGGAATGACTCTTCGTCGAAGATATGAAGAAAATTTATTGTGTTTGAGTGGTATCTTCTTCTTCCAAATCTTCTCATTATTATCAACATGCACATCTGATTGTTCTAGTGCTCTATACATAGAATCTACAGAGAAGTGACGGCTCTCATGTAAGTTCCAAAGAAAAACGTCAGCCTCTTGTGATAATTGCACCATGGATAAACTTTGCAGCAGAGCGTTTCAAGCTGCAAGTCATGGACCAACTAAATCTCGTCTGAACAACACGTCTGGAGGAAAGGATTCCAGGACTTTGGCGATAGTATCACCCTTGTGCCGCACAATATTGTATAGAGTTGGATATTATTCTCGGAGTGTGGCATTCCCTAGCCACTTAACCTCCCAGAATCTAATTTTTGAACCATCCTGAATAGAGAAAGATCCATGGAGAAAAAAGTATTTTTTTGTGCCATAAGTCCAGCCCAAAAACATGAATCCCCTAGTTTCCAATATACCTGGGACACAGCTTTGGACCCAACATACTTTCTCCTAAGAAGAGTTTGCCATACCCCACCTTACGATAATAACTTAAAAAGCTATTTTCCTAGTAGAGCAGTATTTTTGACCTCCAGGTCCAGAATACCAAACCCACCTTGGTCTTTGGGACGGCACACTACATTCCATTTTGACATGATATTTCTTCTTCTCACTATCTCCTTTCAAAAAGAATCGAGATCGGAAGTAACCCAATCTACATAAGACTCCTTTAGGAATTTTGAAGAATGAGATCATATATAGTACCATGTTACTTAAAAGTTAAAACCAAGTTTATGAGAATCAATCTTCCATCGAAAGATAGTATTTTGCCTTTCCAACTACTTAATCTTATACGAAGACTCTCCTTGATGTGTTTCCATTCGGCATTTGTAATTCTCCGATAGTGGATCGGTATACCCAAATAGCTAATAGGAAACTGACCTTGCCCGCAGCCAAACAATTCAGCATACAGGGAGGCGTCATCAAGTGCCTCGCCAGAACAAAACAATTCAGTTTTATGGAAATTGATCTTAAGACCTGAAAGACGCTCGAAAGTTGATATAATTAACTTCAGGTTTCTTGCTTTCTCCATAAATAAAATAGTAGCATCAACATATTGAAGGATATAAAGACCTCCATTCACCAGATGGGGGACTACTCCATTAATTTGTCCATCATCCTTTGCATGCTTAATCATGACAACCGACATATCAGCCACTATATTAAATAGAATGGGTGATAGAGGATCGCCTTGTCATAATCCTCTTTTTGTTTGGAAGTAGCGACCAATGTCATCATTGACTTTTATGGCAACACTACCTTCCAAAATAAAACTATGAATCAGAGCGTGCCACTCAACAGAGAAGCCTTTCATTCTGAAGTTTATTAAAGGAAAGACCACTTAACCTTGTCATAAGCCTTTTTGAAATCAATTTTGAGGATTACCACATTCAGCTTCTTCCTATATAGTTTGTGCATTGTTTCATGAAGGACAACAACACTATCTAGGATGTTTCTACTGTGCATAAAAGTAGTCTGAGAAGGTCGAACCACATGGTCAGCCACCGAGTTTAGTCTAAGTGTTGCTACTTTCGTGAAAATCTTGAAGCTAACATTAAGAAGGCACAAGCCACATAGTCGCAAAACAAGAAAGGATACACAATTCAAGTGCGTATCTGACTCATATAACATCTAAGGTGGCGGAGGAATCATCAGTAGAATATGTTGCAACTACTTGGTGTAGGGTTCCTTTCATGGAAAACAAAAAAAATTCTATCGCAGGAACACATAAAACCAAGATGTAATCTATGGTGAAGCCAAGATCTAATCTATGAGATCAATGCAACGAGATTGAAGAGAACTAACCCTCGTAGATCCAAAGCGTTAATGAGATCGGATCTCGTGGTTGATGTAGTCGATCACTTGCCGATCTCAAGATCGTGTAGACGATCCTTCCAGCGCCGCGTTTCGGCGGCGCTTCCGCACTCGGTCACATGTACGGAGTTGATGAAGACCTTCCTCTCCCTGTTCTAGCGGGCAGCAGAGGTAGTAGATCCCCTCGGAATCCCAGCAGCACGACAGTGTGGTGGTGGTGGTGGAGGAGAAGAACTACAGGGCTTCGCCTAAGACGGAGCAGGACGGTGGAGGAGGGATAGGGGATGCGGCTAGGGTTAGGGACAAGGGGGAAGGGATGCACCGTCCCCACCCCTCCTTTTATAGATGGGAGGGGGTGCGACCAGGGTTTCCAGCCCTGGCCGAGTCCTACCTGTAACATCCAATCCATTCCTAGTACTACTTCCAAACCTTTAGTTCCGAGTACTATAAGTTTTGCATAAAATCTATGCCATGGATTCGGATAGGGACGACTTTGCAAATTTGCCTAGCCTTGGTAGTTGATCCGGGAATTTGAACGATCATAACATGCTTTAGTTTGGTTGGTTGAATTTTACTAGTGCATGCAAATTCTTCGGTGACAAATGAGTGCGATGCACCAGAATCAAACAACACTCATGCTAGTACCGAATTAACAGAAAACATACCCATCACGACGTCTGGCGATTCCTGAGCTTCTTCAGCATGCATGAGAAAAAGACGGCCATTGCGGTTGAGCGAATTCCCTGGGGCAAACCTTCTTCCTGGCTAAACACGACGCTGTTGCTGAGCTGGGGCATTTGCATTGGGGGCTGCGGCATTCTTCTTGTTGGGGAACTCGTTGGAATAGTGACCCTTATTTCCACAGTCATAACAAGTCACTTGCGACTTGTCCTTTGCTGCAACAGGCACAACATTGCTTCTAGTCCTCGGGGCAGTGTTGGTGTTGGCGGCAGCATTGTTGTTGTTGAACTTGGGTGGGGCACAGTTGAAATTGCTAGAGTTGTCGTGGTTGTTGTGATTTCCTCCGGGCCTAGGATTTCCACGGTTGGGATAGGTCGGACGGTTCATCGGGGGTCTGTTGGTTCTTGGGGAAAATCCTGGAGATGGGTTAGGGCGATACTTTGGGGTCTGATGGGTTCCTGGCTGATGCATCATGTGACGCTTGCGGTTCTCATTGGCTTGCTTGATCTTTCCTTCCATCTGGATGGCAGAGTCGACAAGGGCTTCAATATCAGCAAAGGGGATATTGACTAACACTGTCTGCATCTCATCATGTAGACCATTCAGGAATCTTTCTTCTTCTTGGCTTCGGTGTCGATCTCATCCGGGGCATACCTAACTAATGACAAAAATTTGTCACGGTATTCCACTACGGTCATCCTTCCTTGCTTCAATTCTCTGAACTCATCTCTCATTCTCTTGATCAAACCCGGTGGCACATGGGTTCTGCTAAACTTGACCTTGAATTCCTCCCAGGTCATCATCTGGCCTCCGGTCATTGTGCGAACACTGTTCCACCATGCCCGGGCATCTCCGGCTAGGTAGTGGGTGGCGAACATAACTTTCTCGTTGGCTTCCACTCCAGCGACTTCTAGGTTATTTTCCATGGTCTGCAGCCAATCATCGGCATCTAGGGGCTCTTCAGACTTAGTGAAAACAGGTGGGTTAGTATTCTGGAAATTCTTGACCTTAGATCCATGGTTGTTCTGATTTCCGTGGCCTTGGTTGTTGTGGGCTAGCTGAGCTATCTGTTGTAGGGTAGCTAGGTTGGCTTGACGTTCCTCTCTTTCAGCTTCGTGGTCAGAGGTCAACATTTGCAGGATCTGCAACATCGGGTCCGGGGATGAACTACTTCCTCCGCGTGGCATCTGAAGATTGAGATAGATCATGAGAAAAGAGGGAAATTTCTAAGGTTCATGGTCTTTGAAAAAAATTTAAAGTTTGACTCAGATTTTCTAGCAACTTGCTTTTCATCCATTCATTCATAGCACACGGTACAACACACACCACAACAAAAAAACAGATGGTTTTAAGAACCATTCTGAAAACTACGATACAGTGGGACCGAATACTGCTCACTACGCTAGTGCTCACGTGCTACTACTCCTCGGAATCTGTGGCTTCGTCCTCCTCATCATCATCGATGAAGGCGAAATCATCCTCATCGGTGAAGAAGTCCATAGCCTGATCCTACAGAAAATCATCGTCATCGCTGAGATAGGAGTAGGGGTCTCCACGAAGATCCTCTCCGGAATTCTCCCTTTCCTCCAACTGCATGTCTCTCTCGTGGATGGTTTCCTCCAAAGATGAGATACGGTGGCGAAGACAGGCAATAATGCGCTCCTTCTTGTCGAGCTGACAGCGGCGAGACTTGCGATCCTTTGCCAGCATGGCGATGGTTTGGTCCTTCGTCTTGATGATGGCAGACTTGTGGTTGGAGTAGTCACATCAGTTATCCAACTCCTGCTGATGATCGTACATCATGAAACTGAGGTGGTCCAATTGGGTCTTCAGCTCGGGGTGGTATGGGGCTTCCAGTGGTTGTCCATTAGCATCACGCCTTGGGAAAAACTCAAAGCGAGTACCCTTGATCTGGTTGATACATTGCCCACACAGACGGGAAAGAGCTTCCTGCATGGCCCTAGCAAGTCAGTCGAGCCAGTTGTTCTCTCTTAAGGTAAATTGAATTCCCTCAGCAGTGGGAGGTTCAATCTTTCCTCGGAGACTTGCAACAATTAGCCACTGCAAATCTTCTCCTCCTTGATCATTGAGCTGAGCTCCGAAGAACTCGGGGTGCGGACGCTCCAGAAGTTCCGAAAGCTGGTCCAAATCCCTCTCAAAGATAAGGTCTCCTCAATCCCCAACTGATAAAACTTGCTGTACTTCACGTCCATCTATAAGAATATAGGATGAGTAAGTTAGTAGAGTGATTCAAGTGTGTCAAATTTTATGTATTTTGCAAGAGTTTTTGAGGAACATGAATTTTCATGAAAGAATCAAAGGGATAAGAATGAGAATAAGTTTTTGTAAATATTTGCTTCCTTTGGTTTTGAAACTAAGTTTTTGATTCAAACGTCCAGTCTAACTAGGGTCAACTATGGTCAGGATGGCTCTGATACCAACTTGTCAACACCCGAATTTTTAATCCCAGATGCCTGTTATGCCATACATCGCAACCCCAGGATTACCATTTTTGCGAGACATATCAGAATTGGATACCATAGTACATCATACGTTACAAACCGTACATAAGTTCTTACACAAATAGGGATATCATGATACAGTTCTTAATACAACTTCAAGCAGCGGAATACGTAATAATAACGGTAGCGTAGGCGAAGCTCCATCTTCGGGGTCATAGGCAATGCTAACGATGGGAGATGATCCTAGTTGTCGTAACCTTCCTGGGGTCCATCCTCCAGGTACTCCTCTTCATAGTCTGGCCACAGGAATAGCCAAGGACAAAGCCATGAGTACTCTTTAAGTACTCGCAAACTAATACTAACAAGTGGAAGGGGTTTTTGATAATAGGACACTAGGCTCTAGGGTTGTTTTGCAAGAAGCCAGATTTACATCTACTAGGTTTAGAAGCAATGAATGCTAGTTGAAGTTTTATAACACCTAAGTGGGAACTTGTATCTCATGTCACAACTCTGTTGTGGTCAAGTCAAAGTCTCACTTCTTTTCACAAGTCATTAAAAAAAATATGACGGGGGAACAGTATGGCCACTCCAACTGTCCATAACCACGGACGCGGCTATTCGAATAGTTTGACACTCTACAGAGATTGTAAACTTTCACCACAACATTCGATACATCCGTCAGGAACAAATCCTAAATTCACCATACTCAGTATGCGGATAATCAATCCTAACCTTTCAATTACACGCCCTAGTATAAGCACCTCTCCTGTGAGTTTGGCCTCCCAACCATGACCAATTGTCATCTTGGGTACTGCACAGGTGGACAATCTTCACAAGGTAGCCTCAGCTCAGACCTTGGCCGTGAGGGAACTAATACTAAGGTATATAAGTTTCCAGTCAAGCCCTACCCAATTCTCGGGTATTGTGGTTGTACGATAAAATTGGAATGGTATCGCATCCAGACAACCATCAGTTTTATAAAGGACTAAGGCTCATGCCTCAACATTTTCATCACCATAAATCATCTGGTTTTCGGAAACACATGTCAAAACATCTCAGTAGAATGACTCATCATTCTAAGGTTTTCATAACTATTTTTACCAAGTATACCCATCTAAAGTTGATCAAGTTTTATGCTTAGCACTAGCATCTACAAGTGGGGGTAAGTACTAATGAGGGGTGGTAAACTAGTGGAGTTTCAACTAAGTTCAATCTCATGCCTTAGGATAACATCAAGATTATCTAGCTTAGGCCAAATTTTATGCTCTTTATGCGACCTTCAAATATCTTTCTAGTATCTACTATTCCCTGAAGTAAACTCTAAGTAATAGCTTTGATAAAGAAATAAAGTACTAAGCTTGTAAGTAAAAACTAGGATTGGTTTATCAAGTGGGTAGGATCATCTATGTTTACGGCATATAGTTGGCATAGTGACAAGCAAGTATTGGCTTGCACAGTATCAGTATAAGCTTGCTAAATTGCAAGTGTTAACTTGCACATTCAACTAGTAGCATTAGGCTTGCATTGGTCCACTTGGTTAGTAAGGCTTGCTAAAGTAGAGGATCTTGCAAGTGTTAGCTTGCCTTGTGCAGAGCAGTGGTTGAAGTTCTCCTCGGCTTCTTCTTCGTAGAATCCTCCTTCCTCCTCGTATCCTTGGTCGGTACTAGCGTCTATAAATAAATACAATGTACTCAATCACCAAACAAAACTACTTGCAATCATCACACAAAAGGGTCCTATAGATGATCTAGCATCATCACTAACATTACAAGATTAAAGCTTGGTTTACATCCTTCTATTTTTAGAAAAGTAATTTCTACTCATTGAAAAACTACTTAAGATTTAATATTCTCCAAACCAAACATGGGATCATGTTGACACATGTCATCACCACATATTTTAGTCCATGGAAATGTGATTTAAAGTGGTGTCACAATTTAATAAGGTTTTCCTCTTTTATTTTAATTAATTAAAGTTGCTAGAAATGCCTATGTAGCATTCTTTTATTACTTGAACATTATTTCTGTAAGTAAACCTATATATTTTTATATATTCTGAAAGGTATGGTTAAATGTGATTTTTGAGAGTTGGAATCAACTCAAAAGCTATTATGGTTTTAATTTGAAAAATGTTTGAATGCAGAAAAGCTTCTGCCTTGTTATTTATACCAGGGATGATCTACAGATCCAAATGACTTGAATCCAACGGGCTTGGATTCAGCATTCCTAGAACTTTCTAACAAAATTGGTTTTATTCAATCTGGTTCAATGAATCGACCTGAGTTGATTTTTGAAACTAGGTACAGAAGTGTGTTTGAACTAAAATGGAAAAGGTTAAATTCAAATAACTGGGCTGCGCGGGAAGTGATACTGGGCCGGCCTGCTAAGCACAGCGCTTACGCGGGCTGGTTAAGTGGCTGTCCCCACGCGCCAGTGAGACGAGGGGGTGCGAAGCGGTATAGGGTGATGTGGTGCGTTCGATCTAGTTCTAATCCAACGGCTAAGGGTCATCGTCGACGTTGGGCAACGCCGGCGAGACAGAAACCTAGCGCGGCCAGTGGGGTCGTTGGGGGCTCACCGGGGTTCAGGCGAGGGTCGGCGAGGCGGGCGAACGACGAAGTCGACGACGGCGAACTTCCTGGTACCGGCAACTTCTCCTGGGGCGGCTCCAATCGCTGGCTCCCTTCTTCTCCAGCAGCGGCAGACTCCGGTGAAATTCCGGCGAAATGCTGATCGCCTTGCTCTGGGAACGGGGTGGCACGATCAGTGAGGAGAGGGGAGTGAGATGGTGTGCTCAATTCGGCTGGGGGTGGCCTCTATTTATAGTCGCGACAACGAGACCGAACGACATGGGCAGGCGACGGTGGTGACATGGCTACGGGCGGCTAGAGGCATGGCCGGCGGTGGCGATCGCTTGGTAGTCTCCTGGCGATGCTCTATGGCTTTAATGCGCGTGTAGGAGCGGTGCGGTTTGGTCTGGAACGTGCGATGCTCTACGCGGCAGAGGCGGCGTCTTCGACGGCGAGCGGTGGCTGTGAGGCATGGGGCGGCGAACGGGGATGTCTGGCGGTCTCCTGGGTGGGTGGCGATCATGTATGCATGCGGCGAGGGCGGCGTGCGGTCTGTGGTCGTCGGTCGAGTGTGGCGCTCTGGCGCATGCTCGGCATGGTTGAAAGGGGCACGGTCGTGGCGTTCCTGGGTTCTCTGGTCGGTGTCTTCGAGGCAGGGCTGGTCGAGAGGGGGCGGTGAGGCATGGGTGATCTTCCAGACAAGGTTGGCACGGCTAGTTTCTCTCCTAGCTTGTTGTCTACACTGGGGTGGCATGGTGAGCTTCGGCTGTTCACCATTGATGTAATTGCCTAGCTTACAGTGAGGCTAGTGCTTGGTTTAACTTGCTAGATGATCTACTAAGATGGTTGTGAGATAGAGAGGGGACAAGTTAGGCTTCAATCACTGCTCACAATAGTGTTTAAGATTTTGATGATTTGTGTCTGCAATGTGTTTGATGAAATGGCCGCAAGAATTCAAGTTTTGAATTTTGAAAAGATTTTTGGTGGGTGTGCTAGGTTGGTGTTGGTGAGTCTGCAGATGTTTGGGTTTTGAAAGTTGAGCTTGTTTGAGTGGTTTTTGAAAAAGTGGGATCTTCTCATATGATAAAGATTCAATTTTGAACTGTCATTTAAACTAGGAATTTGAATGTTTCTGGATGATCACAAAGTGGGCCTTGATACTTTGTTAGGAGTACAATCAAGGGGTGCAAAGATCCAGAAAAGTTTCTGTTAAGTTCTGAAAGTTTGAGACAACCAAAGTAGGCATGGGAGTTAAATTGGTCAAAATGACCATTCCTTTATTTTGTTTGTTTTGATTTATTTGCCTTTGAGAAAAGTTTGGAAATTGTTTAGAGGATGTTTATTTCACCTAAGCATCCATTTACAAGCAAAGGAACACACAAACAAGACAATTCAAAAGAATTCAAGATGGGATGCATACACACATGCATGCTTTCATATTGTTATTTAGAAAAGTTTTTGTTAACCCTAATTTTGATGATTAGAGTTTGATAATCTTAGTTTAATATTTTTGGGATGTTACACTCGGGGTGGTGGACCCACTGGTGGTACCTCTAGAACATTCTAGAAGATTCCGGTAAAAACACCGAAGATATTTCCGAACCCTATAAATTGACTTTCCTTAAATGAATCTTATTCTCCGGACCATTCCGGATCTCCTCGTGATGTCCTGGATCCAATCCGAGACTCCGAACAACATTCGGTCTCCAACTCATATTCCATATCTACTTACACAACATCGAACCTTAAGTGTGTGTCACCCTACGGTTCACGAACTATGCAGACATGATCGAGACACCTCTACAGTCAATAACCAATAGCGGGATCTAGAGATCCATAATGGCTCCCACATATTCAACGATGACTTCGTGATCGAATAAACCATTAACATGCGATTTGATTCTCTTTGTCGCGTGATACTTTACTTATCATGATCTCATGGTCGAAGGATGAGGTTGCTATGTATCTGAAAGCTTGTAGAAAAATGAACTTAATGACTTGATCTTATGCTATGCTACTATGGGTGTGTGTCCATCACATCATTCTCCTAATGATATGATATTGTTATATATAACATCTAATGTCCATGATCAGGAAACCATGATCATCTATTAATCAACCAGCTAGTTTCAATAAGAGGCTTACTAGTGACTCTTTTATGTTTACAAAATAGGCAAGTATCAATGTTTCCGGTTTATACAATTATAGCATGGGATGTAAACATTTATCATAAACACAAAGATATAATAATGACCACTTTATTATTGCCTCTTGGGCATATCTCAAACAATCTCCCACTTGCACTAGAGTCAATAATCTAGATTATGTGGTAATATACCTAACACCCATGGCGTTCTGCTGTTGGTCATGTTTTGCTCTAGGGAGAGGTTTAGTCAACAGATCTACCACATTTAGATCAGTGTGTACTTTGCAAATCTTTATGTCACCCTCTTGGACATACTCTCGAATCGAATGGAAACATAGCTTGATGTGCTTCAGCTTCTTTTGTGACCTTGGCTCTTGTGCATTAGCTATGGCACCCATGTTATCACAATAAATGGCCATCAGGTCCAACGCACTAGGAACCACACCAATCTCGGTAATGAAATCCTTCATCCATATCGCTTCTTGTGAAGCCTCCAACGCAGCTATGTATTCCGATTTAGTTAAAGATTTCGCCACACCGCTTTGCTTTGCACTAGCTCACTGCTGCACCATTCAAAATAAATACGTATCCAAACTGTGACTTAGAGTCATCCGGATTGGTGTTCCAACTAGCATCGGTTTAACCGTTTACAACGAGATCTTCGTCACCTCCATAAGAAAGAACCATATCCATAGTCCTCTTTAGGTACTTTAGGATATTTTTGACCGATGTCTAGTGTTCCACTCATGGATCACTTTGATATATGCTGGTAAAACTAACAACATGTGGTATATCCGGTCTTGTACATAGCATGGCATACATAATATAACCTATGGCCAAGGCATAGGGGAACTTACTCATCCTCTCTCTATCTTATGTCGTTGCTAGACTTTGAGTCCTACTCAAGGTCTTACCTAGCAACATGGGCAAGAACCCTTTCTTGCTTTCTTCCATTCTAAATCTCTTTAGAACTTTGTACAAGTATGTACTTTGTGAAAGCGCTATTAAACGTTGATGTCTATGCACTTCTATTCTTGTAGATAGTTGTTGGGCCTCCAAGTGAAGAGGTTTGTAGAACAGCAGCAAGTTTCCCTTAAGTGGATTACCCAAGGTTTATCGAACTCAGGGAGGAAGTGGTCAAAGGTATTCCCTCTCAAGAAACCCTGCAATCAAGATACAAGAAGTCTCTTGTGTCCCCAACACACCTAATACACTTGTCAGGTGTATAGGTGCACTAGTTCGGCGAAGAGATAGTGAAATATAAGCGTTAACGGTGCCAGAAAATAGCTTCTGACTTGTTGTTGACGTGGGAGAACGTGTGTGGGTGCCAGAAAATACTTTGATGGTGCTTGGCGAGGAGGTAAAGACTAAAGCAAGCAAACATGCAACAGATCTAGATGCAAACGGTGTTTCAATGTTTAGAAACAAGGCCTAGGGATCATACTTTCACTAGTGAACACTCTCTCATATAAATATCCTCTCTTCATGATACTACTCTTAACTACTCTCCGGTTGGACAGTCTAATCATCGGTAGGGCTATAACAACACTCCTCAAAGTCCGCCTTCCCCAATCTAGATAACCCCACATTGTCACCTTGAGCGCTAGATAGGTCCAACAAACACCACAATTTCATAGAGATAACCAACTCAAAATATACTCATAACAAATATTCAATCTAGCCAAAGTGCCACACACGGTATGCACGATGTCACTTTCACACACGTGGGGAAAATCATATATCTATTAAAGCACAAAGAGTATTTATGTAGACTCAAACCTAAGTGCCACCATGGCGTGCACGCTGTCACTTTCACACACATGGGGAGAGTAGAGATCTATTGAAGCACTTGAGTAGCAAGGTAGATCTACTTGATTACAAAGCTCATGACCACAACAAGATCATGCATAGAGAGAGAGATGAACACATATCTACCGGTAGAGCCCTTAGCCTCGAAGAAGAACTACTCCCTCCTCATCATGGGAATCAGCAACGGTGATGGAGATGGTGATGGAGATGGTTTCGGGGGCACTTCCCCATCCCGGCAGGGTGCCGGAACAGAGTTCTGTCCCCCGAATCTCCCCTTCGGTGGCGGCGGCGCTATAGAGGTTTTCGTGGATATTTCTGGGATGATTTAGGGTTTCTGAATCAGGGGTTTCTTATAGGCGAAGGAGGCAAGGTCGGTGGAGGGCCAGGGGGCCCACACCCCCTGTGGGCAAGTCCTAGGGTGGGCCCGCGCCCACCTAGGGTGTGGCCACCCTGGTGTCCTCCTCCTTCTCGTCTTCGATTTTCCATATCGCTCAGGGGAAATATGAACTTTGGCTTTTGTCCTGTCCAATTCCAAGAATATTGATTTTCTACCTTTCTCGAACCAAAAACAGAAGAAAACAGGCAACTGGCATTGTGGCCACTTGTTAATAGGTTAGTTCTAGAAAAGATATAAAAACACCTCAAAGTGTAGACAAAGCAAAGCAAAGTAGATACTAAACAATCATGGAGCATCAAAAAATGCAGATACGTTTCCGACGTATCAAGCATCCCCAAGCTTAACTCCTGCTCATCCTCGAGTACGTAAGTGATAAAAGAATAATTTTTTAGGTGACATGCACCATTAAAACCAAGATCAAACCATTTTCAATCATTAAAAGCTGGGATCAAATAACTCTAAACATGAGCATGAAAGATGGAGTTCTAACAGTAAGACAAAGTAACTATGCATGCAACATGAAAGGTTATAAACAAAGATCATGAATAACATGCATTGAAAAATGTTTGTTTGTTTCACATACAGAAAACATAGTATAGTGGATTCAGCTTGTCCCTCATGGAGTAGCAAATAGATGCATAGGACACCTTCAAAGTTCACATGGGTGACTAGATGCAAAAAGGATAAGAACAAGTAATATCACAATATGCATCAATCAATAAGTTTTGGGACACTGCACAAAGAATGGCAACTATGCTCTCTTAATGGTGCCTAAAAGGTAGAAGGTGGAGACTCAAATAATGGTGGAAGAAAGGCCCTTCACAAAGGGAAGCAGGGATTTCAAGTTTCAAAAAGAGCTTCCAAAAATTATGATACTTGTTAGCTTTCATCCCTCATTGCCCCTATCATAAGCATCTTGAAGTGGTTAAGGTTAAAGTGAACAAACTATGGAGTATATGATTGACGAAGTATAAGTTGGCAATCTCAAGTCCCTTAAATACGAGGGCCACACCTCATGCTACTCAACTTCAGTCACTTGTAAGTTCTTGGCATTGTAAGTATTTGCATATCATAGAGAACCGCCAACGAGGTACCCCTTGCACATGGTACATGAGCTATCCCATAACCAAAATGACAAGGCAAGCAGACAATGAGCATCTCAACGATCTTTTTATTTACTATATTCATAGCTTTTTATTGAGGATGCTTCATAGATAGATCACTATGGTGATGCTGCAAGTTTCCACCATGATTAGGCATGGCTTAGGCTAGCGGCCCAGGCGTTTCTCTAACACAAAATACACACTACATGGACTTACAAGTTCCCTCTTTATTTCACACCGGTGACATCCATAAACAAAAGAGCATGATATCAACTAAGTACAAAGTACAAGTGCAATGTTGAAAACGTTCCCCGTGATAGCACGGTTCTGCTAATTCCAACATATAAGTGCAAGCATATACAACATAGATGACACAATGGTTCAAGTTTATTAGGGGCAAAGAATACAAAGTGTGCCATCAAGTTTGGGAGGGATTTAATCACTAAGTTTTCACATAACAAAATACTTTTTAATTGGAAGATAGCTGAAAACAAGAATATACTTGGAATGGTGTAACACACCATGCATAGGAATTTATAGTGGACACTTTCGAATAACTTGGTTTCTTGGGAGTTGGAAGCATGAGTAGAGCTTACTCATACAAGTGGAGGCTAGCAAAATACTAGGAGCAACCAACTAAGAGAGCAATAATGGCCATAATCATGCAGAGCAACAAAACATTACTAATCAAAGCATAGAGTGGTACTACAAGTCAAGGACTAAATGATCATAGAGGCTATGGTGACTTGTTCATAGTCATAACATGGTTTGAGCATGTGCCAAGTCAACCCAAACAAAGCATCAAAGGAGAATACCACAATACTATGCTTTTGTATGTAAAACAACGCATGATTCCTTCAAGGCACATTAAGCAATCCCAATTGTTCGGAACAAGACATGCTATAGCAATAATCACTAAGCATAAGGTCAAAAAAACACCTAGCATGTCATGCTAAAGTCTAAGTCACAGTCAATGCAAGCTCCCTTTTGTACCACTTAAGCATGAAACTTTCTACTCTTTTCCAACACCAAACAACTTATTTGAAACAACTCACAAAGATAATAATCAATAAAGATCAGTGAGCTTGTCTCACAAATCCATAAAGAAGAACTAAAAAGTTCTAAGCTAAAAGAACAAGAAAACTAAGGCTGAACGCAGTGCTAACAAAAGTGAACACTCACAAAACAATAAGAGTGAAAACTAGTGTTGTAGGCAATGGAAACAGAGTGTGTCTCTCTCCAAAAGAAGTGTGGTGTAACCAACCAACTTACTCTTGCAAACTAAGAAAATGAAAACCAAAAACGAAAACTAAGATGCTCCAAGAACAACACAACAGTGCATGAGACAATAAAAATGAAGTGTCTAGAAAGACCTGAGATTTTTATTGATGGAGAAGGGGATGCCTTGGGCATCCCCAAGCTTTGACGCTTGTACCTCTTGAATATTTCTTGGGGTGACACGGGGTGGAATCCCCAAGCTTGATCTTTTGTCCATTCTCGATCTCATTACGTCATTCTTTCTCTATACCTGCAAATTTTCCTTCATACAAAACTTCACACAATCTTCATTAGCAACATTGGTGTATTCAAAAGATAATAGACCTTTGGGTTTAGCTTTGGAACAGCAAAACTTTTCACTAAAAACACAAGCTACAGTAGAAACTCCTTCAAAAAGCTCAATTCTCCAATAGAGAACTCAAAAAGGAATCAATAAGAAGCAAATGCAAATAATGGCAGAAATCTGTCAAAACAGACCAGCAGGTAGAAACCGATTTTTTTGAAAATCTTCTGTTGCTCAAATCAAAAGGTGTTGAACTAATTAAAGTTAGATAACATACTGGGGGAATTATTAGTAAATTTTCAGCTCAATCCGACTTATAGAGACTCCTCACGAATTTTTATGGTGGAGGACAGAAATCTGTTTCGGGACAGCAACTCCCCAAATCTTACTTCCCTCTCATTAGAGGTCATTCTTGGCACAAAAAGCAAACAAAAAGGATAAGGAGAGGTCATTAATGAAGTAATAACTTTCGAGATTCAAGAAAACTCTTGGGTTATCTCCCAACAAGTACTTTTCTTTAATGCCTTTAAGTTAGGCTTGATAGCTTGAGAAGATGCTCACATAAGAAATATGAATTGATGTAAAAGAGAGCATCAAGAAGCAAATTCAAAACACATTTAAGTCTAACCCACTTACTATGCATAGGAATCTTGTAAAGAAACAAGTCATGAAAACACAAAGCACCAAGCATAGGAAAGCAAAACAAGTGCAACTTCAAGACTTTCAACATAAAGAGGGGAAACTTAATATTTTTGAGATGCATAAGACCATGTTTCCTTCTCTTATAATAACTTTCAGTAGAATCATGAATAAAATTAACAATGTAACTATCACCTAAAACATTCTTATCATGAGCCACATGCATAAAATTATTATTGCTCTCCACATAAGCATAATCATTCTTATTAATTGTAGTGGGAGCAAATTTAAAAAAATAGCTATCATTGTTATTCTCATCACCATAATCATCAAATATAGGAGGCATATTGTAATCACAATTAACTTTATCCTCAATAGTAGGTGGACTAAAAATATCATATTCATCATTATAATCATCATAAATTGGAGGTTTGGTATCATCATAAGCAATAGAATAGCTATCTTCCAAAGCTGGGGGACTAAAAAGATGATTTTCATAAAAACTAGCTTACCCAAGATTATACGTTTCCATAGCATTAGCAATAATGGTGTCCAAAGAGTTCATACTAATAACATTGCTATTATCATGCAAAGATAGTTCCATAGGTTTTTTAATTTTCTCTTCAAACACTTCATGTCCTGACTCAAGATAAATACTATAAAGCTCTCTAATTTTTTTGTTGTTTTCCATTAATCCTAACTAGTGAAAATAAGAAGCAAAAAGACACAATTGCAGAATCTAAAGGAAATAACTTCGAGCACTCACACCGTAGCATGTGAGTACCTTTTACCTTACCTCCCCGGCAACATCGCTAGAAAATAGCTTGATGTCTACGCACTTCTATTCTTGTAGACAGTTGTTGGGCCTCCAAGTGCAGAGGTTTGTAGAACAGCAGCAAGTTTCCCTTAAGTGGATTACCCAAGGTTTATCAAACTCAGGGAGGAAGTGGTCAAAGGTATTCCCTCTCAAGCAACCCTGCAATCAAGATACAAGAAGTCTCTTGTGTCCCCAACACACCTAATACACTTGTCAGGTGTATATATGCACTATTTCGGCGAAGAGATAGTGAAATATAAGCGGTAACGATGCCAGAAAATAGCTTCTGAGTTGTTGTTGACGTGGGAGAACATGTGTGGGTGCCAGAAAATACTTTGATGGTGCTTGACGTGGAGGTAAAGACTAAAGCAAGCAAACATGCAATAGATCTAGATGCAAAGGGTGTTTCAATGTTTAGAAACAAGACCTAGGGATCATACTTTCACTAGTAAACACTCTCTCATATAAATATCCTCTCTTCATGATACTACTCTTAACTACTCTCTAGTTGGACACTCTAATCATCGGTAGGGCTATAACAACACTCCTCAAATTCCGCCTTCCCTAATCTAGATAACCCCACACTGTCACCTTGGGCGCTAGATAGGTCCAATAAACACCACAATTTCATAGAGATAACCAACTCAAAATATACTCATAACAAATATTCAATCTAGCCAAAGTGCCACACATGGTATGCACGTTGTCACTTCCACACACGTGGGGAAAAGCATAGATCTATTAAAGCACGAAGAGTATTTATGTAGACTCAAACCTTAGTGCCACCATGGCATGCCCGCTGTCACTTTCACACACATGGGGAGAGTAGAGATCTATTGAAGCACTTGAGTAGCAAGGTAGATCTACTTGATTACAAAGCTCATGACCACAACAAGATCATGAATAGAGAGAGATGAACACATAGCTACCAGTAGATCCCTTAGCCTCGAGGAAGAACTACTCCCTCCTCATCATGGGAATCAGCAACGGTGATGAAGATGGTGACGGAGATCGATGGATATTGCTCCGGGGGCACTTCCCCGTCCCAGCAGGGTGCCGGAATAGAGACTTTCTGTCCCCCGAATCTCCCCTTCGGTGGCGGGGGCGCTATGGAGGTTTTCGTGGATGTTTCTAGGATGATTTAGGGTTTCTGAATAGGAGGCTTCTTATAGGAGAAGGAGGCAAGGTCGATGGATGGCCAGGGGGCCCACACCCCTGTGGGCGCGGCCTAGGGTGGGCCCACGCCCACCTAGGGTGTGGCCACCATGGTGTCCTCCTCTGTCTCGTCTTCAATTTTCCGTATCGCTCGGGGAAAAAATATGAACTTTGGCTTTTGTCCCGTCCAATTCTGAGAATATTGATTTTCTATGTTTCTAGAACCAAAAGCAGAAGAAAACAGGCAATTGGCACTGTGGCAACTTGTTAATAGGTTAGTTCCAGAAAAGATATAAAAACACCTCAAAGTGTAGACAAAGCAAAGCAAAGTAGATACTAAACGAGCATGGAGCATCAAAAAATATAGATACGTTTCTGACGTATCAAGCGTCTTGATCTATCTTTATAAATTTTGATGCCTAAGATGTATGATGCTTTACCAAGATCCTTCATTGAAAAACTATTATTCAAATATACTTTGACACTTTCAAGAAGTTCTATATCATTCCCAATCAACAATATGTCATCCACATATAGTACTAGGAATGCTACAGAGCTCTCACTCAATTTCTTGTAAATACAAGCTTCTCCAAAAGTTTATATAAATCCAAAGTTTTGATCACCTTATCAAAATGTTGATTCCATCTCCAGGATGCTTGCTTTAGTCCATAAATGGACTGCTAAAGTTTTCACACCTTGTTAGCATATTTAGGATCGACAAAACCTTTGGGTTGTACCATATACAACTCTTCCTCAATGTCACCATTAAGGAACACCGTTTTGACATTCGTCTGCCAAAACTCATAATTGAAAAATGCAGCGATTGCTAACAAATCCTCATAGACTTTAGCTTCGCTACCAGTGAGAAAGTCTCATCGTAGTCAACTCCTTGAATTTGTCGGAACCCTTTCGCGACAAGTCGAGATTTATAGACAGTAACATTACCATTAGCGTCTGTTTTCTTCTTGAAAATCCATTTGTTCTTGACAGCCTTGCAGCCATCAGGTAAGTACACAAAGTCCACACTTGGTTTTCGTACATGGATCCAATCTCGGATTTCATGAATTCTTGCCATTTGTTGGAATCTGGGCTCATCATTTCTTCCTCATACGTCACAGGGTCATTGGTGTTGTCCACCAACTTGACATTCATAACAAGGTCATACCAATCAGGAGTGGTACGAACCCTCGCTGACATGTGAGGATCAGTAGAAACTTCGTTCGAAGTTTCATGATCACGATCATTAGCTTCCACTGTTATTGGTGCAGGTGGCAGAGGAACATCTTCCGGTGCTGCGCTACTCTCAAATACGAGAGAAGGTTCAACAACCTCGTCGAGTTCTACTTTCCTTCCAGTCACTTCTTTCAAGAGAAACTCCTTCTCAAGAAAGGATCCATTCTTGGCAACAAAAACTTTGCCTTTGGATCTATGATAGAAGGTATACCCAATTGTTTCTTTAGGGTATCCTATGAAGACACATTTTTCCGCTTTGGGTTCAAGCTTGTCGGGGTGTAACTTTTTTACATAAGCTTTGCAACCCCAAACTTTAAGGAACTAAAACTTAGGTTTCTTACCAAACCACAATCATACGGTGTCGTTTCAATGGATTTAGATGGTGCCCTATTTAAAGTGAATGTGGCTGTTTCTAATGCATAACCCCAAAAAGATAACGGTAAATCTGTAAGAGACATCATAGAACGAACCATATCTATGAGAGTTTGATTATGACGTTCAAACACACCATTACGTTGTGGTGTTCCCGGCGGTATCAACTGCGAAAGTATTCCGCATTTCTTCAAATGCATGCCAAACTCGTAACTTAGATACTCAAATCCGCGATCAGATCGCAGAAACTTAATCTTCTTGTTATGTTGATTTTATACTTCACTTTGTAATTCCTTAAACTTCTCGGAAGTTTAGACTTATGTTTCATAAAGTAGATATACCCATATCTACTCAAGTCAGCCATGAAAGTAAGAACATAACGATATCCATCGTGCGATGCTACAATCATTGGACCGCACGCATCAGTATGTATTATTTCCAATAAGTCCGTAGCTTGATCCATTATCCCAGAGAATGGAGTCTTAGTCATTTTTCCCATTAGACATGCTTCACATCTTTCAAGTGATTCAAAATCAAGTGATTCAAGAAGTCCATCGGAATGGAGTTTCTTCATGCGCTTCACTCCAGTGTGACCAAGATGGCAGTGCCACATGTATGTGGAATTATCATTCAATTTTATTTGTTTAACACCTATGTTGTGAACATGTGTATCACTACTATCGAGATTCAATAAAAATAAACCATGCATCTCAGGTGCATGACCATAAAATATATTACTCATATAAATAGAACAACCATTATTCTCTGACTTAAATGAGTAACTGTCTCGCAATAAAAAAGATCCAGATATAATGTGCATGCTTAACGCAGGAACCAAATAACAATTATTTAGATTTAAAACTAATCACGATGGTAGATGAAGAGGGAGCGTGCCGATGGCGATCACATCAACCTTGGAGCCATTTCCAACGTGCATCGTCACCTCGTCTCTTGCTAGTCTTTATATATTCTGCAGCACCTGTTTCGAGTTACAAATATGAGCAACTGAACCAGTATCAAATACTCAGGCACTACTGCGGTGACCCAGCATACCACTGCATGATGTAGTACACTATAGTCGTTGACATAACACCAATGAAACACCGTTCACTAGTATTACATCCCTCAGAGTGGTACAACAGAAACACAACAGGTCCAAGACATGATTATAGGTTACAACTCAACTCTTTACAAAATATCCAGAGAACCTTCTAGGTTAAAGAGAGAGAAAGAAACTTCTTACAAAGAAGAATCAGAATTAAATAACTCCAAAACTGTCATATTATTAAGACTAGTATCTTAACTAATGGTCTAGCATTGCTGCTATTGCAATACACTATAGAAGTAGGTTCTATGGCTAGAGATTCTATTCTTATCTAATCCACAACTTCATCTTCACTTGAGTGGATATATATGTTGACTTCCTTGACTTCATTGAAGAGCTTTAGCTCTTGATGATGATTCCTGGAGCATAACTTGATGTAAACGTCGTCTCTACTGGCTTTAGAACCTAGCAAGGGTTAAGAAGATACTTTGAGTACGAGCATACTCAGCAAGTTCACTAGAAAAGGAGTGCTTGATGCACTATAGCTACAACCACAGACCATAGGTCGTAGGCAATGCAAGATTTTGTAAAAATTTCTCCAATGGTTGCTTTTATTCTGAAAAGCTATGTCTGTCATCCTTCACGGGTTTACCAGAACTTCCATGGAGTTCCTATCCCGCAGCGTTCGCTGCTCCTTCCCAGAACAGGGAGCAACAAGTTACAGTTCTTACACTCTGCAGAGGTGCGTCACTTTACCCATGAGAGACATTAGGTTTTGTTGCACGGACGGGAGTATGTCCCCGTTCAAACTTCCTTGGTTTGAGGCCCAACCTAAGATCCAAGCTAATCATTGCCTTCTCCGCGACCCCACATGTCTCCTTGGTGTACACCATGCCCACCTATTGAATTACGACAATGGTTTGTACAGACCGTTCAGATGCCGGAACTATCGTGGGATGTTGAGGGCTCCCACCCATATGATGCATATCCTCTATGAATTACCATATAATATGCATGCTACGAGTGATAACAGCCACGACCCGCACATCCAGCTCCATGCGAGAGGGAAAAGATACAGCTGACTTCTTCGTCCCATTCCAAATCTCATGGTCAACGCGTAATATACGACGCAAGAATCACTGGAGACATTGGTTGTAAGTCCTAGATAATATGTTCCTTTACCACCGGAACTCTTATAATAGGTTATTACCTCATGGTAAATAACCTATAATCACATTATTATGAAAATAGTGTTTTCTGTCCTTTTTCAAATGCAGGTGATGACAACACTAGATTTGTAAAATACTTTACAGAAAATAAACAAAGGACATGAGCAAGTGTGAAGTTGCCTTTTGTGATTGCAAGATCATGCACTCACGGTCTTCGAGACGACATAAGATCCCATAGTTGAAATCTGCATCATTGGTCCGGTAAGGACTAATGTTTAATGAAGCAATATGCTGTTGTGCATAAGTAATGCTATGCATTTTGTAAAATCCCCAAATTGAATTCCCAATATTGTAAGTGAAATGAACTTAGGTGATTCCTTTAAGAGTTGGTTTATCATCAAATTTTTACTTCACATGAAGTGCATCTATAGGGATTTTAGGTTTTGATATACAAGATATAAAAATAGGGTACAATTGTAATTTAACATTTAGATTAGTTGCTATTTGGTGATTAGGATGGAAGTCTATGTATTGGATTATTAAGGTTTGAAAGAACTATTCTAGAGTTGTTGCTTGAAGTGGCAGAAAGAATAACATTTGAAGAAAAAATTTCCTTTTTAAGGTTTAAACAATCATTATTGTTAATAGAATATGATTAATGTCTTTTATTGTTTGATTTATTAGTTTGAATTTGAGATGCTTTATGTCTTAATTGAAATAATCCAAAGTTAACTATAAAAGCATAAGTAATTTATTAGACAGGATGTTTATAAGCCTTGAGACTAAAGTTAACTTTAAAATGGTAAATAAACTTAAAGTGAGATGTCTATGATTGTTTAGACCAAAGTTAATTATAAGAATAGAGGTGAATTGTTAAGGTATAGTGAGTTTTTAGAATATCATTTAGTTTTTAGGGTTTTGACAAATATGATTTAGGATGATTCCTTTTAATTTAAGTGGAAGATGAATTTAATAACATGCAGCTTATTTAATGGAAGCATAATTAGATGATCTTATAAATTTATTAGAGTTTAGAGTCATTTTAAGAGTGGATAAGAGATGAATATTACTCACCATCTTATTCATGAGTTATATATAATATTTACTTAAAAGGAGTTTAATTTGAATTAAAGATTTAAAAAAATTAGAGGACAATAGTTATATTTAAGTTTTATTATAATTATGGAATTAGCCTTAGTAATTAAACTTTAAAGGATTTAGTGTTTTATAATTAAATGTGATTATTTCTTACTTAAGAAAGAATCTTAAGAATCAATAAAGTGGTTATTTCATTATAATAAGATAAGTAATGGATTTTATTTATATTAAGTTATTAAAATATTTTTGAATAATATATATAGTATTTTTCTAGTGGAATATACTTATTAAAGATCTTAAGTATTATCTTTATTTTTATAAAATTCATCAAAGAATTAAGTGTCTTTAAATATTTGCTTTATGTTTTATTTGTAAAACTCTAAGTTAGTATTTTTATAAAATAGTAGAGTTATTTTGATACACAAAAATGATTTTTTTTATTTATTTTTAGGGGTTTTTCTTATTTTACAAAATTTCATTTAGGAGTTAATGGTGTTAATAATTATTTACTTTATATTATTTAAAATAATTAAAATTATATTTTTATTAAGTAGATCTTATTTTTATGATGATTTAAATATATTATTTATATATTGTTAGGATTTTTTTCTATAATTTTCTAGAGCCCAAAAGATTTAGATGATATTTTGGTAAATTTCCATTTTATTTTTTATTATTTATTTGTAAGATCTGTTTTACTTCATAAATCTGGGCCCATTAGGTAGCCCAGCCCACTGGGTTGGGCTAGACCACTTGGCCTGGTTCTTCGGGTCGATTGACCCCGACCCCGACCCTATCTTCTTCTCCGCTGCTCATCCTCTCCCAGGCGATGTAGATGTTGCCTCCCTCTCTGGCTCGATTCCGGCAAACGCCAGCCATTTCGGCTGCCGCTGCCGGCCATTGAAGCTCCGTCGCCGCCTGGGAAATCGGGTCCTCCGATTCGATTTGGCCCTGAGGCCTTACCGAGATTGCCCCCTCTCATCTCCTAGTGCTAGGGTTTGGTGTTGGGATCGTCGTGTGCCGGTGGTCCTGTGGTGCTCTTCGTCAGCCTAGACTTAGCTCGACGCCAGCGGAAAGGTGCGCATGCGCAACCCTGGCGTCTCCTTCTCCTGATACCTGTGGGACGACACTGTCAACACAACCCAGGCATCGGGGCTTCCTCTGATTCTATGGTGGTGTTGATCAGGACCTATTCCATGTCTTCATCAAGCCAACGCTCCAGGTGCTTGGCACCCTCGGTGAGTTTTGATTCCATGTAACCAGCTTTAGTGCTGATGGCCCTAATCTATGATTCTGCTATGTTTGTTTGTGGCTGATTGATTACTAGCTAGAATTCCTAGATTTGGATGAGCAAGTGCTCAGTGGTACTAATTTGGTTAATGATTGTGCTGCTAGTGTTGGTGAGTGCTAACTATGGCTCAATTTGATAACTCCAAGCCCTAGTGTGATTTTTCTATGCTTGTCTGAATCTTTGATTCAGTAAAATGATTATAATAGGTAAATACTGATTCTTAGGAATACTACCTAGGAATATGATGTAATTCTGTCTGGAATGATTTTTTCTCTAGTATTGCTTACTGAATATGAATATGGGATGACAACATGACAGTGAATCATTTGTACAACTTTTTAAACCTTTGGATGGAAATAAATGATGCAATGGTTCTAAAGAGTGATTTTGGTGACTTCTGTTTGCTATAGAACCCTACTGTGGTGCCTCAAGTGAGTGTGCACAGTAGTGATGTACTCCCTTTTGAGTGTACACAATGATAGCTATCCCTTATAGTTGGCTATTGGATTTTGGTTAAGCTATCAGGGAACCATAATTGGATACCAATGAGGTTAAAGCTGCTGTTTTATCTTAACTTGATTATTCTTGTGGTGCCTCCCTATGGAGTGAGCACAATAGTACTTCAGGCAGGATGAATTGTTGCTTATACAGTTGGATAAAATCCATAGATAATTAGTGCTTATGATGCTGGTCTGAAGCTTTGCTGAATTAGGATAAGTTCACTTTGAATTTAAAGTTGGAATGCTAGCATTAGTACTGTTATTATGTCACAGTACATCTTTGTATGATTTCTAGCTATTATTAGATAGAAAATGATTTGCACAATCCATATTCAGGTTTGCAAAGTTTCTGAATTTTATATGATGATGGAAATTCTAGTACTCCAGTGGCTTCTGTTAACTGCTTTTGTTGCTGTGGTGCCTCCTATTGGAGTGTGCACAACACAGAGTGGTTTAGCATGATTAGCTGGTATTGAGTAATTGCTTGCTGGAATCCATCACCATGTTAAATGAACAATGACTGAAATTGAGTGGAGATTACACCTGCCTATGATGCTCAAGCTGAGGCTATATCCTTTTGGACACATAGCTAATACTAGATCTGCAGGTCAAACATCTCTATGATGAGCTTCCCATAGCAATACTATGGAAGCCTGAGAGCTCTACTTCTCTCCCAATTTCTGTTTCAAGATAGAACTGTTAAGACCAGATGCTTTAACCTATGATGCAAAAGGCTGAGATCCATTTTATGTAAGGGAGGATAAATCATAAACTTGCTATGTGTGCTTGTTTCCAGATTCTCTTATATGATGCTATGAACATATATAACACTAGATCTGGTTATTGAGAATTTTCCTACCTGCTGTAGTTGGTACTTGATTACTTGATATCCAATCTTGTGGATGTTGCTCCTGGTACAGCTGACCTCCTCCTCCTTATTCCCATGTCCAGCTTCTTCTACAGCTGTGGCCTGGATTTCTTTTCCTGGAGCTGCTTCCTTGCCTTCATTTCCTTCTTATCCTAACTCTTGGATGGCTCCAGGGAGCAACCAGAGCTAAGGATGTGATGGAATCTGGCTAGTGGTGTGGTTGGTTTGTTTAGCTGAGATCCAAAGCTAGAGTTATATGTGATGTGGTCTTGTGTTTTGAGTTGATTTAGCTTGTGCTGTCCTGGGAGAGAATGAATGTGTGAGCAGCACCTCTCCCAGTAGTGGCTGCAGTTGCTTTTTCTATATTGGTCACTTCCCTTGCTTAATCGATAGCACATCACATGCAGCTGTGTGTGTAAGCCGCCTGCATGTTCCAGGTGTTTTGTCCCATTGCCAGATATTTCCTAGCCTAGAAGCTGATCCTTAGTGGATGTACTCGGCTGGTTTGAGTGTTATCTATTTGCCACTTACCTGTCTTTGGTAAAACTTGCCCCTGTACCAGCCTATGATGCACCTAGTCTGAGGCTAATATTCTGATAAGCACATATTCTACTTAGGCCCCTAATTGCTGCTCTATGATGAAATTAAACATCTCATTGTTTAGAACTGAGAGCAAAACTAACCAACATGATCTTCTTTTATTTCTTGTTTTGTTTCCTTTCTTGTTTGTTTTGCAGGAGTAAAGAATGTGAAGGAAAGAAAATAAAATACAAGAGTGTACAGGAAGAATACCTTAGATTTTATTTTTGTCAAATTTTATAATTTCTTTTCTATTAAATATTGTAAAAAGATTGTATTATTGTATTATTATTATTTATTTTTTACTTGTTTTCTTTTTCTTATTCCATTTATTTGTAAAGATAATGTAATATATATTTCTTCTTGTAGTAAAAATTATTTGAGTTACTCCATTTATGTAATTCCTTTATTATTATTATTAATTGTTTCCTGTATTGCACTTTTAGTCTTCTTTTGCAAAAGAACAACAATACTATATGTGTATATATATAAAGATTATTATAACAATTTCATTTTAGTGAATTGGTCCCATTTACTCCATTGTAATTAGGATTATATATATCCATATCATATTCTAGACTAATTGTTTTCTTTTCTTTATTATAATACTTGTGATTTAATTATATCCCAATCATAAATAATCTCTCAAGGATGTGAGTATAATTGTAACACTATTTCTAATTATAGATTTATTCTTTTGCAATTAAAATATATGTTTTGGATATTCAAATTTGGATTTCTTTCCCCTCAAACACAAAAGTACAAGAGAGGTCATGTCGAAATCCATCGCACATGTCCTGGTGTTCCCATCAGAACAAGAGAGATCTCGATACCTCTACAGCTCTTTTAGTTTTCCGCGAAAATTCCTCGGATTTTCTTATGCATGAATGCAATGCACAACCATGTGTCCTCTTTATTTCTAGGTGCTAATCCTGGGATGTTACAGACTCTCCCCCTTAAAATAAACTTCGTCCTTGAAGTTCGTATACTCTCACGTTTTAGAATAAGGAATTGCCATTGTATTGATCACGACACTTCCCACTTCCATGATAACCTCAAATGGGAATAATTGTAATATCCCAGATCCATACCTTTTCCTTGAATTCTCCTCCTACTTGGCAATGTCCAACTTGTTGTCTACAATGCACTAATGTTCCTCTTACTATAATCCCTTAGGTCTATGTCCTTACTAGAAGATCCTTCAATTGGGGTCTCTGCTTTAGTTCATTACCCTTATTAGGTATCCTAATACAAATCCCTTACTTGAATATCAAACTTCCTGATTATACTATATAATTTCTTGGAAGTCTCACTAAAATAGGATTTTAAGTCCATTAAACAATAACTATAGTCAAAAGACTAACTTTTGATTTGTGATGGTATGGTTTATACTGGTAGTCCTTCTAAAGATTGGATTTGAACTCATTTAGTCCATACCCATTCAAATTTCCTTGTTCCTCTACACATGTCCAATTGGATGTGCTATATATTATTACTTCGAGGTTTTACCTTATTAGGCTTTTAGACAATCTTTTGTTATTATATTCAGTACTTTTATAAGAATGACTTCCTTTTAATCTTATGAAAATAAGGCTTGATGTTGTTGTAAGTTAGTCCTTCTCCATCCTTTATTCGGAATTCGGATAACAGTACTTTCGTTTACTGTTTACTCTCCCCCTTAGGGTTTACTAATAGTCTTTAAATTGTCTATATAGTATTTATTGGCTATATAACTAGAATGTTGGTCTCTATTCAGCTTATCCTTTACCTAATTAGAGTCTTATGAAAGATTGTACGGTGCATCCACACAATTGTGGATCTCCGAAACAAATCTTTCAGCATTAATTGTCTTACTTACTATTGGACGTTTTCGCTTGGATAGGTCTGACTTCGCGAAGCATCTTGAAAGACGGTCACTTAAGTTTTATACTCCTTTAGGTCTTACTTATCTTAGGCCAAATTTTATGCTCTTTATGCAACTTCTAAGAAGATCTGGTTAACTATGTCAACCAACACCGGTTGCGAACAAGATACCAACTGTGGATCAAATACCAGCTGCGGATATTTACCAGCTGCGAACCATCCTAGGGTATATGTATTATCCTATAGTTTTCGATATACCTCTGGCATTCTCTCTGAATTGTCAGAGCTTGAATACCATTTTGGTTTCAAAGCTACTTCTTTGTATTGATTCATGATACTTCCATGAACTTGCATAATTACTCCATTGACTTCTTAGCAAAATTACCTATTTTGATTGAACTTTAAGTTTATCACTTCTTGTTGCTGACTAGTAATGATCTGAACTTAATCCATCCGTCAAATTGCGTTGATACTCCTTATACTTGGATTCATTCTTCAAGTAAGTCTTCATCTTGGTATTCGGAACTCGTCACTCCCTTATGCGAATTCCCATTCCTATATAGGTCTATAACATCAAGTAGTAACTGGATGTTGCAACATGCATTTACACATCAAGTCAAACTTCCTGTACATATCTAGTCAAACAAAAAGATCCAAGAAAAACCAATAAATCCAACTGTGGTACATATAACACACAATATGCTAAGCCCAAAATATAGTAGTTGAGTATAGTATCTCTATAATTCAGGCTTAGTTGTGTAGTATATGACACCTCCTCATATAGGTTTTCATTGTGATACTTAGAACATAGGGTCAAACTATACTTTGTCTCAATATTTACCCAAATTGCTCAATTGCAACAGGATAATTTTAAACAAAGTGATCTCAATTTGGTTTTTACTAACCCTTTTGTCTCACTTTTTGAAATGATTAATATAACCAACCTATCATTTATTAGTAGCTAACCTCACATGGTCACTCCAAATGACTCTTCAAATTCTATTTGCTAACTTAAACCAAAGATTATTAAAATTTTCTAGCACCTATGACATCTATCATAGTTCTACCATTTTATTTTCTTACTCTATCTAAAGATAATTTACTAATTACTTATCATAATTATACTATCATCATGGTTTTAGAGCTGATCTTACCATGATCTTATTATGTTTTACCTATTTACCATGATTTAAGAGCTAATCTAACCATGATAAGTTTACTTCTCACAACACTGTTATTAATTCATAACATAATTGCACTTCATCACGTAGAATTCTCAAGTGAATTTTCAACACCCGGATTTTTAATCCCAGATGCCTGTCATGCCATACATCGCAATCCCAGGATTACCATTTTTTGCGAGACATAACAAAATTGGATACCACAGTACATCATCCATTACAAACCATACATAAGATCTTACACAAATAGGGATCTCATTGATCCAGTTCTTAATACAACATCAAGCAGCGGAATACGTAATAATAACGGTAGCATAGGCAAAGCTCCATCTTCGGGGTCACAAGCAATGCTGACGATGAGAGATGATCCTAGTTGTCGTAACCTTCCTGGGGTCCATCCTCCAGGTACTCCTCTTCATAGTCTGGCCACGGGAATAGCCATGGACAAAGCCATGAGTACTCTTTAAGTACTCGCAAACTAATACTAACAAGTGAAAGGGGTTTTTGATAATAGACACTAGGATCTAGGGTTGTTTTGCAAAAGCCATATTTGTCTCTACTAAGTTTGGAAACAACGAATTCTAGTTAAGGTTATATAACACCTAAGTGGGAACTTGTATTTCATATCACAACCCTGTTGTGGTCAAGTCAAAGTCTCAATTCATTTCACAAGTCTTTTGAAAAAATCTGACGGGGGAACAGTATGGCCACTCCAACTGTCCATAACCGCGGACGCGGCTATTCGAATAGTTTGACACTCCGCAGAGATTGTACACTTTCACCACAACATTCGATACATCCGTCAGGAACAAATTCTGAATTCACCATACTCAGTATGCGGATAATCAATCCTAACCTTTCAATTACACGCCCTAGTATAAGCACCTCTCCTATGAGTTTGGCCTCCCAACCATGACCAACTGTCATCTTGGGTACTGCACAGGTGGACAATCTTCACAAGGTAGCCTCAGCTCAGACCTTGGCCGTGAGGGAACCAATACTCAGGTATATAAGTTTCCAGTCAAGCCCTACCCAATCTTCGGGTATTGTGGTTGTACGATAAAATTGGAATGGTATCGCATCCAGAAAACCATCAGTTTTATAAAGGGCTAAGGCTCCTGCCTTAACATTTTCATCACCATAATCATCTGGTGTTTGGAAACACATGTCAAAACATCTCAGTAGAATGATCCATCATTCTAAGGTTTTCATAACCATTTTCACCAAGTATTCCCATCTAAAGTTGGTCAAGTTTTATGCTTAGCACTACCATCTACAAGTTGGGGTGAGTACAAATGAGGGGTGGTACACTAGTGTGGCGTGACTAAGTTTAATCTCATGCCTTAGGAGGACATCAAGATTATCTAGCTTAGGCCAAATTTTATGCTCTTTATGCAACCTTCAAGTATCCTTCTAGTATCTACCATTTATTCCAGTAAACTCTAAGTAAGAGCTTTGATAAAGAAATAAAGTAATAAACTTTCAAATAAAACTAGGATTGGTTTATCCAGTGGTTATGATCATATATGCTTTAAGGCATATAGTGGCATGGTAGCAAGCAAGTAGTAGCTTGCATAGGTCAACTTGATTAGTAAGTCTTGCAAGTATTGGCTTGCACAATATCAGTATAAGCTTGCTAAATTGCAAGTGTTAGCTTGCCTTGTGCAGAGCAGTGGTTGAAGTTCTCCTCGGCTTCTTCTTCGTAGTATCCTCCTTCCTCCTCGTATCCTTGGTTGGTACTAGCGTCTATAAATAAATACGATGTACACAATCACCAAACAATACTTAACTACTTGCAATCATCACACAAAAGGTTCTTATAGATGATCTAGCATCATCACTAACATTACAAGATTAAAGCTTGGTTTAATTCCTTTTATTTTTAGAAAAGTAATTTCTACTCATTGAAAAACTACTTAAGATTTAATATTCTCCAAACCAAACATGGGATCATGTTGACACATGTTATCACCACATATTTTAGTTCATGGGAATGTGATTTAAAGTGGTTCTACAATTTAATAAGGTTTTACCCTTTTATTTTAATTAATTAAAGTGGCTAGAAATGCCTATGGGGCATTCTTTTATTACTTGAACATTATTTCTGTAAGTAAACCTATATATTTTTATGTATTCTGAAAGGTATGGTTAAATGTGATTTTTGAGAGTTGGAATCAACTAAAAAGCTATTATGGTTTAAATTTGAAAAATGTTTGAATGCAGAAAATCTTCTGCCTTGTTATTTTTGCCAAGGGTGATCTACAGATCCAAATGACTTGAATCCAACGGGCTTGGATTCAGCATTCCCAGACCTTTCTAACAAAATTAGTTTCATTCAATTTGGTGCACTTAATCGATCTGGGTTGATTTTTTGAAACTGGGTACAGAAGTGTGTTTGAAATAAAATGGAAAAGGTTTAATTCAAATAACTGGGCTGCGCGGGAAAGGTTAACGGGCCGACCTGCTAAGCACTGTGCTTACGCGGGCTGGATAAGTGGCTTTCCCCACGCGTCAGTGAGACGAGGGGGTGCGAAGCGGTATGGGGCGATGTGGGGCATTCGATCTGGTTCTAATCCAACAGCTGAGGGTCATCGTCGACGTTGGGCAACGCCGGCGAGACAGAAACCTAGCGCGGCCAGTGGGGGTCGTTGGGGGCTCACCGGGGTTCAGGCGAGGGTCGGCGAGGTGGGCGAACAACGAAGTCGACGACGGCGGTTCTCCTGGTACCGGCAGCTTCTCCTGGGGCGGCTCCAATCGCTGGCCCCCTTCTTCTCCAGCAGCGGCAGACTGTGATGAAATTCCGGTGAAGTGCTGCTCGCCTTGCTCCGGGAACGGGGTGGCACGATCAGTGAGAAGAGGGGAGTGAGATGGTGTGCTCAATTCGGCTAGGGGTGGCCTCTATTTATAGTGGAGCGAGGGGACCGACGGGGCGCAAGGTGAGCTCGTCGTGGTCGATGGTACAGACGGCTATCAGCATAGGCGACGGTAGGGGGCGGTGCGGTTCTCCCTGGCGATGCTCAACGACACGGTGACGAGACGTGGGGTGGTGTGGTTTGGTCGGAACACGACGGTGCTCTGTGCATGCCCGACGGAGAATTTAATGGCGCACAGCGCACGTGGTCCACGTGGCGGTGAACGAGCGTGTCTGCGGGGTTGCTGGGACGATGGTGATCACGTATGCACGAGGCGAGGGCGGCTCGCGGTCTATGGGCTTCGGTCGAGGGTGGCGCTCTGGCGCATGCTCGGCATGGTTGCTGGCGAGCTGGGCGCGGTTCGTGCGTGTGGTCCAGTGGCTGGCAACGTTCGAGCACTGGACAAGGAGTGGCGATGGATGGTGGGCTGCCTCCTAGACAAGGTTGGCACGTCTAAATCTCCTCCTAGCTTGCCGTCTCCACTGGGGTGGCATGGTGAGCTTCGGCTGTTCACCATTGATGTCATTGCCCAGCTTACAGTGAGGCTAGTGCTTGGTTTAACTTGCTAGATGATCTACTGAGATGGTTGTGAGGTAGAGAGGGAACAAGTTAGGCTTCAATCACTGCTCACAATAGTGTTTAAGATTTTGATGATTTGTGTCTGCAATGTGTTTGATGAAATGGCCGCAAGAATTCAAGTTTTGAATTTTGAAAAGATTTTTGGTGGGTGTGCTAGGTTGGTGCTGGTGAGTCTGTAGATGCTTGGGTTTTGAAAGTTAAGCTTGTTTGAGTGGTTTTTGAAAAAGTGGATCTTCTCATATGATAAAGATTCAATTTTGAATTGACATTTAAACTATGCATTTGCAAGTTTCTGGATGATCACAAAGTGGGCCTTGATACTTTGTTATGAGTACAATCAAGGGGTGTAAAGATCCAGAAAAGTTTCTGTTAGGTTCTGAAAGTTTGAGACAGCCAAAGTAGGCATGGGAGTTAAATAGGTCAAAATGACCATTCACTCATTTAGCTTTGTTTTGATTTATTTGTCTTTAAGGAAAGTTTGAGAATTGTTTAGATGATGTTTATTTCACCTAAGAAACATTTTACAAGCAAAGAAACACATAAACAAGGCAATTCAAAAGAATTCAAAATGGGATGCATACACACATGCATGCTTTCATATTTTTATTTCACAAAGTTTTTGTTAACCCTAAATTTGATGATTAGAGTTTGATGATCCAAGTTTTGTATTTTTGGGATGTTACAAACCTTCCCCCCTTAAACAAAATCTCGTCCCGAGATTTGAAAAAGGACGAAAAAGATTACCTAGGATTTGAAGAGATCGGGAAACTCTGTCGTGATGTGATCTTCGTGCTCCCAGGTAGCTTCCTCTTCTGTGTGGTTGCTCCACTGAATCTTGAAAAACTTGATGCTTCGGGTTCGGGTAGTTCAAAAAGCTTCTTCCAAAATACGGATGGGTACTTCGGGATAGGTCAGGTCATCGTTGATCTCTATGGTCTGGTGATCGATATTTTTGAACACTTCGGTCTTCTCGGGGACTTCGAGACACTTGCGAAGTAAAGAGATAAAGTCCATTCCAACGGAATCCCATTTCCATTCCGGAATCTGCAAGGGTTGCAACAATCCAGCGGGTCTTTGATGTCCTACCTTGACTCGCTCACATATACCGCACTTGACGATATAGCTTCCGATTTCTCTCTTCATCTTATGCCACCAAAATTGCTCTATTAAATCTTGATACATCTTAGTTCCTCTGGGATGGATAGAATAAAGAGTATCATGAGCCTCCTTCAGAATCACTTCTTTCAACTCAGAATCTGCGGGTACACAAAGGCGTCCTTTGTACCACAGAACTCCTTCGTCTTTGGTGAATCCAGGTACTTTGCATGTACCGATACAACGCTTGATTCCGTCGATACTAGCATTTCCCTTCTGCGCCTCTTTAATCTGACTGATCAAATTGGGTTGAAGTTCTATGCTAGCCAAAAATCCTTCACTCACTAATTCTATTCTAAAATCTTCCATCTCTTTGTGCAATCTTGGTTGCTCCTTCAAGATCATGGAGTTCAAGCGACACGGCAATCTGCTAAGGGCATCTGCTACCACATTGGCTTTACCGGGGTGATAGTGAATGTCCAGGTCGTAATCCTTGATTAGCTCAATCCACCTTCTCTGTCTCATATTCAGCTCCTTCTGAGTGAATATATACTTTAGACTCTTGTGATCCGTATAGATCTCACAACGGTTTCCCATCAGGTAATGTCTCCATGTCTTCAGGGCTAGAACTACGGCTGCGAGTTCGAGGTCATGGGTTGGGTAATTTTGCTCATGTTGCTTCAGTTGTCGAGATAGATAAGATATGACTTTGCCTTCTTGCATTAGCACACATCCGAGACCGATCTTGGATGCATCGCAATAGACATCGAAGGGCTTCGTGATATCCTACATGATCAAGATTGGGGCTGAAATCAATCTCCTTTTGAGTTCTTGAAAACTCGCTTCACATTTGTCGGTCCATTCAAACTTCTTGTCCTTCTTCAGCAATTGGTTCATGGGTCTGGCGATACTCGAGAATCCTTCTACGAATTTGCGGTAATATCCCGCCAATCCGAGAAATGCACGAACTTGGGTTTGAGTGGTTGGGGCTTGCCAATCTTCTACATCTTTCACTTTTGCAGGGTCAACGGCAATTCCTCCGGTTGATACAATGTGACCGAGGAATCCTACCTCCTGTAACCAGAATTCACATTTGCTAAACTTGGCATACAACTGATGCTCTCTAAGGGTTCCAAGAATGGTCCTTAGGTGTAGCTCATGTTCTTCTTCTGATTTGGAATAAATTAGAATGTCATCGATGAAAACAACGACAAACTTATCCAGGAAGTCCATAAAAATCTTATTCATGAGATTCATGAAATAAGCGGGGGCATTGGTTAGTCCAAAAGACATGACTGTATACTCATACAATCCATATCTGGTGGTAAAGGCAGTCTTTGGAATATCCTCTGCACGAATCTTGAGTTGATGATAGCCAGTCCTAAGATCAATCTTAGAAAACACTTTGGCACCGGTCAACTGATCAAACAAATCTTCTATCTTGGGCAAGGGGTACTTGTTCTTGATGGTGACATCATTCAACTTTCGGTAATCCGTACACAAACGGTTACCTCCATCCTTCTTGTCCACAAAAAAGGCAGGTGATCTCCAAGGTGACGCACTTGGTTGAATCAATCCAATTTCCAACATGGCATCCAGTTGCTTCTTCAGTTCTGCTAGCTCTGACGGGTTCATACTGTAGGGTCTCTGGGCTATGGGGCCTGTTCTGGGGATTAGTTCGATGATAAACTCGATATCCCGATCTGGGGGTATACCGGGCAAACATCTGGGAATACATTGGGGTATTCACAGACTATCCGGACTTGGTCAATGGTAGGTTGGGTTATACTCTTGTTGCACTTGAATTGGCGAGGTAAGGTTTCAGATATATGCTCGACTGATATTCTGGCTGTACTGGTCATGGTTATGGCTTTTTTGGCACAGTCAATCAATCCTTTATGTTTGGACATCCAATCCATTCCTAGTACTACTTCTAAACCTTTAGTTCCGAGTACTATCAGATTAGCATAAAAATCTATGTCATCGATTCGGATAGGGACGGCTTTGCAAATTTGCCTAGCCTTGGTGGTTGATCCAAGAATTTGAACAATCATGACATGCTTCAGTTTGGTTGGTTGAATTTTACTAGTGCATGCAAATTCTTCAGTGACAAATGAGTGCGATGCACCAGAGTCAAACAACACTCGTGCAAGTACTGAATTAACAGAAAACATACCCAACATGATGTCTGGCGCTTCCTGAGCTTCTTCAGCATGCATGAGAAAAATACGGCCATTGCGGTTGAGCGAATTCCCTAGGGCAAATCTCCTTCTTGGCTGAACACGACGCTGTTGCTGAGCTGGGACATTGGCATTGGGTGCTGCGGCATTCTTCTTGTTGGGGCACTCGTTGAAATAGTGGCCTTTATTTCCACAGTCATAACAAGTCGCAACGACTTGTCCTTTGCTGCTACAGGCACAGCATTGCTTCCAGTCCTCGGGGCAGTGTTGGTGTTGGCGGTAGCATTGTTGTTGTTGATCTTGGGTGGGGCACGGTTGAAATTGCTAGAGTTGTCGGGGTTGTTGTGATTTCCCCCGGGCCTAGGGTTTCCACGGTTGGGATATGTCGGACGGTTCATCGGGGGTCTGTTGGTTCTTGGGGCAAATCCGGGAGATGGGTTAGGGTGATACTTTGGGGTCTGATGGGTTCCTGGCTGATGCATCATGCGACGCTTGCGGTTCCCATTGGCTTGGTTGATCTTTCCTTCCATCTGGATAGCAGAGTCGACAAGGGCTTCAATATCAGCAAAGGGGATATTGACTAACAATGTCTGCATCTCATCGTGTAGACCATTCAGGAATCTTTCTTTCTTCTTGGCTTTGGTGTCAATCTCATCTGGGGCATACCTAGCTAATGACAAAAATTTGTCACGGTATTCCACCACGGTCATCCTTCCTTGCTTCAGTTCTCTAAACTCGTCTCTCATTCTCTTGATCAAACCTGGTGGCACATGGGTTCTGCTAAACTTGACCTTGAATTTCTCCCAGGTCATTCATCTGGCCTCCGGTCATTGCACGAACACTGTTCCACCATGCCCTGGCATCTCCGGCTAGATAGTGGGTGGCGAACAGAACTTTCTCGTTGGCTTCCACTCCGGCGACTTCTAGGTTGTTTTCCATGGTTTGCAGCCAATCATCGACGTCTAGGGGCTCTTCTGACTTAGTGAAACAGGTGGGTTGGTATTCTAGAAATTTTTGAGCTTAGATCCATGGTTGTCCTGATTTCCGTGGCCTTGGTTGTTGTGGGCAAGCTGAGCTATCTGTTGCAGGGTGGCTAGGTTGGCTTGACGTTCCGCTCTTTCAGCTTCAGGGTCAGAAGTCAACATTTGTAGAATCTGCAACATCGGGTCCGGGGATGAACCACTTCCTCCGCGTGGCATCTCAAGATTGAGATAGATCATGAGAAAAGAGGGAAATTTCAAAGGTTTTGGGTCTTTGAAAAGTTTTTAAAGTTTGACTCAGAGTTTTCTAGCAACTTGCTTTTTCATTCATTCATTCATTCATTCATTCATTCATTCATTCATTCATTCATTCATTCATAGCACACGATACAACACACACCACAACAAATAAAAATAGATGGTTTTAAGAACCATTCTGAAAACTACGATATAGTGGGACCGAATACTACTCACTACGCTAGTGCTCAAGTGGTACTACTCCTCGGAATCGGTGGCTTCATCATCTTCATCATCATCAATGAAGGCGAAATCATCCTCATCGGTGAAGAAATCCATAGCCTGATCCTCCAGAAAATCATCATCATCATCGCTGAGGTAGGAGTAGGGGTCTCCACGAAGATCCTCTCCGGCATTCTCCCTTTCCTCCAATTGCATGTCTCTCTCGTGGATGGTCTCCTCCAAAGATGAGATGCGGTGGCGAAGACGGGCAATGATACGCTCCTTCTTGTCGAGCTGACGGCGGCGAGACTTGCGATCCTTTGCTAGCATGGCGATGGTTTGATCCTTCGTCTTGATGATGGCAGACTTGTGGTTGGAGTAGTCACGGCAGTTATCCAACTCCTTCTGACGATCGTGCATCATGAAGCTAAGGTGGTCCAATTGGGTCTTCAGCTCAGGGTGGTATGGTGCTTCCAGTGGTTGTCCATTTGCATCACGCCTCGGGCAAAACTCAAAGCGAGTTCCCTTGATCTGATTGATGCTCTGCCCACACAGACGGGCAAGACTTTCCTGCATGGCCCTGGCAAGTCCGTCGAGCCAGTTGTTCTCCCTCAAGGTAAACTGAAATCCCTCAACAGTGGGAGGTTCAATCTTTCCTCGGAGACTTGCAACAATTAGCCACTGCAGATCTTCTCCTCCTTTATCATTGAGCGAGCTCCGAAGAACTCGATGTGCGGACGCTCCAGAAGTTCCGAAAGCTGGTCCAAATCCCTCTCAAAGATAAGGTCTCCTCCAATCCCCAACTGATAAAACTTGCTGTACTTCAAGTCCATCTATAAGAATATAGGATGAGTAAGTTAGTAGAGTGATTAAGTGTGTCAATATTTTATGTATTTTGCAAGGGTTTTTGAGGAACATGAATTTTCATGAAAGAATCAAAGGGATAAGAATGAGAATAAGTTTTTGTAAATATTTGTTTTTCTTTGGTTTTGAAACTAAGTTTTTGATTCAACGTCCAGTCTAACTAGGGTCTCCTATGGTCAGGATGGCTCTGATACCAACTTGTCAACACCCGGATTTTTAATCCTAGATGCCTGTCATGCCATACATCGCAATCCCGGGATTACCATTTTTGCGAGACATAACAGAATTGGATACCACAGTACATCATCCATTACAAACCATACATAAGGTCTTACACAAATAGGGATCTCATTGATCCAGTTCTTAATACAACATCAAGCAGCGGAATACATAATAATAACGGTAGCGTAGGCGAAGCTCCATCTTCGGGGTCACAGGCAATGCTGACGATGGGAGATGATCCTAGTTGCCGTAACCTTCCTGGGGTCCATCCTCCAGGTACTCCTCTTCATAGTCTGGCCACAGAATAGCCAGGGACAAAGCCACGAGTACTCTTTAAGTACTCGCAAACTAATACTAACAAGTGAAAGGGTTTTTGATAATAGGACACTAGGCTCTAGGGTTGTTTTGCAAAAGCCAGATTTATCTCTACTAAGTTTGGAAAGAACTAATGCTAGTTAAGGTTTTATAACACCTAAGTGGGAACTTGTATTTCATATCACAACCCTGTTGTGGTCGAGTCAAAGTCTCAATTCATTTCACAAGTCTTTTGAAAACATCTGACGGGGGAACAGTATGGCCACTCCAACTGTCCATAACCGCGGACGCGGCTATTCGAATAGTTTGACACTCCGCAGAGATTGTACACTTTCACCACAACATTCGATACATCCGTCAGGAACAAATTCTGAATTCACCATACTCAGTATGCGGATAATCAATCCTAACCTTTCAATTACACACCCTAGTATAAGCACCTCTCCTATGAGTTTGGCCTCCCAACCATGACCAACTGTCATCTTGGGTACTGCACAGGTGGACAATCTTCACAAGGTAGCGTCAGCTCAGACCTTGGCCGTGAGGGAACCAATACTCAGGTATATAAGTTTCCAGTCAAGCCCTACCCAATCTTCGGGTATTGTGGTTGTACGATAAAATTGGAATGGTATCGCATCCAGACAACCATCGGTTTTATAAAGGGCTAAGGCTCCTGCCTCAACATTTTCATCACCATAATCATCTGGTGTTTGGAAACACATGTCAAAACATCTCAGTAGAATGATCCATCATTCTAAGGTTTTCATAACCATTTTCACCAAGTATTCCCATCTAAAGTTGGTCAAGTTTTATGCTTAGCACTAGCATCTACAAGTGGGGGTGAGTACTAATGAGGGGTGGTACACTAGTGGGGTGTGACTAAGTTTAATCTCATGCCTTAGGAGGACATCAAGATTATCTAGCTTAGGCCAAATTTTATGCTCTTTATGCAACCTTCAATTATCCTTCTAGTATCTACCATTTATTACAATAAACTCTAAGTAAGAGCTTTGATAAAGAAATAAAGTAATAAACTTGCAAATAAAACTAGGATTGGTTTATCAAGTGGTTATGATCATATATGCTTTAATGCATATAGTGGCATGGTAGAAAGCAAGTAGTAGCTTGCATAGGTCAACTTGATTAGTAAGGCTTGCAAGTATTGGCTTGCACAATATCAGTATAATCTTGCTAAATTTCAAGTGTTAGCTTGCCTTGTGCAGAGCAGTGGTTGAAGTTCTCCTCGGCTTCTTCTTTGTAGTATCCTCCTTCCTCCTCGTATCCTTGGTCGGTACTAGCGTCTATAAATAAATACGATGTACACAATCACCAAACAATACTTAACTACTTGCAATCATTACACAAAAGGGTCCTATAGATGATCTAGCATCATCACTAACATTACAAGATTAAAGCTTGGTTTAATTCCTTTTATTTTTAGAAAAGTAATTTCTACTCATTGAAAAACTACTTAAGATTTAATATTCTCCAAACCAAACATGGGATCATGTTGACACATGTTATCACCACATATTTTAGTTCATGGGAATGTGATTTAAAGTGGTGTCACAATTTAATAAGGTTTTACCCTTTTATTTTAATTAATTAAAGTGGCTAGAAATGCCTATGGGGCATTCTTTTATTACTTGAACATTATTTCTGTAAGTAAACCTATATATTTTTATATATTCTGAAAGGTATGGTTAAATGTGATTTTTGAGAGTTGGAATCAACTCAAAAGATATTATGGTTTAAATTTGAAAAATGTTTGAATGCAGAAAAGCTTCTGCCTTGTTATTTTTGCCAAGGGTGATCTACAGATCCAAATGACTTGAATCCAACGGGCTTGGATTCAGCATTCCTAGACCTTTCTAACAAAATTAGTTTCATTCAATTTTGTGCACTTAATCGATCTGGGTTGATTTTTTTAAACTGGGTACATAAGTGTGTTCGAAATAAAATGGAAAAGGTTTAATTTAAATAACTGGGCTACGCGGGAAAGATTAACGGGCCGGCCTGCTAGCACTGCGCTTACGCGGACTGGATAAGTGGATGTCCCCACGCGTCAGTGAGACGAGGGGGTGCGAAGCGGTATGGGGTGATGTGGGGCGTTCGATCTGGTTCTAATCCAATGGCTGAGGGTCATCGTCGACGTTGGGCAACGCCGGTGAGACAAAAACCTAGGGCGGCCAGTAGGGGTCGTTGGAGGCTCACAGGGGTTCAGGCAAGGGTCGGCGAGGTGGGCGAACGACGAAGTCGACGACGGCGGTTCTCCTGGTACCGGCAGCTTCTCCTGGGGCGGCTCCAATCGCTGGCCCCCTTCTTCTCCAGCAGCGGCAGACTCTGATGAAATTCCGGCGAAGTGCTGCTCGCCTTGCTCCCAGAACGGGGTGGCACGATCAGTGAGAAGAGGGGAGTGAGATGGTGTGCTCAATTCGGCTGGGGGTGGCCTGTATTTATAGTGGAGCGAGGGGACCGACGGGGCGCAAGGTGAGCTCGTCGTGGTCGATGGTACAGACGGCTATCGGCATCAGCGACGGTAGGGGCGGTGCGGTGCTCCCAGGCGATGCTCAACGACATGGTGGAGAGACATGGGGCGGTGTGGTTTGGTCGGAACGCGACGGTGCTCTGCGCGTGCCCGACAGAGAATTTAATGGCGCACAACGCGCGTGGTCCGCGTGGCGGCGAACGAGGGTGTCTGCATGTTTGCTGGGACGGTGGTGATCACGTATGCACGCGGCGAGGGCGGCTCGCGGTCTGTGGGCTTCGGTCAAGGGTGGCGCTCTGGCGCATGCTCGGCATGGTTGTTGGCGAGCTGGGCGTGGTTCGTGCGTGTGGTCCAGTGGCTGGCAACGTTCAAGCGCTGGACAGGGAGTGGCGATGGACGGTGGACTGCCTCCTAGACAAGGTTGGCACGGCTAAATCTCCTCCTAGCTTGATGTCTCCACTAGGGTGGCATGGTGAGCTTCGGCTGTTCACCATTGATGTCATTGCCCAGCTTACAGTGAGGCTAGTGCTTGGTTTAACTTGCTAGATGATCTACTGAGATGGTTGTGAGCTAGAGAGGGAACAAGATAGGCTTCAATCACTGCTCACAATAGTGTTTAAGATTTTGATGATTTGTGTCTGCAATGTGTTTGATGAAATGGCCGCAAGAATTCAAGTTTTGAATTTTGAAAAGATTTTTGGTGGGTGTGCTAGGTTGGTGCTGGTGAGTCTGCAGATGCATGGGTTTTGAAAGTTGAGCTTGTTTGAGTGGTTTTTGAAAAAGTGGGATCTTCTCATATGATAAAGATTCAATTTTGAATTGCCATTTAAACTATGCATTTGAAAGTTTCTGGATGATCACAAAGTGGGCCTTGATACTTTGTTATGAGTACAATCAAGGGGTGTAAAGATCCAGAAAAGTTTTTGTTAGGTTCTGAAAGTTTGAGACAGCCAAAGTAGGCATGGGAGTTAAATAGGTCAAAATGACCATTCACTCATTTAGCTTTGTTTTGATTTATTTGTCTTTAAGGAAAGTTTGGGAATTGTTTAGATGATGTTTATTTCACCTAAGAAACATTTTACAAGCAAAGAAACACATAAACAAGGCAATTCAAAAGAATTCAAAATGGGATGCATACACACATGCATGCTTTCATATTTTTATTTAGCAAAGTTTTTGTTAACCCTAAATTTGATGATTAGAGTTTGATGATCCAAGTTTAGTATTTTTGGGATGTTACATGAATCCCACATGATTACTACACTTTACATCCACATTTATCCTAATGATATTCATCAGGTTGTCTTTGATTATTAACTAACCATAAGATTCCACTACCTTACATGAATTCTAAGTTTAGGCTACACCATTAAGAGTACTTCAATTGATGTCTTACACTTGATCCTGATCTACTATGGTCTATTGACTTCCCTATAGTATCTTGGTGGTTTATGTCTCCCTCAGAAGACACCAAAGAGCACTATACTGAGAAAAGTTAAAATATTTACTCCTAAGAAAGAACGACTTGAGCATCTAACTTAGGTGTGACAAGGTTATCCTCAAATGGATACTCATCACAAGTCATAAGAATATTTGGTTTAGCTAATATGGCTCCTATAGTCATTATCCAACCTATAGATCCTCCTAAAAGGGTTTTAATCCTAAGGTCAAAGGATATGCTCTGATACCAACTGCGGTGACCCAGCATACCACTGCAAGATGTAGTACACTATAGTCGTTGACGTAACACCAATGAAACACTGTTCACTAGTATTACATCCCTCAGAGTGGTACAACAGAAGCACAGCAGGTCCAAGACATGATTATAGGTTACAACTCAACTCTTTACAAAATATCCAGAGAACACTCTAGGTTAAAGAGAGAGAAAGAAACTTCTTACAAAGAAGAATCAGAAATAAATAACTCCAAAACTATCATACTATTAAGACTAGTATCTTAACTAATGGTCTGGCATTGCTGCTATTGCAATACACTATAGAAGTAGGTTTTATGGCTAGAGATTCTATTTTTATCTAATCCACAACTTCATCTTCACTTGAGTGGATATATATGTTGACTTCCTTGACTTCATTGAAGAGCTTTAGCTCTTGATGATGATTCCTGGAGCATAACTTGATGTAAACGTCGTCTCTACTGGCTTTAGAACCTAGCAAGGGTTAAGAAGATACTTTGAGTACGAGCATACTCAGCAAGTTCACTAGAAAAGGAGTGCTTGATGCACTATAGCTACAACCACTTAGGTCGTAGGCAATGCAAGTTTTTGTAAACATTTCTTCAAAGGTTGCTTTTATTCTGAAAAGCTATGTCCGTCAGCCTTCACGGGTTTACCAGAACTTTCATGGAGTTCCTTTCCCACAGTGTTCGCAGCTCCTTCCCGGAAAAGGGAGTAACAAGTTACAGTTCTTACACTCTACAGAGGTGCGTCACTTTACCCATGAGAGACCTTAGGTTTTGTTGCACGGACGGGAGTATGTCCCCGTTCAAACTTCCTTGGTTTGAGGCCCAACCTAAGATCCAAGCCAATCACTGCCTTCTCTACGACCCCACATGTCTCCTTGGTGTACACCATGCCCACCTATTGAATTACGGCAAAGATTTGTATAGACCGTTCAGATGCCGGAACTATCATGGGACGTTGAGGGCTCCCACCCATATGCTGCATATCCTCTATGAATTACCATATAATATGCATGCTACGAGTGATAACAGCCACGACCCGCACATCCAGCTCCATGCGAGAGGGAAAAGATACAGCTGACTTCTTCGTCCCATTCCAAATCTCATGGTCAACGCGTAATATACGACGCAAGAATCACTGGAGACATTGGTTGTAAGTCCTAGATAATATGTTCCTTTACCACCGGAACTCTTATAATAGGTTATTACCTCATGGTAAATAACCTATAATCACATTATTATGAAAATAGTGTTTTCTGTCCTTTTTCAAATGCAGGTGATGACAACACTAGATTTGTAAAATACTTTACAGAAAATAAACAAAGTACATGAGCAAGTGTGAAGTTGCCTTTTGTTATTGCAAGATCATGCACTCACGGTCTTCGAGACGACATAAGATCCCATAGTTGAAATCTGCATCATTGGTCCGGTAAGGACTAATGTTTAAAGAAGCAATATGCTATTGTGCATAAGTAATGCTACGCATTTTGTAAAAACCCCAAAGTGAAATGAACTTAGGTGATTCCTTTAAGAGTTGGTTTATCTTCAAATTTTTACTTCACACGAAGTGCATCTATAGGGATTTTAGGTTTTGATATACAAGATATAAAAATAGGGTACAATTGTAATTTAACATTTAGATTAGTTGTTATTTGGTGATTAGGATGGAAGTCTATGTATTGGATTATTACGGTTTGAAAGAACTATTCTAGAGTTGTTGCTTGAAGTGGCAGAAAGAATAACATTTGAAGAAAAGATTTCCTTTTTAAGGTTTAAACAATCATTATTGTTAATATAATATGATTAATGTCTTTTAGTGTTTTATTTATTAGTTTGAATTTGAGATGCTTTATGTCTTAATTGAAATAATCCAGAGTTAACTATAAAAGCATAAGTAATTTATTAGACAGGATGTTTATAAGCCTTGAGACTAAAGTTAACTTTAAAATGGTAAATAAACTTAAAGTGAGATGTCTATGATTGTTTAGACCAAAGTTAATTATAAGAATAGAGATGAATTGTTAAGGTATAGTGAGTTTTTAGAATATCATTTAGTTTTTAGGGTTTTGACAAATATGATTTAAGATGATCCCTTTTAATTTAAGTGAAAGATGAATTTAATAACATGCAACTTATTTAATGGAAGCATAATTAGATGATCTTATAAATTTATTAGAGTTTAGAGTCATTTTAAGAGTGGCTAGAAGATGAAGATTACTCACAATCTTATTCATGAGTTATATATAATATTTACTTAAAAGGAGTTTAATTTGAATTAAAGATTAAAAAAATTAAAGGACAATAGTTATATTTAAGTTTTATTATAATTATGGATTTAGACTTAGTAATTAACCTTTAAAGGATCTAGTGTTTTATAATTAAATGTGATTATTTCTTACTTAAGAAAGAATCTTAAGAATCAATAAAGTGGTTATTTCATTTTAATAAGATAAGTAATGGATTTTATTTATCTTAAGTTATTAAAATGTTTTTGAATAATATATATAGTATTCTTCTAGTGGAATATACTTATTAAAGATCTTAAAAATGAATTTTATTTATTATCTTTATTTTTATAAAATTCATCAAAGAATTAAGTGTCTTTAAATATTTGCTTTATGTTTTATTTGTAAAACTCTAAGTTAGTATTTTTATAAAATAGTAGAGTTATTTTGATACACAAAAATGATTTTTTATTTATTTTTAGGGGTTTTTCTTATTTTATAAAATTTCATTTAGGAGTTAATGGTGTTAATAATTATTTACTTTATATTTATTTAAAATAGTTAAAATTATATTTTTATTAAGTAGATCTTATTTTTATGATGATTTAAATATATTATTTATATATTGTTAGGATTTTTTTCTATAATTTTCTAGAGCCCAAAAGGTTTAGATGATATTTTGGTAAATTTCCATTTTATTTTTTATTATTTATTTGTAAGATCTGTTTTACTTCATAAATCTGGGCCTATTAGGTAGCCCAACCCACTGGGTTGGGCTATACCACTTGGCCTAGTTCTTCGGGTCGGTTGACCCCGACCCCGACCCTATCTTCTTCTCCACTGCTCGTCCTCTCCCAGGAAATGTAGATGTTGCCTCCCTCTCTGGCTCGATTCCGGCGAACGCCAGCCATTTTGGCTGCCGCTGCCGGCCATTGAAGCTCTGTCGCCGCCTGGGAAATCGGGTCCTCCGATTCGATTTGGCCCTGAGGCCTTACCGAGCTTGCCCCCTCTCATCTCCTAGTGGTAGGGTTCGGTGTTGGGTCTCCGTGTGCCGGTGGTCCTGTGGTGCTCTTCGTCGGCCTGGACTTAGCTCGACGCCAGCGGAAAGGTGCGCATGCGCAACCCTGGCGTCTCCTTCTCCTGATGCCTGTGGGACAGCGCTGTCAACACAACCCAGGCATCGGGGCTTCCTCTGATTCTATGGTGGTGTTGATCAGGACTTATTCCATGTCTTCATCAAGCCAACGCTCCAGGTGCTCGGCACCCTCGGTGAGTTTTGATTCCATGTGACCAGCTTTAGTGTTGATGGCCCTAATCTATGATTCTGCTATGTTTGTTTGTGGATGATTGATTACTAGCGAGAATTCCTAGATTTGGATGAGCAAGTGCTCAGTGGTACTAATTTGGTTAATGATTGTGCTGCTAGTGTTGGTGAGTGCTAACTATGGCTCAAGTTGATAACTCCAAGCCCTAGTGTGATTTTTCTATGCTTGTCTGAATCTTTGATTCAGTAAAATGATTATAATAGGTAAATACTGATTCTTAGGAATACTACCTAGGAATATGATGTAATTCTGTCTGGAATGATTTTTTCTCTAGTATTGCTTACTGAATATGGGATGACAACATGACAGTGAATCATTTGTACAACTTTTTAAACCTTTGGTTGGAAATAAATGATGCAATGGTTCTAAAGAGTGATTTTGGTGACTTATGTTTGCTATAGAACCCTACTGTGGTGCCTCAAGTGAGTGTGCACAGTAGTGATGTACTCCCTTTTGAGTGTACACAATGATAGCTATCCCTTATAGTTGGCTGTTGGATTTGGGTTAAGCTATCAGGGAACCATAATTGGATACCAATGAGGTTAACGCTGAGGTTTTATCTTGACTTGGTTATTCTTGTGGTGCCTCCCTATGGGAGTGAGCACAATAGTACTTCAGGCAGGATGAATTGTTGCTTATACAGTTGGATAAAATCCATAGATAATTATTTCTTATGATGCTGGTCTAAAGCTTTGGTGAATTAGGATAAGTTCACTTTGAATTTAAAGTTGGAATGCTAGCATTAGTACTGTTATTATGTCACAGTACATCTTTGGATGATTTCTAGCTATTATTAGCTAGAAAATGATTTGGACAATTCATATTCAGGTTTGCAAAGTTTCTGAATTTTATATGATGATGGAAATTCTAGTACTCCAGTGGCTTCTGTTAACTGCTTTTGTTGCTGTGGTGCCTCCTATTGGAGTGTGCACAACACAGAGTGGTTTAGCATGATTAGCTGGTATTGAGTAATTGATTGCTGGAATCCATCACCATGTTAAATGAACAATGACTGAAATTGAGTGGAGATTACACCTGCCTATGATGCTCAAGCTGAGGCTATATCCTTTTGGACACATAGCTAATACTAGATCTGCAGGTCAAACATCTCTATGATGAGCTTCCCATAGCAATACTATGGAAGCTTGAGAGCTCTACTTCTCTCCCAATTTCTGTTTCAAGATAGAACTGTTAAGAACAAATGCTTTAGCCTGTAATGCAAAAGGTTGAGATCCATTTTATGTAAGGGAGGATAAATCATAAACTTGCTATGTGTGCTTGTTTCCAGATTCTCTTATATGATGCTATGCACATATATAACACTAGATCTGGTTATTGAGAATTTTCCTACCTGTTGTAGTTGGTACTTGATTACTTGATATCCAATCTTGTGGATGTTGCACCTGGTACAGCTGACCTCCTCCTCCTTATTCCCATGTCCAGCTTCTTCTACAGCTGTGGCCTGGATTTCTTTTCCTCGAGCTGCTTCCTTGCCTTCATTTCCTCCTTATCCTAACTCTTGGATGGCTCCAGGGAGCAACCAGAGCTAAGGATGTGATGGAATCTGGCTAGTTGTGTGGTTGGTTTGTTTAGCTGAGATCCAAAGCTAGAGTTATATGTGATGTGGTCTTGTGTTTTGAGTTGATTTAACTTGTGCTGTCCTGGGAGAGAATGAATGTGTGAGAAGCACCTCTCCCAGTAGTGGCTGCATTTGCTTTTTCTATATTGGTCACTTCCCTTGCTTAATCGACAACACATCACATGCAGCTGTGTGTGTAAGCTGCCTGCATGTTCCAGGTGTTTTGTCCCATTGCCAGATATTTCCTAGCCTAGAAGCTGATCCTTAGTGGATGTGCTCGGCTGGTTTATGTGTTATCTCTTTGCTACTTACCTGTCTTTGGTGAAACTTGCCCCTGTACCAGCCTATGATGCACCTAGTCTGAGGCTAATATTCTGATAAGCACAGATTCTACTTAGGCCCCTAATTGCTGCTCTATGATGAAATTAAAAAGTGCATCTCATTGTTTAGAACTGAGAGTAAAACTAACCAACATGATCTTCTTTTATTTCTTGTTTTGTTTCCTTTCTTGTTTGTTTTACAGGAGTAAAGAATGTGAAGGAAAGAAAAGAAAATATAAGAGTGTACAGGAAGAATACCTTAGATTTTATTTTTATCAAATTTTGTAATTTCTTTTCTATTGAATATTGTAAAAAGATTGTATTATTGTATTATTTATTTATTACTTGTTTTCTTTTTCTTATTCCATTCATCTGTAAAGACAATGTAATATATATTTCTTCTTGTAATAAAAATTATTTGAGTTACTCCATTTATGTAATTCCTTTTTTTATTATTATTATTAATTGTTTCCTGTAATGCACTTTCAGTCTTCTTTTGCAAAAGAACATCAATACTATATGTGTATATATATAAAGATTATTATAACAATTTCATTTTATTGAATTGGTCCCATTTACTCCATTGTAATTAGGATTATATATATCCATATCATATTCTAGACTAATTCTTTTCTTTATTATAATACTTGTGATTTAATTATATCCCAATCATAAATAATCTCTCAAGGATGTGAGTATAATTGTAACACTATTTCTAATTATAGATTTATTCTTTTGCTATTAAAATATATGTTTTGAATATTCAAATTTGGATTTCTTTCCCCTCAAACACAAAAGTACAAGAGAGGTCATGTCGAAATCCATCGCACATGTCCTGGTGTTTCCATCATAACAAGAGAGATCGCGATACCTCTACAGCTCTTTTAGTTTTGCGCGAAAATTCCCCGGATTTTCTTATGCATGAATGCAATGCATAACCCTGTGTCCTCTTTATTTCTAGGTGCTAATCCTAGGATATTACAACTACTACGATTACTAGTAAGATACACATCAATAACATGTATATCAAATATACCTTTCTTCTTGATATTGTCGTTCTTCAGATCTGCTAGGTACTTGGGGCAATTCTGCTTCCATTACCTTTTCCCTTGCAGTAAAAGCACTCAGTATCACGGTTAGGACCATCCTTGGGCTTCTTAGCGGGCATGACATCTTTCTTGCCGCCCTTCTTGAAGTCGCCCTTGTTCTTAGGCTTGCCCTGCTTTTTAAAATTGGTGGTCTTATTGACCATCAATACTTGGTGCTCTTTCTTAATATCCACTTCCGCAGTTTTAAGCATGGAGAAGAGTTCAGGCAACAACATATCCATGCGCTACATGTTGAAGTTCATCACAAAGTTCTTGTAACTCAGTGGCAGTGATTGGAGGACACGATGAATCCCCAATGCATTAGGAATCGTTCTTCCCAAATCTCGAAGTTTGTCTGCGTGCCCAAACATTTTGAGCACGTGCTCGCTAACGGAGCTATGCTCTTCCATCTTGAAGTTAAAGAACTTCTCGGAAGCTTCATAGCTTTCCACAACCGCATACGTCTCAAATATCATTTTGAGCTCATTGATAATATCATGAGGGTCACGGATATCAAAGCGCTTCTAAAGATCTGATTTCAAACCATACAGGATGGCACACTGAACTGTGGAGTATTGATTCTTCCGAGTGAGGTAAACATTTTTCACCTCATCGGTAGCATCAGCTGCAAGCGGGTCACCCAGTGGTGCATCTAGCACATAGGTGAACTGACCAGCATTGAGGACAATCCTCACGTTACGGAACCAGTCTGTGAGGTTGCTTCCGTTGTTTTTGATATTTTCTTTCTCTAGGAACGCATTAAAGTTGATGGTAGGGGTCACCATGATCTACAACATATTTGCAAAGAGTTTAGACTAAGTTTATGATAAATTGAGTTAAAATTTAATTCTTAAATTAACTAAGTGAACTCCCACTCAAAACAACATCCCTCACGTTGTCTTAGTGATTACACGAACCAAATCCACTACACTAAGTGCGATCTTCATGAGAGAAGATGTATCTTCAAAGGAGAACAATCAACATGTTCATCATATCATTCATATGACTCATTCTTTACCTTTTGGTATTCCGTGTTCCAGTACATGCTACGCTCGTCAAGATTAACCTTAGTATCCGCATGTGCAAATTTGGCTTGCACCCATTGTATGCATACATAGAATCTATCACACCCGATCATCACGAGATGCTTCGAAATGACGAGTCTTAGCAATGGTGCCTACTAAGGATGAACACTTTATTACTTGATATTTAGTGAGAGGGATCATCTTATAGTGCTACCGTCGTGATCTAAGCAATACAAGATGCATAAAAGGATTAACATCACATGCAATTCATAATATGTGATATGATATGACCTTTCTCCTTGTGCCTTTGATCTTGATATCCAAAGCATGGACATGATCTCCATCATCACCAGCGTGGCGTCAAGGTCAATGGCGCCGCTTCATGGTTGTCCATCACCAACAACAATTATTACAACTACTTGGAATAAAGCTATTACATGATGAATAGACATGCATGTCTTAACAAATTTAAAGCCAACCATTAGGCTCCTGCCGGTTGCCATATTACAATAAGGATCATTGCATACATCAAATATAATCACAATAACATCATGGCCATATCACATCACATGCCCCTGCAAAAACAAGTTAGATGCCTTTAATTTTCTTTGCATGTTTTACGTGGCTTGGGGCTTTCGAATAAGAACCGTTCTTACCTACGAACAAGAACCACAACGCTGATACAAGTGTTGTCAAGTGCAGATTTTAAATTGAATCTTAACTATGGTGGGATAGACATACACCCGCAAAGCCACTTGTGTAATACAAGTTGCACGTTGAGCGTGGAGCAAGTCTCATGTGCGACGACATGTAAGGTTAGCCCATGCCGCTTCATCCCACCATCATGCAAGATGCAAAGTACACAAAAAGCAAGCGACAACAAAAAAATCAACGCCCTAAAAACCATTGTGTTCTACTCGTGCAACAGATCTACTCATAGATTCGGCTTTGATACCACTGTAGGGTTCGTTGCATGTAAAAGAAAAAAATTCTATCGCAAGAACACATAAAACCAAGATCTAATCTATGGAGAAGCCAAGATCTAATCTACGAGATCAGTGCAACGAGATTGAAGAGAACTAACCCTCGTAGATCCAAAGCGTTAACGAGATCGAATCTCGTGGTCGATGTAGTCGATCACTTGCCGATATCAAGATCGCGTATACGATCCTTCCGACGCCGTGTTCCGGCAGCGCTTCTACAATCGGTCAAACATAAGGAGTCGATGAAGACCTTCCTATTCCTGTTCCAGCGGTCAGCGGATGTAGTAGATCCCCTCAGAATCCCAACATCTCGATGGTGTGGTGGTGGTGGAGGAGGAGAAGAACTACAGGGCTTCGCCTAAGCCGGAGTAGGACGGTGGAGGAGGGAGAGGGGTGGCGGCTAGGGTTAGGGACAAGGGGGCATGTGTGCACCCTCCCCACCCCTCCTTATATAGATGGTAGGGGTGCGTCCAGGGTTCCTATCCCTAGTCGAGTCCTACCCCAAGTCGTCGGCCAAGAGAGAGATGGGAAACTTGCCCCTCAAGTTTTCTTCCCCTTTCTTTATTAGGGTTTCCGCCTTTTTCCTTGTGGTGGCCGGTTTGGCCCCTTTGGCTTGGTGCGGCTGGACCTAGGGCCCCTGTGGAATGCCATAGTCCAAGTGGGGCCCTCCCGGGGTGGTGGACCCACTGGTGGTCCCTCTAGAACATTCTATAAGATTCCGTTCAAAACACCAAAAACATTTTCGAAGACCAGAAATTGACTTTCCTTATATGAATCTTATTCTCCGGACTATTCCGGGTCTCCTCGTGATGTCCTGAATCCAATCCAAGACTCCTAACAACATTCGGTCTCCAACTCATATTCCATATCTACTTAAACAACATCGAACCTTAAGTGTGTCACCCTACGGTTCGCGAACTATGCAGACATGATCGAGACACCTCTTCGGTCAATAACCAATAGCGGGATATGGAGATCCATAATGGGTCCCACATATTAAACGATTTGTGATTGAATAAACCATTAACATACGATACTGATTCCCCTTGTCAGACGCTACTCTACTTATCCAAGGTTCGATCATCGGTATCTCCATACCTAGTTCAACCTCGTTACCAATAAGTACTCTTTACTCGTTCTGTGATATGACATCCCTTGTTACCTAGTCACATGCTTGCAAGCCAATTGGATGACATTCCACTGATAGGGGCCAGATGTTGGAGATATGCCCAAGAGGCAATAATAAAGTGGTTATTATGATATCTTTGTGTTTACGATAAATGTTTACATCCCATACTATAATTGTATTGATCGGAAACATTGATACTTGTGTGTTTTGTAAACATAAAAGAGTCCCTAGTAAGCCTCTTATTGAAACTAGCTTATTGATTAATAGATGATCATGGTTTCCTGATCATGGACATTGTATGTTATTAATAACAAGATCATATCATTAGGATAATGATGTAATGGACACACACCAATAGTAAGCATAGCATAAGATCAAGTCATTAAGTTCGTTTTGCTACAAGATTTCAGATACATGGTAACCTAATCCTTTGACAATGAGATCATGTTAATCACCATCACCGGATGAGTACTTTGATGACATCAAACATCACTTCCATAACTGGGTGGTTATAATGATTGCATTGGGTATTATGAAAGTATGTGTTGAAGCGCACGGATCAAGAGTGGAATTTGTCCATCCATATGATGGATAGATATACTCTGGGTCCTCTGAGTGGAATGTCATCCAATTGTCTTGCAAGCATGTGACTAGGTCACAAGGGGTGCCATATCACGGAACAAGTAAGGAGTACTTATCGATAACGAGGTTGAACTAGGTATGGAGATACCGACGATTGAACCTCGAAAAAGTAAAGTATCATGTGGCAAAGGGAATCAGTATTGTATGTTAATGGTTTATTCGATCACGAAGTCATCGTTGAATATGTGGGAGCCATTATGGATCTCCAGATCCCGCTATTGGTTATTGATTGGAGAGGTGTCTCAATCATGTATGCATAACCATAGGGTGACACACTTAAGGTTTGATGTTGCTTAAGTAGATATGGAATATGAGTTGGAGACCAAATGTTGTTCGGAGTTTAGGATTGGATCCAGGACATCACGAGGAGATCCGGAATGGTCCGAAGAATAAGACTCATATAAGGAAAGTCGATTTCTGGGGTTTGAAAATGTTTTTGGTGTTTTGATCAAAATCTTCTAGAATGTTCTAGAGGGACCACCAGTGGGTCCACCACTCCGGGAGGGGGCCACTTGGGATGTGGCATGCCGCAGGGGCCCTAGGACCAGCCGCACAAAACCCAAGGGGCGGCCACCACAAGGAAAAAGGGGAAACCCTAATAAGGAAAGGGGAAGAAAACTTGAGGGGCAAGTTTACCATCTCCCCTTTGCCGCTGACTTGGGGTAGGACTCGGCTAGGGCTGGGAACCCTGGCCGCACCCCCTCCCATCTATATAAGGAGGGGTGGGGAGGGCGCACCCCTGCCCCCTTGTCCCTAACCATAGACGCCGCCCCTCTCCCTCCTCCATCGTCCTGCTCTAACTTAGGCGAAGCCCTGTAGTTCTTCTCCTCCACCACCACCACATCGTCGTGCTGCTGGGATTCCAAGTGGATCTACTACCTCCGCTGCCCGTTGGAACGGGGATAGGAAGGTCTTCATCGACTCTGTACGTGTGACCGAGTGCGCAAGCGCTGTCAGAACATGACGCTGGAAGGATCGTCTACGCGATCTTGAGATCGGCAAGTGATGGACTACATCAACCACGAGATCCGATCTCATTAATGCTTTAGATCTACGAGGGTTAGTTCTCTTCAATCTCGTTGCACCGATCTCGTAGTTTAGATCTTGGCTTCGCCATATATTAGATCTTTGTTTTATGTATTCTTGCGATAGAATTTTTTTGTTTTCCATACAACAAACCCTACACTAGAGTATATCTATCCTTCACATGGATGGAAAAATCTCACTCTTGATCCATGCGCTTCAACACATAATTGAAGAATACCCAATACCATTTTTATAACCACCTAGTTACGTAAGTGGAGTTTGATGTCATGAAGTACTAATCGGGTGACGGTGATTAACATGATCTCATGGTCGAAGGATTAGGTTACTATGTATCTGAAAGCTTGTAGCGAAACGAACTTAATGAATTGATATTATGCTATGCTTACTATTCGTGTGTGTCCATTACATCATTCTCCTAATGATATGATCTTGTTATTAATAACAGCCAATGTCCATGATTAGGAAACCATATCTATTAATCAACACGATAGTTTCAATAAGAGGCTTACTAGGGACTCTTTTATATTTACAAAACACACAAGTATCAATGTTTCCGGTTAATACAATTATAGCATGTGATGTAAACATTTATCATAAACACAAAGATATAATAATAACCACTTTATTATTGCCTCTTGGGCATATCTCCAACACTTGGGGTAAAATTATTCATGATAACCTACCCCAATCATGTAAGATAACCCTAAAAAGGTCGTGATTTTCTAGATGCTGAAGAGTCACCACAAATGGAGGCAATAGGTACACCAGTAAATCAACTGCAAAAGAATTCTTATTTTTGATGATCAAAATTGTCACACAGTAAGGGGATATCCTGAGTGGAGGGGCGAGCTTCTCTGAGTGACACCTTGATATTGGAAACGGGATGTTCCTTCCCGTCTTGAGTGCCCGACCTTACTTCTTCCCTACTCGATGTCGTGAAGGCCCTTTTTGTCAGGGTTCTTGTCAAGATTAGGGTTTGAGGGTGATGCTAGGTAATCTACCTTATTCTCGTAAGGCTATCCTTGCTATTAGGAGGGAGTGTGGAGCCGTACCAGGAATTGTGGCAGACGGCTTATTGCTCCGATGTCCCGGAGCGAAGGTAGGAAATCATAGGTCAAGGTGCACTAGTTATTGCTAGGTGGGTTGATCGGAGAGTGCAAACCATGGTTCTGACAAAGTTGATGATGGTTCCATGGACATCATTCAACCCTCGCAACTAGTTTATACCTCCTAGCAACAAGGGTATAGCCTTCCCAAGTGGTGTTCCTTGGATGTCCTCAGCGTGGCGCTTCCGTCGGGTGGCACATTGGCCTCCTAGTATGGGGTATGTAGAGGGAGTAGGTCGGGAGAGGAGGTGGTTTGCCGGCGTGATGGGAGACAGAAGGGAGTCTGGCACTGTGATCAAGCGGGTTGGTGCCTAGACACCAGTAGAGGTTCGGTGAGCCGGCGACCGACTGGAGAGGGTCCAACGCGATGGTGATCTGCCGATAGTGGTCCGGTCGGCCGAGGGTGGCGCATCGGCATGATATTGCCTTCGCATGGCGGAAGGTTCATGGCGTTGCATAGAATGCCTCCATGGTGGAATGATTTGACTGTCGAGACGGGGAGGAAGCTAATTAAAATCCTCCAAAGATTTCTTAGTGACCCAACAATCCAAAAAAACATATATGGTTAGGCAAATTTCTTCATCTAGCTTTGTTGCTGCATTAAAGGCTTCTAGTGGCTCACCGCTATGGGCAAAAAAGGGTTACATGTGGCACTCCCATAGGTCCGCTTACTCTTGAAGAGGAGAAACTGTTTAGGAAAGTTGTGGGTGATGTCCTAAGTGTGCTTGGACACAAGTTGAGACATTGGATAGTGCATATTTGCATATCCAGCATGACAGAGAACTATGGGATGCACTTGACTATTTGGTGTAGCTGATGTTGGTAGTGAATTGTATGCTATAGAGTAGTTCAATGACTACAAAATGGTTGAAAGCCGGTCTGTAATCAAATAGGCTCATGAGTTGTAGATCATGGATAAGGAACTGTAGCTCCCTCGGTGTGTGCTTTTGGATAAGTTTTTCGTAGGATGCATTGTTGTTAAGTATCTCCTTCGGGGAATTTTTTTGCCACTTCTCTGAAACATCAAACATGAGTTTTCTATGGAGAATCTCATTAGCTCTCTAGATGTTGAGGAAAAGGTGAGGAAAAAATACAATCACACATTAATGTAACCGGGAGACATCGTGTTGCCAATATGGTGTAGAAAATTCCCACAAGTTTAAGGGAATAAATAGTCAGCCATACTACCAAATTAATTCAAGAAGTAGAAGGGACAGAACAAGAAAAAAGAAGGATCTTTGCTGGGTGTACAACGTGACTATCCACTAGGTTCATCAATGCCCACAAACAAAAAGGAAAGAAGGGTTATAATGGACAGAGTTCTAAGTCTATTAACATGGTCATTTATAATACTATTATAAAAACTTTAGGTTTCAATCACGATATTACCAAATTTCTCGTAGTATTTCATCCCATGAAATGGTGGGTTGAAACGGGTGCTAAAGTTCATGTGTGTGCTACTACACAAAAAAAACCTGATTTTGGTACTAGAAAAATAAAAAATAGTTTTTTGTAAAACAATGTTGGAAACCTTTTTTACCAAATTGTCCTAACTCAGGTTCCATATTGTTTTAGCAACTAGATCACATAAAATGACACTTTGTGTTGGTTTATCATATCTTTGATTATTCCACATTTCTTTATTTTTCTAAATGTAGTAAAAATTGGCGGCATGCGCGTTCATAGTAATTGATGAATCTTCCAACTTTCGTTGCGGATAATGCATATAATCCTACTTAGGTATCTTAAAATGATTTTTCCAAGTTTTCTAATCAAGCTATAGCATAATTGTAGTTCAAATTACAGAAAAATCATATGAAACTCATTTAAATGGGAAAATGTAGTGAGAAAGCGATAAAATCGTCATATCCTGGCCATCCCATATGATATACTTTCTTTGAAAATTTCATTGGGGCCATTCTGCATTATGGTAGCTGCTTCACAAAAACCTGTTTTGGCACTAGAAAAATAAAAAATTAGATTTTCATAATACAATGTTGGGAACTTCCTTTGGCAATATAGTTTGTCATTCCAAGATGCACATGTGTGTATAATTGGTGTACATTTTCATGAAGTGAGTCATGGATATGTCCATCCACTTATATTATGGCATCCCAGAGGTCACTATTCGTGTGCGTTGTGCGCCAGTTCACGTCCATAGAACGCTCCATGTCATGTTGCTGCTTTCACAATATTCCGATGTGTTCCATATATATCAAATGTTCATGCCTTTTCACGTCAAAGATAGTCCCAATCATATTTCTAGATGGATCTTACTATTCAAGGGAAATGTTACATCTCAATGTATCCAAACTGATTCTCTAATCTCATTGCACGCGAACTGTTCGGCAGAATAACAACACGCTACTCATGTTGCTAATTCTTCTCCCGGGAGACGAGTGTGAAAGAGATTTCAGTGCCTTCTACTTCTTCTATATAATTAATAGTTCATTGTTGAACAGATTGACAATATAATCAAACGAACGGCGCATAGAAGGATCTATTGCATGGTCCTACCGTTATGTGTTTTCCACTCCTGAACCATTGTCATTTCACTACAGGACTAGCTAGGAGGGATAGAGGTGTCATATTTTTTTTTTAACGGGAAAGGTCCCGAAGGACCAGGAGCTTCTATTCCAGCGGCGGGCGAACAATTACAATGAGGTCTAAAATAAAAGTAGAAAATACAACCAGACCCCTCACTTTTACAAAGCACACCCTAGCAAGGATAGATAAAAAGCAATCAGGTCCTTGGCATCCGCCGGCGACGAACAGCATCACGGCAGCGCCGCCCTAGCACCAACCGGGGACATAACCACTTGGTTGCGCGGGGGGCAAGAAGGCCACCACGATGCTGGCAGAGATCCTCTCACAGAGGATGAAATCGCTCGCGCTATCAACAGCGACGAGCTCGGCATGGCCACCAATCTGGCCGGAGATAGCAGCGGCGAGGCGTTGCTTGGAAGACGCCGAAAGAGGCACAAGCTCCAGATGCATCCCAAAGCTTCCGACTTGGACAACACCCCAACATATGCCCTTCACTCCTCTCCCGCTTCCATAGCCGGCAGAGAGACGAAGAACAGAGGGAGAGCCGTAAACAAGACAGCAGCCGCGCGTGGTTGAAGGAGAGTTGGTTGCCCACCCCCGCCGGTCCTTCTTGTTCCCCTCGCCGCCACGGCCGGCCAGAAGAAGAAGAAAAGCAGGAGAGGACAACCACCGCCTGGCGACGCGCCCAAACGCCAGAACAGGGACACTCCCGACGCTCCCGCAACTGCAGCACCACTTCCTCCCCACCTTCCATCCCTCGCCGCCACGGCCGGCCAAAGAAAGGAGGAGAAAGAATACAGCAGGATAGAGGGAGCGACAAACAGCAGCTTTATTTGGGGATGCTGCAGCCGTCGTCGCCATCCTCTGCTCCGGCCGCAGGAGCACAAGAACAGCAAACAACAGCCCTACTCTCCAGATCTGGCTGTAGTAGATCTGAGCACAAGCATCAACGGTCACAAGGACCACTACCGGCATGACGCCACAAACCCTAAACCTATCTACTCCGGCGCCGTCTCCCCTGCCAACTCCAGCCAGCTAATCCGGCGGAGAGGCCATGGAAGGGGCCCGGTCTGAGGAGAGGAACTTCAGAAGCAGGGGAGAGAGGGAGTGGTTCTAGTTGTATGAAAGAGTGGAAATATTTGACTACCAGATTTGGTTCAGGGATGAATATTTCTTGCATTTACTGCCTTGCCGCTATCCTAGTCATTGCTATGTCTAACTGTATAAATTGTAAGAATTAATGTGGTACATGTCTCTTCACTATTGCAGACATTAAAGACGACTCCATATCGACCAAAAACAAAAGGCAAAATCGATAATAATTTAAAATCCAAATTTACATAAACTACATATTAGAATTCTAAAAATTAATAGCATTGAACTACCAGTTTGTCAACTAAATTCTGGAAATCTACCAGTTTATATTTTTGCAGCAAAAATCTACCACATTTGGCGTCCATTTTCTCAAATAGCACTAAATTCGTCTTGATCGCGAATTGACACGGGAACTGACATGGGTGGCCCACCCGGCCGTTTTGCACGCAGGTCCTCAAGTTTTGCAGAAAATTGCATAGAAGTCCCTAGCACTATTAAAACCTTCATAACTTTTGAATGTGAATTCAAATGGAAAAACTTTAAATACGAAAAGCGCTCAGAATTGTTTGAATTTTTTTTACAAACTTTATTTATTATTTTATATAATTAAAATATGCAAAAATATAAAAAATATTTTATTAATTATAAGAAATTATTTTATTAATTATACAAAAACTTTGGAAATTCATAACTTTAACTATATAACTCCAAATAATATAAATAATATGTCTAAATTTATTAGAAAAATCCAATAAATCCATTTCTTATATTTATAATGCATGAATCATATCCGTTCCTCTCAGATATTTTGATTATTCAAGTAATCATAATAATAAATATGTGCCATTTTATTTATTCTTGCATATTTGTAGATGCACTAGAAATATGCAAGTAATCTACCAACTGATCCGGAAACAGCACCGAGCTACGTACGTACACCGATTACAACACCTTTGTCGGTGATTATCCCTCAAACTTTTGATTTACTATCTCGTGTTGATCATCCCTCCAACCCGAATTATATGAATCATATGTCGTAGTTTTGCTTAGATTCGAAACATATAATCTTTACTCAATTTTACCGGATCTGCCTGCAAGATGCCGCTCGGCAAATGATCCATCGTGTCAGCAAAGCCTTTACATGCCAAGAACTTATCCATTTGCTTTGTTTCATCCATCAAAAAACGTTCAAATGCTTTCAAGTTGTGGCCTCGACGACGACAATGCAGAATAAAAATTCCACAGAAACCAACTTACAACCAAGAACGTGTTTGGTTCAGCGTTTTTGTGGTTAACCCAGCCTCGTAACAGATACCGCGTAACAGGTTACGGGCAAATACAAATCTGATTTCGGCCACCCTTCACCGTAATCAACGCGTGTTACCGGACGGTTTAGGTACAGCCACGGCTGAAGGAACCCTCTATCCCTCGATCGACCCATCCATACGTCACGGTCGGTGTACGTATGTACACCGATTATTAGAAATATGCACGGCTGAAGGAACCCTCTGTCGGTATACATACGTACGTAGGTCGGTGCTGTTGTCGGATTAGTTGGTGGGTTACTTGCATATTTGCATATTTCTATTGCATCTACAATTATGCAAGAATAAATAAAATAGCACACATTTATTATTATGATTACTTGAATAATCAAAATATCCGAGAGGAACAGATATGATTCAGGCATTATAAATATAAGAAATGGATTCCTTGTATTTTTCTAATAAATTTAGACATATTGTTTATATTATTTGAAGTTATATAGTTAAAGTTATGAATTTTCAAAGTTTTTGTATAATTAATAAAATAATTTCTTATAATTAATAAAATATTTTTTATATTTTTGCATTTTATTATATAAAATAATAAATAAAGTTTGTAAAAAAAATCAAACAATTCTGAGCACTTTTCGTATTTAAACTTTTTCTATTTGAATTCGTATTCAAAAGTTATGAAGGTTTTAATAGTGCTAGGGACTTCTGCACAATTTTCTGTCAAAATTTGAGGATCTACGTGCAAAACGGCAGACGGAACGCCGTCTCGCGCTGCCACGTCAGCCTGACGGTTGGGCCACCCTTGTTAGTTCCCGTGTCAATTCGCGATCATGACGGGTTTAGTGCTACTTGAGAAAACGGATGCCAAATGTGGTAGATTTTTGCTGCGAAAACGTAAACTGGTCGATTTTCGAAATTTAGCTCATAAACCGGTAGTTCTATGCTATTAACTCGAACCCTAATTAAACAACTTAGAACCCCAATTTACATAAACTACCACTAGATCTTCTACTTCTACTACTTCTTCATGTTGTCGGGGGATCGATGAGACTTCGAAGGCATTGGGGTTGACTGAGTCATCAAAATCATCTTCAGAGGAGTCGTCGTCATCACCATTCTCCATGTTGTCGATGACCTCGGGCTTCGGTGAGGCCTTTGATCCCCCATACTCATTGACATGGCTATGTGGAGAAAGATCATTCTACTGCTCTGCATCGTAACTCTGCATCGTAAAAGGCTGTATTGTTCCAGCACCCTACCACATCCTCACCCCTCCTTGCGATTCTCCTCCTCCTCTTTTGGGGTACTCCTTCATCACAAAAGGCGAGTACACTGTTGTGTCTGATGAAACCAGCGACTCCAAGAATGGGGGTAAGAGAAGACTGGTTGCTCGGCTAAGAGTTGCTACTGCAAGCCATTTTTAAAGGAGAAAGAGAGAAAGAGAGTAATGTCGGTGTTCTTCTATCTAGAGAGAAGGACCCCTTTAAGGCGGTGGGCAGTTCCAAGTTCAATCTAATTTGCAACCCAATTTCCAAATCCTCAAACCGTTCACATAATAGTCCCACAAGTGGTGTTCCGACGAACGCAGGTAGGGATGCAGAAGTGGGACAATTGGGACAAGTGGGATACCACTTTTAGACTACTAGACTAACTCAAAATTAAGTGGGCCAAGTACGATAAACTAGATTTGACATATCCCGCTTATTCCATTTATCTCACCTAAATTCGAGTTAGTCTAATAGTCTAAAAGTGGTATCCCACTTGTCCCAATTGTCCCACTTCTGCATTCCTAAACGCAGGGGTCCCACGCATAAGGGTGGGACGGAGATGTGTCATGGTCTCGGTCCAAAGACGGTGAAAGGTGTGGACTGCCGAAAACACCGTGTTTGATTGTTTTCGAGGTTGGGTCTGAGCAAATAGGATAAAAAAAGATATACTCTTAGTAAAACTGAGTAGTATAGTAGAAGCAACAGCAAGGCAAAAAATAGAAATCACTTTAAACAAATGTAGAGAACAACAAACACATATATGTTTGGCGCAACCAAACATAGCAAATTCCTCAGTCTGAATCGGATTTGTCTAGATTCGTATTTTTGTGTCTAAATACATATAAATCTCTTCGCAAATTAAAAAAATACGTATGAATCTAAACAAATTTGGTTTACTTATTTCGGGACATTATCGGAACATTCCTTCAGTTAGCCGCTGGGGCGGCCTTGGCCGCAGCAGCAGACTGCATCTTCATGGCAAACTCGACCATCCTGCCCACGTCTGGCATGACCGCCTCGACCGCATCCAGCGCGCCAAAGTTGTCCGCCCATGCGGCCAGGAGGGGCGTCCTCGTAGGGTCGAAGGTCTTGCCTTTGACGCCCAGCATTGCCTCCATGGCGTGCACCCAGGCGAGGATGCCGCCGAGCACCACGTCCACATACCCGGGCTTGTCGCCGCCAAAGAAGCTCTTCCCCTTGGAGCACTCCCTCAGGGCTCCCTCCAGGGCCTCCATCGCCTCGAATGTCTGCTTCATCCCCTCGGACTTTTCCTCGTCCGTCTTGCCCCATGACGCCTGGTAAGTCGCCTTCATGAGCTGCGAATTCACACACAAATATTTCCCCTCCGGCCGGTGAGACTATCGTCCCAAAGCTAAACCCATACGAACACGGCGGGTCAAACGATCATGTGAAGCATGTGTACAATACCTTGTCGTCGATGAAAGCAGCCCAGAACCGAGCTACGGCGCGCTCGTAGGGGTCGACCGGGAAGAGAGAGCAGGCTCCGCCGAAAGCCTCGTCGATGTACTGGATGATGACCAACGACTCGCATACGGGCTTGCCGCCGTGGATCAGAACCGGGACCTTTTTGTGGACGGGGTTGGACTGGAGGAGCAGCTCGCTCTTGTTGCTGAAGTCCTGCTCCAAGTACTCATAGCTGACGCCCTTGATGCTGAGCGCAAGCCGCACCCGCTGGACGAATGGGCTCGCCCACATGCCCAGCAGCTTCACTTCGTTGCTCTCTCCTCCGGCCATTGTTGGTGTCTGTCAAGTATCCACTCAAGGTCTCAACTTTGCAGAGAGCGTGTGTGTTTTGGCTGTTCTTGCTTTCTTGGTGTTTCGACTCGAGGATAGAACAGGAGGTATATAAAGGCTACACACGTGAGGAATAGTATATAGCAGAGACTCTCCCGGCCGCTAGAACGATTCAAGGAACAAATTGTGTGGTTTAGAACGGTAGTAGATTCTTCAGACTTGGACAGGTAATCAAGTATGAGCATTGCCTGCTTGCAGTCCAACTAAAATATTTGACTTTGACAAGTATGAGCATGTACCTGCTGGTAATCAAAATAAAATATTTGACTTTGACAAGTATGAGCATTACCTGTTGGCAATTCAACTAAATTATTTGACTTTGACAAGTATGAAGGAATCTGCTCCAGTCACGAACTTCAGCCATACATTTTTTGTTTCCCACTTGTGATTCCATCGTTGTCGACCCCAGCGCAAAAGGAGATCCTCTCTCATTCTTGGCCCCCCCCTCTCCCGTGAACAGTTCCCCGAGAAAAAAAGAGAGCGGCCGGGCCAATCCCGAGCCCCTCCGGCGGCGATGCCGGCCGGAGGTGGCGGAGGGGAGGCACCGGAGTAGTTTAGGATAGTAGATAGGTTGGCTTGCGGCGGTTTCGTCGCGGTTTCGGGCTCTGTCCCGGAGCTTTGCCCAGGTCGTTGACCCAGATCTGGGGCATGCCGGTAGGATTTCTCTCTCGTGGGCTCCGGTGGTCGAAGCTTTGGGGGAGATCTGCTGCTAGAGGCTCTCAATAAGGGTCTAGGAGCCGGCATCTGGGGTGGGAGTGGAAGCTTTGATGCCTTTCTTGGCCGGCCGTGGTGGCGGGGGAGAAGGGCGTGGTGGCGGGTGGTGCAGCGGCTTCTCCTTCCCGACCGGCCGTGGAGGCGAGGGGGTTGCGGAGTGCTGCGTCGTCCCTCCTCTTCCTCTTCTGGATGCTGGTGCTGTCCATGCCGAGGCAGGTTCCCTCTCCAGCTTCCTCTGGCTACCATGGTGGTGGCTAGGGGAGCCGGGTCTGGTTTGACTGCGGCGGCGGTTGATACTCCTGGAGCTCCTCTCCGGCGTTTCTTTGGCGGCTGTTCCGTCATCACGCCGGACCCTATGGCAGTAGGGCTGCCGCTCCGCGCTGCTATGCTTCTCTCGTCGGTCGCTTCCTAGCTTGGACGGCCGTCGATGTTGGAGATTCGTCGCCGATCTGGAGGAGGATGAAGACCAAGGACTGGATTGCTTTTTCTAGTTTCTTTTAGGGTTCTCAATGCAATTTCTTGGGCCTCTATGTAATTTTTATCTTTTTGGCCTCTATGTACTCCATCGGCTTCTTTGCAGCAATATAAGTCGGGTGCTTTGCACCTGTTCAATGTTAAAAAAAAAAAAGATTCCATCGTCGTACTCGCTCCATTTTGCGGAACAGTCATAATTGTCGACGCAAAAAGATATACTAGCCAGCCTGTTTGGTTGACAGCTCGCCACGCCACAGTATCGGAGAAATCTCCGGAGGTTTTGACCAGTTGCGGACGTGGGACTAAAAATCCTGTCTTACTGGGCCATTTGGACTCAAAATACAAACGTGGTTTGAATCCACTAGTCTGCTGATCTAACTGATTCATTGGTTTATTGGGAATCGAATTCTACAAAAATTGGAGAGCAGGTGCCCTTCCGATGTTGTCACCCTCCGAGACCCAAAGGAAAGTCATTTGAAAAAAAAATGAGTCAACCATGCATCCTAATTGACGAGCTTATACCCGCCCTAGTTTCTTCCCCGCTCTTAGTTGAGATATTACTTTTTTCACATACTCTTGTCAAGACAGGGTATGCTTAGAACATCTCCACTCGTCTACTCAGGACGCCGATCCGGACGTCGAAATTCGGTCCGGACGCTGAAAATCGGTCCAGTCGTGTATCCAGGAACCTGTTTTCGTCTGGATTTGGGCATATTTTGGTCCGGCCTAACCAGGCCGTACCCAGGATCCCGGGTACACCCTGGGAACGCCGGACTCAGCGAAAATGGGCATGGGCCAGCTCTATCGGCGAGAGAAGGCTGAGCTCCCACCACTTCGCCGAGCTCCCGCCCTTTTCTTCCCCCCTCCTGCCTTTCTTCCCCATTCCCCTCCCGCCACTCCGCTGAGCTCCCTGTCCAACATGCCACCCAACAGCTTCGTCCAACCCAGATCGATCCTCAGCGAGGGTCCGGCGGAGAAGAAGGCGAGGAAGCCGAGAGTGCCGCCGACAAAGCCGGAGGGCATGTCCTACGCCGAGTGGGAGAAGAAGGAGCACGCCAGGAAGATCTCGTCGGAGGACCGGAAGGGCAGAAAGGAGAGGGCGAAGCTCCGGCAGCAGCAAGCGGTTGTGGAGGAGGAAGGCGGCGGAGGAGGAGAAGGCGAACATGAAGGCGAAGCAGGCGGCGGCGACGAGGTCGGCGATGATGGCGGCGCCGTACCCACCACATTGGGGAAGCCAGGCAAGCGTCGGCTCGTCCGCCGGATTCTCGCGATCTCTCCGGCAGGCTTCCAGGAGAGCCAGGCGACTGCTCGGCAGAGGTACTCCTCGTCGTCCGAGTTCGACGGCGGGTTCAACCCCAACGTGATCTTCCCCTGCCCGACGTCGCGCCCTCCTTCGGCCTTCAGCGTGGACATCAACCTCCCCTACTCCACCTCTCCAGCGTACGCAGGCCCCGCTCTGCGCCGCGGACCACTACATTTCGGTGGAAGCTCGGCGCCCTTCGGCGAGGCCGACGCGTGCAACCTGTTCGGCGGAATGCCGGCCGCCCTGCCGGCCGGCATGTCGGCCGAGGCGTACATGGAGGACCTGATCGCAACAGGCTCGGCCTCCAACCACCCCTCCTTCTTCACGGAAGAGCAGACTCGGGCAACGCCGAGCACGACATCGAGTCCTAGTATCTCGCCGACACCGACGCCGAGGAGACGCAGGCCGAGCAGACGCATCCAGAGGACGCCGAGGGTGAAGCCTTGCTACTGGCGAAAGGCAAGAAGGGGAAGAAGAATCCGGGCACTTCGGCGGACGCTCGGATCAAGTGGACCATGGCCGAGGACACCTGCCTCGCCGAAGCTTGGAAAACGGTGAGCATGGATCCGATCACCGGTGCTAACCAGAATTCAGACAACTATTGGCGGCGCGTGAAGGCAGCGTTCGACGAGCGTAGCCTTTGCGATCCAAAGTATCGCAAAATCCACATGGAGCGAGGGGAGAAGGCTATTACCAACCATTGGACGATCATCCAGACTGCCTGCAGCAAGTGGCACAACTGCGTGGAAGAGGTCGACCGCACACAAGCTAGTGGGAAAAATATGGACACCAAGGTACTCGCGAACACTAGCTTTCTCGTGCACTCTCTTCCATTTTGACACACTTGACACACTTTCATTTTGCAGCTTCGTCGTGCACTTGCTCTGTTTCGAGAGGACATAAAGATGGAGTTCAAGTTCCATCATGTCTTCGAGCAAATCGAGAATTGCAAGAAGTGGCGGGACACTCGCCTGAGTCTCTCCAAGAGCAAGGACGGCGTCTACAACCCCGAGGCGCCGGCCGCTGCTGCCGGCGAAGGAAGACCAGTGATCGGCCAGAAGAAGGCGAAGATGCTCAAGGCCGCCAGACCTCCCGCCGAGCGCCTCCAGGCTTTGATCGAGAAATGCATCGCCGACACGAGGGCGCAGATCGAGAAGAGGGCTGAGAAGAGCGAGGAGCGCTGGAAACAGCTGATCAAGACACAAGGGGAAAAGGTGGCCCTCATCAAGGCCAACCTCGCCGAGAAGAAAGCCAACCTCGCCGAGAAGAAGGCCAACTATGCCGCCAAGAAGCGCAAAACGGACCTCAAGTTCCTAATGGGCGGCGAGGACACGTCGAAGATGAGCTCGCCGGTCAAGGCCTGGTACATGGCGCAACGTTAGGCCATCCTCCAGGGCGTAATCACGTCGTCCCCGTCCTCTACGCCGAACGCCCCCACGCCGAGCTCTGCTTCCACTTCCTCCAACCCGGTGGCCTTCGCAGGCGAGACGGACGACAACGCCGCGTCGGCCACGTCGCAGGAGCCCATCCCCATCGACGACTGAGAGTCTTTTTCCGCCGAATTTGTGGGCGTTTCTGTCGAACACCTTGTGGCCGAGCACTCGCCGGCGGGAATGATAAAGATTCAAATATGTCGCCGTTTTATGTTCGCATGGGTATTCAGCCTGGGTACGCGAGTGGGAAACTGTGCGTACCCAGGCCAAAATCAAGTTCCGTCCGGCCAAAAAAAGTCTGGATTTCGGCCTGGATTCGCCTAACGAGTGGAGATGCTCTTAGTTTGCATTACACAATTAGACAAGTCTCCTTCCGTTCCAAAATAAAAGATGATTTTGTGGGTAGGTTCATAGTGAAACTAAAAAAATGAACGTCTAGATACATTTGTTTTATAATAAAAAGTAAAATATCTTATATTTTGCGGAGATAGTATTTGGTTTCGTGTGTACTTGTTGTGTGCCACACTTCTTCAACCGCTTTTCTCGCTTACATACACTCGTTTTCTAACCAGTATTTGCCACATGTATGATGGCTAACTTTTTTTTTGGAAAACAGTGAGTGACACGATTATACCCTACGGGTACCCGATGTTAGCCTATCTGGTCCAGCCCGACGGAAGGCCCACTCGACGATCTACCGAGGTCCATGACGCTCATGACGGTTCGGGTGGTACGAGGCCATGTGGACACGGACTCTCAAGCGTACAAGACAAGAAAATCTCAAGACTAGAGTTTGAATACAACTTGTAACCTACTCGTATCGGCACCCGAGACCTAGCCTCCCCATATATAAAGGCTAGGAGGGTCTAACGAGGAGGGCACGACCTACAGACGCCATAACCCCCCAATAGATAGATCTACAATCTCCACCTCCACAATAGATCTACAGATCTAGAGCTCTTTTACAATCGACTCATACTTTCGCATACACACCTCCACGCCAGATCGAATCTGCGCACCCCTGTAACCTTCGGTTCCGCCGTAATCAAGAGCAGACAAGCAGGAGTAGGGTTTTCCCTCCGGGGGCCTGGACCTGGGTAAATCTCGTGTCCCCTGGTTGCTTGTCTGTTCACCGTTCCACGATCTCCAGCATCCCCATCTTCTCTAAAACCCAAGTCCATAACAATGGGCATTGACGAGTCGAAACCTCGTCAATTGGCGCCGTCTGTGGAAACTGAGGCTGCTGATTGTGCGGTCGTGACGGTCCTACCACCCGACGATCTACGATTTATCGGCATCCAAGAAGTAGATCCACCTTGAAGTCATGATTCAGATGGGATCACTCAAATTCGTCATCAACATCTACTACATCGGTGACTAGGCAATTCAGATGCGGAGGAAACCAATCACACGGCGGAGGCTTGATTTCTGCATTGGCCTGCAGGCGCGGATCGCTCATGTGTATCATCGATTTCGTCAAACTCCGGCTTCACACGCTACTTGCGGACGGCGATTCACCTCATCAACAATTTTTTAGGTCAGCCAAAACAAAAACAACAAACTACGTCAGATCGGATCGTCCGTATGGAGGAGCACTACTTCCGTCGCAAGGGCCTCTGTACGTGATGCGCCTGCCGTGTTCAGCTGTGTTGTGCACTACGTGCGGACTCGATAATAGCCCCAGGTCCTGACAAGATTCGGTGGAGAACGCAACCACATAATAGTTCAGATCAAGTCCCAATACTAAACATGGTTCAATACATGTACGTGAAGTATGGATTATTACTCGTCTACCCGATCAGTTAAACCTCGTCTCGATGCATGCATGTACACAGGATTAAATCCTTGAAGAAAGGCCAAGCTAAGAAGCTGCTGTTTGTGGCCGGCTGTGCAAGTTCGACCCTATTTTTTTTAATAAAACTAGTTCTCCAAGACTGGAAGAGATACGTACAGCTACATGGATTTTTCAGCCAGAGACGACCGCACGGATTTTATGATTCATAGCTACTTCGCAGCTTAAAATTCATCTTCGCCGCTGTGAACAACGCTGATTCGCCAATGTGTTGACTCCGTATCCACCGTACTACGACTTCGCGACCTCGAATACACGTCCGACCCTATTGACTCTACGCTTAAGAGCTACGCCGATTTCGCCACGTGACCTGTTACGGTCTTCAATTGGAATGATCCTCTACGATCTTCGGCTCCAATGACTCGGGGGCTCCCTCCGCTCCGACGACCAGCTGCGGCCTTTGGCTCTAGCAACCCGCTATGGTTTTCGACTCCCGTGAGACCCGCTGTGGCCTTCGGCTGCGGTGACCCGCTGCATTCTTCGGATGCGGCGACCCAGTATGGTCTTCGATTGCGATAATCTTCGGATGTGGAACTCGTTGCCGCCGTCGATCCGAGGAGCCCGTCGCTACTATGACCGCGGTCCGCCGCGTCGACTACGTCCGCCGCGTGACCCGCTACCGCATCAACTTCGTCCACGACAACTACCAATAAAGCTAAGTTTCCCTCTACTTAGAGCTGATTTTTTTTTTAACTCGCACTCGATACACTCGAGGGCTGCGCTCTTTTCGAGTAACCTAATGTGCCATCGGCTCCACGCACTCGAGCACCTCGAACGCGACAGCCCGAGTAGCTGATTCTGCCTGATCATCGAATCCTTGAACTCCGAGTGCCTCGGCAAGGTACTGAGACTAAGGGTAATCAGGATAACGAAAAGGCCTAGCATACAGTACAACAGTGTCGACTCGATTGGCACCAGAATTTTACTTTACAAGCCGAAAGGCAAATATTCTTTACAAGATACAAGTACTTCACAATTATTCATGTTTTCTGCAGCTTATAAAGACGTCGACTGTGCCGAGTTATTCTATCGAGTCCTCCAACAGGAGTCGACGAAACAACTGGCTACGCCATAAACTGAAGACCCGAGTCGAGTCCCTCCTCAGATGGTTGCATCGCTTGATGCTACGAAGATGCGACGCTGGTCACACATCCTACAGACGAGACGCTGGTCACGCATCGGACAGACGAGACGCTGGTCGCGCACCCGACAGAAGCAACTGCGTCAACTTCATCTGCAACATCGACTCCTTCTGGCTAGACTACCGCATCACTCCGTTACGACGAGTCTTGGCTCCTTATGCGTGAGACGCTGACTCGATGCACTTCCGGGTCAGTGGTTTCTCCTCGCATGAGTCTTCACTCGAGTCTGCGACTCGACTAGACACTCGGGGGCTACTCCTATCAGGAGCGCTGGTCGCGCACCCGATGTACTTCCGGGTCAGCGGTACGCCCGTGAGATTGTCGACTGCGTCTACAAGATACAAGACTCGAGTCTCTGTCCGAGTCTACGACTCCGCCAGACACTCGGGGGCTACTCCAAACTGGAGTGTTGGTCGCGCACACAGAAAATCTTCGGCTGACAGCTAAAAGTACTCACTCGAATCTACGACTCGAGCAACTACTCGGGGGCTACTCCTATCAGGAGCGCTAGCCACGCACCTGAAAAACGAACAAAGCACTACACCATTGAACTATTCTTCGAGTCCTACGTCGAGTCTGCGACTCCACTACGGACTCGGGGGCTACTCCCATAGGGAGGATCGATTCAAGCATCCGAAAAATTTGTGTCCTACGGATCTGAAGCCAAGCAACAGCCGAATTAAAGTCTCTGCTCGAGTCTACGACTCGAACAGACACTCGGGGGCTACTCCCATAGGGAGCGCTGGTCGCGCACCCTATGAATTCTTCGACTGCGATCCTTCGGATCAACATGCAAAAACTTTTCGGCAACTCTGCCCCAATTAACGCTAAGTGAGTAGCATCCTCCTTGGCCACCCGAAACACCTCCGTGGTGATAAACATTCGGATATTGTGTCTGCGACGCTTAGATAAGACCTACAGATACCATCTGATGGCCTGGTAACGCACACGACTGCGCTCTGCTAGTAAGAATCCGTGCCAACAGGCGCGATGAAAAATCCCGACGGACGCGTTGGGTACATCATTTAAATTCACTGTAATTCCACTCCTACAGTTAACTGAACCCGATCCGTCGGGAGAGTCAGGCACACGCATCAACAATCCCTACACACTCAAATCATTCTCTTGAAAAACAGAGACAGCTGCACCCGAAAGATTGAACAGTCCTCAGCCAAATCTACGATTCGACTGAACACTCGGGGGATACTGACACGATTATACCCTACGGGTACCCGATGTTAGCCTACCTAGTCCAGCCCGACGGAAGGACCACTCGACGATCTACCGAGGTCCATGACGCTCATGACGGTTCGGGTGGTACGAGGCCATGTGGACACGGACTCTCAAGCGTACAAGACAAGGAAATCTCAAGACTAGAGTTTGAATACAACTTGTAACCTACTCGTATCGGCACCCGAGACCTAGCCTCCCCATATATAAAGGCTAGGAGGGTCTAACGAGGAGGGCACGACCTACAGACGCCATAACCCCCCAATAGATAGATCTACGATCTCCACCTCCACAATAGATCTATAGATCTAGAGCTCTCTTACAATCGACTCATACTTTCGCATACACACCTCCACGCCAGATCGAATCTGCGCACCCCTGTAACCTTCGGTTCCGCCATAATCAAGAGCAGACAAGCAGGAGTGGGGTTTTCCCTCCGGGGGCCTGAACCTGGGTAAATCTCGTGTCCCCTGGTTGCTTGTCTGTTAACCATTCCACGATCTCCAGCATCCCCATCTTCTCCAAAACCCAAGTCCATAACAATGGGCATTGACGAGTCGAAACCTCGTCAGTGAGAGAGATTCAACATGCAATTTTTGTACCATCACAATGGACCACATGCGGGAAAATTTAACCTTGGCCCCATAAAATGGAGAAGAATTCAGTGGAGTCCATTTGAATGAGAATTTGAGAATATTTTGTTTGGTGAAAGTGGGAGTGTTAGATCATCCACTAGGTGAACCAAAACTGTCCAAAGGAGACAATAAATCGGTTTAACACATAGTCGAGCATCGGCTCTCACCAAGTCCGACAACAAAAAGGAATCAACTTCATTGTTCGCTTCTTTGCATGCATCATATATGGGCCCTTTGGCAGAAAAGTGGGGAAGAAAGTGTAGAAAGGAAAAGAAAATACTAGCTAGTCTCATTCAAAAGTGAGGCCCATAGGCAATTTTACATACAACCGTTGGAATACTCCACCCCTCTCCCCTCATCTCTCTTCCTCATCCCCTTGAGAGTCTTCTCGGTGTTGTCGGGCCAATCCCGAGCCAAATCCGGTGGCGATGCTGGCCTAAGGAGGCGGAGGAGCGGCACCGGAGTAGTTAGGTTAGGTTCTAGGCTTAGTTTTTTTTCCTTTGTGCAGTGTGGGAGTAGGTCGCCGCGGTTCTTTAGCTACCGTCAGCGCGCCCTGGGTCTCTCCCTCCTGGTGTCGTTCTTCATGTGGCAGGGAAGATCGCCGCCGGAGACTGGGAGCTCAGGCATCTCTGCCAATAAAGCTGGAGCTCGAAGCTTTTCTTTGTTGCCGGTGTCGCGCCCTGCGGCGGGGGCGTCAGCGAGTCTGCCTAGCCTTCCATGGAGGAAGGTAACAACAACTTCGGGTTCAGGCTTCGTCAATAAGTGCGGTGGTCGGCGAGGTGACGATGCCGACGAACAGATCTTGCTCCTGGACGGCCGTGGAGGCGAGGGGGAGGAAGTTCTGGGAGTCTTGCGTCTTCATCTTGGCCGACGTTGGGGTACTTCAGCTGCAGCGACGAGCAATTCCTGTAGGGGTTCGTAGCATGGAAAACAAAAAAATTCTACCGCATGCACACAAACAAGCCAAGATCTATCTACTAGATTGTAGCAACGAGTCGATAGAATACTAACCCTCGAAGATCCAAAGCGGTTAACGAGAGCAGATTCTCGTGGGTGATGTAGTCGTACACTTCCAATCTCAAGATTACGTAGACGATCCTTCTAGCGCCGCGTTCCGGCAGCGCTCCCACAGTCGGTCACACGTTCGGTACTCGATGAAGACCTTCCTCTCCCTTGTTCCAGCAGGCAGCGGAGGTTGTAGCACTCTCCTCGCGATTCCGGCAGCACGACGGCATGGTACCGGAAGTAGAGGGGAGATCTTGCAGGGCTTCGCCTTAAGCCGGAGCGAGTATGGTGGAGCAAGAGAGGTGCCTTGGCGATCTAGGGTTTAGAAGCACCAAGGGGAGGGGCTAGGCCGGTGGCTAGGGTTTGGGGAAACCCCAAGTCGCCGACTTGGAGGAGCCCTAGGCGGCGGCTACACTTGGGTGGAGGCGCCAGGAGCTAGGGTTTAGGTGGAGAGAGGTGTAGTGAAGAGGGGCACCCCTGCCCCTCCTTTTATAGGTGGGAGGGAGGCGCGGTTGGGAGGAGGGAGTCCTCCTCCAACTCCTCCTCCTTGGCCGGCGGGTGGAGGGAGTAGGACTTCCTCCCTAAGTAGGTTTCCTACTCTCCCTCCACCAAGCAAACTTGCCGTTTAACTTTTCAAATTAGCGTTTGACTTTTCAAACTAGGATTTGATTTATCCCTTTATTTTGCTCAGCCATGATACCTAGTACATGATGCAACCATTCCACATTGTCATGACACATTCATGTACCCTTCCCCTCCGGAGTGCCGGACCTTCCGGACCCTTCTGGAACATTCCTGATGAAAACACCGGAATCATTTCCCAACTCCGAAACAGGACTTTCCTTATATGAATCTTATTCTCCGGACCATTCGGGATCTCCTCGTGATATCCCGGATCCCATCCGAGACTCCGAACAACATTCGGTCTCTTACTCATCATTCCATAACTACTCAACAACATCGAATCCTTAAGTGTGTCTCCCTACGGTTCGTGAATTATGCGGACATGATCGAGACACTTCTCCGATCAATAACCAATAGAGGAATCTGGAAATTCATATGGCTCCCACATATTTATACGATTACTTTGCGATCGAATGAACCACTTACATACGATACCAATTTCCCTTTGTCTCACGATAGTTTACTTATCCGAGGTTTTGATCGTCGGTATCTCTGCATACCTAGTTCAACCTCATTACTGATAATTACTCTTTTCTCGTTCCCGTGGTATATGATCCCTTTTGAGCCATTCACATGCTTGCAAGCTAATTGGATGACATTCCATCGAGAGGGCCCAGAGTATATCTATCTGTCATATGGATGGACAAATCCCACTCTTGATCCATGTGTCTCAACCCATACTTTCCGAACACTCAATGCCACCTTTATAGCCACCCAGTTACGGTGTGGTGTTTGATGTCATCAAAGCATCCTTCCGGTGATGGTGATAAGCATGATCTCATGGTCGAAGGAATTAGGTTACTATGTATCAGAAAGCTTATAGCAAATGAACTATATTAAATGACTTGATCTTTATGCTACGCTTAACTATAGGAGTATGTCCATCACATCATGCTCCTAATGATATGACCCTGTTATTAATAACATCTCTATGTTCATGATCAGGAAACCATGATCATATATTAACCAACAAGCTAGTTTAACAAGAGGCTTTACTATGGACTCTTTTATGTTTACAAATGACACAAGTATTAATGTTTCCGGTTAATACAATTATAGCATGGCATGTAAACATTTATCATAAGTATGAAGATATGATAATAACCACTTTATTATTGCCTCTTGGGCATATCTCCAACAGTCTCCCACTTGCACTAGAGTCAATAATCTAGTTTCAAACCTTTGTGTATTCAACACCTATGGCTTTCTGGTGTCGTATGTACACGATTGCTAGTGGTCAACTGATCTCCGGATCTGACACTTCCAGGTCCGTGTGTAATTGCATGTATTTGCGTCTCTACGCATCACTCATTCTCTAATGAGATGGCTTTGTACAAATTTGGTCCTTTGGTGTGACCTTTAGTTCTTTGGGGTTAAAACATGTTGATAATATTGTCGTACAATATATCTTCATAGTATTATCCCTGGTGTGAACTACGCCTAGTTTGATAACAAACTACTTGACACAAATGCCCTCTTTTGCTGTAAAATAGCAGTTATATACTTAGCCCTTTGTTGTAGTATCTGTCACAATGTCTTAACTTTGGAACTCATCCAAATCCATTTATGGAACTTACTTTCCATCACATTGTGCCACCCTCAGTTTAGATTGAGATAAACTTAAATTGTACTTCGTGACAAAACTAGTATCAATGTAATACTTTTACAATGAACTAACCATCTATTTGTCACTTCTACAAAATAATATATTCTTAGTTCTTTTAAAAGATCATAAGAATATCTTTACTATCGTCCAATAATCATCTTATGAATTATTCTGGTATATGATCATAACATTTAGAGCATAGGACATATCTGGATTTGTACACATCACAGCATGATTGATAAAATACTCTTTGTGATTTTATACATCAAGTATCAATCTATACTCGAATCTTTGTTTCACTTACCAAGTGTCAATACACTTGAATATATCATCAATATTGAACTCATTCAATCCTTTCTGTGCGACAAGAACCTTTCTTGTAGTTTCTATATTGAACTCATTCAATATATCATCTATGTACTTTCGGCACAACCATATTAGTGTCTATTGATGCCAAATATTTGGGTTTTGCTTAAGTCTTTCATCGGGATGAAATTCTTACTATGTGTTAATGAAAGATACATCATTTCCAATCAACAATATGTCTTCCACATAATGTATTAGAAACATGTCTTAGCGCTCCCACTTAATTTCTTGCAAATGCAAGCATCTTCATCATCTCCGACGAATTTAAACTCCTTTAATAGTTTCATCATAGTGAAGATTCCAACTCCGCAATGCTTACTTCAACCATTGAAGTTTGCATATGCTTTTAGCATCCTTTGAATTAACAAAAACCCTATGGACTATGTTATGCACATGTCCTAGGTAACAATTCTATTAGAAGAACTTGTTTTGTTTATTCAGCACATAACAAAATTATATGTCGTGGTTGCGACATTAATCCGTCTAGACTAAATATCGCTTAATGAAAGATCAGATCTTGTCATAGTCAACTCTTTGAACATTGTCGTGAACTCTTTCCCGACATGTCAATAATTTCATAGATGTGAAACATCCATGTCTATTTCTTTATAGATCCAAATACGATTGTAAGGTCTTGTACCTTTTCAAAGGGTCTTTCAAGTTCAAAGCTTGATCTCTCTTATATGGAACTATCACGGATTTTATGGTTTCAAGCCATTTTACGGAGTCAGGGCCCATCATCGCTTCTTTGCATGTAGTCGGATCATTACTGTCAAATAATGATTTAACTCTCAAATCTTGGTATTTGATTGTTTACCCGACCTACTTGTTTCAATAGGAACTTAGATCTTCGTGACCACAACCTTTGAGGCACGTGAGCCATGAGCATTGTTGGTGCCTCCGGAACACTTTTTGGCGCTGCGCAACTTTGCACATATAGCTAAGGTTCTTTTAACCTTATCAAAGTTCTATTGTCCTCCCACTTTCTTTTCACGAAAAATTCCTTCTCAAAGAAATTTGACGTTCTAAGCGACAAACACTTTTGTCTCCGATGTTATGGAGGAATAGTTATTCGAAATAACATACAAAGACAGGTTCATCCGACTTTGGTTGCAAACATCTTTCTTATGCATAGCATACCAATGTTTAAGAAAGGACAACTTGGGTTTTATCCCAAACCATAACTTTATATGGTGTCAATTCAACGGATTATGATGGATCTCTTTTCAGTGGAAAAACGGTAATCTCTAAAGCTTTTAATCTTTAAAATATAATGACAGTTTTATGAATTACACCTTTGATCTTACCATGTCAAACAAGGTTTAATTACATATCTCGAACGCTCCATACTCTTATGGTGTTTCGGGAAATGCAAATCCATGGAACGATTCCTTATATCTTAGGAATTATGCTAAACTTGTAACTCAAATATCTTCCTTTATGATCTTATCATAAACTATTTATATTCTTGTTACAATGATTTTGCACTTCATCTTGAAAGTCTTTGAACTTTTCAAATGTTTCATACTTCATCCTTATTAAGTAAATATTCATATATTCACTCAAATTTTCGAAGAAAGCATATGAAGTTGAAATCCATCGCTCTTGACTACACATAATGGACTTCATACAACAATATGTACAAGTTCCAATAAGCTAGTCATTCGTTCCCTTTTGGCCTATGAACAAAGTTTTAATTATCTCTAGGAAAGTTTCACAAGCGTCATTTGATCAAAAATCAAAAAGACTCCAAAATTCCACCCACATGGAGTTTCTTCATGTTTTCTTTCCAATATAATTTAAACGGCGATGTCACTTCCTAAGTGATCTTTCAATCAATCTGTCTTTCGACACTTTTAGCACTAGTTTTATGGATGTGATTTTTATCCAACAAGATTTGTGAATCATCCATCTTTTATGGATTAAGGCAATTATTTGAACAACCCTTTTGTTCTCATAATACCTAATAAAACAAATCTTGAAGGCAAGCTTTGATATTTAACGAGCAGCACAATAACCCTTTATTTGTTCTCGATGAACATCATCACATATTCTTTTGCTAGTTACTTAGGCCATTGTGGTTCATAAATTCTGTTGTTTCGTATGACGATTCATACCAACAAATTCAGTATCCAATACTTAAGAACCACATTATTTAACAAGCAAAGAATACAGCCATAACATGTATATCCTCTATAAACCCAAGCTGAACAATTCTAGTCTTTTCTTTTCTGCCATATATTTCTGAGATTCTCTTTCAGTATTTCCTTTCTGTTCGAAAGAATCTATCAACATCAATAGTGGAGTCATACATATGACACATAGTCCAAAGCGTGTATAATTAAATACCAATGTCTTTGGACTTGCACTTTGAAGTAGATCACCATCATCAAATGTTTGGTGTGCTTTCAAATTCCATTCTTTAGTAATCTCTTGGTGTAGTAAATATTTTACCTACATCAAATATTCACCCTTATCATGGAATTATTCATGATCAAGCTACTTTAGCTTATTGCGGTGAATCGCGAGTATAATGTTGCTCTCCAAAACCTTTTGGAGGATTAGGACAACTAGGTCTCCAACCTTTTGCAAATTCTCATCAAATATGAGAACATGACTTTTGCCATATTATACCCTATCATGTTTCAACCAAAACTTCGTTTCAGATATCACAATATCTTCCACACATCATGGTTTCTGAAACAACTCTTTCAGATCCTGGATAACCTTGATATTAAGACAATTCTATGAATATCAAGAATCATGGAGACAAACATGATACTCATGCACTAACTCTTGGAATTTTCACTCTTGATTTAATACCTATTATTAAACTTCATGGAGTAACCGGAACTTACTAAAAGTTTGCAATAGAACTTTTAAACTTTAGATTAACACTTCAAAACAATACGATACCAATTCGTAAAGTAACTAACCAGAATTCTATAGTTCTATCATCTCAATTATAACTAAGCGCAAGGTGGTAAACAAATGCCAATGACTACAACAACTATGCAAATTCACTTTGATTTAATTAATGATAAATAGTGTTCAACTTTTAATCATATTGCCGTTGAACTCCCACTCAAAACAATATCCCTCACATTGTTTTAGTGATCACAAGAACCAAATCCACCACATCAAAACCGATCATCACGAGAGTTGATGTAGCCTCAATGGCGAACAATCAACATGTTCATCATATCTACTCTATGACTCATGCTTTACCTTTCGGTGATCCGTGTTCCGAGACCATGTCTGTACATGCTAGGCTCGTCAAGATCAAACCTTAGCTTTCGCATGAGCAAATCTGGCTTGCTCATGTTGTATACACTCGCAGAATCTAACACACCCGATCATCACGTGATGCTTCAAAACAACGAGCTTTAGCAACGGTACTTACTAAGGATGAACACTTTAAAACTTGAAATTGTGTGCTTGAGGGATCATCTCATAATGCTACTGTCGTGAACTAAGCAATACAAGATGCATAAAAGGATTAACATCACATGCAATTTATAAAATGTGATATGATATGGCCTTTCTTCTTTGTGCTTCCGATCTCCATCTTCAAGCACGAACATGATCTCCATCATCACCGGCATTGCATCAAGGTCAATGACTCCGCTCCATGGTTGTCGTCCACGAGCTTCAACTATTACAACTACTTTGAATAGACACGCGGGTCTTAACAGAATTTAAAGACAACCATATGGCTCCTGCCGGTTGCCAACTTAAAATAAGGAACATTGCATACATCAAATATAATCACAATCATGGCCATATCACATCACAGCACACCCCTGCGAAACAAAGTTAGACGCCTCTAATTTTCTTTGCATGTTTTACGTGATTTGGGGCTTTCAATAAGTGTCGTTCTAACTTACAAACAAGAACCACAACATTGATACTAGTATTGTCAATCACCTGTTGTAAATTGAATCTTAACTATGTTGGGAGAAACAGGCACCTGCAAAGCCACTTATGCAATACAAGTTGCATGTCAAGCGTGGAGCAAGTCTCATGAACGATGTCATGTAAGGTTAGCCCGGGCCGCTTCATCCCACCATCCCGCAAGATGCAAAGTACACAAGAAGCAATCGACAACAAAAGCATCAACGCCCACAATGACCATTGTGTTCTACTCGTGCAACAGATCTACATATAGACACGGCTCTGATACCACTGTAGGGGTTCGTAGCATGGAAAACAAAAAATTTCTACCGCATGCATACAAACAAGCCAAGATCTATCTACTAGATTGTAGCAACGAGTCGATAGAATACTAACCCTCGAAGATCCAAAGCGATTAACGAGAGCAGATTCTCGTGGGTGATGTAGTCGTACACTTCCAATAGCAAGATTGCGTAGACGATCCTTCCGGCGCCGCGTTTCGGCAGCGCTCCCGCAGTCGGTCACACGTTCAGTACTCGATGAAGACCTTCCTCTCCCTTGTTCCAGCAGGCAGCGGAGGTTGTAGCACTCTCCTCGCGATTCCGGCAGCACGACGGCGTGGTACCGGAAGTAGAGGGGAGATCTCGCAGGGCTTCGCCTTAAGCCGGAGCGAGTATGGTGGAGCAAGAGAGGTGCCTTGGCGATCTAGGGTTTAGAAGCACCAAGGGGAGGGGCTAGGCCGGTGGCTAGGGTTTGGGGAAACCCCAAGTCGCCGACTTGGAGGAGCCCTAGGCGGCGGCTGCACTTGGGTGGAGGCGCCAGGAGCTAGGGTTTAGGTGGAGAGAGGTGTAGTGAAGAGGGGCACCCCTGCCCCTCATTTTATAGGTGGGAGGGAGGCGCGGTTGGGAGGAGGGAGTCCTCCTCCAACTCCTCCTCCTTGGCCGGCGGGTGGAGGGAGTAGGACTTCCTCCCTAAGTAGGTTTCCTACTCTCCCTCCACCAAGCAAACTTGTCGTTTGACTTTTCAAATTAGCGTTTGACTTTTCAAACTAGGATTTGATTTATCCCTTTATTTTGCTCAGCCATGATACCTAGTACATGATGCAACCATTCCACATTGTCATGACACATTCATGTACCCTTCCCCTCCAGAGTGCCGGACCTTCCGGACCCTTCTGGAACATTCCTGATGAAAACACCGGAATCATTTCCCAACTCCGAAATAGGACTTTCCTTATATGAATCTTATTCTCTAGACCATTCCGGATCTCCTCGTGATATCCCGGATCCCATCCGAGACTCCGAACAACATTCGGTCTCTTACTCATCATTCCATAACTACTCAATAACATCGAATCCTTAAGTGTGTCTCCCTACGGTTCGTGAATTATGCGGGCATGATCGAGACACTTCTCCGATCAATAACCAATAGAGGAATCCGGAAATTCATATGGCTCCCACATATTTCTACGATTACTTTGCGATCTAATGAACCACTTACATACGATACCAATTTCCCTTTGTCTCACGATAGTTTACTTATCCGAGGTTTTGATCGTCGGTATCTCTGCATACCTAGTTCAACCTCGTTACTGATAAGTACTCTTTTCTTGTTCCCATGGTATATGATCCCTTGTGAGCCAGTCACATGCTTGCAAGCTAATTGGATGACATTCCACCGAGAGGGCCCAGAGTATATCTATCCGTCATATGGATGGACAAATCCCACTCTTGATCCATGTGTCTCAACCCATACTTTCCGAACACTCAATGCCACCTTTATAGCCACCCAGTTATGGTGTGGTGTTTGATTTCATCAAAGCATCCTTCCGGTGATGGTGATAAGCATGATCTCATGGTCGAAGGAATTAGGTTACTATGTATCAGAAAGCTTATAGCAAATGAACTATATTAAATGACTTGATCTTTATGCTACGCTTAACTATAGGAGTATGTCCATCACATCATTCTCCTAATGATATGACCCTGTTGTTAATAACATCTCTATGTTCATGATCAGGAAACCATGATCATATATTAACCAACAAGCTAGTTTAACAAGAGGCTTTACTATGGACTCTTTTATGTTTACAAATCACACAAGTATTAATGTTTCCGGTTAATACAATTATAGCATGGCATGTAAAAATTTATCATAAGTATGAAGATATGATAATAACCACTTAATTATTGCCTCTTGGGCATATCTCCAACAATTCCACAGGAGATCTGGTCAATCTCCTGAATCTGGCCGGTGGACGGCAGCTCGCGGTGCCGGTTTAGCGCCTTCAAAACCTGCGTTCAGCGCTGCCCCCTTACCATGTGGTTTGGTCCGCGGTGAAGGTGGTGGTGGCCACAGTTCGTGTTCATCTCTGACAAGTGGCGAGAGGAGGACTAGAACGGATCGCGTTTTTTACGCAAAATCTAGGGTTCTCTGTGCTTATTGAAGGGAATATGCCCGAGAGGCAATAATAAAGTGGTTATTATCGTATTCCTTGTTTATGATAAATGTTTATTTTACATGCTATAATTGTATTAATACGGAAACGTTAATACATGTGTGTTTAATAAACAAAAAGGAAGTTCCTAGTTATGCCTCTCTTATAAACTAGCTCGTTGATTAACAAGATGATCAAAGTTTCCTGATCATGGACATTGGATGTTGTTAATAACGAGGTCACAACATTAGTGTAATGATGTGATGAACATTCATCCGAAGTATAGCATTACGATCAAAGTCATTGAGTTTATATTTCTATAACAACTTACGAAGTGATCCTAATCCTTAGACCATGAGATCATGTCAATCACTAACACCGGAAGAGTTTCTCGATGACATCAAATGTCACACCGTAACTGGGTGATTATAAAGATGGCTTCAGAACTACTAAAGTGTTATGTTGAGACCCATGGAACAAGAGTGGAATTTGTTCATCCCGATGACGGATAGATATTCTCTGGGCCCTCTCGGTGATATCACATTGATTAGCTTGCAAGCAAGTGATTTGATCACTAGAATGTTATATCACGGGAACGAGAAAAGAGTGCATGTCAGTAACGAGATCAAACTAGGTATGGAGATACCGATGATCGAATCTCGGACATGTAATATATCATGAAACAAAGGGATTAAGATACTAGCGTAAAAGGTTCCGACGATCACAAGAAAGTCATCGTTGAATGTGTGGGAGTCAGTATGGGTCTCCAGATCCCGCTTCTGATTATTGATCTGAGAGGAGTCTCGATCATGTCCGCATTATTCGCGAACCGTAGGGTGACACACTTAAGAGACACCGACATCCATTTGGAGCAAAAGTTTCATGCCGAAAAGAAAAGGAAAGCGCAGGAATTTATTTCACTAGACACCGAAACTGTTTCGGTTGAAATTGCTGAAACTGGTTCTGCATGTGAAATGGAATACTAGCAAGGGGTTTTATATGAATGTTTGTTAATTAAAGTAATTAACAAAATTCTGAATAAATAAATAAAAGAGTTTTATTTAAATGAGAGCTTGCATTAAATTTGGTGGAAATTTAATGCATGTGAGTGGATTTTTGAGTGGAGGCTTTTTAATGGGAGTGGAGGCTTTTCATTTTGAGTGGAAGCTCCACCCACATGAATGTGGAAGAGGTGGGGGCAGCCCCCATGGCTGGGCGCCATGCCCCTTGGGTGCCCCCCTCTCTCCTATAAAAGGCCCCCCTCTCCTCCTCTCAAAGCACACCTCCTCGCAAAGGATCTCTCTCCCCCCTTTAGAATTTCCCCATGGTCTCGGATCAGCAAGATACATGTTCCCGGTGGCTTTTTCTGGAAGGATTTGTTGCTTCCGCTGCTTCGCTGGAGCGAGGGCGCGGAGGTTGTCGGGGTACCCGTACGTGTGTGCGATCACGGATGCACCACTGCTTTGAGGTGCTGGACTTGATCGTGCTGGACCGGCTGGACCGGCTGGACCAGATGGACTTCATCACGATCTTGAGATTGGCAAGCGTTCGTCTACATCATCCACGAGTACAACCTCGTTAACGCTATTCGGTTTTCGAGGGTATGTATTCTATGGATGTATATCCACCCGTTGCTTGTATCTAGTAGATAGATCTTGGTACATAGAAGTTCCCATCATAGGAAATTTTTTGTTTTCTATGCTGCGAACCCTACAGTGGTTTCAGAGCCGGATCTATGCGTAGATACTTTGCACGGGTAGTACACATATGAGTATGTGGGCGATGATGATCATTTTATTGCTTCTTAGTTGTACTTTGGATATTGGTGGCATAGTGGGATGAAGCAGCCTGGACAAACTTTACATGTCCTCGCACATGAGACCTGTTCCACGCTTGACATGCAACTAGTTTTGCATAAGTGGCTAGCGGGTGTCTGTCTCTCCTACTATAGTCAATATCTAATTTGCAACGAGTTGTCAACAATTTAGTTATCCTCGTTGTGGTTCATGTTCGTAGGTAAGAACGGTTCTATCTTCGAAAGCCCTAAGCCACGTAAAACTTGCAATGGATAAATTAGAGGCGTCTAGTTTAGATTGTTGTTGGGCTAGTGCTATGATATGGTGATGTTGTAAGTAGAAGTATAAGATGATACTCTTACAACACACATAACGTGTAATCTCCATAGACCTTGGACTTACACATATAGGTATGATAGTGATCATACCATGGTGCACATGATAGAGATCATATGCGGGAACCATATCATTCCACTAATAAACATGTGATGTTTGATTGCATCTTATATTGCTTGTTTGGCGTTTTATTAGCATAATAAGATGATCCCTCATTTAGATATCAAGATAAGAATGTGTTCTTCCTTAAGTATGCACCGACAATGTTTCGTCGCTTCAAGACATCACGTGATGATCGGGTGTACTTGAATCCACGAGCATATCTCGGGTGTAAGAAAGTTACACACGCGAATACTAAGGTTCTTACTTGACGAGCCTAGCATGTACAGACATGGCCTCGGAACACGGACCGAAAGGTTAAGCATGAGTCATATGTTTTGATATGATGACCATATAGATGCTCGCCTTTGAAGCTACACCGACTCACGTGATGATCGGACTTGGTGTAGTGGATTTGGTTCATGTAATCACCAAAAAGACACGAGGGATGTCGTTTTTGAGTGGGAGTTCATTTCTAATTTGGATTAGTAGAACTCAATTTATCATAAATTAAATCAAAGTGAATTTGCATAATTTGTTGTAGTCATTGGCATTCGTTCACCACCTTATGCATAGTTGTAATTGAGATAATAGAACTATAGAATTCTGGATATATACTTTACGAACTGGTATCGTATTGTGTTGAGTTTCAATCTAAAGTTTAAAGTCCTATTGCAAACTTTCAGCAAACTCTATTTACTCCGTGAAATTTAATAGTTGGTATTAAATCGAGAGTAACAATTCCAGTGTTAGTATCTTAGGTATCATGTTTGCCTCCATGATTCTTGATTGTTTTAATATCAAGTTTATCTAGGAGCTAAAAGAATTGTTTCAGAAACCATCATGTGTGACAGATATAACGATATCTGAAACAATGTTTTGGTTGCAATATGATAGAGTATAATATATGTTCTCATATTGGATGAGAATTTACGAAGGTTGGAGATGCTAGACATCCTAATCATCCAAAAGGGTTTTGGAAAGTAATGTTATACTCACAATTCACCTTTATAAGCTAAAGTAGCTTGATCATGAAAGTCGTCATGATAAGGGTGAATAGAATATGTATGTAAAATGTTTACTACACTAAAAGATTACTAAAGAATGGATTTTGAAAGAATACCGATCATTTTGATGATGGTGATCTACTTCAATGTGCAAGTCCAAAGGTATTATTATTTGAATAGACACGCTTTGGACTATGTGTCATGTAAATGGCGCCACTTTTGATGTTGATGGATTCTTTTAAAAAGGAAAAGGAAATGCTGAAAGAGAATCTATAAAATATATTTGGCAGAAAAGAAAAGATTGGAAATATCCAATTTAGGTATATATATGATATACATGTTATGGTTGTATTCTTTGCTTGTTAAACAATGTGGTTCTTGGGTATTGGATACCGAATTGGTTGGTATGAAATTTCATACGGAACGACGCAATTCATGAACCACAATGGCCTAAGTAACTAGCAAGAGAATATGTGATGATGTTCATTGAAAACAAACAAACCGTTGTTTGTATTTCTCGTTGACATCAAAGCTTGACTTTAAGATTTGTTTTAATAATTGTTATTTGAATCAGGTATTATAAGAACAAAGGTTGTTCAAATAATTACCGTATTCCATATAAGATGGATGATTTACAAATCTAGTTGGAGAAATCACATCCATAAAACCTAATGCTAAAATGTCGCAAGACAAATGATTGGAAGATCACTTACGAAGTGACATCGCCGTTTAAATTATATTGGAAAGAAAACATGAAGAAACTCCATTTTCATGGATTTTTGGAGTCTTTGATTTTATCAAGTGACGCTTGTGAGACTTTCCTCGGGATAATTAAAACTTCGTTCAAAGGCCAAAGAAGAACGAACGACTAAATTATTGGAATTTATAGATATCGATGTATGTATTCGATTATGTGTAGTCGTAAGCGATGGGTTTCAACTTCATATGATTTCTCTGGAAATTTGAGTGAATGTTCACTTAATGAGAAAGAAGTGTGAAATATTTGAAAACGTTCGAAGACTTTCAAGATGAAGTGAAAATCATTGTGACAAGAAAATAAATGGTTTATGATTTTATCATAAGGTATTTATTTGAGTTACAAGTGTAACAAGAAAAATAAATGAATTATGATTTTATCATAAAGGGATTTATTTGAGTTCCAAGTTTAGCAAAACACCTAGATTTACATCTCCGAAACACCATAGGAATATGGAATGTTTGAGATTTGTAATGAAACCTTGTTTGACATGGTTGGATCAAAGGTGTTATTTATAAAACTACCATTATGCTTTAAAAGATTAAATCTTTAGAGACTTCCGCTTCTACACTGAAAAGAGCTCCATCTTGATCCGTTGAAATGACACCATATGAGTTATGGTTTGGGGTAAAACCCAAGTTGTCATTTCTTAAATTTTGGTATGCTAAACATAAGTAAGATGTTTACAACCGAAGTCGGATGAGCATGTCTTTGTAGGTTATTTCGAATAACAATTGGTCATTCCTCCACAACACCGAGGACAAAAGGGTTACCTAGGACGTGTACATGACACGGTCCAAAGGGTTTTGTTAAATTCAAAGGATGCTAAAAGGGCATGCAAACTTCAATGGTTGAAGTAAGCATCGCGGAGTTGGAATCTTCACCATGATGAAAAGGAGTATTCATCAGGAGACGATGAAGATGCTTGCATTTGCAAGAAATTAAGTGGGAGCGCTAAGACACATTTCTAATACATTATGTGGATGACATCTTGTTGATTAGAAATGATGTATCTTTTGTTGACAAAGGTTAAGAATTTCATTTCGATGAAAGACTTAGGCAAAACCCGAATATTTAGCATGAATGTCTATAGTGGATAGACCATGACGCTAATATGTTTATGCCAAACGTACATATATGAGATATTGAAGGAGTTCAATATAGAAACGACTAGAAACGGTTCTTGTCGCATGGAAAAGGAATTGAATCAAGATTCAAGTGTATCAACACTTGATAAGTGAAACTAGATTCAAGTTCTTTGACACTTGATGAGTGAAATCACGAGAATGTTTTGATCAATCATACAATGATATGTACATATCCAGATATGTCCTATGCTCTAAGTGTTATGAGCATATACCAGAATGAATCATAAAATGATCATTGGACAATAGTAAGGAAATTCTTATGATCTTTTGGAAGAACTAAGAATATATTTGTGTAGAGGTGACAAATAATTACAAATAGTTCATTGTAAAGCGTTACATTGATACTAGTTTTGTCGCAAGATACAAATTAAGTTTATCTCAATTTAAACTATGAGTGGCACAATGAAATGGAAATGAGTTTTCATGATGGATTTGGATGTATTCCAAAGTTAAGACATTATGACGAATACTACAACAAAAGGCTAAGTATATGACTGCTATAGTAGCAGCAAAGGAGGGAATTTGTGTCAAGTAGTTTGTTATCAAACTAAGGTGTTGTTCGCAACGGGCTAACACTAAAGATATATTGTACGACAATAGTATCGACACGGTTTAACCCCAAGGAACTAAAGGTCTCACCAAAAGACCAAATTTATACAATGCCATCTCATTGGAGAATGAGTGATGCGTGGAGACGCAAAGACATGCAAATACACACGGACCTGAAAGCATCAGATCCGTAGATTATGTTAACCACTTGCAATTACGTATATGGAACAACAGAAAGCCATAGGTGTTCAATACGCAAATTTTTCAAACTATATTATTGTCTCTAGTGCAAGTGGGAGACTGAAGGGAATATGCCCGAGAGGCAATAATAAAGTGGTTATTATCGTATTCCTTGTTTATGATAAATGTTTATTTTACATGCTATAATTGTATTAATACGAAAACGTTAATACATGTGTGTTTAATAAACAAAAAGGAAGTTCCTAGTTATGCCTCTCTTATAAACTAGCTCGTTGATTAACAAGATGATCAAAGTTTCCTGATCATGGACATTGGATGTTGTTAATAACGAGGTCACAACATTAGTGTAATGATGTGATGAACATTCATCCGAAGTATAGCATTACGATCAAAGTCATTGAGTTTATATTGCTATAACAACTTACGAAGTGATCCTAATCCTTAGACCATGAGATCATGTCAATCACTAACACCGAAAGAGTTTCTCGATGACATCAAACGTCACACCGTAACTGGGTGATTATAAAGATGGCTTCAGAACTACTGAAGTGTTATGTTGAGACCCATGGATCGAGAGTGGAATTTGTTCATCCCGATGACGGATAGATATGCTCTGGGCCCTCTCGGTGATATCACATTGATTAGCTTGCAAGCAAGTGATTTGATCACTAGAATGTTATATCATGGGAACGAGAAAAGAGTGCATGTCAGTAACGAGATCAAACTAGGTATGGAGATACCGATGATCGAATCTCGGACATGTAATATATCGTGAAACAAAGGGATAAAGATACTAGCGTAAAAGGTTCCGACGATCACAAGAAAGTCATCGTTGAATGTGTGGGAGTCAGTATGGGTCTCCAGATCCCGCTTCTGATTGTTGATCTGAGAGGAGTCTCGATCATGTCCGCATTATTCGCAAACCGTAGGATGACACACTTAAGAGACACTGACATCCATTTGGAGCAAAAGTTTCATGCCGAAAAGAAAAGGAAAGCACGGGAATTTATTTCACTAGACACCGAAACTGTTTCGGTTGAAATTGCTGAAACTGGTTCTGCATGTGAAATGGAATACTAGCAAGGGTTTTATGTGAATGTTTGTTAATTAAAGTAATTAACAAAATTCTGAATAAATAAATAAAAGAGTTTTATTTAAATGAGAGCTTGCATTAAATTTGGTGGAAATTTAATGGATGTGAGTGTATTTTTGAGTGGAGGCTTTTTAATGGGAGTGGAGGCTTTTCATTTTGAGTGGAAGCTCCACCCACATGAATGTGGAAGAGGTGGGGCAGCCCCCATGGCTGGGCGCCATGCCCCTTGGGTGCCCCCTCTCTCCTATAAAAGGCCCCCCTCTCCTCCTCTCAAAGCACACCTCCTCACGAAGGATCTCTCTCCCCCCTTTAGAATTTCCCCATGGTCTCGGATCAGCGAGATACATGTTCCCGGTGGCTTTTTCTGGAAGGATTTGTTGTTTCCTCTGCTTCGCTGGAGCGAGGGCGCGGAGGTTGTCGGGGTACCCGTACGTGTGTGCGATCACGGATGCACCACTGCTTTGAGGTGCTGGACTTGATCGTGCTGGACCGGCTGGACCAGATGGACTTTATCACGATCTTGAGATCGGCAAGCGTTCGTCTACATCATCCACGAGTACAACCTCGTTAACGCTATTCGGTCTTCGAGGGTATGTATTCTATGGATGTATATCCACCCGTTGCTTGTATCTAGTAGATAGATCTTGGTACATAGAAGTTCCCATCGTAGGAAATTTTTTGTTTTCTATGCTGCGAACCCTACACTTATTCCAAGGGTCTGTTTGTAATTTCTTATTTTCGTTGGGACATCTTTGTATGTTGTACTCCCACATCTTTGACTTAATGCAGCGTTTCTGAGTCCTTCGGGACTGCCCGGTTCAAAAAAAGGCAATTTTACACATAATATCCAAATGGCTACCGATATATTTTTCCGTGAATCGGTTCAACATGGTACATGGTCTTCCGGAACATGGAGGTATCTTCCATTCTTGTTGACCAGGAAATGAACAAGTTTGCGGCCATCTCCAACTCATTTTCTTATAAAGGGCTATTTTATTAAATTCAAAGTGTTGTGCTACGTGTTGCTTGTTTGACATATAGGTAAATTCACCTTAGCTGCATAATCTAGAGAATTTACCTTTCTTGTCAAACCCTAAATTGAAAAAGAAGAAAATTTGCAGTAGCATCTATTCACCCCAACTTACAGTGAGGTTGTCAATCTCACTGGTTTGCTAAAAACAAAGGATTAAACGTATAGTATGGAAGATAATGGTTGCTTGCAGAAAGTAAACAATATCAATAGATGATGTATCAATGGTAAAGATTAGACCGGGAACACAGTTCACTAGAGGTGTTCTCCTTAAGATAAATAACATAATATGCTGGGTAAACAAATTACAGCGGAGCAATTGACAGGACTAAGCAAGGCATAATAATGCAATACTAGACATTCATGATTTCTATGAGATTTGATTGGGCATTACAACAATATACATAGACCGCCATCCAATTGCATCTATGACTAGTAGTCCACCTTTAGGTTATCATCCGAACCCCCTCCAGTATTAAGTTGCAAGCAACGGATAACTGCATTAAGCAATGTGTGTAAAGTAAACAATACAATTGTTCCATAAACAAAAGATTGTTGTTTCTCCCTAGTAGCAACAACACATCTATAACCTTAGAGATACATGTCACTTCCTTAGATTCAATAGAGGCATGAACCCACTATCGAGCATAAATACTCCCTATTGGAGTCACTAGCATCTACTTGGCCAAGATAGCTACTAGAAACGGAGAGCATGCAAGATTACAAACAACACAGACATGATAGAATCAATAATCATAAGACATGATAGAATCAATAATCAATCCGACATATTATCTCAATATTCATCGGATCCCCGCAAACACAACATGTATGATTACAAATAGATGATCTTGATCATGAACGGAGCTCACAAGATCTAAACATGATAGCACAAAGGAGGAGAAACAACCATCTAGCTAATGTATGGACCCATAGTCCAAGGGTGAACTACTCACGCATCATACCGGAGGCTGGCATGGTGATGAAGAAGGCCTCCGGGATGATATCTCCCCTCCAGCAGGGTGCCGAAAAGAGCTTCAGATCCCCCCGATCTAGGGACGATGGTGGTGGCGGCTACGGACTGTTGCGTATAGATCTGATCGGGTGTTTAGGGTTTTGGCATCGGGGGGCTTATATAGGCGAAGAGGCGAGACAGGAGGGCGGCCAGGGGACCCACACTCTGCCCTGGCGCGGCCTAGGGTGGGCCTGCGCCTGGGAGGGTGCGGCCGCCCTGTGGCGCCTCTCCTTCTCTCCTCTGGACTCCGTATTCTCCTCGGTGAAATATTAACTTTGGCTTTTGTCCCGTCCAATTCCGAGAATATTTTCTTACTAGCTTTTCTGAAACCAAAAATAGCAGAAAACAGGCAACTGGCACCGCGGCATCTTGTTAATAGGTTAGTCACAGAAAATATATAAAAATACCTCAAAGTGTAGACAAAGCATAACAAAGTTGATACTAAACAAGCATGGAACATAAAAAATTATAGATACGTTTACGACGTATCAGCCCTCTACAAAAAGAGTATCAAAGGCTCGAGAAAGCATGGGAGTGAGTCGGATGTCACTGATCTTGATGATGATGAATCAAGCAGGGGCACCCCGCACAATGGTCGTGCCCTTTGACCAAGAGGCCACAAGGCTAGTAAGCAAGATCTCCAATGCCAAGACACACTTGCATTGCAAGAGACCTTAAAAGGGTTGCTTGCAGAGAAGGAAAAGGCAAATGCTGAGAGGGATGAGAGGCGCTACCTAGAGAAAGAGGCCACCATTAGTTGCTTCGTTGACCTCACAAATAGAGCTCTTGAGGCGGAAGAGGCCAATGCCCAGTCAAGGGCCATGGAGGCCGAGGCCAAGATCTTGGCCGAGGAGACCAAGCTCTTGATGATGGACTTGACCATCTTGAATCCAGCTTGAAAAAGTTGGTTTGAGAAGAGGCAAAACGACCCAAGTGTGATCTCATCCATGATCTATCGCCATGGGATCTACCTTTTTCGCAATTGCTAGAAAAAAATTATGTTATTTTGCACTATGATTCAGTACTTTGGCCTTTGAACTATGTTATTTTGTAATTTATGGTCATTTAGTTGCTAGTTTTGATTGTCAATTTAATGAAATCTATTGCCAATTAGCAAAATCTTGTGCCAATTGCAATTCATCAATATTTAAAAAATTGCCAGCTAGCCGTGTCCGGCCAGAATGGATAGCCCGGTGAAGATTTCGTAAACTTTTATCCTGAATTCTTCTGGGCGCGCGGGCGCCAGAACATCTCCAGCGCGCACGCTACACGACAGAAAAAAGTCCACCGCCGGCCTCTATCCGAGCGTCCCCTACCTCCCGAAATTATTTCTCCCGAGCATATCAAGCCGCCACCGACCGCGTCCGTTCCCCGTTCCGCGCCCTCTGTTTCCCGAGCTCTGGAAGCCCCAGTTCCAGCTCCTCAACCTCGTGTGTCCTTCTTAACCCTTCAACCGTCGCCACGCCCATCGATTCCGTCCGTCCACGGCGCCCCCGGCCGCCACGCCGACTGATTTCGGCCAGCCCGGAACTCACGGCCACTACGCTTCCCGTAGCATCCCCCTCCCCATTGCAGGTCTTGAACCCGAGGTGGTCTCCATTGTTGCCGTCCTTGCCGGCAGTCGGCGTAGTCACATCAAGGCTGCAATCGCGAGCAGGCCGTTGGTGCACGTCTTTTGTGGGGAGGCCAAGGTAGGTAGAGAGAGGAAGATGAGGCGAGCTCGTCTTCGTCTGGTGCTGCGTCGAGCTCCCTCTGCGCCAAATTCCCGCGCCGTCACGGGTGTCCCCATCAAGCTACATGCGTTGTTATGTGGTGCGTGCGAGGCTGCGAGCTAGAGATCAAGGAGGAGCAGGTGAAGAATGGATGGCTTCTCCATTTATTTTCTTGGAGACGGTGGCTCTTCTCCATGGATTTCTGAGAAGGACAAGGAGAGAAGAAAGCACGAAAAGTTTTCTGATTTTTTTTAGTCAGACTGATGATTAAACTTGTTGTCTTACATGAAAAGTTGGTTTGTCGGTCATAAATTGCTCACAACTTTAGTGTCTGATAAGACAACTTTAGTGACCGGCGAAACAACTTCGATTTCTAATATGGCAACTAGAGAGCCCGACGAGACAACTTATGTGTCTAACAAGGTAACTTCGGAGCACGAAAAATCAACTTTTGTCCGGCGATGCAACTTTGGAGCCCGACGAAGCAACTTGTGCCCAAGTTCGGAGGTCGATGAGGCATATTGTGCCCGATAAGACAACTTCAGTGTCTGACGGGGCAACTTTGGAACTTGACTTATCAAATTTTGTGCCCGACTAAGCAAGAGCCGATGCCCGACGGGGCAACTTCAGATCTCGGCGAGACAACTTCGAAGCCAGACTTAGCAACTTTTGTTCCCGACTAAGCCTGATGAGATAACTTTGGTAGGACACGTCGTGGTGGATGAGGAAGGCCCTTCTTTAGACAAGCCGTCGCTCGACGAGGCAACTTTGGAGCCTGACTTAGCAACTTCTATGTCTGACTAAGCAACTTCAGAGCCCGACGAGACAACTTCGGAGCATGACAAATCAACTTTTGCCCGGCGATGCAACTTTGGAGCCCGACGAGGCAACTTGTGCCCAAGTTCGGAGGTCGATGAGGCAAATTGTGCCCGATGAGACAACTTCGGTGCCCGACGAGGCAACTTTGGAACTTGACTTATCAAATTTTTTGCCTGACTGAGCAAGAGCCGCTGCCCGACGAGGAAACTTCAGATCGAGGTGAGGCAACTTCGAAGCCGGACTTAGCAACTTTTGTTCCCGACTAAGCCCGACGAGATAACTTTTTTGGTAGGACACATCGTGGTGGGTGAGGACAACCCTTCTTTAGGCAAGACGTCGCTCGACGAGGCAACTTTGGAGCCTGACTTAGCAACTTCTATGCCTGACTGAGCAACTTCAGAGCCCGACGAGGCAACTTCAGAGCCTAGCGAGACAACATCAGAGCCAACGAGGCAACTTTCGAAGCCCGACGAGGGAACTTTGGTGTCCGACTAAGCAAATTATGTGTCCGACTGAGAAACTTCGGAGCCCTTTTTTAGGCAAGCCGCTGCCTTAGGAGCCAGAGAGGCAACTTTTGAGCCTAATTTAGCAACTTGTGGTGGGTGAGGACGACCATTCTTTAGGCAAGCCTCTGCTCGACGAGGCAATTTGGAGCCTAACTTAGCAACTTTTGCCTGACTGAGCAACTTCAGAGCCCGACGAGGCAACTTTGAAGCCTAACGAGACAACTTTGGAGCCGACGAGACAACTTTCGAAGCCCGACGAGAAAACTTTGGTGTCCGACTAAGCAACTTTGGAGCCCTTTTTTAGGCAAGCCACTGCCTTCGGAGCCTGACGAGGCAACTTTTGAGCCCGACTTAGCAACTTTTGTGCCCGACCGAGAAAGAGCCGCTGCCCGACGAGGCAAGGCAACTTTGGAGCCTGATGAGACAACTTCAGAGCCCGACGAGGCAACTTTGGTAAGCCATTAGGACGACGCTGCCGTGGTGGGTGAGGACACCTCTTTTTTAGGCAAGCTGCTGCCAGACGAGGCAACTTGGAAGCCCGACGAGGTAACTTTGGTAGGACACGCCGCGGTGGATGAGGACATCCCTTCTTTAGGCAAGCCGCCGCTCGACGAGGCAACTTTGGAGCCCGACTTAGCAACTTCTGTGCCTAACCAGACAACTTTGGAGCCGGACGAGGCAACTTCGGAGCAGACGAGGCAACTTTCGGAGCCCGACGAGGGAACTTTGATATCTGACTAAGCGACTTTTGTGCCCGACTGAGCAACTTCGAAGACCTTCTTTAAGCAAACCGATGCCCTTCTTTAGGCAAACTGATGCCCTTCTTTAGGCAAGCTGCTACCTTCGACGCCCGACGAGGCAACTTCTAAGCCTGACTTAACAACTTTTGTGCCCGACTGAGAAAGAGCCGTTGTCCGACGGGGCAAGGCAACTTCAGAGCCTGATGAGACAACTTCATAGTCCGACGAGGCAACTTTGGTAGACCATTAGGACGACGCTGCCGTGGTGGGTGGGCATGCCTCTTTTTTAGGCAAGCTGCTGCTCGAGGAGGCAACTTGGAAGCCCGGCGAGGTAACTTCGGTAGGACACGCTGCGGTGGGTGAGGACGACCCTTCTTTAGGCAAGCCGCCGCTCGACGAGGCAACTTTGGAGCCCGACTTAGCAATTTCTGTGCCTGACTAAGCAACTTCAGAGCCCGACGAGACAATTTCGAAGCCGAGCGAATCAACTTCGAAGCCGGCGAGGCAACTTTTGAAGCTCAATAAAAAAACTTTGGTGTCCGACTGAACAACTTCGGAGCCCTTCTTTAAGCAAGCCGCTGAAGTTTCTTCACTAGACAATGTGGTACTCCATTTTAGAATGTATCAGATTTTGTATACTATTTAGTATCTAGATACATTAAGTTTAGACAACCTTTTCAAAGGATAGCGAGTACTACTAGTATTATGTGTTGTCAGGCATTAAATTAAGAGAATTAAGCAACTGCTATAAAAATTAACTTGCTGCTAGCTAGCTCGATGTGCTAGTGACAAATAAAGTACAGTACTCCATAAGTAGGCATACTAGCTATCTTAAGAAACCTATCTAAAGAAAGCCTGCAGGCTGCAGCAAACACGCGCGGGGCTGGTCTGCACCGAGCACGGGAGGGCGGCGGCTTCATACACGCGTGGTAAATTAAATAAAAATAAGCTAAATTCGTAAGAGATTCAAAGATTAACTATATTCAAAAAGAAATTTAAACTGGATAACTCTTTTCTGTTACTCCCGCCCGCGCGGCGCCGCAGCCACTTGTGCAGCTGCAGTGCCAGTTAGGATGGCGTCGCATGCCTGCCACGCTGGCTGGTTGGGGCCCGGCGCCGCACAGCTGTCACGCTGGCCCCCGCATGCAGCGCCGTCAGGCCTGGCGCCACATGCATGCCTGCTGCGCCACTCGACACGGCGCCGCACGTCCTGCCACGCTGGCTCCGTGGGTCCCAACACCTTAAGTGCGGCGCCAGTCGTGGAGGCGCCGCACCCACCTGTGCCGCGCCATGGTGGCTGGCGTCGCACACCTGGAGCCCTTAAGGCGGCGCTAGGTCGGCCCAGCCCTCTTCTCCATTTCCTTCCTTTCTTCACCACTCACCACTTAGAACAGCGGCGGCTGCGGCTAGGGCTCACTCTTCCCCAATCTCCACTCAAAACCCCAAGATTTGAAGAAAAACTTAGGGGATTTCTTCCCCAATCGCCTCATCAAGGTATTCTTCTCTTCTCCCCTCAATTTTATCCGCAAATTTTAAGTTATTTGTCTCTCTATGTTATTTTGTAATTTATGGTCATTTAGTTGTTAGTTTTGTTATCAATATTTAAAAAATTGTCAGCTAGCCGTGTCCGGCCAGAATGGATAGCCCGGTGGAGATGTCCTAAACTTTTATTTATGTAACCTCTAACAAAAACAAAACACATCACCAGTTAGACGTGTTAGCGCTTTATGTGACCACAGAAAATCCGATACGCATTCGCTTGGATGACGAAAGGGATAACATCAATTCCTGAAGAAATTCGTGCAGGTCCAGCACTAGTCCACGCATCCAGCGAGGCACACACTGGAAGTCTGGAACCATGACGAATGCGAGGACGTCAAGTCCTGCCCGCGAGTCCTTCAAATCCCATTTCAGATACGGAGCAGCAACCATCTCAGCTCAGTCCACACAGTAGAAGCAGTGAAGCACCAGAGCACACAACCTTAAAATCAAAAATCGACCGACGATGTCGTCAGAGAAACAGGAGACGGCGGCCGTGCGCGTGCTGGGCAGGTGGCCGAGCCCGTTCGTGATCCGGGTCCTCGTAGCGCTGCGGCTCAAGGGAGTGGAGTACGAGCTCGTGGAGGAGCCCATGGGCAACCGGAGCGAGCTGCTTCTCGCGTCCAATCCGGTGCACAGGAAGATCCCCGTGCTCCTGCACAACGGCAAGGCCGTCTCCGAGTCCCTGATCATCGTCCAGTACGTCGACGAGGTCTGGGCCTCCCAGGGCCCGGCGATTGTCCCGTCCGACCCCTACGCACGGGCCGCCGAGCGGTTCTGGGGCCAGTACGTCGACGACAAGGTAAATGCAACCCATTCTCCTCTGAACATTTTTCTCTAGCAGAAGCTTTCGCGCCTAAACAAAAAATGTGCTCTACCCATACTCAGTTTCCATCCGCGATCCGGGTCCTGAGGGGAAAGGTGGCCGGAGACAAGGACGAAACTGCGGCTCAGGTGGCCGCCGCTCTGCAGCACCTGGAAGAGGCCTTCGTCCAGTGTGGACAAGGCAAGGATTACTTCGGCGGCGACAGCATCGGGTACCTGGACATCACTCTGGGCTCGCACGTCGGCTGGGTCAGGGCGGTGGAGAGGATGGCCGGTGTCAGCCTCCTCGACGCCGCCAAGCTACCTAGCCTGGCGGCATGGGCGGATCGGTTCTGCGCCCACCCGGCCGTGGCGGACGTGATGCCTGGCACGGACAGGTACGTGGAGTTCAGCGTCAAGAATGACGGCGTTCCGAAGGCAAACTGATAGTAACAAGTTCCAAGTGAACGAACTGGTTGTGCCAAAAATAAGTGAACGAACTGTGCCCTTCTTCTTCGTCGAGATACAAGTAAACGAACTCTTGCGCTCTGGGCTCGATGGAGTTAATGTGCTACGGGTTAGTGGCGTGCTAGTGTAACCACTGCAACCGTGCCTCTCGGTAGGTTGTCCTACAAATCAAGATCGTGATGTAACGAACGATGTATCCTTGTTTAAAGTGAAACAAAATCCACAGCAAAAAAAATCTTGATGTGCTGTTTTTTTCTCAATAAATGAAATATATTAATATCAAGATGATTCTCATTCACAAAAAAATCAAGATGATTCCAACTAACAACATAATTTCTAAAAGAACAAAAGAAAAAGAAAGTCCCGGCCAAAGCAATCATAGGCTCGCAGGAGCAAGAAGAGCTATGTCACCACATAAACTCTGAAACGTTCTCTATGAACGATGACTCCAGAAAAGTAAGAGGATGCACAAACATTGGCGTCGTCCAGTCTAATCAGCAGGATCAAATCCTGAGTTTTCATCCTTGAGAATGTCCAATGCCTAAACGATGCCTTCAACAAGAGAATGACTAGAAACGCTCCATTGCTAGACCCTACCACAAGGTCGGACAGAGGGTTTTCATCCTGAGAATTAAGACTGCCAAAACACAAACTCTACCATTGTCATCATTCCCACTCGTCACTGGTGCAAAACACCGATCGTTTGACATGTGTGGTCCTCCTAGTCTGATGCGACAACACTCTAGATTCTTCAAAACACGCCCCCCTACAAACACCATGGATATCATGACACCGATAGATCCCAACGGGTCCACGGTGAACAGGAGATGCAACCAACCTTGGATATTGCTATCGACGATGTCAGCACAATGGATCTCACCTCGTGGAGAAGTCAGAGCATGAAAAACAATCATATTCTAGTGGCACGGTTTCGTACGTCAAGGAATCCGTGAAACAAGCTTTCGCCACGCTTTGTAAATAAAGCCACGAACGACCAAACTGATACAAGGTTGTGAGGAAAGCCTCTTACAAAAGAAAGTCAAAATAAACGACAAATAACGCCTCCAACTCCAACAAAGGATGAAAACCGGAGATGCCACAACTAGCACTAGGAAACATAGATGATCGAGTAGGTACAAAACCGCACCTCGTGAGAAAACCATCAGACTGTTGCGCCAAACACACCAAGCCAATGCTGGAGTGGGCAGTCCGCCCCCTCTCGCTCTGGGCCGCAGAGCGTCGATCCTGCCAGCAAAAAGCAAGTAGCAAGAACCATGACAACGCAGTAGTATCCCAAGTGTCTAACTCTTGTAATGCTACATGTTTAGTCTATATATGTTACTTCCTACTTAATAATTATTGCATCACACAATATCATGTTCATGTCATATTGTATTTGAGCATCATATTAAATATTGTATTTGATTCTTATCCTTTATACTTGCCTCTTGCATTTGTCTCTTATTAAATGCAGTTGATTCTTGAATTCATGTATTTTCCATTTGATACTTGTATGCAAATACCCAAATAGAGTTGAGGGCATATCTGTTGAGTTCATTCCACCTACTAACATGCCATTCTAATTGTCCATTTGATCTTGTCCTAATTCTACCACATATGCCATATGGGTTCTTGTGTTCTTATATTTTACATCTTGCTCATATGTGCATGTGTGGATTCGTACCACCATATGTTGCCATTTTACCTTGTCTACATACCACCTCATGTTGCACTTATAGGATCCTTTTATTTTTCTTGTGGCCAATCCATACACATGGGACTATCAGAGGATCCATAATCTACTCTTGACATGATCTACTCCAGTGCTTGTGCACTCCCTCTTGTCAATATACATGTGGCATACTCTTCTTAAAGCTTATCATGCATATCTTTCCTAATGGATACATGGGCATCTTTTGTTGTTTGTTCTTTTTCTCTCTTGGACAATACTTCAAATAAAATTGTCTGATACCATGCCATCTCTATTTTGTTGTCTATATATTCCTTATTCTTGAACATATGCCCAAATGGAGTAATAAGGGCATCCTCTTGCTATTTCCTAATTCCCTCATTTTCCTTTTTATTTGGATTCATTTTTTCTTTTTCCGTTTAGATGTCTTGCAAAAAAGTCAAAAATATTAAAGTTCATTTACAAGTTTGAATTTCAACAAAACAAACTAAACAAGTAGTAAATAAAATAAAAAATAGAAAAGAAATAAATAAGAGAACTACATCGGCAACAACTTGTCCTAGCCCCGAATCTAGCCCGTCCGGGGTCTAGCTCCCAGTCGACAACACTAGCCCATGGCGCCAGCCCACTAGGACCAACTCCCTCCACCTCCACAGTGTTGTCGTCTTCCCCGGTCATGCCTCGCACTTAACTGCGCACGAGAGAGCGACCGAGCCGGCTGCTGCACCTTTACCCTGACCCGACACCCTCTGATCGCACCTGCTCCATTCTCTTCCTCCTTCTTATCCCCAAGCTAAGGCCCTAGCAAACCTAGCATTCCAATACCCCTCCCTCTCTTCTCCTCCTCCCTGCACCCGAAATTCCAGTTCCCCGGGAGGTACCCGGCATGGGAGTTTCCTGGTATATCATTTTATGTCAGCCCATATGTGACCATAAGAATTTTTAACTGAAAACCTTTGTATTATTCCATGTTATGTGATATATTACAAGAAAGTAAAGTATCATGTAACAAAAAAGTGCAAACATAAGATGAAATAGAAGAATTAATGTGGAAAAAGGGAAAGAGGATATGTTGTCGGCATAGGCATATACCGATGACTCTCCATCACGGGTGTCGGCGTACTCCTAACGTCGTCTGCCGGTGGTCACCAGCGCCACGTGGTTGCGGCCATTACCAATGGTGACGACTAAGCTCATAGTTACCGTCGTCATACATCCAGGTATACTGACGACCCAACTATACCAACGACTGTCGTCGGCAGACGTCCAAATAGGTCGTCGGTTTTCCTGTGTCGAAGGTTTTTTATCAGCCATAGACATATAGGCCATATGCCAACGCTCGCGATAAGATATTGCCGACTTGTCATTTAACATTGACATTTCGTATGTTTCATGTAGTGTCTCATCCCTCATTCCCACTTTGCTTCCACTTGCGACAAGTGTAACGCGTGGAGAGCACTAACTGTTGCTTTGCTGGGACTAGCAATAACCATGTGGAGGCATCAGGGCATCTCCACCATCACGATACAAATGGTCCTGTCGCGTCCAAAATGGTCCGACCAGACTCGAGTGGTGGGCGCACCCTCTCCAGCAGGGCGACCCATCCGGACTGACTCATTTGGCATGACCTATCGGCGCACCACACTTGGGCAACATTTGTGTCGGGACAGACAGTGGGCACATCCTTCCATGTCCTCATGCGTGGGCCGAGGGCCCGCATGGCAGTGACCCAACAACCTTCTTCCACTAGGTATCAATGGAGGGATGTAGGCTGCTCTAAAGTTGGACGCGCCGCTGACGACTGGACGCCTACTCTAGCCGTGATGCCCGACGCCCGCGGTCCTGCCGCGGACACATCAATGACCTCATTTCAGCCTTCGCGCTGGATTCTAATGTCGTGGCCTTTTAATGGGCCGCCCGCGGCTATCTTCCTCCACACTCTCCTCCTCCCGCCCACCCTATAGTCGTCAGCACCACCGTAGGCACCAGGCTAGATAGCCATGACCGGTGGCATTGGATCAAGGGGATGGTGTCTTGGATGACCACCAGGCACTAGTCATGGCCGAGGCCATAAAGGAAGACTTGGGGGCGCATCCAAAGTGGTTCGCCGCCACCTCCTTCATCGTCACCCGAGCTCGAGCTCGTTGTCATCAACCTCAACGGGTTTGAGTTCGCCGTGGTCATTCACTTGGTCATGAACTGGGATAGGCTGCGCCTACCCGAGATGTTTGAGAATTTGACCTTATTTTTTGGAGACGCACCGCGCTGCTCTCGGGCGGGGCGGCATGGGCATAACCCTAAACCGCCGCCACCCCTGACTCCTCCTCCCGCTTCTCCCCCGCTGCCACCGGAGGACGCCGACGGGCAAAGCCTGGTCGGCCAACGGTTGCAGCGGGGCTGCTTCCTCGCGTGGTGGCCTCTCCCCCGCAGGGAGCCCCTTGGGCGCTGGAAGGTTGTCGCCCCGACGGTGATCTGATGGAGGCGGGGTCTAGAAGCCGGGGCGGCGACCTCAGGCTTTGATGGAGGTTCTCCCTTGGCGGATGGCGGCGCAGGTCACATCTGCTGCCAAGGGCGCAATCCTAGGGTTTCTCTCACGTCAAGACGAAGATCTACCTTCAGCCCGTTTTCATTGATCTGGTGACATTGTCGTGTTCCGGAAGGCTGCGCCGATGAACTCCCATGGGCTATTCATGCCTGGAGATTGCTGGAATGAATGGGATTCGGTCGCGTGCAATCGTTGTTTTTCTGACCGTTTGGTTTGAGAGGAAGCGAGGCGAAGCTCTGCAGTATGTTGCCATCATGGAACATGTCTTTAGTTCCCATCATGGAACATGTCTTTAGTTCCATGGTGAAGTTAGTGTACGGAGAATATCATGGAAGCCAAGATTTGTGGACTAGCTATGGTGGATCGAATTCTGATAGCGATGAGAAATTGGCTTGGTGATTCATGAATTGTAGCAGCGACATCAGAAAGTGAGGGGTAGAAGCACAAGAGGGATTCATAGTCTTACCTTGCAGGGTGAAAATCCAAGGTCTGGCCTTAATTGGTTGTGTCTGGCAATGACCTTATTGAAGGCATTGTTTTGTGAGCGAGGACTTTCTCCAGGGTGAAACCTATGATCTTTAATCGAGCGACGACGGTGTTTGTGTTCGGTTTTCTTTTTGAAGGCGTCGCTATTGGACATATTGGACTTCTGTTATTGTTCGGTGGGGTTAGTGTCACTGCTACTAAGGATCTTATCGCTGTAGCGGGACTTTTCTTTTTTGTAATTCTTTTTTTGGCTGTGTGCATCCGTAATGCCAATAGGGTAATGCGTTATTGCAGAGGCTAAGTATAATTGGTATTATCGTGATATTAATATATGCTACTTTCAAAACAAAACAAAACCAGAAGTTCGTATCCATTGTTGACGGGCAAAAGCCACACCACATCCTGCTACAGGTATCCGATGGCGTCATCGGCAAGTGGTCCGTCAAGGTGTTATTTGACCGGTACGGAGCCAACGGTTTAAAGAAGTTCGTCCGGGCGCACCAAATCGAAGTCGGGCGTCTTGTCTAAAATAAGTTATGCATTAGTTGTCATCTAAAATAGTTCTAGGTGGGTTGCGAGACAAAAACAGTAACGAGTCGGTGCGATGGGCTGGCCTGCTTAAACTTCAGTGGAACTTAGGTGGACATGTTATAAGGAAAATGATATGGATACCCCGGACGATGGGGGTTCCCATCGTCCTCCTCCCCCAAAATCGCCCCAAATTTCATTTTTGCTGCAAAACGGCCGGCTTTTGCTACATATGTCCCCGCTTTTGCTTCTGAAGCAAAAAAATGGTTCGTTTTAGAAATAGAACGTCTCGCCGGAGATCATGCAGCAAAAAAATTGTGCTAATGCAGCAAAACCGACTTCGCCGGAAACTTTTTTTGTTGCATGGTCTCCGGCGAGGGTCATCAACGAGTTGTTTCCGACGATGTCTCCGGCGAAGACGGTTTTGCTGCATTAGCACAATTTTTTTGCTGCATGGTCTCCGGCGAGGTCTCCGATGAGGTCTTCGGCGAGACGTTCTATTTCTAAAACGAACCTTTTTTTTGCTTCGGAAGCAAAAACGGTGACATATGCAGCAAACGCAGGATGTTTTGCAGCAAATGGACACGTGTCAGCGCGGGAAGCAGGACGATGGGAGCTCTCCCATCGTCCGGGGAATGCCTAGCAGTTTCCATGTTATAACCATGACAGAATAGATGACGATGTGACCACGCAGTTAGTGACACTTTGCTATGTAACAGTTTAGTGTAACATGAGAATTTGATGGTCTCACGAATCACATCTACACATCAGCCACGGATCAACAGTCCACGATAGAACTATCGGATTTGCTAGTAGTCAAGCTACTGAGAACTAAGTCTTAGTCGCCTCTATCTATGGCTTAAATCTTGAAACGTATTTCATGGTAAAAAAAGGACTATTTAGCAATATTGATCCCCAAGATGGGCTGGCCTGCTTAAACTTCAGTGGACATGTTATTAACGACAAATTTATAACCATGACAGAATAGATGACGATGTGACGACGCAGTTAGCGACAGTTTGCTATGTAACAGTTCAGTGTAACATCCGAATTTGATGGTCTCACGAATCACATCTACAAATCAGCCACGGATCAACAGTCCATGATAGATCTATCTATCACGTGGCTTAAATCTTGAAACGTATTTCATGGTAAAAAAAGGACTATTTAGCGATGAAAAAAGCCCTTGTACCTTAAAAACCGATTACGGTAAAAGATAAATTTTCTATCGAGACTATTCTCCACTACATTCAATTGTACTACCGGCCATGGACATCGTCCTACAGCGTCGACTTTCGGCGGGGCTTCTAATGTGATGACCACCTATATATCAACTTCGGCGGAGCTTCAAATGTGACGACCGCCTATGAAAGTCAAGATTTTGTTGGAGTACGGCGTGTGCACATTATTAAAAGAAAGCGAGATCCATGTGAACAGACGTGAAGGATATGGTTTCTTAACAGATGTCAGAGCCACCAATAGTTCTTGAAGTCCTAGACGGCCGGGCCACACAAGCACACTGCACGACTACCACACGACCCACCAATAGTTCTTGAACAGAAAGCGAGTAGCTATGGCGACGGGAATACCAGAGTGCTCGCCGGCCATCTTGCTCGCCGCCGGCCTCTCAGTGCTGGCAATCTTCTGCTACCTGGCTGTCGTCCGCGGCGGAAGAAAGCGGTACCCGCCAGCGGTGGGCACGGTGTTCCACCAGGTGTACCACCTCCGGCGGCTACACGACTACCACACGGGCCTGTTCCGCGCGCACAAGACGTTCCGGCTGCTCTCGCCAGGCCGGCGGCAGATCTACACGTCCGACCCGGCGGTGGTCGAGCACATCCTCAGGACCAACTTCACCAGCTACGGCAAGGTACACAAGTAGTAGCACTGACAGCTAATTAAGCTGTGCAAGTACTCCTATATATTTGTTCCCTGATTTGGACAAAGATATGAAGAGAGTATAATAGCTCAGGATATACCTAGCATGTCAGTGACTTCAGTATGCATATGAGTGGAGTTCTGTAAATAGCTCGGAGTGATGGAGTGGAGTTTTTACCTCTGTAGTTCGTTTCTCTGTTGAACATTCCACTGGGCACTGAGCAAATGAGCATAAAGTGTACTACTACCGGTAGCTAGTACTCTCTCCGATTCAAAATATAAGATATTTTAAGTTCGTGAAGAAAATGTCTAGACTTTTTTTAGAGTATAGATTTATTTTAAACTTGAGTGAACCTATATACTAATATAAGTACAGATACATTTTGTTTTATAAATCTAAAAGAAACTGGGGGAGTACTACTATAGTAGCAGTTCTGAGTTTCACGTTGGATGCATATAACGGTAGTACAAGTTCGGCAATTCCCCATTTTATCGTGCTAACACACAGCACCGGTGGAAGAATCTCTTGGCAAGTAACTCCCTGGCATGCGTTTGATGTTTGTGAACACAGGGTGACTTCAACTACGAGAACATGAGCGATCTTTTGGGAGACGGCATCTTCGCGGTAGACGGCGACAAGTGGAAGCAGCAGAGGAAGATCGCCAGCTACGACTTCTCCACGAGGGCGCTCCGGGACTTCAGAGGCGGCGTCTTCAACAAGAACGCCGCCAAGCTTGCACGCATCGTCTCCAACAAGGCCGCGACGAAGCAGCCCATGGACTTTCAGGCATTCCCTCCTACCCATCACAGAGGTAGAAACAACATCGTACTGTCTGACGACAACGCTTCCACTGTACATGATGCAGGGGTTGCTGATGAAGGCAACGATGGACTCCATCTTCACCATTGCCTTCGGCCTGGACCTGAACACGCTGGACGGTTCGGCGGACGAGGGGAGCCGCTTCGCCGCGGCTTTCGACGACGCCAGCGAGTTCACCCTGGTCCGCTACGTGAACGTGTTCTGGAAGGTGGCGAGGTTCCTGAACGTCGGCGTTGAGGCGACGCTCAGGGACAGGATCAAGGTCGTGGACGAGTTCGTGTACAAGCGGATCCGTGGCAGGGCCGACGAGATGTCGGACGACAAGGCACGCGACGCTCATCGGAAGCAAGATTTGCTGTCTAGATTCATCCTGGCGACCACCAGCGATTCTGGGAAGGTGGACTACAAGTACCTGAGAGACATCATAATGAACATAGTCATCGCCGGCAAGGACACGACCGCGGGAGGGCTTTCCTGGTTCCTCTACATGGTGTGCAAGTACCCGGAGGTCCAGGAGAAGGTAAGCAAGGAGGTCAGGGAGGCTACCGCGAACGCCGGCGAGGCCGCGTCGTCCGTGGATGAGTTCTCGCGGAGCCTGACGGACGAGGCCCTGAACAGGATGCACTATCTGCACGCCGCTCTGACGGAGACGCTCAGACTGTACCCTTCGGTGCCGCTGGTGAGTCGATCTACATCTACGCTCTGAACTTGTGGTCATGCATGGGAGAAGGAGCAAAAAAAGCATTGCAATGTTTTGGTGTTCCAGGACAACAAGGAGTGCTTCTCAGACGACGTTCTGCCCAACGGCTTCAGCGTCGGCAAGGGAGACATCGTGTACTACACCCCCTACGCGATGGGGCGAATGGAACGCCTGTGGGGCGACGGCGCCCATGAATTCCGGCCCGAACGGTGGCTCGACGAAGACGGCGTGTTTCAGCCGGAGAGCCCTTTCAAATTCACAGCTTTCCAGGTAGCCACACCGCGCGACACATGCATAAAACACCATCACGTTCGACAACATAGATAGCTCTTCTACAGACAAGCTGAATCGTGTAACTGAACTACTCTTAACTCTTGTCACGTACAGGCTGGCCCGAGGATCTGCCTGGGAAAGGAGTTCGCCTACAGGCAGATGAAGATCTTCGCGGCTGTGCTGCTCCACTTCTTCGTGCTTGCTCTACCCGACGAGAAGGCGAGCGTCAATTACAGGAGCATGATCACGCTCTACATCGATCAGGGTCTCCATCTGACAGCTACGGCCAGATGATTGTGCCTTGGCTTGTGCCGTATATCATGTTGTCCCTATCTACGTGTGATAAGCTCTTTTTGGTTCCCATCATTTCATTTCATTTGGAAGAAATGAAATAAAATGGCACTGATATTATTTTATTTGAGAATTCCATAGAAATGATAGGGTACCAAAAGAAATTAAGGTTGGACATAAAAAGAAAACCATGAAATTTGCAATTGAATTCCGTAACCAATTCCGTGGCAACCAACCACGTTGATTCTTGGAATCACAAAAGAATTCCTTGATTCCAACCACAAATGATGGGAGCCAAACGAGCTCTAAGGTTATAATGTTAGTTGATTAAACATACTCCCTCCGTTTCGGTTTACAAGTCCTGCACGTAGTTCTATGTCGCCAAATAAAGCAACTTAGTATGATGTATATATTACAAAAAATATATCACCGGAAACTTTAGACTTTGTATTTTCCAATGATATAATTTTTATATTATATAATTCAAATTATATAGGTCAAATTGATAACCTAGATATACGTGTAGGCCTTGTAAACTGAAACGGAGGGAGTATGTAACAACAATGTTACTGTAGAACGATACCATATAGAACGATAGAGAGGGATTGACGGAATATGTTGGATGTATTATTGACCTTCATGAACGAGTATATATAGACGTATAGGGGATCATCTTGGAGTACAAGTCGAGTCCTAACTATCCTAAACTATCATAACAGCCATGTCCTTACAATACTCTAACATACCCCGCAGTCGTAGCGGCGCGTCGCAGTAGTTTGTACTATAGAGTAAGCTTATGATGCTCAAGCGAGGTGATAGCCCTTGTGCCAATGTCGAGGAAGCCGAGAGCATTAGGCGGTGTCGAGGTCGGGGTAGCCATGCGAGGGGTCTCCGTGGTCGATGTCGTGGTCGGGGATGCCGGTGTCGAGGTAGTCACACGTGAACCCGCATGCGCATAGTGCGCGAGGAGGATGACGGAGACGCGTCGAGCGTCCATGGCCGCTTGACGAGGGTTCGTGGAGACGTGCCGGGGGGCCGCGGAGGCTTGTCGAGGGTCGATGCGGTCCGAGCCGTCGAGAACGAGGTGCAGCCATAGTTTTGCCAGAATAGGCGCACGTCGAAGACGAACGCACACTCCGGTTTTGCCAGAACCGAGTATGCAAAGAACTCGTCGATGATGCAGTCGAGGCAGTCGTAGAGCGGTCGATGCCGAAGAATACATTGTCGAAGCTGATGAAGAAGAGGCACCGATCCGAGATTGCTAGACTTAGGAACGCATCAGGGACAAAGGCACTCCCGGTGTTGCCAGTACCAGGCATGCAAGGGGCAGGAACCATCATGAACTTATCGCCATGTTAGAGAGACTAGCAGAGGAGGCCTCCAGAGCGGTTGTGACGCGTAGAGCGGCGAAGGGAGAGATGTCGATGATGTCCGCGGTTGTCGGAGTAGAGTAGCAGGTGGTGTAGTCGGGGACAAAGCGGTGACGCTGACGACGAAGTTGTAGTGGAAAAAGACAAGGGGGGCAAAAACAGCGTTGACCCGGGGTGGTCGTGCTGGCTGCCTAGAGTGGCGATGGGGTAGTCGGTGGGACCGGCGATAGCGAGAGGTCGCCATGCATGTTAACTTGTGAAGTGCGGCAGCGGTGCTCGAACTAGGCGAGGAAGAACCCGACAACGTGATGAAGACCATGCGTAGACGGCGGTGATCCGCACTGTAGGAGATGGCACGATGGAAAACGAGGACATTGGTGCGCAGGGATGGCAAAGTAGACTGCGTGCAGCGACACTACGACCCAAGGGGGCGGCATAGCTGCAGGGAGCAAGTCGGTGCAGTGGCTAAGAGACCACCAGCGACGTGCAGGCCAAGGAAGGCGTGTTGAAAGCCGGTAGCATGGACCAAAGGTGACGGTGTTGCGTCCCAAAGGGGCGATGCAGCGGCAGCCTGTAGCTCGATCGGTGGTAGGCACGTGCTTAGGGACGTGCTTGGCATAGACGGGCGCTGGATCGGTTGATCAGACCGACAATGCATCCTATGCACCATGGCGTGGACGACATGTAGATCAGAGTCGATGGCGGCGTTGTCGATGAAGTCCCGGACAATGACGAAGAAGACAATCCGAGGGGGGCGTCCACGGCATCCTTCCAAGGAAGGCGTATCAACCGCCATGATGCGCGACAGCCTGCCATGAGGCCGCGATAGTCTGCCGAGGCAGACGTTGCAGCGGAGAGGGCAGCCGCACAGGTGCGGTGTAGATTGTCGATGTTGATGGTCGGAGTGGCGGCGCGAGTAGATGATGACGGTGTGCGACTCAAAGATCGGTAAACCAAAAAAGAAAACCGATCAATATATCAGAAAAAGAGACTTACAGAGCAGCCGATCACGGATCGACGGATGAATCTTACATACGGGTTGCGCATCCCCCGGCGGAGATCATGGAGATCGACCTCCCCGAGGGCAGCATGGCGGAAGTGTGTTGCTCAGCTAGCACGGTGCCATGGGAGGGGGCAACGCACGGTTGAGGAGAGGCGGCGACGGCACTAGGGTTTTGGCGGTGGCAGCTCTAGGGTAGTATCGAATTTAGGACTGATACCATGTAGAACGATAGAGAGAGAGATTGGCGGAATATGTTGGATGTATTATTGAGCCTCATAGGCGAGTATATATAAACGCACATGGAATCATCTTGAAGTACAAGTTTAGTTAAGCTAGAGTCCTAACTATCCTAAACTATCATAACAACTGGGTCTGTACAATACTCTAACAGTTACAATGGGTAAGAGTCTAGGCTTCCTCGTGGGTTTGTGGCAAGTAAAAGTTAGGCACTACTCTCACAAATTTGAGAGATCATAAAATCGAAAAAGAAAACCTTGGTTATTGTCTGAATTGTTCCTTCCTAGCCTAAACAAAAATGGCTAAATATATACTCCCTTCGATCCATAATAAGTGTGTCGAAACTAACTCCATCCATTGTGACCATATAAAGAAGAGGGAAAATCGCATGCAAAAGGGATCCATCAACTTTCCTCAACATCGAGGCTCAACCACCGCCATCTACATCTTCGTCCCCATACTTATACATAGCCATCTACTTATAATATTGATTCTCTCGCAATTGGTGATATGTAAGTCTATTTGTTATTCATCTATAAGGATTTTCAATAGAATGCTTAGGATTTTTGATTTAATCATGTGTGTTTACTCTTCACGGGCAGTGGCGAAGCCAGGAATTGAGATCGGGGGTCGAAATTATAAAGTCTAAATTTTTAAGGCACAAAAGGAAGTCTATATAGCAAACCAAATGGCATTGAAAAGATACAACTATCAAAACATGAAATGACATAAAAATGACTTGGAAACTACTAACATGGACTCCTAACACTTGGGTAGATAAGATAGTTGATAAGATATATAATCTTGGTCTTTTGACTTAGGAGGCGAAGGAGGCATAGAAATTTATTATGATTGTATCCATGTTTCTCAAAAATCTGGAAAAGTAGATGATTTGACTGATGACCTTCACCCTGATTCTGGTATTGTTCTACATGTTATTAAGTCTTTTATAGAGCACATTGAATCACCCAAAAATATTGGATTCAATTTATACCACCTCCTAAACCCGTTGAAAAAGTGCATGTTGTCACCAAGAAGGGAATGGACACCTTATGTGGAACTCGTTCCCTTCCCAAGAACTATGCGGAAGTACATCTTGGCACAACAATAAGCAGATTGCCTAGAGGCGGAGAAGTAGGCTCTAGAAGAAGCGAACAAGAATGAAGAGGAAGTTCTTATAGAAGCTATAGAAAAAGTTTATGAATAAGAAATGACAAGGGAAGCGGTGATGGCCATGTTTGTACATTGCAACATTATTGAATTTTATACTAGAGCCTCCATCTTTGCTCAAGGAAAGGTAAAGGTTAAAAACGTGGCTAAGCCTATTCTTACTTGTACTTTGGAGGATCTTCTCATTATGGCATATGTGATTTGGGTACTATTAATATTATCCCTTAAAAATTCTTTAGAGAGATAAAACATAAGTTAGAATTAGCCTGAGTTTGAGGATACTAATTTGAAATTATGCTAGCTGATAAGACTCTTAGAATTCCAACGGGAGTAGTAAAAAATGTTTCCATCTATATTGGTTCCTATGAATTCCCTATTGATTTTGTAGTAGTTGATATGCCAACTTATTACCGTTGTCAATTATTTTTGGAAGAACCTTTTAAAGGATAGAAGGGGCAAAGATCAATTGCAAGAAAGATACAATATCTCTTAAGTTTGGTGAAGAGGAAATGAAATTCCACTTTTCCAAATTTCAGGATATGCCTATCTATACGGAGTTTGAAGAACCTAAAGAAAGTGAAGGAAAAAACTATCTCCAAGCTTGCAGCCATATATTATGGCACACCAACAGATGACTTAGAAAGAAGCTTGGTGAATAATGATGATACTCCTAAAAATAAAGATAAATAAGAACTAAAAATTCAATTCCCATAATGGAGTATCCCATGAATGAAACTTATGAAGTACCGGAGAGGAAGTGAGATGAAGAACCTCCACCTCTAGAACTAAAACTTTACCCATAGAGTTAAAATATAGATTCTTAGATTATACTAATAAATATCTTGTTATTCTTAGTATTGAACTTGCAGGACAAGAGGAATACCAACTCATGGTTATATTGAAGAAGCATAATAAGCCTTTAGATATTCTATGGATGACCTGAAGGGGATAAGTCCCTCGATAACCTCACATCGAATATTTATGGAAGAACGTGCTCAACCTGTTGCAGAATTTCAAAGGAGGCTTAAACCACAAATAAAGGAAGCGGTAAGAAAACAAATTATATGCCTGCTAGATGCTAGTATCATTTATCATGTGGCGGAAAGTGATTGGGTAAGTCCGGTTCATTTATGTTCCTAAAAAGGAAGGATTTATAGTAGTAGCTAATGAGTATAATGGGCAAATCCACACTAGGATTACTGTTGGGCATAGAATGTGTATTGAATTCAGGAAAATGAATAAGGAGACTAGTAAGGACCAGATACCCTTTACCGTTCATAGATAAAACATTAGAGAGACTTGCTAAGCATTCTTATTTTTGTTATTTAGACGATTATTCTGGTTTTTTTTACAAATAGTTGTTCATCCTGATGATCAACTGAAGACAACTTTTACTTCCCATTTGGTATGTGTACTTATCCAGTATGACTTTTGGTTTATTAAATTTACCGGTTACTTTTCAAAGATGCATGGCTGCCATATTTGTAGAGTTTGTAGAAGAAATAATGGAAGTCTTTGTGGATGATTTCTCTGTCTATGAAACTTCATTTAAACATTGTATTCATAACCTTAACAAAGTTGTGCAGCGACCTGAAGATACTAATCTTGTTTTCAATTATAAGAAATATCACTTCATGGTAAAGAAAGGAATAGTTCGTCACAAGATCTCAGGTAAAGACATAGAAGTTGACAAAGCACAGATAGAACCAATAGAAGGTAAGCACCTCCACTATAAGTGAAAGGTATACAATTTTTTTTTGGTCATGCAAGCTTTTATAGAAGGTTTATAAAGAATTTCTTCAAAGTATCTCAACCTTTGAATAACCTCTTCGAAAAGAATGCACATTTCAATTTCAATGATTATTGCTTTACTGCTTTTAATATCCTGAAGCAAGCTTTGTTAAACTCTCCTATAATAAATCGACCCATTTGGTACCGATGTTTTGATATATATGTTAAGATAGCGATGGAACTATTGGGGATGTTCTAGGACAAAGTGATAAAGCTAGAGACGAGAGTGGATTTTTCCTAGGACTCACGTGCATGACTCAAGCCGAGCAGAGACACACAAGAGAGCTAGCCAAGAATTGGGCTTTCAAAGTTCAGGAACATGTACTAGGTTGGGTACCTTGCACATGGATTGGTGAGTCCGGTCGGCCGACCCTCCTCGACCCCCTGGTGGCGCCGCATTTCCTCACGAGTTATGGTATGAGCTTTAATCTGAGTAATATGTGCATATTTTGATATGGGATTGTTGATACAATTGAGTAATCATGATCCATATATTTGTCTCTAGTGTTTACCTCTATCTTATGACTTGTTAGGTACCAAAGACCCTAAACATTGGTAAAGGTAAAGGGAAGAGAGTAGAGAAGAATGAAAGCCTATGCATGAAACCTAATGAGAGGACGGGGAATGTGATAGATGGAAATTAGGAAACCAAGGTGAGTCTTTTCTGTTTATCTTAATAACCATGGAAACCGTGCTAAGACCAATAGGGTCACGGTTGGACAATTGAATCTATAGTGCTATGATTATAGGCTATGGTGTTATAAGGATGCATCACCCACATGTATAACTAAATTCATAGTTATGCTTTTACACACTAACAATGCTTCATTTTATTTTTAATATCCCATATGCATGTGCACCAATGTAGGTGAAACCTTGACCCTAGCCTGTTTTTATCCATTCATAAAACCATAAAAGATAACAGTTGTGGTCTAGTAAATAAAGATTTTCAAAGTTCTCAAAGACTTATTCTAGGTGATCTTACACCAAGCAACTACTTCCTAGTTCGATAATACCTGGGTCTCTAGGGGGAAAAAGCTATTATACTAATTTGTAATCTGAGACGATAGCAGTGTGGCATCTTTGTTGGGAGACAGTAAAGCGAAACCGTGCACAACCGATGACAAAGCTATGTAGAGCTCGGTGTACATAGTGGTGGGTTGGGTTGGGACGGAGTGGATTGAAACAAAGAAAGAAGGGAAGAATAAGGAAGAAGGGGTGGCCGGGTGGGCCGTAGACCAACTTGAGATTTCGAGTTGACCCATATACTATAGGTGCAAAAATAAATAAAAAACTTGTTTTCCTCTGTACAATAGAGTCGTCCAAGATTTTTTTGTTTCCCAGTTTGGTATTTCCCAAACCGCTCGGCCAGTCATGTCCCCTCTTTGCCATCGACTCGCCACCACGCCATCGCCACGTCTCTAGATGAGAATCGCCCCAGGGCCACGCCCATTGCCGCTAGTCATTCCTCTAAAGCCCCCATACAGCCTTACGTTCCTGCGTATGCGATCCTCCCACATCCTATTCCTAATCAAGAGTAGGGTGGCACTAGGGTTATGCTGGCGACCTGCATGGCGCTCCACTCCTATACTATGTTCATTTAAACCAATTTGGTACATATTCGACCTCCGATCCTCCAAATTTGCAACTAGTTTAATGCATCACTAGTTTGATGTCCAATGGCATATAGACGGATACTAAAAAGTAGATTTGATTATTGTCAATTTTTTATTGTAAAATTGTTGGTGAATAAGAAGGACCGGGCACATTGCAAAATTCAGACTTATTGTGAATTTCAATAAGTTCACAATGCTACCGTGTTATTTCTAAATTCTCTAATACAGTAGTATTTGTAATGCGTCTTTGGTTCTATATTCATTTAAAAATCGTATTTTATAGGTTTCAAAAATATCTGGAAAAATTACGGACATAATCAATGTTGTATTTCACAAGCATGCATGCAAAACTATGATATTAGATTCTTTGTATTTTGGCCTACACAAAAATGACAAATCTAATAACATATAGGTATTTGAAAACATACTTGCACAGATCTACACTCTTTCTATTTTTATATAGCTCATAATACAAAGTATTTGAAATTGATATTTTGCACGTTTATGGGATAAATCATGTTCTATATCCAGATATTCTTTTAATAATTTTTGAAACTCATAAATTTAATTTTAATTGTTTTAAATAGCAAGAGCACTCAGTATATTGGCAATGTTTTTTTTTGGACAGGGGCAATGTTTATTTGTGTTATGAAGAAAGGTCGAAGGTGGACCACCCTGCATCAAAATGCTGGATCCGCCACTCCCCCGCCATGGGAACGCGGCCTCGTTCTCTCTGGACACGGAGTCGCGCGCGATAGGAAGAAGGACACGATCATGTGGATGAACTGTAGACCTTTCTTTTCTTTTTAAAAGCAAAAGAATAATACCGGTACTAACCAGGCGGCAGAATCAACGGGTAGACCTACTTAGGCCATTAGTAGGTGAACCAAACACACATCAATCCACCGGGCTTGCATGATTATATGATCGATGGATAACTAGATCCGGCGTGACCACGGCACGGATATTAATTTCCAATTTGATCTGCATGGTGTCGCGTGATGCAGGACCCAGGCACGGCTTGGGTGCCATCGCCAATCGCCAATCGCCAATCGCCATCCGCCGGTGACTGATACACATCATCGGTGCGGTGGAAGAATAAGAAATTTAGGGCAGGATAAGGGTAGAGGGGATGGAATGTTACTATTAGCTGATTCGTGCTGGGCTTGACTTCGATCTCAATGGAATTTCGTTCTACTAGTAGCAGTCTAGCATGTACAGGGAGTGCGAGTGTTAAACAATGATTTGGTGGAAACCGGCTCAACGCATCTGGTGCGTGGTCTATCACTTTATATATTGGATACCAAGAGGTACGGTATAGATACAGTTTACAGTTGTACAAATATATAGTCTAACATCCTTTCTCAATCTTAACTGTAACCTGAGGTACTCAGTAAGTTAAGATTGCGTCTACAGCCTATGAACAAAGGAAGAGACAATAGTTTGGTGAAGATGTCAGCAAGTTGATCCTTGAAGGAAATAAACTTGATCGGTAAGAATTTCTGTGTAACACATTCTCTCACAAAATGATAATCAACTTCGATGTGTTTCGTTCGGGCATGGAATACCGGATTGGATGAAAGGTATGTGGCGCCCATGTTATCACATCAAAGGATAGGAGGCTGACTGTTGGAGATCTTCAACTCTCGAAGGAGGGACTGGACCCAAATAAGCTCAGAAGTGGCATCAGCAACCGCCTTGTACTCTACTTCAGTGCTACTCCGGGAGACTGTAGCCTATTTTCAAGCACTCCAGGCGATCAGATTAGGACCAAAGAATACTGCATATCCCCCGTGGATCGCCTGTCATCTGGGTTACCAGCCTAGTCAGCATCACTGAAAGCCGAGGGCACCCCAGAGGGTGTCGGCCGAAGATGAAGTCCATAAGAAGCAGTGGAGCGAACATAACGCAGAATGTGCTTGATAGCAGTCAAGTGAGGCTCTCGAGGGGCATGAAGATACTAACAGACACGGTTAACTGCGTATGAAATATCAGGCCGTGTGATAGTGGGGTACTGAAGAGCCTCAACAAGGCTTCTGTAGTCAGTAGCACCATCAGCAGAGAGGAGAGTCCCATCAGTAGCAGAAATAGTCTTAGTGGAGGACATAGGAGTAGTCACAGCCTTGCACTCCAACATGCCAGCACTCCGCAATATATCCCGAGAGTACTTCTGCTGAGAAAGAGCAAGACCATCCTGTGGATATGTGACCTCCAAGCCAAGAAAATAGTGAAGTTTGCCAAGATCCTTGACAGCAAAATCAGAACTAAGAGCCAGAACCAACCGATCAGTCGCCGCAACAGAGGAGCTCACAAGGATGATATCATCAACATAGACCAGGATGTACATAGTAACTTCCGGTCGCTGAAGAATAAATAGGGATGTATCAGCAGTGGAGGGCACAAACCCATGAGCACGAAGTGCAGAACCTAGGCGAGCATGCCAAGCACGGGGAGCCTGTTTGAGACCATAGAGCGCTTTCACCAAGTGACAGAGGTGCTGAGGATGGTCAGGATTAACAAACCTAGGGGGCTGACACATGTAGACCTCCTCCTCAAGAACACCATGCAGAAACGTATTCTGAACATCCAACTGACGAAGAGACCAACTCCGTGTGACAGCAAGAGACAGAAGCAGCCGAATAGTGGTTGATTTAACGACAGAACTGAAGGTATCCTCATAGTCAAGACCATACTGTTGCTTGAAACCTTTTGCAACGAGCCGAGCCTTGTACCGCTCAATAGAGCCATCTGCATGCCGCTTGACCTTGAAGACCCATTTGGAATCAATGACGTTGATACCTGGGCGAGGAGAGACTAGCTACCAGGTGCCATTTTGACGAAGAGCCTGAATCTCAAGGTCCATAGTAGCACGCCAGTGAGGAATACTCATTTCTGCTTGATAGTGTTGGGGTTTGGCAGTAGGATTAGACTGCGCGTGAGCCAAGCAGGCAGCGATCCATGCAACAGTGCCATCAGTGCGTTCCTTGGGCCGGTAGATACCGCTCCGGCTGCGCGTATGCGGACGGGAAACCACAGGTGCTGGGGACAGGGCCTCGACAACCTCGTCGAGAGAGGCAGGCGACGGTGCAGGAGGCGGGCTCGCGGGCGACGAAGCCGCAGGCGAGGCCGACACTGGCGAGTCCGGCCCAGGCGGGAAGGCCAGGATGGGCGAGGCGGAGGTGGACGAAGCCAGCCCAGACGAGATGGGCAGTGGCGACGCGGGCGGTGACCACGCAGGTGACATGGGGGGCGAAGATGGCCCACGTCTAGCCGGTCGCGCGGGCGACAGAGCGGCTGGGCCAGTCGAGGCCAAGGAGGGGACCTCGGGGTACGTGCCCGCTGCATGTGTCATGCAGCGATCAACGTCGCTATCGGTAGAGGCAGGTCTTGGCGATGCAGGGTCGTGAAGGAGCTCAAGGGGAGCGCCATGTCCGGTACCTGCACCGTGGTTAGGCAATAACACAAGCGAATATGCAACATCCTCAAGTTTATGAGGCGAGATAACAGAGGTATGAGTGGGGGATGATAACGTTGGAGAAGATGGCATATTCGAAAAAGGAAACATATTTTCGTCAAACACGACATCACGGGAAATATAGACTCTATTTGTGGGAACATGGAGACACTTGTAGCCTTTGTGAAGAGCACTATATCCAATAAAGACACACTTTTTGGAGTGAAACTCAAGCTTGCGGGCGATTCTGTCTAAACAGCCAAGGACCAAAATGGCGACCCTCTCACCCACCCACCCACCCACCCACCAATGGCGATTCCTTGGCGATCTAGGGTTTTTTCTCCCTCTCCACGACAATGGAAACCCTACTCCACTGGGATTTCTCTCCTGGCCAGGCTTTGACTAATCAGGTGCGTCGACGCTTTGGATCTACGGTTCACTTCCTCCCTTCCTCAACTGCCAATGAGTTCTTCTTGGTGGTTTCCTTCTCCTCGGCCTCTTTTTCTCTAAATCTTGAATCTGTGGGTCTTGCTCTTCAATGTTGCATTGGTGGAATTGCTGCTAGATTCAATGTTTTTCAATTAAGTGATCGAAGATTTCGGTTCTCTGTTGCTTCAAACAAAGTGGGACACTTCATGTATAGTTTGAGAGATAGAGTCTGGCCTGATTTTGTGTGTCACTTCAGTTTGTTTCGGGGTTCTCATCCTCAAATCTCTGGATTCACACATGATCACTCGTTTTCTGGTTTGTCCTTTGATGATAATGTGAGGATCTCTCCCACTAATCCTGTCCGGTTTAAGCCAAATTTGGACTTCCTCAAGAAAAGTGTTGCACAAGATTATCATTCGGATTCATCACATGAACTGGCTAAATTTAGCTTTCATCATCAAGGCCCTCCCGTGATATCTTCGTTTGGATCTGATCAGGCTAGGCCTCTATTCTTTGGAAGTTTCTCTGATCATATTTTGGTGGATCATGAACGTGATCATAAGGAAGTTTTTACTGGTTCAAAGTTTGTACGTCATTTTTGCATGCAACTGCCTCCTGTCATGTTAGAGAAGATAGAAGATATGAGACAGGCTCTTTACTCTGACCAAGACACCATGCATGCTTTGGACTTGAAATTTGTCCCTAACAAAGCTCTGGTTTTTGAAATTCTGGGACGTTGCTCAAATTGTGGAGATCGTGATCATCTTGTGGATTCTTGCCAGAAAAGTTGCGAGTGTATTATTGCTCTGGGCCATAAATGCTCGAATTGTTCTAATCTGCGCAGCCCATGGTGTGTTAAATGCTTAATATCTGGTCACCTGGCGAGTAAGTGCGTCTTGGGCTGGCGTTGTCGGAATTGTCATTTATTGGGCCACTGGGCCAGGAATTGCCCAAAGAGGATACGGAGGGTTTGGCAAAAAAAAGAAATCAGCATTAAACAAGCAGGCCGATATTCCTGGTCGGAATATCTGGGTAGTTAAGAAGCAACCATTTTTTTCACCTGGAGTTTCACCCCCTCCTTCTCCTGCCGCTTCATCTCCTTCTCCGCCGGCTGATGAAGTTTCTCTCTCCACCACAACAATGGCCAACTTCCCTGTGAACCCCTTAGCTTTTCTCCCTAATGGCTTGACTATTGATCCGGGGCCAGTGGATCGCTTGGTGAGGTCTCATATGGTGGTTCCAGCCGAAGCTCCCCTGCAGCATGACCGAAAGGTAATTGCTGAGACCAACAGATTTATTCCAATTCAGCTTAGAGAAGACTATAGGGTTCAGGTGATGAATCTTCTCAATGAGTCTCAGCTGTTTGTCAGTCGCTTTGATGATCATCCTTTAGGACTTGGCATTTTTACTATGACTGAAACCCTGATTGCGGATGCTACAGTAGGAACAACCTTTGAGATTGATGAAATTACCACTGTCATCTTTGTGAAACACAATGAAGCCAGAAATATGCGTCTTACTGCTTTTGGCAGGGAAACCTGGATACAATTCTTAGCTTTTCCCCTTGATTATCAGACTAGCCAATATATTCATAGTGCTGTTCAGGATTTTGGTCTGTTGTCTATGTGGCATAACCCTAGAGGGGATGATAAGTCTGTGTTGGTCAAGGTGTGGATTGTTCATCCTAAGTTTGTGCCCAAAAGCTTGGTTATTCATCAGCTTGGTGGGGCCAGGCACTCCTGGACTGTTCCTGTTATTTTACTCAGATGTGCAGACTGGAATGCTCATTTGCCTGAAATCTTGCCTCCTCCTGAAGATCCTGAACCTGATGATGGTAATCCCCATCCCATGCATGGTGAAGGTTTATCTGCTGAACAGCTCTACCAACAGCAGCTTGACAATTGGAATCAGCAGAACCAGATGCCTAGAAGTGGAAATGCTCAAGGTGGGCATGCTGGAGGTATGAACAATGCTGCTCTGTTTCATCAACATGGACAATTTGTTCCTGCTCAAGTGATTGCTGCACTTTTTGATAATAATGTTGCACAAGATGAGAATATTGTTGCACCAGTGGTAGATGATGTTGCAGTAGTTCCAAACCCTCCTTTGATCAACTTTCAGCAAATCCTAGCTGCACAGGGGGTTTCTTTTCAGGATGGTGTGCCACCCCCAATAACCAATGTTCAGGACAGTCCTATGCAATCTTGGCATGATAGTATATCTGATGTATCTGATGGAAATTCTTCTGGTTCAGATTTGATGCAAGTTGACACCACCTTATCCATCAACTATGCTCTGGGTAATGACAACCTAATGGATGTCAGTTCTGAAATTTGGATGGCAAGGAGCTTTGCTAAATCTGCATTCAAGGAGTTTTGTTTCCCCAACTTTGCTCTGGATAGTGCTAAGCTCCTTCCTATCTCTGTCTCTCTGCCAAAGTTTATGCAGTTTGAATTGGTTGATGAATGGGAGTTACTGCTTCATTCAAGGAAGGGGCAGGTAATAAACTCTGATGAAAATTTGGTGGCTTCTGGTATGTTACCTTTTACTCAAGCTGGCACCAAAAGGAAGATTCTTGAGCTTGCTGACACAGAGGTGGTTTCCTTTGGGACACCTATCTCTACTAACCAAGTCAGAAGAAGCTCAAGGACTACTAGATACAGGGGCTTTAAGCCTAAAATCATTTGTGACTCCAAGCACACTAAATCTAAAGTGAAACCAAGGAAGATTCCAGAAGTGCAGGCTGTTGAAGTCACAGAAGAGACTGATATGACTCAGATAAATTCTGTCCATGTTGACATGATTTTTGACAGGACTCTTCTTGCAACTCCAATCCCAGTTCTCCAGTCTATTGGAATCTCTCTTTGTGGTGTTCCTCAGGAAGATCTCACTCCTTTGAAGCTCATGGAAGGATGGCAGGAGAAGGATAATGTTGACAGTGCCTAGTGCCTGTCTATTTCTACTTTGATTTCTTTACTTTTGAGTTGTAATAATGTCCCTACTTAAACAATGGGTTATTTTGTGCTGGAACATCAGAGGGATTAATGCTAGAGAGAAACAATTAGCCTTAATGAATTCTATTAATGTAAGTGGATGTTCAGTTATTTGCCTTCAAGAAACAAAAAAAGAGGATTTTGATCTGAAGTTTATTAAAGCTTGCTATCCAGCAGGATTTGATGAGTTTGTCTTTGTGCCTTCTGTGGGGGCCTCTGGTGGCCTCATTATTATATGGAATACTTCAATTTTTTCTGGAATGGTCATGCATTGTGAACAATTTGCTCTCGCTGTTCATTTCACTTCAACCCATTCTGGACAGTCTTGGACTTTAATTAACATCTATGGCCCTTGTAATGGTGAATTGAGGGAGAAATTTATTGAATGGATGTTTGAGGTGAATATTCTTGATGATGAAGACTGGATCTTAATGGGTGACTTTAATTTTATTAGGTCCCCTGCAAATAGGAATAAACTTGGGGGGAATGTCAATGACATGCTTATCTTCAATGACTTCATTAGAGAACAACATCTCACTGAATTGCCAATTAAAGGAAGAAAATACACCTAGAGTAACATGCAACAAGATCCTCTGTTGGAGCAACTTGATTGGTATTTTACTTCCATCCACTGGACAACTAGTTTTCCCCACACAGTTGTTTCAACACAAGGCAAACCAACCTCTAATCACACTCGCTGTGTTGTATCTATTCAGACTAAGATCCCTGGCAGTAGGACTTTTAGATTTGAAAACTTTTGGGTAGCTCATCCTGGATTTCTGGAAGTTGTAGCAGAAAGTTGGAGTAAACCAACTCATAAATCCAATTGTGCAGCAAATCTTAATGCAAAGCTTAAAAAGCTGAGATATGATTTGAAATTTTGGAGCAAATCAATTTCAAAGTTGTCCACTTGTATTGAAAATACCAATAGAGTTCTCTCTGAACTTGATAATCTGGAGGATAGAAGACCTTTGTTCTGTCAAGAAGCAAATTTCAGGAGAATTCTAAAAGCTCATCTAGCAAGACTATTACAGTACCAAAATGCTTATTGGAAGAAAAAATGCACAGTTAAATGAACAAAGTTTGGAGATGAGAACACAAAATTCTTTTATAATTTTGCTACTGAAAGATATAGAAAGAACAATATTGCCTCCCTCAAACTTTCAGATGGTTCTTTTGCCACTGAGCATGCTGACAAAGAGCAAGCTATTTATCAAGTCTATAAAGAAAGATTGGGCACTTCTACTCAGCCTGAGATGCTTTTTGATCTTCAACATCTGATTACTCCAACTGAGGGCCTTGAAGTTTTATCCATACCATTTACCAGGGAGGAAATTGACAAGGTGGTGAAAGAGATGCAAAGTGATAAAGCCCCAGGCCTAGATGGTTTTAATGGTCACTTCCTAAAAAGTTGTTGGCACATCATCAAGGAAGACATCTATTCCTTATGCTTTCAATTTTATGAAGGAGATCTGAATCTAGAAAGTATAAATATGGGTCATATTACACTCATCCCAAAGATAGGTTCACCTGAATCTATCAATGGTTTCAGACCAATCACTCTACTAAATTGTGTATTGAAGCTGATAACCAAAATTTTGGCTAACAGGCTACAAAAGGTAATACTGAAGATTATTCATAAAAATCAATATGGTTTCTTAAAAGGCAGAAACATTCAGGATTGCCTTGCTTGGGCCTTTGAATTTCTTTATCAATGTGAAGCTTCTAAGAAAGAGATCATTTTACTTAAGTTGGATTTTGCCAAAGCCTTTGATACCATTGATCATATGGCTATGATGAAAATTATGAAACAGATGGGTTTTGATGATAAATGGCTAAAATGGATTGAAATTATTTTTGGCACTGGAAAGTCTGCTGTTCTGCTCAATGGAGTACCTGGGAGACAATTTCACTGCAAAAGTGGTGTTAGACAAGGAGATCCTTTGTCCCCCCTAATTTTTGTGCTTGCTGTTGATTTACTACAATATGCAATCAATAATGCATTCAGAGAAAACATCCTTAGGGCCCCATTCTCCCCTGATTTTGGACATGATTTTCCAGTTGTTCAATATGCAGATGACACTAATGCAAGCAGACAAAGATCAAATTCAAATAATGAAAGGGATTCTTCATAATTATGTTGTTTCTACTGGTTTACATATCAATTTTCATAAGTCTCACCTAATACCAATAAATCTGGCTGACAACATCTCTAAGGAAATTGTAGATATGCTGGGATGTGCAATTGCCAAAATGCCTTTCACTTATTTGGGACTCCCTCTTGGCACCACTAAACCCACAGTATATGATCTTATGCCACTGATTGACAGAGTTGAGAGAAAGGTGTCTGCTTCATTCATGATGATGTCTTATAGTGGGAGAGTAACTGTGATTAATTCCTTACTAGCTTTAGTTGCAACTTTCACAATGTGTGCAATCAAATTACTAGATAAGATTGTGGGGCACATAGAAAAAATTCAGAGACATTGTTTGTGGAATAAGAAAACTGAAGAGGGTGAAAAATGCAATTCTCTGGCTGCTTGGGATATGATCTACGGGCCAAAAAGTAAAGGAGGTGTAGGCATCCTCAACCTTAGAATTCAGAATGAAGGCCTGCTGCTTAAATTCCTGCATAAGTTTTATAATAAGGATGACACACCATGGGTCTCCCTAGTCTGGAATGCATACTACAGCAACAATATTCCTCATGCTTCTTGGCCTTGTGGCTCTTTCTGGTGGAGAGATGTATCTAGACTTTCACATTTATTCAGAGGGATAGCTAAAAGCTCTATTGGTAATGGGGCTACTACACTATTTTGGAAGGATCAGTGGTCTGCAACTATCTTAGGAGAGAGCCACCCGATCATTTACTCCTATGTAAGGAATGAAGATATCTCTGCACAAGAGTTTCTTACAGCAGACAGTTTGACACATATCTTCTATCTTCCTCTGTCACCTGAAGCACTAGCTGAATTGAGAGAAATTCAAAATAGTTGCAGAGACATACAACTAAGAGAGCATTCACATGACACTTGGAGCTATGTTTGGGGGGCCAAAGGTTACACTTCCAGCAAATATTACCAATATAATTTCAGAAATCTAAATCCACACATATCCTTTAAATGGCTGTGGAAATCGAAGTGCACTGCAAAAGTGAAGTTCTTTGGGTGGCTGGTTCTGTCTGACAGATTGAATACAAGAAACATGCTCAGAAGAAGACATTATGCACTTGGGACTGGATATGACTGTTTTATGTGTAGTCACAATATTGAAGAAACAATTGAACACTTGCTTTTCCACTGCCCCTTCAGTCAAGCTTGCTGGGATTCAATTAACATCTATTGGTCTATGGCTAACTCTAGACTTCAGATCATTGAGCGAAAAGAGCTGGAATAAAAAAGCTATTTATGGAAATTACCCTGCTTGGTTCCTAGAACATATGGAAAGAGAGAAACAACCTCTGGTTTAATAATATACAACCCTCAGTCCAGGCTTGGAAGTCAAGATTGGCTGCTGATCTGTCACTGCTGATTCATAGGACAAAGGAGGATTTACACCCACTTATCAAGAGCATTATTCATAGTTTGTAAATCTTTTGAGATCCTAGACCTTTCTAACCTGTCTTTTGGAGATCTTTCCTCCCCTTCTATCCTTATGTAAATATGTAACCTTACAGAATCTGATTTATTATTAATGAAAATGAGGCAGTAGGAACCTTTCCTAGTGTTATTACCCTAAAAAAAGAAACTCAAGCTTGCGACTATTATAGGGCCGAAGGTGCGGCCAACAAGCATAGCCAAAAACTTTGAGAAAAGTGTAGTCAGGGAGTTCATTAAATGGTAGTTCAAGCGGTGTCTTCATGTTTAATACTCGAGTAGGAGTTCTATTAATCAAGAAACAAGCAGTGGTAAATGCGTCACTCCAAAAACGAAAGGGCACGGAGGCATGAGCGAGGAGTGTAAGGCCAGTTTCAACTATGTGACGGTGCTTGCGCTCGACAACACCATTCTGCTGATGTGTATGTGGGCATGAAACACGGTGAGATATCCCAAGCTTATTGAAGAAAGAATTGAGGTTGCGATACTCACCCCCCTAATCCGACTGAAAATGAATGATCTTATGCTGTAGGAGTCTTTCAACATGCATTTGAAATTGTAAAAACACATTGAACACATCATCTTTGATTTTAAGAAGATAAAGCCATGTAAAGCGACTGTAGGCATCAATGAAATTGACATAATATTTATGACCACTGACAGAGGTTTGGGCAGGGCCCCACACATCGGAAAAAACAAGTTCTAATGGAGTAGAAACAACTCGAGACGAAGACACAAACGGTAATTGATGACTCTTTCCCTGTTGACAAGCATCACAAACAGCTAAAATTTTATTGGTAGACGATGTAGGAAGCTCATGTCGATGCAAAACATGGCTTACTATGGGAGACGCAGGATGACCAAGCCGGGCATGCCAATGGGACGCCGACGTACGAACGGCGCTGAAGACCTCCAGGGGGATAGCGCCTCCAACGCATACAGACCCTGGTGGATGCGACCTCTAAGCAGGACCTCCCGTGTGGCTCAATCCTTAACAAGGAGATGAAACAGGTGAAATTCACAAAACACATCATTATCATAGGTGAACTTACAGACAGAAATTAAAGGACGAGTGACAAGTGGGACGCGACGGACATTGCGAAGCTGAAGCCGACGAGAGGAACTAGATAGAAGGGAGGCCTGAACAACATGAGTAATGGGCATACCTGAACCATCAGCGGTATGGACGTTTTCACGGCCACGGTAGGGCTCCTGCGCCTGGAGCCGACCAGCCTCGTTGGTCACGTGCTCCATAGAAACGGTGTCGAAGTACCAGGCGAGGTTGATCGGGTGTGATGGCGTGTAGCCACCTCCGCCGGGGTAGCCTATGGAACTCTGCTCGGCGATGGTGGCCTGCTTCTCGTTACCGCGCCCGTCATTGCCGATGCCAAGGAAGTCCCTTTTGAAGCAATGGTGGCAGCGAGAGGCGTAGTGCCCGTGGATGCCACACAGCTGGCAGTCAATGTTGGGGCGGCCGTAGTGATCGGTGGTTGCAGGAGGTCCATAAGGCGGCGCCGAGGAAGGAGGCTGGCGACCACCACTGCTCATGGGCGGACCAGCAGGAGGGCGAGTCAGACGGTAGCCACCAGGATTGGCCCCACGGTAGGAAGTTTGTGCGTGGGGGTCGTTCAGCTGCTGTGCGACATGGAGAGCGTCAACGCGTTGCTCGGTGGAGAGAAGACACGCATACAAGTCCCGGGGGGACATGGGCATGTGACGAGCCCTCACCGCCTCAACCAGGTTGTCGTAGTCGTGATCGAGGCCCTGGAGAACGAAGTCCGTGAACTCCGCATCACGAAGCGGCTGCCCGATAGCGGACAGGGTGTCGGTGAGCGTCTTGATCTTATTAAAGTAGACGTGCACGGAGGAGTCGAGCTTCTTGCACTCGAGGAGTTGTTGACGAAGAGACGAGGCGCGAGCCAATGAGTGCGCCGAGAAGTTGTCTGCCATCGTTGCCCAGACGTCAAGGGACGAGGCGGCGAACACAACCAGACCAGCGACGCCTTCCGTCAGAGAGGACTGGAGCGCCGACAAGATGGCCTGGTCCTGTGCGACCCAGGCACGGTATGCCGGGTTCTCAGCGAAGACCCGGGCGCCAGTGGCCGTGACCGCAGATACGAGGCGGGGCGGGCACGGATGGCTCCCATCGACGAATCCTTCAAGATGACGGCTGCGAAGGAGCGGTAGGATCTGTGCCCGCCAATATAAGTAATTATCCTGCGTGAGGCGCACCGTGATGAGGTGCGTGAGCTGGTAGGGACCGTTGCCCGGGCCGTCAGCACCAGGGGGTCCAGCAGCGGTGACGGCATCGGCCACGGTGGTGGAGACGATCGGCGGCCTGGCGACCACGGGCGCGGCCGAGAAGGAGCCGAGCGACGGCGAGGCCGGGGGCACCGATGGTGGCAGAGACGGCACCGTGCTAAACGGCACTAGCGGTGCCGCCACAGAGGGTGGCGGTGGAGGGAAAAAACTAGGGGCGAACCGCGACGAGCGAAGATACAGGGGGCACGACATGGTAGACGCAGCCATCTGGCTCAAGGTGTTGGCGACAAGAATAGCCACGAGCTGCCGCGGGATCATGAGGCAGCGAAGAAGCCGAGGACGAGTCGGAGGAGCTCATGACGACAAAGACCTGGGCATCGGCCAAGAGCAGAAGCGGCGGCCGAGGAAGGCGGCGGCTAGGGCAGGGGCGGCAGCTAGGGTTTGCCTAGTCTGATACCATGTTAAACAATGATTTGGTGGAAACCGGCTCAACGCATTTGGTGCGTGGCCTATCACTTTATATATTGGGTACCAAGAGGTACGGTACATATATAGTTTATAGTTATACAAATATACAGTCTAACAGCAAGGATAGACGTGGTGCTTTTTCCATGAAAGAGACGGCGACATGCGCGCCGCGTGCGCGTGTCTGCCATGGTCATGCATATGCCTTTCCGAGAGAAGTGGCGGATATAAAATGTATTCTCATTTATCTCGTACCCTTGGAAAGTACATATAGTCGAAGATGGTGTCCTGGCCAACAAGTATAGCTGATCTCCAACAGTAGTGTTATTCATGAGAAGTCTATGCAACCAGCCGCCAAAACTCGCCATGTGTTCACTTATAATCCATTCATCAGACTGTCCTGGGTGTTTGAGGCGTATAAAATTCTTGTGTTCATTGATATACGGGGCAACCAAGATAGATCTTTGTAAAACTGTGTAGTGTGCTTGATTGAGAGAATGCCCGTCCCTACATATCATTGCTTTACATCCTAGGGTGTCTTTTCCATGCAGTCTCCCCTCATGTCGTGATTCTGGAACACCAATCGCCTTAAGGTCAGGAATAAAGTCAACACAGAACTCAATGACCTCCTCTGTTACATAGCCCTTGGAGATGCTTCCTTCTGGCCTAGCATGGTTATGAACATATTTCTTTAAGACTCCCATGTACCTCTCAAAGGGGAACATATTGTGTAGAAATACAGGACCGAGAATGGCAATCTCTTCTACTAGGTGAACCAGGAGATGCGTCATAATATTGAAGAAGTATGGTGGGAACACGAACTCAAAGCTGACAAGACATTGGGCCACATCTGTTTGTAACCCTGGTAGGCTTTCTAGATCGATTACCTTCTGAGATATTGCATTGAGGAATGCACATAGCTTCACAATGGGTACTCGAACATTTTCAGGTAGAAACCCCCTCAATGCAATCGGAAGCAATTGCGTCATAATCACGTGGCAATCATGAGACTTCAGGTTTTGAAATTTTTTCTCTGCCATATTTATTATTCCCTTTACATTAGACGAGAAGCCAGACGGGACCTTGATACTGCTCAGGCATTCAAAAAAGATTTCCTTCTCTGCTTTGGTAAGAGCGTAGCTGGCAGGAGTTAAGTGGCGTCCTTTACCCTTCTTGTTCTTAGGATGCATAGGCTCTTCAGGGTCTTTCATACGTTGCTGGTCCTGCCGTGCTTCCGGTGTATCTTTTGTATTCCCATACACTCCCAGGAAGCCTAGCAGGTTCACGCAAAAATTCTTCGTCATGTGCATCATGTCGATTGAAGAGCGGACCTCTAGGACTTTCCAATAGGGTAGGTCCCAAAATATAGATTGCTTCTTCCACATGGGCGCGTGTCCGACATCGTCATTCGGAACAGATAGACTTCCAGGACCTTTGCCAAAGATTACTTCTAGGTCCTTGAGCATACCAAATACCTCCTCACCGGTACGGAGGACAGGCTTCCTTCGGGGTTCTGCCAGACGTTTGAAATGCTTGCCTTTCTTTCTTACGGGATGCAGGTTCGGAAGAAATCGACGATACCCTAGGTACACAACCTTCTTACATTTATCCAAATATACACTTTCAGTCTCATCTAAACAGTGCGTGCATGCTTTGAATCCCTTTTTTGTCTGCCCTGAAATGTTACTAAGAGCAGGCCAATCATTGATGGTTACGAAAAGCAACGCTCGTAGGTCAAATGGCTCCCCTTTGTGATTATCCCACATACGTACACCTGGTTTGGCCCACATCTGTAAAAGTTCTTCAACTAATAGCCTTAGGTACACATCAATGTCGTTGCCGGGTTGCCTCGGGCCTGGGATGAGCACTGGCATCATAATGAACTTCCTCTTCATGCACAACCAAGGAGGAAGGTTATAGATACATAGAGTCACAGGCCAGGTGCTGTGACTGCAGCTCTGCTCACCAAAAGGATTCATGCCATCTGTACTTAGACAAAACCTTAAGTTCCTTGCGTCACGTGCGAAGTCCGGGTACTCTTGCTCGACTTTTCTTCACTGTGACCCATCAGCGGGGTGTCTCAACATCGCGTCTTTCTTACGGTCTTTCATGTGCCATTGCAACAACTTGGCATGCTCTTTATTTCTGAAGAGACGTTTTAACCGTGGTATTACAGGGGCATACCACATAACCTTGGCAGGAACCTTCTTCCTAGGGGCCTCGCCCTCAACATCGCCAGGGTCGTCTCGTCTGATCTTATACCGCAGTGCAGTTCATACCGGGAATGCATTCAAATTCTTGTACTTCTCACCGCGGTAGAGGATACAGTCATTAATGCAGGCATGTATCTTCTGCACGTCTAATCCTAGAGGGCAGTCAACCTTCTTTTCTTGGTATGTACTGTCGGGCAATTCATTATTTTTTGGAAGCAGATTCTTCATTTTTACCAACAACTTTGAAAATGCGATGTCAGTCACACCGTTCTCTGCCTTCCATTGCAGCAAATCCAGTGTGATACCTAGCTTTTTGTGGCCATCTTTGAAAGTTGGGTACAACAATGTTTTGTGATCCTTTAACATCTGCTCCAGCTTCTCCTTCTCCTTTTCAGTTTCACATTCTTCCTTTACATCAGTAATGGCCCGACCAAGATCTAACATGGTTATACCCTGCGGGTACACGACCTTAGCATACCTGGTCCAGCCCAAGGAAGGCCCACGACAAATATGCGCTAGCCCATGAAGACTTTTGGGTGGCCAGGGCCCATGACGCCTTCGGATCCTTGGAGAGCAAGACTAGAGTAGACAGAAAATTTTTCAAAGGGGTAAACCCTAAAACCTGTAACCGACTCGATCTGTGCCTGGGACCTGCCTACCTCTATATAAAGGCCAGGAGGGCACGGCGAGGAGGCTCTCTCTCGCATACCACCGCATACACACCTCCACGCCAGATTGCATCTGCGCACCCTTGTACTTTTTGGTTCCGCCGTAATCAAGAGCAGACAAGCAGGAGTAGGGTTTTCCCTCTGGGGGCCTGGACTTGGGTAAACCCGTGTCCCCATGTTGCTTGTTTGCTAACCGTTCCGCGATCTCCAACATACCCATCTTCTCCAAAACCCAAGCTCATAACAATGGGCATTGACGATATTAATCCTCGTCAATTGGCACCGTCTGTGGGAATGGGGGCGCTGATTGTGCGATCGTGACGGTCCCAACCAAAGCGATCTACAACTCTACAGCGACGAGGAGTCATCTCCTCTTCGGCGTCTTCGACTTCACCGCCCACTCGCCGGCCACCATGAAGGACTTCGAGCCCGTTGGCGACGAACTCGAGATCCTGTTCGGGAGCTTCTGCTTCCAGGTGGGGCAGACCGGCACTCTCTGCCTCCCAGAGCGTGTGCCCCTGCCGTTTATCAGGCCCGCTTCATGGGCCCCACACCCCGTGCTACGCACATCGCCATCAATAGATGAGTCCTATGACAGCAGCAGCTGCAACTCAGATCTATGTGATCCACCATCGGAAGAAGGGACCTATGGTTCCGGATCCGAAAGCTGCGGCAGCAGCGATCCAATCTACGAGCGCTACCAATGCGCCGTAGTCATCCAGAGTGACACGGAGCAGCACGCACCCAACCCGCCACCTAACCCGCAGGGTAGAAACGGCGGGAACAGAAGAAGCCAGTCCCCCCGCCCAACAGGGACGACACCGATCGGGTCATCTGCCTCAGCGAGGAAGGATGGGATCAAGCACGCGAGGCCGTAGCAGGTAACAAGATCCTGCCCGTGGGTGCCTCGCGGGACCTGCTGATGGCATACCACATGCTCCTAGTCAAGGAGCACAAGAAGCAGGTGAGGATGCAAGAGGTGCTTGACAAACGCAAGGAAGCAGCCTCAGAGTCCAGTGCGCGGCGAGATGCGCTCTCTGCCATGGGCATTGACTCCAGCTCGCATGACAACCATGGAAACAAACACCATTCTCGGACAGAGAACATGGACCCCAAGGAGCATCGCGAGGTGACTCAAACCCTCAACGCGTCCTTCATGGAGATGGATGCCGACGGAAACGTCATCCCGAAGATGCCACAAGCTGCAATCATGGCAGCCACCGCATACCTCGCATCCCATCCACCTCTGAAGGGAGACCCGAAAAGGGCCATGCACAAGTCCGCGCTTACCAGACTCGGACTCGTTGGAGCTGCGCTCCATGGAGAAGCTCCTGCGTAGCCAAAGAAGAAGGCTGCGGTCAAGTTCAACCGCAGACCCACACCTTCATCCGAAGATGAAGAGCACGACCTTCCTCGAAGGCACAAGAGCTCGCGCCATCGTAGCCGCGATTACGACGCTCGAAACGAGCTCACCTAGCGCAAAATTGACAAAGCGCGCGCCAAGCGCACATGCTCGTCTGAATCCGAGATGGACGAAGACGAAGGAGAACTCTGTGGAGCCCGATGCTTCAACAGATCCGTTCGGCGGACACGGATGCCGTGGAACTTCAAGCTTCCTTCGGATACTCCAAAGTTTCACGGCACACAGAACCCCAAGGCGTGGCTCAGCGACCACCTGTCGTCCGTCAAGCTACACGGCGGGAACAAGGACACAACCCTGCAATGCCTTCAGCTGCAGCTGACAGGTGCATCCCGAATCTAGCTCAGCAGCCTATCATCGGGATTCATCCGAAGCTAGGAGGAACTGGCGTACAGTTTCATCCAAAACTTTAAGGGCACCAGCAAGAGGCCAGCCTCGATCGAGGAGCTGCGGGCCTACACCCAACGAACGGGCGAATCCATTCACTCGTACATACTGTGCTGGTCCAACACCAAGAATTCCGCGGCGCACATATCTGAGGAGAGAGCTATCGACGCCTTCAAGGATGGCGTCAAACGCCAGGACTTTAAGGAAGAACTTGGGTGCGTCAAGCCCAAGACACTTGACCACCTCATGGACATCGCCAACAGGTGGGCAGATGGAGAGGACTCCATCCATCGAGCGCACTCGGAGGAGGAAGATGACTACGGCAGGCGACGTGAACGCCATAGCAAGAGAAGATCGTGCGTCTACGACGATCACGATGAACTTGACATGGTCGTGGCTGCCTATGCCGACCGCCGCAGCGACGGTAACCGCAGCAGCGACGGATACCGCGGAAGCAACTTCCATGACGTAGGATGCCCAACGCAGTCATGGCAGCGTCGCGGCCGTGACGACGGACCCTTAGCATATGACAAACTGTTGGGTCCATGCATCATCCACTTCTACATCGACAAGCAGAATGGTAAGAAGAAAGCAAGTCACATGCTCAAGGACTGCCGCGAGTTCCAGAAACTCAGCAAGAGCATGGCCCAAATGAGGTAGCAAGCCACGAACCCTGGATACGGGAACGCACCCGCACCAGGTGAGATCGCACTTGGAGCTCCTCCACCACCACCTGCGGGACCTTCGAACCACCCAATCGCACCCACGCAGAATAACGGTGGGCACGAGTACCCCGCGCCGAAAGGATCACTGATGATCCAAAAAGGGCGCCCAACGAACAGGGTGCAGAAGAAAATCACACGTCAGATCAATCTCGCTGTGACCGCCCCACCCGCCATCCCTGAGTACCTCAGCGGGTCGGAATCCTGCATCACGTTCTGCCGTTTGGATCACCCTTGCCAGGTCCCTCGCCCAGGCCATGCTGCCCTGGTGCTTGATGCGCAGATCGAAGGGTTCGACATGAGCCGCGTCTTCATGGATGGCGGCAGCGGCATCAACCTGATGTTCGCTAGAACCCTAGCAGCAATTCGGATCCCGCTATGCAGCCTGGAACAGTCCGACACAACGTTCCATGGCATCGTCCCAGGGAAGGGCATATTTCCCCTGGGAAAGATATGGCTCGATGTCATCTTCGGCAAGCCGGATATCTTCCGATGCGAGCGACTCGAGTTCGAAGTGGTGGACTGGCCATCACAATACCATGCCATCCTCGGGCGCATGGCATTCGCACGATTCCTGGCAGTACCGCACTACGCGTACCTGCTACTCAAGATGTCAGGACCCAGGGGTGTCATCAAGGTCCACGGGAGCTTCACCCGATCGGACCACTGCGACAGGGACTTCAACAGAATCTCCCAGTCATTCGGCATGCAGGAGGAGCTCATAAGGCTCCGCGATGTGACGGACAACGGAGCACCCCTAGTTGCAAGACAGAATGCACCAGACATGTCCTTCGACTCCACCGTCAACACAAAGAAGGTGCAAGTACACCCGACGGATGCCTCCAAGACGGCGCTGATCGCCAACGACCTCAGCTCCGCATAGGAAAGTGCGCTCGTCGAATTCCTCCGTGAGCGCTGGGAAATCTTTGCCTTGTGTCCTGCGGACATGCAGGGAGTTCCCAGGGAATTCGCCGAGCACGCACTCAACGTCTTTCCAGACGCCAAGCCCGTCAAACAGTCCATCTAACGACTGTCCGAACCACGGGCCAAAGCAATCAGAGTCGAAGTCAACAGACTACTCAACGCAAACTTCATCAGGGAGATCAAGGAGAGCGAGTGGCTCGCCAACACCGTGATGGTCCCCAAAAAAGGACACGGACATCCTGCGGATGTGCGTGGACTTCACATCACTAAACAAGCACTGCCCGAAGGATCACTTCCCTCTCCCTCGGATCGATCAGATCATCGATTCGACTGGAGGGTGCAAGAAGCTCTCCTTCCTCGACGCCTACTCAGGCTACAACCAGATTTGACTGAAGGTCGAAGATCAGGAAAAAACGGTGTTCATCACGCCGTTCGGAGTGTTCTGCTACAACACAATGCCTTTCGGGCTGAAGAACGTAGGTGTCACGTACCAGCGGTGCATGGAGGCATGCCTGAAGAACCAGATCGGCCGCAACATCCAAGTCTATGTCGACGACATAGTCATCAAAACAAGGGAGGCGAAGACGCTCATCGACGATCTCCGCGAGACGTTCGATAATCTTGATCGCTACAAGATCAAGCTAAACACAGAAAAATGCGCCTTCGGCGTCCCATCTGGCCAGCTGCTTGGCTACTTCATCTCCCAGCGAGGGATCGAGGCGAACCCGAAGAAAATCCGGGCCATAATGGCGATGGAAAAGCCAAAGAACCTCAAGGGCGTCCAGCAGCTTGCCGGGCGAATCGCGGCATTGAGCCGATTCATCAGCCGCATGGGCGAAAAAGCTCTGCCGTTCTATCAGCTGCTATGCAAGGCAGACAAATTCGAGTGGACGCCTGAAGCGGACGACGCATTTGAATATCTAAAGCGGCTGCTCTCTACCTCTCCCGTCTTGGTCACGCCAAAGGAGCGCGAGCCTTTACTGCTGTACATAGCAGCCACACACCATGTGGTAAGCACCGTACTGGTGGTCGAGCGACCTGAAGAAGGAAAGACCCATGGGGTCCAACGCCCAATCTACTACCTTAGCGAGGTATTGACGCTGACAAAGCAGAGGTACCCTCACTACTAGAAACTCGCCTACGGCGTGTTCATGACGGCTCGTCGGCTGAGCCACTACTTCTAGGAGCACCAGGTGATGGTCGTCAACGAAGCACCCCTGAACAGCATCCTGAACAATCCGGAGTCTACAGGACGCATGGCCTTGTGGGGCATCGAGATATCACCTCTAGACATCGTCTACGAGAAGCGTCACACGATCAAGTCTCAGGTCCTCCCGTACTTCCTTGTACACTGGATGGAACTGCAGCTGCCAGTGTCAACACCCGGATTTTTAATCCCATATGCCTGTTGTGCCATACATCGCAATCCCAGGATTACCATTTTTGCGAGACATAACAGAATTGGATACCACAGTACATCATCCATTACAAACCATACATAAGGTCTTACACAAATAAGGATCTCATGATCCAGTTCTTAATACAACTCAAGTGGCGGAAATACGTAAATATAAATGTAGCATAGGCGAAGCTCCATCTTCGGGGTCACAGGCAATGCTGACGATGGGAGATGATCCTAGTTGTCGTAACCTTCCTGGGGTCCATCATCCTGGTACTCCTCTTCATAGTCTGGCCACGGGAATAGCCAGGGACAAAGCCATGAGTACTCTTTAAGTACTCGCAAACTAATACTAACAAGTGAAGGGGGTTTTTGTAGTAGGACACTAAGCTCTAGGGTTGTTTTGCAAAAAGCTAGATTTACCTCTACTAAGTTCAAAAGCAAGAGAAAGCTAGTCAAATTTTATAACACCTGCGTGGGAACTTGTATCTCCTGTCACAACTCTGTTGTGGTCAAGTCAAAATCTCAATTCATTTCACAAGTCCTTTTGAAAACATCTGACGGGGGAACAGTATGGCCACTCCAACTGTCCATAACCGTGGACACGGCTATTCGAATAGTTTGACACTCTACAGAGATTGTACACTTTCACCACAACATTCGATACATCCGTCAGGAACAAATCCTGAATTCACCATACGCAGTATGCGGATAATCAATCCTAACCTTTCATTTACACGCCCTAGTATAGGCACCTCTCCTGTGAGTTTGGCCTCCCAACCATGACCAACTGTCATCTTGGGTACTGCACAGGTGGACAATCTTCACAAGGTAGCCTTAGCTCAGACCTTGGCCGTGAGGGAACCAATACTAAGGTATATAAGTTTCCAGTCAAGCCCTACACAATCTTCGGGTATTGTGGTTGTACGGTAAAATTGGAATGGTATCGCATCCAGACAACCATCAGTTTTATAAAGGGCTAAGGATCATGCCTCAACATTTTCATCACCAAAATCATCTGGTGTACGGAAACACATGTCAAAACATCTCAGTAGAATGATCCATCATTCCAAGGTTTTCATAACCATATTTCCACCAAGTATTCCCATCTAAAGTTGCTCAAGTTTTACGCTTAGCACTAGAATCTACAAGTGGGGGTGAGTACTAATGAGGGGTGATAAACTAGTGGAGTTTTAACTAGGTTCAATCTCATGCCTTAGGATGACATCAAGATTATCTAGCTTAGGCCAAATTTCATGCTCTTTATGCAACCTTCAGTTATCTTTCTAGTATCTACAAGTCACTTAAGTACACTCTAAGGAATAGCTTTGATAAAGAAATAAAGTAGAAAGCTTGCAAGTAAAACTAGGATTGGGTTATCAAGTGGGTATGATCACATATTCCTAAGGCATATGGTTGGCATGGTAACAAGCAAGTATTAACTTGCATAGGTCAACTTGATTAGTAAGGCTTGCAAGTATTGGCTTGCTAAAGTAGAGTATATTGCAAGGGCTAGCTTGCACATTCAACTAGTAGTATTAGGCTTGCTAAAGTAGAGTATCTTGCAAGGGTTAGCTTGCACATTCAACTAGTAGTATTAGGCTTGCCTTGTGCAGAGCAGTGGTTGAAGTTCTCCTCGGCTTCTTCTTCGTAGTATCCTCCTTCCTCCTTGTATCCTTGGTCGGTACTAGCGTCTATTTTTGAAACTAGGTACAGAACTGAGTTTGAATGAAAATAGAAAAATCTAAATTCAAACGGCTGGGTTGCGCGGGAGACAATAATGGGCCGGCCCGCTACGCACGGCGCTTATGCAGGCTGGTTAAGTGGTTGTCCCCACGCGTCAGTGAGATGGGGAGGTGCGAAGCGGTACGGGGCAACATGGACTGTGGGATCTAGTTCTAATCTAACATCTCTTGTTCATCGTTCATGTCGAACAGCGTCGGCGAGACAGAACCCTAACGCGGCAGGTGGGGACGTGGGAGGCTCACCGGGGCTCAGGCGAAGGTCGGCGATGCGGGCAAACGACGAAGTCGACGACGATGAACTCAGGGGTGGTCGCGGCAGCTCCTTGGGTGGACGAAATCAACGGCGCCCTTCTTCTCTAGAGGCGGCCTGCTCTGGCACAATTCTGGCGATGCGGTGCTTGCCTTGCTCCGGCTAAGGGGTTGAACGATCAGTGAGGTGAGGGGAGTGAAATGGTGTGCTTAACTCGGCCGGGGGTGGCTTCCTTTTATAGGCTCGATGGCGAGACCGAGAGGGATGGGCAGGCGACGGTGGCGACAAGGCTACGGGCTGCTAGAGGCATGGCCAAGGGTGGCGATCGATCAATGGTCTCCTGGCGATGCCCTAAGGTTTAAATGCGCTTGTAGGGGCGGTGGCAAACGGTCAGGAATGCGCGATGCTCTGCGAAGCAGAGGCGACAAACTCTGCGGAGAGTGGTGGCTACGGGGTACGGGCGGTGAAATGGGATGTCTGGCGGTCTCCTGGGACAGTGGGGTGCATGCTGGCGGGCGGCGAGGGCTCGAGGTGGTCGGTTGGCGTGGGAACGACGCGTGCTCTGCGGTGCGGGTCGGCATGGTGGACAGCGGCACGGGCGCGGCGTTCCTAGCGGTTCTAGGCGTTGTCTTTGAGCTAGGGCTGGTCAAGAGGGGGCGGTGAAGCATGCGATACCTCCCAGACAAGGTTGGCACGGCTAGTTCTTCTCCTAGCTTGCCGTCCACACTGGGGTGACATGGGTGCTCTCGGCCTGTTCACCATTGATTATATTGGCAAGTTTATAGTGGGGCTAGAGCTTAGTTAAGGTTGCTAGATGATCTACTGAGGTTGCTGTGAGATAGAGAGGGAACCAGTTAGGCCAGAATCACTGCACACTATAGTGTTTTGATTTTGTTTGATTTGTATCTGCAAGGTGTTTGTTGAAATGGCCACATGAACTCAAGTTTTGAATTTTGAAAAGATTTTTGGTGGGTGTGCTAGGCATGTACTGGTGAGTCTATGGATGCTTGGGTTTTGAAAATTGAGCTTGTTTGAGTGGTTTTTGAAAAAGTGGGATCTTCCCATATGATATAGATTCAATTTTAAACTGTCATTTAAACTACGCATTTGAATGATTTTGGATGATCACAAAGTGGGCCTTGGTTCTTTGTTATGAGTACAATAAAGGGGTGCAAATATCCAAACATGTTTCTGTTAAGTTCTGAAAGTTAGGGATAGCCAAAGTAGGCATGGGAGTTAATTTGGCCAAAGTGACCATTCACTCATTTTGTTTGTTTTGATTTGTTTTTGAGAAAAGTGTGGGGATTGTTTAGATGATGTTTATTTCACCTAAGAATCATTTTACAAGCAAGGAAACACACAAGCATGGCAATTCAAAAGAATCCAAATTGTAATGCTTACACATATGCATGCTTTCATATTTTTAAAGGGAAAAGTTTTTGTTAACCCTAATTTTGATAATTAGAGTTTGATGATCCAAGTTTAATATTTTTGGGATGTTACAAATCTTCCCCCCTTAAACAAAATCTCATCCCGAGATTTGAAAAAGGACGGAAAAGATTACCAAGGATTTGAAGAGATCGGGAAACTCCGTCCTGATGTGATCTTCGCGCTCCTAGGTAGCTTCCTCTTCTGTGTGGTTGCTCCACTGAATCTTGAGAAACTTGATGCTTCGGGTTCTGGTAGTTCTGAAAGATTATTCCAAAATACAGATGGGCACTTCAGGATAGGTCAGATCATCGTTGATCTCTATGGTCCAGTGATCGATATTCTTGAACACTTCGGTCTTCTCTCGAACTTCGAGGCACTTGTGAAGTAATGAGATATGGAACACATTGTGCACGGCGGACATCTCCTCGGGTAGTTCAAATTGATACGATACTTCTCCTTGACGGTTCAGAATCTTGAAGGGTCCGATATATCTGGGGGCTAACTTTCCTTTCAGTTGGAAACGCTGCATTCCTTTCAATGGCGTCACTTTCAGATACACAAAATCTCCTATGTTGAAGGCGAGGTCTCGACGTCTCTTGTCGGCGTAACTCTTCTATCTGGACTGGGCTGTCTTGAGGTGCTCACAAATCTTGTGAACCTTCTCTTCTGCTTCTTGTAGGATGTCAGTTCCAAAAATCTGACTCTCTCCTACTTCCGACCAGTTCAAAGGGGTGTGGCACTTACTTCCATACATGAATTCAAACGGGGCCATTTGCAAACTAGCTTGATAACTGTTGTTGTATGAAAATTCTGCAAATGGCAGATAGTCTTCCCACTTAGATCCAAATTTTGTTACATACACATAGGAATGCTTTCATATTTTTAATTGGAAAAGTTTTTGTTAACCCTAATTTTGGTGATTAGAGTTTGATGATTCTAGTTTAATATTTTTGGGATGTTACAAACCTTCCCCCCTTAAACAAAATCTCGTCCCGAGATTTGAAAAAGGACGAAAAGATTACCTAGGATTTGAAGAGATCGGGAAACTCCGTCCTGATGTGATCTTCGCGCTCCCAGGTAGCTTCCTCTTCTGTGTGGTTGCTTCACTGAATCTTGAGAAACTTGATGCTTTGGGTTCTAGTAGTTCTGAAGGATTCTTCCAAGATACGGATGGGTACTTCGGGATAGGTCATGTCATCATTGATCTCTATAGTCTGGTGATCAATGTTCTTGAACACTTCAGTCTTCTCCGGGACTTCGAGACACTTGCGAAGTAATGAGATATGGAACACATTGTGCATGGATGACATCTCTTCGGGTAGTTCCAATTGATACGAAACTTCTCCTCGACGGTTCAGAATCCTGAAGGGGCCGATATATCTGGGGGCTAACTTTCCCTTGAGTTGAACGTTGCATTCCTTTCAATGATGACACTTTCAGATACACAAAATCTCCTATGTTGAAGGCGAGGTCTCGACGTCTCTTGTCGGTGTAACTCTTCTGTCTAGACTGGGCTGTCTTGAGGTGCTCATGAATCTTGTGAACCTTCTCTTCCGATTCTCGTAGGATATCGGGTCCAAAAATCTGACTCTCTCCTACTTCCGACCAATTCAAGGGGGTGCGACACTTTCTTCCGAACATGAATTCAAATGGGGGCATTTGCAAACTAGCTTGGTAACTGTTGTTGTATGAAAATTCTACGAACGGCAGACAGTCTTCCCACTTAGATACATATTCTAACACACATGCTCTCAGCATATCTTCGAGTGTTTGATTTACTCGCTCCATCTGTCCATCGGTCTGAGGGTGATACGCGGTGCTGAAATCTAGCCGGTTTCCTAAACCTTCTTGGACTTTCTTCCAGAATCTCGAGGTAAACTGGGTTCCTCTATCCGATACGATGTTTTTGGGGACTCCATGCAAACTGATGATTCTAGCGATGTATAACTCCACTAGCTTTGAACTCTGATATGTGGTCTTGACGGGTAAGAAATGGGCGATTTTGGACAGTTTGTCCACTATGACCCAGATAGAGTCATTTCCCCTACTAGAGGTAGGTAATCCGGTGATAAAGTCCATTCCAACGGAATCCCATTTCCATTCCTGAATCTGCAATGGTTGCAACAATCCAGCGGGTCTTTGATGTCCTTCCTTGACTCGCTGACATATATCACACTTGGTGATATAGCTTCTGATTTCTCTCTTCATCTTATGCCACCAAAATTGCTCTTTCAAATCTTGATACATCTTTGTTCCTCCGGGGTGGATAGAATAAAGAGTATCATGAGCTTCCTTCAGAATCACTTCTTTCAACTCATAATCTGCTGGTACACAAAGGCGTCCTTTGTACCACAGAACTCCTTCTTTGTCTTCGGTGAAGCCGGGTACTTTGCCTGTACCGATACGACGCTTGATTCCGTCGATACTAGCATTTCCTTTCTGCGCCTCTTTTATCTGGCTAATCAAAGTGGGTTGAAGTTCTATGCTAGCCAAAAATCCTTCACTTACTTATTCCATTCGAAAATCTTCCATCTCTTTGTGCAAGCTTGGTTGCTCCTTCAAAATCATGGAGTTCAAGCGGCACGACAATCTGCTAAGGGCATCTGCTACCACATTGGCCTTACCAGGGTGATAGTGAATGTCCAGGTCATAGTCCTTGATTAGCTCAATCCATCTTCTCTGTCTCATATTCAGCTCCTTCTGAGTGAATATATACTTCAGGCTCTTGTGATCCGAATAGATCTCACAACGGTTTCCCATCAGGTAATGCCTCCATGTCTTTAGGGCTAAAACTACGGCTGCGAGTTCGAGGTCATGGGTTGGGTAATTTTTCTCATGTTGTTTCAGTTGTCGAGATAGATAAGATATGACTTTGCCTTCTTGCATTAGCACACATCCGAGGCCGATCTTGGATGCATCACAATACATGTCGAAGGGCTTCGTGATATCCGGCATGATTAAGATTGGGGCTGAAATCAATCTTCTCTTGAGTTCCTGAAAACTCGCTTCACATTTGTCTGTCCATTCAAACTTCTTGTCCTTCTTCAGCAATTGGGTCATGGGTCTGGCAATACTCGAGAATCCTTCTACGAACTTGTGGTAGTATCCCGCCAATCCGAGAAATGCATGAACTTGGGTTTGAGTGGTTGGGGCTTGCCAATCTTCGACATCTTTCACCTTTGCAGGGTCAACGGCAATTCCTCCAGATGATACAATGTGGCCGAGGAATCCTACCTCCTGTAACCAAAATTCACATTTGCTAAACTTGGCATACAACTGATGCTCTCTAAGGGTTCCAAGAATGGTCCTTAGGTGTAGCTCATGTTCTTCTTCCGATTTGGAATAAATCAGAATGTCATCGATGAGAACAACGACAAAATTATCCAGGAAGTCCATAAAAATCTCATTCATGAGATTCATGAAATAAGCAGGGGAATTGGTTAATCCAAAAGACATGACAGTATACTCGTATAATCCATATCGGGTGGTAAAGGCAGTCTTGGGAATATCCTCTGCACGAATCTTGAGTTGATGATAGCCAGTTCTAAGATCAATCTTAGAAAACACTTTGGCACCGGTCAACTGATCAAACAAATCTTCTATCTTGGGCAATGGGTACTTGTTCTTGATGGTGACATCATTCAACTTCCGATAATCTGTACATAAACGGTTACCTCCATCTTTCTTATCCACAAATAAGACGGGTGATCTCCATGGTGACGCACTTGGTTGAATCAATCCAATCTCCAACATGGCATCCAGTTGCTTCTTCAGTTCTTCCAGTTCAGACGGGTTCATACTATAGGGTCTCTGAGCTATGGGTCCTGTTCCGGGGATTAGTTCAATGATAAACTCGATATCCCGATCTGGGGGCATACCGGGCAAAACATCTAGAAATACATCGGGGTATTCACAGACTATTCGGACTTGGTCAAGGGTAGGTTGGGCTATACTCTTGTTGCACTTGAATTGGCGAGGTAAGGTTTCAGATATATGCTCGACTGATATTCCAGTGGTACTAGTCATGGTTATGGCTTTCTTGGCACAATCAATCAACCCTTTATGTTTGGACATCCAATCCATTCCTAGTACTACTTCCAAACCTTTGGTTCCGAGTACTATCAGATTAGCATAAAAATCTATGCCATGGATTCGGATAGGGACGGCTTTGCAAATTTGCCTAGCTTTGGTTGTTGAACCGGGAATTTGAACAATCCTGACATGATTCAGTTTGGTTGGTTGAATCTTACTAATGCATGCAAATTCTTCGGTGACAAATGAGTGCGATGCACCAGAATCAAACAACACTCTAGCAAGTACTGAATTAACAGAAAACATACCGAGCACAACGTCTGGTGCTTCCTGGGCTTCTTCAGCATGCATGAGAAAAAGACGGCCGTTGCGGTTGAGTGAATTCCCTGGGGCAAACCTTCTTCCTGGCTGAACACGACGCTGCTGCTGAGCTGGGGCATTTGCATTGGGGGCTGCGGCATTCTTCTTTTTGGGGCACTCGTTGGAGTAGTGACCCTTATTTCCACAGTCATAACAAGTCACTTGCAACTTGTCCTTTGCTGCAATAGGCACAGCATTGCTTCCAGTCCTCGGGGCAGTGTTGGTGTTGGTGGCAGCGTTGTTGTTGTTGAACTTGGGTGGAGCACGGTTGAAATTGTTAGAGTTGCCGGGGTTGTTGTGATTTCCTCCGGGCCTTGGGTTTCCACGGTTGGGATAGGTCGGACGGTTCATCGGGGGTCTGTTGGTTCTCGGGGCAAATCCTGGAGATGGGTTAGGGCGATACTTTGGGGTCTGATGGGTTCCTGGCTGATGCATCATGTGACGCTTGTGGTTCTCATTGGCTTGGTTGATCTTTCCTTCCATCTGGATGGCAGAGTCGACAAGGGCTTCAATTTCAGCAAAGGGGATATTGACTAACACAGTCTGCATCTAATCGTGCAGACCATTCAGGAATCTCTCTTTCTTCTTGGCTTCAGTGTCGATCTCATCCGGGGCATACCTAGCTAATGACAAGAATTTGTCACGGTATTCTACTACGATCATCCTTCCTTGCTTTAGTTCTCTGAACTCATCTCTCATTCTCTTGATCAAACCCGGTGGCACATGGGTTCTGCTGAACTTGACCTTGAATTCCTCCCAGGTCATCATCTGTCCTCCGGTCATTACACGAACACTGTTCCACCATGCTCTTGCATCTCCGTCTAGATATTGGGTGGCGAACAAAACTTTCTCGTTAGCTTCCACTCCGGCGACTTCCAGGTTGTTCTCCATGGTTTGCAGCCAATCATCGGCGTCTAGGGGCTCTTCCGACTTAGTGAAAACAGGTGGGGTTGTGTTCGGGAAATTCTTGAGCTTAGATCCATGGTTGTCCTGATTTCCTTGGCCTTGGTTGTTATGGGCCAGCTGAGCTATCTGCTGAAGGGTGGCTAGGTTGGCTTGACGTTCGGCTCTTTCGGCTTCGCGGTCAGAAACCAACATTTGCAGGATCTACAACATCGGGTTCGGGGATGAACCACTTCCTCCATGTGGCATCTGAAGTTTGAGATAGATCATGAGAAAAGAGGGAAATTTCTACGGTTCAGGGACTTTGAAAAGTTTTTAAAGTTTGACTCAGATTTTCTAGCAACTTGCTTTTCATTCATTCATTCATAGCACATGATACAAACACACACCACAAAACAAGAAAAATAGATGGTTTTAAGAACCATTCAGGAAACTACGATACAGTGGTACCGCATACAACTCACTACGCTAGTGCTCAAGTGCTACTACTCCTCGGAGTCGGTGTAGTCGTTATCCTCATCATCCTCATCGTCATCGATGAAGGCGAAATCATCCTCATCGGTGAAGAAGTCCATAGCCTGATCCTCCAGAAAATCATCATCATCGTTGAGATAGGAGTAGGGGTCTCCACGAAGATCCTCTCCGGCATTCTCTCTTTCTTCCAACTGCATGTCTCTCTCGTTGATGGTCTCCTCCAAATCCGAGATACGGTGGCGAAGACGAGCAATGATGCGCTCCTTCTTGTTGAGCTGACGGCGGCGAGACTTGCGATCCTTCGCTAGCAGGGCGATGGTCTGATCCTTTGTCTTGATGATGGCGGACTTGTGGTTAGTGTAGTCACGGCAATTGTCCAATTCCTGCTGACGATCGTACATCATGAAGCTAAGGTGGTCCAACTGAGTCTTCAGCTCGGGGTGGTATGGGGCTTCCAGTGGTTGTCCATTAGCATCACGCCTTGGGCAAAACTCAAAGCGAGTACCCTTGATCTGGTTGATACTCTGCCCACACAGACAGGCAAGAGCTTCCTACATGGCCCTGGCAAGTCCATCGAGCTAGTTATTCTCTCTTAAGGTGAACTGAATTCCCTCAGCAGTGGGAGGTTCAATCTTTCCTCGGAGACTTGCAACAATTAGCCACTGCAGATCTTCTCCTCCTTGATCATTGAGTTGAGCTTCAAAGCACTCGGGGGGCGGACGCTCCAGAAGTTCCAAAAGCTGGTCCAAATCCCTCTCAAAGATAAGGTCTCCTCCATTCCCCAACTGATAAAACTTGTTGTACTTCACGTCCATCTATAAGAATATAGGATGAGTAAGTTAGTAGAGTGATCACGGGTGTCAAATTTTATGTATTTTGCAAGAGTTTTTGAGGAACATGAATTTTCATGAAAGAAGCAAAGTGATAAGAATGGGAATAAGTTTTTGTAAATATTTGCTTCCTTTGGTTTTGAAACTAAGTTTTTGATTCAAACGTCCAGTCTAACTAGGGTCTCCTATGGTCAGGATGGCTCTGATACCAATTGTCAACACCCGGATTTTTAATCCCAGATGCCTGTTATGCCATACATCGCAATCCTAGGATTACCATTTTTGCGAGACATAACAAAATTGGATACCACAGTACATCATCCATTACAAACCATACATAAGGTCTTACACAAATAAGGATCTCATGATCCAATTCTTAATACAACTCAAGCAGTGGAAATACGTAAATATAAAGGTAGCGTAGGCGAAGCTCCATCTTAGGGGTCATAGGCAATGCTGACGATGGGAGATGATCCTAGTTGTCGTAACCTTCCTGGGGTCCATCATCCTGGTACTCCTCTTCATAGTCTGGCCATGGGAATAGCCAGGGACAAAGCCATGAGTACTCTTTAAGTACTCGCAAACTAATACTAACAAGTGAAGGGGGTTTTTGTAGCAGGACACTAAGCTCTAGGGTTGTTTTGCAAAAAGCCAGATTTACCTCTACTAAGTTCAGAAGCAAGAGAAAGCTAGTCAAATTTTATAGCACCTACGTGGGAACTTGTATCTCATGTCACAACTCTGTTGTGGTCAAGTCGAAATCTCAATTCATTTCACAAGTCCTTTTGAAAACATCTGACAGGGGAACAGTGTGGCTACTCCAACTGTCCATAACCGCGGACGCGGCTATTCGAATAGTTTGACACTCTGCAGAGATTGTACACTTTCACCACAACATTCGATACATCCGTCAGGAACAAATCCTGAATTCACCATACTAAGTATGCGGATAATCAATCCTAACCTTTCATTTACACGCCCTAGTATAGGCACCTCTCCTGTGAGTTTGGCCTCCCAACCATGACCAACTGTCATCTTGGGTACTGCACAGGTGGACAATCTTCACAAGGTAGCCTCAGCTCAGACCTTGGCCGTGAGGGAACCAATACTAAGGTATATAAGTTTCCAGTCAAGCCCTACCCAATCTTCGGGTATTGTGGTTGTACGGTAAAATTGGAATGGTATCGCATCCAGACAACCATCAGTTTTATAAAGGGCTAAGGCTCATGCCTCATGTTCATCACCAAAATCATCTGGTGTTCGGAAACACATGTCAAAACATCTCAGTAGAATGATCCATCATTCTAAGGTTTTCATAACCATTTTTCCACCAAGTATTCCCATCTAAAGTTGCTCAAGTTTTATGCTTAGCACTAGCATCTACAAGTGGGGGTGAGTACTAATGAGGGGTGATAAACTAGTGGAGTTTTAACTAGGTTAAATCTCATGCCTTAGGATGACATCAAGATTATCTAGCTTAGGCCAAATTTTATGCTCTTTATGCAACCTTCAGTTATCTTTCTAGTATCTACAAGTCACTTAAGTACACTCTAAGGAATAGCTTTGATAAAGAAATAAAGTAGAAAGCTTGCAAGTAAAACTAAGATTGAGTTATCAAGTGGGTATGATCACATATGCTTAAGGCATATGGTTGGCATGGTAACAAGCAAGTATTAACTTGATTAGGTCAACTTAATTAGTAAGGCTTGCAAGTATTGGCTTGCTAAAGTAGAGTATCTTGCAAGGGTTAGCTTGCACATTCAACTAGTAGTATTAGGCTTGCTAAATTAGAGTATCTTGCAAGGGTTAGCTTGCACATTCAACTAGTAGTATTAGGCTTGCTAAAGTAGAGTATCTTGCAAGGGTTATCTTGCACATTCAACTAGTAGTATTAGGCTTGCCTTGTGCAGAGCAGTGGTTGAAGTTCTCCTCGGCTTCTTCTTCGTAGTATCCTCCTTCCTCCTCGTATCCTTGGTCGATACTAGCATCTATAAATAAATACGAGGTAGACAATCACCAAACAATACTTAACTACTTTCAATCATCACACAAAGGGGTTCTATAGATGATCTAGCATCATCACTAACATTACAAGACTAAAGCATTTGTCTTATTGATTTTTATTTTTAGAAAAGTAATTTCTACTCATTGAAAAACTACTTAAGATTTAATATTCTCCAAACCAAACATGGGATCATGTTGACACATGTCATCACCACATATTTCAGTACATGGGAATGTGATTTAAAGGGGTGTCACAATTTAATAAAGTTTAACCTTTTTATTTGAAAAAAAAGTGACTATAAATGCCTAAGTGGCATTCTTGTATTACTTGGACATTATTTCTGTAGGTAAACCCATATATTTTTATATATTCTGAAAGGTATGGTCAAATGTGATTTTTGAGAGTTGGAATCATCTCAAAAGCTATTATGGCTTAAATTTGAAAAATGTTTGAATGCAGAAAAGCTTCTGCCTTGTTATTTTTATCAAGGTTGATCTACAGATCTAAATGATTTGAATCCAACGGGCTTGGATTAAGCATTTCAAGACCATTCTAACAAAATTGGTTTCATTCAATTTGGTTCACTGAATCGAGCTGGGTTGATTTTTGAAACTAGGTACAGAACTGAGTTTGAATGAAAATAGAAAAATCTAAATCCAAATGGCTGGGTCGCGCGGGAGACGATAATGGGCATGGCTGAGGGTGGCGATCGATCGGTGGTCTCCTGGCGATGCCCTAATGTTTAAATGCGCTTGTAGGGGCGGTGGCAAACGGTTGGGAACGCGCGATGCTCTGCGAGGCAGAGGCGGCGAACTCTGCGGCGAGCGGTGGCTACGGGGTACGAGCGGAGAAATGGGCATGTCGGGCGGTCCCCTGGGACGGTGGGGTGCATGCTGGTGGGCGACGAGGGCTCGAGGTGGTCAGTTGGCGTGGGAACGACGCGTGCTCTGTGGTGCGGGTCGGCATGGTCGACAACGGCATGAGCGCGGTGTTCCTGGCGGTTCTGGGCGTTGTCTTCGAGCTAGGGCTGGTCAAGAGGGGGCGGTGAAGCATGGGCTACCTCCCAGACAAGGTTGTCACGGCTAGTTGTTCTCCTAGCTTGCTGTCCACACTAGGGTGATATGGGTGCTCTCGGCCTGTTCACCATTGATGATATTGGCAAGCTTACAGTGGGGCTAGAGCTTAGTTAAGGTTGCTAGATGATCTACTGCGGTTGCTGTGAGATAGAGAGGGAACCAGTTAGGCCAGAATCACTGCACACTATAGTGTTTTGATTTTGTTTGATTTGTATCTGTAAGGTGTTTGATGAAATGGCCACATGAACTCAAGTTTTGAATTTTGAAAAGATTTTTGGTGGGTGTGCTAGGCATGTACTGGTGAGTCTGTGGATGATTAGGTTTTTGAAAGTTGAGCTTGTTTGAGTGGTTTTTTAAAAAGTGGGATCTTCCCATATGATATAGATTCAATTTTAAACTGTCATTTAAACTATGCATTTGAATGATTTTGGATGATCACAAAGTGGGCCTTGGTTCTTTGTTATGAGTACAATAAAGGGGTGCAAATATCCAAACATGTTTCTGTTAAGTTCTGAAAGTTAGGGATAGCCAAAGTAGGCATGGGAGTTAATTTGGCCAAAGTGACCATTCACTCATTTTGTTTGTTTTGATTTGTTTGTCTTTGAGAAAAGTGTGGGGATTGTTTAGATGATGTTTATTTCACCTAAGAATCATTTTACAAGCAAGGAAACACACAAGCATGGCAATTCAAAAGAATCCAAATTGTAATGCTTACACATATGCTAAAGTAGAGTATATTGCAAGGGTTAGCTTGCACATTCAACTAGTAGTATTAGGCTTGCTAAAGTAGAGTATCTTGCAAGGGTTAGCTTGCATATTCAACTAGTAGTATTAGGCTTGCCTTGTGCAGAGCAGTGGTTGAAGTTCTTCTCGGCTTCTTCGTAGTATCCTCCTTCCTCCTCGTATCCTTGGTCGGTACTAGCGTCTATAAATAAATACGAGGTACACAATCACCAAACAATACTTAACTACTTTCAATCATCACACAAAGGGGTTCTATAGATGATCTAGCATCATCACTAACATTACAAGACTAAAGCATTTGTCTTATTGATTTTTATTTTTAGAAAAGTAATTTCTACTCATTGAAAAACTATTTAAGATTTAATATTCTCCAAACCAAACATGGGATCATGTTGACACATGTCATCACCACATATTTTAGTACATGGGAGTGTGATTTAAAGGGGTGTCACAATTTAATAAAGTTTAACCTTTTATTTGAAATAAAAATGTGACTAGAAATGCCTAAGTGGCATTCTTGTATTACTTGGACATTATTTCTATAGATAAACCCATATATTTTTATATATTCTGAAAGGTATGGTCAAATGTGATTTTTGAGAGTTGGAATCAACTCAAAATCTATTATGGTTTAAATTTGAAAAATGTTTGAATGCATAAAAGCTTCTGCGTTGTTATTTTTATCAAGGTTGATATACAGATCTAAATGATTTGAATCCAACGGGCTTGGATTAATCATTTCAAGACCTTTCTAACAAAATTGGTTTCATTCAAATTGCTTAACTGAATCGAGCTGGGTTGATTTTTGAAACTAGGTACAGAACTGAGTTTGAATGAAAATAGAAAAATCTAAATTTAAACGGCTGGGTCGCGCGGGAGACGATAATGGGCCGGCCCGCTACGCACGGCGCTTATGCGGGCTGGTTAAGTGGTTGTCCCCACGCGTCAGTGAGATGGGGAGGTGCGAAGCGGTACGGGGCAACATGGACTGTGGGATCTAGTTCTAATCTAACAGCTCTTGTTCATCGTTCATGTCGAACAGCGTCGGCGAGACAGAAGCCTAACGTGGCAGGTGGGGTCGTGGGAGGCTCACCGGGGCTCAGGCGAAGGTCGGCGATGCGGGCGAACGACGAAGTCGACGACGATGAACTCAGGGGTGGTCGCGGCAGCTCCTTGGGTGGACGAAATCAACGGTGCCCTTCTTCTCTAGAGGCGGCCTGCTCTGGCACAATTCTGGCAATGCGGTGCTTGCCTTGCTCCGGCTAAGGGGTTGAACGATCAGTGAGGTGAGGGGAGTGAAATGGTGTGCTTAACTCGGCTGGGGGTGGCTTCCTTTTATAGGCTCGACGGCGAGACCGAGAGGGATGGGCAGGCGACGGTGGCGACAAGGCTACGGGCTGCTAGAGGCATGGCCAAGGGTGGCGATCGATCAATGGTCTCCTGGCGATGCCCTAAGGTTTAAATGCGCTTGTAGGGGCGGTGGCAAACGGTCGGGAACGCACGATGCTCTGCGAAGCAGAGGCGACGAACTCTGCGGAGAGTGGTGGCTACGGGGTACGGGCGGTGAAATGGGCATGTCTGGCGGTCTCCTGGGACAGTGGGGTGCATGCTGGCGGGCGGCGAGGGCTCGAGGTGGTCGGTTGGCGTGGGAACGACGCGTGCTCTGCGGTGCGGGTCGGCATGGTCGACAGCGGCACGGGCGTGGCGTTCCTGGCGGTTCTAGGCGTTGTCTTCGAGCTAGGGCTGGTCAAGAGGGGGCGGTGAAGCATGCGATACCTCCCAGACAAGGTTGGCACGGCTAGTTCTTCTCCTAGCTTGCCGTCCACACTGGGGTGACATGGGTGCTCTCGGCCTGTTCACCATTGATGATATTGGCAAGTTTATAGTGGGGCTAGAGCTTAGTTAAGGTTGCTAGATGATCTACTGAGGTTGCTGTGAGATAGAGAGGGAACCAGTTAGGCCAGAATCACTGCACACTATAGTGTTTTGATTTTGTTTGATTTGTATCTGCAAGGTGTTTGTTGAAATGGCCGCATGAACTCAAGTTTTGAATTTTGAAAAGATTTTTGGTGGGTGTGCTAGGCATGTACTGGTGAGTCTATGGATGCTTGGGTTTTGAAAGTTGAGCTTGTTTGAGTGGTTTTTGAAAAAGTGGGATCTTCCCATATGATATAGATTCAATTTTAAATTGTCATTTAAACTACGCATTTGAATGACTTTGGGTGATCACAAAGTGGGCCTTGGTTCTTTGTTATGAGTACAATAAAGGGGTGCAAATATCCAAACATGTTTCTGTTAAGTTCTGAAAGTTAGGGATAGCCAAAGTAGGCATGGGAGTTAATTTGGCCAAAGTGACCATTCACTCATTTTGTTTGTTTTGATTTGTTTGTCTTTGAGAAAAGTGTGGGGATTGTTTAGATGATGTTTATTTCACCTAAGAATCATCTTACAAGCAAGGAAACACACAAGCATGGCAATTCAAAAGAATCCAAATTGTAATGCTTACACATATGCATGCTTTCATATTTTTAAAGGGAAAAGTTTTTGTTAACCCTAATTTTGATAATTAGTGTTTGATGATCCAAGTTTAATATTTTTGGGATGTTACAGCCAGATACCCCGGATATGACACAGTCATGGACAATGCACTTCGACGGCTCCAAGCGCGAGGCCGGAGCAGGAGCCGGGGTCATACTGACCTCCCCATAGGGCGATAAGATGAAGTACGTCCTCCGGATGAAATTTCGAGCTTCCAACAACGAAGCCGAATACGAGGCCTGTAGGGGTTCGTAGCATGGAAAACAAAAAATTTCTACCGCATACAAACAAACAAGCCAAGATCTATCTACTAGATTGTAGCAACGAGTCGATGGAATAACTCACCCTCAAACATTCCAAAGTGTTTAACGAGAGCGGATTCTCGTGGGTGATGTAGTCGTACTCTTGCCGATCTCAAGATCGTGTAGACGATCCTTCCGGCGCTGCGTACCGGCAGCGCTTCCGCAGTTAGTCACACGTTCGGTACTCGATGAAGACCTTCCTCTCCCTTGTTCCAGCAGGCAGCGGAGGTTGTAGCAACTCTCCTCGCGATTCCGGCAGCACGACGGCGTGGTACCGGAGGTAGAGGGGAGATCTCGCAGGGCTTCGCCTTAAGCCGGAGCGAGTATCGTGGACTATGAGAGAGGCCTTGGTGATCTATGGTTTAGAGGAACCAAGGATAGGGAGCTAGGCCGGTGGCTAGGGCAAGGGGAAGCCCCAACTCGGCGGCTAGGGCAAACCCTAGGGGGCGACGGCGACTTGGTGGAGGCCGGCGTCTAGGGCTAGGGTTTAGAGGAGAGAGGTGTAGCTAGAGGGGCAGCCCTGCCCCTCCTTATATAGGTGGGAGGGCGCCGTCCAGGGGAGGAGAGTCCTTCCCCAACTCGGCCTCCAAGGCCGGCGGGTGGAGGGAGAGGAACTCCTCCCCAAGTAGGTTTCCTACTCTCCCTTCACCAAGCAAACTTGTTGTTTGACTTTTCAAATTGGCGTTTGACTTTTCAAACTAGGATTTGATTTATCCCTTTATTTTGCTCAGCGATGACACCTAGTACATGATGCAACCATTCCAACTTGTTATGACACATTCATGTACCCTTCCCCTCCGGAGTGCCGGACCTTCTGGAACCTTCTAGAACATTCCCGATGAAAACACCGGAACCATTCTCCAACCCCGAAACAGGACTTTCCTTATATGAATCTTATTCTCCGGACCATTCCGGATCTCCTCGTGATATCCCGGATCCCATCCGAGACTCCGAACAACATTCAGTCTCTTACTCATCATTCCATAACTACTCAACAACATCGAATCCTTAAGTGTGTCTCCCTACGGTTCGTGAATTATGCGGACATGATCGAGACACTTCTCCGAACAATAACCAATAGAGGAATCTGGAAATTCATATGGTTCCCACATATTTCTACGATTACTTTGCGATCGAATGAACCACTTACATACGATACCAATTTCCCTTTGTCTCACGATAGTTTACTTATCCGAGGTTTTGATCGTCGGTATCTCTGCATACCTAGTTCAACCTTGTTACTGATAAGTACTCTTTTCTCGTTCCCGTGATATGTGATCCCTTCTGAGCCATTCACATGCTTGCAAGACAATTGGATGACATTCCACAGAGAGGGCCCAGAGTATATCTATCCGTCATATGGATGGACAAGTCTCACTCTTGATCCATGTGTCTCAACCAATACTTTCCGAACACTCAATGCCACCTTTATAACCACCCAGTTATGGTGTGGTGTTTGATGTCATCAAAGCATCCTTCCGGTGATGGTGATATGCGTGATCTCATGGTCGAAGGAATTAGGTTACTATGTATCAGAAAGCATATAGCAATTGAACTATTAAAATGACTTGATCTTTATGCTACGCTTATCTATAGGAGTATGTCCATCACAACATTCTCCTAACGATATGATCTTGTTATTAATAACATATCAATGTTCATGATAGGGAAACCACAATCATTTATTAACCAACAAGCTAGTATTATAAAGAGGCTTTAGGGACTCTAATTTAGTTTACAAATCACACAAGTATTAATGTTTCCTTGTTAATACTGTTATAGCATGAATGTAAACATTTATCATAAACACAAAGATATAATAATAACTACATTTATTATTGCCTCTAGGGCATATCTCCAACAGTCTCCCACTTGCACTAGAGTCAACTAATCTAGATAACATGGTAATATACAGAACACCCATGGAAGTTTCGTGTTGGTCATGTTTTTCCCTCGGGAGAGGTTTAGTCAACGGATCCGCCACATTCAGATCTGTGTGTACTTTGCAAATCTTTATGTCACCATCTTGGACATGTTCTCGAATAGCATGAAAACGTAGCTTGATGTGCTTCAGCTTCTTGTGTGACCTTGGTTCTTGCGCATTGGCTATGGCGCCCATGTTATCACAGTAGATAGACATTGGGTCCAGCGCACTTGGAACCACACCAAGCTCTGTAATGAACTCCTTCATCCATATCGCTTCTTGTGAAGCCTCCGAAGCAGCTATGTATTCCAATTCAGTTGAAGATCTCTCCACAACGCTTTGCTTTGAACTCCTCCAGCTAACTACTGCACCATTCAAAGTAAATACATATCCAGATTGAGATTTAGAATCATCTAGATCGGTGTTCCAACTAGCATCGGTGTAACCATTAACAACGAGTTGTTCATCACCTCCATAAGAAAGAACCATATCCTTAGTTCTTCTCAAGTACTTAAGGATGTTTTTGACCGCTGTCCAATGATCCACTCCTGGATCACTTTGATATCAACTAGTCAAACTAACAGCATATGCAATGTCGGGTCTAGTACATAGCATGGCATACATTAGAGATCCTATGGCTGAGGCATAGGGAGTCTTACTCATCCTTTCTCTATCTTTTGCCGTTGCTGGACTTTGAGTTTTACTCAAGGTTGTATTGGGCAACATGGGCAAGAACCCTTTCTTGCTATCTTCCATTCCAAATATCTTTAGAACTTTGTCCAAATATGTACTTTGTGACAATGATATTAGGCGTCTCGATCTATCTCTATAAATCTTTATGCCTAATATATAAGCTGCTTCGCCAAGATCTTTCATTGAAAAACTATTATTCAAATATTCCTTGACACTATTAAGAAGGTCTACATCATTCCCAATCAACAATATGTCATCTACATATAGTATTAAGAATGCTACAGAGCTCCCACTCACTTTCTTGGAAATACAAGCTTCTCCATAAGTTTGTATAAAACCAAAACTTTTGATTACCTTATCAAAACGTTGATTCCAACTTCAGGATGCTTGCTTGATGGGGATGTGCCTACCAGGGTATACCCAGCAGGACGTTTCCGACTGGCCCAGGAACTGACGAGTGGGCCTGCAAGACGGCGACTGGATCAAGGCCCGGTATGGATCCAAGCGACTGGAAGCTGAAGGCCCAGGCGAGTAGATAGGCCCAGTCGGATTAGGTCAAACGAGTACCGAAGCCTTAACTGAATCGATTGAGATATGTAAACCCTAGGGGAGGTGAGTCTATATAAACCTCCCTGCAGGGCGAGTAGAGACACGTTCCATCATACACCCAAGCGACTCGCCGCCTAGCCGCCGAGCTCGCCCATTGTACCACCATCATAATACAATCTAGCAGGAGTAGGTCTTTACCCTCCGGGGGCCGAACCTGGGTAAAACCCTATGTCTCCGCCCTCATCTCGCACCGCAGATGGCTGGCCGCCCTTGCCCCTCGTTCTACTACTCGCTGCCGATTGCAGCATATGCCGTGACCATTCCCACGACAGTGGCGCCCACCGTGGGGCCTGGCCGGTCTGGCCGGTGTTCTGCGGCGAGATCCAATCTGCCCATCAACGAGACGGTCGCCACGGGCCGCATGATAGTGATCAGCGAGATGCTCCAAATCTTGCCGAGCCGCTACGTCCCGGCGGCGCGACCCGTCACGCACAGCGTGATCCTGCCGGTCGGCACGATCAGCCTCTTCGTCGGCCTCACCGACGTCATCGTCTCGGAGGACTCGGCTCGCATCCGCGAGTCGCCGCCACGCGATCGGCTCTCCGAGAGCCAGATCCGCACGATCCATCGCCTCGCCTCCGAGTACAACTCGGCCCACAGCAACGTGGCCGAAAACTCAGCGGCCGCAGAAGACGCGGCCCTCAACGACAACGCCGACTCGGCGACCCCGGCGTCACTCGCCGGATCCATCACCGCGGCTTCACCCACGGGCTCCATCACCCAGGTCTCCAACGTGGGAGACTTCGAGGACCCCTCCATCCTCGGGATCTTCGACTTCGACTCCGGGTCGGAAAAATCCGCAGACCTCCGCGATGGCACCGGTCGCCACACCGCGACCTACATGGCGACCGGCACCGAGCCGCCGGAGGACCCCTTCTCCACCCCAATCCCTCCTAACGCCACGGCGACGGAGGTCGAGGAACTCCGCCTGAAACTGGCGGAGGCAATGCGCAAGGAGCAAGCCGAGCGCGAAAAATTTCGCCTCGAGCAGGTGACGACGCAGGAGCTATCGCGTTACCACCAGCAGTGGATCAGGTCGCGCTTGAACCCCACCGTTCAGGGGCGCGCCCTGAACTTCGACGACGAAAACGACCCGGCCCGCGTGCCGAGCGCGCGATCTGCGAGAACGCGCCACCAGGAGGAAGAGCCCGACCCCCGCCAGGGTCGACGGCGATGGACGCCCCACCTCCACCCAACCGCACACCTCCCAGGGACCAGCCGCGGATAGTAGTCTCCTCATGGGAGAGAGACGCAAACGGCCTCCTACTGTTCTCCACCCCGATGGACAACCTCGTGGCAGGCCAAGCAGCAACCGACAACATCACGGCCATGGGCGACGGCGCCCTACAGATCCAGTATGTCAGGGCCCTGCTCGCAAAGGTCGTCGAGCAGTAAAACGCGGGCGCCGACTCGCAGGGTCGAGTGTATTCGCGTTCTTCGGGAAGCAGAGCGGCCTCAAGCGGCCGCCCAATGGCGGCAAACACCCTCAACTTCCCGCCACCAGAGCCACTGCAGCTCCAACACCGACCCGCGAACGCGGCACTCTCCACCAACGACCCTAGGCCAGCGACCAACTTCGTCGCCGCCAACGGTCAACCCATCGACGCCCGCACCCACATCATCAACAACCAAAGCTAGCACGCACGCCAGCCCGACGACCTGCGACACACCCTAACCAATCGCCGCGACGGCGAGCCCATGGGGTCGCTCAATCGACTCGGCCCCAAGTGCTTCGGACCAATGATCCGAGGCGAGAAGTACCCGCCAAACTATAAATTGCCAAAGGAGATAGAAAAGTACGACCCCTCGTACGACCCCGCCGTCTGGCTCGATACATACCTCATGGCGATGGGGATCGCAGGCCACACCGACCTGCTAGCCGCCCGTTACCTCCCCCTGATGATGGAGGGGACGTGCAGGCAGTGGATCAACACCCTCCCCCAGGATAGTATCGACTCCTGGGAGGAGATGCGTGACGCCTTCGTCAGGCACTTCGAGTTCTCCTACACCCGCGCCACCACCATCGAGGACTTGGAGCGATGCGTCCAGGGACCCGCGAGTCGACCCGCAACTGGGTCCAACGGTGGCAAGAACTCTGGTACAACACGGTCGGCATCCACCCGGACACCGCGATCCATTGCTTCAAGACCTCGTGCCGCTACGAGCCGCTGGTCGCCAAGCTAAAGCGACACTCTCGCACACTCGACAACATACCGGACCTCCTCGAGATCGCCAAACGGTACGTGGAGGAAGATCCAAACCAGGAAACCGACGACGAGTCGGGAGGTCAACGCCGCACGAGCGGCACCGACAGCGGACGACGGTCCGACCTACGCTACAGCAACACTCGCCTCACCGGCAAGCGCCGCAGTGACGGGCGAGTCGACTTTGTCGCCAACGCCAGGCACGCACAACGCGAGCCCAAGAGCTTCCGCCGCGACGGAGGACAATGCCGCGACGGTGGCAACTACAAGGCCAAGCCAAGGTTCGACCCCGCGGCCCTCCTTAACCAACCTTGTGCGTTTCATAGCAGGGAAGGGAAGCCTGCAACGCACACAACTGCCGACTGCCACACCCTCAGGGAAATCGAGAAGGCACGGCGAGCACGGGAGGACCCCGACAACGACCGCCAAACGGCGGAAAGTTCGGCAAAGTGGCCAGCTCGCTCCATACCTTCACAGGCCTCAACACGAAGCGTGAGAAGAAGGTCATCGCCCGCGCCGTCGCCGTCAACGCGGTGGCTCAGGTGGACGTTCCCCAGTTCCTCAACTGGTCAGAGCAGCCCATCACCTGGAGCCGCTAGGACCACTTGCCACGCATCGAGTACCCAGGCCGAGTCGCCCTGATGGTCAAGCCCAAGGTCGGCGACTACTGGCTCCCCAAGACATTGATGGACGGCGGCAGCTCCATCAACATCCTGTACCTGGACACCTTCAGGCGGCTGCGGCTCCCGCAGTCGATGATCGAGACAACCCACACCACGTTCCATGGCATCGTCCCCGGTCGGAAGGCGTACCCGATCGGCAAGGTCACGCTGCCAGTCACCTTCGGCACACCAGCAAACTTCCGCACCGAGCGGATCGTCTTCGAGCTGGTGCCCTTCGACAGCCCCTACCACTGCGTCCTGGGGCGCCAGGCGTTCGCCAAGTTCATGGTAGCGCCACACTACGCGTACAACGCGATAAAGCTCCCCGGGCCGTGCGGCGTCATCACCATCAACGGCGACCCCGACATGGCCGCCCATTGCGAGGCCAAAGGAGCCGAACTCGCCGATGTCGTTATCACGGCAGAAACCAATCACGCCGATGAGCTCGCCAAGTATGCGAGCGGGGTCAACAACGACGACCCCACCATACTCAAGAAGCCCAACTCGGAGGGCGCAAACACCTCAACCTTTGAGGCAACGACGCACACCCGCACCGTCGAGCTGGTCCCAGGCGACTCCAGCCAGACGGTGACGATCGGGACGGGCATGAGCCCAGCCTAGGAAGGCGTGCTCATCGAGTTCCTCCGTGAGAACAGGGACATCTTTGCATGGAAGCCCTCTGACATGCCTGGTGTCCCTAGGGAGCTCGCTGAGCACAAGCTAAACGCCGACCCCAAAGTGCGACCCGTCAAACAGTCGCTGCGGCCCTTCAATGAAGAGCGCCGCCGAGCCATCGCCGAGGAGGTGCAGCGTCTACTCGCTGCAGGCTTCATCCGGCCAATCAAGTACTCCAAGTGGCTGGCAAACCCAGTCCTGGTCGAGAAGAAGAACGGGACCTGGAGGATGTGTATCGACTACACAAACTTGAACAGCGCCTGCCCAAAGGAGCAGTTCGTCCTCCCACGGATCGACCAAATAATCGATTCCACAGCAGGCTCGGAGTCGCTATGTTTCCTCGACGCCTACTCTGGGTATAACCAGATCAAAATGGCTGTTGAGGACGAGGAGAAGACGGCGTTCATCACGCCATTCGGTGCCTTCTGCTACACCGCCATGACCTTCGGCCTCAAGAACGCTAGGGCGACCTACCAGCGGTGCATGCAAGAGTGCCTCGCGAGCCAAATTGGCCGCAACATCCACGTCTACATCGATGACGTGGTCGTAAAGTCCGCTCGCCAGGGTGACCTACTCGTCGACCTGGCGAAAACGTTCGCCAACTTGAGAAAATACAAGATAAAGCTTAACCCAGGCAAATGCACCTTCGGTGTACTAGCAGGACAACTACTGGGGTATGTCGTCTCCAAGCGAGGGATCGAGGCGAACCCCACCAAGATCGACACGATCGCCCGAATCGTCAAACCCGAGTGCCTACGCGACGTCCAGAAGCTGGCCGGGCGAGTAGCGGCTCTCAGTCGCTTCATCCCCCGCCTGGGTGAAAAGGCGATGCCCCTATACCGCCTGATGCGCAAGAACCCCACCTTCCAGTGGGACAAGGATGCGGATGACGCGCTTCGCGACCTCAAGAAGGTGCTACTCGCCGCACCGCTACTCGCCGCCCCTGCCGACAAAGAACCCATGCTGGTCTACATCGCGGCTTCCGAGCGCGTCGTCAGCGCCGTCATGGTCGTCGAATGCCCGGAGGAAGGAAAGGAGCTCCCAGTACAGCGACCGGTGTACTACATCAGCGAGGTCCTCACCGAGTCGCGCCAGCGATACCCGCAGTACCAGAAACTGGTATACGCGGTCTTCAGAGCACAACGGCGCCTGTCGCATTACTTCCAGGAGCACCCGATCACGGTCGTCTCCTCAGCACCATTGCAGGACATCATCCGCAACCGCGAGGCGACCGGGCGGGTCGCCAAGTGGGCTGTCGAGATCGGCGTCCACAACATCAAATACGAGCCACGAAAAGCAATCAAGTCGCAGGCCCTAGCAGACTTCATCGCCGACTGGGAGGAGGCCCAGCAGCCAGAGAAGCTGCCATACCTCCATTACTGGAGCCTGCACTTCGACGACTCCAAGAACGCGGACGGCGCAGGCGCAGGGATCGTGCTAACTTCACCGAAGGGCGACAAGCTCCGCTACGTCCTCTGCCTCGATTTCACACCCTGCACCAACAACATGGCCGAGTACGAGGCCTTACTCCACGGCATGCGAGCTGCCAGGGAGATGAATGTCAACCGCCTACGCTGCTACGGAGACTCCGACCTCGTCGCTGGGCAAGTCGCCGGCACCTGCGACGCCGTATCCCCCACCATGGCGGCGTACCGCAAGGCAGTGGACAAGCTGGGCGGACACTTCGCAGGCTACTCCGTCGAGTGGATCGACAGGCGGAAGAACGAGGAGGCCGACGCACTCTCTCGCATTGGGTCAGCTCAACTCGCACCACCCGCCGGTGTCTTCCTCGACACGATCACCAAGCCATCAGTCTCTCCCCCGAGGGAGATTGACATCGGAGTCCCGTTACAACCGAAGGCAGCCCTGGTCGCACTCGTCAACGAGCCAGACGACTGGACCAAGCCCTACGTCACCTACCTGGAGACCGGCACCTTGCCGGCAGACGAGACGGACGCTCGGATGATCGCACGCCGATGCAAGTCCTACACCATCATCGACGGTGAGCTCCACAAGCGCAGCGTCACCGGCGTATTCCAACGTTGCGTCCAACCCGCCGAAGGACGCAAGATCCTCCACGACATCCACTCCGGCGACTGCGGCCACCACGCCGGCGCCCGCTCTCTGGTCGCCAAGGCTATGCGGCATGGCTTCTACTGGCCTACCGCACACGCCGATGCCGTCGACATTGTCCAGCGGTACGCCGGGTGCCAGAAGTACGCCAACCAGACGCACGTGCCGAGCTCAGCGCCCAAAACAATCCCCATCACCTGGCCATTCGCCGTGTGGGGCATGGACATGGTAGGCCCCTTCAAAAAGGCTCCTCCGGCTACACCCACCTCCTGGTCGCGGTCGACAAATTCACAAAGTGGGTGGAGGCCAAGCCAGTCCAGAAATGCGACGGGAAGACCGCCACTAAATTCCTACGCGAGCTCATATATCGCTACGGGTTCCCAAACAGCATCATCATGGACAACAGCACCAACTTCGCCAAAGGAGCCATGCCCGAATTCTGCGAAGAGCACCACATCTGGCTCGACCTCGCGTCGGTCGCCCACCCGGAATCCAACGGCCAGGCGGAACGGGCCAATCAAAGCATCCTCCACGGCCTGAAGCCACGACTCCAAGTACCACTTGAGCGCACCGCCGGGTGTTGGGTCGAGGAGATGCCCTCCGTCATCTGGGGGATCCGCACCTCGGTCAACAGGTCGACAGGATTCACCCCCTTCTTCATGGTGTACGGCGCCGAGGCAGTCATGCCCACCGACCTCGAGCACGACTCGCCACGGGTCGTCCACTACACGGAGGCTGCAAACGAACTCGCCCGCCAGGACAGAGTCGATCAACTCGACGAGGCACGTGACCTCGCTCGGTCACGCACCGCCATCTACCAGCAGGGACTCCGCCGCTACCATAGCCGGCGGGTGAAAACTCGCACCTTCCAAGAAGGCGACCTGGTGTTGCGCCTCATACAGGAGAAGAAGGGCATGCACAAGCTCTCCCCTCCGTGGGAGGGACCATTCGCCATCGGGCGAGTACTCGGCAACGACGCCTACTACCTCATCGACGTCCGCGGGGACGGCGAACTCGACGTCAAGCGACCATGGAATGTAAACCTCCTACGGAAGTTCTACCCCTAGAACCCCACATATGTACTCTCCAGTCGCTATGAAATAAAAAGAATCGGTTACCGCAAATTGCGCCTACTCTCCGTGTCTTGTGCCACTCGCACTCGTAATAACAGCGTCAAGCTAACCACAGAAGTCAACCTTTGGTACAGCGATCGGCACGGCTAAGTAGTGCGGTGCAAGAGCACTGAGTCACCTCAGGTCTTGCATCGTCCACGAAAAACACCTACCCGGAGCCCCATTGGAGTCGCCCAGCCCGACTGGCTCTACGAGCCAAGACAACTTCCTTCGCTTCTTACAGTGACCATGGTCCTCCGTATCCTCGACATAGCGACTCGAACGGCCAAGTACCACGCTCGGGGACTGACGACCAGTTCATCGCGAGCGGCTCGGGAAAACGCCAAGTAGGAGAGCATGCCCAGGACTCGCCACGCGACTGACCCAATGGGCCAGGCAGGAGTGATGCGCCCAAACTAACGCGCCAAGTCTTCACCCACCCTCGAGCCGCACCTAGAACAACCAAGTACCACGCTCGGGGACTCAGCCACCCGACCTCGTTCGCGCAAGGGAAAACGGTGAAGTACAGAGCGCTCAAGGGAGTCGCCCGGCGACTGGCTCTTCGAGTCCGGGCGAGTCGACCACAAAAACAAAACATTCAAAAACCACAAATACATCACACACGAGGTAAACCCCACAAAAGGGCGGACGCGCTCGGGGACTCGTTCAAACCTCAATCGGAATTCACATGACAAGTCATAAAACAAACACGATATCACATTTATAGCATGTTGCAATCATCTCAGAATACAAAATATGCCCAAACGGCAGATCTGTTACTAACGCCCCAGGGCAAACTACCCTATTCCGCAGGCTTCGACGACGACTCGCCAGCACCCTGGCGATTGCGGATGAACGGCGTGTACGGGTTCGACGGGTACGTCGCCAGCTCACCCGCAATCGCCGCGCGGAAGGGATGCTCGACCTTGAAATCCTGGTGCTGCGGCTCGGGGTCGTTAGGTGCGACGACCGTCTCCTGGTACGGAAGGAGGTCGCCCATTGCCCAGACACGCTCGAAGAACATCGTGGAGCGGTCCGTCAACTTGAGCACCTCGGAGAGCTCCACCTCGCCAGTCGACGACGGGTAGCCACTCGTCACATCGTCGAGGTCGAAGTCTTCCGGGAAATGAGCAAGCCCAAGGCTAAGCGTCGTCGCAGCTCCGCGCCAGAACGCCGATCGCGTCATGAACTCAACGACCGACGGCGCCTTCTCCAAGTACTTCCACACCTCGACAAGGTCACTGGGAATTACTTCCGTAGGCGATATCTCCTGGAGGTAGGCTCGGATGCACGTCGCCGAGTCAACGAGCGTGGCCAGACATTGCCGCGCATCGAACGAGCTCGCCTCTTCCGCACTATCAAGGATGCGACCTGCGAGCAGAAGACAACAGTGAGTACGTCGGACATCACAAAAAGGCACACACTACTGGCAGAAGCAGACACACTTACCAATCAAGGGGCGGGCGAGATCCGTGATGAAGCGTTGAAGCAAAGTATAGTCGTCCTGAAGCCCAGCAACAGGGTGTCGGACACTTTACGATCCTCTACGGCGGCTGTAGTGGCGGCCTTGGCTCGCCCATCAGCCGAGCTCGCTTCCTCCTTCGCCTCCCTTAGCTCACGCTCGAGATCGGCGATCCGCTTCTCAGCCGAGCTCAAAGCCGATTGCGCCGCTGCCAACTCACCCGCGGGGACAAGTCCCTGGCGAGCTTCTTCTGCCTTCGCAGCAACTGCCTGAAGCCCCTTATTCGCTTCTTGGACGGAGGCCAGTTCTTTCTCCGCGCGGTGTTTCGCTACCAATCGGTCAGCTGACTCACGTTGCAGACCCTGCACACAATTCAGATAGTTAATCGAGGCGAAATCCTAAGCGCCCACCCGCTGAAATTCAGCGAGTGCGCGCTCGGGGACTGGCAATCAAGAAATGCTAAGCGCCCACCCGCTAAAATTCAGCGAGTGCGCGCTCGGGGACTGGACGCGAAAAATAATAACAAGACACTAAAAGAATCAGACCGCTGCAGCACACCGGCCTGATCCTCGGGGACCGGACATACCTGGATAGCTGCGCCAAGTATGCCGTGAAGTTGTATCGCATCCACGGACGCGAGGAGAGCCGGCGTATGCCCACGACGCTGCTCGACCTCCGCATCGGCGACCCCAGGTGCACGGCTCGAGGGCGAAGTCCCACTCGCTGTAGCCGATCTGGCCATGAAGCGCGGGAACGTGGCGATGGAGGCATCGGCACCGAAGGAAACCGGCTCGGTCACCCCAGGCGAAGGAGCACCCTCCTTTGTGGGTACGGCCGCCTCCATTGCAGGTTCATTCGGCGCGACCGCCGTGTCATCGGAGATTGTGACGACATTGTCACCCTTGGCCTTCTTGGCGCCATCCGCTGGGACGACGACTTCGTCCGCCTTCCTCTTCCGGGAGGGATCCTCTTCGCCGACGATGGGTGGCACCTTAGCCACGGTCAGATGGCCTATCTTCTTCGCTCCGGTCCTACAAATCGATCGCGTGAGCAAGATAATTCAAGCTGCTATGAAAGACAAGGTAGGCGAGTGAACTCACTTGGCGACTGGAATAAAGCGTAGCCCGGTGCGGATGCCGGCCGGCTTCTCCAGTTCAGGGCCCAGTCGGCGGCTGAGCCCCATCTCCAGGACGTCGCGTGCCCAAGACACGGACGGCTTCTTCGTCGTCGAGGCCACAACGGGAGCCTCTGGGACATCTTCGGCAGGAGCTTCCCTGCGAGGCGAAGCCGCCGCAGCCGGAGCATCCCCCAGCCCAGAGACTGGGGCGAATGGCGGAGGCATCGAGGCCAGTGGCACCTCGACAGTGGCCGTGTCCAGCACGGCTGCCGTCGATGGCGCCTCGTCCTTGGCCAGGCTGGGGGCGTCGAAGCTGCTCGCCGAGTACGGTGGCGAGGCCGGCCTCATCGGGTTCGTCTTCTTCTTCGAAGGCGCCTTCGCCTCTTTCTCCTTCTTCTTCTTCTTCGACGGGGTAGCCTGGCGGCGCGAGGTGGTCTCCGGAAGTTCGTCATCGTCATCATGACGCTCGAGGCTTTTGCTCACCTCAAGCTCACGTTGACGCTGCCCGCGGGTCTTGCGGACCAGCGGGGCGACCTCCTCCTCGGACTCGTCGTCGCCGTTACTCTCGTCGCTCCCGGCGTCGCCCTTGGCGGGAGGCGATTCGCCCATGTCCTGGACGGACGAGCTCGAATTCTCGTCGTCTGAAGGTGGGAGCCTCCTTCCACCACTTGGAATAGCTGCAATGAACGCAGGATGAAATTAGAATGACCGCGACTGCAAAAACTGCGACTGCGAATGATGCAAGGTGATTACCGTTGGGGCTGGACGCTTTGCGGTGTAGGGGCGACCCCAGCTTGTGCGTCCAGGTACACCGCCTGGGTGATCTTCTTCAGTGCTGCGGTGTAGTCCTCGGGCTTCCACTCGGCCAGGCTGGACTTCGTCGAATCCTCCCGGCCCATGTATTGGTACATGTAGTGGTCGCACCGAGCCAAAGCGACGAGCCGCCGCCCGAGCCAGCAGTTATATAAGTTGATCGACTGGAGGCCCTTCTTCTTCAAACCGCGGATGGTTTGGAGCATTTCGTCCACGACCATCCGCTGGTCGCTGGGGAGCTTGCCGACTTGAAGCCGGCGCGGCTCGGACCGGTTGGCGGAATACCGTGGGATCGCCGTCTCGCCCTCTGGGGTCGCCTCGACAACATAGAACCAAGATTTTTTCCAGTCGCTCGCCGCCTTGGCAGGCAGCATCAAGTCAAGAACGAAGCCTTCGACTTCAGCTGGAATGTTAGGCCGCCCGCGGCAAGTATTGGGCCGCCTGCTTCCTCGCGGCTAATCCGTCCGTGGAACAGATCTTGCCACAGAGGGAAGTAGGGTCGGCAGCCCAAATAGCACTCGCAGAACGCCACGAAGATGGCGAGATGCTCGATGCTGTGTGGACCCAGGTGTAACACCCTCGGAATCGGCCCTATGCCAGTTTTAGCGCTTCCCGCCAAACCCGCATAGAAACGATTCAAGGACGCCCACCAGGCACTTTCGTGCGGGTGGAAAACGAAGTAATAACATTGCACAACAGTCCTCGATGGGACCCACAGAACAGATATATATACAGCAGCGACTCAATGAGTCAAGAATATAGATATAATATACAAAGATCCAAATCACCTTGAAAATGATAGAGCGTCCGACTACGGACAAGATGCAAATGGGGCTAAGAGCCCTGAAGAATAACCAATGGCGTCCATAACCCTGCCCAGGCCAAGCCGGAAGGGTAACCCTGCTAACGACGTCGAAACCTGCTAAACAAAAGGGGTACCGACAAAGGGCAAAGGAAAAAGAGGAGCGTCAGTACTGAGGCCAGTACACGGCGAGGCTAGAATTCGGCGGTCCTCGCCTACATAGGTATGGTGGACTAGAGCGGCAGCGCGGCATGCACTGAACAACCTATAGAGACTCGATATAACTGTCGGCTATCAGAGAGGGATAAGAAAGACCTATTCAGAACCAACCTGATGATACCACCAAACAAACCCATCCTGGTATTTCCCCCTCGACACCAAACGAGGAAGTCAACCGAGGAACTCACACAGTTGGCAGTTTTATTTATTCAGTTATCGTTGCAGCAATTACTAGTCAAGCATAGATAGTCATCCTGATAAAATAAGCAGTGGGCAGTTTTATTTAACCATTCCGTTGTAGTTGCGACACTTACTAGTCAAATACAATTAGCACGAGATATCCCAAAACCCAGCAGTTGTTGGTACTTTTATTTAGCCATTCCGTTGTAGTTGAGCTGATTACTAGTCACATCGGATACAAGTCAAATTATAACAGTAAACTTTAGTTATAGTTGTCTATGATCGAGAACTGTGCTCCAACTCGTCCATAACCGCGGACACGGCTTTTCGAAAAGATTTAACCCTGCAAGGGTGCACCAAAGTATCCACACGCACTTCGACCCTTTTTGCCAGATCAATTAACATACACCCATCGGTATGTCGGCGGGGCCTAAGTCATGACGTTTCCCAGACCCAAAGCAAGTACATGGGGGCCACCCCACTAAGTCTACCCGCAACGAAGTCGGCCGGTCTCCGAGACGGACTCAGGGTTTGGGTGGACGGCTGTAAACGACTGGGAACCCGAAAAGATGACTGGGCTTGTCGATACAGCGAAAACGTGTCCCGATCCTAAACAGTACAGGTGCAGTACATCGCACAATTTAAATAAAGCAGTAAAGCATGGCATAAGTACAGAATAGTAAATAAAACCTCAAACTAGTTGTGGCCCCCAGTACAATACTTTGAAATCATGTACTAATCGATGGGGTGCCCACACATCCCACATGTGGTTAGCGCGCTCGATCTCGGAACAGGTGTCAAGAACTCGGGGTCCTACGGGACACCAGTGAGCGGTCGGAAACCAAATATTGTCTATCACCCACCGGTGCCTCTGCATTACCTACTTCACTTTTAGTTATTAAACAGTAATTAAAGTCTTGATCAACTCCAACATTAAACATGCGGCAACACTCCAACAACTGTGGTACTGGACGAGACGCAACAGCACTAGAGCAAGCGACTACGACGCGCAAGTCCAACTATCTACCAACAACAGGTAATAGGATGTGTCCAAGGCAATATAAGGCTGCAAGGGATATCACGGGTACGACAACTAGAGCATCGCAACACAGATAGCAATAGATCAACAGGGGGGAATAAAGACTATAAAAGTAAGATAGGTAGAAAGGGGGAGGTGCTCGCCTGGAAAACATTGCTGAAGGTTCATCCGAAGATCGGGTCGACACTCGCATCAACTCAACGGCCTTATCCGCGAAGAAGCAAAGCACTAGAAGAAACACCGGATGCAATATTTAATACTACGGCAGAAGATCGGGCATGATGCATGCATGATGTATGACATGGCAGGCATGCGAGGCAAATAGGCCATATTAAGCGGAACCGGGGTCCCGACAATTAAATAGATGATTCTAGTTGTTTAGTTACCCCGCAATTGAAATGTTGTCTTAACAAGGCAAAATTATATCACCGGTTCGCTACACAAATTTAAATGGAGTCCGGAATAAGACAAAGATATCCCGCAGATGGATTCCATATTTAATTATGAGATGAATCGGCATAATGCCCCCAACCCACACAAGATATGCATGCGAGATGATCAATTTAATATGCACCAGACGATAATGTCATATTGTAAAAATAATGGGATCTCGGATAGGGAATCACATTAGGTTTCGGCGAACTTGGGATCCGAGGGGTTCGGGTCGGTCTCAGGGTCCGGATCTGGGGTTCGGTCTCGGCGGAATCGTTCTCGGATAACAGAGTAGATCTTGGCGTTCCACGAAGAAGAACTTGGTGCGGCGTCGGGGCGCATCGGATTCGTCCTGGTCGGTGTCGATCTTGTCGTTGCGAAGATCTTGTCGGGTCCGCGCAATCGAGTCGGTCTTGGCATTCGGGGTGAAGAACTTGGCGTCCTCGAGGAAGTACTTGGCGTATCCGGGGTCTCGGTGTCCTCGGATCCGAGAGGAAGAACTTGGCGTGCCGGGAAGAAGGTCTTGCGGTCTCCGTGTCGGTGACCTTGGCATCCGGGTTCTCGGCATCGGTCTTCGGACTCCGTGAACGGGGCACTTGGCGTTTGGCGTCCTGCGGTTCCATGTGGCAGATCTTGTTGATCCAAGTTGGAGACCTTGGGTGGTCGACTACGTCGCTTCATGTTGATCCTGCATCTGTACACATCTTCCAAAGATCTCAAGATGCCTGAACGAGAGCCAGCCGAAAGCCACATCGGCGAAACACAGACGAGGCAGCGAAACATGTTGATTAGCCAGGCCGTGGGAGTCACTGTGCTAGCAGGAACACACAGCACATGACCAAGCACTGTTCCGCAGGGGACACACAAAGCGAGTGGGCTCCTGCAGAGGCATGGCGGTGGACTCACGCGAGAGGGGAGGGCGACGCCGCGACGAGATTTTCCGACGAGGCCGGCTCGCAGCAGGAGGCGGCGCTCGCGAGGGGTTCATATGCCACGGGGAGGACAGGCGGCTCCCTGGCGCAGCGACGGGCCGCCCGCGAGGAGGCGCGCGGAAAACAGAGGCGGGACCGACGGCGAGCTCCGGGCAGAGCTGGGCGAGGGCGAGCGGCCGAGGGGATGCAGGGAAATAGAGGGCAGTCCGGGCGCCGGGGAGGCGCTGGTCGGCGGGGACTGAGCGCGGACGGCAGAGGGGCCGCACCTGCGGGCGACGGAGGCCGGGGGAGGCGCCGGGACGAGCGGAGAAGGGAGGGCGACTGGAGGCGGGGACCCGCGGCGGCGCGGCCGGCGAGCAGAGAGAGAGACGGGGCGCCTGGCGGCGAAGGAGGCCAGCGACAAGGTCTGGGAGAGAGCTAGGCGGCGGCGGCCTGCAGAGCGAGGAGGCGGCGGCGGGAGGAGGGAGATGCGGGGCGGGGTCGTGTGGCCCGGGGCAGACAGAGGGGGTGCCTGGCGGCGGTGGATCCTGGGGGCGCGCGCTGGTGGTGGCTCGGCTCGATTGCGGTCGGGTCGCTGGCCGGCGAGAGGAGGCGCGACGCAGAGGGGCGCAGGTGGGGACGGAGCGGCCTCGGGTGGGGCGGCGGACGGCCGGCGACGCGGGGAAGAGGAGGGACGGTGGCGGCCGGGAAGGGGAGGACGGCGAGGGGAGCGAGGCCGCTGGCGGCTGCGAGCAGAGCGGAGGGGAGAGGAGCGTGGGGATCGAGAGGAGCGAGGGGAGGAGAACGTGCGGGAGGTGGGGGTGGGCCCGCGGGGAGGGAATCCCGGTGGGATTTGTCGGGAGCGGGCGGGAGTTGGTGGTGGGGTGGGGACGCGCGGGTCAGGGTGGGGCCAGGCTGCCGGTTGGTCCGGGTGGGGTGGGAATCGCCCCAGGTGGTGGGTCCGGGCGACGGGAGGTGGGGATGGGACAGGCGCGGCTGTCCACTGGTGGACCGGTCAACCAGGTGGGCTAGAGGCGCGCCCAGGTGGCGGCAGGGGCTGATGTGGCGACAAGGGATTGGTGAGGAGAGGTGGAGGGGTGAGGTGGCAAGCTGTGAGTGGTGGGAGTGAGGTGGAGGGGAGGGCTGGGTAGGATAGGGTTAGGTAGGAAAAGGTCTGGGTAGCTCTGTTTTTGTACTGGGGGTGGCCGACTGGGTCGGATCGGCCCGGTACGGCTGCCTTTAAAAATAAAATAAATATTTTAGTATTTAAAACGGGGCTTTTGAAATTCATTGGTAGACGAAACAAATAATCCGGAGACCCGGGTTTTACTTTGAAATAAAGACGGGGCGTTTCGAAAACAAAGATAGTCTTTCGAAAATAGTTTTAGACAAACAGATGCATGATGATGACGATGCTCAAATGCAATGTGGCATGATGACATGAGCATGCGGTCATGATGATGCAATGCACAAAAACAATGCGATTTTCTAGTAGTGGTTTTGCGGGGCGCCACACCAGGTCCGATGGTTGGATCCCGTAATAGGCGCAGAAGCGCCGGAAGAACAGGGACGTGGGGAATCCTAACCCCCGTTCTAGGTGGCTGGTGAAACAGATGAACTCTCCTTCGCGCGGGCTCGGAGTCAAATCTCCGGCCGCGGGGATGCGCCAACAGCCGGCGCGCAGAATCTCGGCCTCCTCGAAGGACGCCAGTTGCGCCCTCGTACACTTAGATCTACCCCAAGGTTCGGTGGATAAGGCCATGGCGGAAGGATCTATGGGGGGTCGGAGGATTTCGGGTCGGCTGGATCGCGATGCGAAGGAAGGCGAGAGTGCGTGCAATCGGAGGAAATGGCGAGGAGATGGTTCTCTGATCGCCTGCCATTCCCCTTATATAGCGGTTGTTACCCGCCAAATCAGGGAGCCGTTACTACGCGGTGATTACGCCAAAAGTTACCGTTGGATTACCCCAACGGCTAGTTTGACCACGCTTAACGGTCCAACTTCAGCCACTCGGCTCGCCGACCTGATCACTACGATAGTGTTTCGCCGACTCGACTCGCCAAAGCTGCGATCAGGATGACTAGCTTTCTCCTTTATACAGGAGCCCGCTGACGATTCGACTGGATGTCTACTCTGGAGCCGTATACTGCGACTGCCAGCAGCCACCTACGTCCAATCGACGACGGCCTCGGGGACTACTGATGGGGATGTGCCTACCGGGGTATTACCCAGCAGGACGTTTCCGACTGGCCCAGGAACTGGCGAGTGGGCCTGCAAGACGGCGACTGGATCAAGGCCCGGTATGGATCCAAGCGACTGGAAGCTGAAGGCCCAGGCGAGTAGATAGGCCTAGTCGGATTAGGTCAAAAGAGTACCGAAGCCTTAACTGAATCGGTTGAGATATGTAAACCCTAGGGAAGGTGAGTCTATATAAACCTCCCTGCAGGGCGAGTAGAGACACGTTCCATCATACACCCAAGCGACTCACCGCCTAGCCGCCGAGCTTGCCCATTGTACCACCATCATAATACAATCTAGCAGGAGTAGGTCTTTACCCTCCGGGGGGCCGAACCTGGGTAAAACCCTGTGTCTCCGCCCTCATCTCGCACCGCAGATGGCTGGCCGCCCTTGCCCCTCGTTCTACTACTCGCTGCCGATTGCAGCATCTGCCGTGACCATTCCCACGACATTGCTTCAATCCATATATGGACCGTTGAAGTTTGCATACCTTGTTAGCATCTTTAGGATCGACAAAACCTTTGGGTTGCATCATATACAACTCTTCATCAATGTCTCCATTGAGGAACGTTGTTTTGACATCCATCTACCATATCTCATAATCATAATATGCAGTGATTGCTAACAAAATCCTCATAGACTTTAGCTTTGCTACTGGTGAGAAAGTCTCACCGTAGTCAACTCCTTGAATTTGTCGAAACCCTTTTGCGACAAGTCGAGCTTTATAGACAGTAACATTACCATCGGCATCTATTTTCTTCTTGAAAATCCATTTGTTCTCGACAGCCTTCCGGCCATCCGGTAAGTCCACCAAAGTCCATACTTGGTTTTCGTACATGGATCCAATCTCGGATTTCATGGCTTCTTGCCATTTATTGGAATCTGGGCTCATCATCCCTTCCTCGTATGTCGCAGGGTCATCAGTGTTGTCTACCAACATGACACTCATAACGGGATTATACCAATCAGGAGTGGTACGAGTTCTCATTGACCTGGGAGGTTCTGTAGCAACTACAACCGAAGTTTCATGATCATCATCATTAGCTTCCTCTCTTATTGGTGCAGGCACCACAAGAACTTCTTCCGGTGCTGCGCTACTCGCAAGTTCAAGAGAAGGTTCGACAACCTCGTTGAGTTCTACTTTCCTTCCAGTTACTTCTTTCGAGAGAAATTCCTTCTCTAGAAAGGATCCATTCTTGGCAACGAAGATTTTGCCTTCGGATCTATGATAGAAGTTATACCCAATAGTTTCCTTTGGGTATCCTATGAAGACGCATTTTTCCGCTTTGGGTTCAAGCTTGTTCGGCTGTAACTTCTTTACATAGGCTTCGCAACCCCAAACTTTAAGGAACGACAATTTAGGTTTCTTCCCAAACCATAATTCATACAGTGTCGTTTCAACGGATTTAGATGGTGCCCTATTTAAAGTGAATGCGGTTGTTTCTAATGCATAACCCCAAAATAATAGCGGTAAATCTGTAAGTGACATCATAGAACGAACCATATCTAAGAGAGTTCGATTACGACGTTCGGACACACCATTACGCTGTGGTGTTCCTGGTGGTGTCAATTGTGAAAGTATTCCGCATTTCTTCAGATGCTCGCCAAACTCGTAACTTAGATATTCACCTCCACGATCAGAACGTAGAAATTTAATCTTCTTGTTACGTTGATTCTCCACCTCACTTTGAAATTCCTTAAACATCTCGAAAGTTTCGGACTTATGTTTCATGAAATAGATATACCCATATCTACTCAAGTCATCCGTGAAGGTAAGAACATAATGATAACCACCGCGCGATGCTACACTCATTGGACCACACACATCGGTATGTATGATTTCCAATAAGTCCGTAGCTCGCTCCATCATACCAGAAAATGGAGTCTTAGTCATTTTACCCATCAGACATGCTTCCCATTTTTCAAGTGATTCGAAATCAGGTGATTCAAGAAGTCCATCGGAATGGAGTTTCTTCATACGCTTCACTCCAATGTGACCAAGACGACAGTGCCACATATAGGTCGAGTTATCGCTCGATTTCAAATGTTTAGCTTCAATGTTATTAATATGTGTATTTCCACTATCGAGATTCAATAAGAATAGACCATCTATCAAAGGTGCATGTGCATAAAACATATTACTCATATAAATCGAACAACCATTATTCTCGGACTTAAACAAGTAACCGTCTCGCAATAAACAAGATCCCGATATAATATTCATGCTTAACGCAGGAACCAAATAACAATTATTTAAGTATAAAACTAATACCAACGGTAGATGAAGAGGTAGCGTGCCGACCGCGATCACATCAACCTTTGATCCATTTCCTACGCGCATCGTCACCTCGTTCTTCGCTAGCTTCCGTTTATTCTGCAGCACCTGTTTTGAGTTACAGATATGAGCAACCGAACCAGTATCAAATACCCAGGCACTACTACGAGTACTAGTGAGATACACATCAATAACATGTATATCGGATATACCTTTCTTCTTGATGTTTCCGTTCTTCAAATCCGCCAAGTACCTTGGGCATTCCGCTTCTAGCGACCTTCTCCCTTGCAGTAAAAGCACTCAGTATCAGGCTTAGGTCCAGCCTTGGTCTTCTTCGTCGGTGCGGTAACTTTCTTACCACCCTTCTTGAAGTGTCCCTTTTGCTTAGACTTGCCTTTCTTGAATTTGGTGGTCTTATTGACCATCAACACTTGGTGCTCTTTCTTGATCTCCACTTCTGCAGATTTTAACATGGAGAAGAGTTCTGGCAACTGCTTGTTCATGCTTTGCATATTGTAGTTCATCACAAAGTTCTTGTAACTTGGTGGTAGTGATTGGAGGACACGATAAATCCCCAAAGCATTAGGAATCACTATACCCAAGCTTTGGAGTTTGTTTGCGTGCCCAGACATCTTAAGCTGTAACATCCCAAAAATACCAAACTTAGATTATCAAACACTAATGACCAAGATTAGGGTCAACAAAAACTTTTCTAAGTAAACCCATGAATGCATGCATATGTGTATGCATAGTTTTTGAATTTCTTTAAAACCACTTTGTTTGTGTGATCCATTGCTTGTAAAATGTTTCTTAGGTGAAATAAACATCATCTAAAACATTTCCCACACTTTTCCTAAAGACAAGTAAATCAAAACAAATATATTAAGTGAATGGTCATTTTGACCAATTTAACTCCCATGCCTACTTTGGCTGTCTCAAACTTTCAAAACCTCACAGAAACTTTTCTGGATCTTTGCACCCCTTGAATGTACTCATAACAAAGTATCAAAGCCCACTTTGTGATCATCCAGAAACTTTCAAATGCATAGTTTAAATGAAAATTCAAAATTGAATCTTCTTCATATGGGAAGATCCCACTTTTCCAAAACCCACTCAAACAAGCTCAACTTTCAAAACCCCAGCATCTGCAGACTCACCAGAACCAATCTAGCAAACCCACCAAAATTCATTTCAAAATTCAAAACTTGATTTCATGCAGCCATTTTATCAAAAAGGTTGCAGACACAAATCAAACAAAACAACAAACACTATAGTGTGCAGTGTTTTGAGCCTAACTTGTTCCCTAGTTAGCTCACACACACCTCAGTAGATCATCCAGAAAGATTAGCCCAACTCTAGCACCCCTGTGAGCTTGCCATTGCCATTAATGGTGAACAGCCGAGCACCCCCATGTCACCCCATTGTGGACAGCAGGCTAGAGGAAGAACTAGCCGTGCCAACCTTGTCTGGGAGGCAGCCCACCGTCCACCGCCACTGCCTGTCCCAGCCGCAAGCGTTGCCAAGCCCTGGACCACGCGCCCGAGACACGCCCAGACCATGCCGAGCGTGCGCCAGAGCGCCACCCTCGACCAGCATCCACAGACCGTGTGCCACCCTCGCCGCATGCACACACGATCACCACCGACCCAGGACACCGCCAGACATCCCCGTTTGCCGCCCCGTGCCATACAACCACCGCCCGCCGTCGAAGACGCCGCCTCTGCCGCACAGAGCACCGCCCGTTCCAGACCAAACCACACCACCCCATGCCTCGCGACCATGTCGTTGAGCATCGCCAGGAGACACAGCACCGTCCCCTACCCTTGCCCATGCCATTAGCCGCCTGTAACGTCGCCCCCGACGAGCTCACCTTGCGCCCCGACGGTCCCCTCGCTCGACTATAAATAGAGGCCACCCCCGCACGATTTCTTCACACCATCTCACTCCCCTCTCCCCACTGATCGTGCCACACCATTCTCAGAGCAAGGCGAGCACCACATCGCCGGAATTTCACCGGAGCCCGCCGCCTCTGGAGAAGAAAGGAGCCAGCGATTGGAGCCGCCCCAGGAGAAGCCACCGGTACCAGGAGGTTCGCCGTCGTCGACTTCGTTGTTCGCCCGCGTCGCCGACCCTCGCCCGTACCCCGGTGAGCCCCCAGCACCCCCCACTGGCCGTGCTAGGTTTCGTTCTCGCCGGAGCTGTCTCGCATCGACGATGACCCCCAGTCGTTGGATTAGAACTCAATCGAACGATCCACATTGCCCCATACCGCTTCGCACAGCCCCGTGTCACTGACGAGTGGGGACACCCACTTAAGCAGCCTGCGGGAGCACTGCGCTTAGCAGGCCGGCCCGTTAGAATTTCCCGCGCAGCCCAGCAATTCAAATTAAACCTTTTTCTTTTTAAATTCAAACACACTTCTGTACCCAACTTCAAAAATCAACCCAGATCGATTCAGTGCACCAAATTGAATGAAACCAATTTTGTTGGAAAGGTCTGTGAATGCTTTATCCAAGCCCGTTGGATTTAAGTCATTTGGATCTGTAGATCACCCATAGTAAAAATAACAAGGCAGAAGCTTTTATGCATTCAAACATTTTTCAAATTCAAACCATAAAAGCTTTTGAGTTGATTACAACTCTCAAAAATCACATTTAACCATACCTTTCAGAATATATAAAAATATATAGGTTTACTTGCAGAAATAATGTTCAAGTAATAAAAGAATGCTTCATAAGCATTTCTAGCCACTTTAATTAATTAAAATAAAAGGGTAAAACCTTATTAAATTGTGACACCACTTTAAATCACATTCCCATGGACTACAATATGTGGTGATGACATGTGTCAACATGATCCCATGTTTAGTTTGGAGAATATTAAATCTTGAGTAGTTTCTCAATGAGTAGAAATTACTTTTCTAAAATAAAAAGATTTAAACCAAGCCTTAACCTTGTAATGTTAGAGATGATGCTAGATCATCTATAGGACCCTTGTGTGTGATGATTGCAAGTAGTTAAGTATTGTTTGGTGATTGTGTACCTCGTATTTATTCATAGACGCTAGTACCGACCAAGGATACGAGGAAGGAGGATACTACGAAGAAGAAGCCTAAGAGAACTTCAACCACTGCTCTGCACAAGGCAAGCTGATATTATACCAATGCAAGCTAGTAACTATGCAAGCTTATATTGTCATTGATGCAAGCCTTACTAGTCAAGTTGACCCATGCAAGCTAACACTTGCAAGATACCCTACTGATGCCACACACCCATACTTGTGATATGAATACTATATGCCTTAAGAATATGTGATCATACCCACTTGCTAAACCAATCCTAGTTTTATGGAAAGCTTCTTACTTTATTTCTTTATCAAAGCTTACTTAGAGTCTACCTAAGAGTTTGGTAGATACTAGACAGTTGTGCTGAAGGTTGCATAAAGAGCATAAAATTTGGCCTAAGCTAGAAACCTTGATATCAGCCTAAGATATAAGGTTGGACTTAGTGAAACTCCACTAGTTACCACCCCTCATTAGTACCACCCCCACCGGTAGATGCTAGTGCTAAGCATGAAACTTGATCAACTTTAGATGGGAATACTTGGTGGAAAAATGGTTATGAAAACCTTGGAATGATGGATCATTCTATTGAAATGTTTTGGACATGTGTTTCCAAACACTTGATGATTTTGGTGATGAAAATGTTGAGTCATGAGCCTTAGCCCTTTATAAAACTGATGGTTGTCTAGATGCGATACCATTCCAATTTTTATCGTACAACCACAATACCCGAATATTGGGTAGGGCTTGACTGGAAACTTATATACCTTAGTATTAGTTCCCTCATGGCCAAGGTCTGAGCTGAGGCTACCTTTTGAAGATTGTCCACCTGTGTAGTACCCAAGATGACAGTGGTCATGGTTGGGAGGCCAAACTCACAGGAGAGGTACTGATACTAAGGAGTGTAATTGAAAGGTTAGGATTGATTATCCGCATACTGAGTATGGTGAATTCAGGATTTGTTCCTGACGGATGTATCGAATGTTGTGGTGAAAGTGTACAATCTCTGCAGAGTGTCAAACTATTCGAATAGCCGCGTCTGCGGTTATGGACAGTTGGAGTGGTCATACTGTTCCCCCGTCAGACCTTTTAAAATGACTTGTGAAATGAATTGCGACTTTGACTTGACCACAACAGAGTTGTGGCCTGAATTACAAGATCCCACTTAGGAGTTATAAAATTGTGACTAGCTTTGGAACTTAGTAAAGATAAACCTGGCTTTTTGCAAAACAACCCTAGAGCCTAGTGTCCTATTATCCAAAAACCCCTTATCTGTTAGTATTAGTTTGCGAGTACTTAAAGAGTACTCATGGCTTTGTCCTTGGCTATTCCCATGGCCAGACTATGAAGAAGAGTACCTCGAAGATGGACCCCAGGAAGGTTACGACAACTAGGATCATCTCCCATCGTCAGCATTGCCTGTGACCCAGAAGATGGAGCTTCGCCTACGCTACCGTTATTACTACGTATTCCGCTGCTTGATGTTGTATTAAGAACTGGATCATGAGATCCCTATTTGTGTAAGAACTTATGTATCGGTTGTAATGGATGAAGTACTATGGTATCCAATTCTGTTATGTCTCGCAAAAATGGTAATCCTGGGATTGCGATGTATGGCATAACAGGCATCTAGGATTGAAAAATCCGGGTGTTGACAGTTGGTATCAGAGCCATCCTGACCATAGGAGACCCTAGTTAGGTTGGACGTTGAACCAAAAACTTAGTTTCAAAATCCAAAGAAAACAAATATTTACAAAAACCTATTCTCATTCTTATCTCTTTAATTCTTTCATAAAACTTCATGTTCCTCAAAAACTCTTGCAAAATATATAAAATTTTGACACACTTGATCACTCTGCTAATCTACTCATCCTCTATTTTTATAGATGGATGTGAAGTACAGCAAGTTTTATCAACTTGGGAATGGAGGAGACCTTATCTTTGAGAGGGATCTGGATTAGCTTTCAGAACTTCTGGAGCGTCCACACCCCGAGTTCTTCGGAGCTTAGCTCAATGATCAAGGAGGAGAAGATCTGCAGTGGCTAATTGTTGCAAGTCTCCGAGGAAATATTGAACCTCCCACAGCGGAGGGAATTCAGTTTACCTTGAGGGAAAACAACTGGCTCGATGGACTTGCCAGAGCAATGCAGGAAGCTCTTTCCCGTCTGTGTGGGCAGAGCATCAATCAGATCAAGGGTACTCGCTTTGAGTTTTTCCCAAGACGTGATGCAAATGGACAACCACTGGAAGCCCCATACCACCCCGAGCTAAAGACTCAATTGGACCACCTTAGCTTCATGATGTATGACCGTCAGCAGGAGTTGGACAACTACCGTGACTATTGCAACCACAAGTCTGCCATCATCAAGATGAAGGATCAAACCATCGCCATGCTAGCAAAGGATCGCAAGTCTCGCTGCTGTCAGCTCGACAAGAAGGAGCGCATTATTGCCCGTCTTCGCCATCGCATCTCATCTCTGGAAGAGACCATCCACGAGAGAGACATGCAGTTGGAGGAAAGAGAGAATGCAGGAGAGGATCTTCGTGGAGACCCTTACTCCTATCTCAGCGATGACAATGATTTTCTGGAGGATCAGGCCATGGACTTCTTCACCGATGAGGATGATTTCGCCTTCATCGATGATGCGGAGGATGATGAAGCCACAGACTCCGAGCAGTAGTAGCACTGAGCACTAGCGTAGTGAGTAGTAGTCGGCCCCACTGTATCGTAGTTTCTAGAATGGTTCTTCAAACCATCTGTTTTTCCTTGTTGTGGTGTGTGTTGTACTGTGTGCTATGATTGAATGAAAAAGCAAGTTGCTAGAAAAGCCTGAGTCAAACTCTAAAAAAAAACTTTTCAAAGGCCCAAAACCTTAGAAATTTCCCTCTTTTCTCATGATCTATATCAATCTTCAGATGCCATGTGGAGGAAGTGGTTCAGCCCCGGACCCGATGTTGCAGATCCTGCAAATGTTGACTTCTGACCGCGAAGCTGAAAGAGCAGAACGTCAAGCCAACCTAGCCACTCTGCAACAGATAGCCCAGCTAGCCCACAACAACCAAGGCCATAGAAATCAGGACAACCACGGATCTAAGCTTAAGAATTTCCAGAATACCAACCCACCCGTTTTCACCAAGTCGGAAGAACCCCTAGACGCCGATGATTGGCTGCAAACCATGGAAAATAACTTAGAAGTAGCCGGAGTAGAAGCCAACGAGAAAGTCTTGTTCGCCACCCATTATCTAGCCGGAGATGCCAGGGCATGGTGGAACAGTGTGCGTGCAATGACCGAAGGCCAAATGATGACCTGGGAGGAATTCAAGGTCAAGTTTAGCAGAACCCATGTGCCACCAGGTTTGATCAAGAGAATGAGAGACGAGTTCAGAGAGTTGAAGCAAGGAAGGATGACTGTAGTGGAATACCGTGACAAATTTTTGTCATTAGCTAGGTATGCCCCGGACGAGATAGACACCGAAGCCAAGAAGAAAGAAAGATTCCTGAATGGTCTGCATGACGAGATGCAGACAGTGTTAGTCAATATCCCCTTTGCTGATATTGAAGCCCTTGTAGACTCTGCTATCCAAATGGAAGGAAAGATCAACCAGGCCAATGAGAACCGCAAGCGTCGCATGATGCATCAACCCGGAACCCATCAGACTCCAAAGTATCGCCCCAACCCATCTCCAGGATTTGCCCCCAGAACCAACAGACCCCCTATGACCCGTCCGACCTATCCCAACCGTGGAAACCCTAGACCCATAGGAAATCACAACAACCCCGGCAACTCTAGCAATTTCACCCGTGCCCCACCCAAATTCAACACCAACAATGCTACCGCCAACCCCAACACTGCCCCGAGGACTGGAAGCAATGTTGTGCCTGTCGCAGCCAAGGACAAGTCACAAGTGACCTGTTATGACTGTGGAAATAAAGGCCACTATTCCAACGAGTGCCCCAACAAGAAGAATGCTACAGCCCCCAACGCCAATGTCCCAGCTCAGCAGCAGCGTCGTGTCCAACCAGGGAGAAGATTTGCCCCAGGGAATTCACTCAACCGCAATGGCCGTCTTTTTCTCATGCATGCTGAAGAAGCTCAGGAAGCGCCAGACGCCGTGCTGGGTATGTTTTCTGTTAATTCAGTACTTGCAAGAGTGTTGTTTGATTCTGGTGCATCGCATTCATTTGTCACCGAAGAATTTGCCTTCACTAGTAAAATTCAACCAACCAAATTGAAGCATGTGATGATTGTACAAATTCCCGGATCAACCACCAAGGCTAGGCAAATTTGCAAAGCCGTCCCTATCCGAATCCATGGCATAGATTTTTATGCTAACCTTATAGTACTCGGAACTAAAGGTTTGGAAGTAGTACTAGTAATGGATTGGATGTCCAAGCATAAAGGATTGATTTACTGTGCCAAGAAAGCCATCACCATGACCAGTACCGCCGGAATATCAGTCGAGCATATATCTGAAACCTTACCTCGCCAATTCAAGTGTAACAAGAGTCTAGCCCAACCTACCATTGACCAAGTTCGGATAGTCTGCGAATACCCCGATGTATTTCCAGATGTTTTGCCTGGTATGCCCCCAGATCGGGATATCGAGTTTATCATCGAACTAATCCCCGGAATAGGACCCATAGCCCAGAGACCCTATAGTATGAACCCGTCAGAACTGGAAGAACTGAAGAAGCAACTGGATTCCATGTTGAAAATCGGATTGATTCAACCAAGTGCGTCACCATGGAGATCACCTGTCCTATTTGTGGACAAGAAGGATGGAGGTAACCGTCTGTGTACGGATTATCGGAAGTTGAATGATGTCACCATCAAGAACAAGTACCCCTTGCCTAAGATAGAAGATTTGTTTGATCAGTTGACCGGTGCCCAAGTATTTTCTAAGATTGATCTTAGAACTGGCTATCATCAACTCAAAATTCGTGCAGAGGATATTCCAAAGACTGCTTTTACCACCAGATATGGATTGTATGAGTATACAGTCATGTATTTTGGATTAACCAATGCCCCCGCTTATTTCATGAATCTCATGAATAAGATTTTTATGGACTTCCTGGATAAGTTTGTCGTTGTTTTCATCGATGACATTCTGATTTATTCCAAATCAGAAGAAGAACATGAGCTACACCTAAGGACCATTCTTGGAACCCTTAGAGAGCATCAGTTGTATGCAAAGTTTAGCAAATGTGAATTCTGGTTACAGGAGGTAGGATTCCTCGGTCACATTGTATCAGCCGGAGGAATTGCCGTTGACCCTGCCAAAGTAAAAGATGTAGAAGATTGGCAAGCCCCAACCACTCAAACCCAAGTTCGTGCTTTTCTCGGATTGGCGGGATATTACCGCAAATTCATAGAAGGATTCTCGAGTATCGCCCGACCCATGACCCAATTGCTGAAGAAGGACAAGAAGTTTGAATGGACTGACAAATGTGAAGCAAGTTTTCAAGAACTCAAGAGGAGATTGATTTCAGCCCCAATCGTAATCATGCCGGATATCACGAAGCCCTTTGATGTGTATTGTGACGCATCCAAGATTGGTCTCGGATGTGTGCTAATGCAAGAAGGCAAAGTTATATCTTATCTATCGCGACAATTGAAGCAACATGAACAAAATTACCCAACCCATGACCTCGAACTCGCAGCCGTAGTTCTAGCCCTGAAGACATGGAGACATTACCTTATGGGAAACCGTTGTGAGATTTATTCGGATCACAAGAGCCTAAAGTATATATTCACTCATAGGAGCTGAATATGAGGCAGAGAAGATGGATTGAACTAATCAAGGATTACGACCTGGACATTCACTATCACCCTGGAAAAGCCAATGTGGTAGCCGATGCCCTTAGCAGATTGCCGTGCCGCTTGAACTCCATGATTTTAAAGGAGCAACCAAGTTTGCACAAAGAGATGGAAGATTTTTGAATGGAATTAGTAAGTGAAGGATTTTTGGCTAGCATAGAACTTCAGCCCAATTTGATTAGTCAGATTAAAGAGGCGCAGAAAGGAAATGCTAGTATCGACGGAATCAAGCGTCGTATCGGTACAGGCAAAGTACCCGGATTCACCGAGGACGAAGAAGGAGTTTTGTGGTACAAAGGACGCCTTTGTGTACCATCAGATTCTGAGTTAAAAGAAGTTATCTTGAAGGTGGCTTATGAGACTCTTTATTCTATCCATCCCGGAGGAACTAAGATGTATCAAGATTTGAAAGACCAATTTTGGTGGCATAAGATGAAGAGAGAAATTGGAAGCTATATCGCCAAGTGTGATATATGTCAGCGAGTCAAGGCAGGACATCAAAGACCCGCTGGATTGTTGCAACCTTTGCAAATTCCGGAATGGAAATGGGATTCTGTAGGAATGGACTTTATCACTGGACTACCTACTTCTAGTAGGGGAAATGACTCTATTTGGGTCATAGTGGACAGATTGTCCAAAGTAGCCCATTTCTTGCCCGTCAAAACCACCTATCAGAGTTCGAAGCTAGCGGAGTTATACATCGCTAGAATAGTTAGTTTGCACGGAGTCCCCAAGAACATCGTATCGGATCAAGGAACTCAGTTTACCTCGAGGTTCTGGAAGAAAGTCCAAGAAGGTTTAGGAACCTGCCTAGATTTCAGTACTGCGTATCACCCTCAGACCGATGGACAAACGGAACGAGTAAACCAAATACTCGAATATATGCTGAGAGCATGTGTGTTAGAATATGGATCCAAATGGGAAGACTGTCTTCCGCTTGCAGAATTTTCATACAAAAATAGTTACCAAGCCAGTTTGCAAAAGGCCCCATTTGAATTCATGTACGGAAGAAAGTGCCGCACCCCTTTGAACTGGTCGGAAGTAGGAGAGGGTCAGATTTTCGGACCCGACATCCTACGAGAAGCAGAAGAGAAGGTTCACAAGATTCATGAGCACCTCAAGACAGCCCAATCCCGACAGAAGAGTTACGCCTACAAGAGACGTCAAGACCTCGCCTTCAACATCGGAGATTTTGTTTATCTGAAAGTGTCGCCATTGAAGGGAATGCAGCGTTTCCAACTCAAGGGAAAGTTAGCCCCTAGATATATCGGACCTTTCAAAATTTTGAACCGTCGAGGAGAAGTATCGTATCAACTGGAACTACCTGAAGAGATGTCAGCTGTGCACAATGTGTTCCATATCACGTTACTTTGCAAGTGTCTCGAAGTCCCCGAGAAGACCGAAGTATTCAAGAATATCGATCACCGGACCATAGAGATCAACGATGACCTAACCTATCCCGAAGTACCCATCCGTATATTGGAAGAAGCCTTTCGAACTACCAGAACCCGAAGCATCAAGTTTCTCAAGATTCAGTGGAGCAACCACACAGAAGAGGAAGCTACCTGGGAACGCGAAGATCACATCAGGACGGAGTTTCCCGATCTCTTCAAATCCTAGGTAATCTTTTCGTCCTTTTTCAAATCTCGGGACGAGATTTTGTTTAAGGGGGGAAGGTTTGTAACATCCCAAAAATACCAAACTTAGATTATCAAACACTAATCACCAAGATTAGGGTCAACAAAAACTTTTCTAAGTAAACCCATGAATGCATGCATATGTGTATGCATAGTTTTTGATTTTCTTTAAAACCACTTTGTTTGTGTGATCCATTGCTTGTAAAATGTTTCTTAGGTGAAATAAACATCATCTAAAACATTTCCCACACTTTTCCTAAAGAAGGGTAAATCAAAACAAATATATTAAGTGAATGCTCATTTTGACCAATTTAACTCCCATGCCTACTTTGGCTGTCTCAAACTTTCAAAACCTAACAGAAACTTTTCTAGATCTTTGCACCCCTTGAATGTACTCATAACAAAGTATCAAGGCCCACTTTGTGATCATCCAGAAACTTTCAAATGCATAGTTTAAATGACAATTCAAAATTGAATCTTCTTCATATGGGAAGATCCCACTTTTCCAAAACCCACTCAAACAAGCTCAACTTTCAAAACCCCAACATCTGCAGACTCACCAGAACCGATCTAGCAAACCCACCAAAATTCATTTCAAAATTCAAAACTTGATTTCATGCGGCCATTTTATCAAACAGGTTGCAGACACAAATCAAACAAAACAACAAACACTATAGTGTGCAGTGTTTTGAGCCTAACTTGTTCCCTAGTTAGCTCACACACACCTCAGTAGATCATCTAGAAAGATTAGCCCAACACTAGCACCCCTGTGAGCTTGCCATTGCCATTAATGGTGAACAGCCGAGCACCCCCATGTCACCCCATTGTGGAAAGCAGGCTAGAGGAAGAACTAGCCGTGCCAACCTTGTCTGGGAGGCAGCCCACCGTCCACCGCCACTGCCTGTCCCAGCCGCAAGCGTTGCCAAGCCCTGGACCACGCGCCCGAGACACGCCCAGACCATGCCGAGCATCCGCCAGAGCGCCACCCTCGACCAGCATCCACAGACCGCGCGCCGCCCTCGCCGCGTGCACACACGATCACCACCGACCCAGGACACCGCCAGACATCCCCGTTTGCCGCCCCGTGCCATACAACCACCGCCCGCCGTCGAAGACGCCGCCTCTGCCGCGCAGAGCACCGCCCGTTCCAGACCAAACCACACCGCCCCATGCCTCGCGACCATGTCTTTGAGCATCGCCAGGAGAAACAGCACCGTCCCCTACCCTTGCCCATGCCATTAGCCGCCTGTAACGTCGCCCCCGACGAGCTCACCTTGCGCCCCGACGGTCCCCTCGCTCGACTATAAATAGAGGCCACCCCCGCACGATTTCTTCACACCATCTCACTCCCCTCTCCCCACTGATCGTGCCACACCATTCTCAGAGCAAGGCGAGCACCACATCGCCGGAATTTCACCGGAGCCCGCCGCCTCTGGAGAAGAAAGGAGCCAGCGATTGGAGCCGCCCCAGGAGAAGCCACCGGTACCAGGAGGTTCGCCGTCGTCGACTTCGTCGCTCGCCGGCCTCGCCGACCCTCGCCCGTACCCCGGTGAGCCCCCAGCACCCCCCACTGGCCGTGCTAGGTTTCGTTCTCGCCGGAGCTGTCTCGCGTCGACGATGACCCCCAGCCGTTGGATTAGAACTCAATCGAACGATCCACATTGCCCCATACCGCTTTGCCCAGCCCCGTGTCACTGACGAGTGGGGACACCCACTTAAGCAGCCCGCGGGAGCACTGCGCTTAGCAGGCCGGCCCGTTAGAATTTCCCGCGCAGCCCAGCAATTCAAATTAAACCTTTTTCTTTTTAAATTCAAACACACTTCTGTACCCAACTTCAAAAATCAACCCAGATTGATTCAGTGCACCAAATTGAATGAAACCAATTTTGTTGGAAAGGTCTGTGAATGCTTTATCCAAGCCAGTTGGATTCAAGTCATTTGGATCTGTAGATCACCCATAGTAAAAATAACAATGCAGAAGCTTTTCTGCATTCAAACATTTTTCAAATTCAAACCATAAAAGCTTTTGAGTTGATTCCAACTCTCAAAAATCTCATTTAACCATACCTTTCAGAATATATAAAAATATATAGGTTTACTTGTAGAAATAATGTTCAAGTAATAAAAGAATGCTTCATAAGCATTTCTAGCCACTTTAATTAATTAAAATAAAAGGGTAAAACCTTATTAAATTGTGACACCACTTTAAATCACATTCACATGGACTACAATATGTGGTGATGACATGTGTCAACATGATCCCATGTTTAGTTTGGAGAATATTAAATCTTGAGTAGTTTCTCAATGAGTAGAAATTACTTTTCTAAAATAAAAAGATTTAAACCAAGCCTTAACCTTGTAATGTTAGAGATGATGCTAGATCATCTATAGGACCCTTGTGTGTGATGATTGCAAGTAGTTAAGTATTGTTTGGTGATTGTGTACCTCGTATTTATTCATAGACGCTAGTACCGACCAAGGATACGAGGAGGAAGGAGGATACTACGAAGAAGAAGCCGAAGAGAACTTCAACCACTGCTCTGCACAAGGCAAGCTGATATTATTCCAATGCATGCTAGTAACTATGCAAGCTTATATTGTCATTGATGTAAGCCTTACTAGTCAAGTTGACCCATGCAAGCTAACACTTGCAAGATACCCTACTGGTGCCACACACCCATACTTGTGATATGAATACTATATGCCTTAAGCATATGTGATCATACCCACTTGCTAAACCAATCCTAGTTTTATGGCAAGCTTCTTACTTTATTTCTTTATCAAAGCTCACTTAGAGTCTACCTAAGAGTTTGGTAGATACTAGACAGTTGTGTTGAAGGTTGCATAAAGAACATAAAATTTGGCCTAAGCTAGAAACCTTGATATCGGACTAAGATATAAGGTTGGACTTAGTGAAACTCCACTAGTTACCACCCCTCATTAGTACCACCCCGACCGGTAGATGCTAGTGCTAAGCATAAAACTTGATCAACTTTAGATGGGAATACTTGGTGGAAAAATGGTTATGAAAACCTTGGAATGATGGATCATTCTATTGAAATGTTTTGGACATGTGTTTCCAAACACTTGATGATTTTGGTGATGAAAATGTTGAGGCATGAGCCTTAGCCCTTTATAAAACTGATGGTTGTCTGGATGCGATACCATTCCAATTTTTATCGTACAATCACAATACCCGAATATTGGGTAGGGATTGACTGGAAACTTATATACCTTAGTATTAGTTCCCTCACGGCCAAGGTCTGAGCTAAGGCTACCTTGTGAAGATTGTCCACCTGTGCAGTACCCAAGATGACAGTGGTCATGGTTGGGAGGCCAAACTCACAGGAGAGGTACTGATACTAAGGAGTGTAATTGAAAGGTTAGGATTGATTATCCGCATACTAAGTATGGTGAATTCAGGATTTGTTCCTGGCGGATGTATCGAATGTTGTGGTGAAAGTGTACAATGTCTGCAGAGTGTCAAACTATTCGAATAGCCGCGTCCGCGGTTGTGGACAGTTGGAGTGGCCATACTGTTCCCCCGTCAGACCTTTTAAAATGACTTGTGAAATGAATTGCGACTTTGACTTGACCACAACAGAGTTGTGGCCTGAATTACAAGATCCCACTTAGGAGTTATAAAATTGTGACTATCTTTGGAACTTAGTAAAGATAAACCTGGCTTTTTGCAAAACAACCCTAGAGCCTAGTGTCCTATTATCCAAAAAACCCTTATCTGTTAGTATTAGTTTGCGAGTACTTAAAGAGTACTCATGGCTTTGTCCCTGGCTATTCCCATGGCCAGACTATGAAGAAGAGTACCTCGAAGATGGACCCCAGGAAGGTTACGACAACTAGGATCATCTCCCATCATCAGCATTGCCTGTGACCCAGAAGATGGAGCTTCTCCTACGCTACCGTTATTACTACGTATTCCGCTGCTTGATGTTGTATTAAGAACTGGATCATGAGATCCCTATTTGTGTAAGAACTTATGTATCGGTTGTAATGGATGAAGTACTATGGTATCCAATTCTGTTATGTCTCGCCAAAATGGTAATCCTGGGATTGCGATGTATGGCATAACAGGCATCTAGGATTGAAAAATCCGGGTGTTGACATAAGCACATGCTCACTGACGGAGCTGCCCTCTTCCATCTTGTAGTTAAAGAACTTTTCAGAAGCCTCATAGCTCTCAACTGCCGCGTGAGTCTCAAATATCAGTTTGAGTTCACGGACAATATCATGTGGGTCTGAATTCTCAAACCTTTTATGAAGCTTCGATTCTAAACCATACAAGATAGCACACTGAACAGTGGAGTACTGAGTCTTAGGAGCGAGGTAAACATTCTTTACTTCATCGGTAGCATCAGCTACAGGCGGGTCACCCAGTGGTGCATCCAGCACATAGGTCAAATTACCAGCATTAAGGACAATCCTCAAATTGCGGAACCAATCCGCGAAGTTGCTTCCATTGTTTTCAACTTTTCTTTCTCTAGGAACGCATTAAAATTGATGGTAGGGGTCGCCATTGATCTACAACATATTTGCAATAGTTTAGACTAAGTTTATGACAAATTGAGTTCTAATTAATAGTTAAATTAATCTAGGTGAACTCCCACTCAAAACAATATCCCTCACATTGTTTTAGTGATCACACGAACCAAATCCACCACATCAAAACCGATCATCACGAGAGTTGATGTAGCTTCAATGGCGAACAACCGACATGTTCATCATATCTACTATATGATTCATGCTTTACCTTTCGGTGATCTGTGTTCCGAGACCATGTCTGTACATGCTAGGCTCGTCAAGATCAAACCTTAGCTTTCGCATGAGCAAATCTGGCTTGCTCACATTGTATACACTTGCAGAATCTAACACACCCGATCATCACGTGGTGCTTAAAAACAACAAGCTTTAGCAACAGTGCTTACTAAGGATGAACACTTTAGAACTTGAAATTCATGTGCATGAGGGATCATCTTATAATGCTACCATCGTTAACTAAGCAATACAAGATGCATAAAGGATTAACATCACATGCAATTCATAATATGTGATATGATATGGCCTTTCTTCTTTGTGCTTCCGATCTCCATCTTCAAGCACGAACATGATCTCCATCATCACCGGCATTGCATCAAGGTCAATGATGCTGCTCCATGGTTGTCGTCCACCACCTTCAACTATTACAACTACTTTGAATAGACACGCGGGTCTTAACAGAAATTAAAGACAACCATATGGCTCCTGCCGGTTGCCAACTTACAATAAGGAACATTGCATACATCAAATATAATCACAATCATGGCCATATCACATCATAGCACAACCCTACAAAACAAAGTTAGATGCTTCTAATTTCTTTGCATATTTTACGTGGTTTGGGGCTTTCAATAAGTGTCGATCTAACTTACGAACAAGAACCACAACGTTGATGTTTGAACTATCAAGTGCCCGTTGTAAATTGGATCTATACTATAATGGGAGAGACAGATACCCGCAAAGCCACTTATGCAATACAAGTTGCATGTTGAGCGTGGAGCAAGTCTCATGAACGATGTCATGTAAGGTTAGCCCGGGCCGCTTCATCCCATCATACCGCAAGATGCAAAGTACACAAGAAGAGATTGATAATAAAAGCACCACCGCGCACAATGACCATTGTGTTCTACTCGTGCAACAGATCTACATATAGACACGGCTCTGATACCACTGTAGGGGTTCGTTGCATGGAAAACAAAAAAATTCTACCGCATACAAACAAACAAGCCAAGATCTATCTACTAGATTGTAGCAACGAGTCGATGGAATAACTCACCCTCGAAGATTCCAAAGTGTTTAACGAGAGCGGATTCTCGTGGGTGATGTAGTCGTACTCCTGCCGATCTCAAGATCGTGTAGATGATCCTTCCGGCGTTGTGTACCGGCAGCGCTTCTGCAGTCAGTCACACGTTTGGTACTCGATGAAGACCTTCCTCTCCCTTGTTCCAGCAGGCAGTGGAGGTTGTAGCACTCTCCTCGCGATTCCGGCAGCACGACGGCGTGGTACCGGAGGTAGAGGGGAGATCTCGCAGGGCTTCGCCTTAAGCCAGAGCGAGTATGGTGGACTATGAGAGAGGCCTTGGCGATCTAGGGTTTAGAGGCACCAAGGAGAGGGAGCTATGCTGGAGGCTAGGGCAAGGGGAAGCCCCAACTCGGTGGCTAGGGCAAACCCTAGGGGCGGCGGCGACTTGGTGGAGGCCGGCGGCTAGGGCTAGGGTTTAGAGGAGAGAGGTGTAGCTAGAGGGGCAGCCCTGCCCCTCCTTATATAGGTGGGAGGGCGCCGGCCAGGGGAGGAGAGTCCTCCCCCAACTCGGCCTCCAAGGCCGGCGGGTGGAGGGAGAGGAACTCCTCCCCAAGTAGGTTTCCTACTCTCCCTCCACCAAGCAAACTTGTCGTTTGACTTTTCAAATTCGCGTTTGACTTTTTTCAAACTAGGATTTGATTTATCCCTTTATTTTGCTCAGCGATGACACCTAGTACATGATGCAACCATTCCAACTTGTTATGACACATTCGTGTACCCTTCCCCTCCGGAGTGTCGGACCTTCTGGAACCTTCTAGAACATTCCCGATGAAAACACCGGAACCATTCTCCAACCCCGAAACAGGACTTTCCTTATATGAATCTTATTCTCCGGACCATTCCGGATCTCCTCGTGATATCCCGGATCCCATACGAGACTCCGAACAACATTCAGTCTCTTACTCATCATTCCATAACTACTCAACAACATCGAATCCTTAAGTGTGTCTCCCTACGGTTCGTGAATTATGCGGACATGATCGAGACACTTCTTCGAACAATAACCAATAGAGGAATCTGGAAATTCATATGGTTCCCACATATTTCTACGATTACTTTGTGATCGAATGAACCACTTACATACGATACCAATTTCCCGTTGTCTCACGATAGTTTACTTATCCGAGGTTTTGATCGTCGGTATCTCTGCATACCTAGTTCAACCTCGTTACTGATAAGTACTCTTTTCTCGTTCCCGTGATATGTGATCCCTTGTGAGCCAGTCACATGCTTGCAAGCCAATTGGATGACATTCCACCGAGAGGGCCCAGAGTATATCTATCCGTCATATGGATGGACAAATCCCACTCTTGATCCATGTGTCTCAACCAATACTTTCCGAACACTCAATGCCACCTTTATAACCACCCAGTTACGGTGTGGTGTTTGATGTCATCAAAGCATCCTTCCGGTGATGGTGATATGCATGATCTCATGGTCGAAGGAATTAGGTTACTATGTATCAGAAAGCATATAGCAATTGAACTATTAAAATGACTTGATCTTTATGCTACACTTATCTATAGGAGTATGTCCATCACATCATTCTCCTAACGATATGATCTTGTTGTTAATAGCATCTCAATGTTCATGATAGGGAAACCACAATCATCTATTAACCAACAAGCTAGTATTATAAAGAGGATTTACTAGGGACTCTAATTTAGTTTACAAATCACACAAGTATTAATGTTTCCTTGTTAATACTGTTATAGCATGAATGTAAACATTTATCATAAACACAAAGATATAATAATAACTACATTTATTATTGCCTCTAGGGCATATCTCCAACAAGGCCCTCATCCACGGCATAAGGATGGCCAAGATCTGCGGCGCGACGCGCTTGGTCATCTACGGTGACTCCAACCTCATCGTTCAGCAGACGATGAACGAGTGTGATGCACACGCCCCCAACATGATTGTGTACCGCGCACACTACAATGCACTCGAAGGAGACTTTGACGGCTGCGAGCTTTGGCACGTTGGAAGAGAAAGCAACAAAGAGGCCGACAGACTCGCCAACATCGGCTCCACCTGCGCATGGGTGCCACCAGGTGTGTTCCTCGAACAAATCTGCATGTCGTCCATCAAAAGGAAATTCCCCAAGGGATCACCCAAAGAAGCAGAGCACTTGGGGGCTGCGCTACCCCAAGGACAGGAAGGACCCGAAAAGCTCGACACAGAGGTTGCAGTGGTCAACCTAATGCAGGTCATGGCAGTCGAAGAAACTTGGACACGACCATACCTCAGGTACCTGATAGACGGAGAACTGCCTGATAGCCTAACAGATGCCCGGCGCATATCTTGCCGGTCCAAGGTGTAGCATCCCGGGGAAACCCTAATTATAATATCGCATGTTGTCATCTATTTTGTGCACCATCATTGCATCATCCATTTATTTTTCCTCTCAAAATATTTTAACTAAAGCTATTTTTGTTTACTGCAACACCTCTTCTCTTGTTTCAAAACAAACTCTTATATTTATCTGCTAAACTATTTGCCTCAAAACTATTTGCTAAAAATATCTAAAACAAAACAAAATAATATTTTATTAAAATAATAAACCCTAGACCTAAAACCGGCCAGGCCCAAAAGGCCCAGCTGACAGATCAAACCCTAATCCCTACCTTCCCAAAACCCTAGACCTCACCCCATCTTTTCCCTCCCTGCCGCCGCCAGGCTCCCAGAAATCCCGCCCACCTCGCTACCGACAACCCCCTCGCCCCTGGACCCACCATCTCGCTCGCGGCCCCAACCACCCCACGCTCCACTCTCTCCCCACGTTCCTCTCGCCCTCTCGGCTCTCCCCTCGACCTCCCCTGTTTCTCGCTTTCCCCACCCGACGCCGCCGCCTCCCCTCATCCTCCCGTCCCCGTCCGCCACCAGGGGCTTCCCCCACCTTCGCCTCTTCTCCGGCCATCGCCTCCTCTCTGTTTGTGGCCGCCTCTGCACGCCATCGCGGGCGCCCTTCCGTCGGCCTCCTTCTGTCTACCTCCGGCCCCGATGCCACCGCCTCGTCCTGTGGTGCTCGGACTTCCCCGCCTCGCCGGTCCCGTCTCCCGGCCGCTGCCGTCCGCCTTCCCTACCCCGCGCTGCGCCTCTTGCCGTCGCCATGACCGCCATGGCCGCGGGATCTCCTCCGCCTGCGCAACCCCGCGCCCCTCGCCCCTGGACCCACCATCTTGCCGTCGCCATGACCGCCATGGCCGCGGGATCTCCCCTGGTGACCCCTCCTGGGCCTCGCCTCTGGTTCCTCCGGCAGCCGCCCGGGGCCGTCGACCCTGCTCCCTGTCAGGGGCTGCCGTCCCGATCACTCCCTGCAGCGTGCGCGAGCTTGGCTCCTCCCACACGAGACCTCTCCTATGCGACATCACCGCCCATCCCGCATGCCACTTAGTTCGTTGGCTGTTGTCTCCCCTGTTATTTTTGCTGCTTGTCCCATGCATGTCTGTGGGAGGCTCTTGATCCTGCCTGTCGTGTGTGGCCTTGTTGCTGGCTTGTTGGTGCATGTGGTGTTGGCTTAGCTTAAGTCCAATAGCAGACTGTTGGTTCAACAAGGACTACTGACGAGAACCGATGCCAAACCAAGTTCTTCTGGACCCTCGAAGCCCCAATGCCGAAGACCGATCCCAAACCCGACGCCGAGCCAAGTTCTCCTTCCCGGATCCGATGTCCGTTGCTGATCCCGTCGAACCCCTTGGAACCAAGATCGCCGATACCCCGATGTGTGACCCCTTTTCCCGAGATCCCTATATTTTTGTAATATATATAATATACTTGTTGCATATTAAATTGTCATGCTTGCACACATATAATGGGGTTTGGGGGCATTATGCCAATTCACCTAATAATTAATATGGAGTCCATATGCGGGCGAATCTAGTCTAATATTGGTCCATTTAAAATTGTGTAGTGAACCGATGATATATTTTGCCATGTTCAAACAACATTTAAATTGCGGGATATCTAAACAATATGAACTTAATAAATAATTATCGGGACCCCGATTCCACTTAATATGGCCTAATTGCATCGCACCTTTGACATGTCATACATCATACATGCATCATGCCCGATCATCTGCCGTAGTATTAAATAGTGCATCCGGTGTTTCTTCTAGTGCTTTGCTGCTTCACGGAGTAGGCCGATGAGTTGATGCGAGTGACGCCCGTTCTTCGGATGAACCTTCGACAATGTTTTTTAGGCGAGCATTCTTCCCCTTTTATACCTATTTTACTTTTATAGTTTTTATGTCCTCCTGTTGATCTATTGCTATCTGTGTTGCGATGCTCTAGTTTTGGTACCCGGGAAATCCCTTGCAGCCTTATATTGCCTTGGACACATCCTATTACCTGTTGTTTGGTAGATAGTTGGACTTGCGTGTTGTAGTCGCTTCCTCAAGTGCTGTTGCGTGTCGTCAAGTACCACAGTTGTTGGAGTATTGCCGTATGTTTAATGTTGGAGATGATAATGGCTTTAATTATCGTTTAATAACTAAAATTGAAGTAGGTAAATGCAGAGGCACCGGTGGATAATAGACAATATTTGGTTTTTAACCGCTCACTGGTGTCCCGTAGGACCCCGAGTTCTTGACACATGTTCCGAGATCGAGCGCGCTAACCACAGGTGGGGTGTGTGGGCACCTCCATCGATTAGTACCTGATTTCAAAGTACTGTACCAGGGGCCACAAAGTAGTTTGGGGCTTTATTAATATCCTGTACTTATGCCATGATTTATTGCTTTATTTACTATTGCGCGTGGAGCGCTTGTACTGTTTTGGAACCCCGTGCCACGTTTTCGCGATATCGACAAGCCCAGTCACACTTTCGGGTTCCCAGTCGTTTACAGCCGTCGTCACAAACCTTGGGTCCGTCTCGGAGACCGGCCGACTTCGTTACGGGTAGCTTAGTGGGGTGGCCCCCATGTTCTTTCTTTGGGTCTAGGAAACGTCGTGTCTGAAACCCCGTCGACATACTGTTGGGTGTATGTTTTGTGATCTTGTACCTACCTGATCTGACAACAAGGGTGTAGGTGCATGTGGAAACTTTGGTGCATCCCTGCAGGGTTAAATCTTTTCGAGAAGCCGTGCCCGCGGTTATGGACGACTTGGAGCACAGTTCTCGATCATAGACAACTATAACTAAAGTTTACTGTTATAATTTGACTTGTATCCGATATGACTAGTAATCAGCTTCACTACAACGGAATGGCTAAATAAAAGTACCAACAACTGCTGGGTTTGGGATATCTCATGCTAATGGTATCTGACTAGTAAGTGTTGCAACTATAACGGAATGATTAACTAAAAGTGCCCACTGCTTATTATATCATGATGACTATCCATACCTCACTAGTAATTGCTGCAATGATAACTGAATAAATAAAACTGTCAACTGTGTGAGTTCCTCGGATGACTTCCTCGTTTGGTCTCGAGGGGGAAATACCAGGATGGGTATGTTTGGTGGTAGTATCAGGTTGGTTCCGAATAGATCTTTCTTATCCCTCTCTGATAGCCGACAGTTATATCCAGTCTCTATAGGTTGTTTAGTGCATGCTGCGCTGCCGCTTCAGTCCACCATACCTATGTAGGCGAGGACCGCCGAATTCTAGTCTCGCCGTGTACTGGCCTCAGTACTGACCGCTCTCTTTTTCTTTTGCCCTTTGCCGGCACCCCTTTTGTTTTAGCAGGTTTTGAGATCGACGTCGTTAGTAGGGTTACCCTTCCGGCTTGGCCTGGGCAGGGTTATGGACGCCATTGATTATTCTTCAGGGCTCTTAGCTCAATTTGCATCTTGTCCGTACTCGGACGCTGTATCGTTTTAAAGTTGAATTGGATCTTTGTATTGTATATATGTATTCTTGACTCTTTGAGTCGCTGATGTATATAACTGTTCTGTGGGTTCCATCGAGGACTATTGTGTAATGATATTACTTCGTTTTCCACCCGCACGAAAGTGCCTGGTGGGCACCTTTGAATCGTTTCTATGCGGGTTTGGCGGGAATCGCTGAGACTTGCATAGGGCCGATTCCGAGGGTGTTACACAAGGCCTTCACCATCATCAATGGCGAGTTGTACAAGCGCAGCATTTCGGGTGTACTCTAAAGATGCATCACCATCGGTGACGGCAAAACCATCCTCCAAGACATCCACGAGGGCATCTGCGGCCATCATGCGGGCAGCCGCTCCCTCGTCGCCAAAGCTCTACGAGCTGGATTCTACTGGCCAACGGCCATGAATGACGCCAAGGACATCGTTCGAAGATGCAACGGGTGCCAAAGGTTCGCAGATAAACTGCACGCACCCGGATCAGAGCTTAGGCCCATACCTTTGGCCTGGCCCTTCGCCCAATGGGGCCTCGACATGATCGGCAAACTGCCCAAGTCCTCGAAAGGAGGCCACGTCTACCTCCTGGTCGCAGTAGACAAATTCACAAAATGGATTGAGGCCATGCCTGTCACTAACCAAAAGGGCAAAACGGCTGTCAAGTTCTTCGAATCCATTGTCTACAGGTTCGGCGTGCCGCACAACATCATAACCGACAATGGGTCGAACTTCATCTCCAAAGAATCCCAGGACTTCTGCGAAGACCTCGGAATCAACATCACATATGCCTCCGTGGCGCACCCGCAAACGAATGGGCAGGTCAAAAAAGGCCAACGGCCTCGTCGGCGTTGGCATCAAGAAGCGCCTAATGATCCCACTTGAGCGACTCGCATGAGCCTGGACACAGGAGCTACCCTCGGTCCTCTGGAGTTTGCGCATGACACCGAACAGCTCAACTGGCTACACGCCCTTATTCATGGTGCACGGAGTCGAAGCCGTGCTACCAGCAGAGGTACGCCACAAGGCCCCACGGGTCGTCGCCTACAGCGAAGCCGAATCGACGGCCGCACTCGAAGACGTCGTCGATACACTCTACGAGGCGCGTGACATAGCAGCAGCTCGATCAACGGTGTATCAATAGAGCCTCCGCAACTACCACAGCCGACGGCTGCACCCAAGGTCCTTCATCAAAGGAGACCTAGTCTTGCGACTCAAACAAGAGCGATCGAAGAAATTTGAGTCACCATGGGAAGGACCCTACATCGTCACTGAAGTCATCCAAGGTGGCGCCTATCGCCTCAAGCACGTGGAGTCTGGAGTCGCATACTCCAACCCATGGAACGTCGCACAACTGTGACGCTTCTACCCCTAGCTACCCCCCCTCCTTTTACTTTCAATAAGGCTATTCAGCCAAGGCTACTCAGCCGAACAATGTACCTCCTCCTTACGATATGAATAAAGCTAAGTGTCTCGCCCCAAATTTTTGTCTATTGTTCGCATTTTACTCCATGTTACAACACACTCGGGGGCTCCCCCCACCTCACGACTTCGTCGACTGAGGATAACGCGTGTACACCTAAGTAGCTGACCACGTCATGCTAACAAAAAGGGCACATATACAAACAAAGCACCATGTGCTAAACAACAATAAACCTTTACAATAAAGGGAACAACACGCCCAGTCGAATACATACAAATTTTACATCTATCTTTTTATAGGTCCTACCTATTCTGAAGAATCACCTGCGCACGCTGCTCAAACAGATCTACAATTTGTTCGGCATGCTGCCTTACAGCCGCATAATGTGGACGCATATCCCACTCGCCACCATCCGGCCGAAGAGGCGGCCCAGCCGCTACAGCAGACAGATCTACATCGGGACGATGTAACCGCACAAGGGAAAGCATGGCCTTCAACCCCGCGACAAGTTGATGCCGCACCAGTTCCCTGACAAGATGCACATTTCGAAACTTCGCCAGCAGAAACATCACGTGCAGAACTGACGCCAACGAAGCCTTTGCCTGACGCAGCACCCACGATACCTGGTGAACACGATCCTGCACAGTCGCAAGGACCAGGGCACGATCGCGGTCCATCTAGAAAAAACTGCCGGACTCCATGTCCTGCTGGGTCAGGCAGTTGATCCAAACAGCAACACGCTCCTTTTCCTCCTTCGGAGCAAGATTAGCACCTACAGCACTTGCAGAAGTAAGATGAAAGGCCAACAGGCACATCCGAAACAATGAGCAGCAGCTCGAAAAACTCACACTGAAGCTGTTTGGACAGACGATGCAACTCCCCCATCAAATACTCCTCTCTAGAAGTGCCCCGCTCTGCCTTCGATTTCCAAACATCGGCGTGGCCACGCACTCCAAGCAATTCTTTATCGAGACTACGGATGCGGTCTCGAAGAAACACAAGCTGCGATTCACGATCCAAGCATGGACGCATCTGTGGCGCAGACGAAGTGTCAACGGGATCATCACCCGAAGGCCCCTAGGGGAAAAGAAGGCAAGGATATGAACAAACAGACGAATGAACACAGAACTCGGAGATTCATTATATGCAGCAAAAAGGCACTGCTTGGCACAAGGACTGTTCATAGACATAATTACAACAAAAGAAACAAAACCTATCCTACAACTACAAGGCCTAAGAAGCTGCATCCTGAGTAGCCTCAGAGCCGGATTGCCTGCTCTTGGCCTCCCCCTGCTGCCTCAACGCATACTCAGCCAGCAAGTCAATCAACTTCGGCCCATAACGTTTACCATAATGTTTACAGCAGGCAGCGTAGAGGGCGAAGGCTACCTCGGATCCGTCAGCATCCGTTGGCATCTGGGAGGTGACCTGATGAAGATCCAGCTCCGCTCCAGACGCTAGGGCCATCACCAGCCCGACGGACGCACCAATGCCTTTCTGCTTGCACTTGTACGCCACAGGTGCATTGGCCGATAGCGCATCCGCCAAGGTATCGACATCCTCGAGGGCGACACCCTTGGGGACGAGCTCCTTATAGAAGCGCCCGAGATCCTCCTTGGCCTTGGCAAGCGAGCCGACCACGGTACTGCAGCGGTCTTCGACCGCTGCAGTGGCATCATCCAGAGCACTTCCGTGCTCCAGAGCACCGCAGTCAAACTTGATGCCTGTGGTATCTAAAGAAACAAAAGAGGCAATGTAATAAAAGCACAACAAGAAAAGACAAGGAAGCCGAAAAGGGAAAGACGAAACCACTCACCTAAAATAGCCTTGGCAGCCGCCATCAGATTGTCGGCTACCTCCTTCTCGCGCAAGGCCGCATCGGTGGCAAGTTTCTCCTCGCGGTCCGTCCCCTCCTGCTGCAGACGCTCCTTGGCCGCAGCCGCGTTGGCTAGCTCCTTCGCACCAACGGTGTCCTCGGCCTTCTTCTCCGCTCGCCGAAGGATCTTTTTGATAGCATCAAGCTCGCGGAGGGTGGTGTTGTTGTCCTCTACAAACAACAGAACACTTGTCAGATCAAAGAAAAAGAAATAGAAGAAGAAGCTAAAAGATCAACGTACCCTGAAGCTGTTTGAAGCTGGCCTCCAACACCAGGTGCTGCTGCACCAATTGGTTGGCGCCTTGCACAAAAGGCTGCAAAAGATACTACTCGTCAAAAGAAAGGCTTGGGGGCTACGCCCAAAGAATGAGCAAAACAAGTTACACATGTGAATAAACGCTCGGGGGCTCCACCCGAGACACAAAGCAAAAGTGATCAGCAGATCACCCGAAAACGCCCGGGGGCTCCCCCCACGACAAGATCGAAGGGACTTACATGATCAGACGGCGACTCCGAAGTTCCAGCCGAAGTCTTCTGGGGGAGAACCACCCGAACCTCCTACGGAGAAGGGTTCGGAGCAGCGCCCTCATAGGTGGCCACCGTCTAAGGAGGAGGAGGAGGAGGAACAACCTTCGACTCTCCCATCATCTCCCGACCGTCATCGCTGAAGGAGCCATCGGTGGAGTGGCTACAATAGAAAAAGTCAGCCAAGTACAAGCAAACAGACAAGAGAAAGCAAAAGGCAACTGAATAAAACTTACGAGTCGAGATCGCTCAAGTCGAAGACAGGCGGGGTCCTCCTGCCCTTCTTCTCCTCTTTCTTCTCTTCCTTCTTCTCTTCCTTATTCTGCTTCGCCGGCGGGTGTGGTTCCACAACCCGCACGGGCATAGCCGGAATAGGAGAGGAAGAGCCCCCATGACCCCCACTGTGACGCTCAAGGCACAGCGGGTTCCTAGGCATCGGCGGAGTCGAAGCATCCGACGATTCGCTCGAACTCCGCGCCCGCTTTCGAGTGCGCTCCTTGCTCAACTCAATGGCTTCCTCGACCGGCGACCGTCGACCGCGCCGAGGGAAGCTCAGACATGGAGTCTACTACCTCATTGTACGACGCATCCGGTAACAATTCGGGCAGTGGAGGCGACATGCCTGGTACCTTGAATTCCTGCGCAAAAATAAATAAACTTTCAGCACGTAAACAAGTACAAGGAAAACACAGTCGAAAACAGCGCTACGCGCACGTCCCAGATCTACACCTACGGAACCGGACGAGAAGCAGTGAACGGAGGAGTCAGCGACTTCCCCGGAATATCCTCTCCAGCCTTGTACTTCAGCAGCGGGCGAAGAATCCCATCGAGATCCCCCTGGAGAACTCCTCAGCCGAAACCCTAGTCGGATCACGGCGACCAGCATAAAGGAACATCGAGTGCGCCCTAGCCTGGAGCGGCTGCACCCAACGTTTAAGGAAGGTGCAGATGATATCCACACCGTTCACCTCCTTCTCCGGAATCAACTAAAGATCCTCTAACCGACGATAGAGCCCCTCTATCTCCTCCACCTCGCCATCCAAGATGTGGTTTTTCCACGACCTCTTTGGCTCGATTTTCTAGCAGGTTCGAAAGGAGGAAGGACAAAGCTCTGTCCGACAACTGTGGAGTCGCGGATGTAAAGCCATCGCCTCCGCCAGTACTGGACAGATTCAAACATAGAAAAGGAGAAGAACAGAAAGTTGGATCTCAGCGAGATGATGCAGCCGCCGATGGGATAAACGCCATCGGAGCCGGATTGTCTCTTCACGGAATAGAGCTTCCGGAAGAGGCCAAAGTGCGGCTCGATACCGAGCCAACACTCACAGAAAGTGATGAAACAGGCGACATGAAGAAGAGAGTTTGGTGAAATATGATGAAGCTGGATGCCATAAAGAAAAATCAATCCATGGACATTATCGTGGATTGGGAAAGAGAGGCCCCGAAGGACAAAGGCGATGAACATAACCCGAAGCCCAGTGGGAGGACGGGGAATTACCTCGTCGCCGGGAAGTCTGATGGCCTCCCTATCCTGTGGGATCAGGCCCCGGTCACGGAGCTTGCGGAGGTCACCCTCACGCGTCTCTGATCGCCGCCAGCCACGTCGGTGACGCGGGTGGCGGCGGAACCCTTCTTGCCGCCGATGGCAGCACTAGTACCAACTGCGGTGGAGGACTTCTTGGATTTCCCCATCGCAGTGCGCCGGCGACGATGACGAGCATGCAGAAACAAGGAAGGAAAGGCTCGGGGAAATTCTAGCGCGCAGTGAGAAAAGCTCAAAGAAGATGGGAGCAGTGAAATAGGAATGATTATAAGGACAGAACGATGCACGACGACCGTTCATCGGGAAGACCTAGAGCCAACATCAAGATCTGACCGTCCACGTGTCAGCACAGCAGCGAACCGTCGCTCACACGCCGTCCACTACGCATGGAAATCAAGGCGACGCCGTAATTATCTCCACGACGTGCGTGACCGGTCAACTCAAAGTCAGAAGGTAGGACCCACGTTCGTCCAGTCATGTCATCTCTAGCGCCGCAGACGCTTGAGGTCAGCGATCGTCAGCACTGACGTCATAAAAAGCTATACTAGCAACGGTTGCAATTCTTCAGCTACACAGATAAAAGTACTCACTCGGATCTATGATTCGACTAACTACTCGGGGGCTACTCCTATCAGGAGCACTGGCCGCGCACCCGAAAATGATCAAAGTACTAAACCATTGAATTATTCTTCGAGTCCTACGTCGAGTCTACGACTCCACTACGGACTCGGGGGCTACTCCCATAGGGAGGATGGATTTAAGCATCCGAAAAATTTGTGTCCTACGAACCTAAAAGTCAACAAAGATCGAATTAAAGTCTCCGCTCGAGTCTACGACTCGAACAGACACTCGGGGGCTACTCCCATAGGGAGCGCTGGTCGCGCACCCTATGAATTCTTCGACTGCGATCCTTCGGATCAGCATACAAAACTTTTTTGGCAGCTCTGTCCCATTTTTACGCTAAGTAAGCAACGTCCTCCTTCACCACCCCAAAACACCTCCGCGGTGATAAACATTCGGATGTTGCGTCTGCGACGCAAATATAAGACCTACAGATACCATCTGATGGCCTGGTAACGCACACGACTTCGCTCTGCTAGTAAAAATCCATGCCAGCAGGCGCGATGAAAAATCCCGACGAACGCGTTGGGTGCATCATTTAAAATTCACTGGAATTCCACTCCTGTAAGTCCTCCGTGGCCTGATTCGAATTACGCCAGCATATGTTCCGGGTTCGAGTCGAGGGACTCAAATCTGAAGAAGATCGTGTTGTTTTGTCCTAAGACAGTTAACTGACCCTGATCTGTCCGGAGAGTCAGGAACACACATCAACAATCCCTACACACTCAAATCATTCTCTAGACAAACAGAAATGGCTGCACCCGAAGGATTAAAGAGTCCTCAGCCGAATCTACGATTCGACTGAACACTCGGGGGGCTACTGACATGGCTATACCCTGCGGGTACACGACCTTAGCATACCTGGTCTAGCCCAAGGAAGGCCCACGACAAATATGCGCCAGCCCATGAAGACTTTCAGGTGGCCAGGGCCCATGACGCCTTCGGATCCTTGGAGAGCAAGACTAGAGTAGATAGAAAATTAAAAGGGGTAACCCTAAAACCTGTAACCGACTCGATCTATGCCTGGGACCTGCCTACCTCTATATAAAGTCCAGGAGGGCACGACGAGGAGGCTCTCTCTCGCATACCACCACATACACACCTCCATGCCAGATTGCATCTGCGCACCCTTGTACTTTTCGGTTCCGCCGTAATCAAGAGTAGACAAGCAGGAGTAGGGTTTTCCCTCCGGGGGCCTGAACCTGGGTAAACCCGTGTCCCCGTGTTGCTTGTTTTCTAACCGTTCTGCGATCTCCAGCATCCCCATCTTCTCCAAAACTCAAGCTCATAAGAATGGACATTGACAAGATTAATCCTCGTCAAGATCGTCATCAGCAGGCCCATCTGCTGCCTCTTGATCTTCATTATCTACCCCCGTTGCAGTATCATCATATTCAGGATACATATTATGATAGTTGTCATCATCCTGTTCTTCTTCGTTGTCTTCCATCACAACCCCTTTTTCTTCATGCTTGGTCCAACAATTATAGCTGGGCATGAAACCGGATCGAAGCAGGTGGGCGTAAATGGTTCTGGTATTTAAGTAGTCTTTCTTGTTCTGACAGTGAACACACGAACAACACATAAAACCATTATGACCATGGTTTGCATTAGCCACAACGGTGAAATTTTGGAGGCCCATAATGTACTCGGAAGTGCGTCGACCGTATATCCATTGCCAGTTCATCTGCATTATATAGTATATCAAAAATTAATAGGGAGATGACCACTTATATAGTACATCAAGACACATTAAAGGATAAAGTTGCCGACCTGGACCGAGAAGGAAAGAGCAACGAGAAAACTTAATTCGAGCTCTCGTACATTTCACCGAACACCTCTTGTGCATAGGAAAAAAACACAAACTAGCACACCTCTCACCCTCTTGCTAAGCTCCAAAATGAGAGAGTGAAAAAATGAGAGAGATGGATGTGGGCTGCGGTGTGTTATATAGACGCACCCACTTTAACACCGGTTCAAGCCACGAATCGGTGTTAAAGGGGGGTTGCGCAGGCCACTGGTGCAGGGCTTTTAACACCGGTTCGTGGCTCGAACCGGTGCTAAAGGGGTGCTCTTTTTTTGCTTTCTGGACCACGCTGGTACGGGCGCCACCTTTAACACCGGTTTGTAGAAGAACCGGTGTTAAAGCCCATTTCCGACCTCAACCAAAGGCCTTGTTTCCACTAGTGTTAGCAGAGGATGGTGAGATAATTCTCTATGCTCCATACTGTTGCTCTAGATATCTAATGACTGAAAAGATTATTTTTCTTTATATTGTCAAAAACCTTTGTATTTTATCATACATTTTCTCGTAGGTCTTCCTGCAGGATATTGCTTTGAGACAATAGCCATTTTGTGATACACACGTGCTACTTTTACCCGTTTGGCCGTGGTAACACTATGCAGTCATATATATTTATCAGTTTAACGTTTTCTATATAGTATGTAGTCATAACTATCGTTTTATATGGTATCAGTTCTAAATTCGATCCTACCTTAGAGCTATCGCTGCCAAAACCCTAGCACCATCGCCGCATCTTCCCAACCTTGTGATGCCCTCTCCTATGGCGCCGTGCTAGCCGATAAACGCGCTTCCGCCGTGCTGCCCCCGGGAAGGTCGATCTCCATGATCTCTGTCGGGGGCTGCACAACCCGTACGCAGGGTTCGTCCATCGATTCGTGACCGGCTATTCTGTAAGTCTCTTTTTCTTATCTCTTGATCGGTTTTTTTGGTTTACTGATCTTAGATCGGATTGAGTCGTCTACCGCCATCGTCCACTCGCGCCTCTACTTCGACCATCGGCATTGAAGATCTACATCGTGCCTATGCGCCTACCTTGGCAGGCTATCGCGGCCGCTCCCCCTCAGATCGTCTTTCTCCGGGACTTCACCAACAACGCCGCCATCCACTCCAATCTACGCGTCATCCACACCATTGCGCATATGGCGCACCATCGGTTTGATCAACCGACCCCGTACCTGTCTACGCCAAGCACATCCCCAAGAACGCGCCTACCACCGACCGATCTACGGGCTACCGCTGCGTCGCCCCTTCGGGCCGCAGTACCGCTGCCTTTGCTCCATACTACCGGCTTCCAACACGCCTTCATTAGTGTGTACGTCACTGGTGGTCTCTCAGCCGCTGCACCAACTTGCGCCTTGTAGCTATGCCGCCCCCTCAGTAGCGTCGCTGCATGCAGTCTACTTCGCTGTCCCTGTGCATCGACGTCCTCGGCTTCTTCGTGCCATCTCTTAAGGCGTGCCATCTGCGCATGGTCTTTGTCACGTCAACGGGTTCTTCTTCGCCTACATCGAGTACCCGAGTACCGCTGTCGTGCCTCTCTAGGCGTTCGGCATGACCACTCCGGATCGCCGCTGGTTTCGCCGCCCTCTATGTCTTTGTCCACTACAACTTCGCCGTCAGCGTCATCGCCTCGTCCCCGACTACACCACCTTCTCCTCTACTCCAACAACCGCGGACATCATGCATCTCTCCCTTCGCCGCTCTGTTCCTCGCAACTGTTCTGGAGGCCTCCTCTGCTAGTCTCTCTAACATGGCGACAAGTTCATGATGGTCCCTGTCCCTTGCACGCCTGGAGTGTCTTCGTTCCCGACGCGTTCTCGAGTCTGGCAACCTCGGATCGACGTCTCGTCTTCATCGGCTTCGACAACGTCTTCTTCGGCCTCGACCCCTCTACGACTACCTTGACCACGTCACCGACGACTTCTTCTTTGCATACTTGGTTCTGGCAAAACCGGAGTGTGTGTTCTTTCCCAACGTGCGCCTAGTCCTGGTAAAACTATGGTCGCACCTCGTCCTCGACGACTCGGACTGAATCGGCTTCGGCATCGACATCCCCGACGACTGCCTCGATGCGTCTTCATCATACTTCTCGCGCACTATGCGCATGCGGCTTCACGTGCAGTTATCTCGACACCGACATCCCTGATCACGGTGACCCCTCGCACGGCTACCTCGACCACGGCACTGCCAAACGCTCTCGGCTCCCTCGACATCGACACAAGGGCTATCACCTCGCTTGAGCATCTCACCAGCTTCTTCTACAGTCCAAGCTACCGCGATGCGACACCGTCCACGACGTTCCCTCTCGAAATGCGGGGGGGATGTCAGCCTACTGGATGCTATTTCGGTTTATCTCCAGTATGACCGTCCGCGACGTTCCAGTTGTTCACGTCGCTACCGCTACGACTGCGGGGATGTTAGAGTATTATACGAACACAGTTATTATTGTAGTTTAGGATAATTAGGACTCTAGTCTAAATTTTTTATACTCAAAGATGATCCATGTACGTCTATATACATTCGCTCATGAGGCTCAATAATACAATCCATCGTATTCCGCCAATCTTTCTCTATCGTTTCTAGGAGAAAGTATCTAAGTATAAACTATATAGTGGGTGTCATCTTCTACAAATTAAAACTAGCTAACACAAATTAGTGAAGGAATTTGTATTTTTTTTATGACCCAGCGGCTTCAAGGTAGCTCCGCCCGATACACATCATGGGTGCGGTGAAATAACAAATTTTAGGCAGGATAAGAGTAGATGGGATGGAATGTTACTACAGCTGATTCGTACTGGCCTTGACTTCACAAAGGCTTCAAATGTCCATCATTCCAATACAATAGTCCAGAATATCATGAGTCTTATGCTGCCAAAATATAACATAATAGTCTTACGTAACATCAAGATAGCTATTTTGCAACTTTACGCTCTCGCATTGTCATGAAAGTATCAACTATGTCTTTTTCACTTACCTTCAAAAACACATCTCAATCAATAAATGTCACTAAGAAATGGTTCAAGAGATCATCGCCCATGCTATTGCCCAACTTGTTCTTCATAAGACTCATTGCATAAAATACCCTTTCAACACTAACGGTCGCCACGGGTAAGATCAATATCAATTTGAGATGCAAGTAGACTAAATCATAAACAAGTTGCTTTTTTTGTTTCATCACTTCCGGTCGCCACGGGGTTGATTTGTCTATTTTTACCCTGTATTTTTCTGGTTGGAAAAAAATGTTCATATGGTTGGCATACACCTCTTTGAAGGGATTCGCAGCATAGTAAATCAAAAAAATTCTACGGATGCGAACGAGAAAGCCAAGATCTAATCTAGGAGATGCAAACAACGAGAGAGATTAGATGAGATCTTCATACCCTTGAAGATTCGCACAGCGGAACGTTCGTCGGAACGTGGGTGATGTAGTCGTACTCGCTTCTCCTCCTCGTGATCCGATCCGATCTAGCACCGCAAGTGGCGATGCCTCTAGGAGATGCACACGTGCAGCACCTCGATGTCTCCTCCTTCCTCGGTCTAGCAAGTATGGTGGAGAGACGGATTGGATCTACAACGCGACGGTGCGGTGCAAGTGGTGGAGAGTTTCTGCAGCAGGGCTTCGCCTACACGCAGTCGGAAGGGACAGAGAGAGGAGGGCAGCAGGGCGACTAGGCTTGAGGGAAAGGTGTGGGGGGGTGGTGCGCCCCAGCCCTCTATATATAGAGGGGTGGGCGCCAGCCCTAACCCCTTACCCAAGTCCTAGGCCGGCGGCCAAAGAAGGGAGGAGTGGGGGGCAAGTTTCCCCCCCTCCTTCTAGAAGCTCCAATTAGGGTTTCCCCTTGTTTGGCCGGCTGGGCCCTATGGGGCCTTGTGCCCCTGGCCCAATGCGGCCAGGGCACTCCCTCATAGGCCCATGCCCCCTCCCGGCAGGTGGGGCCGCGTTGGTCTCCCTCCGAAAGGTTCTAGAAGCTTCCGGTACAATACCGATTAACCCGAAACAATTCCGAACTCCAAAAACTGCATTGCCTTATATGAATCTTATTCTCCGGACCATTCCGGAACCTCTCGTGATGTCCCGGATCTCATCCGAGACTCCGAACAAAAACTCATAAACCAATTATCCAATCTATCCTAGCGTCGAGACACGTTAAGTGTGTGACCTTTTGGGTTTGAGAATGTGCAGACATGATCTTATATCAATAATCAACAGCGGGGTCTGGAAACCCATATTGACTCCCACACATTCATCGATGATCATATCGGATGAACCACGATGCCAGGATTCATTCAATCCCATATATATATTCCCTTCGTCTCGCGATATTTTACTTGCCCGAGATTTGATCGTCGGTACCGTCATACCTAGTTCAATCTCGTCCACAGCAAGTACTTTACTCGTTCCGTAATCCGATATCACTTTGTGATTAACTCCTTAACCACATGCTTGCAAGCGGTGTTGATATCGATTACTGAGTGGGCCCGAAGTATATCTCTCCGACTTGGGAGGGAAAAATCCCATCTCGATACATACAACCCAACAGGTACTTTCCGATCACCTGAGAGACACCTTTATGATCACCCTCTCATAGGATGACGTTTGATGACCTCAAAGCTTTCTTCCGATACCAGGGAGTTGTATTATCTCATGATCTAAGGAATACAATATTTGACATAAGAAAAGCTTCACAAAGATGAACACGATGACACGATCTAATTGCTTCGCTTAGTTTGGGTCTGTCCATCATATCATTCTCCCAATGATATGATCTCATTATCAATTGACAACTCATGTCTATGGTTAGGAAACCTTAACCATCATTAATCAATGAACTAGTACATAGAGGCATACTAGGGACACGGTGTTGTTCATAAACCACACAAGTATTAAAGTTTCCGCTTAATACAATTCTACCATGGAATATAAACTTTATCATGAACAAGAATTATAATAATAACATCTTTATTATTGCCTCTAGGGCATAATTCCAACAGTCTCCCACTTGCACTAGAGTCAATAATCTAGTTTACATTTGGCAACAATCTCACACCCATGGCACTAAGGTGCTGATCATGTTTTACACGTGGAAGAGGTTTGGTAAATGGATCTGCGACATTCAGATCTGTATGTACTTTGCTAATCTTCAGATCTCCATCTGCTATATAATCTCGGATTATATGAAACTTGCGGTTGATATGCTTGGTCTTTGGATGATATCTTGGTTCCTTAGCGAGTGTTATGGCGCCAGTGTTGTCACACAATATCTCCAGTGGGTCCAATGCACTTGGAACCACGCCAAGCTCAGTGATGAAGTTCCTGATCCAAACTCCTTCACTTGACGCTTCTGCAGCAGCCATGTATTCCGCTTCTACTATAGATCCCGCGATCACGCTTTGCTTGCAGCTTCTCCAGCTCACAGCTCCTCCATTCAAAATATAAACTTATCCTGTCTGAGATTTAGAATCATCCTTGTGGTGTCGAAACTAGCATCGACGTAACCTTTTACGACGAGTTGTTCATCACCTCCATAGACTAAGAACATTTCTTTAGTCCTATTTAGGTACTTTAGGATGTTCTTCACGGCTGTCCAGTGTTCCACTCCTGGATCACTTTGGTATCTGCTCGTCAAACTAAGAGCATTGGACACATCCGGTCTAGTACATAGCATGGCATACATGATAGAACCTATGGCCGAGGCATAAGGCACTTTGATCATAGCTTCCCTATCATTTACCGTAGCTGGACGCTGAGCCTTGCTCAATATCTTACCTGACAACATAGGCACTGAACCTTTCTTTGCCTTATTCATTCTGAACCTTTTCAGAACTTTGTCTAGGTATGTACTCTGGCTTAAAGCTATCAGGCGTCTTTGTCTATGTCTATAGATTTTGATGCCCAATATATAAGCAGCTTCACCTAGGTCTTTCATTGAAAAACACTTGTTCAAATAACTCTTCACATCGTTAAGCATGTTAATGTCATTTCCAATAATCAATATGTCATCCACATATAGTACCAGAAATGTCACCGAGCTCCCACTCACTTTCTTGTAGATACAAGCTTCGTAGCAATTTGAAACAAATCCAAAGCTCTTGATCACTTGATCAAAACGAAGGTTCCAACTCCGAGATGCTTGCTTCAGTCCATAAATGGAACGCTGAAGCTTGCACACTTTATTAGCATCCTTAGGATCGACAAAACCTTCGGGTTGCATCATATACAACTCTTCATCAATGTTGCCATTGAGGAACGCAGTCTTGACATCCATTTGTCATATTTCATAATCATGAAACGCAGCAATTGCTAACAAAATCCGAATGGACTTAAACATCGCTACGGGAGAGAAAGTCTCATCGTAGTCAACACCTTGAACTTGTCGAAAACCTTTTGCGACAAGTCGTGCTTTATAGACGGTAACATTACCATCCGCGTCCGTTTTCTTCTTGAAAATCCATTTGCACTCAACGGCCTTTCGGTCGCTAGGAGGGTCCACCAAAGTCCATACTTGGTTTTCGCTCATGGATCCCAATTCGGACTTCATGGATTCTAGCCATTTCTCAGAGTCTGGGCTCATCATCGCTTCCTCATAGTTCGTAGGTTCACTGTCTTCTACCAACAAGACAGTCAAGACAGGGTTGCCGTACCACTCAGGAGGGGCACGCGACCTTGTTGACCTGCGACGTTCAGTAGCAGCATCGTCCGAAGCTTCATGATCCTTGTCATTAGATTCCTCTATTGTTGGTGCAGGCGGCACTGGAACAATTTCAGGTGCTGCGCTACTCTCCAATTCAAGAGAAGGTTCAACAACCTCGTCTAGCTCTACTTTCCTCCCACTCACTTCTTTCGAGAGAAACTCCTTCTCAAGAAAGGAACCGTTCTTTGCGACAAACACTTTGCCTTCGGTTCTGTGATAGAAGGTATACCCAATAGTTTTCTTAGGGTATCCTATGAAGACGCATTTCTCCGCTTTGGGTTCGAGCTTGTCCGGCATCAAATTCTTGCCGTAAGCTTCGCATCCCCAAACTTTAACAACGACAACTTAGGTTTAGCACCAAACCATAGTTCATACGGTGTCGTCTCAACGGATTTAGATGGTGCCCTATTTAAAGTGAATGCAGCGGTTTCTAATGCATAACCCCAAAATGATAACGGCAAATCAGTAAGAGACATCATTGATCGGACCATATCTAATAGGGTTCGATTCCGGCGTTTAGACACACCATTGCGCTGTGGTGTTCCGGGTGGCGTGAGTTGCGAAACGATTCCGCTTGCTTTAAGATGCGTGAGAAAATCATAACTCAAATATTCACCTCCACGATCGGATCGTAGAAACTTAATTTTTCTGTTATGATGGTTCTCCACTTCATTCTGAAATTCCTTGAACTTTTCAAATGTTTCAGATTTATGTTTCATTAAATAGATATACCCATATCTACTTAAGTCATCGGTAAAAGTGAGAAAATAGCGATATCCACCACGCGTCGAAACACTCATCGGTCCGCATACATCGGTATGTATGATTTCCAATAAGTCTGTTGCCCGCTCCATCATACCGGAGAACGGGGTTTTGATCATCTTGCCCATGAGGCATGGTTCGCATGTGTCAAATGATTCAAAATCAAGAGACTCCAAAAGTCCATCAGAATGGAGTTTCTCCATGCGCTTTACACCAATATGACCTAGACGACAGTGCCACAAATAAGTAGTATTATCACTATCTACTTTGCATCTCTTAGCCTCAATGTTATGGATGTGTGTTTCATCCCTTTCGAGATTTAGAAGAAATAAACCATTCACAACAGGTGCATGACCATAAAAGATGTTACTCATATAAATAGAACAACCATTATTCTCCGATTTAAATGAATAACCGTCTTGCAATAAACAAGATCCAGAAATAATGTTCATGCTCAACGCAGGCACATAATAACATTTATTAAGGTTTAAAACTAATCCCGAAGGTAAAACTAAGGACAGCGTGCTGACGGCCATCACATCAACTCTTGATCTGTTGCCAACGCGCATCGTCACCTCATCCCTCGCAAGCCGCCATCTATTCCGTAGCTCCTGTTTCGAGTTACAAATATTAGCAACTGAACCAGTATCAAATACACAGGCACTACAACGAGGGCTAGTAAGGAAAACATCAATAACATGTATATCAAATATACCTTTGATGGTGCCAGCCTTCTTGTCCGCTAAGTACTTCGGACAGTTGCACTTCCAGTGACCCTTGTCCTTGCAATAGAAGCACTCAGTGTCCGGCTTAGGACCAGACTTAAGCTTCTTCTCAGCAGGGGCAACGCGCTTGCCGCCGCCTTTCTTGAAGGGCTTCTTTGCACCCTTACCTTTCTTGAAGGTGGGGGGCTTGTTGACCATCAACACATGATTATCCTTTTTGATGTCCACCTCCGCAGCCTTCAGCTTTGCGAAGAGCTCGGTGATCATATCAGTGGAACCAATCTGATTGTGAGTCACTACAAAACTTTTGTAGCTGGGAGGGAGTGATTGCAGAACCCTGTCAATCTTGAGCTCCTCTGGAATCTTGCAGTCCAGTTGCTCAAGGCGTTGAGTGTAGCCCGACATCTTAATGGCGTGCTCACTAATGGAACTCCCTTCCTCCATCTTGCAGTTAAAGAACTTCTCAGAGATCTCATATCTCTCAGAACGGGCGTGAGTCTGAAACATGGTTTTTAGCTCCTCGAGAATCTCAAAGGGCCCGGGATAATCTTCAAAACGATTTTGAAGGTCCGATTCCATAGCAAACAACATGGTGCTCTTTATCACACCATAATCATCTTTGTGCGACTGATAGACAGCTTTCTCATCAGCCGGCGCATCTACAGCAGGGGCGTCACCTAGCGCATTTTCAAGGACATGGTCCTTTTGACCACCAGAGAGAATGATTCTCAGATTGCGGAACCAATTGGTGAAGTTAGACCCATTGTTTCTAAGCTTTTCCTTCTCAGCAAAAACGTTGAAGTTGAAGTTGGACTTAGCCATTTGATCTACAATATTTGCAAGTACAAATTAGACTATGTTCATGATAACTAGTTCAACTTTTAATCAAATTACTAGATGAACTCCCACTAAATTTAACATCCCTCAAGTTGTTTAGTGAACACGATCCAAATTCACCACACCTAATCCGATCTTCACGAGAAGAGATGTGGCTTCAATGGTGGACAACGAAGTGTCGATCATATCATTCATATGAATCATGCTTAACCTTTCGGTTCATGTGTTCCGAGGCCATGTCTGTACATGCTAGGCTCGTCAAGTTAGACCCAAGTATTTCCGCGTGTGCAAAACTGGCTTGCACCCGTTGTATGTGAACGTAGAGTCTATAGCACCCGATCATCACGTGATGCTTGGACACGACGAACTTTCGCAACGGTGCATACATGGGGAGAACACAGGTTATCTTGATCTTTAAGTGAGGAATCATCTTATAATGCTACCGTCGCGATCTAAGCATAATAAGATACATAAAAGGATAAACATCACATGCATATAACTTTATGTGACATGGTATAGCCAATCTTCGCGCAATGATCTCCATCTTGTGCGTGCCGGCAAGATCTCCATCACTCCACCATGATTGCCTCCACCACGAATAGCAACTACAACTATTGCTAACTACTTAGCGATAAAGTGAAACTATTACATGGCGTATAAGAAGTTGACACACAGGTCATACACAATTATAAAGACAACCATATGGCTCCTGCCGGTTGTGTACTCATCGACATGCAAGTCGTGAAACATTACAAAACATGATCATCGCATACAATATACACATCACATCTTGGGCCATACCATATCACAGAAAACACTCCCTGCAAAAACAAGTTAGACGCCTCTACTTTGTTGTTGCATGTTTTACGTGGCTTATGGGAGTAGCAAGCTAAGAACGATTCTTACCTACGGAAAGCCACAACGGTGATATTATGGTTGCCAAACTCCGGTGTAAATCCCATGACAACTATAGTGAGAGAAACTGGCATCCACCAGCCGCATGTGTGGAACAAGCCACACGTCAAGTGCGGAGCCGGTCTCGCGAACGACGTCGCGTAAGGTTGGCCTGGACCGCTTCAATCTCACTATCCCGCGTCATAAGAAGAACACAAACAAGAGGCTTGCAACAGAAAACATCAACGACTCGTGAAACACATCTACGCATAGATCTAGCTCTGATACCACTGAAGATATTCGCATCATAGTAAATCAAAAAAATTCTACGGATGCGAACAAGAAAGCCAAGATCTAATCTAGGAGATGCAAACAACGAGAGAGATTAGATGAGATCTTCATACTCTTGAAGATTCGCACAGCGGAACGTTCGTCGGAACGTGGGTGATGTACTCGTACTCGCTTCTCCTCCTCGCGATCCGATCCGATCTAGCACCGCAAGTGGCGATGCCTCCGGGAGATGCACATGTGCAGCACCTCGACGTCTCCTTCCTCGGTCCAGCAAGTATGGTAGAGAGACGGATTGGATCTACAACGCGACGGTGCGGTGCAAGTGGTGGAGAGTTTCTGCAGCAGGGCTTCGCCTACACGCAGTCGGAAGGGAGAGAGAGAGAGAGAGGAGGGCAGCAGGGCGACTAGGCTTGAGGGGAAGGTGTGGGGGGTGGTGCGCCCCAGCCCTCTATATATAGAGGGGTGGGCGTCAGCCCTAACCCCTCCCCCAAGTCCTAGGCCGGCGGCCAAAGGAGGGAGGAGTGGGGGCAAGTTTCCCCCCCTCCTTCTAGAAGCTCCAATTAGGGTTTCCCCTTGTTTGGCCGGCTGGGCCCTATGGGGACTTGTGCCCTTGCCCAATGCGACCAGGGCACTCCCTCATAGGCCCATGCCCCCTCCCGGCAGGTGGGGCCACGTTGGTCCCCCTCCGGAAGGTTCTAGAAGCTTCCGGTACAATACCGATTAACCCGAAACAATTCCGAACTCCAAAAACAGCATTGCGTTATATGAATCTTATTCTCCGGACCATTCCGGAACCTCTCGTGATGTCCCGGATCTCATCCGAGACTCCGAACAAAAACTCATATTATCCAATCTATCCTAGCGTCGAGACACGTTAAGTGTGTGACCCTTCGGGTTCGAGAATGTGCAGACATGATCTTATATCAATAATCAACAGCGGGGTCTGGAAACCCATATTGACTCCCACACATTCATCGATGATCATATCGGATGAACCACGATGCCAGGATTCATTCAATCCCATATATATATTCCCTTCGTCTCGCGATATTTTACTTGCCCGAGATTTGATCGTCGGTACCGTCATACCTAGTTCAATCTCGTTCACAGCAAGTACTTTACTCGTTCCGTAATCCGATATCACTTTGTGATTAACTCCTTAACCACATGCTTGCAAGCGGTGTTGATATCGATTACCGAGTGGGCCCGAAGTATATCTCTCCGACTTGGGAGGGATAAATCCCATCTCGATACATACAACCCAACAGGTACTTTCCGATCACCTGAGAGACACCTTTATGATCACCCTCTCATAGGATGACGTTTGATGACCTCAAAGCTTTCTTCCGATACCAGGGAGTTATATTATCTCATGGTCTAAGGAATACAATATTTGACATAAGAAAAGCTTCGCAAAGATGAACACAATGACACGATCTAATTGCTTCGCTTAGTTTGGGTCTGTCCATCATATCATTCTCCCAATGATATGATCTCATTATCAATTGACAACTCATGTCTATGGTTAGGAAACCTTAACCATCATTAATCAATGAACTAGTCCATAGAGGCATACTAGGGACACGGTATTGTTCATAAACCACACAAGTATTAAAGTTTCTGCTTAATACAATTCTAGCATGGAATATAAACTTTATCATGAACAAGAATTATAATAATAACATCTTTATTATTGCCTCTAGGGCATAATTCCAACACTTTTAAGATATATCATCACCGAACATCATCTTGATCATTAGCATTATATCTTGAAATAGGAATCCTTTATCTTGGATCATATGGAAGGAAATGAGCATCATATGACCTTGCAAATGGTTGTTGGGATGATGGTGGATATGGTATTGCATCTTCCTTAATCTTGATATCGGATTGGATCGGAGTTGCGGAATTAAGACATGTCAACCAAAGCCCAACATCTTCAATTTGTTCATCATCTATCACCAACAGTGATGAAGAAGGTGCAATCTTCTTTGCTTCATGTTTCTCGAAAAGTGCCACAACGTGGTTTTTTCTATTCATATTCAATTCTACAATTACCATATAAAACATATAAACACTATGGTAAAAGAGCATAAACACAAATATGTAGACAATTACTTTAGGCATCACATCAGGCCACAATTCAGTGCATCAAATCGGACAAATTTTGGAGACAAATTAGCCTTGAGCATACAAATTTAGGGCATGAGATGAGACCAATTCTTCCCCATTGCGAATTTGGGATTGAATCAATAGAATATGCTCTAGCCCCAGTTTATACCTGGCTTGAACGCAGCGGCGGACGGAGTCAGCCAGCCAGCAGCAGCGCGAGCATGAGGCAGCCAGAGGAGCGGAGCCGCGGAGGCCGCAGGGCAGCAATAGGCCAGCAGCGGTGCGGTGGCTGGAGCCTGGAGGGGCAAGAGGAGAAGACGTCCGATCAGGGAGAGGGAGGCCGGTCGGGGAGGGGGCGGCCGGTCGGGGACAGTGCATTGCCGAAGCTAGTGGCCGCCGCCCTTCTAGTCAGTCGAGGGTTGACCGCGGACGGGAGTTGCGTGAAGAGACGGAGAAGGAAGCGTCTCGCTTCGATTCCTATCGCTCGCTCGCTGCTCGGTCCAGGGAAAATCAACGGTCAGAAAAAATTGCCCAAAAGTTTGGGTGGGCCGCGGCCCGTATGGCCAGACCCTTGCGTCTGCCAATGCCGACAGCACAAGGACTCTTGGGGTAACAGCCCTGGGTATGATGGCGAGGCGTCCGTCTTCTTCGTCGGAGGTGGTCGGCTAGAGGCTGGTTGTGCCGGATCTTTCGATCCCACATCTAGTCCCGACGGCAAGTGGGGAGGCGCAGCTATCGGTGAAAACCATGCACTAACTCCGGTCATGCCTGGCGATGGTGGCGTTCTAGCGACGTGACCTTGTTGAAGGCATCATCATTGCAATGACGACTACTTACTCGCACTGCTTCGGGGGAAACCCTAGACCCGGGTATCTAAATCGGACGATGGTGGCGCGTCTAGCATCGCTAGCATTGTTTTTGGCGTAGTTTCTGGGGGAAGGAGGTTTGAGGCGGATCAGTGTGCATCTATCTCGTCGATGGCGGCGAGTCTCGGCGGCATGGTGCGGCGGTGTCTCGATGTTGGACTTGGCTCGATGGACTCGGGTAGGGCGGATGCGCTGGCTGGCGCTATGGAAGCATCGATGGCAGGATTGACAAGGGCTATAATTATCTACCTGAAATCGGCAATGGTCCGATGGCGGTGACGACTTCTGTAGCGTGTGCATGAGGTGCTTGCTAAAAGTCTGCTAAACCGGATGAGTGCTCCTATTTTCGTTTAGAGAGTGTGTCGGGGTATGTGATGTTCCCGTACATAGCTGGAGGTTTTCATATATTCAGGGCATATGACTCTGCTGCTCTCTACTTGTTCTCGAGCTTGTAGGTGTTGTGTGGTGGTTTCAGGTGTTTTTCTTGTATGCTCTTATATATGTCCTTTGTTAAATAAAATAATAAACACGGTTATACGCATCTTTTCGATACAGAGTCCCGGGACTCATCCTCCGTTTGAAAAAAAAAAACTCCCCTCCCTTGGAGGTTAGTACTCACTCGATGTGTAGGAGAAAGTTTAAAGTTTAATCCTCGTAGATCGGGCTAAAAAGCCAAAGATTAATCTGCTCGAGATCTGCACATGCAGTTCGTTGGCTGGCTCCAATGTCTGCATCCTATAGGAAAGGACGGTGTACCCGTGCATCCATTCCGGAGCGAATTTGATTGATGCGGGGCCCAGCTGGGGATTTGATTGTCCCTCGTTCAAATTTCGAAATGCTGCCGGGTTAGAAAATACTACTTACGAGCTTTTTTTTTTACGGGGAGAAAATACGAGCGAACATGATCCATATTTGCATGAAGCATCAATGCCGATCCTGCCGGCCCTCCCAGATATGCGTGACCGCGGTCCTCTGTTGCTCCCTATTTGCATGAATCATGAAACCACCGTCATCCATTTTTTAGTCCCCCAACCGACCGACGCACCGGCGGACGCTCGCCCACGTTGAAACATCTGGAGCTCGTTCATACTCCTCGTCATTTCGTCAACGAGCGGGCCCAGGGCATGTCAACCGTCCTGTTCAATGACCCCCTATCAGTCCATTAGGCCATCTCCACCGGGAGAGAACAACAAGGCGACCCAAACGGTTCGATCGAGCCATGGTTATTTTGGATCCTAGTCTGTTGGGCCAGCCGTGTCCAATAATGTAATCTAAATGGATAAAATCAGACGGACCAGCTCAAGAGAGAAGAGAGAAGAAGGCCCATTGTGAGACTGCAACGGGCCAGTCTTTTACAAAACTGTACAGCGTCCGCGTATGTCCGGACAGGCTCATTCGTGACTCAAATTTGATGTTCGGATGGATCAGTCCGGCCCAAGTTTGTCCCGATGGGTCGTCCCACTGGGACACTGCATTTGGCATAGCTGTCTGCACGAGCCGATTAGGATGCGGCTGGACCATTTGGGTCTCGCCGGTGGAGATGGGCATCTCCACCGGATCGATTAATTCGATCAATCGCTGTTTGAATGTGTCTGCGTGGACAGAGGGTCAGCCCAACGCGGGACTCATTCGACCAACGCAGCGTGGATCGGTCCGCGACGACCCATTCCCATCCTAAATTTATGCAAGCTTTGCGTCAGTCTGGGCAGCGCGCTCGTCCGCGCACGTCGTAGCCTTGTCCTCCCCTAGCCCGCCAGCTAGTGGGTGAAACTCCCATACTCCCCCGATATCGACCTCTACCCAGGTCACGTCGCCACTCCGCCGCAACACCACAACCGGCCTCCACTGCTATATTGTTGTTCACCTAGCACTTGTTGAGCTTGTCGTAGTTTTCCACCTCCACGGGCAGCCTCATGCTTGGTGTTGGTATGCGTCAGCGTCACCGGACTAGCTCGGCATCCCCAAGCTCCAACCGAGTCTCCGACGCACCAGAGACCAGGATGTCGCCAGTTTATTGTGTTGCACCGGCTTCCTAACGGGGGACCGACCACGTCAGCCCATTTCTTCTGCCCTTGGCTTCAAATCTTACCCAGCCTGCAGTGCGCATGACCTGTTTGGCCATATTTGCACGGCCGAAGCAATGACAATGAACTCCAACTCATTCAAAATTTTCTACGAGAATTTCGTGGACACGTCATCCGATGACAACTTCGGCGACGACCCTCATCATCGACAACGTCGAAAGCATGCAGCCAAACCACCGGGGCTCGGTAAAGAGGCGCGCAACGAACTTGTCGTGTGATCGAGAAGGTGGCCATGACCGGCTGTTCAAGGACTACTTCCATAAGACGAACCCGCTCTTCCCGGAGCACATATTTCGGTGTCGGTTTCGCATGTCAAGAAATTTGTTTGAGACAATTGTTGATGGCGTCAGGGACTACGATAACTACTTCGAATATAAGAACAACTGCATTGGGAATCAATAGCGTGCGAACAGATCGCTTAGGTCCAGAATCCGTCGGCTAAGCACAGTTACCTTAGTCTTAGAACCTTACTGATATACAAGTAATACATCAAATTAGAAGTAGGTCTTTACCTCTAGAGCGAGGGGCTAAACTTGTGTAACTCATGTGTACCAATCTTGTCCCTGATCCAACCTATGTTGTTGTGCTCCATCCGAACAATCCCTCTCGCGGTGATACCCAATGTGGTATTCCCACAACAACTTGTTCGAAGTGAACAGGACACCAAGCAACTACTTTCTGGTTTGATAATGCCTAGGTCTCCATGAAAAAATATATTGTACTAATCTATAATCTGAGACGACAACAGTGTGTTATCTTTGGGAGACGGCGATACGAAACCGTGCACAGTCAATGACAAAGTTGTGCAGAGCTCGAGGTACATAGAGGTAGGTTGGATTGGGACGAAGGGGATTCAAACGAGTAAGGATAGAATAAGGAAGAAGGGGAACATTGGTAGGACCCATGGGCATATGCAGACCCAGAGGGTGGCCGGTGGGCCATAGACCACCCTGGGATTTTAAGCCAACCCATATACTATAGGTGCACAAAAGGGGAAAACACAACTTGTTTGCTTCTGTATGACAGATACGCCCAAGATTTTCTTTTCCCGTTTCGTTTGTTCCCCATCCGCTCGGCCAGCCACGTCCCCTCGTTGCCACCGACTCGCCACCACAACACCGCTGCCTCTCCCGACAAGAATACCTTCCACGACCATGTCGCTAGTTGTCCCTCTGAAGCGCTCATACAGTCATTCGTTCCTGTGTACACAATCCCCCCTCCCCCCACCCCCACCACACACACACACACACACCCTAGCCTAACCGAGAGTAGGGTGGCTCTATGTTTCACTCCTATATTTGTTCATATAAACCAATTTGGTACAAATTCAACCTCTAATTCTCCAAATTTGCAACTGGTTTATGCATCACTAGTTTGATGTCCAATGGACTGTAGCCGGATACTAAAAAGTAGATTCGATTATTGGTAATTTTTATTGTAAAGTTGTTGATGAATAAAAAGGACCAGACACATTGCAAAATCAGAGTTATTGTGAATTTCAGTCTGTTCATAAGGCTACAGTGCTATTTGTAAATTCTCTTATACTCCTTCTGACCCATATTAATTGACCTTGATTTGTTAAATTTTGGATAAACCTATATACTAAATAGTGTCTAGATTCATCAAATTTTGACAAATCCTAGATTCATCAAATTTTGACAAATCCAAGTCAATTAATATGGGTGGGAGGAAGTAGTAATATTGGCAATGTCTAATTTTTGTTATGAATGAAAAAAAAAATTCGAAGGTGGACCATCCTGCACCGAAATACTGGATCCGCCACTGCCCATGCACAAACGCAGCCTAGTTCTCTCTGGACATGGCGTCGTGGTAGGAAGGAGGAGGACGCGATCATGTGGATGAACTGTAGACTTTTCTTTTCTTTTTAAAAAGCAAAAGAATAATACCGGTACAAACCTGGCGGCAGAATCAACGGGTAAACCTACTAAAACTAAGTGGTCACTACCTAGGTAGGCCATTAGTAGGTATAAACCAAACACACATCAATCTAGCGGGCTTGCATGATTGTAGTATGATCGATGGATAACTAGATCCGTCGTGACCACCCATAATAATTTCCAATCATGCATTCGATCTGCATGGTGTCGCGTGATGCAGGACCCAGGCAGGGCTTAATAACCGAGCCATCGCCATACACCGGTGACTGATACACATCATCGGTGCGGTGGAAGAATAAGATATCTAGGCCATCTCTACCGCGCCTACTTATTTGTACACAAAATCTACCAGTTTTGTGGTTGAATAGATCTTCACGCGGATAGAAAATCTGACCGGTCCATTTGGGTAAGAGGATTCCCAGCGGTGGAGATCTATAAAAAGGTTGGGTGGGTGACTGCTAGATGGGCTAGGTCATGGACAGACAGGGACGAAGCTGGAAAAAATATTATTAGAATGATCTCTCTATCATACACTATGTCACGGTTGATTTTTAGGAGCATTTTAGTAGATGCACTTTTCAAAAATGCCTAAAAAAAAGACCATTTTTCATGGCATTTTACAAAGTGCCTTTAATAATAGCTTTTTAAATGTGTTTTGGAAAGTACCGGCAATAATCAACGGAAAGATGTAAACCAGGAAACCCAAATAGCTGCACTGGACCCCACCCTCAATGTTCAGATTTCCCTCAATGCCCCTCCGCCCTCAAACCATTTTCTGTCTCTATCTCTGCTCGCTCGTTCCCTCATTCCTCCCGTCGCCTTCGCCTATCTATTTCGGCCAGCTCCGGCCCTATCCTTCGCTGCCAAGCGCTACTCCGACTCCACCTCGCTCTCCTCTCTCATAACCATGGCACCAAATCATTGATCCCGACTTTGCCGCACCCCCCCCCCCCCCCCCCCCCCCCCCCCCCACACACACACACACTAACCCTAGCTACACGATGGCGACAATGATCCGACGCGGCGGCGATGGCATGGAGTACGAGGACATGGTCAATTACCTCCAGGCGCTCTCTGGCCTTGAGGAGGATGAGCATGACCGCCGTTGTGGCATGGCACTCCTTCGGCACCACAGCCCAGCCAATCTCCCATCGCTCCTTCCCAACGCAAAGGCTATGACGCGCTTCCACTGCATCACGCCGTTCTCCAAGTGTCGCCTTTCTCAAGTTCGAGTGCGTCAAGGACTACCTCCTCATGGATGAGTTCGTCCCCGTGCAGGAGCGGCTCTGCCCCACCGAGGAGAAGACCGAGGAGGAAAGATCCAAGGTCGAATAACTCCACGGGACCCCACGAGCGTCAGATCCCTTGACTGATCCAAGGTTGAATATCTCCAAGGTCGAATATCTCCGCGAAACAGATCCAAGGTCGAATATCTCCATGTGAGTCTGCTCCGCCAATCCACATACTTTGTGAGGGTAGGGTTTGAAATTTAGGGGGAATTCATCAACCATAACAAGTCAATTGAAGCCTGATCAGATTAGGATTCTTAGGTTGCTTAGTTCGTGTCATCAAGCCTTATCTCTAGCCATGTATTTGATAGGTGTACTATTTACGCTGATGATTTTAGTAACTGTATAGTATTATGAAAATAGACTTTAGCTACTATACATTTAAGAGAAACATCTTACTAGGAAATCACAATATCTAGCAATAGATGATGACGTTGTAGTTCCTTCATTTTCATAGAAGTGTATTTGTCTCTCTTGAAATCACCTTAAGGATACATAACTCTCTCAGAATTGTTTAATATGCCTATTGTGTTCATTTCCCTGTGTCATGGCCAGTTTCAGTTGAAGTACCTTAATACGCCGAGAGAAGAAGCACCATATGTTAGCCCTTGTTAACTCAGACTTCGAACTCACACTTAGAAGAAGAAATACAAATTTTCTATCATGTTTTTGTCTGTTTAGCAGAGGATGGTGAGATAATTCTCCATGCTCCATATTTTTGCTTTAGATATCTAATGACTGAAAAGATTATTTTTCTTTATATTGTCAAGAACATTTGTATTTTATCATACATTTTCTCGTAGGTCTTTCTGCAGGATATTGCTTTGAGACAATAGCCATTTTGTGATACATACGTGCTACTTTTGCCCGTTTGGCCGTGGTAACACTATGCAATCATATCTATTTATCAGTTTAACGTTTCCTATATAGTATGTAGTCATATTTATCGGTTTATATGGTATCAGTACTAAATTCGATCCTACCTTAGAGCTGTCGCCGCCAAGACCCTAGCACCATCACCGCCTCTCCCCAACCTTGTGATGCCCTCTCCTATGGCGCCGTGCTAACCGATCAACGCGCTTCCGCCGTGCTGCCCCCGGGAAGGTCGATCTCCATGATCTCTGTCGGGGGCTGCATAACCCGTACGCAAGGTTCGTCCATCGATCCGTGATCGGTTATTTTGTAAGTCTTTTTTTTATCTCTTGATCGGGTTTTTTGGTTTACCGATCTTAGATCGGATTGAGTCGTCTACCGCCATCGTTCACTCACGCCTCTACTCCGACCATCGGCATTGACGATCTACACCGTGCCTATGCACCTACCTTGGCAGGCTGTTGCGGCCTCGCAGCAGGCTGCCGCGCACAGCGGACGACTGCTAGACCTTCCTTGGAAGGCTTCCGCGGCCGCTCCCCCTCAGATCGTCTTTGTCCGGGACTTCACCAACAATGCCGCCATCCACTCCGATCTACGCGTCATCCACACCATTGCGCATATGGCGCACCATCGGTTTGATCAACCGATCCCGCGCCTGTCACATCCCCGAGCACGCGCCTACCACCGATCGACCTACGGGATACCGCTGCGTCGCCCCTTCGGGCCGCAGTACCGCCGCCTTTGGTCCATATTACCGGCTTCCAACGCGCCTTCATTAGTGTGTACGTCACTGCTGGTCTCTCAGCCGCTGCACCAACTTGCGCCATGTAGCTATGCCTCCCCCTCAGTAGCGTCGCTGCACGCAGTCTACTTCGCCGTCCCCGTGCATCGACGTCCTCGGCTTCTTCGTGCCATCTCTTAAGGCGCGCCGTCTGCGGATGGTCTTTGTCACGTCAACGGGTTCTTCTTCGCCTACATCGAGTACTGCCGTCGTGCCTCTCTAGGCGTCCGGCATGACCACTCCGGATCGCCGCTGGTTTCGCCGCCCTCTATGTCTTCGTCCACTACAACTTCACCGTCAGCGTCATCGCCTCGTCCCCGACTACACCACCTTCTCCTCTACTCCAACAACCGCGGACATCATCGGCATCTCTCCCTTCGCCGCTCTGTTCCTCGCAACTGTTCTGGAGGCCTCCTCTGCTAGTCCCTCTGACATGGCGACAAGTTCATGATGGTCCATGTCCCTTGCACGCCTGGTACTGGCAACACCTGGAGTGTCTTTGTTCCCGACATGTTCTCGAGTCTGGCAACCTCGGATCGACGTCTCGTCTTCATCGGCTTCGACAACGTCTTCTTCGGCCTCGACCCCTCTACGACTACCTCGACCACGTCACCGACGACTTATTCTTTGCATACTTGGTTCTGGCAAAACCGGAGTGTGCGTTCTTTCCCGACGTGCGTGTAGTTCTGGCAAAAATATGGTCGCACCTCGTCCTCGATGACTCGGACTGCATCGGCTTCGGCATCGACATCCTCGACGACTGCCTCGACGCGTCTTCGTCATCCTTCTCGCTCACTATGCGCATGCGGCTTCACGTGCAGTTATCTCGACACTGATATCCCTGACCACGGTGACCCCTCGCACGGCTACCTCGACCACGGCACTGCCCAACGCTCTCGGCTCCCCCGACATCGACACAAGGGCTATCACCTCGCTTGAGCATCTCACCAGCTTCCTCTACAGTCTAAGCTACCGTGACGCGACACCGTCCACGACGTTCCCTCTCGGACTGCGGGGGATGTCAGCCTACTGGATGCTATTTTGGTTTATCTCCAGTATGACCGTCCGTGACGTTCCAGTTGTTCACGTCGCTACGCTACGACTGCGGGATGTTAGAGTATTGTACGAACACAGTTATTATGGTAGTTTAGGATAGTTAGGACTCTAGCCTAACTTTTTTATATTCAAAGATGATCACTGTACGTCTATATACATTCGCTCATGAGTCTCAATAATACAATCCATCATATTCCGCCAATTTTTCTCTATCGTTCTATGAGAAAGTATCTAAGTATAAACTATATAGTGGGTGTCATCTTCTACAAATTAACACTAGCTAACATAAATTAGTGAAGGAATTTGTCCCAGCGGCTTCAAGGTAGCTCCGCCCGATACACATCATGGGTGCGGTGAAATAACAAATTTTAGGCGGGATAAGAGTAGAGGGGATGGAATGTTACTATAGCTGATTCGTGCTGGCCTTGACTTCACAACGGAATTTCGTGCTAGTACTACTAGTCCATGGTCAGGGAGTGAGAGGATAGACGTGGTGCTTATTATTCCGTGAAAGAGACGGCGACATGCGCGCCGCGTGCGCGTGTCTGCCATGCCGTGCATGCCTTTCCGAGAGAAGTGGCGGATATAAAAATGGCGGCAGTATCTACATTCGAGCCTGCCTACCAACCGGACACGACGGCAGTACTGCTACAGTGCACGCACGCTGGCGCCTTGGATACTTGCGCCACGGGCTACGCTTGCACACAGTGCCGCCGACCAACCCGCCCTCGGTAATAACACACTTTGCCGCATATACTGTACCCCTGGAGCGTAGTACTCACTCGACGTGTAGGAGAAAGTTTAATCCTCGTGGATCGGGCTAAAAAGCCGAAGATTAATCCGCCCGAGATCTGCACATGCAGTTCGTTGGCTGGGCTCCGATGTCTGCATCCTAGAGGACGGCGTACCCGTGCATCCATTCCGGAGCGAATTTGATTGACGTGTGGACCAGGGGATTTGATTGTCCCTCGTTCAAATTTCGAAATACGCGTTGCTCGTCGTTAGTCTCAGAGGCGCAATGTACATCTTGCTGGAGTTTGCTAGACGACGCCTTTCTCTAACAGTGGCGAAGGACGAAAAAATTAATACCGGATAAACTTTAAAGTATAAAAAAATAATGCAAAAAAATAAAATTGTATCGATACAATGGTAATAGCATAATCAATTGACCACAAATTCAAACTTGCTTCAATAGTTCAATTGACCACAAAATCACAAATTATACCTATCCCCTTTGAAGCTGCAGATTTCTTTCCCTTCTTGTCTATCTTTACCACAAATTTGCGAAGCCTAGAGGCCACTGATAGGAAGGAGCATAACCCTATATTTTAAAGCAGGGTCAGAAATTATAACTGAGATGAGAAGGAACCCTAGCCGGGTGAACCGTGTCACCATGAGAATTGAAAATTTAAGAAAATGAGAAGGTTGGAGGAGGATTATGGGAGGGCGGCCTGATCGGCGGGCAGTTTTTCTAGTAGGGAGTAGATTAGTAGAAGACAGCGACGCTCCTCCTGCTCGTCACTCGAGTCCTGGACTCGTAGGCTTCGATCGCTCCGGGGCGAAGACAGAAAGAGGCTCCGGCCACATACGCACACACGATCAGGGGGCCTACTGCTCCCTAGTGCACGGCCAGCAAACGACCAGTACGGCCGAATCCTCTCCAACGTGGCCCATTTTCTATTTTTGGTAGTAGTTTTTCTTCTGAACTCACGTACTTTGCAGAGAACTGTATGTATGTCGAATAGAAGTTTACATATATGTAATTTTTTGTAAAAATTCAAGGTAGGGCAGCAGCCATACCTTGCCCAAAGGGGGCTTCGCCCCTGTCCTCCAAGTTGGTCGGGTTATGTCGGTCACTCGTCGACTTCTTCTTGGCGCTTTGGGGTGGTCGGTACGTTGATCTGTGTCATTTTGGTTTAGGATCATATAGATAGGCTTCCGGTCTTGGTAGTGACGCGGTTCTAAGGCTTTGTGCCTCATCTTTTCACCATAGCGGCTAGAGGTTGGGCAAGACAAGTCTTCGTTTATTGCGAATGTGTTGTAAGCCGTTTGGCATGGTGTGAGGCTTCAGAGGGCGTGTGTGAAGTGGCAGTCATTTGTTGGTGTTGTATCGGAATCGTTCTTTCTATCTTAATGGAGAAGACACGCAGGTTGTGTGTTCTTGAAAAAAAAGAGTATTACATGGTTGCTTTATCAAACCGTGAACTGTCATGTATTTTTCTTCCTTGATCATCTCTAAAAGATACGATAAACACGCGAACTATGAAGCGTGGTTACAGTCCACGGAAAACATGTTCGAAAACAACTCGCGCGAAACATTTCCTGCAAACTTGATCGGTGAAAGAGAATCGAGTTTGCAGGATATGTTACACGTGAGCTCTTGTTGAACCATAAAACACATGATTTATTATGTTTTATGAACGGTGTGATCAATATTCAATCAAACATTGTAATAGTTCATAGTTTTTACATTAAATTGTCGTGATCACAGTGACCTAAACATAAATTGGACAATGTTCAACCATGTTGACCAAGAAGGTGCACATCCTCACATGATAAAAGCAAGGGATAATCAAACGATACCATCGTCGCCGAGCTCATCATGCACACCTCCATCACCACATCACCACCACTCATCAGAGAGCCAGCTAAGCCACTTGCCCGATGCACCAAGTGTTGCGCCATCACCTTGATGTGATTGCCTTCTCCTCTCAAAGATGTCTAGAATGATCATTTCATGCAACTTCAATTGTTTCTCATTAATCCTCGAGGTATCCATCATCATGACCTCTTTCTCCTTGGTCATGAGCTCATTCATGACCTTGGCCTCCTTTATCTTGACTATCATCTCCTCTAGCCCGATCTTGTACTTGGCATCACTTCGGATTGCTTCCTACCTTGATTGTTTCATGATGATGTTCTTGTCATTCATGATCATCTTTTCCTCCCACGTATTCATCATCAAGGTTTCCTTTGACTTCACCATTTCATCAATATTATCCTTCAACGATGATGCATAGGATTCAAGCTTGATCTTCTCCTTTGCCTTCTTGTTGCCACCCGGATTCCCCTTGTTCCTTCCTCCATTCTCCTCATCACTAGCATCACCCATTTCCTTCATGTCCCTCTCTTCGGTGGTGCCTCTTGGTCTCTCAAAGTCCATTTTAGAATATGCTCAAGCAACCTCCAACAATGTTGAAATGTAAAAGGTTTCCCCTTGGATCCCTTCATTGCCTTATACCGCTCCCTGGTAACACGTTCCTAGAACCACAAAAGAAAGACTGTCACATCTCTAGCTCCAGTTGGTAATGCCACAAGAGCTAAAGTGTGGACTAATGTTACCTACAAGTGGTTACACAAGTTTTAGTTCAAAACTGATGGTGGAAGGTGGTAGGAGACCCCCCATTTTCTATTCAAGAGAAGAGCTGGTGTCTTTGTTGTATTTCTCTCTTTTCGTGTTTGAGTCAAATAGGAAACAACGCACTAATAAGAGGGATGTTCTTGATGAGCTCTTTGGGGATGCCAAAATACCCTATACACATCCTAACACCAAATAGCCATCACACCCACCAGAGGAGAGCATAGGACGAGGGAGAAAAATGGCGTTTGAGCATTTTTGCAAAATCGGCGGGCAATCCGGCACCGCCAGATGTGCCGCCAAAATGAGTCGTGGGATACTTGTTTGCTAATCCCCATATCGAAATGCTAGTCATATAAGCAATTAGTCGGGGATCATGTTCACTTTGGCGAAGAGTCTGGCTCGCCAGTTGTGCTGCCGATTCTTCCGATGCATAGTCTGGTGCCGCCGGACTTACCGCCAGTTTTGTCGCAGAACCCCCAAATGGCTACTTGTATCCCTTGGACTATATATCCTTTCTTCCTCACTAATGAGGATAGGTCAACCATTCATATTCATTCTTTGAGCTCTCTCTCACTATCTCACACACTCCCTTTGATAGAAAGAAAGAGAAGGTCTCGATCTATGTTTCCACCAAGCCATATTTCATTTCCCCTTGAGTTCATCGAGTTTTTTGTTACTAATGGGTTCGTGGGAAGCCCTAGGAGGCTAAGGTTTCCTGGAGGCTTTTGGCTTGTGATTTTTTCCATGGAAAGTTTGTGAGTGTTTGGAGACTACCTTGAAGTGTACCATGAGTTAGTGAGCTATTCAATTGTGGGATAGGCTCGGTGAAGAAGGTGATCGTTCGTGGCGTTGGAGAATACTTTGTGGGACCTCACACCTCTCCAACATGGTGTACCTTCCCCCCAAGGAAGGGAATACGATGAAAGAACATTTCATGATCGCTAATGTTTTGTGTGTTAGATAACAATACCAAGGATTATTTAATGTGTGTTGAAGTGTTGGAGATCTTAACAATATGAAAAGGAGCCTCAAAGTAGTTTTGGGGGGCAGATAAACTGGACCTTGGTACCCCAATCACAAAGGGCGCAAGGGCGCAACTCTGTGTGTGTGGGGAGGGGGGGGTATCTCCCGGATTGTCCGGCCAGGGCCGGAGTTTTTGCCCAGGCTAGTAATCCGCCCCTAAAGGGGGGTCGGATAATCTGCCCCCCAAGGAGTTGTCAAAGGGAGCCAAGGCATGGCTCTCTATATAGGGGCGGAGTTTCCCTCGGGCTTTCTGGCTCTAGGGCGTATTTTTTCCCAGGGCGAATAGTTCGCCCCTAGCTGGGGGTGGATACTCCGCCCCCTCGAGTTTTTCCTTCAAGTCAAGCTCGGCGCGGCTCTCCGTGAGGGGTCGGATTTTCCCCCGGACCTTCCGGCCCTGGGGCGGATAGTCCGCCCCTAGTGGGGGATGGATAATCTGCCCCCAAAATGCTCCAACGGCCAGTTCTAGGCGGGCGGTATTTAAACCCATCTCCCCCCTCCTTCCAGAACTCTTGGTTCATTCGAAAAAGACAAGATTTCCTCCTCAAGTTCCATCCAAGACATCTCCACCTTCATCCACCCAAAGGCCGCGTTCTTTGGGGAATCGAAGGAGGAGGGCTCGATCTTCATCAACAGCAATCAAGCGCTTCACCTCCTCTCCATTCATTTGGAGAACTCTTGATCTAGTATTTATTTCAAATATCTAGATCCTTGTTTTGACTATCCATGTTCTTGTGATAGCTTGTTGTCATTATGGGAGCCTCTAATTTGGTTGTGAATGTGTGCCCCGCTAGAGTTGTAAAGGTTCCGGTTCCCGCCTCGAAGGGTACCAATAGTGGAGAAGGTGGATCGGGCCGGCGAGATCCATATGAGAATAGGGTGAGGCCTATTGTGGCGTGGTGGTCTTAGAACCGCCCACCCCTCCATAGCGGACGTACTTCCCTTAACAAGGAAGGAACTGCGGTAAAACAAATCCATGTGTCTCCGCGTGCTCCACTATGGTTTCCTTGCTCCTCTCTTTACGTGTTTAGTAGATAGGTTTGCATATAGGGAAATTCTCTTAGTTGCATATCTAGAGAATTTACTTTGTGTCAAGCCTAAAATTGAAAAAGAACTAAAAATTGAGTAGCACCTATTCACCCCCCTCTAGGTTCCCATACGATCCATTTCAATTGGTATCAGAGCCCGGCTCTTTATTCGGGCTTAACCGCCTAAGAGAAGTATGGGTTTCAAGGAAGATAGGAGTGATGTTGTGGAGATAGTCACCATGAACGATCTCAAGACGTTGGAAACAACCTTGATTAGTTCTATGGAGGCTAAGATGGAAAAGATGCGCCAAATGATAATGCGTCTCTCCACACCCGCAGCACCACCTCCATCTACCTCTAAGGCTACCACTCCGCAATCTAAGGAAAAGGATAACTCCAATTCCAAAGAGAACGAGGTGGTTGGTGATGGCACTAGTAAGAGCCCCTCCTCGAAAAAGGATAGTGGTAATGAAGGATATAATGAGGTTTCTCATGTGTATTCGCCTGATCCACCTATTCCGCATCCTCATATACATAATAGGGGTGATCCACCCAAACTTTCAGCATCTACTTTTAATCAATGGCAATTTTTAATGAAGTCTCATGTGTGCAGCTCCTCCATTGAGTTATGGAAAATCATAGAGAATTGTCTTCATGTTGGAGATCCAAACAACCTAACAAGAAGAGAGGTTGTAGATAGTCAACTCAATGCAATGCACTACACGTGATTCAGCTTGGTGTGGGTACCAAAGACATGCCCCACATAGAGCATCTCAACACAGCGAAGGAAGCTTGGGATGCCTTCACCGGGATATTCATTGGAAATGAAAGCATGAGAAGGAATAGGTATGATGCTTTGAGTAACCAAGCCAAAGGGTTTTATATGATGGACGGAGAAGATCACGAGGACAGGTATAGGCGTCTCAAGTCAGTATCCACCACCTTCAGAAATCATGGTGCTTCCCATGTTGATGATGCATGGATCAAGAGGAAGTATGTTAGTGCTCTTATGCCTTTTGAGCCCAAAGATTTGAAGAGTCTCCAAGGAAGGCATAACTACCACCTAATGACATCTAATGAGGTAATGCAAGAAATGGCAGCTTTCAAAGTGGCTGTCAAGAATGTCGAAGATGCACGTGCACGAGCCATTGGGATGCAAAAGGGGGTCAACATGGCCTTGAAGACAAGTGTGGCTGAACAAGATGAAGATGACATAGAAGATATGGACTATCCCGAGGATGTAAAGAGGGCTCATGGACAATACATGGCTTTTTGTGCTAGAAATTTTTGGAAGGATCCAGCCAAAGCCAAATCTGAACTAGAATGCAAGAGTGGAGCAAATGGGAGAAGGGAAACGGTCCCAAGCTAAGAACATGCTTCAATTGTGGAGACAGGCTGCACTTTATAGCTGAATGTCCTTATCAAAGTAGAGAAGATAATGGAGGAAGACTCATTCTCAAAGAGAAGTCAAAAGATCCACGAAAGAAGCAATTTGTGAAGAAGAGTGGTCCATGCAAAAAGCAACCAAAGATTGTCTTAGTGGCTCAAGAGGAGTATACATCGGGAAGTGAAGATGAGGATGATAGCTCTCGAGAGGTGGCTGCTATAGTCACCACGTTTACACCAACATCTCTCTTCGACTCTCTGAATGAAAACATCATCAACAAGAATGCCACTTTCCTCATGGAAAGAGGTTGCGAGGTATCATCTTCCAACACTTCTTTTCCTAAGGCTATGATTGACATGGATGATCCTACTAATCTTAAGGTTAAAGAAGAAATTATTGCTTTGGACTATTTTATCACTAACTTGCAAGGTGAGCATAAAAGACATTTTGAGACTCTCATGGACCAGCTGGCCCAAAATGAAGTGCTTCTCGAAGAAAAGGGCAGGATTGAAAGGGAGGATGCAATGGACATTGCATCACTAAAAAGTACTCTAAAAGAAGAGGAAGAGGCTCGCATTATTATTGAATAGAGACTTGAGTCTATCGAGGACTCACATGAATAAGTGGTGACCAAGCTTGTTAAAGAACGTGACAATGCAGTAGCCAAAGCGAAGAAACTAAAGAAAGAAAAGGTTGACTTTGGGGCTGCTCATGCTAGACTCTCCGAGGAATTGGAGAAACTTGACATTGCTCACAAGGATTTGAAAAGTGAATTCTCTATTCTCAATGAGTCTCATGATCAGCTCCAAATTTGATTGACTAAGTATGATATCCCTTGCACTCCTAAGTCCACTTATACTCATAAAGAAAATACTAGGGTGGAAGATGAGCTTGCCAAAATCTCCACATCGAAAGGTAAGGGAGTTATTGATGATATTCTTGGCAAGAAAATATCAAACCTTGGAAAAGAGGGACTTGGCTATGTTTCCAAGTCCAAGAAGAAGACCAAGAAAAATAAATCCAAGAGTGCCCAAACAAAGACAAGCACTGTTGAGAAGAACATCACAAAGGACAAAACTGATCATATTGGTTTTGCAGGGTCTAACAATCCTAATTATGAGCTATTTTGTGATTACTATGGTGATGTCTATGCTAAATATGTTGTTCCTTTTAATGAATATGTTTCTTGGTCTATTTGGGTTCCAAAGACCCTTGTTACTAACATGAGAGGACCCATTGAAAAATGGGTACCTAAAACCAAGAAGTAATTTTCTTGTAGGGCTATGCTTCCAATGATTCTAAATGGGTGATGGACAGTGGGTGCACTAGTCATATGACCGGAAGCAAAGAGATCATCATGAAGATGAGACCCAACCATGACCATATTACAGTCTCCTATGGTGATAAGTCTAAATCTTAGGTATTGGGTCTTGGCAAGGTAGTGGTTGCCCATGATATCTCACTTGTGGACGTCATGCTTGTTGAGACCCTCGGTTACAACTTACTTTCTGTTCGTGCCCTTGGTAAGATGGGCTTTGCTATTTTCATTGATGGTGATTTAGTGGTCTTCTTGTGTAGTAAGTCTCTAAAGGTCGCTTTCATTGGGTACGTAAAAAATGACCTGTATGTGGTGGAATTTTCGGGGAAAACCACTACGGGTTCGATGTGATTATTCGGAAAGGCCGACGTGGGCTGCCTATGGCATTGCCGTCTAGCCCATGTCAACATAAGAACTTTGCAAAGTCTTCACAAGGGTGGCCACATCCTTGGACTAAAAGACAATGTTTTATTTTCCAAAGATCGTGTTTGTGGGGCATGTGTTAAAGGCAAGATGCACGACTCTCCCTACAAGAGGAAAACTATTGTTTCCTCAAAGAGGATCTTGGACTTACTTCATGTGGACCTATTTGATCCTCCATCTCATGCTAGCCTCGATGGGAAGAAATATTGCTTGGTGATAGTCGATGATTACTCGAGATACACATGGGTCTATTTTTTCAAGCTAAAGAGTGAGACTCAACAAACTGTCATTGATTTTGCCAATGAGGTCCAGCATCAACACAATGTCCTCATATTGGCAATAAGAAGTGACAACGGCTCCGAGTTCAAGAACTACACTTTAAATGAATTTGCAAGTGATGTTGGGAATATGCCCTAGAGGCAATCATGTATGGTGATATTTCCCATTGTATTCATAAAGTTATTAAGTAGTCCTTGTATGAACATCTGATGTGTATCATTGAATATGTGATTCGGTTGTGGAACTATGCATTCATGTTGTTTGTACTAAATATCCTTGGTCATTGAGGTTATGCTGGACACACAACTTAGACCAATGTGAAAGTTGGCTTGATGACTCGGTTCCACTTGTCATGGGCATGGAGATGCTATTCCAACTTACACAGATTCGGCTAAAGAGTTTAGCGAGTCGGATTGACCCATATTGAGGTACAACGAACTAGCTGTCATTTGTATATCTCAATCAATGTAATCCTTAGACCTGAGGTTGTTGCATAGTCCGAGTTGAGGATCACCGACTTAGGTTCTGTCAAACGCTGATCCATAACTGGGCAGTTATAAAGGCAGGGTTCGGGTCGACTGAGAATCAAGCTGCATGATGTGAATAACCAAGATGGGATTTTGCCCCTCCACTCGGAGAGATATTCTCTGGGCCCTCTCGTGAGATATGATTCGTAAAGCATGGCCATGCACGACTAGGTTAAGTGTTAACCGAGGCGATCGACTAAGAGTTAGTCGGGTGAATCACTTATCTCGGATCGAGAAGAGAGTCGGACTATTTAAGGGATGACATATATTCGCCTGTAGTCTGACAAGGTATATCGTGAGGCAAAAGGGACTCGGATGTAAGTCGCATTGGAAAGGCAAGTCATCATGACTCTTTGGTACTTGGGAGTCGGCATGTTCTGCTAGGAGCCGCTACCGACTGATCGATTGAGAGTCGGACTCCAATCGTGTCCAAGTAGACATGAGCCTGCGGGGTCACACACTTAAGAGCGGGAGCAAGTTCGGATTGGATCCGAATCTGTAATCTGGTTGGGTTGGACCTAAACCAGATTAGGACTGAGTTAGTGAGTTGGACTCACGGTGACTAGTGTTATATGGGCTTTAGTGAATGGGTTGCGCGAGCAGAGCCCATGTTCACTCCCTATATATAGTGGAGCACCGTAACCCAGAAAGGTTAATCGTTGTTCGGTTAGATCATTCCGTGTGTTGGAAACCCTAGCTCCACAGCAGTCCAGCCGTCGTAACGAACCTAGCAGTTCGCCGCCGGTGCTCCTCCTTGTACGTGTGGATACCAGCAGAGGTGTTGTGCGATCAGCACCAGGACGATCGGATCGTGAGGACTGAACTGCATCAACTGACGCGCGTCATCAGTAATCCGCAACCGCGCGTCTAGTGGTAAACCTCGTGGCCTTCTACCTCAGCTAGATCTTGGGATCACCACGTTAGAGGAAAATTTTGTTTTATCTCCGTGTGGCCCCACAGGTGAAGAGGGGATAAGACATCAATATTCCGCTGCGTACACCCCTCAACAAAATGGTGTAGCCGAGAGGAAGAACCATACTTTGATGGATATGGCTAGATCTATGTTGGCTAAATTCAAGTCACCATACAACTTCTGGGCTGAAGCCATATCTACCGCATGTCACTCGTCAAACAGGCTCTACCTCCACAAGATTTTGGACAAAACGCCATATGAGATACTTACTGGTAACAAGCCCAACATATCATATTTACGGGTATTTGGTTGTAAGTGTTTCTTTCTTATCAAAGGAGTTTGTTTGTCTAAATTTGAGTCTAAGGCTTTAGAAGGTATTTTTGTTGGTTACGGTGTCGAATCCCACACTTATAGAGTCTACAGTAAGCTCTCTGGAACTATTGTAGAGTCTTGTAGTGTTGAATTCGATGAAAATGATGGCTCCCATGTGGGGAAAGTTGATGTTTGTGATGCAGATGCTGAAATACCCCAAGATGCCATAAGAAGAATGGGCATGGTATTTTTCCGCCCCATTGAGTAACCCCTTGTGGCGGATCGGGAAGGACAATGCTCCACTCAAGTGGATCCCCCATCTACACAAGATCAACAAGATCCTCCTGCTGGAGAAACTACTACACCAACACCACAACCTCCTGAAGATCATCAGTCTTCTGGGCAAACTGGTAGTCCCAGGTCGTACTATCCACCCCCTTCAAGGGGCGGACTATCCGGCCCTGGAACTCCAACAAGCACCAGGGGCAATCAGGACGAGCAGGAAGACACTAAAAATCCCAGGCCGGATTATCCGGCCCCTACCAGGGGCGGATTATCCGGGCCTGGCACTCCAACTCATGACAGGGGCAACCAGGTAGAGCAAACTGAAGCAGAAACTCCTAGGCCAGATTATCCGGCCCCACCTAGGGGCGGATTATCCGGCCCTGAAGCTCGAGAACAACATTAGCCTCCTGTTATGAATGCATATCAAGATCAAGGGCAAGCTTCTTCATCTCCAATTCACAGTAATCAAGTTCTTGATGAAGGACAAGGTAGTGGTCAAGACGAGGTTCCAAATGTTGAAGCAACTCCCCCAAGAAACAATAAGTAAATTGAATATCTTCACAAAACTCGTGCTGAACGGAACCTTGAGTTAAGGGGTCATACTCTTGACAAGGTTGTAGGTTATCTAAGAAGAAGAGTGTCCACTAGAAGAGAACTTGCTAGCTTCTGTGATCATCAAGCTCATATATCAATGGTGGAACCAAAGAAGGTCTTTGATGATCTTGAAGATCCAGATTGGGTGGTTGCAATGCATGAAGAACTGAATAACTTCGAGCGTAACAAAGTATGGAAGCTCGTAGAAAAACCCAAAGAGTGCCGCAATGTTATCGGCACAAAGTGGATTTTCAAGAACAAGCAAGATGAAAATGGCATTGTTTTAAGGAATAAGGCAAGGCTGGTGGCTCAAGGTTTCTCTCAAGTGGAAGGCATCGATTGTGGCGAAACTTATGCTCATGTGGCTCGCCTTGAGTCCATTCGTATCCTCCTTTATTATGCTGCTCATCATAATTTTAAATTATAGCAAATGGAAGTTAAGAGTGTGTTTCTTAATGGTCCTCTACATGAGTTGGTATATGTCAAGTAACCCCCGGGTTTTGAGGATCCCAAGTTTTCGAACCATGTCTACAAACTTGATAAGGCGCTCTATGGCCTTAAACAAGCCCCACGTGCGTGGTATGAGCACCTTAAAGAGCTTTTTTAGACCGTGGATTCAAAGTTGGGAAAATCGATCCCACTCTGTTTACTAAAAAGGTTAACGGGGAGCTTTTTGTATGCCAACTATATGTAGACAATATCATTTTTGGCTCTACTAATCAAGCTTTTAATGATGAATTTTCAAAGCTTATGACTGACAGGTTTGAGATGTCTATGATGGGAGAATTAAGGTTCTTTCTTGGATTCGAGATCAAGCAACTTAGAGAGGGAACTTTTATTAATCAAGAAAAATACATCCAAGACATGCTCAAGAGGTTCAAGATGACAGATCTAAATGGAGTTGCTACTCCAATGCAAACCAAATGTCATCTCGAGCTTAATCCAACGGGTAAATATGTGGACCAAAAGGTATATTGATCCATGATAGGCTCTCTCCTTTACCTCTGCGCATCTAGACCCAATATCATGTTGAGTGTAGGAGTGTGTGCAAGGTATCAAGCCGCTCCTAAATAAAGCCACTTAGTGGCAGTCAAGAGAATCTCCAGATTTTTGATTCATTCCCCAAATTTGGCCTATGGTATCCCAAAGGTTCCAGTTTCCCTCTATGTGGCTATACTGATTCAGATTGGGCTGGTGATAAGGATGATCGAAAATCAACTTCTAGTGCATGTCAATTCTTGGGCAGATCTCTAGTGTGTTGGTCTTTGAAGAAACAAAATTATATATCTCTCGCAACCGCCAAAGCTGAATATGTTGTTGCTGCAAGTGCTTGTAAGAAATTATTATGGATGAGGCAAACTTTAAAGGAATATGGTGTCAATTATGACAAACTGCCTCTTTTATGTGATAATGAAAGTACTATTAAAATTGCTTACAATTCGGTGCAGCATACAAGGACAAAACATATTGAGATTCGCAATCATTTTATTTGGGATCATGTTGCTCGTGGTGATATTGCTCTCTCTTTCGTGAGCACGAAGAACCAACTTGCTGATATTTTCACGAAGCCACTTGATGAAGCAAGGTTTTGTTATTTGAGGAATGAGCTAAATATCATAGATTCAAGGAGCTTGGCTTGACTACCCTTGCATACTCACTTGCACTTCCTCATGTATTTGGTTTAGATGCGGGAATAGACATAGGGGGAGTGTGGTCCTAATTGATTGGGATAACCCTCCCCCCATAATGCCGAAAGCAAGAAAAATCATTTCCCTTAATATCATTTTGTGATATGTGGGTCATCGATGAGCATTGGTTTTGAATTCAAGATACATCTTCGCGGTGTCATGCCATGCGCTCCAACATGGTGGCTTCGGCCACCGCCCTCTTCCTTGAGAAGAGTTGGGTTTTTATTGGCTTTATTTTTGGATTTTATTGGTTATCTTGTGTTCTTATGGGAAACACACCCAACCTTGGCTTTTAGTTGATTTGTTCTTACAAGGTTGATGTGTAGTACCATCTCAGTTTGTTGCTCTAAGCCCAAGCCTTTTTTCTTATCTTGAGCCATATTTTCTTGCACATACTTGCAAGGGATTTTGTTTGGAGAGCTCCGGCCTGAATCTGTGTTTACAGAAAATTCACAGAGGGCCCGAACTATCCGCCCCAAGTGGGGGCGGATAATCCGCCCTGGGCGGTTTTGTCTCTTAAGGGCCAGGGGTCGGGGGAAAGGCTCAAACAGAGCAGTTCTTTCTCCCCCACCCCGTGTCCTGCCCCTAGCAGCCGTCGGAGCCTCCGCCCCTTCCCGGAGTCAATTTGACCACCGGATTTTCCGAGCTCCCCCTGGATCTTCTTCCCAGCGCCTCCGGGTATCTTCTCCTCCGAGCTTTTCCTCCAATGAGTGAGGGTAACTCCCTCATACATCTCTTGTGTATGGATATTGTTGTTCTTGGTGGAAACTCGTTGTAGAAGATACTATGTGTTTCCCTTGCATGTTAGATTTCGTAGTATTGCAACCCTAGGACCCGATCTGCGTTGCCATGGTGAATCTGGGCTGAAACAAAAAAAATCTCAAGGGGCGGATTATCCGCCCCTGGCATGGCCGGATTATCCGGCCTGGAGGTTCACTGCTGTTTTGGTTTTGTCTCAGATTCTCCTGATGTGCATCATTGGACCGTGGGTTGTTTTCCTACTATATCTACCATTCCTCTTGGACTTGTGTGTATGCTTATCCCCATGCTACCTATCTCTTGCTTCTCACAGGTGGTTCCAGTGCTCCCAAGACCTACAAGCGGCATCCCCGTGCCCATTATCTCGGTCATAACAAAGATGGCAAGCTAGTTGACGAGACTAAAATCCGCAGGTTGCAATAGAGGCTGAACGGATGGCCGAGGCAGCTAGAAAAGCCAGAAGACCACCTCTCGCAAGGGCAAGGGCAAGCAGGCCCGTGCCAACTACAAGGCCATGGACAACGTTGAGTACTTTGCTATTCGCCACATTGATCATTATGCTGAGGCTGACAGTGATGATCCTCCGGAGGATAGTATGTTTTGGTGCCCTCACCTCAGGTACATTCATGATAATGTTTATGCTTCTCTCAAGATACGCCCTATGAACCCTCTAAATTTGACTGAGGCCCAGTCCAAGTAAAGACTTCGAGAGGCTTTGGACGTGACTAGCAGAATGGGGCTACACCATCTTATGACTTTGCAATGCAGCTATGACTCATCGGTTGTGAAAAATTCTTCTCGACACTTGTGATTTGCGGAGATGAGCTTCTCACCATGAAGTGGATGACTAGGATGACTATGATTCAGTCGGACTTCCGCACCTTTGGACAGGTCCTTGGCTATGCTTTCCATGGTCATGACATAGCTTCTGGCCACCGCATCATTTCTCCTATCAAGCCTAGCAAGGATACTGCCCTTTCTCTTTGCCTTACTCAAGCCCAGCAAGGTGCCTCTACTTTCTTTTGCCCATGAATGTGCCACCAATATTGAGTCATCTACGAGGTACAAGTTGGATGTCATGGATTATATCTATCATGAGATGACAGATGCTATGTTCAATAGGCTCTCCATCCCTTTTGCTCCCTATATTATGATGTTTATCAAGCACATGCTGCCACATGAGTAGTTTGGCAGCAATTTGGATGGAGTGCACAAGGCCAAGAAGATCTACAACAAGGCACAGAAGACCTCTCATCCTTCCTCTGCTCCTGAGACTTTCATGCGTGATGCTCGGGCTGGTGGTCGCAGGCCCTCGGTGTCTCCTATGGCCCGTGAGGTCAAGCAGCTCAACTGGTTTCAGCAGAACATTCTTTGCATGGGCATCGACACTCACAAGGGACAGTATGAGGCCTACCGGCAGCGCCATGAGATGGCCCAAACTCAGCAGCTGATTCTCCACCATGTGTCTAGGGCATCTAGTCATCGTCCTCCTCTTACAGCTCTGGAACCATATGCTCAATGGAACACCTCAGGGATTAACTATGGAGAGCTCGAGAGTCACCTGTTTCCTGCACCGGCTAGGGCGCCTACTCCTCCAGCTGTTGATGATGATGAGTATGATGAAGAGGAAGAGGAAGGGGACGGGGACGACTATGATGACGACGGGGAGGACTACGACGAGTGATCTTCTGGGGCGTTAGCATCGCTCTTCTTCCTTTTTGGCGCTTCGATGCCAAAGGGGGAGAAGTAGTTCTATTTAGGACTCGGATTTGCATGGTTCAGGCGCAAGCATTTGCTTTTTTATCATTCATTTTCTATATCGGTTGCTTCTGCCCCTTTAGTGTTGAACTCCTATTTTGTGCTTGGTTTTGTATGAGACTATGTCGTGTGTGAAACTATCTGTGTGGAATTCTGTGTGGGAAATCTGGATTTATCTATGTGAAACTATTCGTATGGAATTTTGGATTTTCTATGGAGTTTGGAAGTATCTTGATGTCATATGGAATTATGGAATCATATATTGATGCATTAAAATGGTGGGATGGTTTCAAGGCCTAATAGTCTCGCTTATTATATTGGTTTATTCACATCCCGGTGGTATGAAATGTTTTCCTAACTCATCTTTATTATAGACATCAATCTTTTGAAATTGGCTTGCTCCTTAGTGTGTGCATTTGTATTCAAATGCAAGTTATTGATGTGCACACATTTAGGGGGGTCCCCTTTCATTTCTTGAAGATGATGTTAGTAGGTGTTATTGCAAATCGTAGTATTGTCATCTAACACCAAAAAGGGGGAGACTGAAAGAACATTTCATGATCCCTAATGTTTTATGTGTTAGATAGCAATACCAAGGATTATTTAATGTGTGTTGAAGTGCTGCAGATCTTAACAATATGAAAAGGAGCCTCAAAGTGGTTTTGGGTCGCCTCCCCAACACAAAGGGCGCAAGGGTGCGGCTCTCTGTGTGGGGGGCGGAATATCTCCCGGATTGTCCGGGCAGGGCCGGAGATTTTGCTCAGTCCGGATAATCCGCCCCTAAAGGGGGCTGCATAATCTGCCCCCCCAAGGAGTTGGCAAAGGGAGCCAAGGCGCGGCTCTCTGTATGAGGGCAGAGTTTCCCCTGGACTTTCCGGCTCTGGGGCGGATAGTCTGCCCCTAGCTGGGGGCGGATACTCCGCCCCCTCGAGTTTTTCCTTAAATTCAAGCTCGGCGCGACTCTCTGTGATGGGGCAGATTTTCCCCCGGACCTTCTGGCCCTGGGGCGGATTTTCTCCCCAGGGCGGATAGTCCATCCCTAGTGGGGTCGGATAATCCGCCCCCAAAATGCTCCAACGGCCAATTCTGCGCAGGGGTATTTAAATCCATCTTCGCCCTCCTGCCAGAACAATTGGTTCATTCGAAAAAGACAAGATCTGCTCCTCAAGTTCCATACAAGAGATCTCCACCTTCATCCACCCAAAGGCCCCGTTCTTTGGGGAATCGAAGGAGGAGGGCTCGATCTTCATCAACAGTAGTCAAGCGCTTCACCTCCTCTCCATTCATTTGGAGAACTCTTGATCTAGTATTTCTTGCAAATATCTAGATCCTTGTTTTGATTATTTTGATAATCCTTGTTCTTGCGGCAGCTTGTTGTCATTATGGGAGCGTCCAATTTGGTTGTGGATGTGTGCCCCGCTAGAGTTGTAAAGCCACTGGTTCCCGCCTTGAAGGGTACCAATAGTGGAGAAGGTGGATCAGGCCTTTCATGGCGATATACATCGGAGAATAGGGTGAGGACTATTGTGGCATGGTGGTCTTAGAACCGCCCACCCCTCCAACACAGACATACTTCCCTTAACAAGGAAGGAACTACGGTAAAACAAATCCCTGTGTCTCCACGTGCTCCACTATGGTTTCCTCGCTCCTCTCTTTACGTGTTTAGTAGATAGGTGACCCGGAAGCGAGAAAGAGTGGAGGTGAAATTTCCCTCCTACATGAACGGATCAGAGGCTATAGGTTGCACTCAGGTTGCTCGCGTAGGCCCTGGTATGTAGAGGCATGGGGAGGGTTTCTCTGCAGACCGTAAAAATATTGTGGGCCTTGCGAGTTTAAGGGATCCGCTCGGGGCCTTTGTTCATATCAAACTAAAAATGGGCGGTTATTCTATAGTTTTGCCATGTTTACCGTATCTGCTAGTTGCTCTTACCGACTAGATCCTAGTATTTCTTGGTACCTCAATGTACCCCACTGGTATAATATGACATAGGCCCTCGATCGATTGCATTGAGGAGAAAAAAAATGCCATGGTATTAGAGCCACCTCTTCCATAGAGAATCGAGATCCAATCTACTCCATCAACCCAATATTCTCAAGCTCGGCAGCCATGGCGACCTCGTCCTCAAGTTCATCCGACCTCAACCTTGGATCTCCATCGAAAGAATAGGTAACGCGGAGAAACTATCCCTTATGGCACGCACAGGTCATGCATGCACTATGCGACACTCAATTCACCGACTTCCTCAATGACACCAAAGCTGCGCTATCCAAGATCATTGTCATAGATAATTCAGACAAATCAAAGGAGCCTTTGGTGGTTCCCAATCCTGAGTACACTTCCTGGTTAGCGTAGGATCGAAAGGTGCTGAGTTATCTCCTAAATTCATTCTCCAAGAAAATTATGATGCATGTCTATAACATCCCAGTGTTTAGGAACCAACGAAGGATAGAAATAAGAATATGTGCATGTGCATGCATTCATTTGCAAAGATAGGGTTAGTTTTTCATAAACTAAAACCCTAGAGGGATCAGAGTTTATTTCACTATATTGAGTTAGGGTTTAGCTCATTCTGGTGACTGTTATAAATTTTGATATGATCTCTAGGAATTTTGCATTGTTTTGAGGGTAATAATTTAAATTTACATTTAAAATTTGAATCTACTTTTGAAATAATTCAAACCAAAACGCATTTAGAAGTTATTGTTTCCAAAAGAATATTTGAGTATTTGGTAATGAAGTATTATTACTTTATGTGACAATAACATTACAAAAAGAAGTTCAAGACTTAAAAGTAATATAAATGCATAAAAATAAATAGAAATACTTATTACTTTCTTTTTCTATATATTCAAAAGATATGAAAAATACAAATAAGTAAAATTTCATTACACAAATGAATAATTACAAATAAATAAATAGAAGTTACTTTATTGACTCACATATACATTACATTATTCTTATAAAAAGGGAATAACATATATTAAAAGGAAAAACCTATACTAATTCCTAACTAAGTCCTAAATCTCCATCTTCTTAGTCTTCTTTATAACAGATTGTACCTGCAAGCAAACACAGTAAATAACACTAAAATTAAAAGGTTATTGCTTAGTAGTTTTGCTCTCAAATCTTTAATAGTGAAATGCACTATTGCAATTCATCATTGAGCAAATAAAGATTAGGGGCAAATTTCACCAAAAGAGCATATTTGTTCTCAATCCACTTTTGTCTCAAAACCACATCATTGACAAAGTAAAAAGGGGAAAGTTTCACCAAGGGAGTAAACGTAAAAATGGTTATTCTCAGATATTTCTTCTTGAGATGATCCATAGACCAAGCAAACACACATACATCTTACACACCCATGCAGAAATGTAGTGTTATCGACACCAGGAAGCAGGGAGAGAAGGGATAAGAAGCACAACTATAGTAGCACAGGGAGTTTTTCCCTTCTAACCAAAGTTTCACCACAATAAGAACACCATACTTCCAACACTGGTACTTACCAGATCAACCACAAAATCCATCACTAAACCAACCAACCAAATCATCAAGCATGGTCACTTAAAGGAGGAGGTACTGCTGGAGTTGGGCAAGGCCAAGTTAGGAGTAGATCAAGGAGGAAGAAGCTAAGTGTATCACAGGAACACGCTCATCACTAGAAGCAAGAGCAGCATAGTCACCACAATCATATCAACACCAACAACAAGTTGGATATTTCCAAACTAATCAAGTCTTACATCTGTACTTACAAATTATAAGGACAAGATCTATGGAATTTGGGTGAAATCCTTAGAACTACACTCAGATGGAGTGTAAGCTCATCATAGGATGGAGTTAGCCACTAAAATCATCTGTTCTTTATCTAAGCATCATCCCAAATCTTAGACTTTGCATCTTGGCAACACTAGGATCTAGTGGGGGTTACCACTGTGTACCATCCAACTAGAGGCATCATAGGGGCATCCAACCCAAGATCAACCATGATCAATTAAAAGCAACTTAAGAAATAATCTTCCTAGGATGCTAGGAATCATCAATAATTACTGGTCTATCATAAGATAGCAATCTTAGGATAATCTGATCAAAAACATCATTCTAGTGAAACATTTAAACCATCACTAAGATATTTAGGAGTTCATTTTCAGATTAAGACATCTACTATGAATAGCAACCGTTTATTCTCCAAGCAAGAAATACTAATCATATTCCCACTTCTTGAGTCAGGAATCATAATAAAGCTATATATCTGTCATTACTTAAACAACAAATACACATCAAGACCCATAGCTTATACCAGATAGTATCTATATATTGTCCTTTGGACAAATACCACACTTGCCATCACTGCTAGGACATATACAAGCAAACAAAACACATAGCTAATTAACAGAGTATCCCAAAGTCTAATTTGATGAAGGCATCAGTCATAGCACAACTAGTAACGACACTGAGCCTCACAAGTCACTAATCAAACCATAGAACAAATATAGAAATGTAAAATAGGATATTCCCAAGGACAATTCCATCTAAACATCATAAGCAAACCATTTAGACAACAAGATGAATCCTACAACAAAGGCCAAGCCCTAATCAGGGTTACATGCAGCAGCACGGAGAGGAATTTAGAGAGAGGTAGAGAGAAGGAGGAGGAATAAGACTTACCCGAGAGCCTTGCTTAGCAAGAAGAGGAAGAAGAGCCGGAGCAAACCATGACACTGCGGCATGGTGAACGCCGAGGCGCCTTCACCGTGCCAAGCCACTCCGGTAGCTGCAACAACCCGAGGAGAGCGAGAGTAGCACACACGAGCACCACAACCCCAAACCACCAGATGTAACATCCCAGTATTTAGGGACTAACGAAGGGTAGATTTAGGAATTTGTATTTGGAATGTTGCATGCATTTATCTGTGTAAATGTGGGTAAAATTTTCGCCAAATAAAAACCTAAAGTGATCAAGGTTTCTTTCATACTTTAAGATTAGGTTTAGTCTTAAAGGATGATTGCTATAGACTTTGATATGATCTTTGAGAAATTATGTGTTTTAAAATGAATTTGAATTTTAAACTTGAGTGTTTGAATTATAATTCAATTGAATAAGGAATAAGGTTTGAATCTTGATTTAATTAGGAGTTAATTATTATAACTCAAATTTTATCTAAAGAAAACAATTAAGATTATAAAAACTTATTTCATATTTTTATTTTATAAATAAGTTACAAAATTGTAACTTATTGGAATCATCCACACACTTCACAAAAGTAAATAAATAAAGAATAAGAATATTCTTTATTGATAATAGTATAATCTTTATTACAAAATAATAAAATGAAGATTACAAAAGAATAGAACTAAAATTACAAAAGTATAAAGAAGATTACATTGGATTGTTCTATAACTAAACTTAAACTAAAATCTTCACTTTAAATCTGTACCTGCAAAACAACCAGAAACTAAATACAAAAAAAAGAAAGTTAGGGTTAGTATTATTTTTCTCTCAGACATATTAGTGAAGTGCATTGAACAAGTTCATCATTGAGAAATTATAGAAGGGGCAAGTTTCACCAATATGAAAGAATTTATCTTTCATAATTTTTAAGCCAGAAGTCAAATGACAGCCAAGAGGGGAAAGTTTCACCAGCCAGGTAAAAGTAACCAGATAACAATCAATTTCAAAATTCTGAACATATCCACAAGTGCACAGCAAGCACACAAGCATGACACACAACTAAATGCATGTGATGTGCTGTCAACCTCATAGCATAGCTCCAAACTCACAAGACCAGCAGCACAGCCGTGGAGAGGCACTAGTTCATCTCTTCACTGCACACACACAAGAACAGCCAGCTTAGCCAGCAGCTAACCAAGCACAACATCCAGTAACCAAACCAACCAAAGCCCAGATCTCATCACCAGGATGGTAACATAAGGAGGGGGAAGGATCAGGTGGACAACAAGATCAAGTCCAGGAGCTAGGAGGAGCAGGCTAGCTCAAGGTCAAGCTCAGGAGTCAGCAAAACAAGATCAACATCACCACCTTAATCCACAATCGTCAGATTTGGTGGTGAGCATCATAAAACCCTCACATGATCTAATCATATTATCTAGATAGAAGCATGTGTTGTTTTATGAACAAACTCTCAGAAAGCACCCAAGTGGGGTGAATCCCTCATAGAGATTTTAAAATCTAAAAGCAAACAGCAAAGTACAAGGATCCAACCAAAGCTCAGAACAACATCATTGCTTTGGTTGTCAAGCTATATATTACAATTCAAGCATAAATATAGCTAAGATCTAATTTCTAGGCACATCCCTAAAGTAAGGGTAGCACCTTAGAAACTAATCTTATGGATCCATATAATGATCAAGATTACTATTATTTCTACCAAGCTTTGATTCAAAAAAATAGCTGGTACCACTACCAGGACTATCTATATGAAGCAATTAGATAAGGCCTAAAACCCCTAAGCCTCAGACCAACATCATTGATCTAAGGATTTCAAAGAAGAACATTTCTATTTATCTTATGAAGCCAAGCTTGTCTTAAGCTTAAACCAACCCAATCAATGGATTAGAATCAATCTTGTGTGCCATACCAAGATGGTGTCACAAGAACAATTCTATATGAGTCATGATAAACATCCAATCATCACAGGTTCAACAAATCAATCTACTAATCATTTTCCTATCAGGAATCATAATTAAAACGTTCCAATGTTTACCTGTACTATTTGAGATCATTGTGATATCAAACCACATATTAATTTCTAAGCCAACAGCACTAAGGCAGTGATTTCATCACACCATAATCATGATCATAAACCAAGAAATGACAGTGGAAAGTTATCAAGCCACTAACTTTACCAAGCATGGATTCCAAAGAAACTATACCATCTGAATCATATGCAAACCAAGCATAAAAATCATCTAATAAGCCATCAGAACCATTATAGCTCATCCCAAGCAACAAGCCTTAGGCTAATAACCATTTAGCATGCTTACAGATCATCCACACATCATCTAATTTATCCAGTACATGATCAATCACATGATAAGAATCCTAAATGAAATAAACCATCCTAATCAGGACAAGACAGTCACCAGAGAGGTCAATGCCAACATCTAGTATGGATGAGCGAGCATAGAGAGCACAAGGGGAGAGGAGAAGAACTCACCAAAGGTCCTCGCTGGAGACTAGAAGAGGAAGCAGAGCGGCCGACGACCATGGCGGCACGGGGAGCACCCTAGAGGGGGCGCTGCAACCCATACAGCGCCACGACAGTGACCCTGACCACGCCTAGAGGCGAGACAAATCACCACGACGCACGACGATGGCGGCAACGCTAGGATCCACGCCAATCCCCAAACCCTAGGGTTCAGGACGACATCGATCCATCGCAGGAGAGCCCCATACCCAAATCCAGTTGGATAGAAAGGACGGGCATCATCGACAACCTCCTGTTGCACCACGGCGGTGACCAGAACGGTCCACGATGGCGGGAATCGCTGGTGGCGACATCACCGACCACGGGGTCGAGGTCAGAGGAGGAGAGGATGAGCTCGAGGGAGAGAGGCAGCGAGGGAGTGAGCTGAGTTGGGCCAGACCCTTTGGGGTGGTTATTTTTGACTATGTCTAATGGGCCACTAGGGCCCAATAAGATTAAGCCAGCCCAGAAATCTTTTAAGGCATGTTCTAATAAATAGGAAAAGACCAAAATACCCCTGAACTTAATTAAATTCTAAAAAATTAAAATAAAAGTCCAAAAATTATAAATAAAATATTTTTGGATTCACAATAATCCACACTATCTAAATAAATTAAGACGTACAATTTTAGACATTTAAATTTTATTAAGAATTTTGTAATTTATATATTCCTTATGGAATTTTACAAAATTATTGAAAGATGATAAAAATAAATAAAAATCACTTTCATTATATATTAATATTGTAGTATTTTTGAAAAATACTGAATAAATATTTAACAACAATTTTTTTGTTTAAGTGATAATTCCTAAAAGAATTATTAAATCAATAAAAGTCAAATAAAAGGGAAATAAAATAAAATAATTCAATATATGTTATAAATATTAAAAAGTAATATTTATAAATCCTTTATTATTAAAAAGATTTTTTATAATAATAGGGTGAATGCATATCAAGTTAAATGATGCATTACATTATTGCATAATCATTTTGCTTCTTTAAATATTGTCCTTATCGGGCAATAATGATGTTTTTGTAGACACAGAAGCTCAAGGTCTAGTGCAAGCATCAGACTTCACTACCTTGCCATCACAAGGCAAGTTCATCACTTGCTCATGTCCTTTGAAGAGTCTTTATCAAAGTATTTGCAAATTGTGTGTTATCATATATGCTATAAAAGAAATAAAATATTATTTTCACAAACAAAGAAATCATAGATATCATCCTAAGTGGTGATATAATGGAGCAATAGAACTTAGGGTTCTATTTTCAACAATGGTGATCAAGTAGGGACTTAATAACCACTGGCATCAGTGATTCTAGCGTCGTATATTACGCGTTAGCCATGAGATTTGGAATGGGACAGAAAAGTCAGCTGTATCTTCTTCCTCTCGCATGAAGCCGGATGTGCAGGTCGTGGCTGTTATCCTCGTAGCGTGCATATTAATTGGTAATTCGTAGAGGATATGCAGCATATGGGTGGGAACCCTCATCGTCCCACGATAGTTCTGGCATCTAACGGTTTGTACAAACCATTGTTGTAATTCATTATGTGGGCATGGTGTACACCAAGGAGGCATGCGAGGTCGCGAAGGGGGCAGTGATTGGCTTGGACCAACTACTAGGCCCCACATCATGGAATTGTGGACGGGAAAGTACGCCCGGTTGTGCAACAAGGAGTTGATCTCTCATGGGTAAAGTAATGCACCTCTGCAGAGTGTAAGAATTGTAACTTGTTACTCACTGTTCTAGGAAGGAACTGCGAACACGGCAGGCAAGGAACTCCATGAAAGTTCTCGTCAACCTGTGAAGGCTGATTGTCATAGTTTTTCAGAATAAAATCAATCTTTGAAGAAATATTTACAAAAATTGCATAGTGCCAAGGATTTATAATCCGAGGTGGTAGTTAGAGCATCAAACTTCCCACCTTGCATATAATGAACTTGTTGGGTAACGCTGTTACTCATTCTTTCCTTTGGTCCCTTGCTTAGACTCTGAGGATCCCGAAGACGTGCTAATGTATGCAGCCGAATGTCAAGAAGATGTGTTCTACGAGGAACCCGATCTGTTTGGAGGTGTTGAAGGAGTGGATTACGAAATCCGCTACGGTGTCGATGATAACGAGTCCAACTAAGTATCCCTAGTTAGTAGTAACCAACGAAGCCGAGCAGCATGAACTCTATAGAATAAGCTGCTGAGCTCAACTCCTAGTCAGAGTTGCTAATTTTAAATTCCGCTGAAACACTTTATATTTTGGTTTGTAAGTTGAATCTTTTGGAAGCCTTGAACTTCTGGTATTGTAATAATAATAATGTGTGTAGTTTTGTAATATGGACCCACAATGTTTCTGTTGTATCACTCTGAGGGATGTGATATTTACGGAACAATGTTCTGTGGATGTCATGTCAACGACTATAATGTACTACACATGCAGTGGTATGCTGGGTCACCGCACCAGAGAAGCACCATTAGGGCATCAGAGCACAACCTTGCAAGGGGATGTGAAACCCTAGCCAGCATAGAGGGATATGTGACCAAACGAGAGCTCATGCAACAAATAGAGCAGGACCAGTCGACGCATCGTCATCAACTAAGTCACCACGCATAGAGACGGTGGCCGAAATGGCCGGAGAGGACTGGAATCATCGGGCGACAGCAGCGGCGATGCGGGATCGCTAGAAAGGAGAAGAACATGCACTTGAGAGGGGGAGAGAAGGTGACTGGGTCGATCAACCGATCCAGTGAGGTGTGGTGTGCGTTAGCCCAAACCCAATGGGCCTTCCCAAGGGCCAGACCCAGCTTTAAAAGAAAAATTAAGTCATCAAATACAAAATTACAAAAATACCTTTAGAGTATTTATCCTCTTGAAAATAAATAAAAATACAAATAATATCTATAAATATTCATAAAAATATAACCTATTCAATAAAAAACTAGTATTTTAGAATAATAAAATTTACTATAATTATTTTAATGCAATAAGTACTTTATGGAATTTTCCAAAAATAAGGATAATACCCTAAGTAAATACATTATCTTAGAAAAACATTAATTGTAATAATTCAATGAATCCTATATAATTATTCTTTTATAGGAAATAATCCTATATAATTATCTACTTAAAAGAAATCTTTTAAGTTTAAAAATTAAAAATAAAACATTTAGAGGAGGGTATTGAATAAAACATTGCATGACATTATTATGCATAATTCATTATTGCTTCTTTTAAATATTGTCCTTACCAGGCAATAATATTGTTTTGTAGAAACACGAGATCAGGATCGAGTGGAAGCATCCAACTTCACTACCTTGCAGTCACAAGGCAAATTCATCACTTGCTCATGTCCTTCGATGAGATTTCCCAAAGTATTTGCAACTTGTGTGTTATCACCTATATTCTAACAGGAGACAAAAAAATCATATTTTCTCAATAATATGAAATGTTATTATCATCCTAAGTGATGGTAAGTATTAAGACTAGCAAAGGAATCTAGAATTCCATGTGCAACGAAATTCACGAGATAGGAGATAAATAACCCATGGCATCAGTGATACTAGCGCTGTATAATACGCGTTAACCATGAGATCTGGAGTGGGATAGAGAAGTCAGCTGGATCTTCTTCCTTTCATTTGTCAGCAGATGACCTTAACATGACGTTGTGATTCCTTGTGCGAATCCAGTATATGGGTAGGCACCCTTGGGCCCCATGATTTTGGTGTCTAGATATCTTTGAGAGGCTGCCGGAGGTACGGTTATACCTTCTTATGGAGCCTGCCAGGGGTATCACCGGCTCATAGTCTTTAGGGGCCTATCCGAGTTATAGCTTGCCCAAACAGGGGGCTTAACAGATATGCGGCTTGCCTGGAGGATCGTGTTGGCATGTGGGGTCGCAGAGAAGGGCAATCATGGGCTTGGATCAATTTTTGGGCCCCACATCATAGAATTATGGACGGGAAAGTACACCTGGTTGTGATATAAGGATTTGATTTCTTATGGATAAATCAACGCACCTCTATAGAGTGTAAGAATTGTGACATGTTACTCTCTATTCCGGGATGGAACTACGAACACGACAGGAAAGGAACTCCATGAAGTTCTGGTCAACCAATGAGGACTGATGGGCATATTTTTTGACAATAAAATCAATCTTTAAAGAAATATTTATGAAAACTGCATAATGCCAAAGACTTGTAGTCCAAGGTGGTAATTAGTGCATCAAACTTTCCACCTTGCATATAATAAACTTACTAGGTAACGTTATTACTCACTCTTTCCTTTGATACAATGCTTAGACTCTAAAGACCAGGAGGATACTCCGATGTATGCTACTAAGTGCCAGGATGACGTCTTCTACGAGGAGACAGACCTGTCAGGTGGTATTGAAGAAGTGGACTACGAGATATGCTATGGAGTTAAAGGAAACAAGTCAGAGTAGTTGCCATATTAGTGTTGGAGATATGCCCTAGAGGCAATAATAAAAGTGGTTATTATTATATCTTTGTGTTTATGATAAATGTTTACATTCATGCTATAATAGTATTAACCGGAGACATTAATACTTGTGTGATTTGTAAACTAAATTAGAGTCCCTAGTAAAGCCTCTTTATAATACTAGCTTGTTGATTAATAGATGATCGTGGTTTCTCGATCTTGAACATTGAGATGTAATTAATAACAAGATCATATCATTAGGAGAATGGTATGATGGACATACTCCTATAGATAAGCGTAGAATTAAGATCAAGTCATTTCAATAGTTCGTTTTCTATAAGCTTTCTGATACATAGTAACCTAATTCCTTCGACCATGAGATCATGTTAATCACCATCACCGAAAGGATGCTTTGATGACATCAAACACCACACCATAACTGGGTGGCTATAAAGGTGGCATTGAGTGTTCGGAAAGTATGGCTTGAGACACATGGATCAAGAGTGGGATTTGTCCATCCATATGACAGATAGATATACTCTGGGCCCTCTCGGTGGAATGTCATCCAATTAGCTTGCAAGCATGTGACTGGCCCACAAGGGATCACATATCACAGGAACGAGAAAGGAGTACTTATCGGTAACGAGGTTGAACTAGGTATGTAGAGATACCGACGATCAAAACCTCGGATAAGTAAACTATCGTGAGACAAAGGGAAATTGGTATCATATGTAAGTGGTTCATTCGATCACAAAGTAATCGTAGAAATATATGGGAGCCATATGAATTTCCAGATTCCTCTATTGGTTATTGATCGGAGAAGTGTCTTGGTCATGTCCGCATAATTCACGAACCGTAGGGAGACACACTTAAGGATTTGATGTTGTTTAGTAGATATAGAATGTTAGTAGGGATACCGAATGTTGTTCAGAGTCTTGGATGGGATCCGGGATATCACGAGGATATCCGGAATGGTCCGAAGAATAAGATTCATATAAGGAAAGTCCGATTCCGGATTTCAGGAAAGTTTCCGATGTTTTCATCGGAGAGGTTCTAGAAGGGTCTAGAAGGTTCACCGGTCCGAAAGGGGAATGGTCCATGAATGTGTCATGGATATGTGGAATGATTGGATCATATCCTAGGTCACTTGGTGTTGACATTTGCAAGAGAGAAATAAAGCTCTAAATTAAAAGTCAAACGGGAAGTTTGAAAAGTCAAACTGGAACAATGGTTTCCTAGTGGGAGAAGAAACAAGTCCTTCTCTCAATCCAACTTAGGTTTGGGTTTGGATTCAAACCAACCCCTCCCAAGGCTGCCCCTCCCTCTCATAAATAGAGGGGGAGGGCTGCCCCAACACCACAAGAGCCAAGCCCTCCCCACACACCCGCGCCGCCGCCGCGCCGCCCGCCGCCCGCGCGCCGTCGCCGCCCTAGCCGCCGCTGACACCTCCTCCTCCTCCCGGTCATCTAAACCCTAGATCTCCGGGAAACCCTAATCCACCATAACTCGCATCCGACTTAGGCGAAGCCCTGCGGGATCTTCCCTCTACTTCCGACACCACGCCGTCGTGCTCCCGGAATCACGAGGGGAGAACTACAACCTCCGCTGCCTGCTGGAACAAGGGAGAGAAAGGTCTTCATCGAGTACCGAACGTGTGACTGACTGCGGAAGCGCTGCCGGAACGCAGCGCCGGAAGGATCGTCTATGCGATCTTGAGATCGGCAAGTGTACGACTACATCACCCACGAGAATCTGCTCTCGTTAACCGCTTTGGAATCTTCGAGGGCGAGTGCTTCTATCGACTCGTTGCTACAATCTAGTAGATAGATCTTGGCTTGTTTGTGTGCATGCGGTAGAAATTTTTTGTTTTCCATGCTACGAACCCCTATAGTGGTATCAGAGTCGTGTCTATATGTAGATCTGTTGCACGAGTAGAACACAATGGTCATTATGGGCGGTGATGCTTTTATTATCAATTGCTTTTTGTGTACTTTGCATCTTGCGGTATGATGGGATGAAGCGGCCCGGGCTAACCTTACATCACATCGTTCATGAGACTTGCTCCACGCTCAACATGCAACTTGTATTGCATAAGTGGCTTTGCGGGTGTCTGTCTCTCCCATCATAGTATAGATTCAATTTACAATGGGCACTTGATAGTTCAAACATCAACGTTGTGGTTCTTGTTCGTAAGTTAGAACGACACTTATTGAAAGCCCCAAACCACGTAAAACATGCAAAGAAAATTAGAGGCGTCTAACTTTGTTTTGCAGGGGTGTGTTGTGATGTGATATGGCCATGATTGTGATTATATATGATGTATGCAATGTTCCTTATTGTAAGTTGGCAACCGGCAGGGGCCATATGGTTGTATTTTAAATTCCGTTAAGACCTGCATGTCTATTCAAAGTAGTTGTAATAGTTGAAGCTGGTGGACAACAACCATGAAACGACGCCATTGACCTTGACGCCATACCGGTGATAATGGAGATCATGTTCGTGCTTGAAGATGGAGATCGGAAGCATAAGAAGAAAGGCCATATCATATCATATATTATGAATTGCATGTGATGTTAATCCTTTATGCATCTTGTATTGCTTAGATTGCGACGGTAGCATTATAAGATGATCCCTCAAGCACATAATTTCAAGTATTAAAGTGTTCATCCTTAGTAAGCACCGTTGCTAAAGCTCGTTGTTTCGAAGCACCAAGTGATGATCGGGTGTGTTATATTCTGCGAGTGTATACAACGTGAGCAAAGCCAGATTTGCTCATGCGGAAGTTAAGGTTTTTGATCTTGACGAGCCTAGCATGTACAGACATGGTCTCGGAACACGGATCACCGTAAGGTAAAGCATGAGTCATATAGTAGATATGATGAACATGTTGATTATTCGCCATTGAAGCTACATCAACTCTCGTGATGATCGGTTTTGATGTGGTGGATTTGGTTCGTGTGATCGCTAAAACAATTTGAGGGATATTGTTTTGAGTGGGAGTTCACCTAGATTAATTTAACTATTAATTAGAACTCAATTTGTCATAAACTTAGTCTAAACTATTGCGAATATGTTGTAGATCAATGGCGTCCCCTACCATCAATTTTAATGCGTTCCTAGAGAAAGAAAAGTTGAAAAACAATGCAACCAACTTCGCGGATTGGTTCCGCAATTTGAGGATTGTCCTCAATGCTGGTAATTTGACCTATGTGCTGGATGCACCGCTGGGTGACCCGCCTGCAGCTACTGCTACTAATGAGGTAAAGAATGTTTTCCTCGCTCGGAAGAATCAGTACTCCACAGTTCAGTGTGCTATCTTGTATGGTTTTGAATCGGAGCTTCAGAAAAGGTTTGAGAACCATGACCCACATGATATTATCCGTGAACTCAAAATGATATTTGAGGCCCACGCGGCAGTTGAGAGTTATGAGGCTTCTGAAAAGTTCTTTAACTGCAAGATGGAAGAGAGCAGCTCCATCAGTGAGCACGTGCTTAAGATGTCTGGGCATGCAAGCAAGCTTCAAAGCTTGGGTATAGTGATTCCTAATTCTTTGGGGATTCACCGTGTCCTCCAATCACTACCACCAAGTTACAAGAACTTTGTGATGAACTACAATATGCAAAACATGGACAAGTCATTGCCAGAACTCTTCTCCATGTTAAAATCTGCAGAAGTGGAGATCAAGAAAGAGCACCAAGTGTTGTTGGTCAATAAGACCACCAAATTCAAGAAGCAAGGCAAGTCTAATAAAAAGGGAAACTTCAAGAAGGGCGGTAAGAAAGTTAGCGCGCCGGCGAAGAAGACCAAGGCTTGGCCTAAGCCTGATACTGAGTGTTTTTACTGCAAGGGAGAAGGTCACTGGAAGCGGAATTGCCCAAAGTACTTGGCGGATTTGAAGAATGGAAACATCAAGAAGAAAGGTATATCCGATATACATGTTATTGATGTGTATCTCACTAGTACTCGTAGTAGTGCCTGGGTATTTGATACTGGTTCGGTTGCTCATATTTGTAACTCGAAACAGGTACTGCAGAATAAATGGAAGCTAGCGAAGAACGAGGTGACGATGCGCGTTGGAAATGGATCAAAGGTTGATGTGATCGCGGTCGGCACGCTACCTCTTCATCTACCATCGGGATTAGTTTTATACTTAAATAATTGTTATTTGGTGCCTGCGTTGAGCATGAACATTATATCTGAATCATGTTTATTGTGAGACAGTTACTTGTTTAAGTCCGAGAATAATGGTTGTTCGATTTATATGAGTAATATGTTTTATGCACATGCACCTTTGATAGATGGTATATTCTTATTGAATCTCGATTGTGGAAATACACATATTAATAACATTGAAGCTAAACGTTTGAAATTGAGCGATAACTCGACCTATATGTGGCACTGTCGTCTTGGTCATATTGGAGTGAAGCGTATGAAGAAACTCCATTCCGATGGACTTCTTGAATCACTTGATTTCGAATCACTTGAAAGATGCGAAGCATGTCTGATGGGTAAAATGACTAAGACTCCATTTTCTGGCATGATGGAGTGAGCTACGAACTTGTTGGAAATCATACATACCGATGTGTATGGCCCAATGAGTGTAGCATCGCGTGGTGGTTATCGTTATGTTCTTACCTTCACGGATGACTTGAGTAGATATGGGTATATCTATTTCATGAAACATAAGTCCGAAACTTTCGAGAAGTTTAAGGAATTTCAAAGCGAGGTAGAGAATCAACGTAACAAGAAGATTAAATTTCTACGATCTGATCGTGGAGGTGAATATCCAAGTTACGAGTTTGGCGAGCATTTGAAGAAATGCGGAATACTTTCACAATTGACACCGCCGGGAACACCACAGCGTAATGGTGTGTCCGAACATCGTAATCGAACTCTCTTAGATATGGTTTGTTCTATGATGTCACTTACAGATTTACCGCTATCATTTTGGGGTTATGCATTAGAAACAGACGCATTCACTTTAAATAGGGCACCATGTAAATCCGTTGAAACTACACCGTATGAATTATGGTTTGGGAAGAAACCTAAATTGTCATTCCTGAAAGTTTGGGGTTGCGAAGCTTATGTAAAGAAGTTACATCCGGACAAGCTTGAACCCAAAGCAGAAAAATTCGTCTTCATAGGATACCCGAAGGAAACTATTGGGTATACCTTCTATCATAGATCCGAGGCCAAAATCTTTGTTGACAAGAATGGATCCTTTCTAGAGAAGGAGTTTCTCTCGAAAGAAGTGACTGGAAGGAAAGTAGAACTCGACGAGGTTGTTGAACCTTCTCTCGAACTTGCGAGTAGCACAACACCGGAAGTAGTTCCTGTGTCGCCTGCAGCAATAAGAGAGGAAGCTAATGATGTTGATCATGAAACTTCGTTTGAAGTTACTACGGAACCTCGCAGGTCAACGAGAACTCGTACCACTCCTGATTGGTATGATCCCGTTATGAGTGTCATGTTGGTGGACAACACCGATGACCCTGCGACATATGAGGAATCGATAATGAGCCCAGGTTCTAATAAATGGCAAGAAGCCATGAAATCCGAGATTGGATCCATGTACGAAAACCAAGTATGGACTTTGGTGGACTTACTGGATGGCCGGAAGGCTGTCGAGAACAAATGGATTTTCAAGAAGAAAACATATGCTGATGGTAATGTTACTGTCTATAAAGCTCGACTTGTCGCAAAAGGGTTTCGACAAATTCAAGGTGTTGACTACGATGAGACTTTCTCACCAGTAGCAAAGCTAAAGTCTGTGAGGATTATGTTAGCAATCGCTGCATATTATGATTATGAGATATGGCAGATGGATGTCAAAACGGCGTTCCTCAATGGAGACATTGATGAAGAGTTGTATATGATGCAACCCAAAGTTTTTGTCGATTCTAAAGATGCTAACAAGGTATGCAAACTTCAACGGTCCATATATGGATTGAAGCCAACATACCGAAGTTGGAATCAACGTTTTGATAAGGTGATCAAAAGTTTTGGTTTTATACAAACTTATGGAGAAGCTTGTATTTACAAGAAAGCGAGTGGGAGCTCTGTAGCATTCTTAATACTATATGTAGATGACATATTGTTGATTGGGAATGATGTAGACCTTTTTAATAGTGTCAAGGATTATTTGAATAATAGTTTTTCAATGAAAGATCTTGGCGAAGCAGCTTACATATTAGGCATAAAGATTTATAGAGATAGATCGAGACGCCTAATATCATTGTCACAAAGTACATATTTGGACAAAGTTCTAAAGAGGTTTGGAATGGAAGATAGCAAGAAAGGGTTCTTGCCCATGTTGCCCAATACAACCTTGAGTAAAACTCAAAGTCCTGCAATGGCAGAAGATAGAGAAAGGATGAGTAAGACTCCCTATGCCTCAGGCATAGGATCTCTAATGTATGCCATGCTATGTACTAGACCCGACATTGCATATGCTGTTAGTTTGACTAGCAGATATCAAAGTGATCCAGGAGTGGATCATTGGACATCAGTCAAAAACATCCTTAAGTACTTGAGAAGAACTAAGGATATGGTTCTTTCTTATGGAGGTGATGAACAACTCGTTGTTAATGGTTACACCGATGCTAGTTGGAACACCGATCCGGATGATTCTAAATCTCAATCTGGATACGTATCTATTTTGAATGGTGCAGCATTTAGCTGGAGGAGTGCAAAGCAAAGCGTTATGGCGAGATCTTCAACTGAATCAGAATACATAGATGCTTCAGAGGCTTCACAAGAGGCGATATGGATGAAGGAGTTCATTACAGAGCTCAGTGTGGTTCCAAGTGCGCTGGACCCAATGTCTATCTACTGTGATAACATGGACGCCATAGCCAATGCGCAAGAACCAAGATCACACCAGAAGCTGAAGCACATCAAGCTACGTTTTCACGCTATTCGAGAGCATGTCCAAGATGGTGACATAAAGATTTGCAAAGTACACATAGATCTGAATGTGGCGGATCCGTTGACTAAACCTCTCCCGAGGGCAAAACATGACCAGTACCAAACCGCCATGGGTGTTCGGTATATTACCATGTAATCTAGATTAGTTGAGTCTAGTGCAAGTGGGAGACTGTTGGAGATATGCCATAGAGGCAATAATAAAAGTGGTTATTATTATTTCTTTGTGTTTATGATAAATGTTTATATTCATGCTATAATAGTATTAACCGGAAACATTAATACGTGTGTGATTTGTAAACTAAACTAGAGTCCCTGGTAAAGCCTCTTTATAATACTAGCTTGTTGATTCATAGATGATCGTGGTTTCTCGATCATGAACATTGAGATGTAATTAATAACAAGATCATATCATTAGGAGAATGGTATGATGGACATACTCCTATAGATAAGCGTAGCATTAAGATCAAGTCATTTCAATAATTCGTTTGCTATAAGCTTTCTGATACACAGTAACCTAATTCCTTCGACCATGAGATCATGTTAATCACCATCACCGGAAGGATGCTTTGATGACATCAAACACCACACCATAACTGGGTGCCTATAAAGGTGGCATTGAGTGTTCGGAAAGTATGGGTTGAGGCACATGGATCAAGAGTGGGATTTTTCCATCCATATGACAGATAGATATACTCTGGGCCCTCTCGGTGGAATGTCATCCAATTAGCTTGCAAGCATGTGACTGGCTCACAAGGGATCACATATCATGGGAACGAGAAAAGAGTACTTATCGGTAACGAGGTTGAACTAGGTATGCAGAGATACCGACAATCAAAACCTCGGATAAGTAAACTATCGTGAGACAAAGGGAAATTGGTATCGTATGTAAGTGGTTCATTTGATCGCAAAGTAATCGTAGAAATATGTGGGAGCCATATGAATTTCCAGATTCCTCTATTGGTTATTGATCGGAGAAGTGTCTTGGTCATGTCCGCATAATTCACGAACCGTAGGAAGACACACTTAAGGATTCGATGTTGTTTAGTAGATATGGAATGTTAGTAGGGATACCGAATGTTTTTCGGAGTCTCAGATAGGATCCGGGATATCACGAGGAGATCCGGAATGGTCCGGAGAATAAGATTCATATAAGGAAAGTCCGATTCCGGAGTTCAGGAAAGTTTCCGATGTTTTCATCGGAGAGGTTCTAGAAGGGTCTAGAAGGTTCACCGGTCTGGAAGGGGAATGGTCCATGAATGTGTCATGAATATGTGGAATGATTGGATCATATCCTAGGTCACTTGGTGTTGATATTTGCAAGAGAGAAATAAATCTCTAAATTAAAAGTCAAACGGGAAGTTTGAAAAGTAAAACAGGAACAATGGTTTCCTAGTGGGAGAAGAAACAAGTCCTTCTCTCAATCCAACTTGGGTTTGGATTTGGATTCAAACCCATCCCTCCCAAGGCTGCCCCTCCCTCTCATAAATAGAGGGGGAGGGCTGCCCCAACACCACAAGAGCCAAGCCCTCCCCACACACCCGCGTCGCCGCCGCGCCCAAGCCGCCGCCGCCGCCTCGCTCCGCCGCCGCCCTAGCCGCCGTCGACACCTCCTCCTCCTCCCGGTCATCTAAACCCTAGATCTCCGAGAAACCCTAATCCACCATAACTCGCATCCGAACGTGTGATCGACTGCGGAATCACGAGGGGAGAACTACAACCTCTGCTGCCTGCTGGAACAAGGGAGAGGAAGGTCTTCATCGAGTACTGAACGTGTGACCGACTGCGAAAGCGCTGCCGGAACGCAGCGCCGGAAGGATCGTCTACGCGATCTTGAGATCGGCAAGTGTACGACTACATCACCCACGAGAATCTGCTCTCGTTAACTGCTTTGGAATCTTCGAGAGTGAGTGCTTCTATCGACTCGTTGCTACAATCTAGTAGATAGATCTTGGCTTCTTTGTGTGCATGCGATAGAATTTTTTGTTTTCCATGCTACGAACCCCTACAATTAGTACTTAGTACTTGAGTTGGGCGGAGCGGTATAAATTTTATATAATAATCTATTGAGATCATGTTAAGTTGTGTAGTTTGGATCTTCTATTTTTCAGTAGAACATCTTTGAATAAGTTGTATAATGTTTGGAAGTTTGAACAACTTGGTGATACCTAATCTTTTGGCATTGTAATAATAGTATGTGTATGTTTGTAATTTGGACCTGCAATATTTCTGTTGTACCACTTCGAGGGATGTGATATTTGCGGAACAGTGTTCCGTGAGTGTTATGTCAACGACTATAGTATACTTCAACATGCAGTGGTAAGATGGATCACCGCAATGTCCTTCAGATGGAGCACCCTGCCAAGGTGTGACACACAGTGGAAGAGATATTCTCCTAGCAAAGTTTGTCCAAGGTCATTAACCTGTGGATCGTGTTGGCCAACACGAAGAAATTAACTCTCCCGGCGTTCTTCGCCAAGATGCACGGTTTTGCAGACGAGATGGCGACAGCTGGAAATCCAGTTCCCAATGATGAACTTGCGTCCTTCCTCCATCACCAGGATTGGAGACCCATATGACTCCCTAGTCCTTTGCCCTCGGTGTATCCAAAACTCCAATCACAATTTTTGAATTATACTCACAAGTTCACTCTTTTGATCAGTGCCAGGAGATGCACACTTCAACCATGGATGGAGGGTTTGAGACCTCCACCAATGCAGTAGCAGGAAACTTCAATCATGGTGGTGGCGGCGGGGGTTACCATCAGCGCAACAATGGTGGATGCCGTGAAGATCAACGCTATGATGACCGACACACTGATAGGCGCCGGGATGATTGCCCCCGAAACAATGATTTCAATCAAAAGGTGGCTCATGGTGAACGTGTGGCCGAGGCCATGGACGTGGTGGTTGCCGCTGCAGCACTCCCTAGGTAGATGTCACTTGGTATTTCTATACTGGAGCTACACACCTTATCACCGACGAGCTGGATAATATTTCAGTTCGTGACTTGTACCAGGGTCGCGACAATGTAAACACTGCTAGTGGACAACGTATGAAATTTTTTCATGTTGATAATTCAATTATTCATAACCATGTTCAACCTTTTAGACTCGACAATAGTTGCATGTTCCGAATGCTTCAAAAAATCTTCTCTCCATTGCATCGACTCCCTCGGTGGATATCACTTGTCAAATATGTTGTAGGGTGGGTAATGCTGCCAAGGATTGCTGGTACACGTTCCAATACGATGATGACACTTTTGATACTCCACATGCATACGGTGTTGACACAAATTGGTATTACCACACACTGGAGCTACACATCACATCACCGGCGAACCGAATAATCTTTCAGTCCTTGACTTTTCTGTACTAATATTTTTGATGGATTGCATCGAGGAGAACGATCCTAAAACTTACAGCTCATCTTTCATCCTCTAGGAGCGAACATGATCCATGTTTGCATGAAGCATCAATGCCGATCCTGCCGGCCCTCCCAGATATGCGTGACCGCGGTCCTCTGTTGCTCCCTATTTGCATGAATCATGAAACCACCGTCATCCATTTTTTAGTCCCCCAACCGACCGACGCACCGGCGGACGCTCGCCCACGTTGAAACATCTGGAGCTCGTTCATACTCCTCGTCATTTCGTCAACGAGCGGGCCCAGGGCGTGTCAAATATCAGTATGCATCAGCGCCGCCCCTCTTTTTCAGAAAAAAAAAGAAAGGAAAGACGAGTAAGAATAGCGCGCGCCGCCCGTCTCACCTGACCGCACCGCGGAACGCCTCAGCGTCTCTACCGGCGCCGGCGCTTTGGCCGCACAGAAAATATCTACTGCTCCCACCGATTCACGAGCGCTGGAACAAAAGAAGGCACTGGACTCCGATTCCGACCGATCCAGCTACGGCCATGCGCATCGAGGAGCATGCGACAGATGCGGCCGGGTCCCCCGAGGATACAGCAGTCAGCGGCACGTCCATCCACCGGGGCGCGGACACAGCAGTACTCGTACTACCTCGCGCCCACACCGATGCAATGAAACGCCATCATTTTACGCCAGTAATGCAGCAGCAGCGCCACTGCCCTCCAGCTCACAGCCAGTGCTCTGCTGTTCCCCCCTCACTCCACTCCACTCCACTCCACCACTCCCCTCACCTCAAAGCACATCACAACAGGCTTCAGCTCAGCTGCCACCTCGCATAAACACTCGAGCAGAGCGCGAGTTCATATCCTTGCCGCTCGCACCGGATACACTTCAACCCACTCCCCTCCACGGCATTGCCGCTCATGGAGTCCCGTTGGTTTCTCGCCTTCCTCTTCCTCTCCCTGTCCCTGCAGCCGCGGCTCGGCGCGTCGTACCTGCGAGCGAGGAAGAACTACTTGGTGCACCTCGACCCGAGGGGCAGCGCCGCCGTCGATTCCGTCGAGGAGTGGCACCGCTCCTTCCTCCCGCAGGCGGCGGGGCTCGATTCGGAGGAGGACGCCGGCGCAGGGGACGACGGCCCGCGCATTATATACTCCTACAGCGACGTGTTCACAGGCTTCGCGGCCCGGCTCACGGACGAGGAGGCGGAGGCGCTGAGGCGCACGGATGGCTGCCTCCGGCTGTACCCGGAGGTGTTCCTGCCGCTGGCCACCACCCGCTCGCCGGGCTTCCTCGGCCTCCACCTCGGGAACGAGGGGTTCTGGAGCCGATCCGGGTTTGGCCGCGGGGTGGTGATTGGGATCCTCGACACCGGAATCCTGCCCAGCCACCCCTCCTTCGGCGACGACGGCCTCGAGCCACCGCCCAGGAGCTGGAAGGGCACCTGCGAGTTCAAGTCTATCGCGGGCGGCGGGTGCAACAACAAGATCATCGGGGCGCGCGCGTTCGGCAGCGCGGCCGTGAACTCGTCGGCGCCGCCCGTGGACGACGCGGGCCACGGCACGCACACGGCCAGCACGGCCGCGGGCAACTTCGTGGAGAACGCCAACGTCCGGGGCAACGCGGACGGCACGGCCTCCGGGATGGCGCCGCACGCGCACCTGGCGATTTACAAGGTGTGCTCGCGCAGCCGATGCTCCATCATGGACATTATCGCCGGGCTGGACGCCGCTGTCAAGGACGGCGTCGACGTGCTCTCCTTCTCCATCGGCGCCTCCTCCGGCACGCAGTTCAACTACGACCCCATCGCCATCGCCGCGTTCAAGGCCATGGAGCGGGGCATCGTCGTCAGCTGCGCGGCGGGCAACGCGGGTCCGGAGCCCGGCTCCGTCGGCAACGGTGCGCCGTGGATGCTCACCGTCGCGGCCGGCACCATGGACCGCGCGATACGCACCACCGTGAAGCTCGGCAACGGCGAGGAGTTCGACGGCGAGTCACTGTTCCAGCCGGGGAACAACTCGGCCGCGAAGCCGCTCCCGCTCGTGTACCCCGGCGCCGACGGCTCCGAGACTAGCCGCGATTGCAGCGTGCTGCGCGGCGCCGAGGTGAGCGACAAGGTGGTGCTCTGCGAGAGCAGAGGCCTGAACGGCCGCATCGAGGCTGGCCAGACCGTGGCGGCGTACGGCGGCGTGGGCATGATCGTGATGAACAGAGCAGCCGAAGGGTACACCACCTTCGCCGATCCGCACGTCCTCCCGGCATCGCACGTCAGCTACGACGCCGGGACCAGGATCGCGGCCTACGTGAACTCCACGGCCAACCCGACGGCGAGCATCGCGTTCAAGGGGACAGTCATGGGCGCGTCCCCGGCTCCGGCCGTGACCTTCTTCTCGTCCCGAGGTCCGAGCAGGGCCAGCCCGGGCATCCTGAAGCCGGACATCACTGGGCCCGGCATGAACATTCTCGCGGCGTGGGCGCCGAGCGAGTCGCACACGGAGTTCGCCGACGGCGGTGTCGGCCTCTCTTTCTTCGTCGAGTCCGGCACGTCCATGTCGACACCGCACCTGAGCGGCATCGCCGCGCTTCTCAAGGGCCTGCATCCGGATTGGACTCCCGCGGCGATCAAGTCGGCGATCATGACGACGTCGGACGCGGTGGACCGCACGGGCGTGCCACTCAAGGACGAGCAGTACCGCCACGCCACCTTCTACGCCATGGGCGCGGGATACGTGAACCCGGAGCTCGCCGTTGACCCTGGCCTAGTCTACGACCTCCACGCGGACGAATACCTCCCTTACCTCTGCGGCCTGGGCATCGGCGACGACGGCGCGACGGAGATAGCCCACCGCCCCGTCACCTGCGCCGACTTTAAGGCCACCACAGAAGCAGAGCTGAACTACCCGTCCCTCATCGTCAACCTGCTGGCGCAGCCAATCACGGTGAAACGCACGGTGACCAACGTCGGGAAGCCCAACTCCGTGTACACGGCCGTGGTGGACATGCCCGGCGATGTGTCGGTGACGGTGCAGCCGCCGATGCTGCATTTCACGGAGGCCAACGAGAAGCAGAGCTTCACGGTGACGGTGCGGTGGGCAGGACAGCCGAGCGTCGCCGGCGCGGAGGGCAACCTGAAGTGGGTCTCCGAAGATCACATCGTGAGGAGTCCCATTGTGGTTCCAGCCAAGGCCGCGTAGTGATTTTCCAACCGGCAGGCCGTATAGATTCCTACTAGCTAGCATCAGTAGGCTACGGAGCTTCCACGGTGTGTGTATAGGCAACATGCAATTCCCCACCTTGTGTACGCACTCTCAGCGACAATTTTGTTCTGTAAATAGCGCGAACAATAAAACTATGTCCGTCCCAGAATTGTCTATGTTCGTCTAGAAAAAAGAAATGTTTCTGCTCTGCGAGTCAAGATTTGCAATGAACATGCATGACTATTTCTAGTGGAACACATGCATGACAGATCGGGCGAACATGAACGAATCCCGCCGTCCTGTCGTGTACTCTATATATACCAAGCTAGAAGTAAGGATCTGCATCAAAAAGGGTTTGACGTAATAAGGAAAAACAAATCTTTATTAGCTTACATATAGATGTTTGAACTTTTTGTTAGTTTAAAATGCAGCCTTGGTTGAAGTCAAGCGCAAATATCGCGGCAACATAGTCAGATGGAACGATAAATAGCTAGAGTATTTTCTGAACTAGCGCTACAGATGATAAACTTGGGATTGATTTAGAAAAACGCTGACGATGCTGAGGATAAGTCTTGCATGGAGCATATTTATCCTTTGATCATATAACATCTCCACGGACGCTGCCCAAAGGCTGACCGGCACAGGCGCCGGCAGTGCGACTAGGGGGCGGCGCCTGAACCTCCGGCAATTTGCAAAATTGGCCACGGACCTTGCCGTCTCTGCCCCAGGCACCGTCGTCACTCTCGGCCGTCCGATGGAATAGGCATTATGGTGCAATTTGTTTTCCCCTGGACAAAGATCTCAATGCTACGCCATGTAGGTGAGGACTGCAATCTGGTACTAGAATTTCAATGTGATGTATCTGATAAAAGTTCTTTTTTTGTTCTCCTGAAACTCAATGTCATTTTGATTTGAGTGTGCATACGGATTTACCATAAGAAAAATTATTATTTATTTTAATTAATGTGGTGCCGTAGCGATCGCACGGGCATTCTGCGTGGATGAAAGAAAAAGTATAGTTAAGAAACATCCGAGAAGTATATATATAGATAATAAGTGCAGAAGTATCTTGAATAGGCGGACCTGGATCATCGTCACTTCTCGCTCTTATGTTTAGGGATATTTGGATGTCAACCGAGCTCCCCTTTTGGGAAGAATAGTGGGTACGAGAGTGGGTCATAGCATCCTTGTGTTGCCTGTATACTATGCCTCTCGTTGTTATTTCCGTAGAGGGTAATGCTGCGCTTGAACCTATTTGCCAGGTCACTGCCTTCGACCCAGATCGCGGCCACCTCAGACGATGCTGGTAGATTGAATACTCGTTGGTCTTTCTTCTGATCAGTGTTTAGTTCTATACGGCAGTCCTCGAGGTTGTTCTTGTGGGCGCCCAAACACCTAAACTGCGCCGAGTAAGGGTATCCTCTTAGTATGTCTGCAACCTTTCGGACTACCTCTTGGTCAAGGTCTTTGGTGGCTTCCTTGCGATGGATCATGTTTGGATCATCGTCATAGAAGTATAGCTGTAGGTGTTCTGGCTTTGAATTTGGCCCGAACGAATGCACATTATGGTACAATGAGCCTTGCGCCTGGAATGTGTATACTCTGGACCTCATGTTTGTGCAGTCGTTCTCGAGGCTGACACCAAGGGTCATGAAGGACAAGTGGCCGTTGAAGAATCGGATGCTCTCCGAAAATGACGTGAGTCCACATCCTGGCTAGACCATAGTCTCCTCATCTTTATTAAAGACAAAGAGGACAAGATGGTGGTACGTCGCTCTAGGCATACCCCTCAAGCTGAAATAATTTACCGGACAATGCCACCGCCAAGAAAACGCACTAGCTCGATTTATTTCTTTGGGAACGCCTACGTCTCAGGCGACTGAGAATATTTCTCAGTCGGCTGACGTGGTCGGCTTAATCGAATAAAAACATGCATGGTTTACAAACAAAAAACTACAACCAGATGGCGAAATAACTCGGACGCGTGAGAAATAGCAAAACCGTATTTCTTTTGCCCTCCGCTTCCTCGCACGTCCTACATCGATCACACCGGGGCCAACCGTCCATCCCAGCCGGTGCTCCTCTGCATAGAGGGGGCGGACCTTCCCATGTACGAGAGATACGTGGCGCGACCTGCACGAGCTCGCTTCCGGGAGCTACCTGCCGACGGCGAGAATCAAGGTGCCAGCTCCGGAGATGCAGCCACCTGCCCCGGTGCTCTTCCGCGCGGAGGCAGAGGGAGTTACTGCGGACGCATGCGATGTGGGCTATGTGGGGATTACCTGCTCGAGCTCTGTTGCCCGAGGCCATCCGCCGATGGTCATGGAATCAAGGTAACCCCGTTTTGGGGGAAATCCATAGCTTTGGGGAATCTCTCCTCTCCTTCAATTATCTGCCCTCCTAACTCATTCCTCTCTGAATTTTGCAACAGACTCATCTTCGGTAGTAGCGACGACAAATAGGGTGCTAGATTTATTAGTCCTCATGCCACAACGCCTTCCCAATCCTTGCCAATAGCCCATTCAATGCCTGGAGGATCTAGTAACCGCCATCAAGATTCCTTCTCTCCTTGATTATGCTCTCCTCTCGCTGACCAGGGGCTAGGCCCGTGATTTCATTGCCGTACTGCAGGACATGGTCACCTACCCAGGTACAGCAGATGCTCCCGTTATTGGGCGTTCCAGTTGGAGACTTGGAGTTCGAAGATTACAATAATCTTTTGGCTAATTTCTTTGCAGTTATTCTGATTCAACACAGCGAGGCTTCTTTACTATAAAGTTCAAGAAATTCAGAACGATGATATGAACACCAAGAGGTTCATCCTATGATTTCCATTGTCGGATGCGGTATTTCAGTATATCACGTCTTGATTCTTAAGAGTAAAAAAGAAAACATGGTACCAAACAGTGAACAATGTGCATGTATACCATCAAAGTATAGACTTAAACTTTAATATAAAAATGAGGTTGCAAGATTGCAGCCCAACTGCCGGCGCTCATGCGACCACCCGTTTTGTCCCTGGCAGTGGGCACATATACTTTGTTTCTCCGCCATGGAAGCCAAAGGTTAACAAGTTCTTTTGATGACATCCGCACCTTCTTCTCAAGTAGGGACAAGGTACCTTTTGTATACAACACTCTTTCTTGTTCTGGTTTTGTTAATCTTCTTCGTTGTGTGATGGATTGATTTGTTCAACAGCGTTTGTTAATAACATTGTGAGATAAAAAAACCAAAGAAAGAGTTGATAAAAATTGTTCAGATTTGTGCAGCTGGTGAAAGTGTTCTCGACGAGTATCTGAAAAGGGACGAGAGCAATACGGGGACATGAACGAATTGTGATGCGTGTGCAGGTGCTAAACAGCTGAATCCACGTATATCATGTGTATATAATGTATGTATGTTTTTTGTGTCCCCTTTCTACTGCTAAAACACAGAAAACATGATTCCGAACATGAAGCTGCCAAATGTGTGTCTATGAATTACTCACATATGTATATCAAATTTTTGAATTTTATTTCAGAAAATTAGTTTTCTAAGATTATTGATTTTTATTCTGAATTAATTTCAATCAGTTTTGAATATTTTCTCTTTTCTTTCAAGACGAGACATGTTACAATTTAAATCCATGAATTTTGAAGATGGATGAATATCAGTAGCATAGTTATCTTGAGGGATCACAATCGTATGCTTGTACTCACAGTTTGCTTCCCATTTTATTTTAGTCTTTATATCCAGTATAACCATATTTGTTTTTGCAGGTGGGATCCTTTTTATGCTGTTGGATAGAATAGAAGGTAGCTTGATTCATACCGGCGAGGTGGTTTAAAATTTATGGCTCTGCCTACCCGTCTGTCCTGCGTGTCTGAATTGTCTCTACTGTTAATTAGGTAGTATCAGTGGTCATTTACGAACGGCAAGTGTATTTGATAATTTGCATTTGCAGTATTGAAAATAAGTTTAGGAAGATTCCATGCAAGGAGAAATTTCTTTCTAAGTAAAGATTTTGACTACTCCTGTAGATGTATGTTAGAGACCTTTTTCTAAATCATATGTATATTCGGTATCATCTTAATATCTTTCGATCACTTCTATATCTCTAGGTTGACCTCTAAGTTCAACATGATCACTTCTATATCTCCACTTCGAATGCTCTTCATCAATGAGAATATTTATCAATTACTGTCTAAACCCGATAGGATGGCTGCTATCATCGCAGACCTACAGAGGATTCCTCCCAGCCATCTTATCACCCTCCTCTAATCAGTGAAGTGCCAAGAATTATAGGAAGGAGAGGATGCACAACGGCCAGCGATGCGTACCATGTCTACCAGTAGCACTCTATGTCTGCGCTCGGCAGCCAATAACGAACAACAACCCATCAATGTTCACAGTCCACTCTACACATTATCATCAACGTGGCCTCAAAGTGTTCAGTATTTGACAAACAACAATCCAGATTGTAGGAAAGAAGGCTGCTATGCTTTTCAAGGCTAGCCTTGAATTTTTAATTACATTTTTTCTTGATTAATTGCATTATCTATCTTGCTCCGAGCTCTGCATTTTAACTGTAGATTCTTCGTCTTCAATCCATCACATAGAAGGTAATAACTTTATGGCTTTTTGGTTACATTATTCCTGGTTCTTATTTTTCACTTCCTGACATGATATTTGCAGGTTCATGCTCTGATAGTCACTCGTGTGGAACTTTTTATAGGAACTTCGTCACATCCTATATAACCTATGCTACAAAGCAAAACTAAGAAATTCCCAAGAAATTCTTTGGTGGGGTCAGTACCAGGTAACATCCGACCGCATACATTTGTTAACTTCCAATTATTCTATCTAAGAAGGCTTTTAATGTATCACCTGGAGATGGACTTCTCCATTGGCCAAAGTAGCTGGTGGTTTGTAATGCAACACAATCATCTCGAAGATTGGAAGATTGAATAGAGAAATTGATGTAGCTCTTTTGTTGTTTTACACATGGAATGGACATTGTCAGAGCTTTTACAAGGTATGATATCTTCTTGATGTGTAGCTTACTCACATGACTACCTCTTCTTCTTTCTAACTATGTTGAACTTAAATATAAACAGTAAAAAATATAGGAGTGGCAAGCATGGATAGGAACCATTTCCTACCTTATCTAGCTTATTTTGTGCCTCAATTTACATTCACTGATGAATGTCCTTTCATGAACAGTTGAACTAGGAACTAAGGAAGGAGTGGTATAAGCTTATGGAGTTATGGTGTTGCTGCCATCAAGATTTCTGACAAACATGCTATGATCAAATATAATTCTGGCAGATTTAATGACTCCTGATATGCCATGTGCAGCAATTATGTCCTGTGACACAAAGGTTTTTTTATGTTCTGACATGTTGTGTAGTGTGCTAACTGATACGGAGTATTAGAAATGCATTGCGAAGCTTATACACGATTCTGGATTTCACTTTCTGAAGTAAGCTCCCACCGAACATTTGTAATCTGCTAACGTTTGGTAAGTACATTATTTTTGTGTGGTCAAACTGTCGTGTACGAAGTGTGTATAGTCACATGTATGTTTCCACTTGTCAAATGTCACCGGGTTTTAATGGGTTGTTGACGTATTTTTTGACAAATCTAACATGTGGGCAAAACTAATTCTTCATCTGACCCTTTTGCAAAACTATTTTGGAATCTGACCTCCGGGGCGTCAGCATCATTTGAAGATGTACAGGTCGGCGCTAGCATAACAGAATTCGAACCGAAGAAGGTCGGCGCGGCGTCAGATTCCGAAATAGTTTTATAAAGTGGGCAGACAAACAATTTGTTTTGCATAGATTTGTTAAAAATACGTTGTTGACGGAAGAGAGGTTAGGTAAAGAAAGATGAGGCATTGTCATAGGTGAGGGCATATCACGTCACTACTGGAATGTATCTAGTGAAATGGTTGAACCTGTGCACACCACGCAAAATCTAAGCTTATATTAAGTTTACATCAAGTTACAAATACGGAACATACTGCAGTTTGATTTTTATACAACACAAGGTTCTTTGTGCAAAACTTAGTCTACATCTTGTTCGTTGTTGTTTCATCCAAAGGTTTAGAATCCACCGGTTTAAGGATGCACTGGCTCATTGGATAAGTTCCCTTGTCACTACAAATATGAAAACGACGTGCATAGTGCACATGGGTACTTTGGAAGACGTGGATAGCCGACAAGGAGAAAAGGGGATGACCAGACATATCAATGGGAGACGGAACCATTTCACTCGCTCACTCCCTCCCCCACCCCCACCCCTCGCGGGCGACGACAAAACCCTAGCTCCTTCCCCCACCCCCACCCCTCGCGGGCGACGGCAAAACCGTAGCCCCTCCTCGTTCTAGGTCCCATTCCCCTCTCTCTCCTTGTCACAGCTGGTGTGGACAATCGAGCGTTTCCCGCGTGAGGCCGCCAACGACGCGAGGGCCTTTTCCTGTGCGAGAGGGGAGGAGACGCATGGCTCCTGATGGTAGCAGTGTTCCTCGATGGGCGATGGTCTGGTTTGGCAAAGTGAGAACCACAATTGGGTGGCGTGCGAGGCTGCGGTGCGACCGTTGGTCGCTGGAAGGCGTGGAACCTGCGCGTGGCCGGCTGGTCACCAGAGTGTTGGCAACGGCACTCTTCATGCCCTGCTTTGGGCCCTTGGGGCTTGGTTTGGGTCTGGGCGGGATGAGCCAAGCGCGGTGGCGTCTTCTTCGATGGACACGGAGCGGGATCTGGCGATGGGTTGGTGGTGTCAGTGGTTCCCCTGCTGTAGTGTAGCGGCAAGCCTTCTTGGGCCCGACCGGGCCGGTTAGGGCCTGGTTTGTCCTACTGTTGCATCCAGTCGGCTACCACTCCTGGCAGTGGAGGCAATTTCCTCCCGCGTGCCATTATACCGATGAACCTCGCTGGAGTTTTTTCTCCTTGGTTTTACCGGCCTCAGAAAATGGGCCACGATGAGATGGCGGTAGTGATTGCAAGAATGTGGTGGCATGTGTTGGTGGGTGGCAGGATTTGTGGAACAATACAGAGTGCCTGACAGTGTGGGTTTTTTAGGGGTCGGGAGAAATCCCTGTAGACTCGACACCGATGTGATGACACTATGAGTGTAGCCTTCCTCCTTGAAGGGCGTCAGGTATACCTATTCCCCACCCCTATTGCGTACAAAGGAAACCATAGGATCTATATTGGGGTAACCCTAGGACAGGTACGAGTAGCAGCGTCGTCGTCGTCGCTTCCCTTCTCGGAGGTGATGCTTGGTACGCGGTGCTTCAGATTGCTAGGAGGGTGGTGGATATTCTACTGAGGGTGCAGTGGTTGCGAGTCACCTTCGTTTTCGTCGAATCGTTGATATCGACATTGTTTTATCTTCTTTTTTCTTGCTTCCTTCTTTTGGGCTTGCTTTATGTTTGTCCCAGCAGTGGTCTCATCGTTGTATCCGTTCATAGCTATATTGACGAAATCATGTTTCGAGAACAAGGAGAAAGGACACACATAATGCTAGGATAGCGTGAGGTAGCAAAAAAAAACAATCTTGATGTGACGCAAAAACACATTTAACAAAATAGAATAATCATATTTTAGAGAAAAATAGAATAATCATCGCATATATATTTGATTGTTCCATAGCAAAGCATCGGACATTCAACTAGTATAAAGGAATCGTAAGGGCATCCGGCGACCGTGCCAGATCGGGCATATGGTATCGCGTATATGGAGCGCCACTTTTTTTTTATAAGTTCAACCACGCTTCTAAACGATCCGGTAGAATTCCAACACCTAAAAATAAATTAGTCTTACAATAGTTGAAAATAGAAATAAAATAATTCATACAATTCAATTATTAACATGAAGTTCAACTACATTTTAAAGTGAGAATAACGTCTATTCCATCCTATTCTTGCTCCGATGGTGCATCTACCGGCGGCTGAAGGCGTGTGGAGTCGTGTATTCGGTGGATCTCCTGTGACATATACTATTTTCATGGTTGTTGGTGTGAGTTTAGGTCAGTCTCTTTCGATTTACAAATGTTATGATTGGCGATGGTTTTGCTTTAGTGGCTCATCCTTGTTAGACTGTGTATAGCTTCTGTATTTGTGTATGTGTATTATACCACTTGTAACACACCCATTATATATATATATATATATATATATATATATATATATATATATATATATGTGATAGGCCATTCCATTGTGGGTTGAGACTGGTTCCCCCAATTCTATTGTTTGACATGGTATCGGACTTGGTTACGACCAACGCTTCCGCCGCCTCCACCAAACCCTAGCCGCGCCCCTCGTCGTCGTCGACCGCGTCGCCGATCGTCGCCGCCGCTGCCATGTCGAGCGCCACCACCTCCACCAACGCGGGTTACCTGCCCGCCTCCCTTGCCGCTCTTCTCTCCCGCTCCATCGACGCTGTCGGCATCCGGCCGCCCCCGATCGGGATGAGGAGCGTCGGCTCCTTCTTCTCCAGCCATCCCCCGGCCCCTTCATTGCCGGGGCAATCGCTGACGGTCCACACGTCCAGCGCCTCCTCGCCCGCCTCCACGGCCGCCGCCGTCTCGCCGCTCGCCTTCCCGCCCGCGGCCTCCTCGGCGGCCTACACCGTCGGGCCCTCTGCGTCGGATCTCGCGCAGATGCACCCTGCCCTCACAGCGTCCGAGCCTCCTGCAGGGTCTCACCCCGCGCCGCACACGGGTTCTCCCTCTGCACCAATGGCCGCGCCGCTCGTCTCTTCCCCTATAGTGTACGCGCCCCCGACAGTCTTTTTGACGGGCTCGCTGTCTCCGCCGTTTCACTTTGGAAACCTCATCACCGTCAAGCTATCGCTGGATAACTACATCTTCTGGCGCGGGCAGGTCATTCCGCTCCTTGGGAGTCACTACCTGCTGGGCTACGCCGACGACAATCTTCCTTTCCCCCCACGCTGGTGGACAGCATGAACGGCCCGGTCTATAATCCGGCGCACCGTATATGGACGAGGCAGGACCAGGCGAACCTCTCCTCCATCTAGGGGTCGCTCACCCCGGATATTGCCGGGCTCATCGTCTTTGCCAAGACGTATCATGAGGCATGGACAATCTGTAGGGGTTCGTAGCATGGAAAACAAAAATTTTTCTACCGCATACAAACAAACAAGCCAAGATCTATCTACTAGATTGTAGCAACGAGTCGATGGAATAACTTACCCTCGAAGATTCCAAAGCGGTTAACGAGAGCAGATTCTCGTGGGTGATGTAGTCGTACTCTTTCCGATCTCAAGATCGCGTAGACGATCCTTCCAGCGCCGCGTTCCCGCAGCGCTCCCGCAGTCGGTCACACGTTCGGTACTCGACGAAGACCTTCCTCTCCCTTGTTCCAGCAGGCAGCGGAGGTTGTAGCATTCTCCTCGCGATTCCGGCAGCACAACGGCGTGGTACCGGAAGTAGAGGGGAAATCCCGCAGGGCTTCGCCTTAAGCCGGTGCGAGTATGGTGGAGCTTATGAGAGGCTATTAGTGGTCTAGTAATTAGACACACCAATTAGAGGGCTCTAAACCAATTAGAAGGCTCTAAACCGAAACAGCTCTAAACCGGGGTCTAGGTCTAGTTTCTAGTTTAGAGGATAGGAACTTGTGTGTCTTGTGTTGTGTCTAGAGGAGGAGGCCCTGCCCCTCCTTTTATAGGTGGGAGGGCCGGCGCCATGGGGAGGAGTTCCTCCCCAACTCGGCCTAGGGAGGTGCGCCGGCCTAGGGGAGGAACCCTCCTCCAACTCGGCCTACACCTCTCCTCCTCTTTCTCCACTTTCCGAAACTGGCAGTTTGACCGAAAACTGGCAGTTTGACTTTTCCAATTAGGATTTGAATTAACCCTTTATTTCGGACAGCGAGAACACTTAGTACATGATGCAATCATTCCAACATGCAATGACACATTCATGTACCCCTTCCCCCTCCGGAGTGCCGGACATTCCGGGACCTTCTAGAATGTTCCCGATGAAAACACCGGAACCATTCCCCAACTCCGAAACGGGACTTTCCTTATATGAATCTTATTCTCCGGACCATTCCGGATCACCTCGTGATATCCCGGATCCCATCCGAGACTCCGAACAACATTCGGTCTCTTTCTCATAATACCATAACTACTCAAACAACGTCGAATCCTTAAGTGTGTCTCCCTACGGTTCGTGAATTATGCGGACATGATCGAGACACTTCTCCGAACAATAACCAATAGAGGAATCTGGAAATTCATATGGCTCCCACATATTTCTACGATTACTTTGCGATCGAATGAACCACTTACATACGATACCAATTTCCCTTTGTCTCACGATATGTTACTTATCCGAGGTTATGATCGTCGGTATCTCTGCATACCTAGTTCAACCTCGTTACTGATAAGTACTCTTTTCTCGTTCCCGTGATATGTGATCCCTTGTGACCAAGTCACATGCTTGCAAGCTAATTGGATGACATTTCACCGAGAGGGCCCAGAGAATATCTATCCGTCATGTGGATGGACAAATCCCACTCTTGATCCATGTGTTTCAACCAATACTTTCTGAACACCCAATGCCACTTTTATAGCCACCCTGTTACGGTGTGGTGTTTGATGACATCAAAGCATCCATCCAGTAAAGGCAATATGCATGATCTCATGGTCGAAGGAATTAGGTTACTATGTATCAGAAAGCATATAGCAATTGAACTATTGAAATGACTTGATCTTTATGCTACGCTTATCTATAGGAGTATGTCCATCACATCATTCTCCTAATGATATGATCCTGTTGTTAATAACATCTCTATGTTCATGATCAGGAAACCATGATCATATATTAACCAACAAGCTAGTTTAACAAGAGGCTTTACTAGGGACTCTTATTTTAGTTTACAAATCACACAAGTATTAATGTTTCCGGTTAATACAATTATAGCATGGTATGTAAACATTTATCATAAGTGTGAAGATATGATAATAACCACTTTATTATTGCCTCTTGGGCATATCTCCAACAGTCTCCCACTTGCACTAGAGTCAATAATCTAGTTTCGAACCTTTGTGTATATAACACCTATGGCTTTCCAGTGTTGTATGTACACGATTGCTAGTGGTCAACTGATCTCCGGATCTGACACTTCCAGGTCCGTGTGTAATTGCATGTCTTTGCGTCTCTATGCATCACTCATTCTCTAATGAGATGGCTTTGTATAAATTTGGTCTTTCGGTGTGACCTTTAGTTCTTTGGGGTTAAAACATGTTGATAATATTGTCGCACAATATATCTTCATAGTATTATCCCGCTGTGAACTACACCTAGTTTGATAACAAACTACTTGACACAAATGCCCTCTTTTGCTGCTATAATAGCAGTCATATACTTAGCCTTTTGTTGAAGTATCTGTCACAATGTCTTAACTTTGGAACTCATCCAAATCCATTTATGGAACTCACTTTCCATTATATTGTGCCACCCTTAATTTAGATTGAGATAAACTTAATTTGTACTCTGTGACAAAACTAGTATCAATGTAGTACTTTTACAATGAACTAACCATCTATTTGTCACTTCTACAAATAATATACTCTTTAGTTCTTCCAAAAGATCATAAGAATATCCTTACTATCGTCCAATGATCATCTTATGAATCATTCTGGTATATGCTCATAACTTTTAGAGCATAGGACATATCTGGATTTGTACATACCACAGTATGATTGATATAAACACTCTTTGTGATTTCATACATCAAGTATCAATCTATACTTGAATCTTTGTTTCACTTACCAAATGTCAATACACTTGAATATATCATCAACATTGAACTCTTTCAATCCTTTCTGTGCGACAAGAACCTTTCTTGTAGTTTCTATATTGAACTCATTCAATATCTTTGTCTATGTACTTCTGGCACAACCATATTAGCATCTATTGATGCCAAATATTTGGGTTTTGCCTAAGTCTTTCATCAGGATGAAATTCTTAATATGTGTTAATAAAAGATACATCATTTCTAATCAACAATATGTCCTCCACATAATGTATTAGAAATATGTCTTAGCGCTCCCACTTAATTTCTTGCAATGCAAGTATCTTCATTGTCTTTGATGAAATTAAACTCTTTTAACAGTTTCATCATAGTGAAGATTCCAACTCCGCTATGCTTACTTCATCCATTGAAGTTTGCATATGCTTTTAGCATCCTTTGAATTAACAAAACCCTTTGGACCGTGTCATGCACACGTCCTAGGTAACAATTCTATTAGAAGAACTTGTTTTGTTTATTCAACTACCACATAACAAAATTATATGTAGTGGTTGCTACATTAATCCGTCTAGACTAAATATCGCTATGAAAGATCAAATCTTGTCATAGTCAACCTTTGAACATTGTTGTGAACTCTTTCCCAACATGTCGACTAGATGTGAAACATCCATGTCTATTTCTTTATAGATCCAGACACAACTATAAGGTCTTACACCTTTCTCGAGGGTCCTTCAAGTTCAAAACTTGATTTCTTGTGTATGGAACTATCACGGATTTTATGGCTTCAAGCCATTTTACGGAGTCAGGGCCCATCATCGCTTCTCTGCATGTAGTCGGTTCATTATTCTCAAATAATGATTCAACCCTCAAATCTTGGTATTTGATTGTTCATCCGACCTACTTGTTTCAATAGGAACTTGGATCTCCGTGACCACAACCTTTGAGGTACGTGAACCATGAGCATTGTTGCTGCCTCCGAAACACTTTTCGGCGCTGCGCAACTCTGCACATATAGCTAAGGTTCTTTTAACCTTATCAAAGTTTCTATTGTCCTCCCACTTAACTTTTCACGAAAAATTCCTTCTCAAAGAAACTTGACGTTTTAAGTGACAAACACTTTTGTCTCCGATGTTATGGAGGAGTATTTAACAGTTATTCGAAATAACATACAAAGACAGGTTCATCCGACTTTGGTTGCAAACATCTTTCTTATGCATAGTATACCAATGTTTAAGAAATGACAACTTGGGTTTTATCCCAAACCATAACCTTATATGGTGTCATTTCAACGGATTATGATGGAGCTCTTTTCAGTGGAAAAACGGTAATCTCTAAAGCTTTTAATCTTTAAAATGCAATGGCAGTTTTATGAATTACACCTTTCGATCTTACCATGTCAAACAAGGTTTAATTACATATCTCGAACGCTCCATACTCTTATGGTGTTTCGGGAAATGCAAATCCACGGAACGATTCTTTAAATCTTAGGTATTATGCTAAACTTGTAACTCAAATATCTTCCTTTATGATCTTTATCATAAACTGTTTATATTCTTGTTACAATGATTTTGCACTTCATCTTGAAAGTCTTTGAACTTTTCAAATGTTTCATACTTCATCCTTATTAAGTAAATATTCATATATTCACTCAAATTTTTTGAGAAAGCATATGAAGTTGAAATCCATCGCTCTTGACTACACATAACGGACTTTGTACAACAATATGTACAAGTTCCAATAAGCTAGTCATTCGTTCCCTTTTGGCCTATGAACGAAGTTTTAATTATCTCTAGGAAAGTTTCACAAGCGTCATATGATCAAAAATCAGAAGACTCCAAAATTCCATCAACATGGAGTTTCTTCATGTTTTCTTTCCAATATAATTCAAACAGCGATGTCACTTCCTAAGTGATCTTTCAATCAATTTGTCTTTTGACATTTTAGCACTAGTTTTATGGATGTGATTTCTCTAACGAGATTTGCGAATCATCCATCTTTTATGGATTACGGCAATTATTTGAACAACCCTTTTGTTCTCATAATACCTGATAAAACAAATCTTGAAAGCAAGCTTTGATGTTTTAACGAGCAACATAATAACCCTTTATTTGTTCTCGATGAACATCATCACATATTCTTTTGCTAGTTACTTAGGCCATTGTAGTTCATGAATTGTGTTGTTTCGTATGACGATTCATACCAACAAATTCAGTATAAAATACTTAAGAACCACATTGTTTAATGAGCAAAGAATATAGCCATAACATGTATATCATCTATATACTTAAACTGAACAATTCTAGTATTTTCTTTTCTGCCATATATTTCTGAGATTCTCTTTCAGTATTTCCTTTTCTGTTTGAAAGAATCTATCAACATCAATAGTGGAGTCATACATATGACACATAGTCCAAAGCGTGTATAGTTAAATACCAATGTCTTTGGATTTGCACTTTGAAGTAGATCACCATCATCAAATGTTTGGTGTTCTTTCAAATTCCTTTCTTTAGTAATCTATTGGTGTAGTAAACATTTTACCTACATCAAATATTCACCTTCATCATGGAATCGTCCATGACCAAGCTACTTTTAGCTTATAACGGTGAATCGCGAGTATAATATTGCTCTCCAAAACCTTTTGGAAGATTAGGACAACTAGTGTCTCCAACCTTTTGCAAATTTTCATCAAATATGAGAACATGACTTTTGCCATATTATACTCCATCATGCTGTAACCAAAACTTCGTTTCAGATATCACAATATCTTCCACACATCATGGTTTCTGAAACAACTCTTTCAGATCCTAGATAACCTTGATATTAAGGGAATCCTTTGAATATCAAGAATCATGGATACAAACATGATACTTATATACTAACACTTGGAATTGTTACTCTTGATTTAATACTAATTATTAAACTTCATGGAGTAACCGGAACTTACTGAAAGTTTGCAATAGGACTTTTAAACTTTAGATTAACACTTAAAACAATACGATACCAGTTCGTAAAGTAACTAACCAGAATTCTATAGTTCTATTATCTCAATTATAACTAAGCGCAAGGTGGTAAACGGATGCCAATGACTACAACAACTATGCAAATTCACTTTGATTTAGTTTATGATAAATTGAGTTCTAATTAATAATTAAATTAATCTAGGTGAACTCCCACTCAAAACAATATCCCTCACATTGTTTTAGTGATCACACGAACCAAATCCACCACATCAAAACCGATCATCACGAGAGTTGATATAGTTTCAATGGCGAACAATCGACATGTTCATCATATCTACTATATGATTCATGCTTTACCTTTCGGCGATCCGTGTTCCTGAGGCCATGTCTGTACATGCTAGGCTCGTCAAGACAAACCTTAGCTTCCGCATAAGCAAATCTGGCTTGCTTACGTTGTAGTCACCCGCGGAATCAAAGACACCCGATCATCACGTGGTGCTTCGAAGCAACAAGCTTTGGCAACGGTGCATACTAAGGGTGAACACTTTAGAACTTGAAATTTATGTGCATGAGGGATCATCTTATAATGCTACCGTCGTCTACTAAGCAATACAAGATGCATAAAGGATTAACATCACATGCAATTCATAATATGTGATATGATATGGCCTTTCTTCTTTGTGCTTCCGATCTCCATCTTCAAGCACGAACATGATCTCCATCATCACCGGCATAGCATCAAGGTCAATGACGCTTCTTCATGGTTGTCGTCCACCAGCTTCAACTATTACAACTATTTTGAATAGACACGCAGGTCTTAACAGAATTTAAAGACAACCATATGGCTCCTGCCGGTTGCCAACTTACAATAAGGAACATTGCATACATCAAATATAATCACAATCATGGCCATATCACATCACTGCACACCCCTGCAAAACAAAGTTAGACGCTTCTACTTTCTTTGCATATTTTACGTGGTTTGGGGCTTTCCATAAGTGTCGTTCTAACCTACGAACAAGAACCACAACATTGATACTAGCATTGTTGATTACCCGTTGTAAATCGGATCTTTACTATGCTAGGAGAAACAGGCACCCGCAAAGCCACTTATGCAATACGAGTTGCATGTCAAGCGTGGAGCAAGTCTCATGAACGATGTCATGTAAGGTTAGCCCGGGCCGCTTCATCCCAACATACCGCAAGATGCAAAGTACACAAAAGGCAATCTACAATAAAAGCATCAACGCCCACAATGACCATTGTGTTCTACTCGTGCAACAGATCTACATATAGACACGGCTCTGATACCACTGTAGGGGTTCGTAGCATGGAAAACAAAAATTTTTCTACCGCATACAAACAAACAAGCCAAGATCTATCTACTAGATTGTAGCAACGAGTCGATGGAATAACTTACCCTCGAAGATTCCAAAGCGGTTAACGAGAGCAGATTCTCGTGGGTGATGTAGTCGTACTCTTTCCGATCTCAAGATCGCGTAGACGATCCTTCCAGCGCCGCGTTCCCGCAGCGCTCCCGCAGTCGGTCACACGTTCGGTACTCGACGAAGACCTTCCTCTCCCTTGTTCCAGCAGGCAGCGGAGGTTGTAGCATTCTCCTCGCGATTCCGGCAGCACAACGGCGTGGTACCGGAAGTAGAGGGGAAATCCCGCAGGGCTTCGCCTTAAGCCGGTGCGAGTATGGTGGAGCTTATGAGAGGCTATTAGTGGTCTAGTAATTAGACACACCAATTAGAGGGCTCTAAACCAATTAGAAGGCTCTAAACCGAAACAGCTCTAAACCGGGGTCTAGGTCTAGTTTCTAGTTTAGAGGATAGGAACTTGTGTGTCTTGTGTTGTGTCTAGAGGAGGAGGCCCTGCCCCTCCTTTTATAGGTGGGAGGGCCGGCGCCATGGGGAGGAGTTCCTCCCCAACTCGGCCTAGGGAGGTGCGCCGGCCTAGGGGAGGAACCCTCCTCCAACTCGGCCTACACCTCTCCTCCTCTTTCTCCACTTTCCGAAACTGGCAGTTTGACCGAAAACTGGCAGTTTGACTTTTCCAATTAGGATTTGAATTAACCCTTTATTTCGGACAGCGAGAACACTTAGTACATGATGCAATCATTCCAACATGCAATGACACATTCATGTACCCCTTCCCCCTCCGGAGTGCCGGACATTCCGGGACCTTCTAGAATGTTCCCGATGAAAACACCGGAACCATTCCCCAACTCCGAAACGGGACTTTCCTTATATGAATCTTATTCTCCGGACCATTCCGGATCACCTCGTGATATCCCGGATCCCATCCGAGACTCCGAACAACATTCGGTCTCTTTCTCATAATACCATAACTACTCAAACAACGTCGAATCCTTAAGTGTGTCTCCCTACGGTTCGTGAATTATGCGGACATGATCGAGACACTTCTCCGAACAATAACCAATAGAGGAATCTGGAAATTCATATGGCTCCCACATATTTCTACGATTACTTTGCGATCGAATGAACCACTTACATACGATACCAATTTCCCTTTGTCTCACGATATGTTACTTATCCGAGGTTATGATCGTCGGTATCTCTGCATACCTAGTTCAACCTCGTTACTGATAAGTACTCTTTTCTCGTTCCCGTGATATGTGATCCCTTGTGACCAAGTCACATGCTTGCAAGCTAATTGGATGACATTTCACCGAGAGGGCCCAGAGAATATCTATCCGTCATGTGGATGGACAAATCCCACTCTTGATCCATGTGTTTCAACCAATACTTTCTGAACACCCAATGCCACTTTTATAGCCACCCTGTTACGGTGTGGTGTTTGATGACATCAAAGCATCCATCCAGTAAAGGCAATATGCATGATCTCATGGTCGAAGGAATTAGGTTACTATGTATCAGAAAGCATATAGCAATTGAACTATTGAAATGACTTGATCTTTATGCTACGCTTATCTATAGGAGTATGTCCATCACATCATTCTCCTAATGATATGATCCTGTTGTTAATAACATCTCTATGTTCATGATCAGGAAACCATGATCATATATTAACCAACAAGCTAGTTTAACAAGAGGCTTTACTAGGGACTCTTATTTTAGTTTACAAATCACACAAGTATTAATGTTTCCGGTTAATACAATTATAGCATGGTATGTAAACATTTATCATAAGTGTGAAGATATGATAATAACCACTTTATTATTGCCTCTTGGGCATATCTCCAACACAATCCTCAAGTGCTCCTTCGCATCGCAGTCGCAGGCCCGTGCTAGCGCTCTCCATCGTGAGCTCGGCGAGTGTGAGAAGCTCGACACCACCGCCATGGAGTTCTACAACAAGGTCAAGGCCCTCACTTACACGCCAGCATCCATTGGACAGCCGCTCACCGACTCCGAGTTCAACTCCTTCATCGTCAACGGCCTCGACGAGGAGTATGATGGCTTGGTCGAGATCATCAACGAGTGGGGCAACTCGACACCCATGATGGCACATGAGGTCTACTCCTGCCTTCTCCTCACCGAGCAGCGCATCGAGGCATGCCGCGCCAATCGCAGCCATGGAGGGGGCTCCTCCGCGAACGTTGTCTATAGGGGCAACCGACCCTCTTCTGGTGCCCTGTCATCCGCCTCGGGCAAGGGGACCGTGCCATCGACCCCATATTCAACCATCCCCCCTTCGATGCTGTCTTCCAGCGGGGGTTGACGCTGCCAGCTGTGTGGTCTTGAGGGGCACTAGGCCTCCAAGTGCCACCGCCGCTTCCAGAAAAGTTTCCTCGGTCTCGACAATGACGGCAAGGATGAGTGTAATAATGCGCGCCAAGCGTCTATGGCCGATCGTCCGGCGCCGCCCCCGAAGCCGCAGGCAAACCTTGGACAAACTCAGTCCTACTCCATCGACCCATATTGGTACATGGAATCGGGGGCAACAGAGCACATGACGAACAAGATGGGGAAGCTCCACACCCGCGAGCCATATCACGGGTCCGACAAGGTATATACTGCCAAAGGAGCAGGTATGCACATCTCCCATATTGGTCAAGCATCCCTTCTCACTAGTCATGCCAATAGGAGTCTCCAACTTCGCAATATTCTTCGAGTACCATCTGTGACGGGTAATCTTCTTTCAATTCCTAGACTCACCCATGACAATAATGTGTTTTATGAATTTCACCCGTTTGATCTTTTTATTAAGGATCGGGACACGAGGGACGTGCTCCTTAGTGGGCGTCTGTGTCAGGGCCTCTATCGTCTGGAGCATGCTGAAGTCTCTCGCATTTTTAGTGGAGTTTGCGTTTCATCGTCACAGTGGCATGCTCGCCTTGGTCATCCTGCCACTCCTATCGTTCGTCATGTTTTGCATCGTCATGAGCTTCCTATCATGCCTAGTAATAAAGATGTAGCAGTGTGTGATGCTTTTCAGCAGGGGAAGAGTCATCAACTTCCTTTTTTGGAGTCTAGTCGTGAGGTGAAACATCCTCTATAACTTGTGTTTTCAGATGTCTAGGGCCCTGCCCAAACCTCTGTTAGTGGTCATAATTATTATATCAGTTTTGTTGATGCTTACAGTCGCTTTACCTGGCTTTATCTTATTAAGCGTAAATCTGATGTGTTTGATATTTTTGTTCAGTTTCAAAAAAATGTTGAACGCCTTCTCAAGCATAAAATTGTTCATGTTTAATCGGATTGGGGTGGTGAATATCGCAATCTCAACTCCTTTTTCCAGTCGCTTGGGATCACTCACCGTTTAGCATGTCCACATACACATCAGCAGAATGGCTCTGTAGAACGTAAGCATCGTCATATCGTTGAAACTAGTGTAATTCTTTTGGCCCATGCATCGGTTCCGTTTTGTTTTTGGAGTGATGCCTTTACCACTGCATATTTTCTTATCAATCGTACTCCCATACGTGTTCTAGACATGAAGACTCCTATTGAACTCCTTCTTAACGAACAACCTGATTATACATATTTTAAAGTGTTTGGGTGCGCTTGCTGGCCGCATCTTCGCCCATATAATAAACGCAAGCTGGAATTTCGTTCCAAAAAGTGTGTCTTTCTTGGCTATAGTTCCCTTCATAAAGGCTACAAATGTCTTCATGTCTTCACTAATCGTGTCTATATATCTCGGGATATCGTGTTTGATGAGCATGTTTTTCCCTTTGCCAAACTCCCTATGTCCACCGATAAACCTCCATCCATGCATTCATCCTCCATTGCCTCTGACCAATTCGATGATGTTGCATACTCTCCTGTATTGTTGCCTAACCATGGTGCAGGAAGTGGACGTGGGGCTCGTTTGGAAATTTTGCGGGCACCATCACCGGTATCATTCGACACGCACGTCGATCCTCCCGTGCTCCTGCATGGCCTCGGACATCATGCCCATGCACGCCCGGCCGATGCTCCTGTGACGTCGCGCCCGGCCTCGCTGAGTCCCTGGCCTTCCACGCCTGCTTCACCTACATCGCCTTCGCCTGGGCTGTCTCCCTCGCCGAGCAACCCAGCCCCTGCGACTCCATTGGCGGGCTCCGGCTCGGCTTCCTCGACGCCCAGCGCATCGCCGGCCTTCCCGACGCCCAGCGCGTCGCCTTGCAGCGTGTCGCTCAGCCCCTCACTGGCTAGGTCGTTGCTGTCACCGTCGTCCAGCCCTTCGCCGGCTGGGCCCTCTTCGTCGCCGTCACCCATCCCCTCACCGGCTACACCTTCGACCTTTACAGCTCCTGTACTGCGCCCCCATATGCGCGGTAGCAGCGACATTCATTGCCCCAAGGAGCGCACTGACGACACAGTTGCTTGGCATGCTGTGTGTATGACTGCTGCCATTGCGGATCCATCCTCCGAGTCCCGCACATACCAGGCTGCTATGAGTATTCCTCATTGGAGAGAGGCTATGGAACAAGAATATCACGCTCTTATTCGCAATGAGACGTGGATTCTTGTTCCTCCACCACCGCCAGTTAATGTGATTGATTCTAAATGGGTCTTCAAAGTGAAGAAGCATTCTGATGGGTCTATTGAGCGCTACAAAGCGTGTCTTGTTGCTAGAGGATTTTGGCAACCTTATGGTCTTGACTATGAAGACACCTTCAGTCCAGTGGTCAAGCCTACTAACATCAGGCTTCTTCTATCTATTGCCGTCGCTCGAGGTTGGTCTCTTCGTTAGCTTGATGTGCAGAATGCCTTCCTTCATGGTGTGTTGGAGGAGGAAGTTTATATGCGACAACTGCCTGGGTTTTCTGATCCTGACCGTCCTGATCATATCTGTCGACTTACCAAAGCACTTTATGGCTTGAAGCAAGCTCCTTGTGCCTGGCATGCCCGTCTTGCTACAACTCTTCGTGCTCATGATTTTACACCGTCCACTGCTGATTCATCATTGTTTCTTCTACAGAAGCCCGAGGTCACTATGTACTTGTTGGTCTATGTGTCAGCTCCTCTTAGTCAGCTGCCGATGCTCTTGTTCGCTCTCTTGGTGCTGATTTTGCTATCAAGGATCTTGGGAAGCTCCATTACTTTCTTGGTGTGGAGGTTGCTTCTCGTGCTGATGGACTTGTTATGACACAAAAGAAGTATTCATTGGACTTGTTGCAGCTGGTCGAGATGCTTAAGTGCAAGACGACTACTACACCTATGTCTACCACTGAGAAGATCACTGTTGTTGATGGTGAGCTTTTGTATTCTGCTGATGCGATAGAGTACATGAGTATTGTTGGTTGACATGGTTATACCCTATGGGTACACGACATTAGCATACCTGGTCCAGCCCAAGGAAGGCCCACAATAATATATGTGGCCTATGGAGATTTTCGGGTGGTCCAAGCCCATGGCGTCTTTGGATCCTTGGAGAGCAAGACTAGAGTAGATAGAATATTCAAACAGGCAAACCCTAACTTGTAACCGACTTGATCTGTGCCCGAGACCTACCTATCTCTATATAAATTCTAGGAGGGCACGACGAGGAGGACAACTTCTCACCGCATACACACCTCCACGCCAGATTGCATCTGCGCACCACTGTACTTTTCGGTTCCGCCGTAATCAAGAGCAGACAAGCAGGAGTAGGGTTTTCCCTCTAGGGGCCTGAACCTGGTTAAATCTCGTGTCCCATAGTTGCTTGTCTATTAACCGTTCCGTGATCTCTAGCATCCCCATCTTCTCCAAAACCCAAGCTCATAACAATGGGCATTGACGAGTCGAAACCTCGTCAATTGGCGCCGTCCGTGGGAAACGGGGATGTTGATTGTGTGATCGTGACGGTCCCGACCAAAGCGATCTACAACTCCTCGGCGACGGAGAGCCATCTCCTCTTTGGTGCTTTTGACTTCACCGCCCACTCGCCAGCCACCATGAAGGATTTCGAGCCCGTAGGCGATGGGCTCGAGATTCTGTTCGGGAGCTTCTGCTTCCAGGCGGGACAGACCGTCACTCTCCGCCTCCCAGAGAGGGTGCCACTACCATCAATCAGGCCCGCCTCATGGGCCCCGCATCCCAGCGTGCTATGCATGTCAACACTGACAGACGAGTCATACGACAGCAGTAGCTACAACTCAGATCTGTGCGGCCCCCCATCGGATGAAGGAACCTACGGTTCCGGATCCAAAAGCTGTGGCAGCAGCGATCCAATCCGCGGGCGCTACCAATGCACCGTGGTCCTCCAAAGCGACGTGGAACAACAACCACCAGGTTCGGGTGCCCACGTACCACCACCCAACCCAGAGGGCAAAAACAGAGGAAACAGGAGGCAACCATCCCTCCTGCCCAATGAGGGCGACGCTGCCGCCTACAATCGGATTAACCTCAACAAGGATGGCTGGCGCCAGGCACACGAAGCCATAGCGGGCAACAAGATCCTACCCGTGAATTATTCACGGGACCTACTGATGGCATACCACCTCCTCCTCATAGGTGAGCACAACAGGCAGGTGCAGCTGCAGGAGGAGCTCGACAAACGCAAGCAAGCAGCTTCGGAGTCTAGCGCGTGGCGAGCTGCGCTCTCCACCGCTGGCGGCTCCAACTCGCACTGCAACAATGCCAACAAGAATCGCTCTCGCACAGAGCACATGGATCCCGCTGCACGTCATGAGGTCACCCGAACCCTCAACACATCCTTCATGGAGATGGACGTCAACGACAACGTCATACCGAACACACCGCAAGCTGCGATCATGGCAGCCACCACATATGTCGTGTCCCATCCACCTCCGGTGGGGGACCCGAAGAGAGCTATGCACAAGTCCGCACTACCCGTACTCGTACTCGTCGGATCTGCGCTCCATGAGGAAGCTCCTACGGAGCCAAAGAAAAAGGCTACAGTCAGATTCAACCGTAGCCCCACACCCTCATCCGACGAGGAGGGAGACGAGCACGATCTACCTCGACGACGCAAGGGCCCAAGATGTCACAGCCGCGACCACGACACTCGAAATGACCTTGCCCAGCACAAGGTTGACAAGGCACGTGCCAAATGCACGTGCTCAACCAAATCCGAAGAAGATGAAGACAGAGAACTCTACGGAGCTTGATGCTTCAGCAGATCTGTTCGGCGAACATGAATGCCGAGAAATTTCAAGCTTCCATCAGACACTCCGAAGTTCGACAGGATGCAGGACCCGAAAGCCTGGCTTAGCAACCACCTGTCGTCCATCAAACTGCACGGCGGAAACAAGAACACCGCCCTGCAATGCCTTCAGCTGCAGCTGACAGGCGCAACCCGGATCTGGCTCAACAGCCTGTCCTTAGGCTCCATCTGGGAGGAGCTGGCATATAGTTTCATCCGAAACTTTAAGGGCACAAGCAAGAGGCCAGCCTCGATCGAGGAGCTGTGGGCCTGCACTCAACGAACGGGAGAATCCATTCGCTCGTACATACTATGCTGGTCCAACATCAAGAACTCCACGGCACACATCTCCGAGAAGAGAACGATCGACGCCTTCAAGGATGGCGTCAAACGCCCAGACTTCAAGGAAGAACTTAGGCGCGTCAAGCCCAAGACACTCGACCACCTCATGGACATCGCCAACAGGTGGGCAGATGGCGAGGATTCCCTCCACCAAGCACATTCGGACGAGGAAGATGACCATAGCCGCAGACGCGAGCGCCATAGCAAGCGAAGATCGCATGTCTACGACGATCGCGATAGACCCGACATGGTTGTGGCTGGCTACGCCGAACGCCGCAACGAAAGCAACTGCAGCAACGATAGATACCGTGGAAGTAACTTACGTGACGGAGGATGCCCAACGCAAATGTGGCAGCGCCACGTCCGCGACGACGAACCCTCGGCATACGACAAGTTGTCGGGCCCATGCACCATACACTTATACATCGACAAGCAGGATGGCAAAAACAAAGCCAGCCACATGCTGAAGGCTCACCCAGATGCGACGTCAGATCCTGAACCCCGGGTTCGGGCCCGCACCTGCACCTGTTGGAGATATGACCTAGAGGCAATAATACAAGTGGTTATTATTATATCTTTATGTTTATGGTAAATGTTTACATTCATGCTATAACAATATTAAGTGGAAACATTAATACTTGTGTGATTTGTAAACTAAATTAGAGTCCTTGGTAAAGCCTCTTTATAATACTAGCTTGTTGGTTAATAGATGATCGTGGTTTTTCGATCATGAACATTGAGATGTTATTAACAAAAAGATCATATCATTAGGAGAATGGTATGATGGACATACTCCTATAGATAAGCGTAGCATTAAGATCAAGTCATTTCAATAGTTCATTTGCTATAAGCTTTCTGATACATAGTAACCTAATTCCTTCGACCATGAGATCATGCTAATCACCATCACCGGAAGGATGCTTTGATGACACCAAACACCACACCGTAACTGGGTGGCTATAAAGGTGGCATTTAGTGTTCGGAAAGTATTTGTTGAGGCACATGGATCAAGAGTGGGATTTGTCCATCCATATGACGGATAGATATACTCTGGGCCCTCTCGGTGGAATGTCATCCAATTGGCTTGCAAGCATGTGACTGGCTCACAAGGGATCATATATCACGGGAACAAGAAAAGATTACTTATCGGTAACGAGGTTGAACTAGGTATGCAGAGATACCGACGATCAAACCTCGGATAAGTAAACTATCGCGAGACAAAGGGAAATTGGTATCGTATGTAAGTGGTTCATTCGATCGCAAAGTAATCGTTGGAATATGTGGGAGCCATATGAATTTCCAGATTCCTCTATTGGTTATTGATCGGAGAAGTGTCTCGGTCATGTCCGCATAATTCACGAACTGTAGGGAGACACACTTAAGGATTCGATGTTGTTTAGTAGATATGGAATGTTAGTAGGGATACCGAATGTTGTTCGGAGTCTCGGATGGGATCCGGGATATCACGAGGAGATCCGGAATGGTCCGGAGAATAAGATTCATATAAGGAAAGTCCGATTCCGGAGTTCGGGAATGATTTCGATGTTTTCATCGGATAGGTTCTAGAAGGGTCTAGAAGGTTCACCAGACCAGAAGGGGAATGTTCCATGAATGTGTCATGGTAAGTGGAATGATTGGATCATTTCCTAGGTCACTTGGTTTAGGCATTTGCGAGAGAGAATTAAAGCTCTAAATTGAAAGTCAAAAGGGAGGTTTGAAAAGTCAAACTAGAACAACGGTTTCCTAGTGGAAGAAGGAAAGAGTCGTTCCTTCAATCCAACTTGGGTTTGGGTTTGGATTCATACCCTCCCCTCCCAAGACTGCCCTCTCTCATAAATAGAGGGGGAGGGGGGGATGCCCCAAACAATACCGAGCCAGCCCTCCCCAACCCATGCGCCGTCGCTAGCCCGTCGCCGTCGCCCTAGCCACCGCCGACTCCTCCTCCTCCACTCCGGCCTTCTAAACCTAGATCGCCGGAAAACCCTAGATCCACCATAACTCGCATCGGCTTAGGCGAAGCCCTGCGGGATCTTCCCTCTACTTCCGACATTATGTCGTCGTGCTGCCAGAATCGCGAGGGGAGAACTACAACCTCCACCGCCTGCTGGAACAAGGGAGAGGAAGGTCTTCATCGAGTATCGAACGTGTGACCGACTGTGGAAGCGTTGCCGGAACGCAGCGCCAGAAGGATCGTCTATGCGATCTTGAGATCTACAAGTGTACGACTACATCACCCACGAGAATCTGCTCTCGTTAACCGCTTTGGAATCTTCGAGGGTGAGTACTCTAATCGAATCGTTTCTACAATCTAGTAGATAGATCTTGGATTGTTTGTTTGTATGCGGTAGAAATTTTTTGTTTTCCATGCTACGAACCCCTAAAGTGGTATCAGAGTCGTGTCTATATGTAGATCTGTTGCACGAGTAGAACACAATGGTCATTGTGGGCGGTGGTGCTTTTATTATCAATTGCTTTTTGTGTACTTTGCATATTGCGGTATGATGGGATGAAGCAGCCTGGGCTAACCTTACATGACATCGTTCATGAGAATTGCTCCACGCTTAACATGCAACTTGTATTGCATAAGTGGCTTTGCGGGTGTCTGTCTCTCCCATCGTAGTATAGATTCAATTTACAACGGGCACTTGATAGTTCAAGCATCAACGTTGTGGTTCTTGTTCGTAAGTTAGAACGACACTTATTGAAAGCCCCAAACCACGTAAAACATGCAAAGAAAATTAGAGACGTCTAACTTTGTTTTGCAGGGGTGTGCTATGATGTGATATGGCCATGATTGTGATTATATATGATGTATGCAATGTTCCTTATTGTAAGTCGGCAACCGGCAGGAGCCATATGGTTGTCTTTTAAATTCCGTTAAGACCTACGTGTCTATTATTCAAAGTAGTTGTAATAGTTGATGCTGGTGAACGACAACCATGAAGCGGCGCCATTGACCTTGACGCCATGCCGGTGATGATGGAGATCATGTTCGTGCTTGAAGATGGAGATCAGAAGCACAAGCAGAAAGGCCATATCATATCACATATTATGAATTACATGTGATGTTAATCCTTTATGCATCTTGTATTGCTTAGTTCTCGACGGTAGCAATATAAGATGATCCCTCAAGCACAAAAAATTTAAGTTATAAAGTGTTCATCCTTAGTAAGCACCGTTGCTAAAGCTCGTTGTTTCGAAACACCACGTGATGATCGGGTGTGTTAGATTCTGCGAGTGTATACAACGTGAGCAAGACAGATTTGCTCATGCAGAAGCTAAGGTTTGATCTTGACGAGCCTAGCATGTACAGACATGGTCTCGGAACACGGATCACCGAAAGGTAAAGCATGAGTCATATAGTAGATATGATGAGCATGTTGATTGTTCGCCGTTGAAGCTACATCGACTCTCGTGATGATCGATTTTGGTGTGGTGGATTTGGTTTGTGTGATCACTAAAACAATGTGAGGGATATTGTTTTGAGTGGGAGTTCACCTAGATTAATTTAACTATTAATTAGAACTCAATTTTTCATAAACTTAGTCTAAACTATTGCAAATATGTTATAGATCAATGGCGGCACCTACCATCAATTTTAATGCGTTGCTAGAGAAAGAAAAGTTGAAAAACAATGGAAGCAACTTCGCAGATTGGTTCCGCAATTTGAGGATTGTCCTCAATGCTGGTAATTTGACCTATGTGCTGGATGCACCGCTGGGTGACCCACCTGCAGCTGATGCTAGCGATGAGGTAAAGAATGTTTTCCTCGCTCGGAAGAATTAGTACTCCATAGTTCAGTGTGCTATCTTGTATGGTTTGGAATCGGAGCTTTAGAAAAGGTTTGAGAACCATGACCCACATGATATTGTCCATGAACTCAAAATGATATTTGAGGCTCACGCGGCAGTTGAGAGTTATGAGGCTTCTGAAAAGTTCTTTAACTGCAAGATGGAAGAGGGCAGCTCCGTCAGTGAGCACGTGCTTAAGATGTCTGGGCACGCAAGCAAGCTTCAAATCTTGGGTATAGTGATTCCTAATGCTTCGGGGATTCACCGTGTCCTCCAATCACTACCACCAAGTTACAAGAAGTGATGAACTACAATATGAAAAACATGGACAAGTCGTTACCTGAACTCTTCTCCATGTTAAAGTCTGCGGAAGTGGAGATCAAGAAAGAGCACCAAGTGTTGTTCGTCAATAAGACCACCAAATTCAAGAAGCAAGGCAAGTCTAAGAAAAAAGGAAACTTCAAGAAGGGCGGTAAGAAAGTTACCGTGCTGGCGAAGAAGACCAAGGCTGGGCCTAAGCCTGATACTGAGTGCTTTTACTGCAAGGGAGAACGTCACTGGAAGCGGAATTTCCCTAAGTACTTGGCGGATTTGAAGAACGGCAACATCAAGAAGAAAGGTATATCCGATATACATGTTATTGATGTGTATCTCACTAGTACTCGTAGTAGTGCCTGGGTATTTGATACTGGTTCGGTTGCTCACATTTGTAACTCGAAATAGGTGCTACAGAATAGACGGAAGCTAGCGAAGAACGAGGTGACGATGCGTGTTGGAAATGGATCAAAGGTTGTTGTGATCGCGGTCGGCACGCTACCTCTTCATCTACCATCGGGATTAGTTTTATACTTAAATAATTGTTATTTGGTGCTTGCGTTGAGCATGAACATTATATCCGGATCATGTTTATTGCGAGATGGTTACTTGTTTAAGTCCGAGAATAATGGTTGTTCGATTTATATGAGTAATATGTTTTATGCACATGCACCTTTGATAGATGGTCTATTCTTATTGAATCTCGATTGTGGAAATACACACATTAATAACATTGAAGCTCAACATTTGAAATTGAGTGATAACTTGACCTATATGTGGCACTGTCGTCTTGGTCATATTGGAGTGAAGCGTATGAAGAAACTCCATTCTGATGGACTTCTTGAATCACTTGATTTCGAATCACTTGAAAGATGCGAAGCATGTTTGATGGGTAAAATGACGAAGACTCCATTTTCTGGTATCATGGAGCGAGCTACGGACTTATTGGAAATCATACATACCGATGTGTGTGGCCCAATGAGTGTAGCATCGCGCGGTGGTTATCGTTATGTTCTTACCTTTACAGATGATTTGAGTAGATATGGGTATATCTATTTCATGAAACATAAGTCCGAAACTTTTGAGAAGTTTAAGGAATTTCAAAGTGAGGTAGAGAATCAACGTAACAAGAAGATTAAATTTCTACGATCTGATCGTGGAGGTGAATATCTAAGTTACGAGTTTGGCGAGCATTTGAAGAAATGCGGAATACTTTCACAATTGACGCCGCCGGGAACACCACAGCGTAATGGTGTGTCCGAACGTCATAATCGAAGTCTCTTAGATATGGTTCGTTCTATGATGTCACTTACAGATTTACCGCTATTGTTTTGGGGTTATGCATTAGAAACAGCCGCATTCACTTTAAATAGGGAACCATCTAAATCCGTTGAAACGACACCTTATGAATTATGGTTTGGGAAGAAACCTAAATTGTCGTTCCTTAAAGTTTGGGGTTGCGAAGCTTATGTAAAGAAGTTACAGCCGGACAAGCTTGAACCCAAAGCGGAAAAAAGCGTCTTCATAGGATAGCCGAAGGAAACTATTGGGTATACCTTCTATCATAGATCCGAGGGCAAAATCTTCGTTGCTAAGAATGGATCCTTTCTAGAGAAAGAATTTCTCACGAAAGAAGTGACTGGAAGGAAAGTAGAACTCGACGAGGTTGTTGAACCTTCTCTCGAACTTGCGAGTAGCGCAACACCGGAAGTAGTTTCTGTGGCACCTACACCAATAAGAGAGGAAGCTAATGATGATGATCATGAAACTTTGGTTGAAGTTGCTACAGAACCTCGCAGGTCAACGAGAACTCGTACCACTCCTGATTGGTATGATCCCATTATGAGTGTCATGTTGGTGGACAACACCGATGACCCTGCGACATATGAGGAAGCGATGATGAGCCCAGATTCCAATAAATGGCAAGATGCCATGAAATCCGAGATTGGATCCATGTACGAAAACCAAGTATGGACTTTGGTGGACTTACCGGATGGCCGGAAGGCTGTCGAGAACAAATGGATTTTCAAGAAGAAAACAGATGCTGATGGTAATGTTACTGTCTATAAAGCTCGACTTGTCGCAAAAGGGTTTCGACAAATTTAAGGAGTTGACTACGATGAGACTTTCTCACCGATAGCCAAGCTAAACTCTGTGAGAATTTTGTTAGCAATCGCTGCATATTATGATTATGAGATATGGCAGATGGATGTCAAAACGACGTTCCTCAATGGAGACATTGATGAAGAGTTGTATATGATGCAACCCAAAGGTTTTGTCGATCCTAAAGATGCTTAGAAGGTATGCAAACTTCAACGGTCCATATATGGATCTAAGCAAGCATCCCGAAGTTGGAATCAACGTTTTGATAAGGTAATCAAAAGTTTTGGTTTTATACAAACTTATGGAGAAGCTTGTATTTACAAGAAAGTGAGTGGGAGATCTGTAGCATTCTTAATACTATATGTAGATGACATATTGTTGATTGGGAATGATGTAGACCTTCTTAATAGTGTCAAGGATTATTTGAATAACAGTTTTTCAATGAAATATCTTGGCGAAGCAGCTTACATATTAGGCATAAAGATTTATAGAGATAGATCAAGACGCCTAATATCATTGTCACAAAGTACATATTTGGACAAAGTTCTAAAGAGGTTTGGAATGGAAGATAGCAAGAAAGGGTTCTTGCCCATGTTGCCCAATACGACCTTGAGTAAAACTCAAAGTCCAGAAATGGCAGAAGATAGAGAAAGGATGAGTAAGACTCCCTATGCCTCAGCCATAGGATCTCTAATGTATGCCATGCTATGTACTAGACCCGACATTGCATATGCTGTTAGTTTAACTAGCAGATATCAAAGTGATCCAGGAGTGGATCATTCGACAGCGGTCAAAAACATCCTTAAGTACTTGAGAAGAACTAAGGATATGGTTCTTTCTTATGGAGGTGATGAACAGCTCGTTGTTAATGGTTACACCGATGCTAGTTGGAACACCGATCCGGATGATTCTAAATCACAATCTGGATACGTATTTTCTTTGAATGGTGCAGCAGTTAGCTGGAGGAGTACAAAGCAAAGCGTTGTGGCGAGATCTTCAACTGAATCGGAATACATGGCTACTTCGGAGGCTTCACAAGAAGCAATATGGATGAAAGAGTTCATTACAGAGCTCGGTGTGGTTCCAAGTGCGCTGGACCCAATGTCTATCTACTGTGATAACATGGGGGCCATAGCTAATGCGCAAGAACCAAGGTCACACAAGAAGCTGAAGCACATCAAGCTACATTTTCACGCTATTTGAGAACATGTCCAAGATGGTGACATAAAGATTTACAAAGTACACACATATCTGAATGTGGCAGATCCGTTGACTAAACCTCTCCCGAGGGCAAAACATGACCAACACCAAACTGCGATGGGTGTTCGGTATATTACCATGTAATCTAGATTAGTTAACTCTAGTGCAAGTGGGAGACTGTTGGAGATATGCCCTAGAGGCAATAATAAATATAGTTATTATTATATCTTTGTGTTTATGATAAATGTTTACATTCATGCTATAATAGTATTAACCAGAAATATTAATACTTGTGTGATTTGTGAACTAAATTAGAGTCCCTGGTAAAGCCTCTTTATAATACTAGCTTGTTGATTAATAGATGATGATGGTTTCTTGATCATGAACATTTGAGATGTTGTTAATAACAAGGTCATATCATTAGGAGAATGGTATGATGGACATACTACTATAGATAAGCGTAGCATAAAGATCAAGTCATTTTAATAGTTCAATTGCTATAAGCTTTCTGATACATAGTAAACTAATTCCTTCGACCATGAGATCATGCTAATCACCATCACCAGAAGGATGCTTTGATGACATCAAACACCACACTGTAACTGGGTGGCTATAAAGGTGGAATTGAGTGTTCGGAAAGTATGGGTTGAGGCACATGGATCAAGAGTGGGATTTGTCCATCCATATGACGGATAGATATACTCTGGGCCCTCTCGGTGGAATGTCATCCAATTGGATTGCAAGCATGTGATGGCTCACAAGGGATCACATACCACGAGAACGAGAAAAGAGTACTTATCAGTAACGAGGTTGAACTAGGTATGCAGAGATACCGATGATCAAAACCTCGGATAAGTAAACTATCGTGAGACAAAGGGAAATTGTTATTGTATGTAAGTGGTTCATTCGATTGCAAAGTAATCGTAGAAATATGTGGGAGCCATATGAATTTCTAGATTCCTCTATTGGTTATTGATCGAAGAAGTGTCTCGGTCATGTTCGCATAATTCACGAACCGTAGGGAGACACACTTAAGGATTCGATGTTGTTGAGTAGTTATGGAATGATGAGTAAGAGACCGAATGTTGTTCGGAGTCTCGGATGGGATCCGGGATATCACGAGGAGATCCAGAATGGTCCGGAGAATAAGATTCATATAAGGAAAGTCCTGTTTCGGAGTTGGGGAATGATTCCGGTGTTTTCACCAGGAATGTTCTAGAAGGGTCCGGAAGGTCCGGCACTCCGGAGGGGAAGGGTACATGAATGTGTCATGACAATATGGAATGATTTCATCATGTACTAGGTCACTTGGCTGGGCAAAATAAAGAGAGAAATCAAATCCTAGTTTGAAAGTCAAACGCCAATTTGAAAAAGTCAAACGGCAAGTTTGCCTGGTGGAGGGAGAGTAGGATACCTACTTGGGGAGGAAGTCTCCTCCCTCCACCTGCCGGCCAAGGAGGCCGAGTTGGGGGAGGACTCCCTCCTCCCAACCGGCCACCCTCCACCTATATAAGGAGGGGTAGGGCGCCCCCTACCTCTCACACCCAAAACCCTAGCCCCAAGCCGCCGGCCTCCTCCAAGTCGCCGCCGCCTAGGGCCTCCTCTAACTCGGCGAGTTAGGGTTTCCCCAAACCCTAGCCGCCGGCCAAGCCCTCCCCTTGGTTCCCTCTAAACCCTAGATCACCAAGGCCTCTCTCATACTCCATCATACTCGCTCCGGCTTAAGGCGAAGCCCTGCGGGATCTCCCCTCTACTTCCGACACCACGCCGTCGTGCTGCCGGAATCACGAGGAGAGTGCTACAACCTCCGCTGCCTACTGGAACAAGGGAGAGGAAGGTCTTCATCGAGTACCGAACGTGTGACCGACTGCGGAAGCGCTACCGGAACGCAGTGCCGGAAGGATCGTCTACACGATCTTGAGATGGGCAAGAGTATGACTACATCACCCACGAGAATCTGCTCTCGTTAACCGCTTTGGAATCTTCGAGGGTGAGTTCCTCTATCGACTCGTTGCTACAATCTAGTAGATAGATCTTGGCTTGTTTGTTTGCATGCGGTAGAAATTTTCTTGTTTTCCATGCTACGAACCCCTACACCACCAGCTACACCCCTTATTTCATGGTATATGGAGCAGAAGCCATCCTGCCTTCCGACATCCTTCACGATTCACCAAGAGTTGCCGCCTACGACGAAGATGACGCTGAAGAACCCAGGCACCTAGATGTGGACCTTCTCGAGGAAGAGCGTGTATTGGCATGCCAAAGATCCGCCATCTACCAGCAGAAGCTATGCAGCTACCATAGTCGCTGCGCTCGGCATCGCTCGTTTAAAGACGAGATCTGGTGCTCCGACTTAAGCAGAAGAAGTCACACAAATTATCCCCGCCATGGGAAGGACCGTTCATAATTAGCAAAGCGCTACTCAATGGATCTTACTACCTCGTTGACAATCATGAACTAGAGGATAGACCAAACGAGGATCATAAGCGTAAGCGATGTGACTCAGATGATGACTACCCGGAGCTTGATTGGCCATGGAACATAGCACATCTACGTCCTTTTTACACTTAGCATATTTTTTATCTATTGTGTACCTCTTATATGATTAATGAAATAAATCTCTTTGGTTCACCCATACGCTTGAGTCTTTTACCTCCTTTAGTGTTCATTTTTGGATTGTATAAAACCTTTATGCGCAAGTTTTGCATTTGCCTTGTGAAAATTCCGCCTACGGGCGTTAGCTTAAGTTTTCTGGTCTACACATTCTTTGTTGTTTCTATGTGGATTCTTGAGTAGTGACTTTCGGCACTCGAAGTCGGCAATTTTGTGCTTAGGTTCTTGACGGTGCCATTGGGCATCATCGCCTGAGCGCATAGTTCCGACTACGGGTTTTCGACTCACGAAAAGTCAATCATAAAAACCAAAGTAATGGATAAGCCAGCACTTTCTTAAAAAATATATACATGCTGGAATTAGTACTTCAGTAGCAGGAAACATATAGCTATTGTTTTCCGCCTTAAAGTTAACCCGTAGTTTTTCCGCATACATACAATACATCCAGAGGAAACAAATATTACAGAAGTGTTTTTCATTCCTCTGGCATAGGAGACTTCGAAGTAACGTCATCAGCAACAGGCGAGTCTTCTTGATCATCAACGAAGTCGGTAGTCTTGAGGGACTCGGAGGAGCTGGACTGGTGAGCATCAATAACCTCAAGAGGCACAAATGTGTTTGCGTCCACCAACTTGGCAACCATGGTGTCATATCCGGCGAGCGATGACCAGATAGCTCCGTGATCGATCTTCTGGCCATCATCGTCTATGTTGGGCAGACCAGAGGTCACCGTGTCGATGTCGGCATTCTCGTAGTGAGATTTGACCATTGCCAGTGACATCCTTTCCAGCTTACGATCCGCTCGGGGGCTTGGGCAGGATCTCCGAGTACTTCATGATGGAGTCCACCACTTTGATGCTGATGTTCAAGGGCTTGGCAATTTCTTTTGCTTGGGTGATGGCGGTGCTGATGAAGTTGCCGGCAAGAACCATGCATTCCTTTGGCGAATGAGGATTATTGGTTAAACCAATAGGAGCTGCATTTCCGGCCAAACGATTGAATACATGAGTTCAAAATAAGAAAAGTTCATAGTATCTGATTTATAGAAGTACAAAATGGAGATTACTTACCAAATATGCTAGCATCTTGTTGGAGCGTCTCCGCCATGGAGTCCCGTTCTTGTCGGAGGATCTTGTAAGCATTAAGGTTGCGTTTATTCTGCTCGGCGGCAGATTTGTTCTGCTCCTTGAGGATTGCAATTTCCTCCTTCAGACGGTTGATCTCCGTGTTGGCGGACTCCTGCATGTACTTCATAGCATCCTCGTGCATCTTCAGCGATTCAGCCCTCTCCTGCTTGAGGATTTTGTTCTCGCTATCTAGCAGTTGTATGTGCTTGGATTGCTCGACAATATCCTTCGCCTTGGCAATAACTTCTGCATGTCGGAGAAATGACAGAGCACGATGAGTAGTCGGACGTTAATGGCGCAAGACCAAGATTGAGTGCGAAATTGAAAAGAAAAACAGACTCTTGCTCTTGGTGATTTGATCCTTCAAGAAGGCAGTTTTACCCTTTTCAGCTTCAAGATTAGCATGCATCTTCTAGAACTTGTTGTTGGCGACACCCCTTCGAGCATTATCATTCTGCAAAAAGGATAAAATTACTTAATCTACTTGGAGCATCTAGCCGGATAAGTATCCGCCTAGAGGCTTGGGGACTATGGTACGAGTTTTTAACTCGGCAATATGCTTAGTATTTCTTTTAAAGCATCTAGTCAGAACTAATTCTGTTTCAACTAGAGGCTTGGGGGCTAGAGTATTGAAATTTACAAACACTGTGTATGCTACTCTAAAAGTATCTAGTCGGAATAATTTATTCAAACTACATACTTGGGGGCTACAGTGCGAAGTTTCTAGCTTAGTCACTCTTAGAACATTCAGACCCAAACACCTGTGGTTTTCCGTCTAAGTCCTTGGGGGGCTAAAGTGGGATACTACTATGAAATGCAAAAGGCATATAAAACTTACAAGTGCAATGATCTTGAGGTTGGTGGCGCTCTCGGCAAATATCTTGCTAAAAGAAAGACTGTTTCCGCGTAGGATATCCGCCTGCTTGAGCAACTCCTCAAGGCCATATGTGGGAGAAGTCGGCGCTGCACCAGGGACCAGAGCTGAGCTACTCGGTGTAAGCACCGGGTAGACGATCTTTGGAAGCTCTGTTGGTGTCTTGGGTGCAACGGCTCCGCCTATGGCAGAAGTTCCGCCTTCCACCATCGCCTTACCGCTATCAGTGGCATCCTTAGCCGGAGCTTCAGCCACTTTATATGATATGCTCTCTCGTGTCGCCGGCTCGTCGACAATAACAAGCTCCACGGCAATGTCTGGGTCCACTTCCATGGCGGAAGGATCAGACGTTACCTTTGCTGGAGAGCTTGTAGGTGCAGTTGCAAGCTGGACGCTCGGGGTCGGCATGGCAATGGCAGGAGATGCTTGGTGAAACATTTCTTCGATGTTTTTAGAATCCCCCGATTTTTTGGAGGTCTTCTTCAAACTCATATTGGCCTTCTTCCTGAAACGTGCAAAAAAAATATAAGTACAGGAACAAGACAAAAAAGAGACTATGCCGGATGTTAAGAAGCTTACACAACGGTTGGTGCTTTGGTCAACGGGATACCAATCATTCTTATTTTCTCCGCCTACAGGGAGGCGGTGGATCTCTTGGAGGCTCCACTCTTTGTCTTCTTCTTCTTGCCTTCGTCGACAGCGTCAGAGGTGGAGCTCTTCCGCTTTTGCGCCAACGGAACATCGTCGTCGGACACGATGGTGACTTCCTTCATCTTGGGGTCGTATACTTGGATATGCATGCTACCTTCATCTATACTCTTCAGCTGTTAAGTGAATCCCAAAGTGTTAGACGCAATGGTTAAGGCTAGAAGGAAAAACTGGAGTACATGTCATACACGGAAAATAAACAAGTACCTCTGGGCACGTGCCGCCCTCGAACATGTCGTAGGTGATGGTGAAGCCACGCTTCCTGTCCTTCACCTTGACTATGTACTTGAGGCGAATCTTGACGGAGTCACTAGAAAAGTTGTCCTCGGATATGCGGAGGCTATCCTCCTATCCTTGGAATATTCGTGCATAAGCTTCATGCGGTGCTGCAGAGGCTGAATTCGCCTGATGAACCAGCACATGGCTAGGTCCAACCCGGTCAGACCCGTCTCTACGAACCACTCGATCCGCCTTGCAGCGCAGGAAGCTTCATCATTGGAGGGAAGGAGGCCTTGGGATCTCCATGTCGGGGATTCAGTGGCGGCTCCATCGACAAAGTCTGGGTACGTTCTTTCTCGGCCAGCCAAAGGAATGTTTGGGCCGTAGAAATACGTCATTTGCTAGTTCTTGCAGGACTCGTGGCCAACGATGTCGGGGAACCGCCGGCTAGGACGGATCTTGAAGCTAATAGTTCTGCAATTTCTAAGTTCATCTTTTCTCACTCTGGCTTCCCTCTTGACGATGAAGAAATAGATAAACAGATCTAACCTAGGACTGATTCCTAGGTAACCCTCACAAAGCTCCGCGTAGTTGCTAAGCGCGAGGATGCTATTCGGAGACAGGTTCTGAGGTTGAAACCGGTAGTGGCTAAGGACTTCTATGAAGAAGTCGGAGATTGGGAGGGAAACGCCGCGTACCAGTTGGCCTTCAAGGTATACCTTTTCTCCGGCAAGGGGAGAAGGGACGGCCTCGCCGGCCGACACCACCCGCCAGACCAGCCCCTCCATCGCGGGGAGGTACCCCTCGACGAGCATATCCTTGAAATCGCCTTCGGTGATATCGGAGCCGCGCCATTCCCCCTTGTAGGAATCGACCTCCTCTTCTAGCAGTTCCAACCTCGCTGGAATATGGTCACCACCGGTGGACTCCACCACCGCGGTGCATGGCCCTACCATGCCCTCCGACAGAACATGGGCAGAGCTTGTCGGCTTGGCCGTGGCCTCGCCCGACGTTGCCATGGACAGAGCAGTGCTACTACTAGCCATTCGTGCAAAGGAAGGTTGGCTGTGAGATTGGATGGAAAAACTAGGGTTTTTCCTCTGTGCGCGCGGAGAGCTTGAGGAGGCGTTTGCTGGAGGAAGAAGACGATGCGAGGAAGAATGCGGTGAAAAGATAAAAATCACCATGGTTATAATTTATAGTATTCGTCATCAAGATTCGTGCAAGTTGATCGAACGGTTGCTGCGTGGACAGCGCGTGCGTGCACGTGCATGGAAATTTCGCCATGTTCCCACCGCTACCGCCAACGTTTCGTATCCTTCGCGCGGGAAAAACGGTTATGATTGTGTTCTCTCCATTTGTGTGAGTTACGAGGCGTCGCTGACCTATGGTCTACGTCACTCTACGGGCAGAGGCAGGTGATCCATACCATCTGAGGATTCCGACAAGGACGGATCTAGTCCGGCTACAAGAAGAGTATGATGGAAGATTCAGCAGTTCTCCGACTTACATTTTGAAGACGGAGAGCATTGTAGGGTTCTTGGGAGGACTACAAGATATTTCTTGATGATTTGCCGACATCCATCTAGACGGAGCATTCAATCTGAAGAGGCAAGACGACACAAGATCTCGGAGTTCTCTAGGGGTTACTGTTGGGGATATGCTAAATTGGTATCACCATTGCATGTCTCTAATACGGATAACCCGGGTGGCCCATAGTCGGTAGCTAGGCCTATGGCCTTCTGGGCGACCCAGTTAGATGGATCCAGAAGGGAGGCCCATGCCGGATGAAGGAAGACTACGGAGGAGTCACCAGCGTGCCTAGAGCCTTGGAGTGCAAGACACGTTAGACTAGTTGTGTACCGTGTAGGACTCTGTAACCTGTCCGGCTAGGAATTTGCCTATAACCCTAGGATCTGGATACTATATAAGACGGACCTAGAGGATCCTTTAGGGCACCAATTATCTCATACCTGGCACAGCGAACAAATCCCTTTAACTCGGCAGCCATTATAGTGATTTATAGCAGGAGTAGGATTCCGCCACCATCGTGGGATCTGAACCTGGGTAAGTTGTGTTATCTTGTACCCGCCAACCTTCCGCCTTACCTCACGTCTCTAAACACGCACTGTGAGGACCCCTCCATGGCGTACTCGTCGGTATTACCACGACATAAGAGGCAATAATAAAGTGGTTATTATCATATCTTTATGCTTATGATAAATGTTTACATCCCATGCTATAATTGTACTAACCGGAAACATTAATACTTGTGTGTTTTGTAAACATAAAAGAGTCCCTAGTAAATCCTCTTGTTAAACTAGCTTGTTGATTAATTGATAATCATGGTTTCCTGATCATTAACATTGGATGTTATTAATCACAAGGTCATATCATTAGGAGAATGATGTGATGGACACACTCCTATAGTTAAGCGTAGCATAAGATCAAGTCATTTAAATAGTTCACTTGCTATAAGCTTTCAAATAGATAGTAACCTAAATCCTTCGACCATGAGATCATGTTAATCACCATCACCGGATGGATTCTTTGATGACATCAAACACCACTTCGTAACTGGGTGGTTATAAAGGTGGCATTGAGTATTCTGAAAGTATGTGTTGAGTGGGATTTGTCCATCCATATGACGAATAGATATACTCTGGGCCCTCTCGATGGAATGTCATCCAATTGGCTTGCAAGCATGTGACTAGCTCACAAGGGATCACATATCAAAGGAATGAGTAAAGAGTACTTATCGGTAACAAGGTTGAACTAGGTATGCAGAGATACCGACGATCAAACCTCGGATAAGTAAAGTATCATGAGACAAAGGGAAATTGGTATCGTATGTAAATGGTTCCTTCGATCATGAAGTAGTCGTAGAAATATGTGGGAGCCATATGAATTTCCATATTCCTCTATTGGTTATTGACCGGAGAAGAGTCTCGATCATGTATGCATAATTCACGAACCATAGGGAGACACACTTAAGGATTCGATGTTATTTAGTAGATATGGAATGTGAGTAAGAGACCGAATGTTGTTCGGAGTCTCGGATTGGATCCGGGACATCATGAGGAGATCCAGATACTACTAGGAAAATGGCTATAGGTAATTCGCACATCAGTGGCTCATGTTGTTGAAGTTCCCCACGGGTAAAACAGGCGTGGCGCACTGCCCACATGTGCCCTACAGCTAACTATCGTAAGTGTGGCGCACATGGGGGTGGTGGCGCCGTGGCTATGTGTGGGCCAGGGCACAGGTGGCCGCAGCACTCATACCCGCAGCGCACTAGGTCAAGGTGCGCTATGGATGTGAAACTTAGCCATAGCGCACCTTGACCTAGTGCGCTATGGGCATGTGTGCTGCAGCAGCTGGGTCAACTTAGCCGTAGGGCACTCTGTCCTATTGCCCTATGGCTAAGTGGCCTGCACCAACTCCACCCCCTGGATCGCCTTTTTAGGCTTTCCAAAAAGTAAAACAAAATGATAAACCCTTCAAAAAATAAAATCATTTCATATGTAGGTAGGTAATGTGGTATGATTTGTAGGAACATTAAAAACAATAATTTCGAATTTTTCTGCAAAACAAAGTCATGCCACGGTAAAATGGCCGTAACTTTTGCATACGATGTCAAAAAAATCGTATAATATACCAAAATAACAAGAACGTGATTTCGCATCCGCTCACAACAACCTTCGGTCGTTTAGCGATTATTTAGATTTTCAAAATTCGAAAAGTGTAAAAAGTTATGGTCAAAAGACCGTTTTTTCCTGTAGAAAAGAAAGAGGGCAACTTACCCGTAGCGCACCACCACCTAGTGTGCTACGAGTAAGTTGGGCGGGATTCAAAATTTGAATCCCCACCCAGCCTACCTACCCCTCTTCTCTTCCCTCCCTCTTCTCCTTTTCATTCTCCTAGCTCCTCCTTTTCCTTCTCTCTTTTCCTCCTCCTTTTCCTTCTCCTCCTTCCCCTTCTCCTCTCTCTGGCCTCCTCCTCTCCTTGCACTCACGATGGTGACGGCGGCCTTCTCCTCCTCTCCTTGCACTGACGACGGCTACGACGGCCTTCTCCTCCTCCTTGCTCCGGCATCCTCCTATCCTTGCAGTGACGATGGTGACAGCGACCTTCTCCTCCTCCTTGTCGTCATGATGAGCGACGACGACCTCCTTCTACTTGTGGCGACCTCCTCCCTTCTCTAGCCACACCTCCTTCTCCATCTCTTCCTCGATATCAGCAAGGACTAGCACGGCCACGACCTCCCGCACCTCCCTGCGGTGGTAGGTCGTGGCCATGGCCACCATGCTCCAGCGAGGCGACACGACGGCAGCGATACGGACCTGATTGCTTTTGCAATTCAAAACGAGGGTGTTTTTTGAAAAAAAACATCCGTGGCGCACCCTGTACCCCTACCCGTGGCGCACCTGGTAGTGCGCTACGCCTATCCCCATATAACTGTAGGGCGAAGATAGTGGCGCATAGCTAGTGCGCCACGGATGCCCTTTTCACGTGCGCCACAAATGACCCTTTTCTAGTAGTGAGAATGGTCCGGAGAATAAGATTCATATAAGGAAAGTCCAATTCTGGAGTTTGGGAATGGTTTCGGTGTTTTCATTGGAATGTTCTAGAAGGGTCTAGAAGGTCCATCACTCCGGAGTGGGAAGGGTACATGGATGTGTCATACAAAAGTGGAATGGTTGCATCATGTCCCAGGTCACTTGGCTGGGAAATGGGAAGAGAGAAAACAAACTCTAGTTTGAAAGTCAAACGTCAATTTGAAAAAGTCAAATCCCAACATGGTTGCCTAGTGGAGGGAGGAAGGAAATCCCACTTAGGGAAGTGTTGGGGATATGCTATATGGGTATCCTTATAGAATGTCTCCTATCCGGATAACCCGGGTGGCCCATAGTTCGTAGCATGGCCTATGGCCTACTGGGCGGCCCAGTTAGATGGATCCAGAAGGGAGGCCCATGCCGGATAAAGGAAGACTACGGTTGGAGTCACCGACGTACCCGGAGCCTTGGAGTACAAGACACGCAAGACTAGTAATAGACGGTGTAGGACTCTATAACCTGTCCGGCTAGGACTTTTCCCTGTAACCCTAGGACCCGACGACTATATAAGTTGGGCCTATGGGAGCCTTCAGGGCACAACTTCATACGATAACTTAGACTTTCTAGTCACCTCGCACAGTGAACCAATCCAGGTAACTCGGCGTATTGCCCTTATAGTGATTTATAGCAGGAGTAGGATTCCGCTACCGTCGTGGGATTTGAACCTGGGTAAGCTATGTTACCTCGTACCCATCAACCGTCCGCCATCCCCCATGTCTCTAAACACGCACTGTGAGGATCCCTCCATGGCGTACTCGTCGGCAATACCACGACAGTTGGAACCCACCGTGGGGCAAGAGGTGCTTCAGGCTCTTCAGCGGGCGAGGACCAAGATCTTCGCGGGAATCAGCGAAACCGTAGCCATCGGTCGTGTTCTCTTCTACGGCAACGTTCCAATCGTCCCTCCTGACGAGTTCTGGATCCCAGAGAAGACGAACCCTACGCGGTGTTTGATCGTTCCTATCGGAGACATCCACCTCTTCATTGGAGAAATTGACTCGGGACTAGTTCCCTGAGAGTCGGAGGAGCATCAAGGCCCGCATGGACCGCCTACGGGCAGGATACATTCGCGGAAGGATCAATGTCGGATCTCTCTTCAGAGTTTGCCGGCAAAGATCAGAAGAATTCAAGGCCCACCCAAACCGCCCCTGTGCAGGATATAACGGTGGAAGATCGTTGCAAGTCCGCCGGCTTCACCCGTGTGTCTAGACAACAGAGATCCAAGTTCATCGGCGTGATTACCATCTTCGATCTAGCGCGTTGCGTTTAGAGAGAGGGCGAAAACCCCCGTGATTACCTGGCCAGGTGGCTCCGCATACGAGCCGATCTGGCCCACTACCCCAATGATGATGCCATGTATCACTTTGTGGAAGGACTGAACCATGGCACGCTTCTCCGGCATTCTCTAAGACGGCAGCAGGCGTCAAGACGCCTTACCTTCGAAGGCATGGTGAACACCGTCAACAACTACGCGGAGGCTGAAGCGGCAGCTCAGACAGCGCTTGCGCTCATTGACGGAGCCCCTCCGATTCAGCCACCGCCACCATCGCCTCTGGCCGCCATCTTCGCAGTTGCGCCGCCACCTCCAGTCATCGTCGCTGCTATTGCACCTCCACCCCCCGTCATCGAGGAAGTCCTGGAACCCTCCGACTCTGTGATTGACGCGCTCTATGCCGACTTCAGTGCAGATTCAGAGGAGATAGATTTCAGTCCAGAAGAGCTAGACTCCGCCATGTAGGAGATGGAGGAGGAGTACACGCGCGACCAGCAAGCCAACAATGTCATCATGTCTCGAGAAGTGTTCGTCACCATTGGGACGGCGATGGATGAAGATCAACCTGAACGAGCTCCGCCTACAGCACTAGAAAAGGGGAAGGGGCCACTTATTGTTGCTGACGATGATCGCGCAAAGGTCATGCCTCCTCCGCCAAACCCAGTGCAGCAGCCACAGGAACTCGGCACCGGACCGAGCAACAACAACACCGCAAACTTGCTGCCTCCGGTGTCTACGTCTGTTGCTGCCCAAGTTACCCCAGCTGATAGAGTGATGTACGGCAATCTCCTCGTTGAGCCACTGACCGTAGCTCATATGCGGAACATGGCTTAGCTTGACGAGAAGCGTCAGCAGCTGCTGGAGGAAGCGCAGGCCAACACGGAGCAAGGCGCTAAGCTGGATCGAGATCTGTTCAACACGCAGAAGTCCATAGAGAAAGCTAGAGCAATGGAGGCCGAGTACAAGACTCTACTGCAACAGCAGAAAGCCAAGAAAGCTCCGGCTCGCATCATCAACGATCCCGGTGTATGGCGAAACCTAGGATGGGCTCCCTCGAAGCCGGCACAGGCCAATCCATACATTGACAGTGAAGGCAAACAGGTGATGCCCACCCCACTCCTTAACCTCGCTATCGCCTAGACCCTTCTGGAGCAGGATAGATCGCCCGAGGCAGTGGAACGGGTCTATGACCTAGTGGCCAAGGCGGTGAAGCAGCAGGAAAAGGCCACCTCTCAGAGGCTTGAGTCTGACCCGGCTCTTTGCCAGTCTAGCCAGTATAAGCCGCCAAGGGACAGATCTCCTCTTGATGTCGGGTCCCAGACGGGTTCATCAGAACGAAGACGGAGGGATGCGCGCAACAGGAAGGATGCTATCCCCATATCCTCCGACCATGGAGAAAAGGCCTGACCTCGTCGCCCATCGCCACCACCCCGATCACCCTGACATCGCGAAGATCCCAAGGCTCACCATCATACGGATATGCCCCCGCCAAGGCAGTGTGGCATCGTCATCCGCGACAACGCGCAACAGACCCGTCATGATGGAGAGCGCAACCAAGGACACAAGAACAGGTCACGCCATGACCCTCCGCGTCCGACAAGCAACCGAGACAGGAGTGAGGCGTCGCATGAGGGAAACAGCAAGAAGGCTAACCCACCGCCACCTCCGCCTCCGTCGCCACCTAGCAGTCACCATGGCGGAGGAGGCCCGCATCGTTCACGCAGCCCATCCCCTGTTGACAAGAAGAAGAAGAACCCGGAGCTGTGCGATGCATGTTCGTGGATCGATAAGATCCACGAGGCCCGGGAAGGACCATACCTGGGACCACGTTGCTTTGGACCTGCAATACGGTCCGCAACTTACCCCAAAGGTTTCCGGATTGACAAGACCATCAAGCCCTATGATGGCACCGCCAAGCCAGCCACATGGTTGCAGGACTACGGCAACGCGGTGGAGATTGCCGGAGGTAACCCCAAAGTTGTCGTCAAGTACCTCCCTTTGATGTTGGCAGGCACGGCCCGTCAATGGATTGTTGACTTGCCGGAGAAATCCATCTGCAATTGGTTGGACATGCAAGAAGCGTTCACCAAGAACTTCGAGGGTACGTACAAGCGTCCCTGCACTGTTGGCGATCTACAGCTGTGTGTGCAAGAGAAAGATGAGACATCTCGCGCCTACCTCTCCCGCTGGCTGGACATGAAGAATTCCTGCACAGGAGTGCACGCTCAGACCGCCATGGCCGCCTTCATCGACGGGTTGGAAAGGGGCACGTTGCTCCAACATAAGCTGAAGCGCTTGCAGGACAATCACCAGCTTGACTTGAACCAGATGATTCAGTTGGCTAGTGAGTTAGCAGCTGCTGACGACGATGCTCGCGGCTCCTTGCCGGCAACTGCCATTCCAACTCAGGCTCGGAGGAATAGTAGTACAAAGCGGAAAACCGCTCCAGAAGAAAAGCAATCTCCCGACATGGTCGCCATGACTTTTGCAGGACGAGGTGATGGCAGACAGCGTGGCCGAGGACGGGGAGCTGGCCGTGGTCAGCAACGAGGAAGTGAAACTACCTCGGTGCCGCTCCGTGTTCCCCAAACCTACAAAGAGTACCGCGATATGCCGTACCTCGTACACCTCGATGTCAATGGCAAGGCCACCCATACCAATCGACACTGCAAGTTCGTCAACAACCTCAAGGAAGACCTGGAGTCTGGCTACAAGCAAAGTTGGAAGAACAGACTGCGAGGCAAGGGCAAGGGGAAGAAGAAGGAGGAGGAGTCCAAGGATTCAAGTGAAATGGACGAGGATGTTGACCCCAAGCACGCCGCCAAGAGCGACGACAAGGGCAAGAACCCCTTCGTGAATAAGGCGCTAGTCTACCACACTTTCCTTGGCACCCCTACCGTCCGACAACAGAAGATCTCTATGAGGATCCTGATGGCTACTCTACCCCCAGTCCCCCAGTACCTGCGCTGGTCGAAGGTTCCAATTACTTGGGACAGGACGGACCACCTAGACCTTATTCCTACGGAGAACCAATACGCCATGGTCATCAACCCCTTGATTGACGGCGTGGAGTTCACCAAGTGTATGGTGGATAGTGGAAGCAGCATCAACATCATGTACCTGGATACACTGTAGAAGATGAACTTGACGGAGGCAAACCTAAGGCGGACCAACACCATCTTCCACGGCGTAGTTCCTGGTCGGGAGGCTCGGTCCCTTGGGTGCATTACACTTCAGGTTGCCTTTGGCGATGTTAATAATTACCGCCAAGAGCGCATGACCTTTGAGGTGGTCCCATTCAAGAGCGTGTACCACGTCATATTCGACCGCGACATATTCCACACGTTCATGGCCAAGCCATGCTTCGTCTACAACAAACTCAAGATACCCGGACCAAACGGTGTCATCACCGTATCCGGAAGCTTTACCAAGGCAAGGGACTGCAAGATCAATGAAGCAGCCTTTGCGGAAGCTGCCCTCTACAGCGAAGAATTCAAAGAGATCCAAAGCAAGGTCAATGACTCAGAGATGTCCATGTAGAAGAAGCAGATCTCCGACTCCGCTCCTGCGTTCAAGGCCGCCATCGAGACCAAGCCGGTGGAACTTGTGGTAGGCGATGCCTCCAAGGTCACCGCCATTGGGACGAACCTAGATCCCAAATAGGAAAGCGCGCTCGTCGAGTTCCTCCGTGAGAATAGGGACATCTTTGCCTGGAAACCTACCGACATGAAAGGTGTACCTAGGGAACTTGCCGAGCACAGCTTAAACATTGATCCAAAATGCAAACTAGTGAAACAACCTCTACGACTCTTTGGAGACGAGAAGATACGTGCCATTAGCAAAGAGATAGCTAGGTTACTTAAGGCTAGATTTTTCCGAGAAGTCCTTCACACCCGATGGGTGGCCAATCATGTACTTGTCCCTAAAAAGGGAACCAAAGAATTAAGAATGTGCGTTGATTACACCGGCTTGAACAAAGCATGTCCCAAAGATCCGTTTGCTTTGCCTCGCATTGACCAAGTCATTGACTCGACGGCTGGATCGGAACTTTTGTGTTTTCTTGATGCATACTCAGGATACCACCAGATCAAGATGAGAAAGTCGGACCAATTGGCTACTTTGTTCACTACCCCATATGGCATGTTTTGCTATGTTACTATGCCCTTTGGGCTAAAAAAATGCAGGTGCTACGTACCAGCGGACAAAGCAACGTTGCCTTCATGACCAAATTGGTCGGAATGTTCATGCCTATGTGGACAATATCGCGGTGATGTCTAAAAAGTCAAATGACTTAATCGCCGACTTAAAATAAACCTTTGATAATCTCTGGAAATACAACATGATGCTTAACCCTAAGAAGTGCGTTTTCGGGGTTCCAGCCGGCAAATTGTTGGGTTTCATCGTTTCCCAGTGCGGAACTGAGGTCAACCCAGAGAAAATCAAGGCCATCTTAAACATAAACCTTCTACCATGCCTAAAGGACATTCAACGACTAACAGGCTGTGTTGCAGCAGTTAGCCGGTTCGTCAGCCGACTTGGAGAGAAGGCTCTGCCGCTGTACAAGTTGTTGAAGAAGGCGGACAAATTCACGTGGACGGACAAAGCAGATGCAGCATTGAAGAAGCTCAAGGAGATTCTTTCCTCAGCACCCATCCTTGCAGCACCCGATCCTGGAGAGCCCCTGTTAATCTACATGGCGGCAACCAACCGGGTAATCAGCATCGTCATCGTGATAGAGCGGAAGGAACCAGGCTATGAGCACGGAGTTCAACGACCAGTTTACTATGTGAGTGAGGTCTTGACGGAGTCCAAGCAGCGTTACCCGCACTACCAGAAGATAGCTTATGGAGTATTCCTTGCTTCTCGGAAGCTGAGGCATTACTTTTAGGAGCACCCAATCACAGTGGTGAGCAAGACTCCATTGTCCAAAATTATCAACAACAGCGACGCTACGGGTAGGGTCGTGAAGTGGGGCATTGAACTTGCCGCCTTCGAGATCACCTACAAGAGACGCGATGCTATCAAGTCACAAGCTTTGGCGGATTTCATCGCAGATTGGACGGAGATGCCAGATGCTACTCCGTTGCCAGAACCAGAGTACTGGGTGATGCACTTTGATGGATCAAAGCTGCTCAACGGCTTGGGGGCTGGTGTATTGCTACAGTGACCAACAGGAGACAAGCTACACTACGTTCTGCAGATCCACTTCGAGGCTACGAACAACATGGCGGAGTATGAAGCACTCATTCACGGACTACGTGTAGCCAAGGATATTGGCATCAAGCACATAGTTTGTTGTGGAGATTCCGACTTGGTTGCCCAGCAGGTGGCTGGCACCTGGAATGCGCATAACCCTATGATGGCGGCATATTGAGACGAAGTGGACGAGATAGCCAAGAGCTTCTTGGGCTACGAAGTCAAGTATGTGCCTAGGGAGCAAAACGAGGGGCTGATCTGCTATCTAATCTTGTATCAGGGCGCAAAAGAATTCCGCTAGGAGTTTTCCTAGAGCATCTACGTACACCATCCGTGAATGGAGCCGACATCGACAATCCGGATAGATCCGACTCTTTCGTCCACATGGTGGCAAAGGTCCCTTCGGCTTGGACAAAATCGTTCATGGAATATCTCGAACACAGAACTTTGCCCGACGACGAGGTCGAAAGACGGCAAATAGTACAACAAGCAAAGGGTTATATCATAATCAATGGACAACTCTACAAAAGGAGCACTACTAGTGTATACCTAAAGTGTGTTTCCCAGTTAGAAGGTATGGAAATCCTATGCAAAATCCATCTCGAAGATTGCGGGCATCACGCCGCTCCTCGATCGTTGGTCGCGGAAGCCTTCCGGCAAGGATTCTACTGGCTGACCGTGAAGGCGGACGCTGACAAGCTGGTTGAGACATGCATGGGATGCCAGTATTATGCCCGACAACCACATGTTCCTGCTGAAGAATTGCGAACAATACCAATAACTTGGCCATTTGCAGTCTGGGGGCTAGACATGGTGGGACCGTTACAGACGGCACCATGTGGGTTTACGCATCTGCTAGTAGCAATTGATAAATTCACCAAGTGGATAGAAGCTAAACCCATTAGAAATTTTGATGGGGCAACTGCCCTCAGGTTTTTCCGGGATCTAGTGGTGGGATTTGGTCTCCCACATAGCATTAACACCGACAACGGCAACAACTTGTCACTCAGATAAGTGGAGGCTTATTGTTGGGAGAAGGGCATCCGACTTGACATTGCATCTGTGGCACATCCACAATCCAATGGTCAGGTTGAGCGAGCCAATGGATTAATCCTGCAAGGAATCAAGCCACGTCTTGAGGCACCTCTACATAGAGCAGCTGGAGCCTGGGCGGAAGAATTGCCATCTGTGTTGTGGAGGTTACGAACTACACCCAACAGATCCACCGGCTACATCCCTTACTTCATGGTATATGGAGCAGAAGTCATCCTACCTTCCGACATACTTCACGATGCACCAAGAGTCGCCGGCTACGACGAGGATGACGCTGAAGAATCCATACGCCTAGATGTGGACCTTCTCGAGGAGGAGCGCATTTTGGCATGCCAAAGATCCGCCATCTACTAGCAGAATCTACGCAGCTACCATAGTCACCGCGCTCGGCATCGCTCGTTTAAAGAGGGGGATTTGGTGCTCCGACTTAAGCAGAAGAAGTCACACAAATTATCCCCGCCATGGGAAGGACCGTTCATCATAAGCAAGGCGCTACTCAATTGGTCTTACTACCTCGTTGACAATCATGAACTGAAGGATAGACCCAACGAGGATCATAAGCGTAAGCGACGTGACCCGGATGATGACTACCCGGAGCTTGATCGGCCATTAAACATAGCACAGCTACGTCCTTTTTACACTTAGTATTTTTTATCTAATTGTGTACCTCTTATATGATCAATGAAATAAAGCTCTCTGGTTCACTCATATGTCTGACTCTTTTACCTCCTTTAGTGTTCATTTTTGGATCATATAAAACCTTTATGCACAAGCTTTGTGATTGCACTTGTGAAAATTCCGCCTACGGGCGTTAGCTTAAGTTTTCAGGTCTACACGTTCTTTGTCGTTTTTATGTGGATTCTGGAGTAGTGACTTTTGGCACTTATTATCGGCGATTTTGTGCTTAGGTTATTGACGGTGCCATTGGGAATCATCACCTGAGCGCATGGTTTCGACAATGAGTCTTCCGACTCACGAAAAGTCAAGCATAAGAACCAAAGTAATGGATAAGCCAACACTTGCTTAAAAAATATATACATGCTGGAAACAGGTTCTTAAGTAGCAGGACATACATCATTGTTTTCTGCCTTAAGTTAATACATAATTTTTTCCGCATACGCATGAAAGGTGAAACAAATATTACAAGTTGTTTTTCATTCCTTTGGCGCAGGCGACTTGGAAGCAGCGTCATCGGCAGCAGGAGAATCACCCTCAAAGTCGGCACTGTGAAGGGACTCGGAGGATCTTTGGTTTCCGCCATTGATGGTGTTCATCGGCACGAAGACGTTGACGTCGACTAACTCGGCAACTCTGGTGTCATAGCCCGCGAGTGACGACAAGATGGATTCATGATTAATCGCTTTGCCATCGTCATCTACGTCGGGAATACCAGAGGTCACCGTGTCGATGTCGGCATCTTTGTAATGTGCCTTCACCATTGATAGCACCATCCTTGCACCGGCCCGTGCACATGAAGCTTTCCAGCTTGTGATACGCTCAGGGGCTTGGCGCAGGATCTCTGAGAACTTCGCCACAGAGTTCGATGCCTTGATATTGATCTGGAGGGGCTTGGCGATCTCTTTGGCTTGCGCGATGGCGGTGTTGATGAAGTTGCCGGCAAGAACCATGCATTCCTTTGCTGGAGGAGGCGACCGGGTTAAACCCATAGGAGCTGCAAATTCTGACAAGGAGCACATGAGTTAAAAAATTCAGAGTATCTAGACTACAAAAATCCAAGACGGGGAGTCACTTATTGAAGATGCTAGCCTCAGCTTGCCAGAGGGTATCCGCCAAGGAGTCCCATTCTTGTTGGAGGAGCTTGTACGCCTCATGATGGCGTTGATTCTGCTCATCAGAAGCTTTCTTCTGATCTCTTAAGATCGAGATCTCCTCCTTCAAGCGGTTCATCTCCTCGGTGGTGGAGTCCTGCAGGGCTTTCATGGATTCTTCATGCATCTTCAGCATGTCCTTCCTCTCCTGCTTAAGGATTTTGTTCTCGCTATCCATCTCCTGAATGTGCTTGGATTGCTCGATAATGTCCTTAGCCTTGGCAATGGTTTCTGCAAGTCAGAGAAAGCAAAGTACACAGTGAGTACTCGGAGAATACACAAGTTCAAGTCGGAATACAAAAAAGAAAGGAAAAACAGACGCTTTCTCTTGATGATCTGTTCCTTCAAGAAGGCAGTTTTACCCTTTTCGGCTTCCAAGTCCGCGCGCATCTTCTGGTACTTGTCGTTGGCCATGCCCCTCTAAGCATTCTCGTTCTGCGGAAAAAAGAAGAAATTAAAACGTTGTTTGGTCTGCTTGGAGCATCTAGCCGGAAAATTTCCACCTAGACGCTCGGGGGCTACAGCGAGAGTTTTTAACTTAGCAATATGCTTAGCTTTTCTTTAAGCATCTAGTCGGAACTAATTCAGTTCTCGATTAGAAGCTTGGGGGATATAGTATAAAGTTTTTAACTCGGATGTATGCTTAGCTTTTCTTTAAGCATCTAGTCGGAACTAATTCAGTTACAACTAGAGGCTTGGGGGCTACAGTATTGAAATTTATAAACACTGCGTATGCTACTCTTAAAGAATTTAGTCGGAATAGTTCATTCCACCTATATGCTTGGGGGCTACAGTGGGAAGTTTTCTAGCTTAGTCACTCTTAGAGCATTTAGACGCAAAGACCTATGGTTTTCCGTCTAAATCCTCGGGGGCTACAGTGGGATACTCATATGAAATGCAAAAGGCAAATAAAACTTACAAGTGCAATGATCTTGAGGTTGGTAGCACTCTCGGCCAGCAGCTTGCCAAAGGATACGTTGTTTCCTTGCAAGATTTCTGCTTGTCGGAGAAGCTCCTCTAGACCGCACGTCGGAGATGTCAGCGCCGCATCTGGAACCAGAGCAGTGCTACCCGGTGTAAGTACCGGATAGACTATCTTTGGATACTCTATGGCTTTCTTGAGTGCAGGGGCGCCGCCTACGGCAGAAGTACTAGCTTCCACCACCACCTTAACGCCACCGATGGCATCCTTAGCCGGAGCTTCAGCCATTTGGTGTGCGGCACTCTCCTGTGTCGCCTGCTCGCCGATGACAGCAATCTCTGTAGAGGCACCTGAGTCCACTTCCATGGCGGAAGGGCCAGATGCTTCCTTGGCTTGTGAGCTTGTCGGAGCGTAGGAGGGCTTGATGCTGGGAGTAGCAGGGGCGATGGAGGGAGATGCATCGCGATGTAGCATGTCCTTGATGGGTCTAGAAGCCCCCAATGTTTTGGAGGTATTCTTCAAGCTGGTCGTCCCTTTCTTCCTAAAACATGCAAAATGCATAAGTACGGGAACAAGACAGATAAATAGACAATGTCGGAGAGAAATAAGCTTACACAAGAGGGGGTGCTTTGGCAAAAGGGATCCCGGTAGTCTTTCTTTTCTCCGCCTCCAGGGCGGCGGTAGTCTTTTTGGAGGCTCCACCCTCCGTCTTCTTCTTCTTGCCTCTGTCGGCAGCGTCAAAGGTGGAGCTCTTCCCCTTTCGTGCCAATGGAGCATCGTTGTCAGACACGACGGTGACTTCCTTCATCTTTGGATCATAGATTTGAGGAGCCATGATGTCCTCATCTATGTCGCTAAGCTATAAGGTGAAGAACCACCGTGTTAGATGAGATGACAGTTGTTAGATGGAAGAACTGGAGTATATGTCATACACAGAAGATAAATAGTTACCTTTGGGCACTTGATGTCTATGAACATGTCGTAGGTGATGGTGAAGCCACGCTTCTTGTCCTTCACCTTGACGATGTCCTTAAGACGGAGCTTGACAGAGTCGCTCGAGAAATTGTCCATGGAGATGCGGAGGCTATCCCTTCTATCGCTGTATACTCGTGCATCAGCTTCGCGCGGTGCTGCAGAGGTTGGATTCGCCTAATGAACCAGCACATGGCTAGGTCCAAGCCGGTCAAACCCATCTCTACGAACCACTCTATCCGCCTTATGGCGCGGGAAGCATCAATGTCGGAGGGAAGGGAGGCCTGGGATCTCCATGTCGAAGTTTCGGCGGCGGCTCCATTGACGAAGTCCGGGTACGTTACTTCTTGGCCGTCCAGAGGGATATCTGGGCCGTAGAAGTAAGTACGCTGCCAGTTCTTGCAGGACTCGTGGCCGACGATGTCGGGGAACCGCTCGCCAGGACGGATCTTGAAGCTTATGGTGCCACAATTTCTAAGTCCATCCTTACTGGCTCCGGCTTCACGCTTGACAATGAAGAAATACACAAAGATATCTAGCCTAGGCTTAATCCCTAAGCAACCCTCGCAGAGCGCCGCGTAATTGCTGAGCGCCAGGATACTATTGGGAGAAAGGTTTTGGGGCTGGACTCGGTAGTGGTTCAAGACGAAAAGGAAGAAGTTAGAGATGGGCAGGGAGACTCCGCGTACCAATTGCGCTCTGAGGTACACCTTTTCTCCGGCTTGGGGAGAAGGTGTGACCTCACCGGCTGGCGCCGCCCGCCAGGCGAGCCCCTCCATCACGGGGAGATAGCCCTCGACGATCAGCTCCTTGATGTCGCGGTCCGTGATGTCCAAACCGCGCCAATCGCCCTTGTGGGAGTCGTTGTCCGCCTCCAGCAGCTCCAACGCCGCCTGATTATGGTCGCTGCCGGTGGTCTCGACCACCGCGGAGATGGGAATGACCAGGCCCTCTGGGGGCACGACGACGGAGCTCACCGGCTTTGCCGCGGCTTCGCCAGACGATGCAATCGAGGGATTAGAGCTACTGCTGACCATTGCGCAAGTTTGGAGGTGACTGGCGAGATTGGGAGCTAGGGTTTTTCACAAGGTTGCGCGGAGAGATCGAGGAGGTGCTCGCTGGAGGAAGAAGACGATGTGAATAGAGAATAAGGTGAAAAGTAATATTTCCACCACAGTTACTATTTATGATCTCTAGAATCAAGATTCATGCAGCTTGATCGGACGGTTGCTGCGTAGATGATGTGTGTGCGGACGTGCGCGGAAATTTGGCCACGTCCCAACCGTCGCCGCCAACGGTTCGTATTGCTCTCGCAGGAAAAGTGGACATGATTGTGTTCTCTTCATGTGTGAGTTACGAGGCGTCGCTGACCTACGTCTACGTCGCCCTAGCTGACATAGGCAGGTGAGCCATCACATCAGAAGATTCCGGCATGGACGGATCCAGTCCGACTACGGAAGAGTACGATGGAAGATTCAGCAAATTCTTCGACTTACAAGTTGGAGTCGGAGAAGACCTTGCAGGGTTCTTTGGGAGGACTACAAGATATTGCTTGACGATTTGCCGACATCCATCTAGAAGGAGCATTCCACATGAAGAGGCAAGACGGCGCAAGATCTCGGAATTCAGGGGGGGCTACTGTTGGGGATATGCTATATGGGTATCCTCATAGCATGTCTCCTATCCGTATAACCCGGGTGGCCCACATTTGGTAGCATGTCCTATGGCCTGCTATGTGGCCCAGTTAGATGGATCCAGAAGGGAGGCCCATGTCGGATAAAGGAAGGCTACGGTTGGAGTCACCGACATACCCGGAGCCTTGGAGTACAAGACACGCAAGACTAGTAATAGACGGTGTAGGACTCTGTAACATGTCCGGCTAGGACTTTTCCCTGTAACCCTAGGACCTGGCCACTATATAAGTCGGGCCTATGGGAGCCTTTAGGGCACAACTTCATACGATAACTTAGACTTTATAGTCACCTCGAACAGCGAACCAATCCCTGTAACTCGGCATATTGCCCTTATAGTGATTTATAGCAGGAGTAGGATTCCGCCACCGTCGTGGGATCTGAACCTGGGTAAGCTGTGTTACCTAGTACCTGTCAACCGTCCGCCTTCCCCCATGTCTCTAAACATGCACTATGAGGATCCCTCCATGGCGTACTCGTCGGCAATACCACGACAGGAAGGATTCCCTCCTTTCGTTACCGCCGGCCACAAGGAGGAGTTGGGGGAGTACTCCCCTCTATGACAACCTCGGGATCAAGGCTAAACAAATCCAGACCTCTGTCTGACATAAGCTTAACCTTGAGCTCGAGAATATCCAGTGAAGAATCGGTAAAACAACAGTGACCCTACGACACAAAAATTTATTACAGCAAGCTCATAACTGAGCAAAGAACCAAATTATTACAAGCAGAGGTCACTGACCACAAACATCAAACAACGGAAGGAAAATTATGCTATTAAGTATAGCAAACTTAACAAATGACCTAAGAGGCCTGAAGCATAACGATGACGTCCTAGCCCATAGATTCCAGGCTGCCTGTCGGGAACCCCAAGCTACTCGTCGGTGTCGATGTAGTACGGAACTCGTCTTCAGGGGAACACTTACTCTGCCAAATGTATCAACAAAGAAAGGGTGAGTACATAATATAGTCCACAAGACTTATGGCTGGTGGAGTTGTTTTGCATAAAGTCATCTTTTGTTTATAAAACAAGAGAGAGAGAGAAGAAGCTCGTCTAATCAGTATATTTTAAAAGGGGATAAGAGAACGACATCTCCAAAATATTGATCATCATATTTTGTTATCCAGCAAGTCATCATCTGAACCCTAACTAGGATCACCCCCTCGTACCCATGAGGAAGCGTCCTTAAGCACACGTTGATCTGCCAAGTTTTACGATTAGGTTATAGTTCTCTATGATCTTAGAATTTGGTCACCAAGTGTTCTTAATCGTGAACATGGCTTTTCAAAAAGATTATTACCCTGTAGGGGTGTACAACTTTACCCACACGTACTAACCTTCTCTTAATGCCACATGATTAGCCCTCTTCCTTGGAAGGCCAGCAGAGGGTGGTTATACACGACCTTTACCTTGCTTTTGCCGAGACCATGAGTCACGCCCTAAGGATCGTTCCACCATAACGGGTCAAATCCCGAAGCCGGTCCCCAGAGATGTGAGGTGAGGTTGGTTTACCAGGGCTCCATCGACCCCAAGAAACCTCAGCCATGCTTACCTACCTATTATGAATGAACCTTCACCCGCCAAATCTTTCGAAAGGTTTTCTATGCATATGTTGAATGGAATGCCGAACTACGTGACTCATAGAATCTACTAGGCAAGTTAGTCACTTGTGAGGTTTTCCAAACCCCATGTGGTTGTACGCTCGTCTCGGTTCCAAAGGCAAGAACTCGGGTCCTAGTGGTGACGAGCATGGGACTACAAAAACAACATCCCACTATGGCCTCCTATACAAGCCTTAGCATGTTTAACTTATATCACCTCTGATATTATCTCATCATGGTCTCCTATCATACTAGATTATCTACATCTGATACATCATCTAGATGAACCAGCTCTGACAGCTATGCATGGCTAAGAAGGACACAGATATAAGCTCTAGCAGTACACACAAGCCAGACCTAGTTATGCCAGGAGCTGTGGATCAGGTAATATAAGATCAAAGGGATAATGCTATAGATAGGATACTCTATCTATCGATAAAAGACCACAGTAGAATCGTATGCATCATGGCAGGAATTGAAATGCTTTCGAAATCATAGGATTATATCATGGTTGGGCTATGCTTGCCTTTGCCAGTTGATAACAGATAAATAGATCTTCGAAGGCCTTGTACTTGACTTGGTTATAGTTGGTCAAGTATTTGTCTTCGAGCTTCGACGGTGTCACATCCCAAGATTTTCCAAATCTTGTAATGTGAAAAATAATTAAATAAAATAAATTATTGTTGAAAATCAGGGTGAAAAGAAACTTTGTTCCTAAATGGAAACTTAAAATCCCATCTGGAAGAAACTTTGGTTAACATTTTAACCCAACTAAATTCAAATCAAGTGAAATGCATTCTTCATAAAATGCATCTGGAAATTTAAACACTTGGAAAATAAATCCAAAACCCTAAACCCTAATGGAATAAAATCATTTCCAAGTTATCTCCAAGCCTATGGATTTGATCCATATAAAAACTTGTCAACAAACATTTACAAATGATCAAGAATGACAAATAGAAATATTATAAGACTATATAAATTGGTTTCACTTAATTTGGAGCCATAAATAAAATCTTATGAATTTAATAAAATAAGGAAAAGTAATTTCCAAAGCTAATAAAGCACTTACCTAAAACCCATACCAAATGATGAGCAAATGATCCTAAAAAGATTTAAAGTGATAATTAAATATCAAATAAGATTTCACAAATTAGAATCACGAAGTTTGGATCTCTAAATAAAAAGATATGGATTTTATAAGATGAAGAAAGAAATATTAAATAAGGAATATTTAAAGACCAAATTAAATCTTGGCTAAGACCATAAGCAAATGGAATGAATAGAATCCAAATCCAAATAAAATAAAAGGATAAAGAAGTTCCAAAATAAAATAAAATGACTTAAACCAAAATTCCATTTGAATAAAGACAAAACCCCTATTAGAAATAATTAATTAAATCATGGGAAAAGATATTTGGAATATACCCAAGTGGAAGAAAAGTTGTATAATTAACTTAAATTAAATAAATCTTCCAAATAAAATTTAGGGAATTAAAAATCTATATTTAATTCCATTGGAATTAAAACAAATACCTAATTCAAATGATTTGTGAATCATGTTAAATACTTTCCAAATAAACCAAGATGAATATTTTGACACCCTATTAAACAAATAAAAACCTACTGAAAGGTTTTGGAAGGATTTAGAATTCAAATGGAAATTAAAAAAACATTATTAAATCTTGAAGGAATTAATAAAAGGACCTACTTTAAATAATTAAAAAGGCACTTAAAGAATAAAAGTTTTATTCTAAGTTTGACATCAGAATGTGGTATTAAACAGTGTTTGATTATTCACAAAAGTTGGAAAAGGTTTGAATTCAAATGAGTGTTTGAATTAATTAAACAAAACCAAAACAGAAATAAGAAATGGAAAAAGAAAAAGGAAACAGGAACAAAAAAAAAATAAAAGGACTCAGCCCAGCCAGTCCAGCCCACTCCCTATTTTCTCCCACAGAAAACGTTTCGAACCAGAGAACTCACCCGCTGAGTCTATGACGCATGGACGCCACCCCCACACTCTCTCTCTCGCTGCCAAGCGACCCCACGCCACATCATCATCTTCTCCACCCGCGCGTAGACCACGCCCTCCTCCCGGCTGTTTCCTGCCGTTAACCTCTCAGAGTAAATACGCTGCAATGGCTCGATGAATTAATCCCGTGATCACGCCTGATAAATCCCCTCCCTCTCCTCTTCATTTCCCCTCAAACCCCGCTGCCAGAGAGCCACCAGGCTGCCTCCATTTTGCTCTGCACTGCTGCTGTCTCCGGCGAGCTCCGCGAGCGATTCTGGCCAGTAGACGTCGCCCCTCGCCTCCTCGTGCACACAAGCGTGATCCCCATCTCTTGGAGAACCTCCCCGTAGCGCCAGCTCGCCCCTGCACGCCCTAGAACTTCGGCAATGACGACGACCACTGCCGCCACCGTCTGCCTCCGCTCCGACGAGCACTGCTGGTGAGACCAGACCTCCCCTCTCCCTCTCTTTCACAAGCGCATGCTCGCCGTGACCCCGCGCATCTAACTACACTACCTTTTCTCTCTGGCGTGCACCGTACCTCCACCGTCGTCTTCAACAGGACGAGCCCGAGCCAGAGGACAACTCCGGCAAGAAATTGCCTTCATCCTCGTGCGCCCCCTGCCTCCCCGAGAGCCCGTTGAGCATCAACATCGTTCAGCGAATCAGGTGAGCCCTCTCTCTCTCTCGCTTCCTGCATCGCCAGCGACGCCACTGCCAGGCCGCCGCCGCCGCGCGTCAGAGTCCAGCGCCGCCAGTTCTAGGTCATTAGACTAGGACCGTTGGATCTTGATCCTGAGGCTTAGATAGAATCACTTAAAGCCAAAGGGGTATGCGATCTGTGCCGTGCGATGTAACTTAAATCCAACGGTGTTCAATGCGTGATCCGAACGAACCGGTACCAGCCAGTAGGAAAGCGCCACGTGTCCTTGTTCGTTTGATTAAAAATAGAATTGATCTATTAGATGTTCTAATTTGAAAAATTCATAACTTTCAAACCACACGTCCAAATTTTGCAAATTTTATATCAATAGAATCAGCAAGACAAGTACTTTCTGACCATACACTTTGTTTAGTAAAATGCTTCTATTAAATTGACTGTTTTTGCAGAAACTTGTGTATGCATGTTTAGAATATAAAATTTGTTCTAAAATGATTTTGGGGGTAAAATCTTTGGAAAATGGTTTGTTTTGAACCTACTGACCATATAAATCAATTGTTGGTTTCAAAAATGTATTTGGTGAAGCAAAAGAATGAATCTTGGATTTAAACCATTTCTAGACAAATAAAAATATGGTTTAATTATTAAAAATGGTTTTGGAAGAAAACCTTTGGGAAATGTTTTGTTTTAAACTCTCTGACCCCAAACACCAAGTTTTATGACTTGAAAATGTATTTGGTAAACCCTATAAAAATTACTACTTTGCTAAAGGCATTTTTAACCACATGAAATAATGACTTAGTTTAAAAATGGTTTGTAGGAAGAATCTTTTGCAAATGGTTTTGCCACTTTATAAAATGACCAAAAGATGTTTTAGAATGTTTATAACCAATTATAAACCACTTTTGTAAATAAAACAAAGTTTGGCATGCTTGCATGCATTGTTTTGTTTCTATCATTTTATATGATGTTTTGCTTGAATGGTAGATTGTAATATTGCTTGCTTGATTGAAATGTAGTGATTTGAAGAGTGTGATCATTGCAAATATCAAGGAGTGAACTTATATTCTCTACCAAAAAGGCAAGTGATGCTTCATACTTTTGTCCCATTATTTTCACTATGCATTAGTGATATTCTAAGTAGGACTTGCATGGAATATTTGCTAAGTATAAACTATGCTATGGGAAATCCTAGTAGATGAAACCTTAGTAGAATTTCCTAAGTTAAGATTCCTACTACTACCATGCTTAGCTTAGCTAGTAGAAAACAAGGGTGGAATATATATTCATACTATGGAAATATTTCTAAGTCTGAGGACTTGTGTTTTGATTAATAAAACAACTAAGTGAATGAATCACCTGGGTGGAATGGAGGGAATGGTTTGTGTTGAGTGGTTATGCAAGTCCAGTATGCTGGGGAAAACTTGGGCATCACCAAGTCCAGTATACTGGGGAAAACTTGGTATCTCACTTGTGGATGGCCACCCAGGAACAAAGAGATTTGAGATGTCAAATGTTGAGAAGCTTCAAGTGCAGCCACTTGGCATTATGGGCTCTGCCTGGATCATATAGGTTGCAAGAACTTAGCCAAATGGACAGTTGGTGGTAGGGGATGATAGGTTGGAACGCGTGCATTTTGGTATAAGGGAAGGCTTCTGAAAGATCTTGTCTTGGTGAAACCAAGTCTTGTGGGGAAAGTGCACAAACTCTGCAGAGTGAAAAACCTAAGTACTTAGCCATGTCCCTAGCAAAGGACAATTTGAGCATCAAGACATGGAAGCTATCAGGAATCTCCTCATCCCAATTTCTAAGTTAAAAACTTGTGGTTGAACAAGGGTTGAAGGATCACCAATTTCTATTGGGAGATGCCTTGGGAAAGATTTTGTCAAGCAAAAACTTAGTGTTTTCAAATGATAAGGAAAATCTATTTTGAGCAAAGCAAGCCTAAGCTCCACTTAGCCAAATGCATATAGATGATAGACTCCACTATACTACCATAGTCTCACTTGCCAATTCAATTCAAATGTATTGACCCTTGTGGCTGTAACTTGTTATGTTGCAGGTTTGTTTGTTATTAATGAAGTGTGTTGATTAGGATTACAAGTCTACAACCAACATGTCTGCCTGTGGCACTTTGAAGATGAAGGACCCCATGTTATTGTTATATTCTGCTGCATTGTAATGAGATAGCCAAATGAGCTATGTAAGATGTAATAAATTATATTATTCCTGGTTATAAATTTGTATTATGACCTTTGTTTCTTGATATTACATCTTAACTGTGGATGCTAGCTATTGATCCAGGGACTAGCATTGTAAACACAGGGATCTCTACCTTATTAAAGGTTGGGAACCTTACAGACGGTGTTGATCTCTGGCTTCGATATCGATCTCGATCTTGTATTCTAACAGGAAGAACCAAATACCGGAAAGAGAGGGAAACAATCAACACATGACATCGATGCAATTCTCAAGCAAGAATGATGATATGACAAGTTAATTTGTATTGAAATGTAACCCTAAAGCAGGCTCGACAACTTAATCGGGGTTCCAAGGGGTGCAAACCCTAATTCGGAGAAACTCAGGATTTATATGAGAGGGGTTGGTTTGCTCTTCTCATTAAACTTGTCATTAAAGTTGTTGATCAATACATGATTATAGTGTAAATAGATAGATCTCATTTTTATGAACATTTTGATATATTTTTCATATTTTTCTGACTTATATATCATTAGTTATTGAATTTATAAGATTTAAACCATTTTCTGAAATTATTAAACAATTTAGTTGATTTATTGCGTCATGCTGACAGAGGGCTGACATCACACGGGTGGGGGTCATTTCGTACTGGGGCTGCATCTAGCCCTAGTCACTGACGGCTGGGCCCTGGGGCCACGTAGGCTTGCCACCGTGGCAAACCTTGCCCAAGCCCACATCACAACCACGAGGGCGCCACGTCGAAGACACGCGAGCGCCACCTAGGCTCGCTGGAGAACACTTCGGCCAGCGGCCAGGGACGACATAGGAGCACGATCTAGGGCTTGCGAGTAGGCCTGGTCGAACCAGCGCACCGAGACAGACCTAGTAGCGGCGGCGCGCTCTGATTTGTTCACCGGAGCACCCTCCACGATGGCAGATGGCGGCGGCACTTGCATATCGGTGTGGCGGCGACAGCACAGAGCGAGAGGGAGCGAGCGGAGGGGCTAGGGAGAACCAGAAGCTCACCACAGGGGCAGTGGAGGGGTTGACGAGGCCAGAGGAGGTCGAACGTGGCCAGAATCAATGACGAGTAAGGAGGTGGCAATTGGGGTGATTGGAGGCTCGCCGTCTTGCGCGCTTCGGGGCAAACAATCAACAACGTCGGTCACGGCAGTGGCCTCGTACAGGAGATGGGAGGCCGGAGACGGCAACATGCCGGTGAGGTCAGAATCTAGGGTTCGGGGAGCTCACAGAAGAGAGGAAGAGAGCGTGGGGGAAGAGAAACTGGGCACGGCTAGGGTTCCTCGCAGGTCCAGGGGGTCTTGTAGACGGAGAACAGTGGCGGCGAGGATCTTAGCGCTGGAGAGCAACACGGCAGCGACACGCAGCTACTTCGGGTGCAGCGCGAGGTTGACGATGGAGATAGAACAGAAAAAACGGTATGTGGGCCGGGGCCGGCTACGGGCTACTGCTGGGTTGTGGGGTTGCGCGTTGGGCGACGGGGAGAGGAGAGAAAGAGTTGGGCTCGGCCCAGATTAGCTGCTGCTGCTATTTTTTTTCCTAAAATCATGTTTTCCAATTTTTGTTTTCACTTTCCCTTTTGCAAACCCATTTCAAATATGTTTTTGAATAATTCAAAAATACCAGAAGGTTTTGTGGAATATACAAACTATTGTGGGGCCCTTTTACTCAGATTGGGCTCCACATATATTGACACTTTTCAAATTCAGAACATTTTGAATTGATTTGAGAGGGAGAGGAAAACTAGGGTTTTAGGGTTTTGCTCAATTTTTCTTTGCATGCACAATTTAAGAAGATGATGCTCATGAAGGCGCAATCAAAACCCTAATGTAAGATTAACTAAAACTAGGGTGTTACAGCTCTATCCCCCTTATGAGAATCTCGACCTGAGATTCCAAAGGTAGGAAAAGAGACAGAGAGAGAAAGAAACAGAGTCACTCTAAAGATAAGAGGGAAACACACTAAACAACACAGAGAGTATCTCATGGTCAACTCATGGATGGAGTGTTTAGGAACAACTCGGAGATGGCAGACATGAAACACGCCAAGGTAACAGAGGGAACACGAGGAGAAGGTTTCAAATTGTTAGATAGCTGGTCTTCATAAGGATTGAGACCATGAAACTTATAGAAGAGTTTAAGCTTCTGAAGAGGAAGGATTCCAACAGAAACAACATGACCACAGGCTTCGATAGGTAACCTCTACTAAAAGGCTTAAGTAGAGATTTCGGATTGCAGAGATGTGGATCAACAAAACCAAGCTATTGAACTACTTTTGACATAGAAGGATCACTTTTTCATTCAACAGTAGGCTTAAGACAAAAAGGTGTTTTGTGGAGAGGACTCATAAGAGTCACAAGAAACATGTATCAAGAGAAACTACAGAGTACCAAAATCATAGTCACTCTTAAAACATGGCTGAGAAAAACGAAGGAAAGTTCTTTATTCATCCAAGTATATCAAAATCTCTGCCAAAGATCATGATATCACTTTACACCACTAAGATGAATAGTTTAAGAGGATTCCTGATGACATGAGAAGAAAGAAACTTCATTCTTAGATTTCAATTAATTGTCACAACAATGATTGCCAACATAAAAGCGTCTGAGGGATCGACCGAGAGACATTCAGCAACTCTACTTTAAATATTCTCCTTGATGTTTGAAAAAACAAACATCAGGTAAAGGTCGGACTTCGGATACAAAGGAAACCATAAGAACAACTCCTATATTAGATTATAAAAGAAGCCTCGCGAAGAGTGGTTGTTATTGCTGAATCAAGAGGATGTGATGGTAGGTCTTTCCGGCTAGTTGTGTCAACCATTACACCAATCTTGCCAAACTTACAAGGAGACCTACATCAAAACCTTGAGGAACACCAACCATCATTGCTGCTTGAGATTCAGCTTTGGTTAGGTGGAATGATACTTCAGACTCAGCATGTCCAAATAGAAAGTTCACAACATTTACCGCAAAGGTAAAGTTACTAGATTCTCAAGACATGGACTATAGTGTAAAGCTCTAAAAGATTGAGCTAGATTGCTAGACCCATGTATTTAACAACTTGTCAAGAGACAACTTCACATACATAAAGTATTAACAATAAAACACACATGTGTCCTCAGGAAAGAAAGATAAATCTTCTTGAATCCACGGCGACATATTTCAACAGTTGCACGTGAACCAGAGAAGGTTACTTCTAACATCCAGAACACATACTTCGAGATGACTCGAAGACGGTTCCCGAAAGTTTCCAACATTAATGCCAAAGGTTCCATATGAATACAATCTAACATGGAGAAAATAAGAATGTCATTGATGGGCTCAACAACAAACTTACCAAGACAATCCAAGAAGATAGACTCATATGTTGTATGAATAAGGCATAGACATTGGTCAGACCAAAGGACTTGAAGATGTACTTAGGTGATACATCACAAGTAGGAACACCATCAAGATAGTCCTTCAAACTGAGTTTGATTTGACGATAACCCAAATCAAATCAAAGATGGGGGAAGATAACATATCCACAAAGGAAATACTATCTTTCTTCAGCGCGAACGAAACTAGACATCCCTTTACGAAGGAATAGAGTCGAATGGAACTTTTGTCTTACAACTCTCCAAGTTGTTGTTTAAGCTCTAGTTCAGGGGTATCCAGTACGGATCCTTAGAGAAAAGAGCAGTTCAGAGAACTTGCTTGCTCAAGAACTTGACAACACGGTCATATGGCAACATGGCAATACTTCTAGAAAGACGTCCAAAATATCACAAACCACCGATATGTCACTTAGTTCGAGATTAAACTTGCTCGGTAAGGCAAGAAGACGTAGTCTCAAAGTTTTGGCTCAAGCATACTCTTTAACCGAAGAGAGTGTACTAGAATAACAGACTTGGTATAACGACCATCCTTTGCTTAGTGATAGGTGATGACCCACAAGTATAGGGGGTATATCGCAGTACTTTCGATAAATAGGAGTGTCGATCCCAACGAGGAGCATAAGGTGTTGACTAGTGATATGCAGCAGGAACTCTCTGTAAATACTTAGCAAACCAATTTTTAGGGGTTTTCTGATAAAGCAACAAAAAAAGTGCAAGTAATAAAGACAAAGAGCAAATGCAGCAAGTGGCCCAATCCTTTCTTAGCAAAGGACAAGCCGGTGGAAATACTTATAAGGACCAAACGTTCTCGAGGACACATGGGAATTCTGTCAAGTGCTTTCGCTTCATATAGCTGAGTACTCTTCTTTGGTGTTGTAAGTGTTGTGTGGGTGAACCTGTGTTAATGTACCGACATTACTTGGACTAATACATACTTGTGATTAAACCCCTGCAAGCATCCGTAACTACAGGAAAGTAATTAAGATATAACCCTAACCACAGCCTTAAACTCTGAGATCCTACGCTCCCTCGTGCAAAGGTGTCCTAACAAGGGTTCAGGTTTCTGTCACTCCGAAAACTCCACAATTAGTAGCCAAATACACAATGCATTCCCCTAGGCCCATAAATGGTGAAGTATCATGTAGTCGACGTTCACATGACACCACTAGAAGAATAACACCACAACTTAAATACTAAACCATTGAATAATAACTCAACATAAATCCACTAATAACAACATGACTTCTCCCATGTCCTCGAGAACAAAATGAACTACTCACAAGACAGCATATGGACCAAGATCAAAGATGATATGGTGATGGATAACAATCTGAACACAAACAATAATCCAATGGTTCCACTCACAAGCATCAACTACAATAGTAATTAACACCGGGAAAGTTTCCCCTATGAACTAAGCAAGTATCCAACACGATTGTTACAGCGGGATGGAGTGGTGATGATGGTGTTGGTGGAGATGATGGTGTGGATGATGATGATCCCTATGAAGCCTAGCTTGATGACGGTGTTGATGGTGACGATCTCCCCTCTCCGGGAAGGAATTTCCTCGCAGAAAGCTGTCTGCCGGAGAGATCTTTCTCTCTCAGTGTTTTCTGCCCCGCAGAGGCGGCGGAAATCTATCTGTGGTTGCTCCCCTGGTATTCGGGTTCTGTAAGGAAGATATAGGCGAGAGGGCGGAGTCGGAGGCCGAGTAGGTGGGCCACATCTGCCCTAGGCATGGCCCAGGGGGGACCCGCGCCTAGGGGTGTGGGCCCCTGTGGCCCTTCTACGCCTCCCCTTCTGGCTTCCTCTGTCTTCTGGGAAAATATCATTTTCAAATATTTTTCTGGTATTTTTCTGATCTTTGCGAAATTGCATCAAAACACCTCTTTTTCCATCAAAATCCAGACTCCGGCAGTCCATCCTCCAAGAATCATCCAACATGCAAAAACAGTGGAAAAGACATAAGTAATACCTCATAGTAAGTCATATATCAATGAATAGAGGCAAATTATGATATATCATGGTGATGCAAATTGGACGTATCAACTCCCCCTAAGCTTAGACCTTCGCTTGTCCCCAAGCGAAAACTGAGCTCAGTAAACATGTCCATAGGTTTATGGAGTGAAGTATCGATAAAATAATACGGACAAGAAGCATCACACTTACCATTACACAACTCATAGAAGAAAGCAACTCACCATTATATAACTTAGCTTGCAACAAGTACATGAGTCACAATAGAGATGCATAAAGATAAATCATAATTGGAATACGTAAACTCTTGTTCCTGTTCAGAGAACAGCTGGCAAACAGTTTCACAAATAGAAGTTTTCAAAACAGGAGCACTCTTTGCTCAAAAAGGTTTTTTCAATGAAGGCTTTCAAAGTAATACTCAATAGATAAGAGTCTTGTGCAAACAAGGAAGATAAATAACATGATTGAATAAATCACCATATGAATGTTTGAAACACAACAACTCAAATGCTTGATGGAGGTAGAGAGGAACTAGGTTTACTGACTCAACTTAGAAAATAGGAGAAAGGTCCCTTCTAGAGGGAAGAAGGGATTTCAAGTCATAAAGAGCTTCCAAAAGATTATGGTACTTACTAGTTTTGAGCCCTCATTGCCCCTATCATAAGCATCTTGAGATGATTAAGGTTAACACAAAGATGGAGTATATGCTTGACAAAATATAAGTTGGCAATCTCATGTCCCTTGAGTACGACGGCCGCTCCTCATGCTACTCAACTTTAGTCACCGGTAAGTTCTTGTCATTGTAAGTACATGTGTATCATAAAGAACCACCAACGGGGTACACGTTGCACATGGTACAGGAGCTATCCCATAACCAAAATGACAAGGGAAGCAGACAATGAGCATCTCGGCGATCTTTTTATTTACTATGTGCATAGCTTTTTATTGAGGATGCTTCACAGAATGCTCACTATGGTGATGCTGCAAGTTTCCACCATGATTAGGCATGGCTTAGGCCAGCGGCCCAGGCATTTCTCTAACACACATACATCACTCCATGGAGTTACAAGTTCCCTCTTTATTTCACACCGTCGACATCCGTAAACAAAAGAGCATGATATCAACTGTGTACTACGTACAAGTGCAATGTTGAAAGAGTTTCCCGTGACAACACAGTTCAGCTAATTCCAACGTATAGATGCAAGCATATACAACTTCGATGACACAATGGTTCAAGTCTATTAGGGCAAGAAAATAAGGTGTGCCATCAAGTTCGTGAGAGCTTTACTAACTAGTTTTCACATAACAAAATAGTTTTTAATTTGAAAGATAGATGAAGCTTGAGAATTTGCTTGAAATAGCAATTGCTAATAGGTAGATGTGGTGGACACAAATGGCAAAGGCTTTGGTTAAAGGGTTTGGAAGAATGAGGAGTATGCCTTCTCAAAACAGGTTTTTGGCTAGCAAGGCTGGGTAGCAAGCAAAAGAGTTGAAAGAAACAAGCAAACCTACAAGTGATAAAGCTAAACATGCAATCTTCCTTGAAGAAACAAAAGATCTTAAATAAAGAATACTAAACTTATGAGCCAACAAGAAAGAAAATAAATGATACAAAATACCTGTAAGCTTTTTCTCTTCTTCTTTCAAACCTCAAAAAGTGTTGCTACTAACCAGAACTTGGTTTGCCAAAACCAATTTAAATCCACTTGATGATCCCAAAGTGATGCCAATACTGATCAACAAGATCCATCATATAATAGAGATTGCAAACTAAAATAAGAAGTGTAAAAAGTAAAAGATGAAACTTCTCACTAATATTCCATAAAGGCACTCTCACCAAGGGATACATAGATAATAAACTAAAGGAGAGATACTTCCACATGCAAACCAAACTATAAGATAACTTTTCTACCAAAGATATGAACCCACTAAAAAGTCACTACTAGAAATCCCCTTATTTCCGACAGGGAAATTTAATATCCGACAGGTCATCGGCTAATATGCTAATAACCGATGGTTCTAATAATGCCCGACGGTTATTGACTACCTCTCGGTTATAACTATCAATAGCCGATGGTGAAGTTAATTTACGGAGAGTGAAAAGGTAACTCTCGGCTGTCCAAACTAATAGCCGACAGTGAAATATAATATCCGACGGTACAAACATACCTCTCAGCTATAATAGAAAATGGCCGACGGTACATGTGTAACTCTCGTTTATTAGTGAAAATACCCGTCAGGATATTGTAATAACCGACGGTTAACACAGACTGTCGGGGATATGTTTCAATGGCCAGGTGGGCTAGCTAAGCATGGAGGACTTCCGATGCTGATTCTAAGATAATTGGCAACAATTGTATTTTAAATTAAATAGCGAACGATCAGTTTTATTTGCAATGCCTCTCCAACTAGGTAGTGGTTGGTTAGGTACATGGTGTTACATGTTTCATAAAAAATGCTTGAAAACCGACTCACGTAAGGCCATGTACACTGGTAAATGCTTGCCTGGATGAAAATAAAAAAAATTCCAAAAGAATTGCACGAAAATTATATAAGACGGTTTGAGAGGCCCCCAAAATGTCTTATATGTAAGAACAAATTGGTTCGTCATATTTAAAATTTGTCCAAAATTTTATTTTCTGAGATTAATAAGGTGCATCATAAAGATTTAAAAGAATCATGAAGCAAGCCCGGAGCAAAAAATAGAACTGCAAAACTTAGGCGCGCGTGGCTTATTTTGCACTGAGTGCGCGGGGGAGATAGCAGAAAATTTTGGCGAAGCCATTCCACTGACCGATGGGCCAGTCGTTAGAGTCAAACCTTCTCCATGTTTCCTACATTATCTCTAATTCTCTATCCCTAACCAGATCTCTCACACTCCGAAGTCCCCGAAATCAACTCCCCTCCTCAGCTCGCCGCCTCCCCCCGCCGCCGCTCCGATCTGCAAGCACATGTGGCCTCTCCACTTGCCTACACAAATCCGGACTCCGCCTAGACTCCTCATCTCGACTGGGAGCGAAGCGAGGAGATCATTCCCAGGGCATGGCCCTGCGCAGGAGGACATGGCGAGGCTAGGTCTTCGGGGGCGTCAGGTGCGGACAATCTCATCGATCGCCTTTGACGGGAGCAGCGCTATGGTAGGTGGTTAGCGGTGATCACCCACGTCGCCGCCAAGTTGTCAGGTTCTGCAGGATCTTGAGTAGCTTCTCTCAATTCCGTTTGTCTGGCTGGCTTGGAATAGACCATGGGTACTCCGATAGCCGGCAAGTAAACGGAGTGTTTCTTCCTGTACCGTCAGGTGGCTAATGAAACTCGACGGAGGATCTCAATCAAAGACGCAACAAGACCAGGCATCTTCTAAAGGTAAATCGCAGTGATTCTCGTTCCTAGAGTCTGTGGTTTCCCTATCAGACCCTACTTAGTTATGAATAATATTCATTGGAGAACAGGCACACTTATTGTTCTAGGATTAGGAACTGTTATACTGGTAATAGTAAGAGTTTTCTCTCTAGCAAGTGACGCTCAAAGTAGCATTTGATCCCAAGCTACATGTGTAATTCCGCTGATCTTCTTTTGGTTTCCTAATGCCTATAGGGTTATTGCTGGTCAGAATGTCAAGCAAGCCAGAAAAAATTTGCAGATCCATCAAAGTTTTTATCTATTGTTATGTGATTTCTCAGGTTTGTACCTTCTCTACCAGCTATAACAATTTTCCAAGATATGTTTATGGGCATGTTTTGCCAAGCAAGGTACATACTGGACCATTGGCGAGTCCCTGCAGGCACTCGAGGTGGTAAAGGCTGCAGGACGGTGCAGCACACTGGCGGCCAAGGGCGCCCAGCTGCTCTCCTAGTTGACGAATTATTATGGGGTCCTGCAACTGTAGTTTCTATAAAAGATAGCTCACTTATTGCTTTTTCTCTATGTTCCATAATTATGATTGGATTTTGGTGTTCAATTCATGCAGGAGACTGTAGTTCAGTTCCGTTGCCGCCATGCAAGAGCCACTGGTGAGGGTGTAGCGCCCCAATTATGGGTTGAGTGGTGTGTTTGGAACTAATTCGTGTTGCCGGATAACCATCTCGACGGTAAACATGGTCGGTTGATGTTTTGCTTGAATCTGCATATCCCATCATGATATTTGATTTATCTTGTGTTCATTATAGACCAGATCAGACTCTGAAGTTGGGTTTGCAAGTGGAGAAGCTGCCTCTAATTAACATGAAACGGAATTAGTAAGTTTGCTGATGAGTCTTATGTCAATAATCAGTTAATGGCTTAAAGTGCATACAAATATATACTAGTACGTTCCTATTTTGCTTGGAGGAAGTTACACGTGTTGAATACTTGTGTGCATCTTGGTCAGATTATAATTTGTTGGTTTTCATGGTTTCAAAGTAGAACTTTGTGCTGTATGAATTTGTTTGACAAAATCCAAGTCGAGTGGTAGCAGTACTTTTCTTTCTGTCTTGGTTTATTTTTTGGTTTGTATAATTGTGTGGCTTATCTTACCATCTTTTTAAGATTTTTTGTTGTCCCTTATGATTCTTGTTTTTGTATTTCTTACATCTAGTTTGGTATTTTTTGTAGGGAATGGGGAGCAATGCTTGAGGTAGTCACAATGTCCAGAATGGTGTCTGTAAATATGAGTGTTGTACAGTAGAAGCAGATTTTTCAAGTCATTCAGCCAATTGAAGTTCTCTGGCTGAAATATGTTTGATATATTTTTTATTTCTTTCTATGAATCAATAAGGATTAATGGTGTTTGGATGCAACACTAGTTTGGTTTCTGACACATTATGAGATTGTGCTAAATATGATTCATTGTATGTCATTTGGGTCAAATATATTGAAATGTATAATCTGTGATATTGACATTTGGAATTAGTAAATGCTATTACTAAGATTAGATAACCTCGTGCTCTGCACCTGTCGTCTGTAGCCTTCCCCAAAGAGTAATGATTACTGACAGTAAGCACAAATGCTTGTCAGATTCAATCTCCCATTAGTTATTACACTGAGTGACGGTGGTAGGTTCCCTCTTAGATGTAATAATACTCCACGGGATAGATAGGTCGTCAATAGTCATCGGAAAATACGTATCTAACAGGGAACCATCATCTATAGGTGGTGTCAAACACATGGTGAAGTGGCCCATGGAAAGTCATAACCGAGGGCTCACCGTCAGGTTTTGTACCGTGGGTAAAGATAATAGTCGACGGTACCGTCATCTATCAGAGTAATGGCCGACCGAGCATCAGCGACGGGAAATCACCAACGGTATACCGTCGGATATAGTCTTAACCGACGGTAAACTAAAATATCTGAGGGGAATTCAACCGTCGGCTATATTGGGATATCTAGTAGTGGGTAAAAGATGAAAGATAATGATTGTGATATCGCGGCACTCCCCCCAAGCTTGGAACAAGCCAAGGGGATGCCAAACCTGATGACGAATTACTCTTTTGGTGGTGGTGTTCTCTTGTTTAGGGTAAGGAGATCCTCCAACATCTTACGAAGCTTGTCATTCTCTTCTTGAAGTATATCCACCCTCATCCTCAAAGCACGGTACTTATCACAAAACTCGTCAGTGGTTCGAAGGGCTTCCACTGCCTCAGGGTAGGATCCGAAGTCTGGAACAGAGGCTATAATCCCCTGCATATTACGAGAAAAAGCACGTCTAATGTTAATTGCTCCTACAAAAGTAGGTTTCCTTGCCCTTGACCCTGCGGCGGTTTGTTCCTCCATCTTTACTTCCTCCACGAGCTTCTTGCCTTTGTCGTTGGCGGAGACCATGGTGCTCTAAACTTGAGAAGATTTCCTGACAAAAACAGATCGAAAAGAAAACACGACGAGAACACGATGCACGAACCTCGGTAGATCCGGGGGTTATATATTATGAATTTTAAAAACATAAGGAAGGTTTTGATATGAAAACGAGGCGGAGGCGGAGCTCGGGGTGGTCTCACCCCCCTCCAGGTGCGGCCAGCTGGGGCCCGCGCCTAGGGTGGGTTTGGCCACCCCGGCCTCCGGTTCCCCCTCTGTTTCGTCTCGTAACTTCCCTTATGTATTAAAAACATCAAAAATATAAAAATATTGGGGTTTCACGAACCTTCTGTTTTCACCACTTTTACCTATTTAAAGACGAACTCTGCAAACTCCTTTTCTCCTTCTCCTGGAATTTCTTTTCCTACAAGGTCTCACACAAACATCAATGGCAACAATAGTGTAAGCAAAAAACAATTAACCTTTAGGTGCACACTTCAACTGAAATCCATCAAAACAAAGGCTTCTAAAAGAGGCAAATGCAAATGATAGCAGAAATCTGTCAAAATAGACCAGCAGGTAGAGATTGATTTTTTCGAAAACCTTTTATTGCTCAAATCGAAAAGTGCAGAACTAATGAAAGTTGGGTAACAACTTGGAGAACAAGCTCCAAAAAATACAGCTCCGTCCGACGTACTGATCTCCCTCACGAATTTTTACAATGCAGCACAAAAATCTGTCCCAGGACAGCCACTTTTCACAACTCCTCCACTTCTCAAAAGTAGTTGAACTTGACACAAAAACCAAAACAAGAAGGATAAGGAGCGGTTATTACAGAGGTAATAACTTCCAAGACTCAGCCAAACTCTTGGGTGATCTCCCAACAAAAACTTTTCTTTAATGCCTTTAAGTTAGGCTTGAAAGTTTCAAAGATGCTCACAAAGGAGATATATATCTTGAGTGAAAAGAGAGCATCAAGAAGCAAATAACCAACACATTTGAGTCTAACCCACTTCCTATGCATGGGGGTATCATGAGAAAACGAATTGTTGAAACAAAAAGACACTATCATAGGAATACAAAATAAATGCAACTTCAAAGCTTTCAACACAAAATGGGGAAACTTAACATTATTGAGGTGCATAAAACCATGTTTCCCTCTCTCATAATAACTTTCAGTAGCACTTTGAATAAAGTTGACCGTATAACTGTCACAGGAAACAACTCTATCATTAGAATGAGCATACTTACAGTCACCAAAAAGAGGTCCAAGGTCATAAACTGGATCAATAGAAGCAAGTTGTTCCATTCTGAAATCTATATTAGGAAAGTTGTTTTCACCAGGAGCTTTAGAAAATTTGGAAAAGTTAAACTCATAAGAATCTCCATCAAACTTAGTTAAAACTTTCTCCTTTTTACAATCTATAATAGCTCCACAAGTGTTCAAGAAAGCTCTACCAAAATTGATAGGACAAGTTTTACTAGCTGCTGAATTAAGCACTAGAAAATCGGCATGATATTTAATCTTACCATAAAGAACCTCCACATCTCTTACAATACCAATAGGGTAGATGGTTTCCTTATTAGCAAGGTGAATAACCACATCAATGTCTTCAAGTTCACAAGGACCAATTTCATGCATAATTTCCCTGTAAAGCTCATAAGGAATAGCTCTAGAACTAGCACCAATATCACATAAACCATAATAGCAATGATCACCAATTTTAACAAAAAGCACAGGAACACTAGCTTTTCTAGCCTTACTAGGATGAGAGATAATATTAGAAGCGTCTTCATAGAAGACAATGTGCCCATCCTCTATATTTCTAGTGACAGGGTCTTTCACAATAGCTACCACAGGTTCAATATTCAATTGCTCATCAGGCTCCACAGTTTTCTTAGTACATTTGTTATTCGCACTAATTATCATAGAGTACTTTACCTTAGATGGGAAATTTATTTTCTCAACATAAGGTTATGATTAGTAGTACAAACTTCAGTACTGCTAACAGGAACATGACTAACAACATCTTTATAAGGTGCATGGTACTTATTCCACTTCTTTTTGGGAATTTCTATGTAAGAGGCAAAGGCCTTAAAACAGTTGGCAATACTTTGGGAATCAAGACCAAACTCATTACTAATATCACAAAAGTCATCGGTTCCCATAAAAGATTTAATGCATTCATAATCATAGTTTATACCTAACTTTCTTCCTTTGTCATTCTCCCAAGCTTCAGTGTTCTCTTGAATACGGTCTAGTAGATCCCATTTAGCTTCTTCCTTCATACGTGTGAATGATCCAGCACAAGAAGCATCTAGTAAATCTTTATCATGAAGAGAAAGCCTAGCATAAAAGTTATTGATAATAATATTGTTAGGGAGTTCATGAATAGGACATTTAAGCATTAGTAACTTCAATCTCCCCCAAGCTTGAGATGTACTGTCACATCCCAAAATTTTCCAAATTTTGTAATGTGAAAAATAAATAAACAAAATAAATAATTATTGAAATTATTTAAACACATGGAAAATAAACCAAAACTCTAAAACCCCAATGGAATAAAATCATTTCCAAGATATCTCTAAGCCTATGGTTTTGATCCATATAAAATTTTGTCAACAAACATTTATAAATGATCAATAATGACAAATAGAAATATTATAAAACCATATGAATTGGTTTCACTTAATTTGGAACCATAGATAAAATCTTATGAATTTAATAAGATAAGGAAATTGAATTTCCAAAGATAATAAAGAACCTATCTAAAAATCCATAACAAATGGTGAGAAAATAATCATAAAGATATTTAAAAGGATAAATAAATATTAAATAAAAATATACAAATTGGAATCACCAAGTTTGGATCTATAAATAAAAAGATATGGATTTTATAAGATAGAGAAAGAAATATTAAATGAGGAATATTTAAAGACCAAATTAAATCTTGGCCTAATCCATAAGCAAATGGAATGAATATAATCCAAATCCAAATAAAATAAATGGATAAAGAATTTTCCAAATAAAATAAAATGGCATTAACCAAATTCTATTTCTATTTTGATAAAAGATAAAATCCCTATTAGAAATGATTAATTAAATCATGGGAAAATAGTATTTGGATTTTACCCAAGTGGATTAAAAGTCATTTAATTAACTTAAATGGGATCAAAGAAATCAACCAAATATCATTTATGGAATTAAACCCATATTTAATTTCATTGGAATAAATACAAATACCCAAATTTAAAGGATTAATAAATCATATTAAAATATTCCAAATAAGTCAAGGAGAATTATTTGACACCCTAATTAAATAAATAAACCTACTGAATAGGTTTGGTAAAAATATGGATTTCAAATAAAGTTTTAAAACACATTTAAAACTATTGAAATAAAGACCAATGTCCTTTTATAAAACAAATAAAAGATCCTAAAAAGAAGAAATGAATTATTCTAAATTTGACTCTAAAATAAACTATTAAACAGTACTTGAATATACATAAAGTTTGGTTGAAGTTTGAAATTTATGTTTTCCAAACTCTATTACTAGATCCCGGCATCTAAGACTTACTATCATATCTCCACCCGGAGAACTAACTTTTATTGGACACCCAATGTTTTCAGTTGGAAACCCATTTCTATCAACAAATGCTTTTGATATGAATGAATGCGATGCTCCAGTATCAAAAAGAACAAATGCTGGAATGGAATTGAGTCTGAACTTACCAGCAACAGCATCAGGCTCCTCATAGACCTCCTCCACACTGATGTGGTTTACTTGTCCCTTCTGAAAAGGGTTGGGCTTGTTGGGTCCTTCAACTTTCTTTTCTGGGCAGTCATTTGCATAATGCCCCATCTTCTTGCATTTGAAGCATTCAACCTGACTAATGTCTCTCTTAACAGGCTGACTTGCACTTCCACTTCCATTTCCACCGTGGTGACTCTTGTATCCACCCTTGTGGTTCTTGTATTTGTCATTGTCATGACTACGGTGATGTTTGTCATGACGGTTGTGGTTGTGGTGCTTGTTGAATTTCCCATGCTTGTGGGATCCTGAGCTTCCGCTGTCATCATAATGAGATCGTTTGTGAGACGATCCCGAGCTGTGCTTGTCGGAGTGCTTTCTCTTTCTACTCTCAACTTGCTTCATTTTGTTCTCCAAAATAGCAGCCTTGTCACAGAGCGACTGATAAGTGGGAACATATGCCACAGCCAACTGCAGATTCAGCTCATCATTCAAGCCTTCAAGAAATTTTTCCTTTCTCTTAGCATCGGTGTCAACTTCATCCGGTGCATAACGCGCCAGATTGTTGAACTCCTCAATATATTCAGCCACGCTGCGGTTGCGCTGCTTCAGATTATGGAAATCTTTCTTTTTCAGACTCATCACTCCGGATGAGAACTGAGCAGTATGAAAGCCATCCTCAAAGATAGCCGATGTCACTTCATTTATGGGAGTGGTGATCTGGAAGTTATCCCACCAAGTGGCGGCTGGTCCTTCCAACAGATGTGCTGCAAATCTGACCTTTTCAGCATCAGTACAACCCACAGTTACCAAGTCCTTGTTCACAGAACGTAGCCAATCATTGGCCACCATGGGATCAGTCGTCCCTAAGAACTTTGCTGGTCTCAATCTCAAGAATCTGGTAAGCATGTCAAAGCCCAGTGGGTTGTTGTTGTTGTTGTTATTGTTGTTATTGTTGTTGTTTTGGTTCTGGATGAACGTCGTCATCATCTGCATCAGCTGAGTTTGAGCAGTCATCATTTGCTGCATTTATGGAGTGATGTTGTTGTTGTTGTTGTTGTTGTTGGGATTGGGGTTTGCACGACGGGGAGGCATCTGTGGTTTGTTCAAATAGAGATAAGAATGAGATACCCATAGATGCTTTCATGCACATTACATCACATAAGCAAACACATAGCATGCAACACAAAGATAAAAGTTCAACAACAAGATAACAAGTTCACAAAGTAAAACACACAAGTAGCAAGCCATCCACATGTCAGATGGTCAATAACAAGTTCTCAAATAACAAGTACGATAACAAATGATAAATGAGTAGTCAAATCTACTCCTCGGCATCAATCTCCTCCTCGACAAAGGTAAGACTTGCGTTCTCCATCGCGGTCTTGTATTCCTTGACGCTAGTGGTCAAGGTCTCTATCTTGGCCTTGAGAGCCCTCTTCTGGGAACGAAGCCTCTCTATCACCGTCTGCTGCTGCTCGAGCTCGAAGTCCTTGGACTGCAGTTCTTCAGTCATGTCCCGGATCTTCTTGTTCCTATCCTGGACACGCTTCTCCTGACTCTTGAACTTCCTGTCCTGGGTCTTGAACTTCGCCTCCATTTCCTTGACTATCTCGTCTTGCTCCGCGAAGAGCTTGTCCTTCTCGCGAAGCTGCACCTGGAGCTCGTCATTGTTGAGCATGACATTGGTCCTGTCGGTGTCCACGTGCCTAATGAGAGACTCTAAGTCCTGGAGGTACAGGCGAATCGGCTCTGCTGCGTCCCTCGAATCGTCCTCGAAGTCGATGGACTCTCCATCCTCATCATGTCTACCGAAGACGTGGAAGTGAGTACCTCTAACCTGTCAGGAGTGTCTCCCTAGCAGACGTCCTATCAGATCCTGCATAACTACCTCAAGGCCTCTCTCCCTGTCATCGTGCATGAGATTGAAGACAATGGCCTCCGTGGTAGGTTCAGTCTGGCGTCCGGGCTGGTTGACCTTGAAGCCCCAGAGATCCTTCCTCTCAAACTTGGTGAGGGGATGCACCATGGTGGTGGGAAGAGGGAGATTGAGCAAAGTAGCAAGCTCAACGATACGAGGACCAAAGCGGGTAACCTGGAACTCCTCAACAGTGCTGATGGTAATAGGCATCTATTTATAAGATAGAAAAGTTAGAACAACACAAATCAAGATAAAACAAAAGACAAAACATCACATACATATCCTTGGGAAAAAAAACACAAAGTCATGCATGCATGAAACCATTACAACAACCAAGGTTCAATCTTATTTTAAAGCAACATTTTGGAAAATAAGGTGATAGTGGTGGTCCAACTAACAAAGTACGTTTACAATCCTATCTCACTGGATCTGTTGGCTAACACAATATTTCTAGAAGCAATCAACCTATCTTGCTCACATGATTCCATCACTAAGTCTATAATGTCTCCTCTTAAGGTTTGGTTGGTAGCTTCTAACTCTTGGGTATGTTCCTTCTCTTTCTTGAGATCATTTTGGAGGTTGAGCATTCTGCACTTGACTCTATCACCAAGTTCTTTGATGGTCTTCCAAGCTGCATCCCTTGCTGATTCAAAGAATGTAGGGTGCACCACTAAATTGGTGAACATGCAGAATCCTTTTTCCTGATGGTTGTCTTCCTTGTTTTTATACAAGTGAAGTTGCACCCACCAGTATTCCACTCCTTCATCCATCACAGGAAAACCCTTGTACACAGCTGCACCTTGTATTTCTAATGCAACCATGAGGTCCTTGAGAGCCTTGGGGAATTCTGTCTCACACTCCAAAGTCATTGTCATGAGTGGTCCCTTCCTTATGGCTTCGTTGATGGATTTCATCTACAAATAGAGATGAGAAAGAAGATTAGAAAAGTTTACGAGAAGAATAGATAAGTGTAGAAGTTGCTGAAAAATTTTCCTTAGTGGTTTCCAATCCTAGGGTCATAATCCTACAGGCAACACAGTGCTCTGATACCATCTGTAAGATCCCTCCTTTGTAAAGGAAAAGGATCCCTGTGATTGCAATGCTAGTCCCTGGATCATTGCTAGCATCCACAGTTTAAGATGAAGTACACAGATACAAAGGTCATTTATTACATCCATACCAGAGATAAACATAGTCTTTACAACTCAAAGGCCACAGGCCTATTACAAGAGTTTGAATAAGTAAATAAATATAAGTCTTCATCTTCATGTGCCACAGGCAAACATGTTGAGTGTAGACTCATGACACCTAATCCTCATCAGAGTAACCTGCAACATCACAAGTTACAGCCACAGTGGGTCAATACTTTGGAATAGTATTGGCAAGTGATACCTTAGTATATTTTAAGTGGACTAGATACTATAAGCAAATTTGGCTAAGTATAGCTTGGCTTGCTTTGCTCAAAATAGGTTTTTCCTATTAGTTGAAATCACTAAGTTTTTCTTTGTCAAAAACTTTTCCCAAGGAACCACCAATAGACATTGAGGTCCTTCACCCTTGTTCACCCACAAGATGAGGAGATTCTTGATAGCTTCCATGTCTTGATGCTCAAGTTGCCCATTGCCATGGACTTGGCTAAGTACTTAGATTTTTCCATCTGCAGAGGTTGTGCACTTTCCCCACCAGACTTGGTTTCACCAAGACAGGACCTTTTAGAAGCCTTCCCTTAGACCAAATGGACGCGCTCCAACCTATCATTCCCACTACCACCAACTGTCCAAATGGCTAAGTTCTAGCAACTTATGTGATCCAGGCAGAGCCCATATTGCCAAGTGGCTGCACTAGAAGATTCTTAACACTTGGCCTCTAAAATCTCTTTGTTCCTGGGTGGCTTACCACAAGTGAGATACACAAGGTAAACCATAGCCATGGGCCTTGTGTAACCACTCAACCAAAACCACCAATCAAGTCCCTTTTCACCCAGGTGATTCATTGACTTAGTTGTTTTATTAAGCAAAACAAGTCCAAAGACTTAGAAATATTTTCATCATAGCATGTATATTTCACCAACCCTTGTTTGCGACTAGCTAGGCTAAGCATGGCATAGATAGTAACTTAACTTAGAAATTTCCTAGCCATTCTACAACTACTTAGGATTTCCCAACATGGCATATAAGCAAAATAATAACATGCAAGACTTAGCAAAATATTTCTAATGCTTGGTATAAAATATAGGGATAGAAATATTCATGAAGTACCACTTGCCTTGGTAGTTGGGAGAGTAGCACTCTTCACAATCAAAATCACTAGCACCAAAGTCTACACAAAGAATGGTAGCAACAAATTACACTCAAAACATATACAATTAAACAAAAAATATATGCATGCATGAAAAATGCTAAGTGATGATTTTTAAAACTCAACCAAGCAAGTGCATAGTACTGAATCCTAAACAAGTCAAAAACTTGCCACACAACAATAATTTAAACCCTAAATTAATTTCCTAAACAATTCATATGCTCAAATAAGCCCTACACGTGTTTCTGCAAATAAAACCATTTTAACAGAGGCAAAACATTAAACACATTGCATATTTAGAAAGGGCTTGTTTTCCTGATTCCAACGGTATAAAATTTGTCAAATTCTAACGTGGGGATCAAAAGTTATTGCTAAATCAAATTCAAACAATAATCTGATTCAAATTCTATTTTTAAACCTAAGTCACTGCCACGCGTCTTAATCTTACTGGCCGATACCGCTTCGCGTCGGATCGAGCTTCCGCGCCGTAGGATCAACTTAGATCCAACGCGCTAGATCTAAAGAAAACGATTCGTCCTCGTTCTAATCTAATCCCTACGATGCAGATCTAACGGCTGCCGTTGCTCTGACCAAAGTCGAGCGGCGCTAGCGGCGGCGACTGGCGGCGGCGCCTCTGTCAGTGGCGGAGCTGGTGTTCTAGGTCGCGTGGGAGAGGGAGAAGGGGTTTACCAGAATCGCAGGGAGCTGCTGATGCTCAAGGTGGTGATGGTTCGGCAAGGGGCGCTCTAGAGTGGCCGAGGGAGCTCGTCGGAGTCGTGCACGGCGTCAGGTGGTTGCTATCAAAGTCGTTGCCGAGGTTCCGCGTGGCCCTAGCACAAACCAGGTGGTTTAGGAGATGCGCAAGACAGTGGCGAACAACCTCGTATGCGAGAGAGATCAAGGGGCGCGTAGTGCTTACCGTAATCGGTCGCCGGAGTTGAGTGGCGGCTCGGTCGTTTGCAGGAACGAACGGGGACGGCGTCCTGGGTCACAAGCAGGCAAGCAAAGGGTATCAGAAGATGCACGAGGTCATGCTGGACACACTCATTTGAATCAGAGGCACAGGGGCGACGGGGTCTTACCGGAATCGCATGCCGAAGATCGTCGGAGCTGCGGCGGTGTTTGGCGAGTTGTGGGCAGCCTGGTGGCGTGGAGAGAAAATTGAGTGGGGGGAAATGGCCGCGAGGGGGAGGGGTTTAAGTAGGCAGGGGCTCGACAAGAAACGCCTGGAGAATCAATGTCAATTACACCGTGGAATCAACGCAGCAACGGCCAGCGGCGACGTGTTCTTCACGAAATTTGGGGAAGACGACGGTGACATGGACAAGGCCCACTTGTCAGCGAATAGAACATAGAGGGAGTGGGGTCCGGGCGTCAGCGACTCTGTGGGTGCGTCTGCGCGTGAGAGAGAGAGGGGGGGACCCGGGTGGGCTAGTTGGGCTGGATCTGTTGCTGGGCTCAAATCCTGGCGCTGGCCCTTTTCTATTTCCTTTCTCTTTTTCTTTTTCTGTTTTGATTTTCTGGATTGATTTTCAAATGATTTCAAAAGATTTTGAATTCAAACTTTTTCTAGGATTTTGTAGGGTGCAACATTCACACTTCAGGGCATAAAATCAAGTGGTCACTTTGTATTAGCTTGGTCCTTTTGTTCAAACAAGATAAGCAGTGCTATAGCACATCATTTGAATAACTTTTGGAAATGGTTTCTGTTTCAAATTTGTTTTGTAAAATTTCACCAAACTTCAACAATCAAACACAATAACAAGAGAGTAAGGAAGACTTGGTTTAAAACATTTAACTCTTCAATTGAGAGTGGCTTTAGACTAAAAGCTGTTCACATAAAATAATGAGCTCATATGCTCCTGTTTTGAAGTGTTTTGTTTGAAATGAAAAACATATGATCATGGATGCATGGATGATATGAATAAGTTTGAAATGTGATTTTAGGGATGTTACAGTCATTGCTAAGCATGACGTTGGTCCTATCAGTGTCTATGTGCCTAAGAAGAACCTCTAAGTCCTGGAGGTATAGGCGAATCGGCTCTGCCGTCTCTCTCTAAGTATCCTCAAAGTCAATGGCCTCACCATCATCATCACATCTACCAAAGGTGTGGAGGTGAGTACCCCTAACCTCTCGAGAGTGTCTCCCTAGTAAACGTCCAATCAAATCCTGCATGACTACCTCAAGTGCTCTCTCCTTGTCATCATGCATGAGCTTGAAGATGATGGCCTCCGTGGCTGGCTCAGTCTGGCGTCCTGGCTGATTAACCTTGAAGCCCGAAAGTTCTTTCCTCTCAAACTTGGTGAGGGGAAGCATCATGATAGTAGGAAGAGGGAGATTGAGAAGACTAGTGAGCTCAATAATACGAGGGCCAAAACGAGTTCCCTTGAACTCTTCAGCCGTGCTGATAGTAACATTAGGCATCTATTTATAAGATAGAAAAAGTTAGGTTCAACACAATTTAGGACAATTCACAAGACAAGGCATCAAAACACACAAGTCATGGCATACATAACACAACCAACCTAGTTTCAAAATAACTTAGTCAAATTTTTGGAAATGTAATGATGAGTGTGGTGGTCCAACTAATAAGGCTCAATTCTTCTTTCACTTCCTAATCTGAAGGCTAACAATGCATCCTTCTATCAAAAGAGATGAGTAAAGATGATTAGAAAAGTTTACTAGAAGAATAAGACAAGTGTGGAAGTTGTTGAAAATTTTTCCTTAGTGGTTTCCAATCCTAGGGTCATAATCCTACAGGCAAAACAGTGCTCTGATACCATCTGTAAGATCCCTCCCTTTATAAAGGTAAGGATCCCTGTGATTGCAATGCTAGTCCCTGGATCAATGCTAGCATCCACAGTTTAAGATGAAGTACACAGAAACAAAGGTCATTATTACAAGTCATTCAAGAGACAAACATAGTCTTTTACAACTCCATGGCCACAGTCCTAATACAAGAGTTCAAATATATAATAAGATAAACAAGTCTTCATCTTCATGTGCCATGGGCAAGCAGGTTGAGTGTAGACTCATGACTCCTAGTCATCATCAGAATATCTTGCAACATCACAAGTTACAGCCACAGTGGGTCAATACATTGGAATAGTATTGGCAAGTGATACCTTAGTAGAATATTGGTGGACTAGATACTATATGCATTTTGGCTAAGTGTAGCTTAGGCTTGCTTTGCTCAAAATAGGTTTTACCTATTAGTTGAAAACACTAAGTTTTTATTTGTCAAAATCTTTCCCAAGGAACCACCAATAGACATTGGGGTCCTTCACCCTTGTTGAACCACAAGTTTTTACTTAGAAATTAGGATGAGGAGATTCTTGATAGCTTCCATGTCTTGATGCTCAAGTTGTCCAATACCAGGGACATGGCTAAGTACTTAGATTCTTCCATCTGCAGAGGTTGTGCACTTTCCCCACAAGACTTGGTTTTCACCAAGACAGGACCTTTCAGAAGCCTTCCCTTAGACCAAATGGACGCGCTCCAACCTATCATCCCACTACCACCAACTGTCCAAATGGCTAAGTTATTGCAACCTATATGATCCAGGCAGAGCCCATATTGCCAAGTGGCTGCACTAGAAGCTTCTTAACATTTGGCCTCTCAAATCCCTTTGTTCCTGGGTGGCTTTCCACAAGTGAGATACATAAGGTAAACCATGGAAATGGGCCTTGTGTAACCACTCAACATAAACCATTCCTTCCATTCCACCCAGGTGATTCATTCACTTAGTTGTTTTATTAAGTAAAACACAAGTCCAAAGACATAGAAATATTTTATCATAGCATATATGTATAACCACCCTTGGTTGCTACTAGCTAGGCTAAGCATTGCATAGATAATCATTTTAACTTTGAAATTTCTAGCAATTCTACAACTACTAGGATTTTCCAAGCATAGCATATGGATCAAAAATATCCATGCAAGACTAGCAAAATATTTCTAATGCATATTTGAAAAACATAGGAATAAACTCATGAAGCACCACTTGCCTTGGTCGTTTGGAGAGTAGCTACAATCCTCACAATCACAATCACTATTTGCACCAAAATCTACACATAAAATGATAGCACCAAATCACATACAAAACAAATACAAACAAAAATATATGGATGCATGCAATATGATATGTGATGATTTTCTATACTTAACAATACAAGTGCACAGTACTGATTCATAAACAAGTTCAAAACTTGCCAAACAACCTTTATTTGAACATTAAAACATTTCTCAAATAATTAATATACACAAAATAGGCCTACACATGTTTCTATAAAAAATAACCATTTTAACAGAAACAAAACATTAAACACATTGCATATATGGAAAGGGTTTTCTCTACTGATTCCTTTGATATAAAATTTGTCAAATTTGGACGCGGGAATCAAAAGTTATGATTTAAACAAGTTTTAATATCTAATAGATCTAATCCAGTTTTTTTAAATTTAAATCCTAGCCACGCGGCATCACCTGATTGGACAATACCGCTTCACTCAGGATCATGCTTCCGCACCGTCGGATCAAGTTAGATCCAACGCGCCAGATCTAAAGAAAACGGTTCGCTCCCGTTCTAATCTACGCCCTACGATACAGATCTAACGGTGGCCGATGCTTTGACCAAGAAGTGGCGGCACGAATGGTCGCTGGCGGCAGCGGCGCTTCTGCCGGCGACGCACCGGTGATTCTAGAGGGGTCTAAGGGTCGAGCAGTGGCTTACCGAACTCGCGGAATCACGACGAAGCTCAAGGTGTTGTTGGTGTGGGCAGGGGTGTGCTGCAGAGGCTGCTGGGGCTCGTCGGAGTTGGAGGCAGCGTCGGGTTTGCACGGACGGTGACGAAGGCGACGTTACTAGCCACCCTAGCACCAACCAAGGGTATCAGCGAGTGCACAACGCTTAGGCGAACCTGACAGGGTCAAGTAGAAGGCGCGGGGCGGCCGGCTTTTACCTTAATCACTCGCCGCAGTTGGAGACGGCGTTAGATGCCCACGGTACTCGTCGAAGTCGATGCTCTAGATCACAAGCGGACGAACAAAGAGGATCAGGAGGTGCACAAGGATCAGAGAATCATTCCTGGGTGAACAAGGAGTAGGCGCGAGCACTAGGCTTACCGGAATACCTCGCCGGAGTTGGCTCTGTCTGCGGCGGTGTAGGAGCAAATACTGGCAGCCTGGTGGCGCTCTTGGCTAGCTTTGTTGGGGGAAATGGTCGCGAGGGGGAGGGGTTTAAGTAGGCAGCAGCGTGACTGGAAACGCTCGCGGAATCAAGGCCAATTACGCCGCGACATTATCGGTATCAATGGCGGCGGCGACATGGTCTGCGGGCGGGATTTTGGGGACGACGGAGTGACGTGGCTATAGGGTCCACTTGTTAGCGAGGGGGTATGCGCGAACGCGGTGAGAAACAGAGGAAGAGAGGGAAACCCGGGTGGGCTGATTGCTGGGCTGGTTCCAGTGTTGGGCCAGATTAGTGACGCTGGCCTTTTTCCTTTTCTTTACTCTTTTTCTTTTTCTGATTGAATTTCTAGGAAACATTTTCAAATGATTTCAAAAGCTATTTGAATTCAAATCTTTTTTGGATTTTTGTAGACTGTAACGCTCATATTTCTGAGCATAAAATCATGTGGTCTCTCTGTATTAGCTTGGTCCTTTTGATCAAACAAAATAATCAGTGACATAGCACTTGATTTGAACAAGTTTTGAAAATGGTTTTTAATCCATATTTGTTTTGTAAATTTTGGTTTAAACACTAGTAATCAAGCAAAACAATCTGAGAGCAACAAGGTTTGGTTTTTGAACAAATAACTCCTCATTGGGAAGTAGCATTTGATTTAATGTTGATCACATAAAATCATAGCTCTCAAATTCTGTTTTCTTTCAAATGGGTTTGAGTTTTTGATCCCTAAATGATATGCATGCATGCATGATATGAAATCTTTGAAAACATGATTTTAGGGATGTTACAATTTTCTTTGTTCTGAATGTTTTTCCCTTTCTTTTTCTATTTATCTGTTTTGATTTTGTTTAAACTTTTCAAACAACAATTTGATTTCAAACTTCAACCAAACTTATGTATATTCAAATACTATTTAATAGTTCATTTTAAGTCAAATTTAGAATAATTCATTTATTCTTTTTAGGATCTTTTATTTGTTTTATAAATGGACATTGGTCTTTATTTCAATAGTTTTAAATGTGTTTTAAAACTTTATTTGAAATCCATATTTTTACCAAACCTATTCAGTAGGTTTATTTTTTTAATTAGGGTGTCAAATAATTCTCCTTGACCTATTTGGAATATTTTAATATGATTTATTAATCCTTTAAATTTGGGTATTTGTCTTTATTCCAATGAAATTAAATATGGGTTTAATTCCATAAATGTTATTTGGTTGATTTCTTTGATCCCATTTAAGTTAATTAAATGACTTTTAATCCACTTGGGTAAATTCCAAATACTATTTTCCCATGATTTAATTAATCATTTCTAATAGGGATTTTATCTTTTATCAAAATAGAAATAGAATTTGGTTAATGCCACTTTATTTTATTTGGAAAATTCTTTATCCATTTATTTTATTTGGATTTGGATTATATTCATTCCATTTGCTTATGGATTAGGCCAAGATTTAATTTGGTCTTTAAATATTCCTCATTTAATATTTCTTTCTCTATCTTATAAAATCCATATCTTTTTATTTATAGATCCAAACTTGGTGATTCCAATTTGTATATTTTTATTTAATATTTATTTATCCTTTTAAATATATTTATGATTATTTGCTCACCATTTGGTATGGATTTTTAGATAGGTGCTTTATTATCTTTGGAAATTAAATTTCCTTATCTTATTAAATTCATAAGATTTTATCTATGGTTCCAAATTAAGTGAAACCAATTCATATGGTTTTATAAATTTCTATTTGTCATTATTGATCATTTATAAATGTTTGTTGACAAAATTTTATATGGATCAAAACCATAGGCTTAGAGATATCTTGGAAATGATTTTATTCCATTGGGGTTTTAGAGTTTTGGTTTATTTTCCAAGTGTTTAAATTTTTAAGATGCTTTTATGAAGGAAGCATTCCACTTGATTTGAATTTAGTTGGATTCAAACATTAATCAAAGTTTGTTCAAGATGGGATTTTAAGTTTCCATTTGGAATCAAAAAGTTTCTTTTCACCCTAAATTTCAACAATTATTTATTTTGTTTATTTATTTTTCACATTACAAAATTTGGAAAATTTTGGGATGTGACAGGCTACCACCCTTAAAATAAATCTCGTCCCGAGATTTGGGAAAGATAGGGGTTACAAGTTGGCTCAAAGCAACTAGGGTACTACCACCCTTAAAATTTTTCCAACTAGATTACTTCTTGGCTTGCTTGGGATCTTGTTGAAATCTCTCTGGGCAAACATCTGCATAGTGTCCTTTGTTTCCACACTTGAAACATGTGACAAGGCTGAGATCCTTCATAGGCTTGTTTATCTTGTGCTTCATCTTTTCTGGACAATTGCTTGCATAATGTCCTTGGTTACCACAATTGTAACATGTGATAAGATTGAGCTCTTCTCGTATCTTCTGTCGACAAGTTGATACATAATGGCCTAGTTCTTTGCAGTTGTTGCACCACACTTGGTTAATCTCCTTATACTTCTTCTTCTTCTCTAGACATTCATTTGCATAGTGTCCCATCTCTTTGCAATGGCAACACTGCACTTGACTTTTGTCCTTCTTTTTCTTGGGTTTATCCAAAGCTAGGAGTGCTTCTAGTTCATGCTCTTCATATCTTATCTCAAAGGTGGGAAAGTTTCCTGGTCTCCTTGATCTTTTCCTTGGGTAATACATATGTCTCCTCTTTGGTCCATCAAATTGAGTCATATTGCATGGAGGTGCAAGCTGAGATTTTCCTTTGTCTTCACCCTTCATGGTAGAAGTTGTTCCCTCATGGAAGTCTACAATCTGTTGTTGCACTACACCTTGTTTCCTTTGTTGAGCTATGGAATAGATGGGGCATTGGATAGGGACATGATTATTTCCTTCACATAGGAAACAAGTAGCTTGAGATGTGGGGCATTGGTTAGTTGGATGTTTCTCTTCACAATTGGGGCATTGATCTTCATGCTCTTTGGAAGTGTGATCCTTGTCTCCACAAACATTGCAAGCTTGGGTTCCTTCTAGAATATCATCCTTGACATCCTTGTTGTTACAAATTCTTTGGGAAGGGTTGTCTCCCATGTTGATCATTTGACTTGTCATCCTATGCAGCAATTGGGTTTGGGTTTCCAAAAACCTTTGCATGGTTGGGTCTAAATCATTGTTGTTGGCCCAAAATTGAGTTGTCACTTGGTTCAACTGGGTTTGGGTTACTATGAGTTCTCTCATGTTGATCCCTTGGTTGTTGTTGTTGTCACCATCCTTGATGTTGGAGTTTCTTGGGGAAGTCATCTGTTTGGGTTGGATTGGGATTAGAATAGGTAAAAGATTTCTAAGGAAGAATTCTAATCACACACATCACAATTCACACAAGCAATGTGCAAATAATGACAAACAAACATTCCACTCAAACAACAAGTTTTAAGCACATTTTTAGGCAACAAAATATTTTTGTTACACCACATAAGTTGGTGTGTTTGATTTAATATTAATATGGTGGTCCAACTATATGGTTCATTTGAGAGCATTCCATCCTTCTTAGTTGGTTCTTCTTGATCATTATATTTGTATCCTTGGAGAATTCCTTGAATCTTGGTCACAAAACTTCAAAGGTGATGATGGTTCCTTCTAAGTTGTGTTTCCTTAGTATTCAATTCTTGAGTAACATTTCTTGTCTCACTTGTAGTCCTTGATGATGTTGAAGTCATTTGAGTTGGTGGAATCCTTTGCTCATGTTGAAGTCTTTGCTCATGGTGGAGGCTTTATCCATCGAGTTTGAAATAGAAGAGATGTAGAGTTAAAACCAAAAGGTTGAGGAAAGAGTTTACAAGATTGTTTTCAAATAAGTTTTGGAACAAATTTAACTCCTATTTTTCTAAGGGGTTTTGTCCAATCCTAGGGATACAAATCCTACAGGCAACACAGTGCTCTGATACCATCTGTAAGAGGTCCCAACCTTTAATAAGGTAGAGATCCCTGTGATTGCAATGCTAGTCCCTGGATCAATAGCTAGCATCCACAGTTAATATGTAATATCAAGAAACAAAGGTCATAATACAACTTTATAACCAGGAATAAAATAATTTATTACATCTTACATAGCTCATATGGCTATCTCATTACAATGCAGCAGGAATAACTATAGCATGGGGTCCTTCATCTTCAAAGTGCCGCAGGCAAACATGTTGGTTGTAGACTTGTAATCCTAATCAACACACTTCACTAACATCAAACAAACCTGCAACATAATAAGTTACAGCCACAAGGGTCAATACATTTGAATTGTATTGGCAAGTGATACTATGGTAGTATAGTGGAGACTATCACCTATATGCATTTGGCTAAGTGGAGCTTAGGCTTGCTTTGCTCAAAATAGAATTTTCTTATCCTTTGAAAAACACTAAGATTTTGTTTGTCAAAAATCACCCAAGGCATCTCCCAATAGAAATTGGTGATCCTTCAACCCTTGTTCAACCACAAAATTTTAACTTAGAAATTGGGATGAGGAGATTCTTGATAGCTTCCATGTCTTGGTGCTCAAATTGTCCTTCGCCAGGGACATGGATAAGTACTTAGATTTTACACTCTGCAGAGGTGGTGCACTTTCCCCACAAGACTTGGTTTCACCAAGACAAGATCTTTCAGAAGCCTTCCCTTAGACCAGAATGGACGCGCTCCAACCTATCAATCCCCTACCATCAACTGTCCATTTGGCTAAGTTATTTCAACCTATATGATCCAGACAGAGCCCATAATGCCAAGTGGCTACACTTGAAGCTTCTCAACATTTGACATCTCAAATCTCTTTGTTCCTGGGTGGCCATCCACAAGTGAGATACACAAGGTGAACCATAGAAATGGGCCTTGTATAACCACTCAACACAAAACATTCCTTCCATTCCACCCAGGTGATTCATTCACTTAGTTGTTTTATTAAACAAAACACAAGTCCTTGACTTAGAAATATTCCATAGCATGAATATAATCCACCCTTGTTTTCTACTATCTAAGTTAAGCACGAGGGTAGTAGGAATCTTAACTTAGGAAATTTCTACTAAGGTTTCATCTACTAGGATTTCCCATGGCATAGTTTATACTTAGCAAAAATTCCATGCAAGTCCTACTTAGAAATATCACTAATGCATAGTGAAAATAATGGGACAAAGTATGAAGCATCACTTGCCTTTTTGGTAGAGAATATAAGTTCACTACTTGATATTGCAATGATCACACTCTTCAAATTCCACTACAATTCAATCAAGCAAGGCACAATTTCAATCTACCATTCAAGCAAACATCACATAAAATAATAGAAACAAAGCAATGCATGCAAGCACGCCAAAGATTGTTTTATTTGGAAAAGTGGTTTCTAATAGGTTATAAACATTCTAAAACACCTATTGGTCATTTTATAAAAGTGGCAAAACCATTTGCAAAAGATTTCACCTATAAACCATTTTTAAACCAAATCAATATTTTATGTGGTTGAAAATGCCTTTAGCAATGTACTGATTTTTATGAGATCCACCAAATATGTTTTTAATTCATAAAACCTTGTGTTTAGGGTCAAAGGGTTTAAATCAAAACATTTTCCAAAGGGTTTCCTCATAAAGCATTTTTAATAAATAAACATTATTTTTATTTGACTAGAAATGTTCTAAATCAAAATTTATTCTTTTGCTTCACAAAATATGTTTTTGAAACCACAAGTTGGTTTAGATGGTCAGTAGGTTCAATCAATCCATTTGCCCAAAGGTTTTATCACAAAAATAATTTTAGAAAGAATTTTATATTCATATTATGCCTACACAAGTTTCTGCAAAAACAACCATTTTACCAGAAGCAATTTACTAAAAAAAAGTGCATGCTTGGAAAGTACTTGTCTTGATGATTCCATTGGTATAAAATTTGCAAAATTTGGACGTGTAGATTAAAAGTTATGCAATTTACAAAATCAAACATCTAATAGATTAGTTTCTGTTTTTAGAACAAAAGGTTGTCCACGTGGAAGGCTCTGATTGGTTAAAAACGGTTCGCGCGGATCAGCTGCTGTGGGACGTTGGATCTAACTGAAATCGCACGGTGCAGAGGGAGTGTACTGGTTCATTTAGTCAATCTATCGCGTACACACGATCGAAATCCAACGGCTCAAACTAACTAGACCAAAGACTGGCGGCGCTCGACGGTGGCTGGCGGCAGCGCGGCTCTGGCGGTGAGGTTGCCGGGGTTACAGGAGGCGAGAGGGCAAGGGAAGGTGCTCACCGAGTTCGCAGCATGTTGCTGATGCTTAAGCTTGTCGTCACGGGGACAGGGGCGCACTGTGCTGGCTTGAATCGCTCGCCGGAGTTCGTGTCCATGTCGGGCTCCTCTATTTATTGTCGGAGGCGAAGGTACGGGCCACGGGAAAGCAAGATAACATCTGCGTTAGATGCGTATGGGGTCGGCGATCATGTGTGCATCAACGAGAGGAAAGGGGGTGGTCAGATGCTACCTAGGGCACTCACCGGAGTAGAGGCACTGGACGGTGGAGAGAGGGCGTCGTCGTTTCCGAGCGTCTGAGGCGCGCGCGAGCGAGTGGAGAGTACTGGGAGGTGCAGGAGATGCTGGCGAGCAAGCTCGTGTGCTCAGGAGGCAGTGGGGCTGACGGTGGTGGCCGGAATTCGAACGCGAGCTCGCCGGAAACAGTGGGGGTTCGGAGAAAATTCTGAGCAGCCTGGTGGCTGAGAGAGCCGGGTGAGAGAGGGGAAATGGAGAGGAGGGTGAGGCGATTAAGAAGGCGTGGTCGCGGGGCTGTTTAATGGCGTCATTACTGCGTATTTACTGGAAGAAACAACGACAGAACGGCCGGGCGTGGTCAGCGGCGGGTGAGGACGACGATGAGGTGGCAGTGGGGCCTGGTGTCAGCGAGAGAGGGAAAGGGGAGGTGGGGTCTGCTAGTCAGCGACTGGGTGGGTTAAGTTTCTGGTTCGAATCGTTTTCTCGCGGAAGAGATAGGGGGTGGGCTGGACTGGGTTAGTTGGTCTTTGCTGGGCTGGGTGTTTGTTTCATTGTTTTTGTTCTGAATGTTTTTCCCTTTCTTTTTCTATTTATCTATTTTGATTTTGTTTAAATTTTTCAAACAACAATTTGATCAGTGAGTCTGATAATCCTAGATTCCCAAGGACTGGACGTAATATTGGGAATGGATTGGATGGCTAAGTATGAAGGAGTATTAGATTGTGCTAATCATACTGTTGCACTCATAACCCCAGAAAGAAAACGGATTAAATTCAAGTCCAACTTTGAATCAAAAGGAAGTAAGCTAAATTCTCTTAAGGGGGTTAGCATGGACAGTGTGCCAATTGTGAGTGAGTATCCAGATGTGTTTCCAGAAGAATTGCCGGGAATGCCACCAGATAGAGATGTGGAGTTTCTTATAGATTTGGTACCAGGATCTGGACCAATAGCAAAGAGACCTTATAAAATGTCAGTTGATGAACTGAAAGAACTCAAGAAACAACTTGGAGAACAGTTGCAGAAAGGATTTATTCAACCAAGTTCTTCATCTTGGGGAGCCCCAGTTTTGTTCATGGATAAGAAAGATAGAGGTCAAAGGTTATGCATAGATTACCGTTCACTCAACGAGGTAACTATCAAGAACAAATACCCTTTGCCTAGAATCAATGACTTGTTTGATCATCTAGAAGGAGCTTGTGTGTTCTCAAAGATTGATCTCCGGTCAGGCTATTTTCAACTCAAGATAAGAGAACAAGACATACCTAAAACAGCTTTCACTACAAGGTATGGATTGTATGAGTATACCGTAATGCCTTTTGGTTTGACCAATGCTCCAGCATACTTCATGAATATGATGAACAAGGTGTTCATGGAATTCCTTGACAAGTTTGTTGTCATTTTCATCGACGACATCTTAGTCTACTCCAAGAGCAAAGAAGAGCATGAAGGACATTTGCGTTTGATACTTGAGAAGTTACGGGAGCATAAACTTTATGCCAAATTCAGCAAGTGTGAGTTCTGGTTGGATCAAGTTGGTTTTCTAGGACATGTTATGACAAAGGATGGTGTAGCGTTTGATCCTGCTAAAGTTTCAGCTGTGACTGAATGGGAATCTCTCAAGTCCGTAAAAGAAGTTCGTAGTTTCCTTGGCTTAGCAGGTTACTACAGAAGGTTCATTGAGAATTTCTCTAAGGTTGCTAAGCCTATGACAGAATTGCTAAAGAAAGACAAGAAGTTTGCTTGGTCTGAAGGTTGTGAACTTAGCTTTTAGGAATTGAAGAAGAGACTTGTGACAGCACCAGTCTTGTGTCTGCCAGATTTGGAAAAAGATTTCCAAGTATATTGTGATGCATCTCATCAGGGTTTGGGTGCAGTACTTATGCAAGACGGTAAAGTTGTGGCTTATGCCTCGAGACAACTCAAAACTCATGAAGTAAACTATCCTACTCATGATTTAGAGTTAGCCTCTGTTGTCCATGCACTAAAAACATGGAGACACTATCTTTTCGGAAAGCGTTGTGAAATGTTCACAGATCACAAGAGTTTGAAGTATATCTTCACCTAGAAGGAAATTAATATGAGACAAACAAGATGGCTAGAACTTATCAAGGACTATGACTTAAGTTTGCAATACCACCCTGGTAAAGCAAATGTTGTAGCAGATGCTCTAAGTCGTAAGGTTTTTGTGAATGGCCTTACCAAAGGAGAATTGCCAGATGATCTGTGTACCTAGTTTAGAAAACTCAGATTGGAGATTGTGCCTGAAGGACATCTCATGTCTTTGGATGTTCAACCCACTTTGTTGGACAAGATCAAAGAAGCCCAGAAGATTGATAAGGAAATTGAAGAGATTAAAGAAAAGATTGGCAAAGGAAAAGCCAAAGGGTTCCATGAAGACGAACAAGGTACGTTATGGCATGGGAAACGTATCTGTGTTCCACAAGATACGGAGCTACGGAAACTGATTTTGCAAGAAGCACACAACTCTCCGTATTCTATTCATCCGGGTAACACCAAAATGTACATGGACATGAAAGAAAGATTTTGGTGGAATAATCTCAAGAAGGACATCGCCGAACATATTGCCTTGTGTGATGTGTGTAGTAGAGTGAAGGCGGAACATCAGAAACCAGCAGGTTTGCTTCAACCACTACCTATTCCTGATTGGAAGTGGGACAAGATTGGTATGGATTTAATTACCGGATTACCAAGGACCCAGTCAGGATACGATTCTATTTGGGTAGTAGTGGATCGACTAACTAAAGTAGCTCATTTCATACCCGTGAAGACAACCTATACAAGTGCTAAGTTAGCCAGAATCTACATGAGTAGAATTGTATGTCTACATGGAGTGCCCAAGAGTATTGTGTCTGATAGGGGAACTCAATTCACTTCTCATTTTTGGAGACAGTTACATGAGTCATTGGGAACGAGGTTGGAATTCAGTACTGCTTTTCATCCTCAAACTGATGGACAAACAGAAAGGACTAATCAGATTCTTGAATACATGTTGAGGGCATGTGCCTTAGACTATGGAGCCAGTTGGGATGAAAGTCTGCCTTACGCAGAATTTTCTTATAACAACAGCTATCAAGCCAGTATTGAGATGGCACCATTTGAGTTTCTCTACGGAAGGAAGTGTACCACCCCATTGTTATGGAATGGTGTGGGAGAAAGAAGTTTATTCGGGCCAGATCTTATCAAAGAAGCCGAATAGAAGGTCAAGTTGGTTAAGGATAGGTTGAAGATAGCACAGTCCCGACAGAAAAGCTACGCAGATCCTAAGCGTAGAGAAGTCACCTACGAAGTTGGTGATAGAGCCTATCTTAGAGTGTCAACACTTCGTGGAGTGAAGAGATTCGGAGTCAAAGGAAAATTGGCACCAAGATATGTTGGACCATTCAAGATTCTGAGTCGTAAAGGAGAAGTTGCCTATGAAATAGAACTGCCAGAATCTCTGTCAGCTGTTCATAATGTGTTTCATGTGAGTCAACTTAAGAAATGTCATCCAGAAATGGAAGAAACTTCTTTGAAGGATACTATACCTTTGGAGGAGGTTCATCTGGAAAGTGATCTCACTTATGAAGAGAAACCTATCAAGATTCTTGAGACTACAGAAAGAGTCACAAGAACTAAGACTATCAAGTTCTGCAAAGTGCAGTGGAATCATCATTCCGAAGAGGAAGCAACATGGGAAAGAGAAGATGATCTTCGGAAAGACCACCCTCACCTATTTGCTAGCCAATCCGAATCTCGAGGGCGAGATTCACCTTAAGGGGGTTAGATTTGTAACATCCCTAAAATCACATTTCAAACTTATGCATATCATCCATGCATCCATGATCATATGTTTTTCATTTCAAACAAAACACTTCAAAACATGAGCATATGAGCTCATTATTTTATGTGAACAGCTTTTAGTCTAAAGCCACTCTCAATTGAAGAGTTAAATGTTTTAAACCAAGTATTCCTTACTCTCTTGTTATTGTGTTTGATTGTTGAAGTTTGGTGAAATTTTACAAAACAAATTTGAAACAGAAACCATTTCCAAAACTTATTCAAATGATGTGCTATAGCACTGCTTATCTTGTTTGAACAAAAGGACCAAGCTAATACAAAGTGACCACTTGATTTTATGCCCTGAAGTGTGAATGTTGCACCCTACAAAATCCTGGAAAAAGTTTGAATTCAAAAGCTTTTGAAATCATTTGAAAATCAATCCAGAAAATCAAAACAGAAAAAGAAAAAGAGAAAGGAAATAGAAAAGGGCCAGCGCTAGGATTTGAGCCCAGCAACAGATCCAGCCCAACTAGCCCACCCGGGTCCCCCCTCTCTCTCTCTCACGCGCAGACGCACCCATAGAGTCGCTGACGCCCAGACCCCACTCCCTCTCTGTTCTATTCGCTGACAAGTGGGCCCTGTCCACGTCACCGTCGTCTTCCCCAAATTTCGCGAAGAACACGTCGCCGCTGGCCGTTGCTGCGTTGATTCCGTGGCGTAATTGACATTGATTCTCCAGGCGTTTCTTGTCGAGCCCCTGCCTACTTAAACCCCTCCCCCTCGCGGCCATTTCCCCTCACTCAATTTTCTCTCCACGCCACCAGGCTGCCCACGACTCGCCAAACACCGCTGCAACTCCAACGATCTCTGGAGTGCGATTCCAGTAAGACCCCGTCGCCCTTGTGCCTCTGATTCAAACGAGTGTGTCCAGCATGACCTCGTGCATCTTCTGATACCCTTTGCTTGCCTGCTTGTGACCCAGGACGCCGTCCCCATTCGTTCCTGCAAACGACCGAGCCGCCACTCAACTCCGGCGACCGATTACGGTAAGCACTGCGCGCCCCTTGATCTCTCTCGCATACGAGGTTGTTCCCCACTGTCTTGCGCATCTCCTAAACCACTTGGTTCGTGCTAGGGCCACGCAGAACCTGGGCAACAACTTCGACAGCAACCACCTGACGCCGTGCACGACTCCGACGAGCTCCCTCGGCCACTCTAGAGCGCCCCTTGCCGAACCATCACCACCTTGAGCATCAGCAGCTCCCTGCGATTCTGGTAAACCCCTTCTCCCTCTCCCGCGCGACCTAGAACACCAGCTCCGCCACTGACAGAGGCGCCGCCGCCAGTCGCCGCCGCTAGCGCCGCTCGACTTTGGTCAGAGCAACGGCAGCCGTTAGATCTGCATCGTAGGGATTAGATTAGAACGAGGAAGAATCGTTTTCTTTAGATCTGGCGCGTTGGATCTAAGTTGATCCTACGGCATGGAAGCTCGATCCGACGCGAAGCGGTATCGGCCAGTAAGATTAAGACGCGTGGTAGTGAGTTAGGTTTAAAAACAGAATTTGAATCAAATTATTGTTTGAATTTGATTTAACTATAACTTTTGATCCCCACATTAGAATTTGACAAATTTTATACCGTTGGAATCAGGAAAACAAGCCCTTTCTAAATATGCAATGTTTTTAATGTTTTGCCTCTGTTAAAATGGTTTTATTTGCAGAAACATGTGTAGGGCTTATTTGAGCATATGAATTGTTTAGGAAATTAATTTAGGGTTTAAATTATTGTTGTGTGGAAAGTTTTTGATGTGTTTAGGATTTAGTACTATGCACTTGCTTGGTTGAGTTTTAAAAATCATCACTTAGAATTTTGCATGCATGCATATATTTTTGTTTGATTGTATATGTTTTGTGTGTAATTTGTTGCTACCATTCTTTGTGTAGACTTTGGTGCTAGTGATTGTGATTGTGAAGAGTGCTACTCTCCCAACTACCAAGGCAAGTGGTACTTCATGAATATTTCTATCCCTATATTTTATACCAAGCATTAGAAATATTTTGCTAAGTCTTGCATGTTATTATTTTGCCTATATGCCATGTTGGGAAATCCTAAGTAGTTGTAGAATGGCTAGGAAATTTCTAAGTTAAGTTACTATTTATGCCATGCTTAGCCTAGCTAGTCGCAAACAAGGGTTGGTGAAATATACATGCTATGATGAAAATATTTCTAAGTCTTTGGACTTGTTTTGCTTAATAAAACAACCAAGTCAATGAATCACCTGGGTGGAAAGGGACTTGATTGGTGGTTTTGGTTGAGTGGTTACACAAGGCCCATGGCTATGGTTTACCTTGTGTATCTCACTTGTGGTAAGCCACCCAGGAACAAAGAGATTTTAGAGGCCAAGTGTTAAGAAGCTTCTAGTGCAGCCACTTGGCAATATGGGCTCTGCCTGGATCACATAAGTTGCTAGAACTTAGCCATTTGGACAGTTGGTGGTAGTGGGAATGATAGGTTGGAGCGCGTCCATTTGGTCTAAGGGAAGGCTTCTGAAAGGTCCTGTCTTGGTGAAACCAAGTCTGGTGGGGAAAGTGCACAACCTCTGCAGATGGAAAAATCTAAGTACTTAGCCAAGTCCATGGCAATGGACAACTTGAGCATCAAGACATGGAAGCTATCAAGAATCTCCTCATCCCAATTTGTAAAGTAAAACTTGTGGGTGAACAAGGGTGAAGGACCTCAATGTCTATTGGTGGTTCCTTGGGAAAAGTTTTTGACAAAGAAAAACTTAGTGATTTCAACTAATAGGAAAAACCTATTTTGAGCAAAGCAAGCCAAGCTACACTTAGCCAAATTTGCATATAGTATCTAGTCCACTTAAAATATACTAAGGTATCACTTGCCAATACTATTCCAAAGTATTGAACCACTGTGGCTATAACTTGTGATGTTGCAGGTTACTCTGATGAGGATTAGGTGTCATGAGTCTACACTCAACATGTTTGCCTGTGGCACATGAAGATGAAGACTTATATTTATTTACTTATTCAAACTCATGTAATAGGCCTGTGGCCTTTGAGTTGTAAAGACTATGTTTATCTCTGGTATGGATGTAATAAATGACCTTTGTATCTGTGTACTTCATCTTAAACTGTGGATGCTAGCAATGATCCAGGGACTAGCATTGCAATCACAGGGATCCTTTTCCTTTACAAAGGAGGGATCTTACAATGACGAACTCCAGGTGCAGCTTCGTGAGAAGGACAAGCTCTTCGCGGAGCAAGATGAGATAGTCAAAGAGATGGAGGCCAAGTTTGAGAGTCAGGACAGGAATTTCAAGAGTCAAGAGAAGCGAGTCCAAGATAGGAACAAGAGGATTCGAGACATGACTGCAGAACTAGAGTCCAAGAACTTCGAGCTCGAGCATCAGCGGACTATGATTGAGAGGCTTCGTTCATAGAAGAGGGCTCTCAAAGCCAAAGTAGAGACCTTGACCACCAATGTCGAGGAATACAAGACCGCTATGGAGAATGCAGGTCTTACATTTGTTGAGGAGGAGATTGATGCCGAGGAGTAGAGATGACTACTCATTTACCTTTATTTATCATGTCTTTTATTATTGAGTCGCAATGACCATCCAACATGTGGATGGCTTGCTATTGGTGTGTTTACTTTGCAAACTTGTCGTTTATGTTGTTGAACTATTATTATGATGCATGTTTGGTGTGTGTTTATGTGATGTATTGTGCATGTTAGCATCTATGGGTATCTCATTCTTATCTCTATTGAACAAACCACAGATGCCTCCCCGACGTGCCAACCCCAACAACAACAACAACATCTCTCCTGAAATGCAGCAAATGATGACAGCTCAGACTCAGCTGATGCAAATGATGACTACGTTCATCCAGAATCAGAACAACAACAACAACAACAACAACAACAATAACAACAACAACAATCAGAACAACCCACCGGGTTTTGACATGCTTACCAGGTTCTTAAGATTGAGGCCAGCAAAGTTCTTAGGAACTACTGATCCTATGGTGGCCAATGATTGGCTACACTCTGTGAACAAGGACTTGGTAACAGTTGGTTGTACTGATGAAGAGAAAGTCAGATTTGCAGCTCACTTATTGGAAGGACCAATAGCCACTTGGTGGGATAACTTCCAGATCACCACTCCCATTGCATATGTGACATGGGCTATCTTTGAAGATGGTTTCCGTACTGGTCACATCTCATCCGGAGTGATGAGTTTGAAGAAGAAAGAGTTCCATAACCTGAAGCAGCGCCACCGCAGCGTGGCTGAATATATTGAAGAGTTCAACAATCTGGTGTGTTATGCACTGGATGAAGTTGACACTGATGCTAAGAGGAAGGAAAAGTTCCTTGAAGGGTTGAATGATGAACTGAACCTGCAGTTAGCTGTGGCCTATGTTCCCACATACCAGTCTCTTTGTGACAAGGCTGCTATTTTGGAGAGCAAGATGAAACAAGTTGAAAGCAGGAAGAGAAAGCACTCTGATAAGCACAACTCGGGATCGTCTCACAAGCGTTCCCATTATGATGACAGTGGGAGTTCTGGATCCCACAAGCATGGGAAGTTCAACAAGCACCACAACCACAACCGTTATCATGACAACAAGCACAACCGCAGTCATGACAACGACAAGTACAAGAATCACAAAGGTGGATATAAGAGCCACCACAGTGGAAGTGGAAGTGGCACTGGAAGCCAGCCTGTCAAGAAAGATCTTAGTCAGGTTGAGTGTTTCAAGTGCAAGAAGATGGGGCATTATGCAAATGAATGCCCAGAAAAGAAAGTTGAAGGACCCAACAAGCCCAACCCTTTCCAGAAAGGGCAAGTGAACCACATCAATGTGGAGGAAATCTATGAGGAGCCAGATGTTGTTGCTGGTAAGTTCAAACTAAATTCTATTCCAGCACTTGTTCTTTTTGATACTGGAGCATCTCATTCATTCATATCAAAAGCATTTGTTGATAGAAATGAGTTTCCAACTGAAAACATTGGGTGCCCAATAAAAGTAAGTTCTCCAGGTGGAGATATGATAGTAAGTCTTGGATGCCGGGATCTAGTGATAGAATTTGGAAAGCATAAGTTTCTAGTGAGTCTGATAATCCTAGATTCCCAGGGACTGGATGTAATTTTGGGAATGGATTGGATGACCAAATATGAAGGAGTTTTAGATTGTGCTAATCGTACTGTTGCACTCACAACCCCGGAAAAGAAACGGATTAGATTCAAGTCTAACTTTGAATCAAAAGGGAGTAAGCTTAATTCTCTTAAGGGGGTTAGCATAGACAGTGTGCCTATTGTGTGTGAATATCCGGATGTGTTTCCGGAAGAATTGCCGGGAATGCCACCAGATAGAGATGTGGAGTTTCTTATTGATTTGCTACCAGGATCTGGACCAATAGCAAAGAGACCATACAAGATGTCAGTTGATGAGTTGAAAGAACTCAAGAAGCAACTTGGAGAACAGTTGCAGAAAGGTTTTATCCAACCAAGTTCTTCATCTTGGGGAGCACCAGTTTTGTTTGTGGAAAAGAAAGATAGAAGTCAAAGGTTATGCATAGATTACCGTTCACTCAATGAGGTGACTATCAAGAAAAAATATCCTTTGCCTAGAATCAATGACTTGTTTGATCAGTTAGAAGGAGCTTGTGTGTTCTCAAAGATTGATCTCCGGTCAGGTTATTTCCAGCTCAAGATAAGAGAAAAAGACATACCTAAGACAACTTTTACCACAAGTTATGGATTGTATGAGTATACCGTGATGCCATTTGATTTGACCAATGCACCAGCATACTTCATGAATATGATGAACAAGGTGTTCATGGAATTCCTTGACAAGTTTGTTGTCGTATTCATCGATGACATTTTAATCTACTCCAAGAGCAAGGAAGAGCATGAAGGACATTTACGATTGATACTTGAGAAGCTTAGAGAGCATAAGTTGTATGCCAAATTCAGCAAGTGTGAGTTTTGGTTGAATGAAGTTGGATTTCTTGGACACATTGTGTCAGGAGATGGTGTAGCAGTTGATCCTGCTAAAGTTTCAGCTGTAACTGATTGGGAATCTCCTAAGTCAGTAAAAGAGGTTCGTAGTTTTCTTGGCTTGGCAGGATACTATCGAAGGTTTATAGAGAATTTCTCCAAGGTAGCAAAATCTATGACAGAATTGCTAAAGAAAGACAAGAAATTTGCTTGGTCTGAAGGTTGTGAACTCAGTTTCCAAGAATTGAAGAAGAGACTAGTGACAGCACCAGTCTTATGTTTGCCACGTTTGGAGAAAGATTTCCAAGTATATTGTGATGCATCTCATCATGGATTAGGTGCAGTACTTATCCAAGAAGGGAAAGTTGTGGCTTAATTCTCGAGACAACTCAAAACTCATGAGGTAAATTACCCTACTCATGATTTAGAGTTAGCCTCTGTTGTCCATGCACTCAAAACATGGAGACATTATCTTTTGGGAAAGAGATGTGAAGTGTTCACAGATCACAAGAGTTTAAAGTATATCTTCACCCAGAAGGAAATTAACATGAGACAAAGGAGATGGCTAGAACTCATCAACGACTATGACTTGAGTTTGCAATACCACCCCGGTAAAGCAAATGTTGTAGCGGATGCTCTAAGCCGTAAGGTTTTTGTGAATGGCCTTACTAAGGGAGAATTGCCAGATGATCTGTGTGCCCAATTTAGAGATCTCAGATTAGAGATTGTGCCTGAGGGACATTTCATGTCTTTGGATGTTCAACCCACTTTGTTGGACAAGATCAAGGAAGCCCAAAAGGTAGATAAGGAAATTGAAGACATTAATGAAAAGTTTGGCAAGGTAAAAGCCAAAGGATTCCATGAAGACGAACAGGGTACTTTATGTCATGGAAAACGTATCTGTGTTCCGCAAGATTCGGAGCTTCGGAAACTGATTTTACAAGAAGCACACAACTCACCATATTCTATTCATCCGGGTAACACCAAAATGTACATGGATATGAAGGAAAGATTTTGGTGGAATAATCTCAAGAAAGACATCGCCGAACATATTGCTTTGTGTGATGTATGTAGTAGAGTGAAAGCGGAACACCAGAAACCAGCAGGATTACTTCAACCACTACCTATTCCTGATTGGAAGTGGGACAAGATTGGTATGGATTTCATTACCGGATTGCCAAGGGCCCGGTCAGGATATGATTCTATTTGGGTAGTAGTGGATCGCCTAACTAAAGTGGCTCATTTTATACCCGTGAAGACAACTTATACAAGTGCTAAGTAGCCAAGATCTATATGAGCAGAATTGTATGTTTACATGGAGTACCCAAGAGTATTGTGTCTGATAGGGGAACCCAATTCACTTCTCATTTTTGGAGGCAGCTACATGAGTCATTGGGAACGAGGTTGGAATTCAGCACTGCATTTCATCCTCAAACTGATGGACAGACAGAAAGGACTAATCAAATTCTTGAAGATATGTTGAGAGCTTGTGCTCTAGACTATGGAGCCAGTTGGGATGAAAGTCTGCCTTACGCAGAATTCTCTTATAATAACAGCTATCAAGCCAGTATTGAGATGGCACCATTTGAGTTTCTCTATGGGAGAAAGTGTACCACCCCATTACTATGGAATGGTGTGGGAGAAAGAAATTTGTTCGGACCAGAATTAATCAAAGAGGCTGAAGATAAAGTCAAGCTAGTTAAGGACAGGTTGAAGATAGCACAATCCCGACAGAAGAGCTACACAGATCCTAAACGTAGAGAAGTCACCTATGAAGTGGGTGATAGAGCTTATCTTAGAGTGTCACCACTTCGTGGAGTGAAGAGGTTTGGTGTCAAAGGTAAATTGGCCCCAAGATATGTTGGACCATTCAAAATTCTGAGTCGTAAAGGAGAACTAGCTTATGAGATTGAATTGCCACAGTCACTGTCTGCTGTTCATAATGTGTTTCATGTGAGTCAGCTTAAGAAATGCCATCCAGAAATGGAAGAGACTTCTTTGAAGGATACTATACCTTTGGAAGAGGTCCAATTGGAAAGTGATCTCACTTATGAAGAGAAACCTATCAAGATTCTTGAGACTGCAGAAAGAGTTACTCGGACTAAGACTATCAAATTCTGAAAAGTTCAGTGGAACCATCATTCCGAAGAAGAAGCAACATGGGAAAGAGAAGATGATCTTTGGAAAGACCACCCTCACCTATTTGCTAGCCAACCCGAATCTCGAGGGCGAGATTCACCTTAAGGGGGTTAGATTTGTAACATCCCTAAAATCATGTTTTCAAAGATTTCATATCATGCATGCATGCATATCATTTAGGGATCAAAAACTCAAACCCATTTGAAAGAAAACAGAATTTGAGAGCTATGATTTTATGTGATCAACATTAAATCAAATGCTACTTCCCAATGAGGAGTTATTTGTTCAAAAACCAAACCTTGTTGCTCTCAGATTCTTTTGCTTGATTACTAGTGTTTAAACCAAAATTTACAAAACAAATATGGATTTAAAACCATTTTCAAAACTTGTTCAAATCAAGTGCTATGTCACTGATTATTTTGTTTGATCAAAAGGACCAAGCTAATACAGAGAGACCACATGATTTTATGCTCAGAAATATGAGTGTTACACTCTACAAAAATCCAGAAAAGATTTGAATTCAAATAGCTTTTGAAATCATTTGAAAATGTTTCCTGGAAATTCAATCAGAAAAAGAAAAGAGCAAAGAAGAGGAAAAAGGCCAGCGTCACTAATCTGGCCCAACACTGGAACCAGCCCAGCAATCAGCCCACCCGGGTTTCCCCCTCTTCCTCTGTTTCTCACCGCATTCGTGCATACCCCCTCGCTGACAAGTGGACCCTGCAGCCACGTCACTCCGTCGTCCCCAAAATCCCGCCCGCAGACCACGTCGCCGCTGCCATTGATGCCGATAATGTCGCGGTGTAATTGGCCTTGATTCCGCGAGCGTTTCCAGTCGCGCTGCTGCCTACTTAAACCCCTCCCCCTGGCGACCATTTCCCCCAACAAAGCTAGCCAAGAGCGCCACCAGGCTACCAGTATTTGCTCCTACACCGCCGCAGACAGAGCTAACTCCAGCGAGGTATTCCGGTAAGCCTAGTGCTCGCGCCTACTCCTTGTTCACCCAAGAATGATCCTCTGGTCCTTGCGCACCTCCTAGTCCTCTTTGTTCGTCCGGTTGTGATCCACAGCGTCGACTTCGACGAGTACCATGGGCATTTGACGCCGTCTCCAACTCCGGCGAGTGATTAAGGTAAAAGCCGACCGCCCCGCGCCTTCTACTTGACCCTGTCAGGTTCGCCTAAGCGTTGTGCACTCGCTGATACCCTTGGTTGGTGCTAGGGTGGCCAGTAACATCGCCTTCGTCGCCGTCCGTGCAAACCCGACGCTGCCTCCAACTCCGACGAGCCCCAGCAGCCTCTGCAGCACACCCCCGCCCACACCAGCAACACCTTGAGCTTCGTTGTGATTTCGCGAGTTCGGTAAACCACTGCTCGACCCTTAGACCCCTCTAGAATCACCGGTGCGTCGCCGGCAGAAGCGCCGCCGCCAGCGACCATTCGCGCCGCCACTTCTTGGTCAAAGCATCGGCCACCGTTAGATCTGTATCGTAGGGCATAGATTAGAACGGGAGCGAACCGTTTTCTTTAGATATGGCGCGTTGGATCTAACTTGATCCGACGGTGCGGAAGCATGATCCTGAGTGAAGCCGTATTGTCCAATCAGGTGACGCCGCGTGGCTAGGATTTCAATTTAAAAAAACTGGATTAGATCTATTAGATATTAAAACTTGTTTAAATCATAACTTTTGATTCCCACGTCCAAATTTGACAAATTTTATATCAATGGAATCAGGAGAGAAAACCCTTTCCATATATGCATTGTGTTTAATGTTTTGTTTCTGTTAAAATGGTTATTTTTTACAGAAACATGTGTAGGCCTATTTTGTGTATATTAATTATTTGAGAAATGTTTTAATGTTCAAATAAAGGTTGTTTGGCAAGTTTTGAACTTGTTTATGAATCAGTACTGTGCACTTGTCTTGTTAAGTATAGAAAATCATCACATATCATATTGCATGCATCCATATATTTTTGTTTGTATTTGTTTTGTATGTGATTTGGTGCTATCATTTTATGTGTAGATTTTGGTGCAAATAGTGATTGTGATTGTGAGGATTGTAGCTACTCTCCAAACTACCAAGGCAAGTGGTGCTTCATGAGTTTATTCCTATGTTTTTCAAATATGCATTAGAAATATTTTGCTAGTCTTGCATGGATATTTTTGATCCATATGCTATGCTTGGGAAATCCTAGTAGTTGTAGAATTGCTAGAAATTTCAAATTTAAAATGATTATCTATGCAATGCTTAGCCTAGCTAGTAGAAACCAAGGGTGGTTATACATATATGCTATGATAAAATATTTCTATGTCTTTGGACTTGTGTTTTACTTAATAAAACAACCAAGTGAATGAATCACCTGGGTGGAATGGAAGGAATGGTTTATGTTGAGTGGTTACACAAGGCCCATTTCCATGGTTTACCTTGTGTATCTCACTTGTGGAAAGCCACCCAGGAACGAAGGGATTTGAGAGGCCAAATGTTAAGAAGCTTCTAGTGCAGCCACTTGGCAATATGGGCTCTGCCTGGATCATATAGGTTGCAATAACTTAGCCATTTGGACAGTTGGTGGTAGTGGGATGATAGGTTGGAGCGCGTCCATTTGGTCTAAGGGAAGGCTTCTGAAAGGTCCTGTCTTGGTGAAAACCAAGTCTTGTGGGGAAAGTGCACAACCTCTGCAGATGGAAGAATCTAAGTACTTAGCCATGTCCCTGGTATTGGACAACTTAAGCATCAAGACATGGAAGCTATCAAGAATCTCCTCATCCCAATTTCTAAGTAAAAACTTGTGGTTGAACAAGGGTGAAGGACCCCAATGTCTATTGGTGGTTCCTTGGGAAAGATTTTGACAAAGATAAACTTAGTGTTTTCAACTAATAGGCAAAACCTATTTTGAGCAAAGCAAGCCTAAGCTATACTTAGCCAAAATGCATATAGTATCTAGTCCACCAATATTCTACTAAGGTATCACTTGCCAATACTATTCCAATGTATTGACCCACTGTGGCTGTAATTTGTGATGTTGCAGGATATTTTGATGATGATTAGGAGTCATGAGTCTACACTCAACATGCTTGCCTGTGGCACATGAAGATGAAGACTTGTTTATCTTATTATATATTTGAACTCTTGTATTAGGCCTGTGGCCATGGAGTTGTAAAAGACTATGTTTGTCTCTGGAATGACTTGTAATAATGACCTTTGTTTCTGTGTACTTCATCTTAAACTGTGGATGCTAGCATTGATCCAGGGACTAGCATTGCAATCACAGGGATCCTTACCTTTATAAAGGGAGGGATCTTACAAAAATGAAGAAAAACAACTAGCCCAGCAAGGCCCAACTAACCCAGTCCATCCCACCCCCTCTCTCTTCTGCGAGAAAACGATTCGAACCAAAAACTTAACCCACCCAGTCGCTGACTAGTAGACCCCACCTCCCCTTTCCCTCTCTCGCTGACACCAGGCTCCACTGCCACCTCATCGTCGTCCTCACCCGCCGCTGACCACGCCCGGCCATTCTGTTGTCGTTTCTTCGAGTAAATACGCAGTAACGACGCCATTAAACAGCACCGCGACCATGCCTTCTTAATCGCCTCACCCTCCTCTCCATTTCCCCTCTCTCACCCGGCTCTCTCGGCCACCAGGCTGCTCGGAATTTTCTCCGAACTCCCACTGTTTCCGGCGACCTCGCGTTCAAATTTCGGCCACCACCGTTAGCCCCACTGCCTCCTTAGCACACGAGCTTGCTCGCCAGCATCTCCTGCACCTCCCAGTACTCTCCACTCGCTCGCGCGCGCCTCAGACGCTCGGCAATGACGACGCCCTCTTGCCACTGTCCACTTCCTCTACTCCGGCGAGTGCCCCAGGTAGCATCTGACCACCCCCTTTCCTCTCGTTGATGCACACATGATCGCCGACCCCGTACGCATCTAACACAGCTGTTATCTTTCTTTCCCGTGGCCCGTACCTTCGCCTCCGACGATAAACAGAGGAGCCCGACGCGGACACGAACTCCGGCAAGCGATTCAAGCCAGCACAGTGCGCCCCTGTCCCCGCGACGACAAGCTTGAGCATCAGCAACGTGCTGCGAACTCGGTGAGCACATTCCCTTGCCCTCTCGCCTCCTGTAACCCCGGCAACCTCACCGCCAGAACCGCGCCGCCGCCAGCCAGCATCGAGCGCCGCCAGTCTTTGGTCTAGTTAGTTTGAGCCGTTGGATTTCGATCGTGTGTACGCGATAGATTGACTAAATGAACCGGTACACTCCCTCTGCACCGTGCGATTTCAGTTAGATCCAACGCCCCACAACAGCTGATCCGCGCGAACCGTTTTTAACCAATCAGAGCCTTCCACGTGGACAACCTTTTGTTCTAAAAACAGAAACTAATCTATTAGATGTTTGATTTTGTAAATTGCATAACTTTTAATCTACACGTCCAAATTTTGCAAATTTTATACCAATGGAATCAGCAAGACAAGTACTTTCCAACCATGCACTTTGTTTAGTAAATTGCTTCTGGTAAAATGGTTGTTTTTGCAGAAACTTGTGTAGGCATAATATGAATATAAAATCCTTTCTAAAATTATTTTTGTGATAAAACCTTTGGGCAAATGGATTGATTGAACCTACTGACCATCTAAACCAACTTGTGGTTTCAAAAACATTATTTTGTGAAGCAAAAGAATAAATTTTGATTTAGAACATTTCTAGTCAAATAAAAATAATGTTTATTTATTAAAAATGCTTTATGAGGAAACCCTTTGGAAAATGTTTTGATTTAAACCCTTTGACCCTAAACACAAGGTTTTATGAATTAAAAACATATTTGGTGGATCTCATAAAAATCAGTACATTGCTAAAGTCATTTTCAACCACATAAAATATTGATTTGGTTTAAAAATGGTTTATAGGTGAAATCTTTTGCAAATGGTTTTGCCACTTTTATAAAATGACCAATAGGTGTTTTAGAATGTTTATAACCTATTAGAAACCACTTTTCCAAATAAAACAATCTTTGGCATGCTTGCATGCATTGCTTTGTTTCTATTATTTTATGTGATGTTTGCTTGAATGGTAGATTGAAATTGTGCCTTGCTTGATTGAATTGTAGTGGAATTTGAAGAGTGTGATCATTGCAAGATCAAGTAGTGAACTGATATTCTCTACCAAAAAGGCAAGTGATGCTTCATACTTTGTCCCATTATTTCACTATGCATTAGTGATATTTCTAAGTAGGACTTGCATGGAATTTTTGCTAAGTATAAACTATGCCATGGGAAATCCTAGTAGATGAAACCTTAGTAGAAATTTCCTAAGTTAAGATTCCTACTACCCTCGTGCTTAGCTTAGCTAGTAGAAAACAAGGGTGGATTATATTCATGCTATGGAATATTTCTAAGTCAAGGACTTGTGTTTTGTTTAATAAAACAACTAAGTGAATGAATCACCTGGGTGGAATGGAAGGAATGGTTTGTGTTGAGTGGTTATACAAGGACCATTTCTATGGTTTACCTTGTGTATCTCACTTGTGGATGGCCACCCAGGAACAAAGAGATTTGAGATGTCAAATGTTGAGAAGCTTCAAGTGCAGCCACTTGGCATTATGGGCTCTGCCTGGATCATATAGGTTGCAATAACTTAGCCAAATGGACAGTTGGTGGTAGGGGATTGATAGGTTGGAGCGCGTCCATTCTGGTCTAAGGGAAGGCTTCTGAAAGATCTTGTCTTGGTGAAACCAAGTCTTGTGGGGAAAGTGCACCACCTCTGCAGAGTGTAAAATCTAAGTACTTAGCCATGTCCCTAGCAAAGGACAATTTGAGCATCAAGACATGGAAGCTATCAAGAATCTCCTCATCCCAATTTCTAAGTTAAAATTTTGTGGTTGAACAAGGGTTGAAGGATCACCAATTTCTATTGGGAGATGCCTTGGGTGATTTTTGACAAACAAAATCTTAGTGTTTTTCAAAGGATAAGAAAAATCTATTTTGAGAAAAGCAAGCCTAAGCTCCACTTAGCCAAATGTATATAGATGATAAGTCTCCACTATACTACCATAGTATCACTTGCCAATACAATTCAAATGTATTGACCCTTGTGGCTGTAACTTATTATGTTGCAGGTTTGTTTGATGTTAGTGAAGTGTGTTGATTAGGATTACAAGTCTACAACCAACATGTTTGCCTGTGGCACTTTGAAGATGAAGGACCCCATGCTATAGTTATTTCTGCTGCATTGTAATGAGATAGCCATATGAGCTATGTAAGATGTAATAAATTATTGTATTCCTGGTTATAAAGTTGTATTATGACCTTTGTTTCTTGATATTACATCTTAACTGTGGATGCTAGCTATTGATCCAGGGACTAGCATTGCAATCACAGGGATCTCTACCTTATTAAAGGTTGGGACCTCTTACATGTACTCTCTCCATCACGAGGCCAAAAGTTATATATCAGATTTCTATCCTTATGAATTTCACTGGGAGGATATAATTTAGAATAAAAGAGAGATGCCATTCCCTCCCATTCCATGGATTGTCCATTCTTCAGCAGCTTATACCATTCTTCATCTCTCCCTTTCAAGGATATGGAGAATAACTTCTTCTTCACCTGTTCAGTTGTGGTACCTGCACACTTAAACAACCCGCATAATTCATGGATAAAAATCAAGTGATCACTAGGGTGGACAGTTCCATCCCCTAAATAATAATTATCCATAACACGATCAACAATACTTGTAGGTATCCTAAAAGGATCTATCTCAACAGGTGGTGGTTCATCTACTGCCCTAGCAGTGGTAGTAGTTTTCCCAAACAGAAAACCAAGTGGGTTATCCATATTGGAAACAAAGTAACAAACAGAAACAAAAAGCAATACTCACAATAGAAGTTTCCTTTACTAGTTCCACTCTTCAATAGCGCTTCAGTCCCCGGCAACGACGCCAGAAAATAGTCCTGATGGCCCACAAGTATAGGGGGTATATCGCAGTACTTTCGATAAATAGGAGTGTCGATCCCAACAAGGAGCATAAGGTGTTGACTAGTGGAATGGAGCAGGAACTCTCTGTAAATACTTAGCAAACGTATTTTTAGGGGTTTTCTGATAAAGCAACAAAAAAAGTGCAAGTAATAAAGACAAAGAGCAAACGCAGCAAGTGTCCCAATCCTTTCTTAGCAAAGGACAGGCCGGTGGAAATACTTATAAGGACCAAACGTTCTCGAGGACACATGGGAATTCTGTCAAGTGCTTTCGCTTCATATAGCTAAGTACTCTTCTTTGGTGTTGTAAGTGTTGTGTGGGTGAACCTGTGCTAATGTACCAACCTTACTTGGACTAATACATACTAGTGATTAAACCCCTGCAAGCACCCGCAAATACGAGAAAGTAATTAAGATATAAACCTAACCACAGCCTTAAACTCTGAGATCCTACGCTCCCTTGTGCAAAGGTGTCCTAACGGGGGTTCAGGTTTCTGTCACTTCGGCAACCCCACAATTAGTAGCCAAATACACAATGCATTCCCCTAGGCCCATAAATGGTGAAGTATCATGTAGTCGACGTTCACATGACACCACTAGAAGAATAGCACATAACTTAAATACTAAACCATTGAATAATAACTCAACATAAATCCACTAATAACAACATGAGTTCTCCCATATCCTCAAGAACTAAACGAACTACTCACAAGACATCATATGGATCAAGATCAAAGATGATATGGTGATGGATAACAATCTGAACATAAACAATAATCCAATGGTTCCACTCACAAGCATCAACTACAATAGTAATTAACACCGGGAAAGTTTCCCCTATGAACTAAGCAAGTATCCAACACGATGGTTACAGGGGGATGGAGTGGTGATGATGGTGCTGGTGGAGATGATGGTGTGGATGATGATGATGATGATGATGATCCCGATGAAGCCTAGCTTGATGACAGTGTTGATGGCGACGATCTCCCCTCTCTGGGAAGGAATTCCCCCGGCAGAAATTTGTCTGCCGGAGAGATCTTTCTCTCTCGGTGTTTTCTGCCCCGCAGAGGCAGCGGAAATCTATTTTTGGTCGCTCCCCTGGTATTAGGGCTCCATAAGGAAGATATAGGAGAGAGGGCGGAGTCGGAGGCCGAGCAGGTGGGCCACACCTGCCCTAGGCGCGGCCTAGGGGGACCCGCTCCTAGGGGTGTGGGCCCCCTGTGGCCCTTCTACGCCTCCCCTTCTGGCTTCCTCTGTCTTCTAGGAAAATATTATTTTCCAATATTTTTCTGGTATTTTTCTGATCTTCTTGGAAAACAACAAAGGGGAAATAACATGCTCAGGATGGAATCCCGAGATGTGGATGCATAAGTCAACAGTCTCCCGAAAACAAATGCATAGAAAAGGTAAGGTGTGGCAGAGTCACGAGTATAGATGTGAGACTCTTGAGGAGTACTCTTGTCGTGATCTATTTGGTTCCATCAAAGAACATCTGCCATAGCTAGTGGTAGGGGAAGTCCTTTATTGTCACAATTCAATCGTGACAAAAACCACAAGCTTGGAGGCCAGAATTGTAGTACCAGCCATTCTGAATTAATGTATGAACATTATCAACAGGGGTCAAAGGATTGGATCTTGGATTAAAGGTCAGCTTCATATACAAGATTCACAATGATAGAATCCAGCACAATCAGGGATCAAGTCCAAGGGTTAAAACCCAAAGAAAGGAGTAACTACTACTTGAGTGACATAGCGTACACTACAAGATAGTAATCACAAGGTAGCTTCCAAAAGAATAAACAACTTTAGAGGTACCCAAGCAAAGAAAAGGAGGAACACGAGGTGAAAGGAAACCTCGAAGCCTAGAAAAGAACATTGTGGATCATTATATTGTAGGATCCAGAAGACAAAGAGATCATGATGGAAAGAAATCTCTCAACTGAAATGGAACAAAGGGGAACAAGGAATACACCACACACACAACTCTAGAGAACTCAACACTAGGTCTAGTGGTTGAGAAACGGCATGCCAAGAAGGCACTTAAGTTTTGAAAGACTAGAAGAGATATCAAAACTTTTCCAAAATCAACACCAGATAAGATAACCTAGAGTTAGAGAGAAACTGGATAAGAAGAAAAAGAAGCATACTAGAGTTTTTTTCAAATACTTTTCATCTTTGAAATAGTTTTCACAAGCACTAGACTCAACATCGACCAATAGCAAGGTTTTCCTACGGTCGGTACTGCTCTGATACCAAAACCTGTGACACCCCCGGGATCGAGGCTAAACGAATCCCAGACCTCCGTCTGACATAAGCTTAACCTTAAGCTCGAGAATATCCAGTGAAGAATCGGTAACACAACAGTGACCCTACGACACGAAAATTTATTACAGCAATCTCATAACTGAGAAAAGAACCAAATTATTACAAGTAGAGGTCACTGACCACAAACATCAAACAATGGAAGGAAAATTATTCTATTAAGTATAGCAAACTTAACAAATGGGCTAAGAGGCCTGAAGCATAACGATGACGTCCCAGCCCATAGATTCCATGCTGCCAGCCAGGAACCCCAAGCTACTCGTCGGTGTCGATGTAGTACGAAACTCATATTTAGGGGAACACTTACTCTACCAAAAGTATCAACAAAGAAAGGGTGAGTACAGGGTGTACTCCACAAGACTTATGGTTGGTGGAGTTATTTTCCATAAAGCCATCTTTTGTTTATAAAACAAGAGAGAGAAGAAGCTCGTCTAATCAGAATATTTTAAAAGGGGATAAGAGAACGACATTTCCAAAATATTGATCATCATCTTTTTATATCTATCAAGTCATCATATGAACCCAAACTAGGATCACCCCCTCGTACCCATGAGGAAGCATCCTTAAGCAAAGGTTGATCTGCCAAGTTTTACAATTAGGTTATAGTTCTCTTTGATCTTAGAATCTGGTCACCAAGCGTTCATAACCGTGAACACGGCTTTTCGAAAAGATTATTACCCTCTAGGGGTGTACAACTTTACCCAAACGTACTAAGCTTCTCTTAATACGCCCTAATACAATTGTTTGGAAGGCCGGCAGAGGGTGGTTAGACACGACCTTTACCTTGCTTTTTCCGAGACCATGAGTCACGCCCTAAGGATGGTTCCACCATAATGGGTCAAATCTCGAAGCCTGTCCCCAGAGATGTTAGGTGAGGTTGGTTTACCAGGGGCTCCATCGACCCCAAGCAACCTCAGCCATGCTTACCTACCTGTTATGAATGCACCTTCACCCGCCAAATCTTTCAAAAGGTTTTATATGCATATGTCGAATGGAACGCCGAACTATGTGACTCATGGAATCTACTAGGAAAGTTAGTCACTCGTGAGGTTTTCTAGGCCCCGTGTGGTTGTGCTCTCGTCTCGGTTCCAAAGGCAAGAAGTCAGGTCCTAGTGGTGGCGAGCATGGGACTACAAAAACCACATCCCACCATGGCCTCCCATACAAGCCTTAGCATGTTTAACTTATATCACCTCTGATATTATCTCATCACGTTCTCCTGTCATACTAGATTATCCGCATCTGATACATCATCTGGATGAACCAGCTCTGACAGCTATGCATAGCTAAGCAGGACACAAATATAAGCTCTAGCAGTACACACAAGCCAAACCTAGTTATGCTAGGAGCAGTGGATCAGGTAATATAAGCTCAAAGGGAGTAATGCAATAGATAGGATACTCTATCTATCGATAAAATAACACAGTAGAATCATATGCATCATGGAAGGAATTGAAATGATTTCGAAATCATAGGATTATATGATGGTGGGGCTATGCTTGCCTTTGCCAGTTGATAACAGATAAACAGATCTTTGGAGGCCTTGTACTTGACTTGGTTATAGTTGGTCAAGTATTTGTCTTCGAGCTTCGACGTTGTTGATCTCTGGCTTCAATCTCGATCTCGATCTCGTATTCTACCGGGAAGAACCAAATACCAGAAAGAGAGGGAAACAATCAACACATGGCATCGATGCAATGCTCAATCAAGAATGATGATATGACAAGTTAATTTGTATTGAAATGTAACCCTAAAGCAGGCTCGACAACTTAATCGGGGTTCCGAGGGGTGCAAACCCTAACTCGAAGAAACTCCGGATGTATATGAGAGGGGTTGGTTTGCTCTTCTAATTAAACTTGTCATTAAAGTTGTTGATCAATGCATGATTATAGTGTAAATAGATAGATCTCATTTTTCTGAACATTTTGATATATTATTCATATTTTCTGACTTATAAATCATTAGTTATTGAATTTATAAGATTTAAACCATTTTCTGAAATTATTAAACAATTTAATTGATTTATTGCGTCATGCTGACAGAGGGCTGACATCACACAAGTGGGGGTCATTTTGTACTGGGTCTGCATCTAGCCCCAGTCACTAACGGCTGGGCCCTGATGCCACGTAGGCTTGCCACCGTGGCAAACCTTGCCCAAGGACACATCACAGCCACGCGAGCGCCAACTAGGCTCGCCGGAGAGCACGTCGGCCAGCGGCCAAGGACGGCGTAGTATCGCGATCTAGGGCTTGCGACTAGGCCTGGTCGAACCAGCGCAGCGAGATAGACCTAGTAGCGGTGGCGCCGCTCTGATTTGGTCACCGGAGCACCCTCCATGATGGCAGATGGCAGCGACGCTTGCAGATCGGTGTGGCTGTGACAGCACAGAGCAAGAGGGAGAGAGTGGAGGGGCTAGGGAGAACCAGAAGCTCACCACAGGGGCAGTGGAGGGGTCGACAAGGCTGGAGGAGGTCGAACGCGGCCGGAATCAATGATGAGCACGACGGCCATAGACGAGGAAGGAGGTGGCGATTGGGGTGATTGGAGGCTCGCCGTCTTGCGTGCTTCGGGGCAAACGACAGAGTCAACGACGTCGGTCATGGCAGTGGCCTCGTACGGGAGAGGGGAGGCCGGAGACGGCGAGACGCCGGTGATGTCAGAAGCTAGGGTTCGGGGAGCTCACAGAAGAGAGGAAGAGAGCGTGGGGGAAGAGAAACTAGGCACGGCTAGGGTTCCTCGCAGGTCCAGGGGGTCTTGTAGACGGCGAACAGCAGCGTCAAGGATCTTGGCGCCGGCGAGCAAAGCGGCGGCGACACACACCTGCTTTGGGTGCAGCGCGAGGTTGACGATGGAGATAGAACAGACGAAACGGTACGTGGGCCTGGGCCGGCTATGGGCTATGGGGTTGCGCACTGGGCGACGGGGAGAGGAGAGAAAGAGTTGGGCTCGGCCTAGATTAGTTGTTGCTGCTATTTTTTTCCTAAAAACTTTTTCCAATTTCTGTTTTCACTTTCCCTTTTGCAAACCCATTTCAAATGTTTTTGAATAATTCAAAAATACCAGAAGGTTTTGTGGAATATACAAACTATTGTGGGTCCCTTTTACTCAGATTGGGCTCCACACATATTAACACTTTTCAAATTCAAAACCTTTTGAATTGATTTAAGAGGGAGAGGAAAACTAGGGTTTAGGGTTTTGCTTAATTTTTCTTTGCATGTACAATTTAAGAAGATGATGCTCATGAAGGCGCAATCAAAACCCTAATGTAAGATTAACTAAAACTGGGGTGTTACACCCTCCCCCCAAACCGCCTCTCCCTCTCATAAATACAGGGGAAGGGGCGCCCCCTTGTTCCCCACTTGAAACCCTAGGTCGGTCGCCGCCCCCCTCTCTAGTTGCAGCCCCTAGCTCTCCTCTAAACCGCCACCGCCGTCTAGCCTAAACCCTAGCCACTGGCTGCCCTATTCCCTTGGCATATAAAACTCTATCCCCGAGGCTTTCTCTCTACTCCACCATACCCGCTCCGGCTTAGGTGAAGCCCTGCAGGATTTCCCCTCTACTTCCACCACCATGCCGTCATGCTGCTGGAATCGTGAGGAGAGATCTACAACCTCTACTACCTTCTATAACAAGGGAGAGGAAGGTCTTCATCGAGTACTGTATGTATGACCGACTGTGGAAACGCTGCTGGAACGCGGCGCCGGAAGGACCGTCTACGCGATATTGAGATCGGCAAGTGAATGACTACATCACCCATGAGAATCCAATCTTGTTAACCGCTTTGGATCATTGAGGGTTAATACACTATCAACTCGTTGCACCGATCTAGTATATTAGGTCTTGGCTTGTGTGTGTTCATGCGATAGAAAATTTTCTTTTCCATGCTACGAACCCCTACACTTGTTACATAGTTTCCCATCCATTTATTCAGCCTAGTGGTGCCACTTGCAGGCATAGATGATAGCCGATCTTGAGACGGAGAGTGCTGAATATAGACGCTCCCTTTCGTCCAAACCCCTTCTTATTCAGCGCCAGGACCAGCATACCTGGCCGAGTCGCCTGGAGGAGAAGCTACGGCGTATCTATAGGGTTATCACGTGCACCCGCTCTTCGGACATTGCTCACCACCCGGCACCACATAGTCCTCTGCGTCACTCGACACACCAGCAGCATCTACGTCCACCCTCGCCCCTACGACAGTCTCCGCGTCCACGGCTTACACCACAGACGACGCCGAGACCTCCTCCCCCAGACCAGGCTAGAGGTTCATCGTGGCAGCAGCAGTCTTGTTTTGACTTGTGGCAGCATCAGCAGCAACCACATTTGCACGATGGAGGTTCGTCGTGGCAGCATCAGCAGGAGCCTTGGGGCCACCCTCCCATGCCAAACTATGTGTTTCGTCCATAGCCGCAGCCATAGGATACGCGTCTTACATGAAAAGTGTCGAGCCTCGATTCATATTAATTTCTTATATACTTCGTTTTCATGTGCAGGAGCCTTCAGAGTGCAGGCTTCTATGCCTGGCTATCACTCATCTATGTCTAGATCTACGTGGACTGATTAGGACGTTGATCAAAACACTCAGAATTTCATGAAGCAAAATAGTAGGGTGAACATTTTTTAGACTCCTGCCCCCGACCCCACACATGAGACTCAGTACGATGAGCACGGGTCAGTGATTCCTCCCCGAGAGGTTCAGTCGCCCCACATGACATGGATATATCCCACGGGTACACGACATTGGTATACCTGGCCCGGTCCAAGGAAGGCCCACGTCAAGATATGCGGCCCATGAAGACTTCGGGTGGCCTAAGCCCATGACGTTTTCGACGCCTTGGAGGACAAGTCTAGATTAGATAGAATTTCAAAGGGTACTAACCCTAATTTTTAACCGACTCTACCTAAGCCCGGGACCTGCCTATCTATATAAAGGCCAGGAGGATACGGCGAGAAGGATCTCTCTCTTCCACCATTGCATACATACCTTCACGCCAGATTGCATCTGCGCACCCCTGTAACCTTCGGTTTCGCCATAATCAAGAGCAGACAAGTAGGAGTAGGGTTTTCCCTCCGGGGGCCTGAACCTGGGTAAACCTTGTGTCTCATGTTGCTTGTCAGTTAACCATTCCGCGATCTCCAGCATCCCCATCTTATCCAAAACCCAAGTCCATAACAATGGGCATTGACGGAATCAACCCTCGTCAATTGGCGCCGTCTATGGGAACTAGGGACGCTGATTGTGCAGTCGTGATCGTTCCATCCGGAGTGATCTACAATTCATCAGCGACGGAGAGACACCTCCTCTTCGGCGCCTTCGACTTCACCGCCCACTTGCCGGCCACCCTGAGAGATTTCGAGTCCGTCGGTGACGGACTCGAGATGCTATTCGGGAGCTTCTGCTTCTAGGTGGGGCAGACCGGCACTCTGCGCCTCCTAGAGCGGGTGCTACCACCATCCATCAGGCCCGCTTCGTGGGTCCCACCTATCGGCGCATTACATGCGTCGATGCTGACAGACGAGTCAGATGACAGTAGCAGCTGCAACTCAGATCTATGTGGCCCTCCCTCAGATGAAGGAACCTATGGTTCCAGATCTGAAAGTTGCGGCAGCAGTGATCCAATCTGTGGGCGCTACCTATGCGCCTTCGTCATCCAAGACAAAACGGAACTGCCACCAGGTTCGAGTGCACCCAACCCTCCTCTCAACCCGCAAGTTGAGAACGGAGGAAACAGGGGAAATCCACCTAATAGGCCCAACGAGGGTGACGCTCACGCCTACAACAAGATCAACCTCAACGAGGAAGGCTGGCGCGAAGCCATAGCAGGCAACATCATCCTACATGTGAATGCTTCACAGGATCTACTGATGGCCTACCACCTCCTCCTCATCGACGAGCACAACCTGTTGGAGATATGCCCTAGAGGCAATAATAAATGTAGTTATTATTATATCTTTGTGTTTATGATAAATGTTTACATTCATGCTGTAATAGTATTAACCGGAAACATTAATACTTGTGTGATTTGTAAACTAAATTAGAGTCCCTAGTAAAGCCTCTTTATAAGACTAGCTTGTTGGTTAATAGATGATCGTGGTTTCTCGATCATGAACATTGAGATGTTGTTAACAACAAGATCATATCATTAGGAGAATGGTATGTTGGACATACTCCTATAGATAAGCGTAGCATAAAGATCAAGTCATTTTAATAGTTTAATTGCTATAAGATTTCTGATACATAGTAACCTAATTCCTTCGACCATGAGATCATGCTAATCACCATCACCAGAAGGATGCTTTGATGACATCAAACACCACACCGTAATTGGGTGGCTATAAAGGTGGCATTAAGTGTTCAGAAAGTATGGGTTGAGGCACATGGATCAAGAGTGGGATTTGTCCATCCATATGACGGATAGATATACTCTGGGCCCTCTCGGTGGAATGTCGTCCAATTGGCTTGCAAGCATGTGACTGGCTCACAAGGGATCACATGCCACGGGAACGAGAAAAGAGTACTTATCAGTAACGAGGTTGAACTAGGTATGTAGAGATACCGACGATCAAAACCTCGGATAAGTAAACTATCGTGAGACAAAGGGAAATTGGTATCGTATGTAAGTGGTTCATTCGATCGCAAAGTAATCGTAGAAGTATGTGGGAGCCATATGAATTCCAGATTCCTCTATTGGTTATTGATCGGAGAAGTGTCTCGGTCATGTCCGCATAATTCACAAACCGTAGGGAGACACACTTAAGGATTCGATGTTGTTGAGTAGTTATCGAATGATGAGTAAGAGACCGAATGTTGTTCTGGGTCTAGGATGGGATCCGGGATATCACGAGGAGATCCGGAATGGTCCCGAGAATAATATTCATATAAGGAAAGTCCTGCTTCGGAGTTGGGGAATGATTCCGGTGTTTTCACCAGGAATGTTCTAGAAGGGTCCGGAAGGTCCGGCACTCCGGAGGGGAAGGGTACATGAATGTGTCATAACAATATGGAATGGTTGCATCATGTACTAGGTCACTTGGCTGGGCAAAATAAAGGGAGAAATCAAATCCTAGTTTGAATGTCAAACGCCAATTTGAAAAAGTCAAACGGCAAGTTTGCTTGGTGGAGGGAGAGTAGGAAACCTACTTGGGGAGGAAGTCCTCCTCCCTCCACCCGCCGGCCAAGGAGGCCGAGTTGGGGGAGGACTCCCTCCTCCCAACCGGCCACCCTCCACCTATATAAGGAGGGGTAGGGCGCCCCCTACCCCTCACACCCAAAACCCTAGCCCTAGCCGCCGGCCTCCTCCAAGTCGCCGCCGCCACCTAGGGTTCCTCCAACTCGCCGACTTGGGGCTTGCCCAAGCCCTAGCCGCCGGCCAAGCTCCCCCTTGGTGCTTCTAAACCCTAGATCGCCAAGGCACCTCTCTTTCTCCACCATACTCGCACCGGCTTAAGACGAAGCCCTGCGGGATCTCCCCTCTACTTCCGACACCACGCCGTCGTGCTGCCGGAATCGCGAGGAGAGTGCTACAACCTCCGCTGTCTGCTGGAACAAGGGAGAGGAAGGTCTTCATCGAGTACCGAACGTGTGACCGACTGCGGAAGCGCTGCCGAAACGCAGCGCCAGAAGGATCGTCTACACGATCTTGAGATCGGCAAGAGTACGACTACATCACCCACGAGAATCTGCTCCCGTTAACCGCTTTGGAATCTTCAAGGGTGAGTTCCTCTATCGACTCGTTGCTACAATCTAGTAGATAGATCTTGGCTTGTTTGTTTGCATGCGATAGAATTTTTTTGTTTTCCATGCTACGAACCCCTACAGTGGTATCAGAGCCATGTCTATATGTAGATCTGTTGAACAAGTAGAACACAATGGTCATTGTGGGCGGTGGTGCTTTTATTATCAATTGCTTTTTGTGTACTTTGCATCTTGCGGTATGATGGGATGAAGCGGCCCGTGCTAACCTTACATGACATCGTTCATGAGACTTGCTCCACGCTCAACATGCAACTTGTATTGCATAAGTGGCTTTGTGGGTGTCTGTCTCTCCCATTATAGTATAGATCCAATTTACAACGGGCACTTGACAGTTCAAACATCAACGTTGTGGTTCTTGTTCGTAAGTTAGATCGACACTTATTGAAAGCCCAAAACCACGTAAAATATGCAAAGAAAATTAGAGGCGTCTAGCATTTTTTTGCAGGGGTGTGCTGTGATGTGATATGGCCATGATTGTGATTATATTTGATGTATGCAATGTTCCTTATTGTAAGTTGGTAACCGGCAGGAGCCATATGGTTGTCTTTAAATTCCGTTAAGACCCGCATTTCTATTCAAAGTAGTTGTAATAGTTGAAGCTGGTGGACGACAACCATGAAACAGCGCCATTGACCTTGACGCTATACCGGTGATGATGGAGATCATGTCCGTGCTTGAAGATGGAGATCGGAAGCACAAGAAGAAGGCCATATCATATCACATATTATGAATTGCATGTGATGTTAATCCTTTATGCATCTTGTATTGCTTAGTTAACGACGGTAGCATTATAAGATGATCCCTCAAGCACACAAATTTCAAGTTTTAAAGTGTTCATCCTTAGTAACACCGTTGCTAAAGCTCGTTGTTTCGAAGCACCACGTGATGATGGGGTGTGTTAGATTCTGCGGGTGTATACAACGTGAGCAAGCCAGATTTGCTCATGCGGAAGCTAAGGTCTGATCTTGACGAGCCTAGCATGTACATACATGGTCTCGGAACATGGATCACCAAAAGGTAAAGCATGAGTCATATAGTAGATATGATGAACATGTTGATTGTTCGCCATTGAAGCTACATCAACTCTCGTGATGATCGGTTTTGATGTGGTGGATTTGGTTCATGTGATCACTAAAACCTCGCGTCCCATCCACCTCCAGTGGGTGACTCGAAGAGCGCCATGCACAAATCTGCGCTAGCTCTCATCAGACTCGTTGGAGCCGTGCTCCACGACGTGGCTCCTGTGGAGCCAAAGAAAAAAGATGCGGTCAAATTCACTCGCAACCCTATGCCTTCATACGAGGAGGACGAGCATGATCTGCCCTGACGTCGCAAGAGCCCACGGCTCCGCAGCAGCGACTACGGCGCTCACAAAGATCTCACCCAACGCAAGATCGACAAGGCACGTGCTAAATGCGCGTGTTCAACTGAATCCGACGAGGAAGACGATGGAGAGCTATGCGGAGCTAGATACTTCAGCAGATCCGCCCGGCGAACGCGAATGCCGAAAAATGTCAAGCTCCCTTCGGACACTCCGAAGTTCGATGACACGTAGGACCCAAAGTCTGGCTCAGCGACCACCTCTCATCCATCAAGTTGCACGGCGGAAACAGGAACACCGCCTTACAAAGCCTTCAACTGCAGCTGCCAGGCGCAGCTAAGATCTAGCTCAGCAGCCTGTCTTCTGGCTCCATCCGAAGCTGGGAGGAGCTGGCATACAGCTTCATCCGCAACTTCAAGGGCACCAGCAAGAGGCCAGCCTCGATCGAGAAACTATGATCCTGCACCCAACGTACCGGCGAGTCCATTCGCTCGTACATACTACACTGGTCCCATATCAAGAATTCCGCCGCACATATCTCCGAAGAAAGGACAATCGACGCCTTCAAGGATGGTGTCAAGCACCCAGACTTCAAGGAAGAACTTGGGCGCGTTAAGCCCAAGATGCTCGACCACCTCATGGACATCGCCAACTGATGGGCAGATGGCGAGGATTCCATCCACCGAACGCATTCGGATGATGAGGACGACTCTGGCCGTAGGCGAGAACGCCGGAGCAAAATAATATCACACGTCTATGACAATCGTGACGGAGTCGACATGGTCGTGGATGGATACGTCGACCGACGCAACGAAGGCAACCGCGGCAGCGGATACCGTGGAGGCTACTACCGCGACGGAGGGCAAGCCACATACGTGGCAACCTCGCAGCCGCGATGACGAGCCTTCGGCATACGACAAGTTGTCTGGTCCTTGAACCATCCACTTCTACATCGACAAACAAGATTGCAAGAAAAAGGTTAGCCACATGCTCAAGGATTGCCGCGAATTCCAGAAGCTCAGCGAGGGTCTAACCCAAATGCGGCGCAGATCGTGAACCCTGGATTTGGGCCCGCACCTGTACCAGGTGACATCGCCCACAGAGCTCCTCCACCACCACCCGTTGGACCGTCGAATCCAACAGACCAACACCAAATAACGGTGCGGGCGGATACCCGCCTCCAAAAGGGTCCCTGTTGATCTAGAAGGGGCGCCCAACTAACAAGGTGTAGAAGAAAATCACCCGCCAAGTTAGCCTGGCCGTGACCTCTCCACCAGCCATACCTAAGTACCTCAGCAGCTCGGAGTCATGCATCACATTTGATCGTTCGGATCACCCACGCCAGATCCCTCGCCTAGGTCATGCTGCCCTGGTGCTCGAGGCACATACCGGGGGGTTCAAGATGAACCACGTGTTCATGGACGGCGGCAGCGACATCAATCTGATGTTCGCCAGCACACTCGCGGCAATGCGGATCCTGCTGTGCAGCCTGGAACAATCAGACACAATGTTCCATGGCATAGTCCTAGGAAAGGGCATATACCCTCTGGGCAAGATATGGCTCGACGCAATCTTCGGCCAGCCCGTAAACTTTAGGCACGAGCGGCTAGAGTTTGAAGTGGTGGACCGGCCATCACAGTACCATGCCATCCTGATACGTTGGAAATGTATCTATAATTTTTGATGCTCCATGTTTGTTTAGTATCTACTTTGCTATACTTGTCCACACTTTGAGGTGCTTTTTACATGTTTTCTGGTACTAACCTACTAACAAGTTGCAACAGTGCCAGATGCCTGTTTTCTGCTATTTTTGGTTTCAAAAAAGTTGGTAAAGAAATATACTCGGAATTGGACGGGACAAACGCCAAAGTCAATTACTTTTAGTGGGGAACAAGAAGTCCAGAGGAGATCCGGAGGGGCCGTCCAGGGTAGCCAGACCCACCCTAGGCGCGGGTGGGCCCTACCCCGCGCCTGGCTAGGGTTTGGCGCCCTGGCCGCCGCCTTGGTCTCCCCCTTCGCCTATAAAAATCCCGATGCAGAAACCCTGAGTACCCGATCAAATCTCCACAAAACCGTCTGTAGTCGCCACCGCCGTCGTCCCTAGATCGGAGGGATCTGAAGTTCTTCCCGGCACCCTGCCGGAGGGGAGATCATCCCGGAGGCCTTCTCTCCGGTATGATGCGTGAGTAGTTCCACCTTGGACTATGGGTCCATGTAGTAGCTAGATGGTTGTATCTCCTCCTTTGTGCTTTCATGTATAGATCTTGTGAGCTCCGTTCATGATCAAGATCTAATCTATTTGTAATCATGCATGTTGTGTTTGCGGGGATCTGATGGATATTGAGATTATTGTGTTGGTTTGATTAATGTTTTTGTCTTTATGATTCTATCATGTCTGTGTTGTTTGTGATCTTGCATGCTCTCCGTTGCTAGTAGCTATCTTGGCCAAGTAGTTGCTAGTGACTCCAAGAGGGGGTATTTATGTTCGATAGTGGGTTCATGCCTCTAGTTTCCAAGGGAAGTGACAGAAATCTCTTCGGTTGTAGATGTGTTGTTGCCACTAGGGAGAAAACAATGGTCTCTTGTTCATGGAACATGTGGACTGTTTACCTTACACACTTTGCTTAAAGCAGTTGTCTATTGCTTGCAACTTAATACTGGAGGGGGTTCGGATGATAACCTGAAGGTGGACTTCTAGTCATAGATGCAGTTGGATGGCAGTCTATGTATCTTGTTGTATTACCCAATCGAATCTCATAGGATCTTTCTGACTAGTAATTGCATTGTTATGCCTTGCTCAGTTTCATGTCAATTGCCCTGCTGTAATTTGTTTACCCTTCATGCCATGTTGTTTATCTAAGGAGAGCACCTCTAGTGAACTATGGGCCCCGGTCCAATCTTTACCATTGATACATCTTCCACTGTTACTTGTTTACTTGCTGCAAACCATTACCTTCCACACCATACGTTTAATCCTTTGTTACAGCAAACCGGTGAGCTTGACAACCTCACTGATTCGTTGGGGCAAAGTCTTGAGTTTGTGTTGTGCAGGTCTCCGTTTTGCTTGCAACACCTGTGTGACGTTTCCTTCCTCCTTCTGGTTCGATAACCTCGGTCTCTACTGAGGGAAGACTTGCTGCTTGCTACTTCACACCTTGCTCTTGGGGTTTCCAACGAAGTGCTCCACGTCAGCACCATCACATCCTCGGGCGTGTGGCATTCGCATGATTCCTAGCAGTACCGCACTACATGTACCTGCTACTGAAGATGCCAGGACCCAGGGGTGTCATCACCGTCCAGGGAAGCTTCACCCGATCCGACCACTACGACAGAGACTTCAACAGAATCTCCCAGTCGTTTGGCATGCAGGAGGAGTTCACGAGGCTCATAGAGGTGACAGACAACGGGGTGCCCCCAGTCACCGGGCAAAATGCACCTGATATGTCATTCGACTCCACGATCAACACAAAAAAGGTGCAGGTCCACCCGACGGACGCCTCCAAGACGGCGTTGATCGCCAATGACCTCAGCCCCGCATAGGAAAGTGCGCTCGTCGAATTCCTCCATGAGCGCTGGGAAATTTTCGCCTGGTGTCCTACGGACATGCCAGGAGCTCCCAGGGAATTCGCCGAGCATGCACTCAATGTGTTCCCTGACGCGAAGCCAGTCAAGAAGTCGATCCGACGACTGTATGAACCAAGAGTTGAAACCGTTGGAATCAAAGTCAACAGACTGCTCGATGCCAACTTCATCCAGGAAATCAAGGAGAGCGAGTGGCTGGCCAACACCATGCTGGTCCCCAAAAAGAACACGGACTTCCTGCGGATGTGCGTGGACTTCACATCACTCAATAAGTACTGTCCCAAGGACCTCTTCCCTTTACCGCGGATCGATCAAATCATCGATTCGACTGCAGGATGCGAGAAACTCTCCTTCCTCGATGCCTACTCAGGCTACAACCAGATTCGGCTAAAGGTCGAAGACTAGGATAAAACGGCGTTCATTATGTCGTTCGGCATGTTCTGCTACAATACCATGCCCTTCGGGCTGAAGAATGCAGGTGCCACGTATTAGAGGTGCCTGCAGGCATGCCTGAAAAACCAGATCGGTCGCAACATTCAAGTCTATGTCGAAGACATAGTAATCAAGACCAGGGAGGCCAAGACGCTGATCGACGATCTCCGCGACACGTTTGATAACCTTGATCACTGCAAGATCAAGCTAAACCTAGAAAAGTGCGCCTTTGGCATCCCATCTGGCCAACTAATCAGCTACTTCATCTCCCAACGGGGGACCGAGGTGAATCCAAAGAAAATCAGGGCCATACTAGCCATGGAGAAGGCAAAGAACCTCAAAGGTTTCCAGCAGCTGGCCGGGCGGATCGCAGCATTGAGCAGAATCATCAGCCGCATGGGTGAGAAGGCCATATCCTTTTACCAGCTACTACGTAAGGCGGACAAGTTCGAGTGGACACCCGAAGCAGATGACGCATTCGAGGACCTCAAGCGGCTGCTCTCCACCTCCGTGTCCTGGTCAGGCCAAAGGAACGAGAGCCTTTGCTACTATACATCGTAGCTATGCATCAAGTGGTAAGCACCATACTCGTTGTTGAACGACCCGAAGATGGCAAGACTCATGGGGTCCAACGCCCAATCTACTACCTCAGCGAGGTACTGACTCCAACAAAGTAGAGGTACCCTCACTACCACAAGCTCGCCTACGGCGTATTCATGACGGCTCGACAGCTGAGCCACTACTTCCAGGAGCATCAGATCATGGTCGTCAACGACGCCCCACTGTCCAACATCCTGAACAACCCCGAAGCCACGGGACGCGTAGCCCTGTGGGGCATCAAGCTGTCTCCTCTAGACATAGTCTATGAGCGGCGCAAGGCCATCAAATCTCAGGTCCTCCCTGACTTCTCGTCCACTGGATGGAACTCCAGCTGCCGGACACTCCGGACATGACGCAATCATGGACGATGCACTTTGACGGCTCCAAGCGCGAGGCTGGAGCAGGGGCCGGCATCATACTGACGTACCCTCAAGGCGACAAGATGAAATACGTCCTTCGGATGAAATTTCGTGCCTCCAACAACAAGGACGAATATGAGGCCCTCATCCACAACATGAAGATGGCCAAGATCTGCGGCGCAACGCGCCTCGTCATCTACGGTGACTCGAACCTTGTCGTCCAGCAGACGATGAATGAGTGCGACGCTCACAGCGCCAGCATGATCGCGTATCGCGCGCTCTACAACTCACTCGAAGGGGACTGATGGCTGTGAGCTGCAGCACGTCGGAAGGGGAAGCAACAAAGAAGCTGACAGACTCGCCAACATTGGCTCCACCTGCACACGGGTGCCACCAGGTGTGTTCCTCGAACAAATATGTGAACCCTCTATCAAGAGAAAATTCCCAAAGGGTTCAACCAAAGAAGCAGAGCACTTGGGGGCTGCGCCACCCGAAGGACATGAAGGACCCAAAAAACTCGAAACCGTGGCCGAGCTGGTCAGCCTGATGCAGGTCATGGCAGTCGAAGAGACATGGACGCAGTCGTACCTTTGGTACCTGATAAACATTGAACTGCCCGATGACCCGACAGATGCCCGGCACATATCTCGCCGATCAAAAGCCTTCACCATAATCAACGACGAGTTGTACAAGCGCAGTATTTCGGGTGTGTTCCAACAGTGCATCACCATCGGTGATGGAAAAAGAATCCTCCAGGACATCCACGAAGGTATATGCGGCCACCACGCAGGCAGCCGCTCCCTAGTCGCCAAAGCTCTACGAGCAGGGTTCTAATGGCCAATCGCCATGAACAACGCCAAGGACATCGTCCAGAGGTGAAACGCCAGTCAAAGATACGCGGACAAGCCGCACGCACCAGGATCCGAGCTGAGTTCCATACCGTTAGCATGTCCCTTCGCCCAATGGGGCCTCGACATGATTGGCAAACTTCCAAAGTCCTCGCTAGGAGGCCACGTCTTCCTCCTGGTCGCAGTCGATAAATTCACCAAGTGGATCGAGGCCATGCCCGTCACCAACCAAAGCGGCAAAACTGTCGTCAAGTTCTTCGAATCCATTGTCTATAGATTTGGCGTGCCTCACATCATCATCACGGACAATGGCTCGAACTTCATCTCAAAGGAATTTCAATGCTTTTGCGGGAACCTCGGCATCAACATATCCTACGCCTCGGTGGCGCACCCACAGACCAATGGACAGGTCGAAAAGGCCAACGGCCTCATAGGGAATGGCATCAAAAAGCGCCTACTGTGCCCACTCGAAAAAGGCTTGCGGGAGCCTGGGCAGAAGAGCTACCCTCCGTTCTCTGGAGCCTGCGTACAATGCCAAACAGCTCAACCGGCTACACGCCCTTCTTCATGGTGCACGGAGCCAAAGTCGTGCTGCCTACCGAGGTACGCCACTAGGCCCCACGGGTCGTCGCCTACAGCGAAGTTGAATCATTAGTCACACTCGAATATGTCGTCGACACACTCGACGAGGCACGTGACATCGTCGCGGCTCGCTCAGCGGTCTACCAGCAGAGCCTCCGCAACTACCACAGCCACCGGTTGCGCCCAAGGTCCTTCTTCGAAGGAGACCTCGTCCTGTGACTCAAGCAAGAACGTCGCAAAAAGCTCGAGTCACCCTGGGAAGGACCCTACATCGTCACCGAAGTCATCCCAGGTGGCGCCTATCACCTCATGGACGTCACATCAGGAGTCGAATACTCCAACCCCTGGAACGTCGCACAACTGCCATGCTTCTACCCCTAGTTACCCTTTACTTTCAATAAGGCTACTCAGCTGAACAATGTATCTCCTAGTTTTCTATGAATAAAAGCTAAGTCCCTTGGCTGAAATATCTTTTTTCTTTACATTACTTATCTCTAAAACACGCTCGGGGGCTACGCCTCACCTCACGACTTCGTCGACTGAGAACAACGCATACAACCCAAGTAGCTGACCACGTCAGGCTAACGAAAGGGACATGCAAATTACAAAAGCACCATGTGCCAATATACACATAACACTTTACAAAGGGCACTATGAGCCCACTCGAATAAATAAAAAATTTACATTAAGTTTTTTCTTTACAGGATCTACCTATTCTGGAGCATTACATTCGCCCGCTGCTTGAATAGATCTATGATCTCCTCAGCATGCTGCGCCACAGCCACATAATGTGGGCGCATGTCCCATAGACTGCCATCTGGTCGAAGGGGCGGCCCAGTCGCCACCTCTGCAAGATTAACATCACGATGATGCAACCGAACGAGCGATAAGGCAGCCTTCACCCTAGCAATCAGCTAATGTCGCACCAACTTTTTGACGTGGCCTACGTCCCAAAATTTCGCAAGAAGGCCCCAAAAGGTGGAAGGCGCAGCATCCAAAGGGAACATGACGGACCAAATGGCCGCCAGAGAAGTCGTTGCCTGCTTAAGCCCCCGAAGAACCTGGAGCACGCGATCTTGCACTGTCGCAAGGATGATGGCCCAATCGCGGTCCATCCAGAAGAAGCCACCAGCCTCCAGGTCCTGTTGTGTTAGGCAATTCATCCAAATCGCGACGCGCTCTTTCTCTTCCCTCGAAACGAGATTGACATCTGCACCAAGCACGGAATAAGATGGCATACAAATAGGGTGCACCCGAAAGACCAATCGGCTGTCAAAAACTTACATTGAAGTTGTTCACTCATATGCCGCAACTCCCCAAGCAAGAACTGTAGGGGTTCGTCGCATGGAAAACAAAAAATTTCTACCGCATACACACAAACAAGCCAAGATCTATCTACTAGATTGTAGCAACCAGTCGATAGAAGCACTCACCCTCAAAGATTCCAAAGCGGTTAACAAGAGCATATTCTCGTGGGTGATGTAGTTGTACACTTGCCGATCTCAAGATCGCGTAGACGATCATTCCGGCGCTGAGTTCCGGCAGCGCTTCCGCAGTCGGTCACATGTTCGGTACTCGATGAAGACCTTCCTCTCCCTTGTTCCAGTAGGCAGCGGAGGTTGTAGTTCTCCCCTCATGAATCCGGCAGCATGACGGCATGGTGTCGGAAGTAGAGGGAAGATCCCGCAGGGCTTCGCCTAAGCCGGTGCGAGTTATGGTGGATTTAGGGTTTCCCGAAAATCTAGGGTTTAGAAAACCGGGAGGAGGAGAAGGTGTCGGTGGCGGCTAGAGCGGCGGCGATGGCGCAAGGCAGCGGCGGCGCAAGGCGGCGTCTGGCGGTGGCGCGATGGCGGGTCGGCGGCGGCGGCTCGGGTGGAGAGGGGCTAGGGCTTGTGTGCTTTGGGGCAGGCCTCCCCCTCTATTTATGAGAGGGGGCAGCCTTGGGAGGGGTGGGTTTGAATCCAAACCCAAACCCAAGTTGGATTGAGAGAAGGACTTGTTTCTTCTCCCACTAGGAAACCATTGTTCCAGTTTGACTTTTCAAACTTCCAGTTTGACTTTCAATTTAGAGCTTTAATTCTCTCTTGCAAATGCACACACCAAGTGACCTAGGATATGATCCAATCATTCCACTTACCCATGACACATTCATGGACCATTCTCCTTCCGGACCGGTGATCCTTCTAGAACCTTCTAGAACCTCTCCGACGGAAACATTGGAATCTTCCCAAACTCCGGAATCAGACTTTCCTTATATGAATCTCATTCTCCGGACCATTCCGGATCTCCTCGTGATATCCCGGATCCCATCCGAGACTTCGAACAACATTCGGTATCCCTACTAACATTCCATATCTACTAAACAACATCGAATCCTTAAGTGTGTCTCCCTATGGTTCGTGAATTATGCGGACATGACCGAGACACTTCTCCGATCAATAACCAATGGAGGAATCTGGAAATTCATATGGCTCCCACATATTTCTACGATTACTTTGCGATCGAATGAACCACTTTACATATGATACCAATTTCCCTTTGTCTCATGATAGTTTACTTATCCGAGGTTTTGATCGTCGGTATCTCTGCATACCTAGTTCAACCTCATTACCGATAAGTACTCTTTTCTCGTTCCCGTGATATGTGATCCCTTGTGAGCCATTCACATGCTTGCAAGCCAATTGGATGACATTCCACTGAGAGGGCCCAGAGTATATCTATCCGTCATATGGATGGACAAATCCCACTCTTGATCCATGTGCTTCAACCCATACTTTCTAAACACTCAATGCCACCTTTATAGCCACCCAGTTAGGGTGTGGTGTTTGATGTCATCAAAGCATCCTTCCGGTGATGGTGATTAGCATGATCTCATGGTCGAAGGAATTAGGTTACTATGTATCAAAAAGCTTATAGCAAACAAACTATTAAAATTACTTGATCTTTATGCTACGTTTATCTATAGGAGTATGTCCATCACACCATTCTCCTAATGATATGATCTTGTTGTTAATAACATCTCAATATTCATGATCGAGAAACCACGATCATCTATTAACCAACAAGCTAGTATTATAAAGAGGCTTTACTAGGGACTCTAATTTAGTTTACAAATCACACAAGTATTAATGTTTCCGATTAATACTATTATAGCATGAGTGTAAACATTTATAATAAACACAAAGATATAATAATAACCACTTTTATTATTGCCTCTAGGGCATATCTCCAACAAGAACTCCTCCCTGGCCGTGGATCGCTCAGCATTGGACTTCCACACATCCGCGTGGCCTCGAATGCTAAGGATGTCCTTCTCCAAGCTTCAGACATGATCGCGGAGAAAATCCAACTGCGACACATCATCCAAAGATGGTCGCAGCTCGGGAGCAGTCGGAGTAACAACAGGAACCTCACCCGAAGGACCCTAAAGGCAAATAAATCAAGCATGAACATCACAAGCATTTCTGGCAGCAGCTCGAAAGATAAACTTATATACATTAATAAATCCACCTCGTGGCATAGTTGGTCTTGTTCATCAGCAAAAATTTACAGAAGGAAGCAAAAGAGGAAACTACATCATCTAAATTACAAAGGCCTATGCTCCCGCATTCGGGGTGGCCTTGGAGCCAGACTGCCTACTCTTGACCTCCTGCTGCTGATTCGCCGCGTAGTCAGCCAGGAGATCAATGAGCTTCGGCCCATAGCGCTTACAGTGAGAAGTAAGGAGGGCGAAAGCTACCTCAGAGCCATCTGTAGCCGTCGGCATCTGGCACGTGATGTGCAGAAGATCCAGCTCAACTCCAGACGCCATCGCCATGGCCAGCCCCATGGAAGCACCAAGGCCCTTCTTCTTGCGCTTGTACTCAGCCGAGGCCTCCTCTGAAAGGGCATCTACAAGGGCGTCGACGTCATCAAGGACAACGCCCTTGGGGACGACCTCCTTGTAGAAGCGCACGAGCACTTTCCTGGCCTTCTCCAAGGAGCCCGTGGCAGCAGCGCAATGATCTTCGACCATAGCGGCGGCATCACCCAAAGCCTCTCCATGCTCTAGCGCACCACGCTCAAACGTGATGCCTGAAGCATCTTAAATAAAGAAGAAGAAAGACCTGAATGAGAAAGGACAAGCCGCAGTCGAAAAAACACAAGACATAAACAAGGCAAGGAAACTCACCAGAAATAGCTTTGGCTGCAGCCATAAGCTTATCCGCCAACTCCTTCTCGTGGGCGGCCGCTGCGGCCATGAGCTGCTACTCGCGATCGGCAGCCTCCCTCTGCAGGCGCTCCTTGGCTTCAGCAACATCAGCTGCCCTCTTCTCCGCCTGGCCGAGGCTCTTTTCGAGAGCGTTTAGCCTTCGGAGCGCATCATTGTTTTCATCTGCAAAACAATAAGACAACTGATCAATACTAGAAAATCTTTGGAGCAGACGAACAAAAACAGGGCGAAAAGTCACATACCTTGAAGCTGCTGCAGGTCAGCCTCCAGCGCCAGATGCTGCTGGATAAGGAGGTTGGCGCCATGCACAAAGGTCTATAGAGGAAACATAAACACAAGTCGATAAATAAAGGGCTCGGGGGCTCCCCCCAAAATGATCAACAAAGTCAAAAACAAAAAGGGCCCAGGGGATCCCCCCATGGAGCATGAAAAGTAACACTTATATGTTAAGGTGAGGACTCCGAAGGTTTGCGAGCTGCCTTCTGAGTCACGACCACCCGAGCCTCTCCCTCAGAGGAGTTCAGACCATCATCCTTAGAGTCGGCCACCACATGGGGAATAGAAGCCATTGGCTTTGACTCCGCCATAATCTTTTGAGTGTCCCTATTAAAGGACTCCTCTGAAGGGTTGTTGCAAGAAAAGATCAGATTCACATCACATCGAGATTACACAGACGAACAATAGAAAAGACTCGGGCGAAATAGCATACGACTCGATGTCCGATAAATTGAAGACGGGATCCGCGTTCTGCTTCTTCTTCTTGGCCGGCGGCTACGGAGCCACCGCCCGAAGAGGCACGGCAAGAAAAGGTGCAGGCGACGCACCATCATCCTCACCATGCTCCTTGAGGAATGGCGGACCTCTTGGAGTTGGAGGGGTAGACGCATCCAAAGACTCGCTCTGGGTGCTCTTTCGGGTTCGCCCTTCACTCACCTCGGGAGCATCCGTCGTAGGCGACTGCGCCGAAGGAAGCTCGGACTCAGAATCCACCTCCTCATTGTCCGGTGCTTCCGCAAACTTCTCAGGTAGAGGAGGCATATACCCTGTTACCTTGAGGGGCTACAAGGAAAAGCAAAAAGATAAACAAGATAAATAACAACAGTAGGCAACAAACACTCAAACGCAGAGCTACAAGTATCACCTAGGAAACCCCTTTATTGGTGCTAAAAGGAGTGGTCAAAGATTTCCTCGGGAGGTCCTCATCAAGTTTGGCCTTCAGCAGGGGACGAAGGGCCCTATCCAGGTCACCCTAAGACAATTCTTCGAATGAAACCCTTGTCGGATCGCTAGGGCTGGCATAGAGGAACATTGGGTGCACCATCTCTTGGAGTGGCTGCACTCGGCACTTGAGGAAGATGCGGATAATGTCGACACCATTGACCTATTTGCTTGACACCAGCTGAAGATCCTCCACCCGCTGGTAAAGCCTCTCCACCTCTTCGGATTCACCTTCTAGGATGTGGTTCTTCCACAATCTCTTTCGGATCATCTGCAGGGTGGAATCGAAGGGGGCAAGCCCATATTGCTGACCGTCCAGCTTAACATCATGGATGTAGAACCACTTCTGGCGCCATTGCTGGACGGACTCGCAGATAGAAAAAGAGAAGAATTGGACGGAGCAGCGGATGGAAATGATATAGCCACCGAGTGGATAAACACCACCGGAGCCAGATTGCCTCTTCAAGAAATATAGCTTCCGGAAGAGGCCAAAGTGCGGCTCGATACCGAGCCAGCACTCGTAAAGAGTTACGAAGCAAGCAATGTGAAGAAGATAATTGGGAGACAAATGATGCAATTGAATCCCGTAAAAGAAGAGGAGACCACGAAGAAAATCGTGAGCAGGAATGATGTCTACGCACTTCTATTCTTGTAGACAGTTGTTGGGACTCCATGTGCAGAGGTTTTTAGAACAACAGCAAGTTTCCCTTAAGTGGATTACCCAAGGTTTATCAAACTCAGGGAGGAAGTGGTCAAAGGTATTCCCTCTCAAGCAATCCTGCAATCAAGATACAAGAAGTCTCTTGTGTCCCCAACACACCCAATACACATGTCAGGTGTATAGGTGCACTAGTTCGGCGAAGAGATAGTGAAATACAAGTGGTAACGGTGCCAGAAAAGAGCTTGACGGTGAGGTAAAGACTAAAGGCAACAAGAAGTAATCAAGCAAACATGCAATAGATATAGTAGCAAACGGTGTTTCAATGTTTAGAAACAAGGCCTAGGGATCATACTTTCACTAGTGAACACTCTCTCATATAAATATCCTCTCTTCATGATACTACTCTTAACTACTCTCTGGTTGGACACTCTAATCCATGGTAGGGCTATAACAACACACCTCAAAGTCTGTCTTCCCCAATCTAGATAACCCCACACTATCACCTTGAGCGCTAGATGGTTCCAACAAACACCACAATTTCATAAAGACATCCAACTCCAAATATAACTCATAACAAATATTTAATCTAGCCAAAGTGCCACACACGGTATGCATGCTATCACTTTCACACACGTGGGGAAAAGCATAGATCTATTAAAGCACAAAGAGTATTTATGGACTCAAACCTAAGTGCCACCATGGCGTGCACGATGTCACTTTCACACACATGGGGAGAGCAGAGATCTAATGAAGCACTTGAGTAGCAAGGTAGATCTACTTGATTACAAAGCTCATGACCACAACAAGATCATGCATATAGAGAGAGATGAACACATAGCTACCGGTAGAGCCCTTAGCCTCGAGAGAGAACTACTCCATCCTCATCATGGGAATCAGCAACGGTGATGAAGATGGTGGTGGAGATCGATGGAGATGGCTCTGGGGCCACTTCCCCGTCCCGGCAGGGTGCCGGAACAGAGACTTTCTGTCCCCCGAATCTCCCCTTCGTTGGCGGCGGCGCATCAGAGGTTTTTGTGGATTTCTTCTGGATGCCCTAGGGTTTTTGGGTCGGAGGCTTCTTATAGGCAAAGGAATCAAGGTCTGTGGGGGTCCAGAGGGCCACACCCCCTGTGGGCGCCTCTAGGGCTTTCCTGCACCTAGGGGGTGTGGCCACCCTATGGCCCCCCTCCGGCTCTGCTTCGTGGTTCCGTGTTGCTCCGGGAAAATAATGACTTTGGCTTTTGTTCCGTCCAATTCCGAGAATATTGATTTTCTGCCTTTCTGGAACCAAAAACAGAAGAAAACAGGCAACTGGCACTGTGGCAACTTGTTAATAGGTTAGTTCCAGAAAAGATATAAAAACACCTCAAAGTGTAGACAAAGCAAAGCAAAGTAGATAAAAACAAGCATGGAACATCAAAAATTATAGATACGTTTCCAACGTATCAAGTATCCCCAAGCTTAACTCCTGCTCGTCCTCGAGTAGGTAAGTGATAAAAGAATAATTTTTGAGGTGACATGCACCTCAAAACCAAGATGAAACCATTTGCAAGCATTGAAAGCTGGAATCAAAGAACTCTAAACATGTGCATGAAAGATGGAGTTCTAGCAATAAGACATAGTAACTATGCATGCAACATGAAAGGCTACAAACAAAGATCACGAATAATATGCATTGAAAAACATTTGTTTGTTTCACATACAGAAAACATAGCATAGTGGAATTCAACTTGTCCCTCATAGAGTAGCAAATAGATGCATAAGACACCTTCAAAGTTCACAAGGGTGACTAGAAACAAATAGCACAAGAACAAGTAATATCACAATATGCATTAATCGATAAGCTTTGGAACACTGCACACAAAATGACAACTATGTTCTCTTAATGGTGCCTAAAGGTAGAAGGTGGAGACTCAATAGTGGTGGAAGAAAGACCTTTTATAAAGGAAGTAGGGATTTCAAGTTTCGAAAAGAGCTTCCAAAAATTATGGTACTTGTTAGCATTCAGCCCTCATTGCCCCTATCATAAGCATCTTGAAGTGGTTAAGGTTTAAAGTGAACAAAAATGGAGTATATGCTTGACGAAGTATAAGTTGGCAATCTCAAGTCCCTTGAATACGAGGGACACACCTCATGCTACTCAACTTTAGTCACATATAAGTTTTTGTCATTGTAAGTATTTACATATCATTGAGAACCGCCAATGGGGTACCCCTTGCACATGGTACAGGAGCTATCCCATAACCAAAATGACAAGGCAAGAAGACAATGAGCATCTCAACAATCTTCTTATTTACCATGGGAATATGGTGCTTTTTTCTCTCTTTCCTCTTTTCTCAAAGTGTCTCTTTTTTATAAGAAGAATGCTTCATAGATGTCACTATGGTGATGCTGCAAGTTTCCACCATGATTAGGCATGGCTTAGGCTAGCGGCCCAGGCGTTTCTATAACACAGGATATAAACTCCATGGACTTACAAGTTTCCTCTTTATTTCACACCGGTGACATCCATAGACAAAAGAGCATGATATCAACTAAGTACAAAGTACAAGTCCAATGTTGAAAACGTTCCCCGTGATAGCATGGTTCTGCTAATTCCAACTTATAAGTGCAAGCATATACAACATAGATGACACAATGGTTCAAGTTTATTAGGGGCAAAGAATATAAAGTGTGCCATCAAGTTTGTGAGGGCTTTAATCACTAAGTTTTCACATAACAAAATAGTTTTTAATTGGAAGATAGATGAAAACAAGAATATACTTGGAATGGTGTAACACACCATGCATGGGAGTTTATAGTGGACACTTTGGAATAACTTGGTTTCTTTGGAGTTGGAAGCATGAGTAGAGCTTACTCATACAAGTGGAGGCTAGCAAAATACTGGGATCAACCAACTAAGAGAGCAATAATGGTCATAATCATGCAGAGCAACAAAACATTACTAATCAAAGCATAGAGTGGTACTACAAGTCAAGTTCTAAATGATCATAAAGGCTATGGTGACTCGTTCATAGTCATAACATGGTGTGAGCATGTGCCAAGTCAACCCAAACAAAGCATCAAAGAGAATACCACAATACTATGCTTTTGTATGCTAAAACAACACATGATTCCTTCAAGGCACACTAAGAAATCCCAATTGTTTGGAACAAGACATGCTACAGCAATAATCACTAAGCATAAGGTCAAAACAACACCTAGCATTTCATGCTAAAGTCTAAGTCACAGTCAATGCAAACTCCCTTTTGTACCACTTAAGCATGAAGCTTCCTACTCTTTTCCAACACCAAACAACTTATTTGAAACAACTCACAAAGATAATAATCAATAAAGATGAGTGAGCTTGTCTCACAAATCCACAAAGAATAAGTAAAAAGTTCTAAGCTGAAAGCACAAGAAAACTAAGGCTGAACACAATGCTAGCAAAAGTGAACACTCACAAAACAATAAGAGTGAAAACTAGAGTGTTCTAGGCAATGGAAACAGAGTGTGTCTCTATCCAAAAGAGTGAAAACTAGAGTGTTCTAGATGGTTCCAACAAACACCACAAGTTCATACAGACATCCAACTCCAAATATAACTCATAACAAATATTCAATCTAGCCAAAGTGCCACACACGGTATGCACGTTGTCACTTTCACACACGTGGGGAAAAGCATAGATCTATTAAAGCACAAAGAGTATTTATGTAGACTCAAACCTAAGTGCCACCATGGCATGCACGCTGTCACTTTCACACACATGGGGAGGGCAGAGATCTAATGAAACACTTGAGTAGCAAGGTAGATCTACTTGATTACAAAACTCATGACCACAACAAGATCATGCATAGAGAGAGAGATGAACACATAGCTACCGGTAGAGCCCTTAGCCTCGAGAGAGAACTACTCCCTCCTCATAATGGGAATCAGCAATGGTGATGAAGATGGTGGTGGAGATCGATGGAGATGGCTCCGGGGGCACTTTCCCATCTCGGCAGGGTGCCGAAACAGAGACTTTCTGACCCCCGAATCTCCCCTTCGGTGGTGGCGGCGCAGTAGAGGTTTTTGTGGATTTCTTCTGGATGCCCTAGGGTTTTTGGGTCGGAGGCTTCTTATAGGCGAAGGAATCAAGGTCAGTGGGGGTCCAGGGGTCCCACACCCCCTGTGGGCGCCTCTAGGTCTTGCCCGCGCCTAGGAGGGTGCGACCACCCTGTGTCCCCCCTCCGGCTCTGCTTCGTGGTTCCGTGTTGCTCCGGGAAAAATATTGACTTTGTCTTTTGTCCCGTCCAATTCCGAGAATATTGATTTTCTGCCTTTCTGGAACCAAAAACAGAAGAAAACAGGCAACTGGCATTGTGGCAACTTGTTAATAGGTTAGTTCTAGAAAAGATATAAAAACACCTCAAAGTGTAGACAAAGCAAAGAAAAGTAGTTACAAAACAAGCATGGATCATCAAAAATTATAGATATGTTTCCGATGTATCAAGGAAGAGAGAGACCACGGATGACAAATGCATAAAACATCACTCTAAACCCTTCGGGTGGGCGGGGGATTACCTCATCACCAGGGAGAATGGCATACTCCTTGTTCTGGGAGATCAACCCAGCATTGCGCATCTTGTGCAAATCCCCATCACGCATATTCGTACGCCTCCACCCGCCATCAATGTTGCGGTCCATAGCGGCAACCTTCTTGCCACCGCTGGTGGCGCTCGAGCCAGCTCCGGTGGTGGACTTCTTCGGCTTGCCCATCGTATGGCGACGAGTTCGGCGGTGCGTGTTGAGAAAAGAGAAGGAAAGGTGCGAAGAATTTCCAGTGCGCAGTAGAGGGAATCAACGCTCGTGAAAATGGAGGCAATGGAGATGAGCAAATGACGGAGGATAAAAGAAAACTACTGACGATGCACACAAGCCGTTGATGCAGAAGCCCTAGCGCACACCTCAAATCTAACCCTACACGTGTCAACACTACACCGAACCGTCGCCAGCACGCCGTCCACTACGCACGGAAATCGTGGAGACACTATAATTTTCGCCATGTCTGCGCATGACTAGTCAACTTCAAGTCAGAGGGTGGGACCCACGATCTTCTCGTCACATCATCTCTGCTGCCACAGACGGTTGAGATCACCAATCGTCAGCACTGACGTCATCAAGGCCAAACCAGCAACGGCTAGAAGTTTTCGGCTAATAAATCAAGTACTTACTCGAATCTACGATTCGAGAAACTACTCGGGGCTACTCCTATCAGGAGCGCTGGCCGCGCACCCAAGACATGACTAAGGTAACTACACTTTGCAAATATCTTCGAGTCCTACGTCGAGTCTGCGACTCCACTACGGACTTGGGGGCTACTCCCATAGGGAGGATCGGTTGAGCATCCGAAAAAATTGTGTCCTTCGGACCTTAGCTGAAAACAACTGAACTAAAGTCTCTGCTCGAGTCTACGACTCAAAAAGCACTCGGGGGCTACTCACATAGGGAGCGCTAGCCGCGCACCCTATGAATTCTTCGATTGCGATCCTTCGGATCAAATAGGACAAAATCATTTTGGCAACTTTTCGCAAACAAACGCTAAGTGAGAAGCAATCTCCTTGGCCACCCGAAACACCTCCGTGGTGATAAAATTTCAGATGTTGTGTCGGTGATGCAAAGATAAGCCCTACATATATCATCTGATGGCCTGGTAACGCACCTGACTGCGCTCTGCCAGTAAACTCCTGTGTCAATAGGCACGATGAAAAATCCTGATGGACGCGTTGGGTACATCACTTCAAAATCACTGGGATTCGACTCCTGTAAGTCCACAACGGCCTGAGCCAAATCACACCAGCAATCATTCGAATTCGAGTCCAGGGACTCGAGTTTGACGAAGATCGTGTTATTTTGTCCTATGACAGTTAACAGGCCATGATCCGTCGGGAGAGCCAGGCGCACGCATCAACAATCCCTATGAACAAAAAATAGTTTCTCTTTAAAACAACAGGTTCAAACTACACCAGAAGGATTGAAGAGTGCTCAGCCGAATCTACGATTCGACTGAACACTTGGGGGGTACCGACATGGATATACCCCACGGGTACACGACATTGGTATACCTGGTCCGGTCCAAGGAAGGCCTACGTCAAGACACACGGCCCATCAAGACTTCGGGTGGCCCAAGCCCATGACATTTTCGACTCCTTGGAGGACAAGTCTAGATTAGATAGAATTTCAAAGGGTACTAACCCTAATTTGTAACCGACTCGACCTAAGCCCGGGACCTGCCTATCTATATAAAGGCCAGGAGGGTACAGCAAGAAGGATCTCTCTTCCACCATTGCATACATACCTTCATGCCAGATTGCATCTGCGCACCCCTGTAACCTTCGGTTTCGCCATAATCAAGAGCAGACAAGCAGGAGTAGGGTTTTCCCTCCGGGGGCCTGAACCTGGGTAAACCTCGTGTCCCGAGTTGCTTGTCTGTTAACCGTTCGCGATCTCCAGCATCTCCATCTTCTCCAAAACCCAAGTCCGTAACAATGGGCATTGACGAAATTAACCCTCTTCACCACAGGTTCGGTTGGACGATGCCCCTCACCCACCACCCAAGTATCATGGAAGACGACGTCGCTGATACGTCAGACGTGTCTATCTTTTGGTGTATTAGACATATATCTACCTATGCATTAGATATTTATCTACATATGTATCAGACATATATCTATCTATGTATGAGACACCTTTCTATTATTTCACAATTTTATTCGACAAACACTTCAACATAGCTTGCAACACAGTTCAACATAACTTGTGGTAAATCTGTAAGAGCGCTCTCTATCCCTAGCATGATGTCTTGCCCTTTCCCTTAGATGATGCCTCGCCCTTGCTCTTCTTGTCATTGTTCTGTTGGAGATATGCCCAAGAGGCAATAATAAAGTGGTTATTATCATATCTTCATACTTATGATAAATGTTTACATACCATGCTATAATCGTATTAACCGGAAACATTAATACTCGTGTGATTTGTAAACTAAATTAGAGTCCCTAGTAAAGCCTCTTGTTAAACTAGCTTGTTGGTTAATAGATGATCGTGGTTTCTCGATCATGAACATTGAGATGTTGTTAACAACAAGATCATATCATTAGGAGAATGGTATGATGGACATACTCCTATGATAAGTGTAGCATAAAGATCAAGTCATTTTAATAGTTCAATTGCTATAAGCTTTTTGATACATAGTAACCTAATTCCATCGACCATGAGATCATGCTAATCACCATCACTAGAAGGATGCTTTGATGACATCAAACACCACACCGTAACTGGGTGGCTATAAAGGTGGCATTGAGTGTTCAGAAAGTATGGGTTGAGACACATGGATCAAGAGTGCGATTTGTCCATCCATATGACGGATAGATATACTCTGGGCCTTCTCGGTGGAATGTCATCCAATTAGCTTGCAAGCATGTGACTGGCTCACAAGGGATCACATATCACGGGAACGAGAAAAGAGTACTTATCGGTAACAAGGTTAAACTAGGTATGCAGAGATACCGACGATCAAAACCTCGGATAAGTAAACTATCGTGAGACAAAGAGAAATTGGTATCGTATGTAAGTGGTTCATTCGATCGCAAAGTAATCGTAGAAATATGTGGGAGCCATATGAATTTCCAGATTCCTCTATTGGTTATTGATCGGAGAAGTGTCTCGATCATGTCCGCATAATTCACGAACCGTAGGGAGACACACTTAAGGATTCGATGTTGTTGAGTAGTTATGGAAAGATGAGTAAAGAGACCGAATGTTGTTTGGAGTCTCGGATGGGATCCGGGATATCACGAGGAGATACGGAATGGTCCGGAGAATAAGATTCATATAAGGAAAGTCATGTTTCGGAGTTCGGGAATGATTCCGGTGTTTTCACCAGGAATATTCTAGAAGGGTCTGGAAGGTCCGGCACTCCGGAGGGGAAGGGTACATGGATGTGTCATGACAATGTGGAATGATTGCATCATATACTAGGTCACTTGGCTGGGCAAAATAAAGAGAAGAAATCAAATCGAAGTTTGAAAGTCAAACGCCAATTTGAAGAAGTCAAATCTCAAGTTTGCTTGGTGGAGGGAGAGTAGGAAACCTACTTGGGGAGGAAGTCCCACTCCCTCCCACCCGCCGTCCATGAGGAGGAGTTGGAGGAGGACTCCCTCCTCCCCAAACCGCCTCTCCCCTCCTATATTAGGAGGGGTAGGGTGCCCCCTCTCCCTACACCCAAACCCTAGCCTCTAAGTCGCCGGCCACCTCCAAGCCGCCGCCTAGGGCCTCCTCTAACTCGGCAAGTTAGGGTTTCCCCAAACCCTAGCCGCCTGCCAAGACCACCCCTTGATGCCCTCTGAACCCTATATCACCAAGGCCTCTCTCATACTCCACCATACTCGCCCTGGCTCAAGGCGAAGCCCTGCGAGATCTCCCCTCTACTTCCGGTACCACGTCGGCGTGCTGCCGGAATAACAAGGAGAGTGCTACAACCTCCGCTGCCTGCTGGAACAAGGGAGAGGAAGGTCTTCATCGAGTACCGAACGTGTGACCGACTGCGGAAACGCTGCCGGAACGCAGCGCCGGAAGGATCGTCTACGCGATCTTGAGATCGGCAAGTGTACGACTACATCACCCACGAGAATCTGCTCTCGTTAACCGCTTTGGATCTTCGAGGGTTAGTATTCTATCGACTCGTTGCTACAATCTAGTAGATAGATCTTAGCTTGATCATAGATTAGATCTTGAATGTGTGTTCATGCGGTAGGGTTTTTTTGTTTTCCATGCTACGAACCCCTACAGTGGTATCAGAGCCGTGTCTATATGTAGATCTGTTGCACGAGTAGAACACAATGGTCATTGTGGGCGGTGATGCTTTTGTTGTCGATTGCTTCTTGTGTACTTTGCATCTTGCGGGATGGTGGGATGAAGCGGCCCGGGCTAACCTTACATGACATCGTTCATGAGACTTGCTCCATGCTTGACATGCAACTTGTATTGCATAAGTGGCTTTGCGGGTTCCTGTTTCTCCCAACATAGTTAAGATTCAATTTACAATGGGTGATTGACAATACTAGTATCAATGTTGTGGTTCTTGTTCATAAGTTAGAACGACACTTATTGAAAGCCCCAAACCACGTAAAACATGCAAAGAAAATTAGAGGCGTCTAACTTTGTTTTGCAGGGGTGTGTTGTGATGTGATATGGCCATGATTGTGATTATATATGATGTATGCAATGTCCCTTATTGTAAGTTGGCAACCGGCAGGAGCCATATGGTTGTCTTTTAAATTCCATTAAGACCTGCATGTCTATTCAAAGAAGTTGTAATAGTTGATGCTAGTGGACGACAACCATGAAGCGACGCCATTGACCTTGATGCCACACCGGTGATGATGGAGATCATGTTTGTGCTTGAAGATGGAGATCGGAAGCACAAGAAGAAAGGCAATATCATATCACATATTATGAGTTGCATGTGATGTTAATCCTTTTATGCATCTTGTATTGCTTAGTTCACAATGGTAGCATTATAAGATGATCCCTCAAGCACACAATTTCAAGTTTTAAAGTGTTCATCCTTAGTAAGCACCGTTGCTAAAGCTCATTGTTTCGAAGCACCACGTGATGATCGGGTGTGTTAGATTCTGCGAGTGTATACAACGAGCAAGCCAGATTTACTCATGCGGAAGATAAGGTTTGATCTTGACGAGCCTAGCATGTACATACATGGTCTCGGAACACGGATCACCGAAAGGTAAAGCATGAGTCATATAGTAGATATGATGAACATGTTGATTGTTCGCCATTGAAGCTACATCAACTCTCGTGATGATCAGTTTTGATGTGGTGGATTTGGTTCGTGTGATCACTAAACAATGTGAGGGATATTGTTTTGAGTGGGAGTTCAACGGCAATATGATTAAAAGTTGAACACTATTTATCATAAATTAAATCAAAGTGAATTTGCATAATTGTTGTAGTCATTGGCATCCGTTTACCACCTTGCTCTTAGTTATAATTGAGATGATAGAACTATAGAATTCTGGTTAGTTACTTTACGAACTGGTATCGTATTGTTTCGAAGTGTTAATCTAAAGTTTAAAAGTCCTATTGCAAACTTTCAGTAAGTTCCGGTTACTCCATGAAGTTTAATAATTGGTATTAAATCAAGAGTGACAATTCCAAGTGTTAGTGTATGAGTATCATGTTTGTCTCCATGATTCTTGATATTCAAAGGATTGTCTTAATATCAAGGTTATCTAGGATCTGAAAGAGTTGTTTCAGAAACCATGATGTGTGGAAGATATTGTGATATCTAAAATGAAGTTTTGTTCGCAACATGATAGAGTATAATATGGCAAAAGTCATGTTTTCATATTTGATGAGAATTTGCAAAAGGTTGGAGACACTAGTTGTCCTAATCCTCCAAAAGGTTTTGGAGAGCAACATTATACTCGTGATTCATCGTTATAAGCTAAAAGTAGCTTGATCATGGATAATTCCATGATAAGGGTGAATATTTGATGTAGGTAAAATGTTTACTACACCAAGAGATTACTAAAGAAAGGAATACGAAAGAATGTTGGAGATATGCCCTAGAGGCAATAATAAATATAGTTATTATTATATCTTTGTGTTTATGATAAATGTTTACATTCATGCTATAATAGTATTAACAAGGAAACATTAATACTTCTGTGATTTGTAAACTTAAATTGAAGTCCCTAGTAAAGCCTCTATATAACACTAGCTTGTTGGTTAATAAATGTTTGTGGTTTCCCTATCATGAACATTGAGATGTTATTAACAACAAGATCATATTGTTAGGAGAATGATATGGTGGACATACTCCTGTAGATAAGCGTAGCATAAATATCAAGTCATTTTAATAGTTCAATTGCTATATGCTTTTTGATACATAGTAACCTAATTCCTTCGACCATGAGATCATGCATATCACCTTCACCGGAAGGATGCTTTGATGGCATCAAACACCACACCGTAACTGGGTGGCTATAAAGGTGGCATTGAGTGTTCAGAAAGGGTTGGTTGAGACACATGGATCAAGAGTGGGATTTGTCCATCCATATGACGAATAGATATACTCTGGGCCCTCTCGGTGGAATGTCATCCAATTAGCTTGCAAGCATGTGACTGGCTCACAAGGGATCACATATCACGGGACCGAGAAAAGAGTACTTATCAGTAACGAGGTTGAACTAGGTATGTAGAGATACCGACGATCATAACCTCGGATAAGTAAACTATCGTGAGACAAAGGGAAATTGGTATCGTATGTAAGTGGTTCATTCGATCGCAAAGTAGTCGTAGAAATATGTGGGAGCCATATGAATTTCCAGATTCCTCTATTGGTTATTGTTCGGAGAAGTGTCTCGATCATGTCCGCATAATTCACGAACCGTAGGGAGACACACTTAAGGATTCGACGTTGTTTGAGTAGTTATGGAATGATGAGTAAGAGACCGAATGTTGTTCGGAGTCTCGGATGGGATCCGGGATATCACGAGGAGATCCGGAATGGTCCGGAGAATAAGATTCATATAAGGAAAGTCCTGTTTCGGGGTTGGAGAATGGTTCCGGTGTTTTCATCGGGAATGTTCTAGAAGGTTCCGGAATATCCGGCACTCCGGAGGGGAAGGGTACATGAATGTGTCATAACAAGTTGGAATGATTGCATCATGTACTAGGTGTCATCGCTGAACAAAATAAAGGGTTTAATCAAATCCTAGTTTGAAAAGTCAAACGCCAATTTGAAAAGTCAAACGGCTATTTTGTGAGGTGGAGGGAGAGTAGGAAACCTACTTGGGGAGGAGTTCCCTCCCTCCACCGCCGGCCCACTTGGAGACCGAGTTGGGGAGGGACTCCCCTCCCCTTGGCGCGTTGCCTCCACCTATATAAGGAGGGGTAGGGCTGTCCCTCCAAACACACAACACCACGCCCTCTAAACCTAAACCCTAGCCGCCGCCGCCCACCATAGCCGCCGCCTAGGGTTTCTCCCCTAGCCGCCGACTTGGGCTGCCCCAAGCCCTAGCCGCCGGCCCTAGCACCTCCTCCTCGATGTGTCTAAACCCTAGATCACCGAGGCTCTCTCATAGTCCACCATACTCGCTCTGGCTTAAGGAGAAGCCCTGCGAGATCTCCCCTCTACTTCCGGTACCACGCCGTCGTGCTGCCGGAATCGCGAGGAGAGTGCTACAACCTCCGCTGCCTGCTAGAACAAGGGAGAGGAAGGTCTTCGTCGAGTACCGAACGTGTGACCGACTGCGGAAGCGCTGCCAGAACGCAGCGCCGGAAGGATCGTCTACGCGATCTTGAGATCGAGAAGAGTACGACTACATCACCCACGAGAATCCGCTCTCGTTAAACACTTTGGAATCTTCGAGGGTGAGTTATTCCATTGACTGGTTGCTACAATCTAGTAGATAGATCTTGGCTTGTTTGTTTGTATGTGGTAGAAATTTTTTGTTTTCCATCCTACGAACCCCTACAGTGGTATCAGAGCCGTGTCTATATGTAGATCTGTTGCACGAGTAGAACACAATGGTCATTGTGGGTGTTGATGCTTTTGTTGTCGATTGCTTCCTGTGTACTTTGCATCTTGCGGGATGGTGGGATGAAGCGGCCCGGGCTAACCTTACATGACATCGTTCATGAGACTTGCTCCACGCTTGACATGCAACTTGTATTGCATAAGTGGCTTTGCGGGTGCCTGTTTCTCCCATCATAGTTAAGATTCAATTTACAACGGGTGATTGACAATACCAGTATCAATGTTGTGGTTCTTGTTCGTAAGTTAGAACGACACTTATTGAAAGCCCCAAACCACGTAAAACATGCAAAGAAAGTAGAGGCGTCTAACTTTGTTTTGCAGGGGTTTGCTGTGATGTGATATGGCCATGATTGTGATTATATTTGATGTATGCAATGTTCCTTATTGTAAGTTAGCAACTGGCAGGAGACATATGGTTGTCTTTAATTTCTGTTAAGACCCGCGTGTCTATTCAAAGTAGTTGTAATAGTTGAAGCCGGTGGACGACAACCATGGAGCAGCGTCATTGACCTTGATGCAATGCCGGTGATGATGGAGATCATGTTCGTTCTTGAAGATGGAGATCGGAAGCACAAAGAAGAAAGGCCATATCATATCACATATTATGAATTGCATGTGATGTTAATCCTTTATGCATCTTGTATTGCTTAGTTAACGATGGTAGCATTATAAGATGATCCCTCATGCACATAAATTTCAAGTCTAAAGTGTTCATCCTTATAGAGCACCGTTGCTAAAGCTTGTTGTTTCGAAGCACCACGTGATGATCGGGTGTGTTAGATTCTACAAGTGTATACAACGTGAGCAAGCTAGATTTGCTCATGAAGAAGCTAAGGTTTGATCTTGACGAGCCTAGCATGTACAGACATGGTCTCGAAACACGGATCACCGAAAGGTAGAGCATGAATCATATAGTAGATACGATGAACATGTCGATTGTTCGCCATTGAAGCTACATCAACTCTCGTGATGATCGGTGTTGATGTGGTGGATTTGGTTCGTGTGATCACTAAAACAATGTGAGGGATATTGTTTTGAGTGGGAGTTCACCTAGATTAATTTAACTATTAATTAGAACTCAATTTGTCATAAACTTAGTCTAAACTATTGTAAATATGTTGTAGATCAATGGCGGCCCCTACCATCAATTTTAATGTGTTCCTAGAGAAAGAAAAGTTGAAAAACAATGGAAGCAACTTCGCGGATTGGTTCCGCAATTTGAGGATTGTCCTCACTGCTGGTAATTTGACCTATGTGCTGGATGCACCGCTGGGTGACCCACCTGCAGCTATTGCTACCGATGAAGTAAAGAATGTTTACCTCGCTCGGAAGACTCAGTACTCCACAGTTCAGTGTGCTATCTTGTATGGTTTAGAATCGGAGCTTCAAAAAAGGTTTGAGAATTCAGACCCACATGATATTGTACGTGATCTCAAATTGATCCTTGAGACTCACGCGGCAATTGAGAGCTATGAGGCTTCTGAAAAGTTCTTTAACTGCAAGATGGAAGAGGGCAGCTCCGTCAGTGAGCATGTGCTTAAGATGTCTGGGCACGCAAACAAACTTCAAAGCTTGGGTATAGTGATTCCTAATGCTTTGGGGATTTATCGTGTCCTCCAATCACTACCACCAAGTTATAAGAACTTTGTGATGAACTACAATATGCAAAACATGAACAAGCAGTTGCCAGAACTCTTCGCCATGTTAAAATCTGCAGAAGTGGAGATCAAGAAAGAGCACCAAGTGTTGATGGTCAATAAGACCACCAAATTCAAGAAAGGCAAGTCTAAGAAAAAGGGACACTTCAAGAAGGGTGGTAAGAAAGTTACCGCGCCGAAGAAGAAGACCAATGCTGGACCTAAGCCTGATACTGAGTGCTTTTACTGCAAGGGAGAAGGTCACTGGAAGCGGAATTGCCCAAAGTACTTGGCGGATTTGAAGAACGGCAACATCAAGAAGAAAGGTATATCCGATATACATGTTATTGATGTGTATCTCACTAGTACTCGTAGTAGTGCCTAGGTATTTGATACTGTTTCGGTTGCTCATATCTGTAACTCGAAACAGGTGCTGCAGAATAAATGGAAGCTAGCAAAGAACGAGGTGACGATGCGCGTGGGAAACGGATCAAAGGTTGATGTGATCACGGTCGGCGCGCTACCTCTTCATCTACCATCGGGATTAGTTTTATACTTAAATAATTGTTATTTGGTGCCTGCGTTAAGCATGAACATTATATCGGGATCTTGTTTATTGCGAGACGGTTACTTGTTTAAGTCCGAGAATAATGGTTGTTCGATTTATATGAGTAATATGTTTTATGCACATGCACCTTTGATAGATGGTCTATTCTTATTGAATTTCGATAGTGGAAATACACATATTAATAACATTGAAGCTAAACGTTTGAAATCGAGCGATAACTCGACCTATATGTGGCACTGTCGTCTTGGTCACATTGGAGTGAAGCGTATGAAGAAACTCCATTCCGATGGACTTCTTGAATCACTTGATTTTGAATCACTTCAAAGATGCGAAGCATGTCTGATGGGTAAAGTGACTAAGACTCCATTTTCTGGTATGATGGAGCGAGCTACGGACTTATTGGAAATCATACATACTGATGTGTGTGGTCCAATGAGTGTAGCATCGCGCGGTGGTTATCGTTATGTTCTTACCTTCACGGATGACTTGAGTAGATATGGGTATATCTATTTCATGAAACATAAGTCCGAAACTTTCGAGAAGTTTAAGGAATTTCAAAGTGAGGTTGAGAATCAACGTAACAAGAAGATTAAATTTCTACGTTCTGATCGTGGAGGTGAATATCTAAGTTACGAGTTTGGCGAGCATTTGAAGAAATGCGGAATACTTTCACAATTGACACCGCCGGGAACACCACATCGTAATGGTGTGTCCGAACGCCGTAATCGAACTCTCTTAGATATGGTTCGTTCTATGATGTCACTTACAGATTTACCGCTATCATTTTGGGGTTATGCATTAGAAACAGCCGCATTCACTTTAAATAGGGCACCATCAAAATCCGTTGAAACAACATCGTATGAATTATGGTTTGGGAAGAAACCTAAATTGTCGTTCCTTAAAGTTTGGGGTTGCGAAGCCTATGTAAAGAAGTTACAGCCGGACAAGCTTGAACCCAAAGCGGAAAAATGCGTCTTCATAGGATACCCAAAGGAAACTATTGGGTATACCTTCTATCATAGATCCGAAGGCAAAATCTTCATTGCCAAGAATGGATCCTTTCTAGAGAAGGAATTTCTCTCGAAAGAAGTGACTGGAAGGAAAGTAGAACTCGACGAGGTTGTCGAACCTTCTCTCGAACTTGCAAGTAGCGCGGCACCGGAAGAAGTTCCTGTGGTGCCTACACCAATAAGAGAGGAAGCTAATGATGATGATCATGAAACTTCGGTTGTAGTTGCTACAGAGCCTCGCGGGTCAACGAGAACTCGTACAACTCCTGATTGGTATGATCCCGTTATGAGTGTCATGTTGGTGGACAACACCGATGACCCTGCGACATATGAGGAAGCGATGATGAGCCCAGATTCCAATAAATGGCAAGAAGCCATGAAATCTGAGATTGGATCCATGTATGAAAACCAAGTATGGACTTTGGTGGACTTACCGGATGGCCGGAAGGCTGTCGAGAACAAATGGATTTTCAAGAAGAAAACAGATGCTGATGGTAATGTTACTGTCTATAAAGCTCGACTTGTCGCAAAAGGGTTTCGACAAATTCAAGGAGTTGACTACGATGAGACTTTCTCACCTGTAGTGAAGCTAAAGTCTGTGAGGATTATGTTAGCAATTGCTGCATATTATGATTATGAGATATGGCAGATGGATGTCAAAACAGCATTCCTCAATGGAGACATTGATGAAGAGTTGTATATGATGCAACCCAAAGGTTTTGTCGATCCTAAAGATGCTAACAAGGTATGCAAACTTCAACGGTCCATCTATGGATTGAAGCAAGCATCCCGAAGCTGGAATCAATGTTTTGATAAGGTGATCAAAAGTTTTGGTTTTATACAAACTTATGGAGAAGCTTGTATTTACAAGAAAGTGAGTGGGAGCTCTATAGCATTCTTAATACTATATGTAGATGACATATTGTTGATTGGGAATGATGTAGACCTTCTTAATAGTGTCAAGGAATATTTGAATAATAGTTTTTCAATGAAGGATCTTGGCGAAGCAGCTTACATATTGGGCATAAAGATTTATAGAGATAGATCGAGACGCCTAATATCATTGTCACAAAGTACATATTTGGACAAAGTTCTAAAGAGGTTTGGAATGGAAGATAGCAAGAAAGGGTTCTTGCCCATGTTGCCCAATACGACCTTGAGTAAAACTCAAAGTCCGACAACGGCAGAAGATAGAGAGAGGATGAGTAAGACTCCCTATGCCTCAGCCATAGGATCTCTAATGTATGCCATGCTATGTACTAGACCCGACATTGCATATGCTGTTAGTTTAACTAGCAGATATCAAAGTGATCCAGGAGTGGATCATTCGACAGCGGTCAAAAACATCCTTAAGTACTTGAGAAGAACTAAGGATATGGTTCTTTCTTATGGAGGTGATGAACAGCTCGTTGTTAATGGTTACACCGATGCTAGTTGGAACACCGATCCGGATGATTCTAAATCACAATCTGGATACGTATTTTCTTTGAATGGTGCAGCAGTTAGCTGGAGGAGTGCAAAGCAAAGCGTTGTGGCGAGATCTTCAACTGAATCGGAATACATGGCTGCTTCGGAGGCTTCACAAGAAGCGATATGGATGAAAGAGTTCATTACAGAGCTCGATGTGGTTCCAAGTGCGCTGGACCCAATGTCTATCTACTGTGATAACATGGGTGCCATAGCTAATGCGCAAGAACCAAGGTCACACAAGAAGCTGAAGCACATCAAGCTACATTTTCACGCTATTCGAGAACATGTCCAAGATGGTGACATAAAGATTTACAAAGTACACACAGATCTGAATGTGGCAGATCCGTTGACTAAACCTCTCCCGAGGGCAAAACATGACCAACACCAAACTGCCATGGGTGTTCGGTATATTACCATGTAATCTAGATTAGTTAACTCTAGTGCAAGTGGGAGACTGTTGGAGATATGCCCTAGAGGCAATAATAAATATAGTTATTATTATATCTTTGTGTTTATGATAAATGTTTACATTCATGCTATAATAGTATTAACAAGGAAACATTAATACTTGTGTGATTTGTAAACTTAAATTGAAGTCCCTAGTAAAGCCTCTATATAACACTAGCTTGTTGGTTAATAAATGATTGTGGTTTCCCTATCATGAACATTGCGATGTTATTAACAACAAGATCATATCGTTAGGAGAATGATATGGTGGACATACTCCTATAGATAAGCGTAGCATAAAGATCAAGTCATTTTAATAGTTCAATTGCTATATGCTTTTTGATACATAGTAACCTAATTCCTTCGACCATGAGATCATGCATATCACCTTCACCGGAAGGATGCTTTGATGACATCAAACACCACACCGTAACTGGGTGGCTATAAAGGTGGCATTGAGTGTTCAGAAAGGGTTGGTTGAGACACATGGATCAAGAGTGGGATTTGTCCATCCATATGACGGATAGATATACTCTGGGCCCTCTCGGTGGAATGTCATCCAATTAGCTTACAAGCATGTGACTGGCTCACAAGGGATCACATATCACGGGAACGAGAAAAAGTACTTATCAGTAACGAGGTTGAACTAAGTATGTAGAGATATCGACGATCATAACCTCGGATAAGTAAACTATCGTGAGACAAAGGGAAATTGGTATCGTATGTAAGTGGTTCATTCGATCGCAAAGTAATCGTAGAAATATGTGGGAGCCATATGAATTTCCAGATTCCTCTATTGGTTATTGTTCGGAGAAGTGTCTCGATCATGTCCGCATAATTCACGAACCGTAGGGAGACACACTTAAGGATTCGACGTTGTTTGAGTAGTTATGGAATGATGAGTAAGAGACCGAATGTTCTCCGGAGTCTCGGATGGGATCTGGGATATCACGAGGAGATCCGAAATGGTCCGGAGAATAAGATTCATATAAGGAAAGTCCTGTTTCGGGGTTGGAGAATGGTTCCGGTGTTTTCATCGGGAATGTTCTAGAAGGTTCCAGAATGTCCGGCACTCCGGAGGGGAAGGGTACATGAATGTGTCATAACAAGTTGGAATGATTGCATCATGTACTAGGTGTCATCGCTGAACAAAATAAAGGGTTTAATCAAATCCTAGTTTGAAAAGTCAAACGCCAATTTGAAAAGTCAAACGACTATTTTGTGAGGTGGAGGGAGAGTAGGAAACCTACTTGGGGAGGAGTTCCCTCCCTCCACCGCCGGCCCATTTGGAGACCGAGTTGGGGAGGGACTCCCCTCCCCTTGGCGCGCCCCCTCCACCTATATAAGGAGGGGCAGGGCTGCCCCTCCAAACACACAACACCACGCCCTCTAAACCTAAACCCTAGCCGCCGCCGCCCACCATAGCCGCCTCCTAGGGTTTCTCCCCTAGCCGCCGACTTGGGCTGCCCCAGGCCCTAGCCGCCGGCCCTAGCACCTCCTCCTCGGTGTGTCTAAACCCTAGATCACCGAGGCTCTCTCATAGTCCACCATACTCGCTCCGGCTTAAGGCGAAGCCCTGCGAGATCTCCCCTCTACTTCCGGTACCACGCCGTCGTGCTGCTGGAATCGCGAGGAGAGTGCTACAACCTCCGCTGCCTGCTGGAACAAGGGAGAGAAAGGTCTTCGTCGAGTACCGAACGTGTGACCGACTGTGGAAGCGCTGCCGGAACGCAGCGCCGGAAGGATCGTCTACATGATCTTGAGATCGGGAAGAGTACGACTACATCACCCACGAGAATCCGCTCTTGTTAAACACTTTGGAATCTTCTAGGGTGAGTTATTCCATCGACTCGTTGCTCTAATCTAGTAGATAGATCTTGGCTTGTTTGTTTGTATGCGGTAGAAATTTTTTGTTTTCCATGCTACGAACCCCTACAAAGAACACCAAACATTTGATGATGGTGCAAGTCCAAAGACATTGGTATTTTACTATACATGCTTTGGACTATGTGTCATGTATATGGCTCCACTATTGATGTTGATAGATTCTTTCAAACAGAAAAGAAAATACTGAAAGAGAATCTCATAAATATATGGCAGAAAAGAAAAGACTAGAATTGTTCAGCTTAAGTATATAGATGATATACATGTTATGGCTATATTCTTTGCTTATTAAACAATGTGGTTCTTAAGTATTTGATACTGAATTTGTTGGTGTAAATCGTCATACGAAACAACATAATTCATGAACTACAATGGCCTAAGTAACTAGCAAAAGAATATGTGATGATATTCATCGAGAACAAATAAAGGGTTATTGTGCTGCTTGTTAAACATCAAAGCTTGCCTTCAAGATTTGTTTTACCAGGTATTATGATAACAAAAGGGTTGTTCAAATAATTGCCGTAATCCATAAAAGATGGATGATTCACAAATCTTGTTGGAGAAATCACATCCATAAAACTAGTGCTAAAAATGTCGAAAGACAAATTTATTGAAAGATCACTTAGGAAGTGACATCGCCGTTTAAATTATATTGGAAAGAAAACATGAAGAAACTCCATGTGGATGGAATTTTAGAGTCTTTTTGATTTTTCATCAAATGACGCTTGTGAAACTTTCCTAGAGATAATTAAAACTTCGTTCATAGGCCAAAAGGGAATGAATGACTAGCTTATTGGAACTTGTACATATTGTTGTATGAAGTCCATTATGTGTAGTCAAGAGCGATGGATTTCAACTTCATATGCTTTCTCCAAAAAATTGAGTGAATATATGAATATTTACTTAATAAGGATGAAGTATGAAACATTTGAAAAGTTCAAAGATTTTCAAGATGAAGTGCAAAATCATTGTAACAAGAATATAAATAGTTTATGATAAGATCATAAAGGAAGATATTTGAGTTACAAGTTTAGCATAATACCTAAGATTTAAGGAATCGTTCCGTGGATTTGCATTTCCCAAAACACCATAAGAGTATGGAGCGTTCGAGATATGTAATTAAACCTTGTTTGACATGGTAAGATCAAAGGTGTAATTCATAAAACTGTCCTTATATTTTAAAGATTAAAAGCTTTAGAGACTACCGTTTTTCCACTGAAAAGAGCTCCATCATAATCCGTTGAAATGACACCATATAAAGTTATGGTTTGGGATAAAACCCAAGTTGTCCTTTCTTAAACATTGGTATGCTATGCATAAGAAAGATGTTTGCAACCAAAGTCGGATGAACCTGTCTTTGTATGTTATTTCAAAATAACTATTCCTCCATAACATCGGAGACAAAAGTGTTTGTCGCTTAGAACGTCAAGTTTCTTTGAGAAGGAATTTTTCGTGAAAAGATAAGTGGGAGGACAATAGAACTTTGATAAGGTTAAAAGAACCTTAGCTATATGTGCAAAGTTGCACAGCGCCGAAAAGTGTTCCGAAGGCAGGTACAATGCTCATGGCTCACGTGCCTCAAAGGTTGTGGTCACAAAGATCTAAGTTCCTATTGAAACAAGTAGGTCGGGTAAACAATCAAATACCAAGATTTGAGAGTTAAATCATTATTTGACAATAATGATCCGACTACATGCAAAGAAGCAATGATGGGCCCTGACTCCGTCAAATGGCTTGAAGCCATAAAATCCATGATAGTTCCATATGCGAGAGATCAAGCTTTGAACTTGAAAGACCCTCTGGAAAGGTACAAGACCTTACAGTCGTATTTGGATCTATAAAGAAATAGACATGGATGTTCACATCTATGAAATAGTCGACATGTTGGGAAAGAGTTCACGACAATGTTCAAAGGTTGTATATGACAAGATTTGATCTTTCATAGCGATATTTAGTCTAGACGGATTAATATAGCAACCACTACATATAATTTTGTTATGTGGTAGTTGAATAAACAAAACAAGTTCTTCTAATAGAATTGTTATCTAGGACGTGTGCATAACACGGTCCAAAGGGTTTTGTTAATTCAATGGATGCTTAAAAACATATGCAAACTTCAATGGTTGAAGTGAGCATCGCGGAGTTGGAATCTTCACCATGATGAAATTGTTAAAAGAGTTTAAATTCATCAGAGATGATAAAGATGCTTGCATTTGCAAGAAATTAAGTGGGAGCGCTAAGACATATTTCTAATACATTATGTGGAAGACATATTGTTGATTGGAAATTATGTATATTTTATTAACACATATTAAGAATTTCATCCCGATGAAAGACTTAGGCAAAACCCAAATATTTGGCATCAATAGACGCTAATATGGTTGTGCCGAAAGTACATAGATGATATATTGAATGAGTTCAATATAGAAACTACAAGAAAGGTTCTTGTCGCACAGAAAGGATTGAATGAGTTCAATATTGATAATATATTCAAGTGTATTGACACTTGGTAAGTGAAACAAAGATTCAAGTATAGATTGATACTTGATGTATGAAATCACAAAGAGTATTTATATCAATCATACTGTGATATGTACAAATCCAGATATGTCCTATGTTCTAAATATTATGAGCATATACCAGAATGATTCATAAGATGATTATTGGGCGATAGTAAAGACATTCTTATGATCTTGTAAAAGAACTAAGAATATATTATTTTGTAGAAGTGACAAATAGATGGTTAGTTCATTGTAAATGAATTACATTGATACTAGTTTTGTCACAAAGTACAAATTAAGTTTATCTCAATCTAAACTAAGGGTGACATAATATGATGGAATATGAGTTTCATAATGAATTTGGATGAGTTTCAAAGTTAAGACATTGTGACAGATACTACAACAAAAGGGCTAAGTATATAACTGCTATTATAGCAGCAAAAGAGGGCATTTGCGTCAAGTAGTTTGTTATCAAACTAGGCGTAGTTCACAGCAGGGATAATGCTATGAACATATATTGTACGACAATATTATCAACATGTTTTAACCCCAAAGAACTAAAGGTCACACCAAAGGACCAAATTTGTATAAATCCATCTCATTAGAGAATGAGTGATGCGTAGAGACGTAAAGACATGCAATTACACACGGACCTGGAAGTGTCATATCCGGAGATCAGTTGACCACTAGCAATTGTGTACATACGACACCAGAAAGCCATAGGTGTTGAATACACAAAGGTTTAAAACTAGATTATTGACTCTAGTGCAAGTGGGAGACTGTTGGAGATATGCCCAAGAGGCAATAATAAAGTGGTTATTATCATATCTTCATACTTATGATAAATGTTTACATACCATGCTATAATTGTATTAACCGGAAACATTAATACTTGTGTGATTTGTAAACATAAAAGAGTCCCTAGTAAAGCCTCTTGTTAAACTAGCTTGTTGGTTAATAAATGATCATGGTTTCCTGATCATGAACATAGAGATGTTATTAACAAAAGAGTCATATCATTAGGAGAATGATGTGATGGACATACTCCTATAGTTAAGCGTAGCATAAAGATCAAGTCATTTAATATAGTTCATTTGCTATAAGCTTTCTGATACATAGTAACCTAATTCCTTCGACCATGAGATCATGTTAATCACCATCACGGGAAGGATGCTTTGATGACATCAAACACCACACCGTAACTGGGTGGCTATAAAGGTGGCATTGAGTGTTTGGAAAGTATGGGTTGAGGCACATGGATCAAGAGTGGGATTTGTCCATCCATATGACGGATAGATATACTCTGGGCCCTCTCGGTGGAATGTCATCCAATTAGCTTGCAAGCATGTGACTGGCTCAGAAGGGATCACATATCACGGGAACGAGAAAAGAGTACTTATCGGTAACGAGGTTGAACTAGGTATGCAGAGATACCGACGATCAAAACCTCAGATAAGTAAACTATCGTGAGACAAAGGGAAATTGGTATCGTATGTAAGTGGTTCATTTGATCACAAAGTAATCATAGAAATATGTGGGAGCCATATGAATTTCCAGATTCCTCTATTGGTTATTGATCGGAGAAGTGTCTCGATCATGTCCGCATAATTCACGAACCGTAGGAGACACACTTAAGGATTCAATGTTGTTGAGTAGTTATGGAATGATGAGTAAAGAGACTGAATGTTGTTCGGAGTCTCGGATGGGATCCGGGATATCACGAGGAGATCCGGAATGGTCCGGAGAATAAGATTCATATAAGGAAAGTCCTGTTTCGGAGTTCGGAAATGATTCCGATGTTTTCACCAGGAATATTCTAGAAGGGTCTGGAAGGTCCGGCACTTCGGAGGGGAAGGGTACATGGATGTGTCATGACAATGTGGAATGGTTGCATCATGTACTAGGTCACTTGGCTGGGCAAAATAAAGAGAAGAAATCAAATCGAAATTTGAAAGTCAAACGCCAATTTGAAGAAGTCAAATCTCAAATTTGCTTGGTGGAGGGAGAGTAGGAAACCTACTTGGGGAGGAAGTCCCACTCCCTCCCACCCGTCGGCCATGAGGAGGAGTTGGAGGAGGAATCCCTCCTCCCCAAACCGCCTCTCCCCTCCTATATAAGGAGGGGTAGGGTGCCCCCTCTACCTACACCCAAACCCTAGCCTCTAAGTCGTCGGCCACCTCCAAGCCGCCGCCGCCTAGGGCCTCCTCTAACTCGGCGAGTTAGGGTTTCCCCAAACCCTAGCCGCTGGCCAAGCCCTCCCCTTGGTGCCCTCTGAACCCTAGATCACCAAAGCCTCTCTCATACTCCACCATACTCGCCCCGGCTCAAGGCGAAGCCCTGCGAGATCTCCCCTCTACTTCCGGTACCACGCCATCGTGCTGCCGGAATCGCGAGGAGAGTGCTACAACCTCCGCTGCCTGCTGGAACAAGGGAGAGGAAGGTCTTCATCGAGTACCGAACGTGTGACCGACTGCGGAAGCGCTGCCGGAACGCAGCGCCGGAAGGATCGTCTACGCGATCTTGAGATCGGCAAGTGTACGACTACATCACCCACGAGAATCTGCTCTTGTTAACCGCTTTGGATCTTCGAGGGTTAGTATTCTATCGACTCGTTGCTACAATCTAGTAGATAGATCTTGGCTTGATCATAGATTAGATCTTGAATGTGTGTTCATGCGGTAGAATTTTTTTGTTTTCCATGCTACGAACCCCTACATGTTCTTTTTGGCTTACGCCTTCTTCTTTGCTTGCCTCTTGTCCCACTCAGCTCTCGTCTTGGTTCCAACGGGCAGCGGCATGAAGATATCATCCTCATATTCGCTCTCTTCTATCCACCATGAAGGGTTCTCCGTCTTCCTCATCTTGTCATCTTCACTCTTAAATGCGTGTTCCACCTTGCATTGATCCTAAGAAGATCTTATCGTACCTGATTTGGGGTCGTTAGTTTCCACCATCTCCTATGAACTTCCCTACCAAGCTCATCGAGAAGATAATCACTAGCTAGGAGTTCCTCCAATTTGGCTGGATTATTGTCTATCCTACAATTCCTGGCTAAATGAAAAAGGTCTATGGACATATGTGGTCAGGGAAACGCGTCCAACATAGTGGTGCTCTCGATGAGAATGGTGTGCTTACAAAGCTTCGTGAAGAGCTAGTTTTATAGAGCAAATGGACAAGAAATGGCGGGAATAACTGAGCGGGAAGAACTGAGCGGGGAGAAATGGCGGGAATCAGTTTTGGCAGGAGACAATTATGGCAGGAAACAATTTTGGTGGAAAATCTTAAGATACATTGTCTCCAAAATTAACTGACAACTAAAATACAATGCGAAAATGAAGATACATCTACGACTAAAATGAAGATACATCAGTACACTACAACTGAAATGAAGATACATCGGTACTACCACATACATCTACCTTTCCTGAGTCCAGCGCGGGTACTTCCCGGTCTTTTCCCCACGTTCCTTTGTCGCCTACGCCTCAGCAACCCTTTCTCTTAATCTCTTCCGCTCCACCTCACAGGCCTCCTTGCACATCTGTTCCTCCGCACACCTGCGCTCTTCCTCTTCCGCCCTCCTCTTCATGTTTATCTCCCGGTTCCGAGTTCTCTCCTCTCTTATTTTTTTTAGCTCTCTCTCCCGCTCCATCTTCTCATTCTTGGCCCTCCTTTCGGCACGTTCCTCTTCATGAAAGGTAGCCCACACAACTCGGCTCTTATCACGAATCTCTTGCACGACCCAAGCTGGCTGCTCCGTGTTAATCCAATGGTACCACTTGCAAAGAGGAGGAGGAGACTGCAAGAAGAATAATGAGATGAATAAAAGAACACATAATAACGTGATTCATCCATATTCACCATCCTCTGGGGACATACCGAAGGACTCTCGTACGACGGACTCGCTTGCCGGAGCGGGCATGTGTCGTAGTTGGGACACATGAAAAACTTCATGCCCATGCAAGTGGATAAATCGATTGATTCCTTGATCTTGGCGAGATGGCCACACCAACAGCGCTCGTGTGTCACCCCTTGTAGCAACATGGCATCTTTCATCTTCCTAGGCCTATAGTCGGGGTCCGAACAGGGCACACTCATGATGGAGTCTCGAGAAAAAGAAGAGAAGGAGATGCGAGAGAAAGAGGAGGAACATATGAACTGGTGAAAGAGAAAAACATTTCGGTGCCCGGATTTATAGACGCACTGCGAAGAATAGGCGGGAGAAAATGGCAGGAAAAAACGACGGGAAGCGATGGCGGGAGAAAATTGACAGGAATCAGTTGCGGGAGAAAATTGGTGGGAATGGAAGGCGGGCTAAGACTAGCTTTGGCTAGGTTTAGCTAATCTCGTGAGGCTGCATTGATCATGCAGGTTTTAGCCAGGCCTAAGACAATTAGGCAGTCGACTAACGCCTGACCGAATGGTCCAATCGGCTCGGGCTGACCGATTGCCCCAGTCGGTCTGAGCCTGACCGAATAAAACATTCAGCCCTGGATAGTGGACCTGACTGAACACCTAATCGGCTTGCTCTAGGCCAGTGGTTGCCATTGCTTGATCCAGGCCGACGAAATGTTAGATTTATAAATTCAAAAAAAGTACAATAAATCTGGAAATAATTAAAAACATATTATTTTAAAAAAATCGCCCAAAAAGAACGAGCCTAGGGATACAAGTCTTCAGCTGTTAGAGCAAGAGCAAGTTCAGTAATAAAGACTGTAGTTGTTGGCTATAAGCCACCTCCATGTCATCTATAACCAGCCTAATAGTCAACATATACTATAATAGTTAGCTATAACTTTTACTACTCCCTCCGTTTCGGTTTATAAGTCCTACGCGTATATCTAGGTTATCAATTTGACCTATATAATTTGAATTATATAATATAAAAATTATATCATTGGAAAATACAAAGTCTAAAGTTTCTGGTGATATATTTTTATAATATATATCATATTAAGTTGTTCAATTTGACGACATAGAACTACGTGCA